>CM073491.1:39346250-40620000 GCA_037074585.1 Biancaea sappan | reverse complement strand
TAAAGATGATTGGTATATTAAATTAAATTATAGTTTAGCTACAATAGCAAATGAGGTATTTGTGCTTGAGATATTTTATATTGCACAATCATTTACTTACTAAGTTCTAAAATAAACTCACACTCTATATGATTATCTTTTCAGCTATAGTAGAAAAGGAGGAAGAACATCCTTCTGAGGATTAGAAGCATTGGAGTTATTCTCCAATTCTGTCTAGTGGGCTGTCAGTAATAAACTTGTAAAAGCTTAGGGAATGCTCTGTAATCCTTATAGGTCTCCTAGGCTTGTGACGTTTATAACTTATTAGTTATGTGTGGTTGTGTCTTATCATTCTGACAACTATAATTCTGTTGTTTGGAATTTAGAATGAAGCTTGAACGTTAAACTTTTCAGAATGTAAGTATGTAATATATGTTTGGGTAAATATTGAACTGTATAGTTGTGGTTCAAGAAGTTATTGGATTACCAAAGAGGCTTGTCCTTGGAATTTGTTTGATTTTCACATGTTCATTTTTGGGATGTAACACCTAATTACCTCTTAGATGCATAGATTTGCTCAAAAACTTGTTAGCAATTTAGCATGCATTTTGATGTTGGCCAATATGCAGTAATGAGATTTTTGCATTTAGAACTCCTGTACATTTTATTTGTTTAAATTTGAACTGGATTACCCGTTCAACTATTCAAGGTTAAGTTTAAATTTGTACTAGATTACCTATTCAACTATTTTGCTCTGTTACTATTCTCTATTCAACAATTTGTACGTGTGTAATGTTTGAGTACTGATTGTCATAGTAACCCTACAGTTGTGAGCCACTTAGTAGTCAGTCAGGAAACTTGAATAAAACTCAATTGTGTAATATGTAATGCTTTAGTTATATGAGAGGCCTGGTTGCTGTGTGTAAAAAAAACTACTTAAGCTATCAAGTAAGGGCTCGTGAAAAAGATTTTTATAATCACCCCTCACTTCAAAGCTCATTGGTCAAATATGTTCAACTCCCTTTATATGAAACTAAATTACTGTAGGAAAAAAATAGAAAAAAGAAAACCATATAACTGATGGCATCAAAATTTAAACTCAAGACTACTAAATCGACTGACTTTCAAAACCATGTAATATAACAACTTGATTTGTTAAGTTGTTAAGCAAGGGCCCAAGAATAATATGTACCAAATGACAACCTCAATTTAAGTGTTATATGTTTGTTGTTTTGATTGCAAGTACAAAATGGCAACCTCACACATCAGTGACAACACTGGCAAAGGCAACCTTAGGTTGTGCATCAGATATTGCAAGTGTAATCGAGTAGCTTCTATCAAAATATTGCAATCCAAAAAGAACTCGAATCAAGTGTATGCAAAACATGTGACTGACTAGTGTCGATTCTTCCAATGGGTGGAGGCAATTGGGACTCAAGAGATAGCCCAAGTTGCACAGATGTTAATGATAGGACCAATGCAATACTATGTAATCGGATGACACGTCTTGAAAGTCTTGTAGTCGGCATGAAAAGAGAAATTGAGGGTGTGAAGAGACAAAATGAGGGCATGAAGATGCAAGCGAAGAGGAATATGGTAGCAATGACTGTAAGTGATAGCTCTATTATTATTTGTGTTTTTTGTTAAACACAAAAAAGATAGTATTGTACAATGTTGTTTAGTATGTAACCGTTGAACTCCCTATTAATGGAAATGTTGCATTTTCTCCTTAATTATGTTCAGTTTTAATTTTTCTTTTTCTTTTTAGTCTAGACAGTGTTAACCAGGAAAAGTGGGACGTTATTCACCAAAAATTTTGACTTTTTTTGAGTAAAAAGGAAGCAGGTTTTGAACCTTACAACAACAACAACAACAACAACATAGCCTTATCCCACTAAGTGGGGTCGGCTACATGGATCGCACGACGCCATTGAGCTCTATCAATGACCAACTCTTTAGATATCTCATTTACTAAAAGATCCCGTTCAATAATTTCTCTAAGTGTCCTTTTTGGTCTTCCTCGACCTTTTTTCATAGGGCTCCAAACTATCTGCTCAACTCTCCTAACTGGCGCTTCCAACGGTCTCCTTTGCACATGCCCAAACCATCTTAAACGATTTTCAACCATTTTTTCCTCAATAGGTGCCACCCCAACTCTACCTCGTATATGATCATTAAGGATCTTATCTCTTCGTGTATGACCACACTATTTTAACACAATAATAACAGCTTACATATATTCCACACTATTATAACACAACTTACATATTCCACACAATAATAAAAACTTATATATTCCACACTATCATAAACTCTACTAAATGACAACTTGTAAATAGAACCTGAAGAAACGCAAACACAAGTACATATTCCAACACAAAAACACATAAGTAACTAACATATTTTGACCATTGACTTACATAAATCATTTTCACCTACATATTCCATATTGTCATCAAAGTATAAATAGGTTTAATCATTACATATGAAATCATTGTCACAAAACATATAAATCGGTTTCATCCTCACAAATTCCACCACAAAACACATAAATATACACATTTGGGCAATGGTTATATCTCATTTTGAATTGTTTCTAGCATTTTTTTAATTTTTTTAAAAAGAGAAAGAGTGACTTTTGGTGGCGACTTTTAAAGTCGCCACCAAAAGTCACATTTAGCGGCAATTATAGTCGCCACCAAAAGTCATCTTTATTGCCAAAAAAAAATCGTAAGAAAAAGTGACTTTTGGTGGCGACCAAAGACAAGTTTTGGTGGCGACCAAAAGTCACTCTTTCTCTTTTTAGATTCGGATTGGCCCAACGAGTCGACTCAAGATCCATTAGACTTGTGCGGGTCTTGACCGATCCAATAACTCGCTATCCCGAGCTGACTCGATTTTTCTGTGTGTAATATTCAAGTTTATTTGAAATTAAACCAAACATATGCATACCTGAGATTCAAACCTGAATCCCTTGCTTGCAACTATGTGTGTCTTACCATTCTGCTACCGCTTCATTTGTATTATGTAAGTGCAAAATATTATATATATATATATATATATATATCTATATATATATATATATATATATAATCTGTTAAAATTATTTTAGGTCAAAAATATTACAAAACAAAAATAAAACAATATTAAACTTAACAAAAAGTAAATATATTATTACTATTGGAGTCACCACAAAAGCCCGACTTTAACTAATTTCATTAAAAAAAATCGATTTCGGTTAAAAAAATCAGACTTTAGTCATCACCAATAATCTGATTTTTTTAAAAAAAATAAAAAAATAAAAAAATTGAATTTATTTTAAATAAAATTAAGAAAAATAAAAAAAATTGAATTTTTTAAATAAAAAATGACTTTTTTAATTTTTTTTTAAAAATTAGACTTTTGGTGGCGACTATAATAGCTACTAAAAGTCTAATTTTTTAATTTTATTTTAAAAAATTTGACTTTTTTTAAAAAAAATAGACTTTTTTTTAAAAAAAATTGACTTTTGGTGGCGACTATGGGAGTCGACACCAAAAGTTTGATTGTTTTAAATTTTATTTTAAAAAATTTGAATTTTTTAAATCGACTTTTCGCCTCCATAAATCTATTTTCTATTTTATTTTTCTAAATTTCAATATTTTTTATTTATTTTTTAAAATTAACTTTATAGTCGTAACTAAAAGTTTAATTTTTTAATTTTTTTAAAAAATTCAAATTTCTTTAATTTTTTTAAAATTAGACTTTTGGTGGCGACTATGAGAGTCGCCACTAAAAGTGTACCTTTTAGTGACGACTCTAAGAGTTGCCACCAAAAGTCGTCGCCACCAAAAGTGTGCCTTTTAGTGGCGACTCTAAGAGTTGCCACCAAAACTCAACTTTTTGTGGCGACTTTAAAAGTCGCCACTGAAAGTTAATTTTCTTGTAGTGGAGAATTTTTTCATCTATAATTAGGTGTAATGGTAAAGATGAAAATTAGGTTTTGTGATTATAAAGTTCTGAAAAACAGTTGGATTGAACCTTAAACAAAAATTAACTAGGATGATGCAACTCAATTCCAAAGGCATGATGGAACAAAAGACACATTTATTATTTTAAAGTTTTGAATACTAGAATATGTTTTTTTCCTTTGTTTCCAATACTAGAATGAATTTTCATTATATAACAAAATTATATAAACTATATATTTTAATAATTTTAATACTAATAAAGTACTTTTAAAATTTTATATGCAAACAAATTTATATTAGAAAGCACTTTTTATTACTTCATTCAAATATAAAATAAATTATACTTTTAAAAAAAAATTTTGTTATAAAAAGCCTCATGGAAAAGTATTCTTTTAAGAAGTTATTTAAAAGTGTTTTATGGCTTTTTTGTTTTTGGTATGATAGCTTTTTATCAAATGCTTATCTCTAAGTCTAATTATTTTGTATTCTAAATTATAAAGTTTGCTTGACAATGGATAATCTCTAGACCTGATTCTCAGTTGTAATAAAAATAAAATAAAATTGCTAGAACAATCCTCAGCATTGTCAAATTATATTGCTTAAGTTTCATTATTGGTAAGGAGGTACATAATAGTGGTCGGCTTAATAGGAGTAGACTGAGCCATAAATGAACTTTACCTGCCAAATTAGACGTTCGAATCCTAAAATTGTCATTTTGAAAATGACTTGGGATGTTTTTGGCTTGCCATAAAAAGGATCTTATAGCTTATTTGACTAGCTTATAGTTTATTTGACTAGCTTATAAATTTGTCAGAAGTGTTTGGTAAACGAACTTATTTCATTAGCTTATAACTTATTTTGAAACGCTACTTTTTGTAGTTTATAGTTTATATTTTATAATTTCTGTACTTTTCTTTCTGTTTTATCTTTATTATTTTATCTCAATATCCATTATATCCTTTTGTTTTATTCATAACCTAAATCCCTGAAATACTTTCATTGTGAATCATTTTTATTTTTATTTAACTTTTTTTATCTCTAATTAAATTTATTTTAAACAAATATATATATATATATATATTAAAGATAAAAAATGTGATATATTTAATTTGTAAGTATATATTACACTATTTCAACATAGCTATATATAGGTAAGTATAATATATAAAATATAAAATTATATATATATATGATATAATAATATATATTAATTAATTATATATATAATAATTTAAATTAATTTGATTAAAAAATAAAAACTAATATATTTATTTTATATTATTTTAGGATTATAAAATAATACAAACACTTCTATGCCCTTTTATGTCATTTTATATTTTTCAGCTATTTCAACAGTTACTTTTACTAAATACTTCTAATTCAATAAGCTAGCTTAATTATAAGCTTTTAATTTTCAGCTAAAAATTAACTTATAAGATTTCAGTTAACTTATCAATTATTTTTGTCAAACACATCCTTCATCTTATTCGTTTAGACACGAGAATAATTGCTTCCACACAATTTTATGTCATCTGAAAAGAATAATGTTAGGGAGAAGATGGAGAAAATGAGAGAATGAATAGATGAAAGCTGCATGACTGTATAGGATCAATCGGCTTAGTCCCGCCTGATCGCAAATTGGTCCATGCATGGTTCGGTATAAATTATTGTAATGACAAAAATATTAGGATAATGTTACTATTTCAAAAATACTATGTTGGAAAGACGTCATATTATATAGATATTAAATCTTGCTATAATAGTAGTTATTATAATATTTAGCTATATATATAATTTACGTTTTTCTCGGTAACTTTTTGGGCATGTGCCAGATTTAAGGGAATTGATGTCTAAGAGTAGCAAATTGAAGAAACTATTACAGATGGAGGAATTCGAATTTTATTCAGGCTCCGGAATGTTGGCATATGTGACCAAGAATAGTCGAATGTCAAATCCAAATCAAATCAAAGAGGATCTCCTTGATTGAAGAATTCAAAACAGACTAACTCAAACGGGGAAATAATTCTAAATCAAGATTAAGGGTTTGTTTGATCCGGTTTATATTTTTTATTTTATAAATAAATTTTGTAAGATTGTTTTAGAAATTGATCATGTCTTCATTTCTTTCTCTCTTTATTTTTTTTAAATTTTGAAATTAATTTTGTATTCAAAGTAAATTTCTAGCAAAGAAATATTCATACCTCTGTCGAAATAATTTTAAAAATTAAATAGAAAGAATTTTTTTTTTACTTTTTTGACTAAGTTTGGAAATAAAATTGAAATCAAAATATTCTTGTATTTTTTTAATTATTTTTTGAAATAAAATTACAAAGAAAATATTTTTTATGGATCTTTTGGAATAATTTGGAATTGAATTTGCAAGATTTTTTTTTGAATTTTCGGAATTATTTTTGTAAATAAAATAAAAAGGAAGATAATTTCTTTTATTTTATAGAATTATTTTGGAGACAAAATTTGAAGAAGTGTTTTTGGATTTTTTTTTTGAAAATGAAATTAAAAGAAAACAACTTGCATTCTTGTATTGTTAAAACAACATTAAAATAAATAGTTTTGAATTTTTGTGTTTTTGAAAAGAAATAAAAAGAAATATTTTTTGAATTTTTGTATTTTGAAAATGAAATTAAAAGAACTATTTTGGGATATTTGAATGTTTTGAATTTTTTTCAATACTGAGATTAAAAGACATAGTTTTGAATTTTTTTTTGATAAAGAGATTAAAAGAAATAGTTTTTTTTGTCACATCTCGAACTAGACGCATGACAAGCATGTTAAGTGCGATCATTCGTATCACCGTAAGCCTATTCTATAAAGATCTTATTCACAATGATCAAAATAATGCAAGCATCATATTATGCAAACATTATTAAGCAATACATACAAAACGTTAGTTCCAAAAAATGCGAATTTAATCAATGATTGTAGCACAAGAGTTTGCATTTCTTTATGAGCATTCCAGCATAACAGCATAAAAAAGGCGAATAATTCAAATCTTAACAAAACAAATACATCAAAAAAAAATATGTATCTATATATATCAAAGGACTCAATCCATAACATCTAACCACTACAAAAGAAAAGGTAACATTTAGCGTCGGTTAAAAACACATTTTAACGTTAGTTTTGACTGACGTTAAACAACTTAACATCGATTTCCATTACCGACATTAAGTGCTTTGTGATGACATGTTTAATATCGATTTTAACAACCGTGAGAATAATTAACATTAGATGACTAAAATTAAATCTAATGTCGATTTTGATAGATGTTAAATGACTTTGACCAATGATAATTTTATGATCTAACGTTAGTTTTGATTGATGTTAAATAGAAACTGACACTAATTTTATTATTTAACATCAATTTTGACCAATGTTAGATGATTTTGGTTGATGTTAATTTCATGATCTAATGTTAGTTTTGACTAACATTAAATGGAGACCGACGCTAATTTTATGGTTTAATGTCAGTTTTGACCAACACTACAATGTTAATTTTATGATTTAACATCGGTTTTGACTGACATTAAATGGAGACCAATGCTAATTTTATTATGGTTTCATGTCAGTTTTGACCAACGCTACAATGTTAATTTTATGATCTAATGTTAGTTTTAATCGATGCTAGAAGCAACACTAAATCTTTAAATAAATTTGAAGGTAAACATATTAATTATAAAATAAAATATATTTAAATAAAGAACATTCATTGTTAGTTTTACATCAAATCCAAAACCCAAAAAAAAAAAAACAAAATCAAAGTTAACATCCTAACTGAGTTTTACATGTTCTAATAAAATAAATTTTACAACTAGTCATAATCATGGGTTGTGTGATTAGCTCTAAAAGAATGTCGACATTCTGTAGGTGAAGCTTCTTATTTGCATCACTGCTACAATTCATGCTACTACAATGCTACAAAAGATGTAATCTAATTAGAATTCAAAGGTACAACAATACATAGATGAACCTGAATGTTAGGGTCCCGTAAACACTTGAAAGAGTTTAATAGCAGAAAATAGATAAATAATGACGTTTAATTTTGAATATGGCAAAGAAACATAAACTTAGTTTCAATCCCAATCCTAAGAGCACATCAATTAGTGTGATACACATGGCATATAGTCAAATTGAAATGTGCCAAGCTAAATCCAATACAGTGAAAAAATAAAGGGGTATGAACATAATAGAAGCAGGGTACACAATCAACATATCATGTCAGATATAGTTTCAATTTAAACTGAATCCTCTAGAAGAATGAAAAGTTTTTTTTTTCCTCTTCCGTGGACCCATTTACTTATGTCTCAAGAACCACTTACTTTTCCAAATTGGATAAAACTGAGAAGCAATTCTAAGTACAGTTGAAGATGGGATTGCAAATCCTACAGCAGGTGATGTTCCTATGCAAAGCCAAACGAAAGAAGGGAAAGAAAAGTAAAGCACACAATAGTCTCAGTCAGAATAGACATTTCCTCATACACAAAATTGCAAAATGAATTCAACATTGTAATGAAGTAAAAGGTAGCCAAAAATTTTGGGTTCTACCTATATAAGGCTAAGAGGCTCAACCTAATTTTGGGTTCATTAGAATAGAACAATCATTGAAATTATTATACAAATACCATATTACAGACATAAGACTGAATCTTAGCTAAATTATATATAAATATATATATATATTTCTAATAGATATGAACAAGTTAGATATGAGCAACTTTCATTGGTTGCTTTGAGTCTCCATATTTAAGACTACGTACTCATATATATAAATCTCAACAAGTGATGTGGCAGGAACATTGTAGTAATTTATATATACCATTATGATGATTAAGGGGAGGACCCCATTATCTTGGTCTCTCTCACTTCCAAATCAAATATATGCAGAATTTGCATCACGAGTAAAATGTAAGAAATAACAACATTCTAAAAGAAAAATGTACCTCAATCAATCCTTGACTATAGAAATATCCAAAAAACACTAAATACAAGCAAACTCATAAGATTTTATAAAGACAAGTAACTTCATAATGACAGAAATGACTATCTCCCAAGAGGGTAGTGAATTGAGTTTATAAAAAATTTACTAAAACTCGTTGGAAGTTAAAGAAGTTTTAAAAGCAAAGCCAAACTTTTTGTGATAGTAAAAATAGAGCAATGTCAAGACGAATAAATATGGAGTGCAAATAATCAAAGATAAAGCTTTAAGCAATTGAAGAGACGAGAAAAAGAGAAATCCACATAAGAATTTATACTGGTTTAGCTTAAATCAAGCCTACATCCAGTCCTCAAGACAACTTCTTGAGTATTTCACTATCAACCACAAGTTTATACAATTGGGCACTTGTGAGCCACTATAATAAAGATCTTTTCTTTCTCAAGGGTCTCTTTCCCCCTTACAAAGTGTTTCTCTCAAACACTAACTCAAGGAAATCCTCCTTGATCAAATTACTCAGAAAAAGTAATAGATGACTAGAGTTAACTCTCTTGAAAGAGTTGATATACAAGAGAAAGCTTGCTAATCAGTAAATAATTGGCAAGAAATTAATTTGAAGGTTTCAGAGTCAAAGAGAATGTATTCTTCTTGATTTGACACCATCTGAAGGTTATATTTATAGCCCAAGGCATAAAAGATTTGTTGGAAGGAAGTCAAAGATGATATCAGCATATTTCTTCTGAAAATAGCTATTGGTACTAATGTCATTATGCTGGTAGTTGACTGACAGGTCCTCGACAATTGATTGGTACCTTTCAATGAGGTGCCGATCGACTAATAGGTACTTGGCAATTGACTGGTAGCTCTTTGTTATTTTTTTCAAAAATGTTCCTATAACATTATGATACCCCGAGTTGTTACTTTAGTCGTACTCAATGTGTATTCACGGGAAGAGTAAAATTTTTTATTTTATCGCGAGGAATTTTCCATGCAATAGTGTGGCTTTTCTTTTAGCCTGAGGAAATTTAGGCATTTTAGTGGGTTATAAGTGTTGTTAGAAAGTTCGCTTATTTGTCAAAACCATGGAGGGACTAAAATGAAAGAGGAAGGATTGGCATGTTTTTATTTTAAAAATGAGTAAACTAAGAAGGGTTAACTATGGAAATAATATTGAGAAATCTAATATGTGAGAACTTGGTTAATTATAAATTATTATTGTGAGTAGGGGTAAAAATAGGAATATGGAAACTTTAGTTGGATATTCTTATATATATATATGTATATATGTTATGTGGATTCTCCAGACCCATTCAGCTTCCTCTCCCTCACCATGCATCATTCTCACCCAAATCCTCTCCTCTCCTCTCCTCTCTCCCATGGAGCTCACTTGATTCATCCCCTTTGGAACTCCGGCAACCTTCCCTCACTGGAAAACTCAAGATGGAGGTAAGATTCACATTATCCCCAATCTCCCTTGTTTTTCCTTGGAATTTCCCTAATCGTCCTAAGCTTAAATCTTAGTGAATCCGTATGGTCAATTGGTTTGCGCCACTACGACCATCGAGTCGCCCAGACTTAGATTTGTGGCAACTTGTAGTATAATAGTCTTCCCAGGTTGTTTCACTCTTGGAGCCTTGCTTCTAAATTGCCTAACTAATTGTTCTAACACTAATCTACACTAATATACTCTAATTATCTACTAACTATAACCTAATTACCATCGGGGGGTGATTGCAGATTTAAGCTTAAAATAGAAACTAAACCTAAACTAAAGCTGATAAAAATAGAATGGAATGGAACAGAGATATAGAAACAAAATTGAAATATAAACACAGAAAATGCAATCAGCCATGGAGTCCTAGAATTGCAACTATCATTATTCTTGTTTTCAAATTAATCCAAGTGTTCTCTATCATTAGGTTTTCTAACTGAGGTTTCCAAGAGATCTCCTAGAACTAGATTACATATAAGTTAAACCTAACCATCATGTAATCTAATTAAACCCAACCTAATCAAGTTAGATAATCGTCTAATCTAGCCATTTCCATTCTACTTACTCTACCAATCAGTAAAAGAAAGGGACATCTCAGATTCAAGCATCTAAACCAGCCATTATATTCATATAAATCTGACCAGAAATAATACAAACATAAAAATAGAGATAAGAGGCAAGAGCAGAAATGAAACAGAGATACAACAAGAAACTTATCTGATTTAAGCTGTAGGAACTTATGTTACAAGTCTAGTTCTCCATGGACTGATTACAACATGTTTTAGCCTTCCATGGTGGCTAAAATACACAAAGAAGAGGGGAAGGAAAAATGAAATACACAACAAATGTGGAAGAAGAAGCCTTCAACAGCTGTGAAATGGGGTTCTGGTCTATCTTTAAGCTTCCAGGAGAGAGGTGGATAAAATTTGGCTTTTGAAGTCATGTGCTATGCTGTCATTTTCTTCTTCTGCTGCTGCCTTGCCATTTCTGATTGCTGGTTGCTTTTCTACAGAAAGTTACTCTATCTGTTTGCTGCTGGTTGCTACAGAAACCCCATGCTGTTAAAGCAGAAGCTGCTTTTCCCTTTGCTGAAAAGTGTATAACAGTGGGGCCAGTAATCCAGTCCCTAGTCAACTAGTTAATGCACAGTCAGCATGTCTAGGTGGCCTCCAAGTAAGCAAAATCTCCATGTTAGCATTTTTCTCTCCAATAATTAAATTTGAAAATTAAGCACATGAATTAAATGGGATAAAATTATGAAATTGAAGTATATTAATTCTATAATTAATTCACACCCAATAAATCCAAAATATAATAAAATAGGAGAGTTGACAACATTGAAATAGCAATAAGACTAAGATAGGAACTAAATAGCATATAAAAATGCCAGATATCATCGATGGATGGGTTGAGTTCCTTTACCTCCCTACAGGTGTTTTGAACTATTTGAAGTGTGATTTCAGAAAGAATTGAGAGAAAAAGGTAGGTTTGGGCTGAAAATAGCTTAGTGCAGAAAATTGGGGTTTTCTTGGGTTCTTATGCTTGTGAAAGGAAATTTGGGATGTCTTTTATGGATTGTGATGAGTTCCTAGGGTGGAAGGGATGCATTCTAAGTGATAGATATGATTTGGGAGAGTTTTGGAAGTCTATGGACGATTTGAGGGTCCTTAGAGGTCAAAAATTACAAGAACAAAGTAAGATCTTGGCCATATGCTTGCTTAGGTGGGCAAATTGACCGCTTAGCTGTGCAGGTGGCCAAAGGTTTCCTCTACTTCTGGTCTATTTTCAAGTGGATATATCTCTCTCCTTCGGACTCCATTTTTGACAAATTATATATCGTTTGAAAGATCTTTGAGTCTAGTCTTGTATGGAGAAATATTCATTTGAAAATTGTCTACCATTTATGATATATTACCAAAAGAGTTACTAAAGGTCAGAATAGGTGGCAAGAATTTTCCTATCTTTTAATTTTGACATGTTTTTACATGATTATCTCATAGGGTCAGATTCTTTTATGCATCTTCCACATCGTTCGAGACTAGCCAAGGTAGGTAAGCATGGAATCAAGGTAAAGGACAATCTCTACTCTCACCTTGGTTGTGTATGCGTATCCACTATAAATTCTTGTTAAATTGTAATGAACTATGGTGATTTATCTTCTTGGTTTGAAATGGAGAAAAGGAAATCATGCAAATTGTAATCCTTGTTGGTGAGTTAATATAGTTGTGTTATGTCAAGGTGGTAGTCCCAACTCGATGGACTTTGACTTCGTACACTATCGTACTAGTGGGTATATTTGAGCACATTAAGTTAGAAATTGGCATTTAATGTGAAATTAAGACATGAGGTAGATTTTGTTTGTGGGACATCCTTAAGAGTTAATGTAATGGATATGTTGGTTAATTGTAAATGCTTAATTGGAATACATGGGGAAAATTGGGTATTGGGATAATTTTACTTGGGCTTGTTATGACCCCATATAAATGTGATGAAATTAATTGTGCTTATAAGGAGCACTGGCATATATATATATACATACACTTATATAAGGTGCTATGAGTTTTTTCAACATTATGTATGAAGGTAAGTAGTACCACCTCCCAACCAACTAAAGAATAGTATGTGCGTATTTACATGTATACTTTTAAGGATTTACAGATTCATTATCAATTAGTTTGGTATGAAATATATATAATATACATATATACACACACACCCTTATGAATGATGATTTTGAGAACCATGCGACTTATATATATATAAATGTGATGTGTGTAGAACAATATATTCCTCCTAAATTCTTTTGGATCCTATATTCAAGAAATCATAAACTTTCTCTTAATTATATTCAAGAGTTGATGGTTAATCAATTAAATAAATGACTGTATGGTTTTTAATTAGAAATGTAAGGTAAGGCACCTTGTTGCATTGTTATTGAGTAATTAGTGGTAATATTGACTTCCTTGCTACATTGTGGATAAGCTATCGAGATTTAAAGAGTTATAATTTTATTAGCAAGCCGGTAAGTCCACTAGCTTGAAATTTCTGTGGTTATGGCTCCCCACTTTACTCATGCATAGTTTGGATACATGACAAGGTTGTGTATAATTGTTTAATTGGTAATGCTTGTGTTTTGATGATATTTATTCATTATGAGATGTTTAGTTGTGTTGGAAAGCTATGATTCATTGTTGCAGGCTGTGGTATCACCTTTGGATTTAATAAATGAACCTAAAGTGTGCCTATGTGAGAATATCTCTGATGGTATGTATGTTTATTTATTTATAGTTCCTCCATTCATATGTAAATTGTTTGTGCCGAGCTAGAATAGAATTTTTCTCACTAGGTTAGTATGACTTATACCTTAACTTTTTCAAGTACAAAGGAAGCTTAGTGGTGGTACCGAGTATTGGGTCAAGCTCCTATTTTGTCCGGGATATGGTATGGTGTTGTCTCTTTCTCTTTTCCCTGTTCACTCTAGACAAGCTTTATAATTGGGTAGGTTAACTAAGGTGTATGTGATGATTAAGGTTTGATTGGTATTCAAGTTATGTATTGATTGGCTGAGGGTATGAATCGCTATAAATTGTCATATTTGGAAATAAATTGTTTTGTTATCTTGACTCGCATGTTAAAAGAAAAATTAACTATTTGGCTTATGAAATTAAATATATAAGACTATTGTATATTGCCATGGGTTTGGGTAGAAGTAAGGCTTATAGGGGAGAGATTGAGTAATCCTCTATGCTAATCACATGCCCCATCTTGGGATGTGATAGTTCTAGACCTTATCTGTCGACTGATGTGTAGCAACCGGTCAATTAATAGCTATTGGAATTTAAATTTAATTTTTGATAAAGAGTAACTGGTCGACTACTTATAAGCAAGCGGTTAACTGGTAGGTTTATTGAGTCTTGGCCAAATTCAAACTAGAAAGCAACTGGTTGACTAATATCCATATACTGGTCGATTGGTAGCTACTGAGACTTAGAAAATAAGATTTGTCAAAATATTTAATTTTCTAAGACCCAATAACCTTATTCAGTATTTTTCCAACTTAGCCAAAAATTCAAAAACATTCTAAAAGATTTTTAAAACAAATTTCTTGCCTTTCAAATCACTTTACAAAATATTCAAAGTCCTAAGGCTTAAATTAAAAAGTCTTCTCTTTAGCTCTTGATACCTTTGACTTGATGTAATTCCTGAAAGAATAAATTTCAATATTTACCAAGGAATTTATTATTTTAATTTGTTTGTTATTCATCAAAATTTAAAATATTGTTTCTCATGCAATGGGGTTAACAATTTCTCCCTTTTTGATGATGACAAATTAATTAAAATAAGACTTGATATTTTGATAAAGAGAGATAAAACTTCCCTTGAATTTCATGTCCCTTTTCTTTAAAAGATTTTCAATGTAGCTTTAAAGGAAGTTTAAAAAAAGTTGGCACTATAACTATAGAATTTTGAAAAGAACTTTTTGAGATATTTTGCATTACACCATTTAAAATAAGGATATCCATATCCTTTTGAAACATTTGAAGACATAACCAATTTTAGCACAGCAGAAGAAAGATAAAACGAATGGATTAAACAAGGTAAATAACTTTTTAGCACAACAGAAGTATAATCGAATAAACCAATGTTAATCCAACATAATCCAAAGTTTAAACCGATATAATAATATCCAACAGGTCAGAAATATAAATCCAAATAAAGCTCTAATGTTAGAACAATAATCATAATATCAAAAGTAATAAAACATAAGATATTTCTCCCCTTTTGTCATCAACAAAAAGGGGTCTTTTATCCTTAATCCTCAATGAAAACTTAACCTCTCCGATGAAGATCATGAACAAGATTAGTTAGCTACTGAATCTCTAAAGCTTGAGAAGATGAAGTAGCCTCCAAATTGGTCAGCCTTGTATTCATTGTCTCTAGCATGGAAAGAATATGATTTGAGTTGTCCAACAACTCATTCATCATCCTAGAGGAGTCACCTGTAGGATTAGAATGTTGTACAGTAGGAGTCTCTTCTTCTTCTTCTTTATTTACTTCCTCAAGTTCATCTTCCATATCAATATCTATTTCCATTTCCTTTCTTTCTCTAGCCTTTGAATAGTCAAATTCTCACTAATCCTTTTCCAAGTGTTCCTAACCAAAGTAAAGTTCATCCTCCTTAGTGAATTATAATCAACAGTAGCTGAGAATTCCATAAGGTTGAAATTGTGGTTGATGTTATAGGACTTGATGATCTTAGAGATAAATGCAGCATATGGAAAATGTGACTTCTTCCTAGCATAGGAAGCCATCTTTTGCATAATGAAACAAGAAGTATTGATTGGCTGCCTCTTCATTATGCAGGCCATAGTAAAGTACTCTGACTCACTACCATAAGCCTAATTTCCTAGATTGTTTACCAATATATGAGTAATAACATTCATTAATTACCTGTCATTCACATCCATTGAACTGACCTTGATCTCTTGACCAGAAAACACAGTCTCCCTAGTTATAGTCTTATACACTTCTTATGTACCATAAATGGAGGAACTTAAGGAGGTGTGATGGTCTGTAAATCTATAATCACTAGGCTTAGGATGAGGGATACCTAGGATGTCAGCTAGCTTGTTTTCATCAATTTCTATCTTCTTTCTTCTTAACTCAACAGTAAACATTTTATCTCTAACTTTGTATGCAAAAGTAGTATAAAATGCTTTGACCATTTCTTTAGATCACTTTCCTTTATTTCTAAACACGTTTTTTGGTCCTAGACAATCCAGATTACCAATAAATGACATATCCTTAGTAGCGAAATAATCCCAATCTACATATTTGCTTTGAATAATTTTCCTAGACTGAAAAAGTTCTGCATATCTCTATTTATGTTTTGAAAGGCTTAGGAGGTCATTAATTGGTAGATGACTTGGATTTTTCACACATACCCACTTGGAAATTGAAGACCCTCAATGTTTCCTTGATGGTCTTGAGAAAGCATTCTCGGTCTTAAATTGTTCTAGCATAGTCGAGTAAACTTTGTAGCTTATCAGTTGAAAAGTAAGGCAGATGATTGGTGGAAGACATGGACAAATGGTAGAGCCCAAAATGCCCTACCGGTAGAGTGGGAAGAATTCAAGAAGGTATTCATGAATCGGTTTATCCCTCAAGGTGTGTATATAGCATGGGCCCAAGAGTTTGAAAAGTTGAAACAAAGGTCCATGTTAATGGATGAATATGACTCTCAGTTTGTTTGACTAGCCCGGTGTCACGCCTTGTCTAAGGGCATGATCGACATGAATAGAGTCTGCCTCTACCCGTAAGCCTTATCTAAAGAAGACTACCTAAAACCTGTGCATTCAAAAATTGAATATAATCTTAAGATGCTCTACTAACAATCATAATTTGTCTCATAATTTTACTCAAGATACTAAGCAATATGAATTGACATTTTCTTTCATATATATATAAACAATGTGATTAATTGTTATGATTATTTCACTTGTAGGCACACTTGCCTCATAATATTGTCATAATCTAAATTCAACTATACACTACAGAAATTCATGTCTAGGTATACTAGCCTCTGTATAACAGTTATCCAATCCATTTATAATTACTAATACACATACTCATACTCATACCCGTCACAAGTCATAAATCCTACCCATGGACTTATAGATAGAGCTGTCAAAACAGGCCCAGCTTAAGGTGGGCCAGGTTTCATAAAATGCAGCCTATTTTTCACCTGGTTTTTTAGGCTGGCCTTTTTGAAAATTTTTTTATACTTAGTCAGCCACTAAGCCTTTTGTTATGCCTTGAGCCTTCATTCCAGTAATTACTTCCCAGCTCATTTACCATTATGCCTCTCTGCTCGCCTTTCACTTTATTACATGATTAGTAAGAATTTTATGTACAAACCATGATTAACACAACCAATCAACCATCAACTCATGCAAATTAAGGACAAGGCTTTAGATATATATAGCTTTGTTGCTTAACTCAAATTAAAATATTGTATATTAATTACTTCCTAATTATTTACTTTAAATTCTTCTTTACCAGCTCTCTTATTATATAGTGATTATCTGAAGAATATGATCTTAATTATATTTCTCTTCTAGATAAGAGTTGGGGTATATGTCTTTAGTCTCAATTGTTTAGTCATAGCTATCACAAGGACAATTTGCTTTGAAAATTTTTGGGAGCTTCAAAGTGATGGAAAGCTTAATATATATTATCAGAGATAAGTGTTTGTAACTTTTGGCATATATAGCATGTTACGATCTAGATATATATGTTAATTTGCTTGTACTTAGCATTTAAATAAAAGGTTTGTTATATGCATGATTTTTTTAAGGGATCCATCTTAATTTTTTTTAAAAAAATTAATGGATATTAATAGAAAAATAAAAGAAAATAAGTATTCAAATTTCTTATAATTTCATTCACAAAAAAGTGAAAATTAATAATATAAAAAATTATAATTGACTTTTTTAGTCAAAAAATCATGCAATTAACCCAAAAATAAAATTACATCTTACTGAAAAAAAGAGTGGGCTAGCAAGCAAAAGAGAGACGAACCCTAAGAATAATGGCCTGTTTTAAAAGTGGGTCAGGCTCGGCCCGCTAACAGCTGACCCACTTTGATAGCTCTACTTACAGAGCATTTCTAGAGTCAAAGTATACACAAATACAAACAACAGATCATACTATTATCCTAAGAAATGATTTGGGCCTCGATTGGTAAGTGCATCTCTATCTACTTCGTGAGAGGAACTTTAGGCTCGTCTTTATTATCTGGAAAAGATAAAATAATAGGGTGAACTAAATAGCTAGTGAGAACAAAACTCATGATGACATAAGTGCAAAGGAAATAGCTTAGATATAGCAATACAAGTGAAAATGGCTCATGTATCGATTCAAACACATAATTCTTAATAATAAAAAGGATTAAAAAAATGCTTAGAAGTAAAATGTAAAGTTCAAAGTGTAATGAAATCGTGAATGATAATAGAAAAGTCAGGCTTGTTGATGCAAATCCAAAGCCTAAGGAGCAAAGTAGTTGCCCAAGTCAAGAAGTTCAAGTTCCAAACCCAAATGATCCATTGTTCATTAAGGGAGGCCCAGTCACAAGGGCTAGAGCCAAGAGAATGAAATAGGCACTAAATGGACTTACTTAAGGCCACACCTACTATAACCCATGAGAAATTAGAGTTAATCAGACATACTACTGTTATTAACCTATTCATCTTATTTGGGCCAAAAATGCATTAAGGAAGCAAGGAGTGCTTGGTCAAAGAAGCATTAAAAGAGGTGCCTAATTAGAGTCAATAATCATATCAAGATTGATTTTTAGTAATTAAGCGGTGCACCTGATTGATTTAGTCAGTTAGGAGCATTTAATTGCTTGATTTAGTCATATTTTCAAATCAAATTGCCTATCTTGTTATTAGGAAACATTTATTCATTGATTTAGTCAAACTCTTATAATCAGATTGCCTAAATAAATCAAGTTTCTTGTTAGGAAAACTTTTCAATTAATTTATATTTTACTTATTTTTTGATCTAGATTGAATCCCTATGCATATGGAAATTAGGGTTTTTCATTCACTTTCTTCCGTTTTCTTGAGTGTGGTGTCCAACTTCCTTTCGTATACCAAGGTTCGTACTTCTAGTAAGGTATTGCGTCGTGGGTCTTGTTGCATTGCATTGCATCATGGTTCATATCATTTGGTATCAGAGCCATGTTCTAAATCAGGTTCTATTATCTCTTTCGAATTTTCCTTGTAGTTGTTTTTCTCTGTTGCCAGTTTAACCCAGTCACCACCCCATTTTCCCTTCCTTTCCCTAAATTTTTTTTGAAAATTTTAGCCTTACAAGTTTTAATTTTGCTTAATTATTTGATTTACTTTTATCAATTTTGTAATTATTCAAAACAAAAAAAAAAGAGAATAAAACAAAAAAAGAAAAGAACAAAAAAAAAAGGAGCAAAAGTTTTGGTTCAACAAAAGAAAACAAAGAATTCATTGTTGCCGAAATTGCAAGTTGAATGCAATTATCTTTTTTGCTTGTTTGTTTGCAATATTCAAGTTTATTAAGGCTAAATTGATTCAATTGTTATTTCAGCTATTCTATGGTTGTTTGAATTCATCTTATCCTCTTGTTTCTAAAACACTTGTTAGTCCTATTTGATCCATTTGAAAAAAAAAACTTCTCTCAAGGATGTTGCATTCACTCTTTCCAAAAGAAATTTGTGTGAGATTGGTGTTAATTGTACTCTAATAAGGCTATTTACTTGAGAAACTATAGTTCTTACAAGAACTAAAGAAAATAATTTAGAGTGGTAAAAGGCAAAGGTGTGTAAGTGCAAAAGAGGGTAAAAGTCAAAAATTGTGTGAAACACAAGAGTTTGACATTCATTGAGTGTAAAAATATGACAGAGTGAGTGAGGTTTTATTCTAACCTTTGTTTTGTTGAATTAAAAAACATGTCTCAAAGCAAAGATAAAGGCATGATGGATGAGGAACTAAGAGAGGAGGACATAAAACTTTACATGAAGGCCATTCAATGGACCTTAGACAGACATAATCTAAGGTTTCAATTAAAACCATGGGAGAGACCAAGGCATACATATGACATGGACAATGAAGAATACTTCGAAGAAGATTATGAAGAGGATGAACATGGTTTCAACATAAACTAGGGGTAGATTTGAGCAAGCAGATTGAGGGGCAAGAGGAACGGATGGTAATTTGGGAAACATTAAAATGACAATCCTAACTTTCCAAGGAAAGCCTACCATGAGTGGGAAAAGAATGTGGAGATTGTGTTCGATTATCATAACTACTTTAAGGAGAACAAGGTAAAACTTGCTACTATTGAATTTACTGACTATGCTATTATTTGGTGGGATTAACTTATGATGAGTAGGAGGAGGAATAACGAAAGGCCAATTTCAACTTGGGAGGAGATGAAGGCCATCATGAGGAAACAATTTATTCCTTAACATTATTATAGAGAATTGCATAATAGATTGTAAAGTCTCATGCAAGGCTCTAAGAGTGTAGAGGAATACCATAAGGAGATGGAGTTTGCAATGATTAGAGCAAATGTGGAAGAAGATCATAAAGTGACAATGGCAAGGTTTGTGCATAGTCTAAATTGTAATATAGCTAATGTGGTGGAGCTTCAACATTTTGTGAAGATTGAAGACATGGTGCACATGGCCATTAAAGTTAAAAAATAATTGAAGACTAAAGAAGCCAAATCTAATTCGGCTTTAACTTCCTCATAGAAGTTGAATTGGAAGAGGGATGACAAGGGTATTTCTAGGCCTAAATTTGAGACTTTCAAAGATCAAAAGGTGAAGAGCAGCAATTGAACTCAAGGAAAAGCCAATCGTCAAGCATCTAAAATAAGAGACGCCAAGTATTTTTAAGTATTTGGGAATGGGGCATATTGCGTCTCAATGTCAAAACAAGTGAACAATAGTTTTGAAGGATAACAGTGAGATTGAATATGATAGTGAAGATGATGAAGAGATGCCACTATTAGAAGATGCAAGTGACCAAGAATATGCCAAGCATGGTGACATATTGGTCGCAAGGTATGGATCGAGTTTACAAGCAAACGAGGAGGAGGTCTAGCGAGACAACATATTTCATGCTAGATGCCAAGTTAACAATAAGGTATGTAGCATGCTAATTGATTGAGGTAGTTACACCAATGTCACTAGTACTGAACTTGTTGAAAAATTAAGCTTACCCACTTTTAAACATCCTAGGCCTTATAAGCTCCAATGGCTGAATGATTATGGAGAAATTAAGGTTGCTAAACAAATGCTAGTGCCTTTCTCTATTGGTAGGTACAAGGATGAAGTATTGTGTGATGTAGTGCCCATGCAGGCTGACCACATTCTTTTAGGCCGTCCATGGTAATTTAAATAAGAAAGTCATTCATGATGGGTTCTCCAACAAATATTCTTTTGTAATGATTGAAAAATCTATTACACCTATACCAATGACACCTAGAGAGGTATATGAAGATCAAATGCACATGAAAAAAGAGAGCAATGCAAAACAACTTAGTGATAGTGCACAAAAAGAAAAAATAAAGAAGGTATGCACATGAGCAAAAAAGATAAAAGGTGAGGAAATGCAAAGTGAGAAAAAAGAGATGAGAGAGAACTTCTATACAAGAGTAGGTAAAGTGAAGAAAGCATTTCTTTATAACCAGCTTATGTTTGCCTAGTATTTTTATGTCCTTGTTACAGGAGTTTCATGAGCTATTTCCCAAGGAGATTCAACATGGTCTACCACCAATAAGGGGAATTGAACATCAAATTGACTTCGTTCCAGGATCTTTAATACCTAATAGGCTTGCTTATAGAATTAATCCTGAGGAGACTAAGGAGCTTCAAAGGCATGTTGAAAAAATTAATGTCCAAAGGATTGATTAGAGAGAGTATGAGCCTGTATATAGTTCTTGTTCTACTTGTGCCTAAGAAGGATGGATCATGGAGGATATGCATTGATTGCCATGCTATTAATAAAATCACTATAAAGTATAGACATCCCATTCCTAGGTTAGATGAAATGCTTGATGAATTGCATGGTACTTGTGTGTATTCTAAAATTGACTTGAAAAGTGGTTATCATCAAATTCGCATGAAAGAGGGAGATGAATAGAAAATTGCATTTAAAATAAAACATGGATTGTATGAGTGGTTAGTTATGCCTTTTGGATTAACTAATGCCCCTAGCACTTTTATGACATTTATGAATCATGTTTTGTGTGCCTTTATCGGTAAGTTTGTAGTTGCCTCTTTTGATGATATACTTATTTATAATCATAATTTGGATGAGCATCTAGAGCAAGTGCACGTGGTATTGGAAGTTTTGCTCAAGGAATCTTTGTATGTCAACCTTAAAAAGTGTTTTTTTAGCACTGATAAGTGATATTAGACATTTTTATATTCATTGTAATCCTTATCTTAGTCCTATTGCCATTTTAATATTGCTAACTCACTTATTATATCATGTTTTAGATTTATTGGGTGTAAATTAATTATAGAATTAATATGTTTCAATTTCATATTTTTATCTCAATTAATTCAATTATGCATTTTCCAGATTTAAATATTGGAAATTTAGATTGCTAACATGGCACCACCTAGACGATAACATGGCATTCTAGGACTGACTAGGCATTGACCAGTAGGGCCCATGCTTCTGCACTTTCCAGCAACAATGTAGACCAGCAGAAAAGGTTTGCAGAATAGCAGATAGTAACAAAAAGCAACATCAGTAGAACGGTAAGGCAGCAGCAAAATAGAAGGAAAGGGACAACACATGGGGTTGACTAGATGCAATTTCATCACTCTCTCTTGCTGTTGGTTAAAGACACCTTTAGACCTCCATTTATAGGGGTTGAAGAGTTTCTTCTTCAACATTTCCTCTGTAAATTCATTTCCCCGTTGTATTTTCTTATGTTTTGGCCTCTATGGAAGGCTAAATTTGTGTTATAATTAGTCTATGGAGAAGTAGAATCTGTAACATGAATTCTTAGAGCTAAATGAGATAAGTTTCTTCTTGTTCTTCTATTTCATTTCATTTCTAATTTCTCCTTTGGTTTTTATGTTAATGCTTGCTCTGATATGAGTTAGTATAGCAGTAGAATGGAAATGGCTTGCTTAGATGATAATCTAACTTGATTAGGTTGGGCTTAATTAGATTGTATCTGGTTAGGTTTAACATATGTGTAATCTAGTTCTAGGAAGTCTCTTGGAAATATTAGTAGAAACCTAATGATAGAGAACACTAGAATTAATTTGACGATAAGAATGATGATAGTTACATTTCTAGGACTCCACGATTAATTGCATTTGTGTTTTGGTTAATTTCGGTTTTTGTTTCTGTTAGTGTTTTATTCTATTTCCAATTCTGTTATGTTGTAGTTAGTTTATGATTTATGTTTTAATTATGTAATCACCCCCTGTGGGAATCAGTAGGTAATTAGGCTGTAATTAGGTTTATTAGTGTTAGAACAATTAATTAGGCAATTAAAAGTAAGGCTCCTTGAGAGAATACGACCTGGGACAATCACTATACTGCAAGTTGCCTTGAATTCAATTCTAGGCGACTCGACGGTCGTAGTGGCTTGAACCATAATTTTGGTGCCATTGTCGGGGAGCCAATTCACTTCTAAGTTACCTAATTAGTTGTTCATTTGTGTCTTTATTTGGTTCTAAATCGATTGGCTAAAAGTGGTTTGCAAGTTTTGAGTTTTTCTCAGTTACTATTCAATAGGCAAAAAACTAACTATCTCCGATTGACCTCAAAGTTGGTATACCACTGATTTTTGACATTTTAAGCAAGTTCAATAGGCCCTCTTTTCTATTTTTTAATGTTTTTCTTGATTTTTCTAATTAATTGTATTTTTGGTTTGATTTTTGTAGATTAAATTTTAAATTCTTTTTTTCCATTTGTTCCTTCAACTATTGAATGATTTTCCAAGAAAAATCTGATTTTTCTTAGATACTTCATTTTTTGGTGATTTTCATTAGTAGGAGCTTAGTGTAGTGCTTTTACTATTTTCTATGTTTCTTCTGTTTTCTTGTGAATTTTGCCCCTCCTAGTGTACGAGAAGGTCTCTTCACATGGATTTATCCACCTTTGGTCCTGAATTAATAGATCTTCCATAGGCTAGTAAGAAGCAATAACATTAATAGTAGTTTCCTTTGTGTTTTTCTTATGTGTTTCATCTCTCTAGCCTATAATAAGGTTTGTCAAGAAGAATTGACTAATTTTGATCAAAAATTGGATAGGCCCTATTTATAGGCTAGTAAGAGTAGTTAGGAGTAGTATAGTTGTTGTAGTGTAGTTGTTGTTATTATTTTTCTTATATAGTTGTGTATGGAATAGAATTAGTGTTTAATTCTATTTGAGGTTGCTTCTAGTGAGTCAGATTAGGACATTGCCCATGGATCCATATAGAGTTGTGCATAGCTTAGATGAACTAGCATCCATAGTAAGGTATCTAACCCTTAGGTAAGAACAACAAGAGCCACCACCCTTTCCCCTTCCCCTTTCTCCATTTGTGAGTGGCATAGATTCCTCATCTGCATATAGGACAGACTAATATCTTCAATTCCAAGAAAACACGGAGTCTCCAAGAAAGTGTAGAGTTCTATATAGGAGTCTTTCATGGCTAGTATGACCTCTACCCCACAACATGCCATCCTGATTATGAGCTTCAAGATTTGAGGTATGAAAACTTATCTCATTCACTATATAAGCATGAAACTGATGCTCCTTACCTTAGTGAATTACCCCCTCCAGCCACCCCTAAGGAGACTGAGTTGAGTTTGGAAGACTTGATTCAACAGTTGGCCACAAAACACCCTGCAGTTCCAAGAGCGAACTGAGATGAACTTACAGAGCTTAGAATCTCAATTGGGCCAACTTGCTAGCATTGTTAATGAGATGATCAATTAGGGGTATGAAAGTCTACCTTTTCCACCTATGGTCGACCTAGGAGCCAATGACAGTGTCATTTTTCTAAATGATGGCACTTAATTAGATGGTTTAAGCCCCCAACCTGAATTAGAAGAACTAGATGGGCAAAATAGGGAGTCCCCTTCCTCAAGTGGCACAAGTGAGAAAAATGAGAATGAGGAAGCTAGTGAGGATGAATTCCCTCTCCAAATTAGACCACTGTCTTCTCCAAATAATTTCATCTCTGTTTCTATTGTAAATTCTGATTCTATCCCATGTGTTTTTAATTCTGTTTCTAAGTTAGATTTTGTTTTAGGTTATAGTTTTGTTTTAGATAGCAATTCTTGTGTAGATGATAAATTTAATTCTTGTTCTGTTTTAAGTAGGAGTAGGAGTAGAAGTTTTAATTTCAATTCTGTTTTAGAAAGCAGTTCTCTTTTTTGTTTTAAATTGTGTTTCAGTTAGTAGTTCTTCTTCCTTTTCTTTTAGTTCTTCTTTTTGTTCTCACCCCTTCATGGCAAGCGAGTCCTTTTATTTTTCTTCAGGTTGGTGACATAAATTCAATTATTTCCATTATCCAACCTGCCACTGAGAAAAACTTCTAGAAGAAGCCAATGCCACGCAATTGGAAGATGCGGAAAAGGCGCACCAAACTGATAAGGTTGTTTTCTTTTCCTTTTTCTCTTTTTTATTTTAATGTCCTCTATGTCTCTTTGATGATATGTGCTGATAATTGTTTGCATTGAGGACAATGAAAAATTTAAGTATGGGGGGAGAATGAAATGGTTCTTGTTTTTAAATTTCATGCATTTTAAATTTTTTTTGCTTTGTTTTTATATGCTTTCTGTTATTTTTTTAGCCTTTTTATGCACTTTTTAGAGTAATTAGTTTGTGT
This sequence comes from Biancaea sappan, assembly GCA_037074585.1. Lineage (NCBI taxonomy): Eukaryota > Viridiplantae > Streptophyta > Magnoliopsida > Fabales > Fabaceae > Biancaea > Biancaea sappan. The sequence goes on along the minus strand of CM073491.1, from coordinate 40,594,238 downwards.
TTTTGGTGTAGAATTTTAGCATGCTTTTAGATTAGTTTTTAGTGCTCTCTTTTTGGTTTTTGGAAGAAGTTTTGTTGTGGAAATATGCTTGTGGAAATTTGGATTGATTTTGGCATGACTAGAATTTAATCTTGCTTTGCTTTTCTAGAGTTCAAGTAGAATGGCAATAAATTTGGTTTTAATGAGTTTTAGTAATAGTCTTTAAACTGTGAGGATTTTGAGCCTTGAATGAAAATGCTATTCTTTCTTTCTTGATGTACATTCCTTATCATGATTTTCACTCTAGAACTGGTCTTGATTCTGTTGAGGTTACATTTTACATGTGCATGCTTGGAGATGATTTACGCATTTCTTTGTGAGCCCTATTTACCCAAATAAGCATACCATGTGTTGTTGCCATGCCATTTTGTGCCTTGCCTATTTTTCCTTCTCGCATTTTTCACCACTTTTTCCTTCCAACACAGAATTTTTGCTTTCGAATGTGAAGAGCATTTAAATTCTTTTGAAGAGATTGATGTTCTAAAAATTTTTGCATATTTTGGGATGCTTCCAAATGAATATGTCTCTCTACTCCCAAGAAAAAAAAAGAAAGAAAAGAAGAGCACAATCATTCAAGAAGAAAATAGAAAAAAAATTATGATTAAAAAAGAAAATGTGTCGACGTTAAAAAACAAAAAAACAAGCAAAGAAGAATAGAAAGAAAGAAAAGAGGGAGTAGACATAACTTTTTATACCCAAAATTTGTTACTATTCAATCTCTTGTATGGTATAGTTAATGCTCTTCATGTTCTTAAGCTGTTCCCCCTTCGTGTTCCCAAATTGTTTCCACACTTTATTCTCGTTTTTCTTCCTTTCTTTAGTTGTTTTCCACCTTTGTTCTTGTGCTCTATCCCCTTCTTTCTATTGTCTTTCCATCCTTGTAAAGTTCTTTTGATTCAAGCATGCATATGGATATGAGTAGTGGAGATTTTAGATAATTGACAAGCTTATGGTAGTGAATTTTATGATAGGTTGAATTTTGAGTGATTTACTCTAAACACTTGAGGGAATAAAGCGTATACACTTACCATGTGAGGAGGTTAATTACTTGAATTCATTCTTGTCCAATGAAATTGCCATGATGCTTGGTATTTTAGAAATTTAAGATTGAATTTCTTTAAGTGCTAAATCTTTTCAAATTTTAATTATTCCATCCTTGCATACTTTTCCTTTAGTGTCTTTTGGTATTTTAAATTTGATTTTTCCTAAGAGTGCAAAAGGCTAAGTGTGGGGAATTTGATATCGGGCATTTTTATATACATTGTAGTCCCTATCTTAGTCCTATTGGCATTTTAATATTGCCAACTCTCTTATTATATCATGTTTTGGATTTCTTGGGTGTAAATTAATTATAGAATTAATATGTTTCAATTTCATATTTTTATCGCAATTAATTCAATTGTGCATTTTCCAGATTTAAATATTGGCAAGTTAGATTGTTGACTTGGCACCACCTAGACGCTGACATGGCATTCTAGGGCTGACTAGGTGTTGACCAGTAGGGCCCATGCTTCTGTACTTTTTGGTAGCAATGCAAACTAGCAGAAAAGGTTCTATAGAATAGAAGATAGTTACAACAAAGCAACATCAGCAAAATAGCAAGGCAGTAGCAGAAATCAGAAGGAAAACGACAGAACATGGGGTTGACTAGATGCAATTCCGTCCCTCTCTCTTGCTGTTGGTTAAAGACACATTCAGACCTCAATTTGTAGGGGTTGAAGAGTTTCTTCTTCAACATTTCCTCTATAAATTCATTTCCCCTTGTATATTTTTATGTTTTGGCCTCCATGGAAGGCTAAATTTGTGTTATAATCAGTCCATGGAGAAGTAGAATCTGTAACATGAATTCTTGGAGCTAAATGAGACAAGTTTCTTTTTGTTCTTCTATTTCATTTTTGTTCTGATTTCTCCTTTGGTTTTTATGTTAATGCTTGCTCTGATATGAGTTAGTATAGCAGTAGAAAGGAAATGGCTTGCTTAGATGATAATCTAACTTGATTAGGTTAGGCTTAATAAGAATTAACTTATGTGTAATCTAGTTCTAGGAAATCTCTTGGAAATATTAGTAGAAACCTAATGATAGAGAACACTAGAATTAATTTGAAGATAAGAATGATGATAGCTGCATTTCTAGAACTCCATGGCTGATTGCATTTTTGTTCTGGTTAATTTTGGTTTTTGTTTTTGTTAGTGTTCTGTTCTATTTCCAATTTTGTTATGTTGTAGTTAGTTTATGATTTATGTTTTAATTATACAATCACCCCCTGTGGGAATCAGTAGGTAATTAGGCTGTAATTAGGTTAATTATGTTAGAAAAATTAATTAGGCAATTAGAAGCAAGGCTCTTTGAGAGAATATAACCTGGGACAATCACTATACTGCAAGTTGCCACGAATTCAGTTCTAAGCGACTCAGTGATCGTAGTGGCTTGATCCAATAAGCTTACATTCTTAGGTGTTATTGTAAGTGCTAATGGGATTGAGGTTGATGAGGACAAGATCAAGGCCAACAAGGAGTGGCCAAAATCAACTAATTGTGTAGAGGATGTAAGGAGTTTTCATAACTTAGCCAGTTTCTATAGGAGATTTGTAAAGGACTTTAATAGCTTAGCCATGCCTTTAACTAAAGCAATTAAGAAAACTGAAGGTTTTAAGTGGTGTGAAGAACAAGACAAGACTTTTTAATGTGCTTAAAGAAAAAGTTAATTTCAACACCTCTACTTGTCTTACCTAACTTTGCTAAAACTTTCAAAGTTGAGTATAATGCTTCAGGTATTAGAATTGGAGCTATATTAATGCAAGAACACCTAATCACTTATTTTAGTATGACAAAGAGATGTATGCATTGGTTCGTGCATTGGAGACTTGGCAACACTATCTTTGGCCTAAGGAATTTGTGATCCACATTGATCATGAATCTTTGAAGCATTTGAAAGGACAAAACAAACTGAATAGGTGACATGCAAGGCGGAGTGAATTCATTGAGTCTTTCCTTTATGTCATCAAATACAAGCAAGGTAAAGATAATGTTGTTGTAGATGCATTATCTCGAAGGTATGCACTTCTTTCTACTTTAGATGCAAAGCTGTTAGGATTTGAGCATATTATGGATTTGTATGCAAATGACTTTGATTTTTGCAATGTGTTTAATGCTTGTGAGGATGTTGCATTTGGTAAGTTTTATAGGCATGATAGATACTTGTTTGAGGAAAAATGTTTTTATGTGCCTGTGTGTTTTTTGTGTGAGCTACTTGTAAGAGAAGCTTATAGGGGTGGTTAATGGGGCATTTTGGCATTACTAAGACTTTGGATGTTTTACATGAACACTTCTTTTGGCTTAATATGAAACGTGATACGTGATAGATATGTTACATTCAAACAAGCCAAATCTAAGGTTAAGCCTCATAGATTGTACACGTGACATTATCTGTTCCTAATTCACCTTAGATTGATATTTTCATGGACTTTGTGCTTGGATTACCTAGGTCTAGGAGTGGTAAGGATTCCATATATGTAGTTGTTGATAAGTTTTCAAAGATGGCTAATTTTATTCCATGTCATAAAACCAATGATGCATCACATATTGTTGATTTGTTTTTCAAGGAAATTGTGTGATTAGATGGCATGCCTCATACTATTGTTAGTGATAGAGTGCTAAGTTCTTGAGTTACTTTTGGAAGACTTTGTGGTGTAAATTAGGTTCTAAACTTTTGTTTTCTATTACTTGTCATTAACAAATCAATGGTCCAATGGAAGTAGTAAATTGAACTTTGTCTACTTTATTGTGTGCTATCATTAAGAAAAACTTGAAAACATGGGATGAATGTTTGCCACATATTGAGTTTACTTATAATAGAAGTCTGCATTTTGCTACTAAGTATTCACCTTTTGAGATTGTTTATGGTTTTATTCCTTTAACTCCATTAGATCTTTCTTCTTTGCCTATATGTGAGCATATGAACTTAGATGGTGCAAAGAAGGTTGAATATGTGAATCAATTGCATGACAAGGTGTGGATGAACATTGAGAAAAGGATGGAGCAATATATTACTCAAGCTAACAAAGGGCTAAGGAAAGTAATTTTTAAGCCTGGCAATTGGGTTAGAGTTCATATGTGCAAAGAGAGATTTCCGACTCAAAGATGTTCTAATTGAAAGAATCAATGATAACACCTACAAACTTGACCTACCCGGTGTGTACAATGTAAGTGCTACTTTCAATGTTGTTAACTTTACTCTTTTTGATGCAGATTTTTGATTTAAGGATAAATCCTTTCAAGAAGAGGGGAAATGATGCAAATCCAAAGCCTAAAGAGCAAAGTAGCAACCGAAGTCAAGAAGTTCAAGTTCCAAACCCAAATGATCAATTGTTCATCAAGGGAGGCCCAACACAAGGACTAGAGCCAAGAGAATGAATGAGGCACTAAATGGACTTATTCAAGACATTTGGGCCACGCCTACTATAGCCCATGAGGAATTAGATTTAATAAAATATACTAGTGTTATTAAGCTAATTTAGCGTGTTGGGCCATGATTCCATCTTATTTGATATAATTAAAGTCAAGAATCATATCAAGATTTATTTTTAGTAATTAAGTGGTGAGCCTGATTTATTTAGTCAATTAGAGCATTTAATTGCTTGATTGAGTCATATTTTCAAATCAGATTGCCTATTTTGTTATTAGGAAACATTTATTGATTGATTTGATCATATCTCCTATGATCAAATTGCCTAAATCAATCAAGTAGCTTTTTAGGAAAGCTTTTTAATTAGTTTATATTTTGCTTATTTTTTTGATCTAGATTGATTCCCTATGCATATCGGAATTAAGGTTTTTATTTTTACCTATAAATACTATGTAAGGCGCATGGTGAAGAAGACACATGAATTCTAAATTTTATTAGTGAGCAATTCATTTCTTGGTTCTTCTAAGAACTGGCAAACTTATCAAGACTTGTCTTGTGGCATTCAATTAAGACTTATCTTCCCTTTTCTTGATTATGGCAGCCATTATCTTTTCTTATAACTAGGTTCATACGTCTAGTAAAGTATTGGGTCGAGGTCTTTTTTGAATTTGATTTTAAGACTTTCCAAGTTATTTACTCCTTTCCGCAATTTGGGTCTTGTTGCATTACATCAAGGTCCATAGCATTTGGTATCAGAGCTAATCCCAAATCAGGTTTTGTTATTTCTTTGAAAAAAATTTTTCATATGAATGTTTATCTTGTTACTGTTCATCCGCATTTACTGATCTGCATTTACTATTCATCCGAGAAAAAAAATTGGTTCCCCCTTTTCCCCTTCCTTTCCCAATTTTTTTTTTCAAAAATTTCAACCTTACAAATTTTATTTCTACTTTTTTGTTTGATTTACTTTTATCAATTATGTAGTTGATAAAAAAAGATTTTAAATAAAAAAAGAAGAAAACAAAGAAAAAAGAAAAGAAAAAAAGAAAGCAAAAGTTTTGGTTCAAAAAAAAACAAAGAATTCATAGTTGCTGAAATTACAAGTTGAATGCAATTATCTTTGTTGCTTGTTTGTTTGCAATATTCAAGTTTATCAAGGATGAATTGATTCAATTGTTATCTTTGCTACTCTAATATGTTTTGAATTCATCTTATCCTTTTTGTTTCTAAAACCCTTGTTAGTCCTATTTTATCTTTTGAAAAAACCTTCTTTCAAGGACGTTGTATTCAATTCTTTTGAAAGATTGTGTGTGATTGGTGTTAACTGTGCTCTAATAAGGTTGTTTTTTCTGAGAAATCGTAGTTCTTACAAGAACTAAAGAAAAGAATTTAGCATGGTAAAAAGCAAGACCGTGTAAGTGCAAAAGAGGGTAAAAGTCAAAAATTATGTGAAATACGAGAGATTGACATTTCTTGAGTGCAAACACATGAGAGAGTGAGTGAGGTTTTATTTTAACCTTTGTTTTATAGAATTAAAAAAAAACATAAAGTACAAACAAAGGTGTGATGGATGAGGAACTAAGAGGAGAGGACATAAAACTTTACATGAAGGCCATTCAAGGGACTATTGAAAGACTTAATCTAAGGTTTGATGGTATAGATGAAAGGCTAGAGCAAGTAGAGTCTAATTCCCAATGAGGGCAACCTAGGTGTTTCAATCAAAATTATGGGAGGCCAAGACATACACGCGACATGGACAATGAAGAATACTTTGAAGATGAGAATTACACTTGGGGGTAGATTTGAACAAGTAGATTAATGAGCCCAACTTTCCAAGGAAAGAACGATCCTGAAGCTTACCATGAGTAGGAGAAGAAGGTGGAGCTTGTCTTCAATTACCAAAACTATTTTGAGGAGAAAAGGGTAAAACTTGGTGTCATTGAATTTACTGACTATGCTATTATTTGGTGGGGTCAACTTGTAAAGAACAGGATGAGGCATTATGAAAGGCTAGGGAGGAGATAAAGGCTGTCCTGAGGAAATGATTTATTCCTTAACATTATTATATAGAATTTCATAAAAGATTGCAAAGTCTCACACAAGGCTCTAAGAGTTTAGAGGAATACGATACAGAGATGGAGTTTGTGATGATTAGAGCAAATGTTGAAAGAAGATCGTCTACAAGGAGACACCAATTGCCACCATATTCACAACTTCATAGGCATAAGTATGGCATAATTCAAGATGAAGAATGTAGTCTTTTGCTATAGTAGTACCCATTATTGCAAGAATCTACAATTTTCTTTGAAAGTTGTAGATTCACCCAAGAGGCCAACACCTTAAGATATTTTGTGGAAGAAATTTCCAAAACTGATGTAAATCAGGCTTAAGTTTGAAATTTTATTAGTCATGCAAGTGAAGTAGAAGATGAAAAACAAGAAGAAAAAGAGAGTGAACGTATACAAGAACTAAAGAAAAGAATGAGGAAGTGATTGAAAGTGAAGAGAAAATAAAAATAAAGTGCAAAAAAAGAAGATTTTAAGTGAAATGAAATGGAAAATGATGAGAAGGAAAAAGAAGAGAGTCCTTTCATAATGGAGAACAAGGAAGAATTTGAAGAAATGAATGAGAATTAGAAGAAAGGAGAAAAAGAAAAAGAATTGGGAGAAATCGAAACAGAAAACACACTCACTATCTTGGATACTTCTCTGCCTAAAAAAGTCAATTCTATTTTTCAGGCATTATTTCACCCTATCTTCAAGATTTGAGGATGAATCTTCTTTTAAGAGGGGGAGAATGATATGAATCCATATACCATGCTGAAGGGAAAAATTCACAGTTTCACATCACTACAGTTGAGATCCATTTTTCCCCATAATCTACCTGGAAAGGGCCAATATGACGTGAAATATAAATAGAAGATATATGTCTTATCTTTTTCAGAAAACTTTTATTATTTGATTTAGGCATTTTAATTATTAGGAAAGTTTCCATTTTGATTATTAGGAAAGTTCCTATTTTGCTTATTTTTCTAATCTAGTTTATTAGAAAGGTTCTCTAAAGGCAATTTACTTTTAGATCAGATGTACAAACACAGTTATTAATCTAAAGAGGTTTTCTTTGTTATTTATATTCATGTTTATAAACTCAAGATTAGATTGTAAAATAAATAATGAAGTACATGACACAAAACATAGCATGAAAGAAATTATGATGACGATTATAATGTGAGATTCTTATCACGTGTAATTATGTATGTATCTAAACTATCCCTAGTCGTAGGATCACCTGAGACTGAACATCAGTGATCTGGATAAACTAGTATATGTTATGCTTTTTGATTTGATCAAGTAGTTGTCCTCATAAGCTGTAAGCATGAGACGTTTTAAGTGAATATATGAATGCTTGTTAATGGTAATGAGCACATTGGATGACCTGCATGGGACATCACATGGATACCTATTCAAATGTCAGTGATAAGTCTCATACCAGCTAACAGTGCAAGTATCCTTGGACTTAAGGAACTCAAGTTATCTTGTATATGGATCCTATGTTTTGACTCCATTCCTTGTTACCCACCATGGGTCGCTCTTAGGGTGGTGATTGGGCACAGCGTAAAATATTCGAAGATATTTGAGTAGTCAACAGAAGATTTATCTCTCCTAATAGAAGGAAGTAAACCTATGGCCACTTTTTAGGATGATCGCTAAGAAGTTTTTGGCCAAAGTAGACTTGTCATGAAGTTGGTCTTTAGTGACATAGTTTGTAGTGATTAATCCCACAGGACAAGGAACTGACTACTGGGGCTGGATGTGACGTAATTATGTTTAGTGGGAGTTGACACATAGGTCATACTCAGAACCACGTGGGCATAAGATGGTGAAATGACACATTGCATAGACACGCTTTAGCTGTAGAAAGGTTTAAAGTCAAACAACTGACTTTTCAGTCAATTAGGGGTCACGATATGTTGCTAGATACTGCTCATGATCTATTTACGATCAAATGTTTACTGTGAATGGTCAACATAGCTGGAAACCTAATGGTTCACACACATATAAATTCAAAATGTAAAAAGGGTTTGAGGATTTAATCCTAAATTGGAGAATTAACTAAAGGGAGCTAAGAGAATAAAAGGAATAGGAATATGTTCCTCTTCATACCCAAACAAGGAAAAGCCCAAAACAAGAATCTCTTAGGCATCACTTTCTCAAAGAGATTGGGCTTCTTAAGATGTACTTTAAGAAGCCCAATAAGGGACTGACATTTACTAAGGGAATTAGGGCAGGATTGTGTTTGCTCCTGTCACTTTAAATATGATAGTGAGAGCCACACGCCTTTCTCTCAATTGTTGAGTATTTGTTTTAGGAACACTCTTTTTCTCTTCTCCTTTAACCAAGAGGGTTTTCTCCATAGCTTCTTCATGTTTGCTAGCATAAGAACGAGAAGAAACCCTGTTACCTTACAAGGTTATACTTTTATGTAACTTCACGTGGATTACCATTGCAGGTATTCTACTTTGGATACTTGCTTTGGCTTGAAGAGGCTGCTACGCTATAAGAGGTATTGCTTTTCGTCTTGTTTTTCATGGTTAATGTAATGGAAATATAGGATGATCCATCGCTGAATGGGTTTTAGAAAACAAATTTTAAATTCCGTTGCATTCTATGATCTCTAAAATCCAATAGTGGTATTAGAGCTACCTATAGTTACCATTAGATTAAAATGAAGAATGTATGAGTATAATAGAAATCGGTATGTTTAGGTTTTGTATTTTTCAAACATGAATATGGCGTGATGCTTGTTTCTTTTTCTTTAAATTTTTGTATGAAAGAGAATGAGATGTTTTTATGAATTTCTTGAAGATGTTCTTATGAATTTTTTGAAAAAACATATTTTGATGCCAAACAAGAATTTTAAAAGAAAATATTTTGTATTCATCAAAAAGAGTTTCTTAAAAGAAAAATTGTTTTGATCTATAAACGCTAATTTTCTCTCTCAAGATGTTTGCGTGAAAATAATAATAAATAATAAAAAATTCAAATTTAATTTTGGTTAAATCAATTTTGATTGATTTAGATTTAGATTAGTTTCCTAATATGATTGAGGAAATAGAGTAATTAGATTAATTGATTCAAGATATGATTATTTTCCTAATTTGATTAGGAAATAAATTAAACATGATTCTTAATCAATATAAGATCAATTAATTTGATAGTCAAATATATTAATTGGTTTGATCAAGATTAGTTTCCTAATATGATTTAGGAAATAATTTAATTAATTGATTAGATTATACCTTGATTGATTTCCTAATATGATTTAGGAAATAATTTAATTAATTGATTAGATTGTATCTTGATTGATTTCCTAATATGATTTAGGAAATAAATAAATTAATTGATTATTTTAAATCTCGATTATTTTCTTATTTTAAATTAGGAAACATTTTTAAAAAAATTAACTAGAATCTCTATTACTTTCCTAATTTAAATAAGGAAAGAAATCAATTTGGAATTGAATTGAGATTTATTTATTTTGCTTAATAAGATTAGGAAACTAGAATTAAAGGGAATTTAATTTTAAACAAGGAAATAAGCACTTTTAATTGAGATTAAAATAAAAGTAGAAATAATTCATGTGATGAAATTATTCTAAAGCCATGTTGACCTGAAATGCTGACTTCCATTATACATTTATTTTAATAGACAATGTCGACTACCAAATATGAATTGTTCATGTATGTCTTTAAATTATAGTTTTGGTAAATAGGGTCTGTGTACCTTACCTCTTTCTATTTCTTTGTTGTATATCTTTTTTCACCTAACTCCCATCAAATGTAACTTGAGGTTCCTCATTAAACAATGTAATTAGATTACATAGGGTTAGTATAGGAATGAGACACAAGAAAGAAACCGTGGAGACGGAGTTCTATGTCTTCAATGTAAAATCATGCATATACTTAGGTTTGACCTAGTCATCTCTTTTGGCTCAAAGAGTTGACTATAGATAAGTCCATAACCACGCCATATAATTTACTATCTATATGCATAATGTGATCACACATATAATGTTTGTCTAATTTAAAATCTGATGAGACTAATTAAAAATAATGTGATCACACATATGATGTTTGTCTAATTTAAAATATGATGAGACTAATTAAGAAAACCCTCAAATAATATTAAAGCTAAAATGTTCCTTTAATATGGGGCAAACTAGAGATCTTCTTAAAGCTTGGGTTGTTGGACTCTCTCTATGCCTAGCTTTAAGTTAAACGTGTTCAAACCATTGTGATATGATCTTATGAATAATGGGCCGACTTTAACTAGAAGAATTGATTTGTTGGACTCTCTCCAGGGTCAATGTGGACAGAGACTAAGGTGGGATATATATATATATGATGTATATGAGTCAAGAGTTGAGAAGCCCAATGATTAGTGCATACATTAACAGTTGATAGCATTACTCGATGGTTGCATACACGATGCAATTGGTATGAGATACTTACCATTTGTCCAAGATTGCTTGTTGGACTCTCTCTAAGGTCATTCAAGGTGTGGACATTGAGCCCACTAGGAGAACTTCCAATAGGTTCTCTCGTATCTAAAGTGGGGGCTTTTGGATTTGTAATAAAATCGTGGGAGTAATAATACATTATATTAAAACTATATATCATGCATTTATGTACATATTTTAACATGCTCATGTTTTTACATCTAGATTGATAGAATTATGAAATCCACCATGAATTTAAGATCTATTCTCGAGTCAAATAAGTTGACTGGGGCAAATTTCTTGGACTGGCTAAGAAACTTGAGAATCATTCTCAAGGCTGAATGCATAGCCTATGTTCTTGATGAGGAACTCCTTGAACTCCTTGCTGATGATGTTGATGAAGACCAAGTGTTGGCCTATAAGAAATGCATGGGTCATGATGAGCTAGCAGCAAGTATCATGTTCGCTTCTATGACACCCTATCTTCAAAAGCAGTACAAGGCCAAGGGAGGTATCAAGAAAAGGTAGGTCAAGAAGGCAGAGAAAGTTGCACCCAAAGGGACTTGCTTCCATTGTGGCAAAGAGGGCCATTTAAAGAGGAATTGCAAGACCTTTCTAGAGTCCTTGAAGAATAAAAAGGCATCCAATTCCGAAACTACTTTAGGTATTTTCTTTGTTGAGATAAATACTATTTCTAGTAAAACTTGGTATTAGATACCAGTTGTGGCTCACACATATGTACTGATATGTAGGGCTTAAAGAACAATAGACAGTTGACTAGAGGAGAGGTAAACCTACACGTTCGAAATGGAGCAAGAGTTGTTGCATTAGCTTATAGGAACTTATGTATTACCTTTGCCTAGTAGTTTAATTTTAGAATTTGACAACTGTTATTTCGTTCCATTCTTGACTAAAAACATTGTTTCAATTTCAAGTTTGAATAAAAAGTGTTTTCATTTAACATTTAGTAACAATTGTTGTCACATAATATTATATGGTATTCTTTATGGCATTGGAACATTATGCAATAGGTTTTATGTATTAGATTCATCTAACCCGATTCTCAACATTGAAAAGGCAATCCTAAATGCCTAAAACAAGATAATCAATTAATCTTATATTTATGGCATTGTCATCTAGGTCATATAAGCTAGAAACTCATGAGTAAGTTACACAAAGAAGGTAACTTAGGATCATTTGATTATGAATCATATGACACATGCATCTCTTTCTTAAAGGACAAGATGACTAAATAACCTTTTAGTGGAAAGGGTAAACGTGCAACTGATTTATTGGGTCTAATACGTACCAATGTATATAGACTAATGTCAATGCATGCCAGGAGTGGTTATGTCTACTTCATTACCTTTATCGATGACTATTCTAGATATGGGTATGTGTATCTAATGAGATACAAATATAAGGCCTTTGAGAAGTTTAAAGAATTCAGAAATAAATTAGAGAAACAACTTCGTAAAAGTATTAAGACACTAAGATCTGATCGAGATGGTGAATACTTAAACCAAAAGTTTCAAGATTATCTTAGGGACAATGGGATATTGTCCCAGTGGACTCCACCTTACATGCCACAATATAATGGTGTGGCTGAAAGAAGAAACCGAACCTTGTTAGACCTAGTTAGATCTATGATGAGTCATACAGAGCACTCTAAATCATTTTGGGGCTATGCACTCGAGATTGTTGTTCACATCCTGAATAAAGTCCCAACCAAGGCAGTTGATGTTACTCCATTCAAAAAATGGTATAACAAGAAGCCTATCTTATCTTACTTGAAGATATGGAGTTGTCTAGCTTACATAAAGCAAATAATGTTAGATAAACTTGAGGTAAAATCTGACAGATGTCTATTTATGGGATACCTTAAAGAAACAAGGGGATATCAATCTACCACACTTCAGAACAAAAAGTGTTTGTTTCAAGATATGTTGTCTTCCTAGAGAAAGAGTTTAACGGAAAATAGTGGGAGTGTAGTTAAACTTGAGGAAGTTCAAGATACTCAAGTAGACATAGAACAACTGCCTGCTCAAGAGCCGATAGATATAAAATGTCTTCTAGCTCAAGAGCCAGAGCTATTCACTCATTCTTAGAAGAGTAACAACCAAACCTTCTGTACATGCACAAATGCTTCATAAGTCTAGAGTCTAGTAGAGTACATAGAGCTCCTGAGAGATATGGATTTCTCATAAATGAACCCAATGATGTACTACTTGTAGAAGATGAAGAACCTATGACCTACGAAGAAGTTCTGAAGAGTTTAGAACCTGAGGGGATTAAGCCCGTCGGGTGCAAATGGGTTTTCAAGAAGAAAACTGACACAAAAGGTAATGTTGCAACCTATAAAGCAAGGCTAGTTGTAATGGGATATTGTAAAAAAACAAGGTATTGATTATGATGAAACCTTTTCATCGATAGCCATGCTTAAATCCAAAAGAATACTCCTGGCCATAGTTGCTCATTATGATTATGAGAAATACAAATGGATGTGAAGACAACTTTCCTCAATAGAAATATGACTGAGGATGTATATTTGATACAACCCAAATGATTATATCCAAAGATAGCAACAAAGTATACAAGCTTCAAAGATCCATTTATGGATTGAAGCGAGCATCCAGGAATTGGAACATCCAATTTGATGAGACAATAAAAAAGTTTGATTTCTTACAAAATCTGGATGAGCCTTATGTGTACAAGAAGTTAGTGGGAGTACAATCCTATTCTTTGTGTTGTATGTAGATGACATACTACTCATAGGAAGTGACATTTCTTTCCTTTAGTCCATGAAGATTTGGCTTTTCAAGAATTGCTCCATGAAAAACCTAGGAGAAGCAACCTACATATTGGGGATAAGGATCTATAGAGATAGATCTAAGAGGTTGCTTGGTCTTTTGCAATCTACATACATAGATAGAATGCTAAAGAGGTTTAGCATTGAAGAGTCCAAGAGAAGATTTAGTCCCATGACACATGGGATTACACTCTCAAAGTCCATGTGTCCAAAGACATAGGATGAAAGAACTCGCATGAGTTTGATCCCTTACGCCTCAGCCATGTGATCAATCATGTATGCTATGCTATGTACTAGACTTGATGTATCATATGCTCTGAGTGTCACGAGCAAATATCAGTCTAACCTTGGTGAGGGTCATTGAGGGGTTGTTATGAATATCCTTAAGTACTTAAGAAAGACAAAGGATTTATTCTTAATATATGGAGAAGGAGATCTCAAGATAAACAGGTATACAGATGCCAACTTCTAAACCGACAAGGATGATTCAAGATCCCAGTCAGGTTATATATTCATATTAAATAAAGGTGCAGTCAGTTAGAAAAGTTCCAAGTAAGAAACGACTGCAGATTCTACCACTGAAGCAGAGTACATTGTGGCTTCTAAGGCAGCAAAAGAAGTGGTTTGGATTAAGAAGTTCATCACTAAACTAAGAGTGGTTCCCAATATTGTTGATACAGTACCAGTCTATTGCAACAACAACGAAGCCATTTCACAAGCAAGGGAGCCATTGTCTCATCAAAAATCCAAACATGTACTTCGACATTACTAATTGATTAGGGAGATCATTGGTAGAAATAATGTGAAAATAGAGAAAGTTCCCACTTATAGGAATCTAGCTGATCTGCTAACTAAGCCACTACCCCAGTCTAAGTTTAAGACACACACACACGCCTATGGTATTAGATACAAAGATGATTAGCTTTAGCACAAGTGGGAGATTGTTAGAAAGCTACTCTAAAGGCTATCACTTTTAGCATCAGATGTACAAACTCAGTTATTAATCCAAAGAGGTTTCCTTCATTATATATATTCATATTCATAAACTCAAGATTAGATCATAAAATAAATAATAAAGTCTATGACATAAAACATAGCATGAAAGAAATTATGATGATGATCATAATGTGAGATTCCTATCACGTGATCTGCATAGACTAGCACATGTTATGCTTCTTGATTTGATCAAGCAACTGTCCTCATAAGTTGTAAGCATGAGATGTTTTGAGTGAACATGTGAATACTTGTTAATGGTAACAAGTACATTGGATGATCTGTATGGGACTTCACATGGATACCTATTCAAATATCAGTAATAGGTCTCATAGCAGTTAACAATGCAAATATACTTGAACTTAAGGAACTCAAGTTATCTTGGATATAGATCCTATGTTTTGACTCCATTCCTTGTTACCCACCATGGGTCACTCTTAGGGTGGTGATTTGGCATCGTGTGAAGTATTCAAGGATATTTGAGTAGTCAATAGAGGATTCACCACTCTTGATAGAAGGAAGTATACCCATGGCTACTTTTCGTGATAATCATTAAGAAGTCTTTGGCTAAAGCAGACTTGTCATGAAGATAGTCTTTAGTGACATAGTTTATAGTAATTAATGCCACAGGACAAGGAATTGACTACCTGGGCTAGAGTGATGTAATGAAGTCTAGTGGGAGTTGACACATAGACCATACTTTGAATCAAGTGGGCATAAGATAGTGAAAAGACACATTGCATAGACACGCTTTAGCTACAGAAAGCTTTAAAGTCTGGTCAATTGGGGGTCACAATATGTTGTTAGACACCCCTCGTTATCTATTTACAATCAAATGTTGATTGTGAATGGCCAACATAGCTGGAAACCCAATGGGTCACTCACATAGAAATTCACTAGGAATGTAAAATGGGCTTGAGGATTTGATCCTAAATTGGAGATTTAATTAAAAAGAGATAAGAGAATAAAATGAATAGGAATATGTTACTATTCCTACACAAACAACGAAAAGCCCAAAAAAAGAACCTCTCAAGTGTCACTTTCTCAAAGAGATTGGGTTTCTTAAGATGTCACTTTAAGAAGCCCAATAAGGGAATGACTCTTACTATAGGAATTAGGGCTTTATGGTTTGTGGTTGCACTTATCACTTTAAATATGATAATGAGAGCCACAGGCCAATTACCACTTTCTCTCACTTGTTAAGTATTTGTTTTAAGAACACTTTTGATCTCTTATCCTTCAACCAAGAGGGTTTTCTCCATAGCTTCTTCGTGCTTGTTAGCACAAGAATGAGAAGAAACCTTGTTACCTTAAGAGGTTATTCTTTTGTCTAATTTCGCATGGATTACCATTAGAGGTATTTTGCTTTGGATACTTGCTTTGGCTTAGAGAGGTTGCTGCGCTACAAGATGTATTTCTCTTCGTCTTGTTTTTCATGGTTAATGTAATGGTAATATAGGTTTATCCATCAATGAATAGGTTTTAAAGAAAATTTTTAAATTCCACTGCATTCTATGATATCTAAAATCCAACAGTGTGATTCCCTATGCTTATTGGAGTTATGGTTTTATTTTTGCCTTTAAGTACTATGTATGGTGCATGGTGGTTAAAGCCACTACGACCGCCGAGTCACCCTGAATTAGATTTATAGCAACTTGTAGTATAATGGTCATCCTAGGTTGTATACTCTTAAGGAGCCTTGCTTCTAAATTGCCTAATTAATTATTCTTACACTAATCTACCATAGTTACAACCTAATTACCTACTGATTGCCACCGGGGCTGATTGTATAATTAAAACATAAATCATAAACTAACTACAACATAAGAAAATTGGAAATAGAACAGAACACTAACAGAAACAGAAATTGAAATTTACTAGAACACAAATGTAATTAGCCATGGAGTCCTAGAAACACAACTATCATCATTTTTGTCTTCAAATTAATTCTAGTGTTTTCTATCATTAGGTTCCTACTAATATTTCCAAGAAACTTCCTAGAACTAGATTACACATAAGTTAAACCTAACTACATGCAATCTGATTAAGCCCAACCTAATCAAGTTAGATAATCATCTAAGTAAGCTATTTCCATTCTACTACTGTACTAACTCATATTAGAGCAAGCATTAACATAAAAACCAGAGGAGAAATCAAAATAGAAATGAAATAGAAGAACAAGAAGAAACATATCTCATTTTGCTCCAAGAATTTATGTTACAGATTCTACTTCTCCATGGACTGATTACAACACAAATTTTAGCCTTCCATGGAGGCCAAAACAGAAGAAAATATAAAGGGGGGAATGAATTTACAGAGGAAGTGTGGAAGAAGAAACTCTTCAATAGGCAAAATGGTGGTTTGAAGGTGTCTTTTAACTTCAGCCAAGGAGGGAGGATGAAAATGTTGCATTGTTTGACTCTATGTGTTGTCCTTTTCTCCCTTTATGTTGTTCTGCCTTGCTATTTTCTATCTATTGGTTGCTTTTCTGCAGAAAGCATTTCTGCTGCCTTGTTCTGTTACTGCTATATAGAAAAGTAAATCAGAACAGTGCAAAATGTGGGCCCCACATAGTCAGCAAAGTTGGTCAATATCCAGTTAGCCTCCATGTCATCATCCACATAAGCAAAACGTCCATATAAGCAAATGCTCTCTAATTAAATTAATTCTGCAAAGTAAAGACAAGGATTAAATTGGGTCTTATCATTTAAGCTCATAAAAATATAGAATTAAAACATATTAGTTCTACAATTAGTTTAGACCCAAAAATTACCAAAATGTAATAAAATTAGAGAGTTAGCATTATTAAAATGGTAATAGGACTAAGATAGGGACTACAATATATATTAAAATGCCTAATATCAAATCTTCACACTTAGCCTTTTGCACTCTTGGGCAAAATCAAATTCAGAACACCAAAAGACATCAAAGGAAAAGTATGTAAACATGCAAGCATGGAATAATTTAAATTTGAAAATATTTAGCACTTAAAGAAAATCAATCTTAAATTTCTAAAATTTCATGCCTTATGGCAATTTAATTCGAAAAGAACGAATTCAAGTAATTAGTGTCCTCACATGGTAAGTGTATACGCTCTGTTCTTTGAAGTGTTTAAATCACTCAAAATTCAACCCGTCATAAAATTCACTACCATAAGCTTGTTAAGTATCTAAAATCTCCACTACTCATATTCCTATGCATGGTTGAATTAAAAAGACTTTACAAGGATGTAATGTTGGGTGGAAAACAGAGGAAAGGAAGAAGGAAAACAAAATAAAGGTGGAAAACAACTCGAGAAAGGAAGAAAAACAAGAATAAAGTATGAAAACAATTTGGGAAAATGAAGGGGAACAACTTAAGTACATGAAAGAGCATTAAGCATAACAATGCAAGAGACTGAATACAAGTAAATTTTGAGTATAAAAGGTTCTTTCTACTCCCTCTTTTCTTTCTTTCTATTCTTCTTTTTCTCTTTTTTTTTCTTTTTTTTTTCAACGCCAATGTCATTATCATTTTTCTTTTTCAACCATAATATTTTTTTTTCTTGAATGGCCATTTTTTTCTTATCTTGTTTTCTTTTCTTTTCTTTTCTTTTTGCTTGGAGTTGAGAGAAATATTCATTTCAAAACATCCTAAAATTCACAAAAATTTTTAGCACATCAAATCTCTGAAAGAATGTAAATGCTCTTGACTTCTCAAATTGGGAAGCAAAAATTTTGGTTTGGGAAGAAAAGTGGTGGAAAATGCAAGAAGGAAAGTGGAAACAAGGGACAAAATGGCACACAATGGAAACAGCACATGGGATGGATATTTGGTTGAAAATGGCTCACAAAGAAATGCCTAAATCATCTCCAGGCATGCACATGTAAAATTTAGTCTCAACAAGATTCAAGACAAGTTCTAGAGTAAAAATTCATGATAAGTGTAACACACATCAAGGAAGAATAGCATGTTTGCAATTAGGCTCAAAATCTTCACAATTAAAAGACTATTACTAAGGCTCACTGAAACCAAATTTATTGCCATTCTACTTGAACTTGAGAAAAGCAAGATTAAATTCTAATCATGCTAAAACAATTCAAATCTAAACTATTCCAGCAAGCATATTTCCACATCAAAATCTTCTTCCAAAAACCAAAAAGAAAGCACTAAAGCTAAGCTAAAAGCATACTAAAATTTTGCACCAAAAACACAAACTAATAACTCCAAAAAGTGTAGAAAAAAGGCTACAAAAAGCATATACAAATAGAACAAAAAAATAAAAAATGCATGAACTTTTAAAAACAAATACCATTTCATTCTCCCTCCATACTTAAAATTTGCATTGTCCTCAATGCAAATCAGTATATATCATCAAAGCACAGCAAATCAGACATGAAAATAAAAAAGAGAAAAGGGAAAAGGAAACAACCTTATCAGTGGTGTTGCATCTTTTTCGCGTCTTCCAATTGTGTGGCACTGTCTTCTTCTAGAAGTTTTTCTCAATAGTAGGTTGGATGGTGGAAATAATTGATTTAATGTCACAACCAAAAGAAAAATAGAAGAAGCTCTGCTTGCTATGGAGAGGTGAGAAGAACCAAGAGAAAAACAAA
The DNA here is from genome assembly GCA_037074585.1 of Biancaea sappan. Taxonomy (NCBI): domain Eukaryota; kingdom Viridiplantae; phylum Streptophyta; class Magnoliopsida; order Fabales; family Fabaceae; genus Biancaea; species Biancaea sappan. Next base: position 40,574,902 of record CM073491.1, on the reverse strand, counting down.
AAGAAGGGGAAGAAAGACAAGGACTAACTAAAACACAATTTATAACAAAAAGACAACTACTTTCTAAAACAAAATTGAAATTAAAACTTCTACTCCTACTTAAAATAGAACAAAAATTAAATCTATCGTCTACACAAGAATTGCTATCTAAAACAAAGCTATCATCTAAAACAGAACTATCTAAAATAGAATTATCAACTAAAACAGAATATAAACTAAGACTATCATCTACAATAGAATCTAACTTAGAAACAGAGTTAGTAAGAAAATCAACATAAAAAATAGAATTAAAAATAACACAGGGGATAGAATCAGAATTTACAATAGAAACAAAGGGAGAAATGGAGTCATATTCAGATTTGAATGCACATTCAAGTGTAGGAGCAAAGTCATATGCAAATGCAGAATCAAATGTAAATTCAGATGCATGTGTATTTTTAGGTGCAAATGCATTTAATTCATATTCAAATACAGATTCAGGTGCAAGTGCATACAACTCATGTTCAACAAAATCATCACAATTGCTAAGTTTCAAAGCTTTTCTATCTCAATGCATGCATGGCAAGTATGACAGTCACAATGAAAATCTGAATCTCCCACAAACTCACTCTCATTCTCCCACACTTTTATATCTACCTCTTCTTCTCCTAAGGTCTCTATTTCTTTCTCTTTTTCTAATTCAAGCTCAACAACCTTAGGTTGGATAACCTTATTTGGAGAAGGAAATGGTCTAATTTTGAGAGGGAACTCATCCTCACTAGCTTCCTCATTCTCACTTTCACTTTGCTGACTTACATTGCTAGAGGTTGATAACTCTCTATTTGGCCCACTTAAATCTTCTAATTCAGCTTGGAGGGCTAGACCATCTATTTTTGTGTCATCACTCAGAAAAATGACACTACTATTGGCTCCTATATCAGCCATGGGTGGAAAAGGTAGATTATTATCAAACCCCTGATTGATCATCTCCACAACTGTGCTAGCTAGTTGGCTTAATTGAGATTCAAAGGTTGTGAGTTCACCTCAGTTCGCTCTTGACTCGGCCTCCTTAGGGGTGGCCAAAGGAGGTGATTCACTACTGTAAGGAACTTGAATTTCGTGCTCATATGGTGGGTGGGATAAGCTCTCATACCTTAAATCTTGAAGCTGATAATTAGGATGGCATGTTGTGGGATAGAGGTCACACTGTTGAGGATCTTGTTGAAATTCCTTAAGGCCATGAAAGACTCCTATATAGGACTCTATACTCTCTTGGAATTAAAGATATTGGTCTGTTCTATATGCAAATAAGGAATATATGCCACTCATAAATGGAAAAGAGGAAGGGGGAAAGGGTGGTGGCTCTTTTTGTTATTGCCTAAGGGTTAAATACCTCACTATGGATGCTAGTTATCTTAGCTATGCTCAACTCTATATGGATCCATGGGCAAGGTCCTAAACTGACTCAGTAGAAACAACTTCAAATAGAATTAAACTTTGATTCTATGCCAAAAACAACAATGCTACTTAAATGAAGAAAAACTACATCAACTACACTACTCCTAACACAACTATTCTAACTAGCCTATAAACAGGACCTATCCAATTTTTGAACAAAATTAGCCAATTCTTCTTGAAAAACCTTATTATAGGCTAGAAAGATGAAACACACAAGAAAAAACACAAAGGAAACTACTCCTAATGCTATTTCTATGCCTAACCTATGAAAAACATCCAAAAATCAAGTATCTCAAAAAATTCTATTTTTTATTTGGAAAATTCCTTCACAAGTTGGAGGCACAAAAACAACAAATAGAGCTAAAAAATACATTCTACAAAAATCAAACCAAAAATCACAATATATTAGAAAAATCATAAAAAAAATTAAAAAATAGAAAAAAAGGGTCTAAACGATTAAATTTGGCAAAAATAGGGCGGTGCTCCCAAGCGATGTAATTGCCTCGGGAGCCTTGCTCAGAATGTCAAAATTTAGTGGACTACCAATTTTCAAGTCAATCGGAGTTACTTTTCCAAAGAAGAATAGTGTATGAATAGTAACTGGTAAAACTGAAAAATTGAAAAACTTGTAAACCACTTCAGCCAACACTCAATAAGTTAGAATCCAACAAAGACACACATAAACAACTAATTAAACAACTCAAAAGTGAATTGGCTCCTCGCAACGGTGCCAAAATTCTTGTTGGAGCCACTATAACTATCGAGTAGCCTAGAATTAGATTCGTGACAACTTGCAGTATAATGGTCATCCTAGGTTGTATTCTCTCAAGGAGCCTTGCTTCTAAATTGCCCAATTAATTTTTCTTACACTAATCTACCATTATTACAGCCTAATTACCTACTGATTACCACGGGGGGTGATTGCATAATTAAAACATAAATCATAAACTAACTAGAACATAACAGAATTGGAAATAGATCAGAACACTAACAGAAACAAAAAAACAAAATTAATCAGAACACAAATGTAATCAGCCATGGAGTCCTAGAAACACAACTATCATCATTCTTGTCTTCAAATTAATTCTAGTGTTCTCTATCATTAGGTTTCTACTAATATTTCCAAGAGACTTCCTAGAACTAGATTACACATAAGTTAAACCTAAGCACATGCAATCTAATTAAGCCCAACCTAATCAAGTTAGATAATCATCTAAGCAACCCATTTTCATTCTACTGCTATACTAACTCATATCAAAGCAAACATTAACATAAAAACCAGAGGAGAATTTAGAACAAAAATGAAATAGAAGAACATGAAGAAACTTATCTCATTTAGCTCCAAGAATTCATGTTACATATTCTACTTCTCCATAGACTGATTACAATACAAATTTCAGCCTTCCATGGAGCCAAAACAGAATAAAATTCAAAGGGGGGAAATGAATTTAGAGAGGAAATATGGAAGAAGAAACTCTTCAACAGCAAAAATGGTGGTTTGAAGGTGTCTTTTAACTTCAACCAAGGAGGGAGGATGAAAATGTTGTATTGTTTGACTCCATGTGTTGTCTTTTTCTCCATTTCTACTACTCTGCCTTGTTATTTTCTGTCTACTAGTTGGTTTTTTGCAGAAAACATTTTTACTGCCTTGCTATATTGTTGCTGTTTAGAAAAGGAAATTCAACAGTGCATAATGTGGGCCCCATATAGTCAGCAAAGTTGTTCAACATCTAGTCAGCCCCATGTCATCATCCCCATAAGCAAAACATCCACATAAGTAAATGCTCTCTAATTAAATTAATTCTGCAAAGTAAAGAAAAATGATTAAATTGGGTCTTATCATTTAAGCTTATAAAAATATAGAATTAAAACATATTAGTTCTACAATTAGTTTGACCCAATAATTACCAAAATGTAATAAAATTATAGAGTTGGCAATATTAAAATGGCAATAGGACTAAGATAGGGACTACAATGTATATTAAAATGCCCGATATGACATGGTGAAACACAAGACATGAATTCTAAATTTTATTTATAAACAATTCACTTCTTGGTTCTTCTAAGAACTTATGAACTTATCAGACTTATCTTGTGACATTCAATTGAGACTTATCACTCACCTTCTTCTCTTTTCTTGTGTATGGTTCCATTATCTTTTCTTATACCAAGGTTCATACTTCTAGTAAAGTATTGGGTTGAGGTCTTTTTTGAATATGAATTTAGGCTTTCCAAGTTATTTATTCTTTTCCACAATTTGGGTCTTGTTGCATTGTATCAATGTTCATATCATTGATTTTTTCCTTGTAGTTATTTTCTCTTTTTTGCAATTTTTTGAGTTTCTAGTTGAAATTACGAATTTTTCCCTTCAGCATGTTATTTGGATTCATATCAATGCCCTGGGGTGCCAAATGGGTAGTGACTTCAGGGCTTGGCACCTGAGGCACGAAGACTGGCATCCAAGTGCCATCAAGATGGAGACATAGAGCCTTGGCATGTCTAGGCTCTACAACTGGCACCCAGAAGCTTTGAATTGGACGAAGGAGCCAAATTCTTCATCTTGCTAAGGGATTTTTTGGCTTGGTCTTAGGTGGTTTCTGGAGATCTTTTGGTCTCTTCCACGGTAAAACCTATTTGGCATTAAGGTAAGTGTGTGACCTTGCTTGAACTTGTTTTATAAATTTAACATCATGCTTACATGTTCTCCTTAAGCTTTTATCTCTTGGAATTGGCTATGCAAATAAAGGATCCATGAGGTATAAATTATTATTATCATCACATAAACCACAAATGGTGTCTTCTTGTGAGCTCTTATGATTGGCAAGGCATGCTAGAAATCCATGAGTCTTGTACTTAAGTGATGATAATTGTTGATATATGACCCTCTTGTATTATGAATGTCCTTGTGTGATATGATTGTTGTATTTAGAAATAGTTCATTGCCTATGATAGAGGCATGAACCATGATAGTTGTGTTTGGAAATAGTTCATTGCTGATGATAGAGGCATGAACCTTACAAGGAATTGCCGGTGACAGTGGCAAGTACTCTGCCTCAAGAATGCCTGTGACAGAGGCATGAGGAAGTATATGATTGCTTAAATATGATGGGTTCCATTTTGTTATGATTAAGTATATCCTTTCTCTCGATATTCTATTGTAGTGGTTTCTTTGAATCATGTAATCATTATGTTGCTATTTGTGATTTATTTGCACAGTCCCTTACTCACTAAGTTGTGGTGAACTCACCCTCCGTGGTTTGACAATTTCAGATCTTGTTGCTGAGGAGGAGCACTTGACCAAAGAGTAGCGATACTTCACGTCTGACCCTTCTTGTTTGCTTGGTTGGGTCTTGTTGGTTCTCTTATTTTGGTTAAGGTGTCCTAGAAGCTTTGTAGTCATGATAGATCACCTAGGGATAGATGTGCAATCCTTTTTATAAAGGATTTTAGATAATTGTTCAAATTATTCTATTGAAAGTTCATGTTCCCATATATCCCATCCCTTTTTGTGTTGAGAGGAATAGTTTGGAACATGGTGAGTATTTATGATGTATAGATGAATACCAAATTAATTGATATACCATGGAATGTTTTTATGTATATCTGGTTGAATTATGTATTTCGGATGTGAATGTTAGTCTAGGCTTACTGTGTTTGGAGAGGCATTTTCCCTCTCGTTGTGCCGGTCATGTGCCTTGGTTTTGGGTCGTGACATAAGCAATGAGCTCAGCTTTACAATGTTCAATTAGCCCATGGCTACAATACATCTTCAAAGTTTCAAGATCACCTTACACAATCATATTTATAAATCCAAAAAAGAAAAAGAAAATTATGAATGCAAAAGCTCACACTATGAATAGAACATAACCATGACATAGAAGAAAATAAAAGAGTATAAATTTCCAGCATTCCAATGCAAACTGAACACCAACCTTAATGTAAGTATTAAGAACTAGTTTTATAGCTTCCTGAACCGCCCCCACAAATTCAGGTAATGAGAAATAAGTAATTCATGCAATCACCAAGTACCACAAAGGATGTCAACAACTAAAGTAACAATAAAATATAAGATTCATATGCTACCCTACAAATTATCATTGTTATTTAAATTTACACATTCATATGCTCCTTTTGGTTATGGGTTTTCTCAGTTTGGATATAAGAAAATGGAAAAAAGATAAAAACAAAGGCTAAGTAGGTTATGCTTAGTTCTCTTGTTGAAATATTTTCTGAAAATAGAATTATACTATTAATATGCTTGTTTCCTATCAACTAAAAAAAGTAAAGATAAACTCATACTAGTCTCATTTGTTGTAATTATTACTTAGTTTGTGATTTTGTTCCAATTATGGTTGTAAGGGGCTCTTCACCATATGTTATGCTCTAGTATTTTTGCATAATTTGGAAAAAAGAGAAAAATTGTAAAAGTTACTTCACAAAAAGCAAAACAATTTAAGTTGTGACTTTTCCATAATTTCATATATGGCAACTAGCTTCCAAACTTTCATGCCTTTCTCTATAAAAAATTGTTTTGCACAAGAAAATAATACAACAATTCTACTTAGTATGTACACATCCCTACTTCCTTCTGTAATTTGTATACCAAGCTTAGTGCATTATGCTTGCCTACTAGTACTGATAATCCTTTCACAAGGTAATTCAAATCCACATGGTAAACAGATAAGTGATTACCTATTCATGCTATTTGAGGATTTGATAGAATAAATGTAGAATTCAAATCACTAACGTGTCAACAAAAAGAGTAATTTAAAGCTTCTGATAGAATTTTTCCCACAGTTTTTTTTCCAGATTCATCATTGTTGCATATAGAATACCATAGAAGCTTTTCACAGAGAATAACATATAGTTGTAATACCCCAGTATTACTGTGCAATTAAAAAGTACTAATTTTAAGGGTGAAAATTTTTGTTTTGCATGTTAAGGAGTTTCAACTAGAGGAACAAATGGTCCCAAAGGTTAGTAAAGACTAAAACTCACCCTTGGTCGAGTGAAGTTATGCCGGAAGAGAGAACATAAGTAGCAAATGTAAGAAGGATGGGTAAGGACCAAAGTGAAAGAGAAAGAAAATATGGAGTGCTCTTAAGAAAGATCCAAATGAGAACCTTTGGGTGATGATGGTCCTTAGAGGAATAAATTTATGAATCGGTACCATAAAGATATGGGAATTGAGGCTAAAGTAGAGTTTGGAATGTTGAGAGGGACTAAAGTGAATGAATATTATATTTTCTATATTTTAGTGAAAAAGGGATATGATGATGTGTAATTATGAAAGTATAATTAGGTGCCCCAAATTATGAACCAAACTTTTCCATATATCTTGCAGGTCATGCTTAAATTATGATTTTAAGTAAGGACCAAATTGAAGGACTTTTAGTAGGGCCCATACATCACTCCCTCTCCCTTATTCATTTTTCTCCCCTCCTGTTCTTGTGACTTTCTTCCCCTTTGGCCAAACTCTCCACGCCATCATCAACCAAGGATCTACCATGTTTTCCTCTTGAAGATGGGGGCTATGAGAGCTAGGGAATCTTGGTAAGTAAGTTTTCTCCATCTCCTCCTCTTTTTCTTCTTCTTCCTTCCTTTTTTGATGCAAACCCTAGGTGGGAAATTGGGAACTTTTATGATTAAATATTGGAATTACAGTATGCTTGGGATTTGGATGCCATTTTGATGTTAGGGCATTAGAAAAGAAAACGCATAAAGAAATTTGAGTGCTGATTTTTGGGCTGAGCATGTTAAAAATCATAATTGTTGTTCGTTGGCCAAAGACTTGGCACCCAGGAGCAAGACCTGGTGCCCTAGGCACCATGTCATAGAGAGTTGAAGGGTTGGCACCTGTGGACTCTTGGAGGCTTGCAAGGCTACTCCAAAGGAGGAGAAACCATTTAAGAAAATTAAGCAAAGGTGAGGGACCCTTTCTTCTATCTTATATCATGGTTGTGTAAATGTTATCGAGTTTGATTGCATTTGTGGGAACTATATGAATTGAATTAAGTTATCACAATAAAAAATGGCTTAAGTCCCTAAGACTACGAATGCTTTATACGTAATAATCTAAGGAGGAAAATTTCAAGTGTGTTGCGTCTATATATATATATATCTTCTCTTAATTACTAAGAATCCTTGAAGTTTACGTATTGGGAAGTAATTGTGCTAGCAAATGTTGAGGTAATAGTAACTCTTGTTACTAAGGTAAAATATGTAGTCAAGTATATGTATGTAGATGTTGGCCAATTAGGACCCTATGTAATATAAGTAGCCCATCTTCACATTGAAATGGTAACATGTAAATGAAGTGTATAATTGCATACCTAACATAAGTTGCTAGTTAACTAGTATAAGAATTAGTGTAAAGGGACTTCATAAAAAGAAAGTGTGGTATGAGAACCCTATAGTACTACTTGTTACCATAGATGGTTATGCATTGAAACTAGTATAATGTTGTCAATTGTATCTATGTATATTGTTAATTTAGTTTAAAGTTGTGCAAGTGAGTATAAGGGAAATACCTTGGTTATTGTGAAGTGTGAAGGAAGTGAGTACAATTAAGAAAGTGGGTGTGTATGAAGTCTTGATAGATTAATCATTTTATAAGAGTATATATGGTGGCCCTTCCTTGTGACTAATCTTACTGCCTTATTGCCATCACGCGATCAATGATGAAATTGTTTGTTGAATGTAAATTACAAAAACAATAATGGAACTTATTGAAGTTTTGGTTCCTTGTTGTGAATTTGTGAATCTAATTACTGTTAGATGTGCTATTTGAGCATATATAAGAAATGGACTAATTGGATATGCGTGACCAGAGTTTAAGAGCATTATGTGATTTTTTTCATGAATGGTTCTTGCGTATTTAATGAGAATATAAAGATGAGTCTTATGATTTAAATTTGCTGTCTGTTGTCGTGCCTTAGTATATTGATCGATAGTCTAGAATTGAATGGTGATTGAAATTATAAATTTATAATAAGGTTATGAAATGTGAATATACTTTCTACGAGCACTTGTATGTGCATCATGTGCTCCTTGAAAATGTAATGTAAGGGATTTTATGGATCATATAAATTGTGACTGCATAGCATGCCATGTGAAAGCATATGTTGTGCTTTGTTCATTATATGTATTGGTATATAGTTGGGCTTCGATATCCTCGGTCTTGTGTTGCTATATGTACAGTATGGGCTTGTGTATTGTGGTCATGAATTGCCTGGGAATCGATTGGCTTCTGGCCTTTGTGTGGTTGTGTTATGGTTGGCCTTCGATGTTCTCAGTCTCACGTTGTTGCATGCACATGGTCGTTGCATTATGGTTGTTGAGTTACTGAGGAGTTGATTGGCTACCAACCTATGTGTGGACATGATTTTAATGGTTTTGTGACCATATTTCTTATATACAAGAATTATTCTAAATGATAAATGACGGAACATAGCTAAAGCCAAATGATATAAATGATTACTTACCTTGGATAAAATAAATATGCAACAAGTGCTTGTAGTCTAGTAAGAGTCAATTTGAACGTATGCTAAATTTGTTTGTCTAGAATTATACTTTATATTTATCATCTTCCTTTAATATTGCAGTGTATATGTATTATGTTTATAGATAGGTAGGGTTTTTGGTGAGTCTCGTGTTTTGGACTTACCCCCTTATAGTTTTAGGTTTGGAATTTTCCACTATTTGGAAGTACATGTGCTCGAAGACTTCCCCTTTATTCGGGATACGGTATCATCGTAGGTAGGCTTATTTATTTAAGTAATTAGGATATTCTACAAAGGTTCTGTAATCAGGTAGGTTACACTACTTGGGGTAAATATTATAGGAAAGTGTTTGTGAATAATGATTACATGGGAATGTAAAATTATGGTCATAAATTTGTGCAAATAAGATTTCGTCTTGATTTCTTTTCTTTCCGGAAGAAATTAATTTAGAAAATGTGTTGTCAAAGATAAGTGAAAGTGATTTGAGTTAAGGGGAATTAGGCTTATGGCAGTGTAGTCAAGGCATCGTCTGCACTGGTCATGTACTCGGTTGGGGTCGTGACAATAGTAATGAGGAATATAGGCAATGAACTGACCAACGAGATATATGCAACATCCATTTAAGCATGAGCTGACCTTTTGACCTTTTCTTTGGAATTTCAAGTTACTAATTTATGAGAATTCAACATAAAGAGAGAGAGAGAGAGAGAGAGAGAGAGAGAGAGAGAGAGAGAGAGGGAAGGAGGGAGGGAGAGAAAGATAGAGAGAAAGAGAGAGAGAGAGAGAGATAAGAATAGCCATGCCAATAAAAACTAAGAGTGTATACAACTAACAACCAAAAGTCTCTCTGTCATATTCTTCACCGGTTCCTCTGAATCTCACTTCATTGCCTTTGGTTCTTTGAGTTCGAACTAAGCTGCTTCCATCTCGCCTTTCACATTGACAACTCACCAACACTGATTGATTATGCCTATGAATTTCTCCACTGCGCCTTTATCAATTCCTTTATCATCCTTGAATGCTCTGTTCCCCTCAAATTTTTTCATCATGACACGTTCCTCCACTGCCATGAGATTGGGAAAAACAAGGAGGAAAAAGGAAGATGGCAGAGGAAGGAGGAGGAGATCAGAATAAGGTGGTTGACAGTGGCCAATCCCTCCTCTCGCTCTCTCTTTCTCACGCATACACACATGCACACACTCTCTCTTGCTGTTTGATCCAACATGGCTACTACTCTCTCCACCACTCTCCAATTTTTTTTTTCAAAATAAGGAGTTTAGTGTCAGTTTTAACCAACTCTAAAGTAACCGACGCTATAGAAATTGACGCCAAATTCAACATTTAGCATTAGTTTTTGAAACCAACGTTAAAAAACCTACGCTATATCTTAACTTTTTTTTTGTAGTGAACATTTAATACAATTCACTTATACATCATATCATGCCATAACCTAGGTACATGACCAGCATGATAATAAGACTCACTTGTTATTGTAAGTCTAACACTACAACCAAGACTTTCACATGCATTCACGTTTTAATCATTCCGTAAAGCAAGGACTCATCATAAGGCAAGAAATTGCTATAAAGCAAGTAACAACCATGAAACAATTACCAACATCACGTTTCAAAAACAGGGATTTCATTCATGTGTATCTCAATGTTCATTAAAAGATAGTAACCATAATGTTTCTAAACATTCCAGCTTCAAACAAGGAATATCCGACCCATAATGTTTATAAACAAGGTTTTCAAAATAATTAAAAAAAAGGGCTCTAGCAATAAAATCTAGGATCCACACACATACACACAAAATATCCCTCCTAATCTTACCTACTTGATTAAGAAGCTAACTCTGGTGTTCCAAAATAAATAGAGATTACATCAAAAGAGACCTCAGATACAAAATGGGGCACTTGACTTCAACTAACTCTGCTACTTGATCTGCGGAAATTTCTTGTTATGCCCGAAAAATGGGCATATTAATAATCATACAAACCTAGGGATACCTCAATGGTAGCCCATAATTTACAAAGTAAATCACAATTAAATAAATAAAATCCCTAAAATATCGCAGGACCTAGGTGGCCTATAGGATTACAGAGCGTTTCTATAGGTTCAGATAGAACTGTCCGACTATGTGGAGTATGTCTCCAAGCCACTAACCTCTAGTAGTATTCCCATCCTCTGCAACTGCTAATCTAAAAACAGCAATAGAGAGTATGAGTTTTATAAAAACTCAGTGAGTAAATGACTGTGCAAGGAAATAGGGTACAAGTACAAATACCAGCCTCACTACTATAATCAGATCGCATGCAATCAACACTTATCAGTAACAAAAATATAAATAGCATACGTTACCCCGCAACCACAATCTGCAACCCTTATATGAGTCTACAATCTCACAAGACAATTCATAAACAATTCTTAGACAAATAAAAAGCATAAGTAAACAATCACTCTAAAATGCATTATGCAATGTATGATATATGTTTGCATTTGCCACACCCTTTCCCACACACCACATTGAAGATTGAGCCTCAATGAGTTTTCCCTCTCGTGATGTATACAAATGCAATATACAAGGCCTATCCCCCTTATTTATCCATTGAAGACCAACCCTCAATGAGTGTATTCCAAAGGCACACATCCACATCTTACAGAAGACCAACCCTATACTTTCCACATTCTTTTCTTTTCCTTTTTCTTTTTCATATGTAATATAAATGTGCTGATGATGATATGTGATACATTTTCCACACAACAATCCATCCACTCATTCCACACACATTCCATACCACAACAACGATAAACATTCCAAATAAAATTAAACATAAGACCCATTATTCCATAAAATAAACCCCACAAAATAACTCCCACAATCATTCAATGAAATCCCTCAATCTAGTTATTTTCACTAACTAGGGAATTTCATTGATGATTTACCAACTATGGCGTGAATGGGATTTATATTGACTTGGCCAAATTAGAAACTTAATGGCAAGGTCATGCACTCACCTAGATACTAATAATGTTTACCGTATAAGAAGTCCCAGGAGATAAAGCCAATGAAGCTCCCAAGTCACCTGTAACTAACCCAAATCAAGATAAATACATAAAATCCTCACCACAACCCTGACCTTTGGTCATTCATTTGGTTATAACTCTTATTCGGTAATTCATTTGCAAATGAAACTTGTACCATTGAAACTTAGACTCAAAGATCTTTCCAACGATATAAAGTTTGTTAAAAACGGAGTCTGGATGAAGGAGTTATGGTTATTTGAAAAATAGACCAAGAGCCTCAGAATGGCTGCCGTCTGGCCTCCACGCCTGGTGCCTAGGCGCCACACACATGCTTGGCACCTGGGTGCCACACCTGATGCCTAGGCACCAAGCCCATCTCTTCCTCTTCCTTTTCAAAAGTATGGCGCATGGGTGCTACGATCGTAACAAAACGCGATCTGACTCGAATTTGGCTAGATCTAGCCAAATCTTCATTGTTTTCCATGATTTCTTCCATGGGATCTCATCCTTGATGTCTAAGGAGAATTTAGACACCAAAAGCCCCAATTTTCATCGAGAAACCAAGCTAAAATCTTGATTTTACCCCATATACCCTTAAAACTAAAAAATAAGAGAAAATGTTTTGGTGGATCAAAATCCTTACCTCGATTCCTTGCTTAGGTTGTTTGGCCTCCAATGACTCGCCCCACCACCCGAGAAAGGTTCTCTGAAGCTCGGTTAAAAAGGTAGAGAGAGAGTAGAGAGAAGGTAGAGAGAAAGAGAGAAGAGAGAGTGAAGAGAGAGAGAGAGAGAGGAAAGTGAGAAATGAGAAAAAGGCGTAGAACCACCTATATATACCCGCGTAAGGTGAAATTACTACTTTGCCCTTAGGTAACTCTTGGTAAACCTTGATAGTGGCAAACTCATAATTTCTCCAATTTGGGCATTTTCTATATCTTAAATACCACTTAGTTCTATATTTCACTTTAGTCCCTCTTTGGACCTCATAAGTACTCGGCCTTCTCTTTACCTTATGATTACTCTCTTTTTATTCCTTGTCTCTTGACTCTATCTCTACAAAATTTCCTCTTCCTTTTATCTTTCCTCAATTCTTAAATATATCACTCACCATAAAATACCTGATTCAATTATTTATCTCCACCTGCATGAATAATATTAAAAAATAATTTAAATATAGAAAATTAAAATTAACCCAACAATTCCATTAAAATAATGGAAAATTTCATTACAACAACAGTAATACTACCAATTACGAAATTCCAAAATTGGCAGGTATTATATTTCACCCTTTAAAAGAATTTGGTCCCCTGAATTCAAAAACTTACTATAAACCTCGAAAGTCACCACAATAATAGATGAGATGTGGCACTCTCAAACTTCCATTGAAAATTAAAATATAAGTATATTGCCATTCACAAAGCCCCATATTTTCTAGAACAAAATAAAAATTAAAACTAAAGTCCCCAACAGTTATACAGCTTCAATAGACTGTGGAGCTCCATAACTTCTCTCACTCAAGGATGAGGATAAATTGCTCCAAGATCAAAACTCAAAGCATAGAACCTCTCATATGATGCCTGGAAACGTGCCATATCTGTGCTATTCTGAGAGTTATTATCACAAACAAAGATAAGGAACTTAGGGTGGCTTAAGTAATTACCACACATAAGTTCCTCTACTACTCAACCTCGAAACACCTACATCCAAAAGCATAAGCAAATAAATAAAATAAAACAAATTAAATAAAATAAATAAATAAAATGCCCTTAGGATAATTATCCCATACAGTATCTGATCGTCTCAGAAGCATATGTACAATATGGTGTCTTACTTGTGATTCACACAGAGTGTATCTTGATACTGTTATGTACTACCTCTCAATCATTAACCTCATAAATCCTACACGTTATATCATATGCACCACACACATAATCCACACGTATATATCACAATAATATAAAATATATGTACCCCATCCGAAGGCGCCATCCCATAGTTAGTAGGTTGCCCTTTGGGTATCAGGCTCAACTCGGGCTTCCATATTGCCATCATATCCACTATCCACAGCCACAATGATAAAAATAATAAAAATAAATTATTTAAATAAATAAAAAGAAAATAAATTATACATAAAGCCACATACACACCACACAAACAATTCTCCCGTAGATCTACGATCTAATGGGATTCCCACTCAAGAATCATGTTATGTGAGTTTGTCATTTCATGGACTAGATATCCCCATAAGCCTATTCCTTAACCCTTTTTATTTTTAGGTGCATTCCCTATGGTCATAATCCCTGTGTTCTATATTAACAGTTATCAGTTTTTGACCTTAAGAGTACACCTGAACCGCCCCCATAGCGCTAACTAATGACTATCTAATCAAGACAAATCTCACCAAAAGAAAGTGGGTCCCAATTTTCATTCCTTTCTGGATGTTAACACTTGAATTTCCACAAATGTCAAGTAGCTAAAGTCATAGGAATGATTACCCTGGAAATCCAGCTCATGAAATGAATTAGTCCATTGATTTCTAGGGCAAACCCCTCAATTCTAAGTCTTATCGGTCTCTCGTGTACACTAAACCTATCCCATCTCTCGGTCCGTTGGGTCATGTCCATGACCAACAATAGGTCAATAAGAACATATCGGTAATCGAAATATACTAATTTACAGGCCAAAGCCTCTACCTTAGTCTATGAAACTAAACTAAGCTTACTCTCACACTTCCCTAAAGAAATTTATATTTGGGGTCTTACATAACGACACATATATACACACTCCATCGCGTTTCCACACACATCTAAATGCATTCTTTCTCAACTAACGCACATGCTCCTAAGGTATTCACTCTAGCACCAATGAGTTTAGGTTTAACCTAAACTCATCCCAAGCTATTTTCATGGCATCATTCCCTTACCTTCAACATAGAACACCCTTGAAACTTACTCTACCAATATACAAAGATCCTTAATCATCCTTGATTGAATTCAACCTACTAAGCGTGTTACATAGTCACCAATATGTACATGCTAAACTCATAGGCCCTCTTACCATAGAGAGGTGGGCCATACCTCTCATTTATGTATAACATCAAGCATCCACCATTACTTTTACCTAACTCAAGTGACACTTAAGCCAAAAGCCTACCCACGACACACCCAGACCATTTATAAGTCATGAAGTTTCCACCTTCTCACTAAGATAAAAATGCTCATAAACTACCCTCTACCTTATCTTACCTTCTCTGGTAAGGACTTCACGCATCTTCACATTCCCACACTGACTGTATCCTCACCCATTAACTATCGAGAACTTGTTTCGTGAGTCCTTTCTTCTCCCAAAGGCTAATTCTACCTATCTAAGCACACTCACCACACTGTATCATCATCTACAAACTTATAACCATATAGGTGCAACCTAGTCAAGTTGCCTCAAAAGATTTACATCTCACTCTAATCACCCTTATATCATCTTCCACTTCACTAAGGTGTCTCTCTCAGGAGAACTACATAATTCAAATTGGTTCCCTCAAGTAAACCCCACGCTACTAATTCTAACAACTCACGTTCTCTTCTCCAAATTCATCTTAAAGTACGCCTTTTGACCGTAAAAGAAACAACCTTAGCCTACTGCCTACTAATAGCACTTTCTTGAATTTCCACATTCCAAACATCAAGATCTCTATCTTCTAGCCTGAGAATTACCCTGACTAGAAGAACTACAATCACCTTAACTCTCAAGATGGAACCTATATCTTAACCCTTAGTACTTCACATGTAAGCATTCTCCCTCTTGGCACATAAGGCACCAAGCCCAAACCCTCAACAGATAACCTGGGTTTTCCGCTCTTCACGGATTTTAGGAAGAAATTTCCCAAAAATCTATCCTTTATGCTCTTCCTCTTCTTTCTTTGGCTTGCTAAGTCAAAATAATATTCATGAGGCAATTTAGAGCAATTAAATCTCAAAAAAAAAACAATTTTCATGAATTTTCCCAAATTCTCTAGAAATCCTTATAAGAACATTTTTTTTCATGAAAATAGATTGTTTGCCACCATGAACTAAATTGTCTCAAAAACAATAAAAGAAGTCCCTCGCTCCACTTAACTAATCACTCAAACCACAAAGAATGCCCACACACCTCGTGGATATGTGTTTCCTAACAATAGCAAAATACAATACAATACATGTGTACATGTAATGAATTTAGGTTATAGATATAATATAACTGTTTTCCACTTGTCTCCTAACAACCTAATTTCCCACAATCCAGTAAATATATATAAATAAAAATTTGTGCATAATATAAATGGAAACCCACCACAAGAAATCTCAACAAGTTTTCTCTAACTTCATAATATATATAAATGTACACATAAAACCACTACACATTGACAATACAAGTCTTATCATACCTCTAAATTAATAACTGATATCTCAGTTTCCCACTTACCACTTACAATTCCATTACAGATACATATATATAAACATATACATACCTTTCAGTAGATAACTAAATTTACATACCACAACATACCAAACAAGAAATAAAATATCATACTTAACCACACATCACATGGAAATCTCGTATTTCCATAATGCATAACCACACACGCACCCACATGCTGATAAAAAATACCTAGGACCACCTCGGTGGTAATGTAGCAAAGCTACATCTGGACTAAGCTTATGAGCTCTCTAGGCTCCAAGGATTTCTCCTCTATTTAGAGCCAACCACCTGCATATAAGCACTAGAACTGCTTATGAAAATAAGATTATTCAACTCACCCCACCAAGGAGTAAGACACAAAAGGAAAACGTAATATCCTATAGTGCCTTTTATGGAACATAAACCCATGGTCATGCTATGCAGTTCATGACAATGGGGAAGGGCCTATAAAGAACACTATTGCTCTGTAATCTATAAGAGACCTAAACTCAAACCTCCCCTCTGATATCATTTTGTCACGCCCCGAAAAATGGGTATATTAATAATCATACAAACCTAGGGATACCTCAGTGGTAGCCCATAATTTACAAAGTAAATCACAATTATATAAATAAAATCCCTAAAATATTGCAGGACCTAGGTGGCTTATAGGATTACAGAGCATTTCTATAGGTTCAGATAGAACTCTCTAACTACGTAGAGTATGTCTCCAAGCTGCCTCTAGCAGTATTCCCATCCTCCTCAACTGCTAAATCTGAAAAAAGCAATAAAGAGTATGAGTTTTATAAAAACTTAGTGAGTAAATGACTGTGCAAGGAAATAGGGCACAAGTGCAAATACCAACTTCATTACCATAATCAAATCGCACGCAATCAGCACTTATCAGTAAAAAGAATATAAATAATATACGTTACCCTGCAACCACAATCCACAACCCTTATATGAGTCTATAATCTCACAAGACAATTCATAAATAATTCTCAAACAAATAAAAAGCATAAGTAAACAATCACTCCAAAATGCGTTATGTAATATATGATGTATTTTGCATTTGCCACACCCTTTCCGACACACCATATTGAAGATTGAGCCTCAATGAGTTTTCTCTCTCGTGATGTGTACAAATGCAATATGCAAGGCCTGTCACCCTTCTCTACCCATTGAAGACCAACCTTCAATGAGTGTATTCCAAAGGCACACACTTTGAATATATCCACGTCTTGTAGAAGACCAACCCTCTGCTTTCCACATTTCTTTTCTTTCCCTTTTTCTTTTTCATACATAATATAAATGTGTAGATGATCATATGTGATGTATTTTCCACACAACAACCCATCCACTCATTCCACACATATTCCATACCACAAAAATGATAAACATTCCAAAATACAATTAAACATAAAAGCCATTATTCCATAAAATAAGCCCCACTAACTAGGGAATTTCATTGATGAATTACCAACTATGGTGTGAATGGGATTTACATTGACTTGGCCAAATAATTTATTAGAAACTTAATAGTAAGGTCATCCACTCACCTCGATGTCGATAAGGTTTATTGCATAAGAAGTCCCAGGAGATAAAGCCAATGAAGCTCTCAAGTCACCTGGAACTAACCCAAATCAATAATTAAATAAATATAGAAAATCCTCACCATAACCTTGACCTTTGGTCATAACTCTTATTCAGTAATTTATTTACAAATGAAACTTATACCATTGAAAATAAGACTCAAAGAGCTTTCCAACAATATAAAGTTTGTTAAAAACAGAGTCCGAATGAAGGATTATGGCCATTTGAAAAATAGACCAAGAGCCTCGGAATGACTGGTGCTTGGGTGCCACACCAAGTGCCTAGGCGCCAAGCCCATTTCTTCCTCTTCCTTTTCCGAAGTGTGGTGCTTGTGAGCCATGATTGTGATAAAATGCGATCTAGCTCGGATTTGGCCCAGATCTGGCCAAATCTTCACTTCCATGATTTCTTCCATGAGATCTCATCCTTGATGTCTAAAGAGCATTTAGACACCAAAAGCCTTAATGTTTATCAAGAAACGAAGCCAGAATCTCGATTTTATCCTGTATACCCTTAAAACTAAAAAATAGAGAAAATATTTGGTGAATCGAAATTCTTACCTCAATTCCTTACTTTCCCTAGGTTGTTTGGCCTCCAATGGCTTGCCCCATCACCCGAGAAAGGTTTTTTGAAGCTTGGTTGAAAAGGTAGAGAGAGAATAGAGAGAAGGCTGAGAAAGAGAGAAGAGAGAGTGAGGAGAGAGACAAGAAAGTGAGAAATGAGGAAAAGGCGTTGATCCGCTTATATATACCCACCTAGGGTGAATTACTATTTTGCCCCTAGGTAACTCTTGGTTAACCTTGATAGTGGCAAACTCATAATTTCTCCAATTTGGGTATTTTTTATATCTTAAATACCACCTAGTTTTTCATTTCACTTTAGTCTCTCTTTGGGCCTCATAAGTACTCAACCTTCTCTTTATTCATTGTCTCTCAACTCTATCTCCACGAAATTTCCTCTTCCTCTTATCTTTCCTCAATTCTTAAATATATCACCCACCATAAAATACCCAGTTCAATTATTTATCTCCACCTTCATGAATAATATTTAAAAATAATTTAAATATAGAAAATAAAAATTAACCCAACAATTCCATTAAAATAATGGAAAATTTCATTACAACAACCGTAATACCGCCAATTACGAAATTCCAAAATTGGCGGGTATTACATTTCTCGTCTATTAATGGATCTAAAAGGTTTTAAAAAGAAAAGGAGCAAGCATAAAACTTAGTGAAGAGAAAAATCTACTATACTAATAACAAGCAAAGATGAAAGCAAGCAAAAAGAATTATAATCACGACCTTACAAGTGAAATCATACATATAGAAGCAATTAACAACTTTCCATGTTAAGCCACATGTCATAGAGTCCCATTACCAAATCACATAGAAAAATTTTCATGATTATCCCCTTATAAATCTTCAAGACCATCCATGTTAACATGTTCATTGCATGCTGCCCTAGCCACTTCCTTCCTTATCTCTCCAATTATAGTATCTAACCTTATTAACTCCACATTTCTACATGATGAATTACCATGTTTATCATTCTTAAACACAACATATATCACAACCCAAAAATCAATAAATGATAGAATCAATCGTCATAAACTTAGTCTATCAACAACAATATGATATTTAACCCAACCAGAATATTCCACAAGCATACATAAGTGCTCCACATAATTACACTTTAAAACCATTTCTGCAAGTACTATTACTATGCAAATTTAAGAAACAATCACCTTACTAGAATATATCTCTCTTCAATAGATTCTCATCAAGGGTTGAATACAAGAGGAAGGCAATATATGTAGTCCAATTTAAAAGAGATATGGTTTAAATTAAAATAGGGTAGGTTTATTATAATAACTATAAATTTCTTAAGTTTGAAAGTGTATACATTATGTATGGATGTATGTGTAAAGGACTAAAAATAAATGAAAAATTGTAGATATTGGTGAAAAATAAAATTTTTTATATTCCCCTTTGTAGCATGTGACAATTTGGAAATTGAGACACATAATGAAAAAATTTCAGGTTAAGTCTTGCATTCTCTTTGTGCTTGATAGTAGGATTTCCACTTTTGCCCCTATTAAGACCCTTCCCTTTCTTGGCACCCGAGGACATTTGTGGAATTAGCCTATACAAGATATATGCTTTGAGCTCCCTTATTTCCCCACTCTTTGTCATGATACGCAAACTTAAGCCATCTACTCCTATTCTCTTCTCCATCCATCACCATAACTATAATACCCCATGTATTACAAAGTTGAGAGAGAGTACTTTTACATGTGTGAAAATATTTCTTGATGAATGAGTACTTAATAGATAATCAAAGGTACCAAATGTCGAGTGAGTGTTCAAAATATTTACTTGACCAAGTGACTCTGTGCTGAATAAAGGCATACGATACTGCTTATAGAAGTCACCCAACGAGTGATAAAAGAAGTCCTTCAATGAGTCCAGGTGAGGACTAAAGTGAAAGAAAAGGAAGTGTTGAGTAATTTTACGTAAAAGGATAGATGAGGATCTTTAGGGTGAGTGGACTTTGTGAAGCTTATTTGTGGATGCTTGTAGCTCAAAGATATTGGTGGAGGTTGATTAGTGCGTATGGGTTTGAAAAGGACTAAAACGAACAAATTTGAGGAATTATATTTAAAGGTAGTAAATGTGAATTTTCAGGTAGGTGAAAATATGGAGAGCTCATCCATGTAGAGTATAGTGAAGTGACTTTCGTGTGTGGGATATTATAGGTATGAATAAAATGTTTTAAAAGAACTTCCATAAACACTATTGGACCCTTTTGACATTTTAGTTCAACAATAAGGGCAAAATGGTCAAGACGATTTATTTACATATATACCCATACACACACTCAACATCTCACGCCTACACACTTGAATCACTATATTTTCTCCATTCTCTCATCTTCCTCCTTTCCACACGCCCCTTCCCTTTCTTCCATCACCAAGCTTTCATCCCTTGCTTCCCACCATCATCTCTGGTAAGGTGCAAACACTAACTGCCTCCTCCCTTCACTAAATTTCCTCTTGATGTAAGAATAAAAAATCCTTTTTCTTTTTTTTTTGGATTTTTGATAGAAAACCCTAGGTTAGGGATGAAGAAAACTATGGAATTTAAAGTTGCATCTTGAAGGAAATTATCATTACATGTTTATAAGTGGGTTTAGATCTAAGAATTTGAAAAATTTATGGATGGAAGCAAGTTATGAGCTTAAAGGAGAAATATGAACATAGAGGAAAAACTAATTAAAAGTTTTAATGAGAACACTTTGGATTTAATTCTTGTTTGTTGTTATTATTGGCTTTAAAAGGTGTTCTTAAGTTTTTTGGAACCCAAACCAAGTGGTTAGAGGTATATGAATGAAAGGAGGTTGACTGGGTATACATTTGGGACTGCTTGGAGGACTTCTCAGCCATGGGCGCCCGCCCTACCAAAAGCCCTAGTAATTGGTGCACCAGGAGCTTAAGCTTGGGTAGCCGCTAGCCAAGGACACGCCTAGGGTGTCCCAGGTGCCTCAACTTAGGTTGGGCAATCAGAAAAAAAAAGGCTTTTTCTTGAATTTTTCTATTATAATTTTGATTCTTCCATGGCTCCTTTGTTCCGTAGGCTTGAGATACAATTTTGGGACTTTCTTCATGATCTTAACTTTGCCAAGGACCTTTGGTGCCTTCCAAAGATCTAAAGGGAACCCTACTAAATTATTGGGTAGCCAATGGAAAAGTACTAGATGCCTAGTTGATAAGAGTCTAAGACCTCAAAAAAGAAAGGTGGGAAAAAGCACACATTATTGATGGAAATGCCCTTGCGTAGACTATATGAATAGGGTAAATAAACCAATATATTGTAAATATATATTTGTTTGATGAAATCCATATGGTGGATATTTGCTGAGAATATATCTAGCTTATAGGAGAGTCGTTAAGAAACTTATAGTTAGGTGCTCAATTATCATGTGTATAAATTGTTAGGTAGCCAATTATGTGCTTATAGGATAATGCCTCACGGAAGGATCAGATACATCGGTAGTATATCATGTGGTGTTAAATTGATTAGAAAGGAATTTGCACATGGATTATGTTGTAATTTGTAATATATGTACTTGTCATTATGAAGGGAGATTAAAATCCAGGTAGTTAAAGATACTGATAGTCATGTATGCCTTGGCACTTTGTGATGTAAAATGAAATATTGTATGTACAAATAACACAGATACCTTGTAGCTCATAGATTGGCCCATGTATGCAAAATCATACATTGTATGTGTAGAAAAACATGAGGCATGATGAGTTTAAACTCATTTATCTATATTATGATCTTTCTTATGATGTTAGAGGTAAGAACGCTTAAACTTACCTTATTTGATCACAACATCATATATACACGTAGTGATAGGGCTTGGGTTGAGAAAGCCCTATAGAGCTATTCTCCCGAGAGGCAGGATAAAAGGAGCCTGGGTTGAGAGGACCAATTTGAGACATTCTCCCAAGGGGCAAGGAAAGTGGAACCCAGGTTTAGAAGGCCAAGATAGGCTATTGTAATCTTGTTGAAGAGTGATATTAGGGCATTGTGATTTCTCCTTGATTGAGACACAAATTTGCTTGATTTGCATTGGGCGACTACATGGTGAATATTCATAAACTTTGTTAAGATTGAATGATGTATCCTTCATTATGTTATTGTTTGATCATGTTGTGAATGTGTTTAGGAAAGAGCTAGTCTATGGAAATATAGACCAATGTGACGAATTCTCGGCGATGAATACGTGAGAATTTAAACCCACATTGATGAAGCTTTGAGACAAATAACCATGGGAATGTAGACCTATGTAGTAGAACTCTTGTGCGAAGAATCTATGAGAATGTAGACCCATGTATTAGAACTCTTAAGTAAAGAATTTGTTGGAATGTAGACCCTGGTTGATGAAGCTCTTAAATGAGGTTCCCATAGGGATGTAGACCTACACGAGGTGAATGAAATGTGTGTGAGGAATGCTTGATTGGTTGAATTTGGAATGAACTTGTTTGATTGTGGCATCAGTTATGCTTGATGTGAATGTTGTGTTTGGTCTAGGATATGTTTGGTATAGAATGGCTAAACAGGTATGGGCAACAGAAGTGTTGTGTTGTGCAGACCCAAGAAGGCATTATGACCTTTAGGGTCTACTTCTTTGGAAATAGGGCGATGAATGCCCATCTTAAATGCTCCATTACATCTTGTAGGCCCTTGCATTTAATTGTTTATATTCTTCTATATATATGTGTTTATAGTATTACCTATTTACTGGGTTTTCCAAACTTACATTTCCTATCATTATATTTTCTAACCTTGCATATGAGCATGAGAAAGATCTGTTAGATGAGCAGTAGACTCTCTAAAGCGACCCTTCTCGCCAATGATCGATATATGTTGTTTATTGTTGAGTTTGTTTTAGGATGCTTTGTAGTGGTATAAGTCACCTAGGTCTTGGTTTGATTGTATGTCATGATCAAGGATTAGGTCAGATTAGCATATAGTTATATGATTGTTGGCTTAGACTTACAGTAGTTAGGGAGGATATTCCCCTGTACTGGGCCAGTCACGTGCTTGGGATTTGGGTGAAAACAATCATTACAATCCTACCTTCCCTTCACTTTTTGTTCACCCCATTGCATGATTTAAGAAAATTTTGATGACAAACAAACATTTTTAAATAAATATTTAAATATATTATCCTTGAGCTTCAATGTTAAATATTTCAAGATTTAAAAGAAGTCTAAGGCTCCTTGCTAAAGAGTTGAGAATTCATGAGCCTTTAGGACTTAGGTATTTTTGTAAAACTTTGTAAATACATTTGAGTTTAAAACTTCAATTTTTTAAGGAAAAATAGTACTATATGCCCCTAACGTTTACCCCAATTTTCATTTATAATCCTAATTTTTTTTTGCCTGATTATGTCCCTCATCTTTCAATTTTTATCATATATGCCTTTTTTTGTTATCTCCGTCAATTTGATTAATCAAGACAGCTAAGTAAGATAGCAAGTGGCTCTTACGTTCATCCACATCCGCTGCCACGTGGCCACGCATGATAGAATTTTTGATTTATCCTTTTATTTTAACACTTGAGGTAATGGGTGAGACAAACGGAAGTCTTAGGGTTCCCTTATATGAGTGAGACAAATAGGTGAGATAGTCACAGATGGTGTCATTAGGGTTCCAATGAACGAGGTTGAAGATGGTGGCAGTGGTGATAAATAGGTATTTTTTGGCTACCATCAATTTGTTTCCCCCTTTTTTGCCTAATATGAAATCGACCCTATTATTCTTTGTGTGTAGACGAAATCATGTTCTAAAATGGAAGGGTAGTGATTGTGATGTCATTGTTGTAGTCGAGGGTTTTGGTGAACGAGGTCGAGGATGATGATGGCACCTAGTGTTCCGGTGAACTAGGTATTTTCCCTCTACCATGGATTTTGTTTCCTATTGTCCCTGTACTTTTGATTCTGCTTATGTAAAGAAGAGTGATATTGTCATTTGATTTTAGCAATTGTAATTTGATTCTAGATGATTGTAATTATACCCCTTTGATTATGCTTGTCTATAGAATAGTGAGATTTAAATGACTATGATTATACCCATGTACCTTTGATTATGTTGTTGTAATGCAAGTCTTGTAAAGATGGCTATTGTACTGCAAGTGTAGTTTATTGTAATGTAATTGCAGCAAGAAAGATGGTTGTTTCTATGCTTCTGTAATGAATAAATGATGGAAGGGGTTTATCCAAGAAAAAGGTATAGAGTAGGATAAAGAAGAATTAATAGTTTTTATTATGTGGGACCATGATGTTTTTGGTTGACCATGTTGAATTTAGGCATAAACTAATATAAAGAAGACTAAGTTTAAATAAAGGTGCATAAGAGGCTATGAGAAAGTAAACAAATATAGATAAATCCATGCTGACTTGTGACTTGTTAAAACCTTTTTGTTAGTAAGAAAACCTTCTTTGTTAAAATCTTGCATTTGTTAAAGTTGTCGCTATTAAGGATATTAATAAAAGTCAACAAAGAGAGCAACCTTGTACTTGTCAAAAACGTTTTTGTTAGAAAGAAATTAATGAAGTTGTGACTTGTTAGTAAGTAATTAATGAAGTTTACTCACTGGTGAGAATTTAAGATACATGATTAAGTTGCATAAATTATGATCATTCAAGATGTTATTAAAGTCCTAACTAATTATGGCATGGAAAATAGTGAAAGTTACTTTTTGTGTGTTATTCTTTAAGTTTACTTTTTTTTTGTGGCATGGAAAAAATAACCTTAACTATTTTCCATTATTATTCTTGATGTGATTAAAATGCATAACTTGCATATCTTTTCAAAGGATATATTCAAATATAACAGCTTTATATATTTTTTTTATTAGGTGACTTTTATTTTTGCTATCCATGGATATATTCATCGTTGAAGTTCACTATGGTGGCCAAATTTTAGGAAGAGAACATATTAGTGGGAAAATGGACTTATGGAACTCATGTGGCTCTGATAGATGAAGTTATTTTGAGATCTTGAACTTACTCAAAGAAGACAATGGGTATTTTGAAGTTGAGAGTATGTGGTACAAGGGTCTTGGAGAATTATTTGTGGAGGCCAAAGATGAAAAAGGTTGCAATACCTAATGACACAAATAATTGCAGCCATGACGGCATGGGAAGTGGGTACGAGACCGAGAATAGTGCGATGAATGTAAGGTTCACTGATAGTGAAGACGAAGACCTTTAGTGGGTTGGTTGATTCAGAGGAGACTAGGTGTGTGCACGTAGTAGTGTAGAGGTACTTATACATGTATCACTATCTTTATACAAGATATACTATCAACGAGTATAAGGGGCCTTAGTGATGACGAGGAGTACAACTCAAACTCTTTACACATCATTGACAGTGAGGATGACGAAGGACTACTTCGAAAATCAAGGTTCCTACTTCACAAGCTTTTGAAGGATATGTTTGATTACAAGTGGGATGTTGGGACTCTTTACCAAACACATTAGGAGTTTCAAGATGTTGTTGTGACGTACGCTATACATGCTAGGTGGTATTTATATTATGCCAAACTAGATAAAAGTAGAGTAAGGGTAAGGTGTAAGGGTGAGTGTCCTTGGGAAGCATATGTTGCAAAGTTTACAAACGAGGACACGTGGTAGTTGAGGACAGTTAATAATGAGCATATATGCATAAAGTGCTTTATTATGTGCTTCATGACTTCAAAGTGGCTTGGCAATATAATGTATAAAAAAGTGAAGAAGAACCTAAAAGTATAGTTGAAGGACATAGTTAGAAAGGTTGGAAGAGAAGTGGAATATGGGCTATTCAATGACCAAAGCCAGTAGGGCTAGAAGGGATGCACGAGAAATGGTATATGGCTCATTCAGAGAGCAATTCCTAAGGTTGTATGACTATTGTGAATAGCTTCGAACCTCCAACCTTGGGTCCACAGTCAAGATGCATGTGACCAAGCTACCTGGCTATAAGGATTGCACCCATATAGTTGGTAGAGATTCCAAGTCGATGCTGCCAATACTTAGAAGGCTATATTTCTACTTAGATGCATGTCATTGGAGTTTCCTATTATGTTGGCCCATCATTGCTGTAGATGGGTGCCTTATAAAAACATCATATGGAGGACAAGTGCTAACTATAATTGGTAGGGATCCAAATGACCAACTCTTTCCCATTGCATTTGCCATTGTAGAGGTGGAGACAATGGAGACTTGGATGTGGTTCTTGCAACTCTTGGTTGAGGACATTGGGATAGAATATAGCAAGTTCATCACATTTATTTCAGATCAGAAGAAGGTTCTCTTTTGACCTTTCTTTTGTGTTTTAAGATTGTTCATTTCCTACATCCTAAATTTCTTATGTTTTTTATTTATGTCATTTAAAATAAGTTGGATGATAGTTCTGCATGTATTGAACTTACGCTGCCTCTGTATTTATAAAGATCATTATTTATGCTTTTGCTTTTCTTGAGTTTTTTTTTTGCTGAACCTGTACAATTATATATTCTTTAAGTTCCAATAATTTATCACTTATGTCCTTTACGTTTTGAACAAGTTTCAAAACATTATCATTTATGTCCTTTAAGTTTATACAAGATGTCATGCACATCCTTTGAGGGTGCTCCAAGTAAAGAGTTTTACAAATGCATGCATGTATGCAATTTACAATCTACTTCTCTATCTTGTATGTGAATATATGTGAATATATGAATTCTTCACATGCATCCCTATCTATTACTATAGTCATTAGACTTGACTAAACTATGATCATTTTTTATTGATGTGCATTGTGACATTATCAAGTACTATGATTACAAGACAGTTTGACTAGATTGTCATCTTTTCTTTTCTTGGATGTGCACAAGGATTAGACATTGCCCTAGATACAGTGATATTGTCAGTTCAGTGTACATCACTTGAACAACAATTTTAGAAAGAGGTTTGATATCGAGCATTTTCATATACTATTTAGTCCCTATCTTAGTCCTATTGCTATTTCAATGTTGCCAACTCTCCTATTTTATTATATTTTGAATTTATTGGGTGAAAATTAATTATAGAATTTATATGATTCAAATTCATAATTTTATCCCAATTAATTCATGTGCTTAATTCTAGATCTAATTATTTGAGAGAAAAATTACTGACATGGACGTTTTGCTTACTTGGAGGCTACTTGGACATGCTGACTGGGCATTGACTGGTTGACTAAGGCTGACTGGATTTCTGGTCCCCACTGTTCTACACTTTACAGCAAAGGGGAATGTGGTTTCTGCTTTGACAGCATAGGCCTTCTGCAGTAATCAATGGTAGACAGAAACAGCAAAGGAGTGGAGTAACTTGTTTGCTGCTGTTGCCACTTTTCTGCTGTTGTCTTGCTGCCCACATCATGGAAGAAGCACCAAGGAGGCATCCAATGAGGCATCTAGGGTACAATATTCTAAGGCATTAAGGGCATCAGTTTTAAAAATTAGAGGACACTTTTATTTTCTGTAACTGAGCAATTTTCGCAGCTCTCTGTTCCTCTCTGTTTTCCTTCTTCTGTTTTGCTATCTTGCTGTCATGGAGGGCTAAATCTCCATTGTAATCAGTCACTAGGACCTTGGGATGTTGTAGCTTGAACTGAAAGTGCAAAATAAGTGTTTTATTCTCCATTTCATCTCATTTCGTTTATGTTCTGCTCATATGTTTATATTGCTCTCAGATTTTGATTTGAACTTGAAAGAGCATAAACAGATATATATATGAGATATATCCTTGCTTGACTGATCAAAAAAGTGAATGAAACGAAATGGCTAGTTAGATGATATTTAACTTGATTTGGTTGAGGCTTTCCCTTGAAATGCATCTAGTTATAGTTAATGAAGATATTCTTGGCTATAGTTAGTAGCATTAAATTCTGGATGTTATTCTGGAATCATTTTCTTTATAAAGAACCAAGTAGTGAAATGAGAACAAAACTGAATCAATGAGCTAAATGATGATAGCTACACTCCCACAAATCCTAGTGGCTGGTTTCATGGTCTTCTGTTATTGTCAAACTTATTTTGCTGCTGATTTACTGCTGCTGTTGTCCATTGTTGCTGTTTTGTTACCACTTCTATTACTACTGTCAACCAAACCCCCCCGGCGTTTATGTGCTTTTAATTAGTGTTTGAGTGTTCAGAATAACTAATTAGTGATTAGAAGTGAGGCTCCTTGAGTGAATATGACTTGGGGACCACTATACTGATCAGTGTCCTCAACTGCAAGAGAGCCCAATGAGTCATGTGCTGGCATATTCCCTAGTAAACCTATGCAGCCACAACAATAGAGATATGTCCCATACTCCTCTATCTACAATCCTGGGTGGCGTGACCATCCAGCCTTTAAGTATGGAAATACCTCTAATCTTCCTCCTTACCAACCACCCCATGTAAGATATAATCAACCTGGACCCAGTCATAACCTTCTCCAACAACCAAGAAGCCTGAGACTAGTCTGGAAGATTTAATGAAAGAGCTGAATGCCAACACCCTCCAATTTCAGCAAAGGACAGAAACAAATATGCAGAACTTGGAAACTAAGATTGGTCAGTTAGCCACAACAGTCAATGAGCTGAAAAGTCAATGTTCAGGGAGTTTGCCATCTCAACCAGTGATCAATCCAAGAGGCAATGTTAGTGCCATCATTTTGAGGAGTGGCAAGCAAGTAGATGGTCCACCTCTTGACTCTGAACTAGAAAAATCAAATGTGCAGCAAATTGTTCCTTCATCCTCAACCAATGAGCAAAATAAAAAAGATGAAGAAATGGTTCAGAGAATACCTCTTCCTTTTCCAAACAGGCAAACTCAATCAAGGAAAGCTTCTGAATCTGACATAGATAAGGAGATCATGGAGACCTTCAGAAAAATAGAGGTCAATATTCCGCTCTTGGATGCAATTAAGCAAATTCCCAAGTATGCCAAGTTCCTCAAAGAGTTATGCACTCATAAGAGGTGTTTAAGGGGCAATGAAAGAGTGAATTTAGGGAGGAATGTTTCTACACTCATCCAGCCTCCCATGCCACCCAAGTGTAAAGATCCTGGAACTTTCACAATACCATGCACAATAGGCAACATGGAGTTCTCCAATGCTATGCTGGATTTGGGAGCCTCAATCAATGTCATGCCTAAATCAGTGTATTCAAGCCTCAAGATTGGTGTTCTTTCACCAACTAGAGTAATTGTCCAACTTGCTAACAGGAGCACAGCACATCCAGCAGGAGTTCTGGAAGATGTCTTGGTAAGAGTTAAAGATTTTATTTTTCCTGCTGATTTTTATGTGCTGGATATGGAAAATGATAACACGCCTGGCCATTCACCATTAATACTTGGTAGACTTTTTCTGAAAACCGCAAAAACCATTATTAATGTGCATGAAGGAACTTTGTCCATGGAGTTTGCTGGCAACAAAATTGATTTTAACATTTTAGATGCTATGAAACATCCTATGGAAAATCATTCCAATGTGCATGTAGTTAACTTTCTGGATTATTTAGTCGATGAGGCATGTGATGATTTCCAAGCTGAATTAATTTATGATTTTCCTGAGTTTTCTGATTTGGTTGATGCCTTTGAGTGCAATTGTGCTGGTTCTCAATTTTGTCAAGCCTGTACTGAAATTGAAAATTTTCTAAGTGCTGACAATTCTGAGTTGCATTCTAATTTACATGCTGATTTTGATTCTGTTAAGCATGCTGATTCTGTCATTTTGTCTAACTCAGATCTAGATTCTGTTTCTGTTTTAGGTAGTTGCAAATGTAGTGATTTAAACTGTAATGTTGTACATTCTTTATCTCTTACCTCTTGTGCTGCTAACCCTTCCTCCACTTTAGCCAAGGATTATGTCTTTGAGAAATCTGAATATGTAGGTACCTCCTTGGATGTGACTCCACAAAAACTGATTCCATCCTCCATCCAACCACCTGCATTGGAGTTGAAGGCTTTACCAGAAAACCTCAAGTATGCTATCTTAGAAGTAGGAGATCAGCTTCCAGTGATTGTAGCCAACAATCTAGAGCCTGATCAAGAACAAAAATTGATAAGTTTGCTAAAAAAGAACAAGAAGGCAATTAGGTGGACTCTAACAGACATTCCTGGGATTAGTCCTTCTGTGTGCATGCACCGCATTCTTCTTGAAGAAGAGACTAAACCAGTCAGGCAGCCCCAAAGACGACTTAACCCCATGATTCTTGATGTGGTCAAGAATGAGGTAAGTAAGCTCCTCCAAGCTGGCATTATTTATCCTATCTCTGATAGTAAGTGGGTAAGTCCGGTACAAGTAGTGCCAAAGAAAACTGGGGTAACTGTTATAGAAAATGAAAATAATGAGCTAGTACCCACTATAGTGCAAAATAGTTGGCGTGTTTGCATTGATTACAGGAAGTTGAACCAAGCAACTAGAAAAGATCATTTTCCTCTTCCTTTTATTGATCAAATGCTTGAAAGACTTCCTGGAAAGTCTCATTACTGTTTTCTTGATGGTTTTTCTGGATATTTTCAAATTCACATTGCACCTGAAGATCAGGAGAAGACTACCTTCACCTGTCCCTTTGGTACTTTTGCATATAGATGCATGCCTTTTGGTCTTTGCAATGCACCTGGCACTTTTCAAAGATGCATGATAAGTATATTTTCTGACTTGTTAGAAGATTGCATGGAAGTGTTCATGGATGATTTTTCTATTTATGGAGACTCATTTGATGCATACTTGAAAAATTTGGAGAGAGTACTTGAGAGATGCATAGAAAAGAATTTGGTTTTGAATTATGAGAAATGCCATTTTATGGTAGAGCAAGGGATAGTCCTAGGCCATATAGTGTCATCACGTGGCATAGAAGTAGATAAAGCTAAAGTTGATATTATATCCTCTTTGCCTTACCCTACTTCTGTGCGGGAAGTTCACTCTTTTCTTGGCCATGCAGGATTTTATAGGAGATTCATCAAGGACTTCAGTAAGATCGCTCTACCTCTATCCAAACTCCTCCAAAAAGAAACTAATTTTGTTTTTAATGATGCTTGCAGGTTAGCTTTTGATGAGTTGAAGCAGCAACTTACCTCCCATCCTATCATCCAACCTTTGAGCTTATGTGTGATGCCTCAAATTATGCTGTGGGAGCGGTACTTTCACAAAGAGTAGCCAGGAAGTTGCATGTCATAGCTTATGCTTCTCGCACCCTTGATTCAGCTCAATCAAATTACACAACCAAAGAAAAAGAGTTTTTAGCAATTGTCTTTGCTTTGGATAAATTTAGATCATATTTTCTTAGCTCTAAAGTGATTGTGTTTTCTGACCATGCAGCATTGAAATACTTGCTCAAGAAGCCGGATGCAAAGCCCAGACTGATTAGATGGATGCTACTTCTCCAAGAATTTGATGTGGAGATCAAGGACAAGAGTGGAGCAGAGAATGTAGTAGCCGATCATTTGAGTAGGCTTTCAGAGCTTCCTTTGGAGCATCTTCTTATTAAAGATAACTTCCCAGATGAGTGTTTTTCCCTTTTACATGGTATTAGTAAGCCTTGGTATGCTGATTTAGTGAATTATCTTGTTGCATCCGAATTGCCTGCATACCAAAATAAACATCAGTTGAACAAATTAAGAAGCGAGGCTAGATACTATGTGTGGGATGACCCTTATTTATGGAAGATTTGTAGTGACCAAATTGTTAGGAGATGTGTTCCAAATCATGAATTTGCATCTGTGCTAAATTTTTGTCATACTCTTGCATGTGGTGGACACTTTGGTCCCCAAAGAACAACTAGAAAAGTGTTAGATTCTGGTTTATATTGGCCTAGTTTGTTTAGGGATGCCTATGAGTTTTGCAAGAACTGTTCTAAGTGTCAAAGAGCTGGAAATGTGTCTAGAAGAAATGAAATGCCTCAACAACCTCTCCTCTTTTGTGATATCTTTGATGTTTGGGGTATAGATTTCATGGGTCCTTTTCCTGTTTCTTTTGGCTTTATGTATATCTTGGTTGCTGTGGATTATGTGTCGAAGTGGGTGGAAGCCAAAGCCACTCGAATTGATGATTCTATTATTGTTGTAGACTTTCTTTGTTCACATATTTTCTGCAGATTTGGTGTCCCCAAGGCCATAATCAGTGATCAAGGATCATACTTTTGCAATAGAAACATGCAAGGACTATTAAAGAAATATGGAGTGGTGCATAAAACCTCTACACCTTATCACCCCCAAACCAATGGGCAAGCGGAAGTCTCCAACCGAGAAATAAAGCAAATATTAGAGAAAACTGTACAGCCCAATAGAAAAGATTGGAGCAAGAGGCTTGAAGATGCTCTTTGGGCCTATAGAACTGCCTTCAAGGCACCCATCGGAATGACTCCATACCGTTTGGTATTTGGTAAAGCATGTCACTTGCCAGTGGAGATTGCACACAAGGCGTATTGGGCGGTTAAGCAATGCAATATGGACATGACCCTAGCCGGTAAGGAAAGGAAGTTACAAATTCAAGAATTAGAAGAACTAAGGCTAGCGGCTTATGAGAATGCGCACATCTATAAAGAGAGGACAAAAGCTGTACATGATCAGAAAATTGAGAAAAAAGAATTCCAAGTGGGAGATAAAGTCCTTCTCTACAATTCTCGCCTCAAACTAATGCCTGGTAAGCTTCGCTCTAGATGGGTTGGCCCTTCTGTTGTTACTGATGTCTTTCCTTTTGGTGCAGTAGAAATTCAAAATGAGGCCACCAACAAGCAATTCATGGTAAATGGGCAAAAGTTGAAGAAGTTCTACGAGAGCTTCAAAGAGGAAACTGTAGAGGAAATCCAACTCTACAATGTTTCGGCTCCATGATAAGGTCTTACTCTTTCCCCCCTTTTAATTTATGTCTTCTTTGTTTTATTTGATGTTTTGTGCTGATTTGCATTGAGGACAATGCAATGTTTAAGTGTGGAGGGAGAGAATTTAATTGGAACTGATTTTTTTAAAAAAAAAAAACTCTGCTGTCTCCTCTGTTTTCTTTATTTCTGTCTAGAATTTTTGAGCTGTCTTGCACTAATTTTCTGTACTGATTGGCTACGACTTTTGCTACTTTCTTTACATGTTTTTAAACCTTTATATGTCTTCTAGTTGTAGAATTTTATTTGGAGTGATTCGCATTTGTTTTGAGGTTGTTATGTGTCAGTAAAGCTGCGTCGCCAGAATTTTTGCAGTGCAGAATTTTGCTGCTCAGCTTTAACCGAATTTGATGCTCTCTTATTCAACATTTGATGAAATTTTTGTGGAAAGCATGCATGATGAAATAGTTTAGTCTTGAATTGTTTTAGCATGATTAGAAATTTAATCTTCTTTTTCTAGAGTTCAAGCTTAAATGACAATAAATTTGGTTTCAATGAATTTTTAGTGATAGTCTTTAAACTGTGAGGATTTGAAGCCTTAATTACAAATATGCTATTCTTTATTGTTGAGTGTTGCACTTATCATAAATTTTCAATCCAGAACTTGTCTTGAATCTTGTTGAGGCTACTTTTTATATATGCATGTTTGGAGATGATTTAGGCATTTCTTTGTGACCCATTTTTAACCAAATAGCCATCCCATGTATTGTTTCCATCGTGCGCCATTTTGTGCCTTGTTTCCACTTTTCTTCTTGCACTCTCCACCATTGTTCTTCCCAAACTAGAATTTTTGCTTCACAATTTGAGAAGTGAAGAGCATTTAAATTCTTTTAGAGATTTGATGTGCTAAAAAAATTCTTGTAAAATTTTGGGATATTTTGAAACAAATATTTCTCTCTACTCTAAAACAAATTATGGCCATTCAAAAAAAAATTGTGAAAAAAAAAATTTCCATCGACGTTGAAAAAAAAAAGAAGAATACAAAGAAAGAAATAGAGGAGTAGATAGAACTTTTTATACCCAAAATTTATTTCAATCTCTTGTAATGTCATAGCTAATGCTCTTCATATTCTTAAATTGTTTCCTTCATTTCCCCAAATTGTTTCCACACTTTATCCTTGTTTTTCCCTTCACTTTCTTTTCATTGTTTTCCACCCAACGTCACATCCTTGTAAAGTCCTTTTGATTCAAGCATGCATGTGGAATTGAGTAGTGGAGATTTTAGATACTTGACAAGCTTATGGTAGTGAATTTTGTGATAAGTTGAATTTAGAGTGATTTACCCTAGACACTGGAGAGAATAGAGAGTAAACACATTCCTGGTGAGGAGGCTAATTACTTGAATTCATTCAGGCCAAATTAAATTGCCATGATGCTTGTAATCTTAGAAATTTAAGATTAATTTTCTTCAAGTACTAAATCTTTTCAAAATTTTAATTATTCCATTCAAGCATGCCTTCCACGCTTTTCATTTGGTGTCTTTTGGTGTTCTGAATATTATTTTGCCCAGAAGTGCAAAAGGCTAAGTGTGGGGGATTTGATATCGAGCATTTTCATATACTATTTAGTCCCTATCTTAGTCCTATTGCTATTTCAATGTTGCCAACTCTCCTATTTTATTATATTTTGAATTTATTGGGTGAAAATTAATTATAGAATTTATATGATTCAAATTCATAATTTTATCCCAATTAATTCATGTGCTTAATTCCAGATCTAATTATTTGAGAGAAAAATTGCTGACATAGACGTTTTGGTTACTTGGAGGCTACTTGGACATGCTGACTGGGCATTGACTGGTTGACTAAGGCTGACTGGATTTCTGGTCCCCACTGTTCTACACTTTACAGCAAAGGGGAATGTTGTTTCTGCTTTGACAGCATGGGCCTTCTGCAACAATCAATGGCAGACAGAAATAGCAAAGGAGTGGAGTAACTTGTCTACTGCTGTTGCCACTTTTCTACTGTTGTCTTGCTGCCCACATCATGGAAGAAGCACCAAGGAGGCATCCAATGAGGCATCTAGGGTACAATATTCTAAGGCATTGAAGGCATCAGTTTTAAAAATCAGATGACACTTTTATTTTCTGTAACTGAGTAATTTTCGTAGCTCTATCTTCCTATCTGTTTTCCTTCTTCTGTTTTGCTGTCTTGCTATCATGGAGGAATGAATCTCCATTGTAATCAGTCACTAGGACCTTGGGATGTTGTAGCTTGAACTGAAAGTGCAAGATAAGTGTTTTATTCTCCATTTCATCTCATTTCGTTTATGTTCTGCTCATATGTTTATGTTGTTCTCAGATTTTGATTTGAACTTGAAAGAGCATAAATAGATATATATATGAGATATAACCTTGCTTGACTGATTAGAAAAGTGAATGAAACGAAATGGCTAGTTAGATGATATTTAACTTGATTTGGTTGAGGCTTTCCCTTGAAATGCGTCTAGTTATAGTTAATGAAGATATTTTTGGCTATAGTTAGTAGCATTAAATTCTAGATGTTATTCTGGAATCATTTTCTTTATAAAGAACCAAGTAGTGAAATGAGAACAAAACTGAATCAATGAGCTAAGTGATGATAGCTACACTCCCATAAATCCTAGTGGCTGGTTGCATGGTCTTCTGTTATTGTCAAACTTATTTTGCTGCTGATTTGCTGCTGCTGTTGTCCATTGTTGTTGTTTTGTTACCACTTCTGTTACTACTGTCAACAAACCCCCCTCACGTTTATGTGCTTTTAATTAGTGTTTGAGTGTTCAGAATAACTAATTAGTGATTAGAAGTGAGGCTCCTTGAGTGAATACGACTTGGGGACCACTATACCGCAAGATTGCCACGAATTCAATTCTGGGCGATTCGGCATCGTAGTGGCGTAAACCAAGGTTCTCAGGAGCCCACTTAAAGAAGCTTGTCTTGAGATCTACAAGGGCTACCTATCCCCAAGCCTGGGAGAAAACCATGTGTGAAATGAAGAAGCACAACAATGATGTATATTTGCATTTGAACAAGATTTCTCCACGGTATTGGAGTAAGGTGTACTCTAAGATGGAACCAAGGTGTGATGTACTTCTAAACAACATGTGTGAGACCTTTGACTTTGTCATTCTAGGTGCTAGGGAGAAGCCTATGGTGTCCATGATAGAGGAAATCAGATTATGGATGATGCAAAGGTGGGCAAAGAAATAGGAAAGACGTTGAAAAACTTCCAGATGGAGCAGTACTGCAATAAATCAAAGCGATGCTTGGTCTAAATTACAGGGAAAAAAGTAAGTGGTTGCTAATGTGGGCCTGAAAAAAGAAGTATAAGGTGATGGGTCTAAATGAGAAGTTCGTGGTAGACCTTGAATTGAAGTCTTGCACATGTAGGAACTGGTTACTTATAGCCACTCCTTGCCCTTATGTGATCTCTTGCTTCAACTATATGGGAAAGATGCTTGAAGAGCACATCCCACTATACTTTAGGAAGGAGCATTACTAGACATGCTTCCAGTACATGGTAC
Organism: Biancaea sappan; assembly: GCA_037074585.1. Classification (NCBI taxonomy): domain Eukaryota; kingdom Viridiplantae; phylum Streptophyta; class Magnoliopsida; order Fabales; family Fabaceae; genus Biancaea; species Biancaea sappan. The sequence continues at coordinate 40,537,968 of CM073491.1, read as the reverse complement.
ACTTGACAAATAGCCCAAACATATGGCCATGTACCCCATATGATGATGTCCTCCTCCTCCATATAGGAAACCTATTGGATGACTAAAGAAGAAGAGAAGAAATCATGCCGATGAAGACTCAAAACATAAAGTGGTTGACACATAGGAGGATTTCTTCTAGGGGTTGTTACAAAACTGTGGAAATTATGGAGACCCTGGCCTTAATAGAAGGGCGTGTAAATAGCCAACATCATCTTATATGCAAGCAACACAACCTGAGGCAACTATACACATTTTTATCCTTTATACATATTGTAATGGAATTTATATATTTGATAATTACAATGATACCATTTACTCTTGTACACCTGCAGTGCCCACGAAGGGAAAGATACCCATTAGACGTATGAGCACTTAGGCTCAACCACCACAGATTGCATCTTTGGTAATTATTTATCCTTTTTTCCTAAAAGAATTTCACTTAGTTTACATTAAATACTTGACTCAATTGATGTTATATAATTGCCTAACTATAGCAAAGAGCTCCATCTTCGAGAGTCCAAAGGCATAGCTCACAGCCATTGTCACATCCCTACTTAGAACACATGACTGGCATAAGAATGAGTTCAACCTTACCTCAAGAACCTAATTTAATTCAATCAACCAACATATGCAGAACTCAAAAAAAAAATAGATAAATGGAAATAAATAACCAGTTGAAGAAACTTCTTTTTTTCATATATTCATATTCACCATAAAAACTAATTAAACAAAAAGTTTAAAAATAAATATATTCTTCAATGTGGTCATTTAGATACATCATTTATATACTCATCATGACAGTAATCCAAATCCTAGGCTACCTATGCGATCACAAAGTGATTCGAGAGCACTAAACAAAAGATACAAAGACAAGATTTAAATCATCCCCAGAATCAAGTGAGGGCTTAAACCAAGAATCCATTTTCCCTGAATGAATACTCGCCTTGAAATGTCAACTCTAAAAAATGTTAATAAGAGGGGTATGAGCAAACATGTGCCCAGTGAAGGAATAACACTACACTATGACAAAAAACAATTATAACTCATCATAATGATAACATGTATTAATCACCCATAAAACCAATCGCATCACAATATAATATAATTGAGAATAATTATAACAGCAAACAAAGCAATCAATTACACAAATTTCCCATACCAACCGAGTCGTCCAGGGTACCTCTGGATTATTGCCTGCAGCCCTCGCCACATCCACCTTTATCGCTCCATAAATAAATCTCCACCCTTATGGCTCTACGTAGTTTCCTATATGGTGCACCACCATGCCTTTCCATTCATTTCAGTCACATACACAATCACAATAATAAACAACTCATAATCATTTACAAATCTGATCACAACATAACTCATATCACTTTCCATACTTAATCACAAATTCATCAGCATGTATAAAATCATTCACTATTCGTAAAATTCATCTTTCAAATCATATCTCAAATATAGAAGTTCATTTATATTTACAAATTGCCACAATGGTACTCGTGTCTTATTCACTCCATATTTGTATAATGGTGTTTATGTATAGATATATTCATATTAATTTATTTGACAACACAATTCTTCAATTCTTGGATGTGTGCATGTATGTGCGAATATGTTCTTCTATGATCGATCCAAAATTGGCACACATTTACATACATACATAAGAGTTAAGCTAATTTATAATACTATGTATAAGAGCATATATATATATGTATGTATATAAGTATGTGCCTATCTCATAATTCAAAATATAAAGAAATGGAAAGGCATGCCCATACATACACATATTTCCTAAATAACAGCCATAATGGTAGAGGTATGAATATATCCATACATTTCCACATGCAATGTATTTACATACAAGGATATACTTTTCTTCAAAAATGTCATTTCACACTTTCATGCATGGGGGGTAGCTTATACAATTAAATCTTAATCATTATAAATATCAAACTCTACGTCACATATTTTCACTATGACGCAAGGGATTTTTAAGGAAAGAATTACTTAGCTATAGAAAGTATCAACCCATCACCTCAGATCCAAGGAAGGCTCTCACACTCTAAACCAAAGGAACTTACCAAAGAACCCGTAGAAGGCCTAGAAAATAAGCCAAGAAGGAAACAACACCATTTTAAAACTTAAGTCACCAAGCATTCAACATTATTCTGTTTTTCTGCTAGTTTCAAAGCCTAACCTTTACAAAATTTCTTGTATTGATTTGTAGCTCCAAAATTCATGAAACATGTTATAGAGCCTTCTTTATATGTTAGTATGGTAAAAAATTTTAGATTAAAACTCCCTCACTTGACCCCTCTACAGACCTCATTAGTGATCCTATGTCAGAATTACCCAATTCTACTAAAAGTACGGTTTTATGCTCGACAGACCATCTTAGCCAAATCCAAATTCAATGAAACTTCACAGTCATTAGTTTCATGTCTTATCTAACTGCTATAAAAATTTCATATCAAAATGATGTCTTTAGCTATCAAAACCGAATAGATTTCCAAAATTGCCCAGATTTGTCTTTGCAGAGAATTCAGATTGTGTTTGTAGAAAGTTTACCAAGTTAACCTTTTCCAAATATCATGAAACTTTCTAGTTTGATTCTTTACCCTCCCAAGTAGTTGTAATAAAATTTTAAAGATTTTAGGGCCTCATTTGCTCATCCAAAATACTCAAAAAGTAGCAGGCCAGATTAGCCCTGTTTTCCTTTTTTTTTTTCATATTCCAACTACTGTTTTAGGTATAATAAGGGGACCAAACCAACCCAAAAAATTCTGAGATAATTTAGACACATTCTAAGACACCATTTCTATTTTTAGATACCAAATTTCATAGCAATCTGAGTTAGTTTCACACTCTTAATAGCCCAAAATATTTTCAGCAATCCATGACAATATATGTTTATCACTATTTATTTTATTTCTCTTAATTTCTCCACCTCAGATTTCGTCTCCCAAAATTCCCATAATCTATCTGACATTTTTAGCATGTTACTTTATGGTTTTTGCCTTTCAATCACAGCAACACGTTCCTAAATTCTAAGCTATCCGAAACCTTCTCAACTCCCTATTTTCATCTTTTTTTTTTAAACTTCTACAGAATCTCCCTAATCCCTCTCTGTTTGCATCAATTTTCAGTAGAGAATTTACTTAAATTACTCCTTACCGAAAATCCTCTCAGACACATGGTTAATTTAGAATCAATAACTATAAATTTCATTATTAACTACTCAAAACTAACATGCAAGCTATTTTCTTCCTTGCTAATAGAGAAGGATAACTTGATAGTAGAATTTCTTCCTTCTACCACGTTAAAACAGAGGAAGCTAAAGGAAAAGGATTCTGACATACTTACCTACAAAATTTTTGACATCTAGATAATCAAGTCTGACTCGAGAACACCACATCAATGGACAAGGAAGAGAAACAATTTAGTCTAGAAGCTTACTTTCTCTTCATCGTTTTCCCCTTTCTCTCGTAGCACTGTACTTGGAGTGGTAGGGGAAGTCAAAGGGACGAAAGAAAATAAGGAAAGGAGGAAAGAGAAGGAAGATTCCAACAGAGAGGTGGCCGATAGTGGTGAACAGTGGTGAGTCTTCAACTCTACCTCCTTCCTTCTCTCTTGGTCTCCTCCTTCCATACCAATGGTCCAAATGTGTATGCATGAAAGCAAAAAATCTAAATGTGTACGTGTATGTATTCACCAGGAACTTCTTTTGTGGTAGGAAAACAGTACATGTGACATCACCTCTAAGTGCCACATCCCTTCCCTTGATAAAATCATATAAAACAATATTTTTCAAAATAATTTTTCATTTGGGTCCTTAAGACTTGTGGAAATTCTTAATTTTACCCAAAATTCAAAATTATATTTTTACCACTCCTTGTCTTACCTTCTTCCATTAATTTAATTCTCCTACCTAAATAAACAAGAAATTCAATTTAAGTCCTTAAGAATTTATTTATTTATTTTTCAAGATTAAAGATCCACCATACTATTTTAAAATCTAGGATATTATAGCCAACAACTTCTATTCATCCTCATCCAACAACGCCTTCATCTACCTCTCAAACATTGACTACATCCTAGACTCAACAAGTATAGCTCTAATTTATTGAATATGTTTCACATACTTGACTTAATTGATATTATGTAATTGTCTAAGGCATAGCTCACAGCCATCCACTTCAATTCGTCCTCCTACAATAATGCCTCTAACTACCTTAACCATTGACTTCATCTCAATCTTAACAACAAGTATATCAAACACTTTTAATTCAATAAGTTAGTTTAAAAATTTTTAACTTTTTGTTATCAACTTTTTGTTAAAAATTAACTTTTATACTTTCAACTAACTTTTTAATTTTCAGCTAATTTATTAATTATTTTTGTCAAACAAAACTTTAAATGTAAACTTAAGAAAAATTATTTATTTATCAAAATAGGACTATTTAATAAAAAAATAATTGAATATAATTGTGGAGAGAGATAGGTAGATAGGTATCTGTGTGGAGTGTGGACAAAGTTATATCCAATATTTTTAAAGAAACCTTAATTCTAAAGAAACTCTAATTCTAATGGGCTACAAATATAGCAAAAGTCCAAATAAAAATCATAATTCTAATAGCAAATATAGCAAAAGTCCAAATATAAATCATAATTCTAATAGGGCCGCAATTATAACAAAAAACTCAAATACATTAAATTAAAATAAAAGCCTTTATTTGTCTTCCTTGATCCAATGCTATCTTGATTTCTTTTTCAGTATGATAGTTGGGTTCATATCATTCTGCCTTTCTTGAAGATAGGGAGAAATAATGCTTTAGAAAAATGGAATTAACTTCTCCCAACTCTTTATCTTTTTTTTTTGTCCTTTCTTTTTTTTTTCTTCTTTTTTTCCTTCATTCATTTCTCTTCTTTTTTTTATTTTAATATACTATCCTGACCCTTTTTTTAAATCTTTCAATCAAAGACAATGAAAAGACGTTAATAGTGATGAAGCGAATCATCATAATAAACGTGTGAATAGTAAAGATGTAATTCAAGGCTTGGAACAATCGAGTTCAAGAACTTCAAGGGATCCCTTACATTTTCCAAGTCAACCAATAACAAGAGCACGAGCTAAAATAATCTAAGAAGCATTAAACAGGCTTGTTCAAGAGTGGGTTGACCAATGCCACCTGAATATAAGCTAAACAAAGATAAATAATGTGCATAACATTATTTAGGCTGAAGATATTGAAGGAAATTTGGGCCAAATCAATTTAGGCTTAATTATGTCATTTTGGACTAAAATTAATGTTTTGTAATATTCTGATGTATTTGAATGAGTTTTTAGCTTGTTGGTCAAAATAGCTAGTCATTTTTCAAAGCATATTAAATGCTTTAAGTTTCCAAGTAGTTGTTGTTTTCCTAGGCTTAGTAAAGTCTGATTATGACTATTTTGAGTTCCCAGATTTTCATTTCCTAGGCTAGGCTACCCATTTTACAAATATCACATATCCAAGTATGTTGTAATCAGATTTTAAATTTGAATTAAAAGAATTTTCTTTTGTGAGAATTATTTCTCTCTAGTTCTTTTAAGAACTTCTGAACCTATCAAGGAATTCCAAATCCTTGTAGCATTCAAAACCTATCTCTTGGGTTCTTGTCTCCTTATAGGTAACGAGTTCAAGAATTTATACCTTAGGTTCTTGGCTCTCTATAACCAACGAGTCTGGGTTTGAATCTATCCAATTTAACGTTTTCACATCATGGTATCAGAGCCTATCCAAATCAGGTTTGGTTAATTTCTTTTGATTCTTCCTATTTAGTTATTCTCTCATTCTTCATTCGATCTTTGTGTTGCTGGTCTAATTCCATTCATATTCAAAAAAAAAAAATTGGTATGTTACTATTCACGTAATACTATTCATTGCTATTACTGTTCATGCAATTTTTATTTCTAATTTCTATTGTTCTTGATGTTTGTTGGTTCCATTTTTTTAATTTATTTTGTCCTTTTTTTTATATATATATTCATCTTCTTCTGTACTGATTCTTAATGCAAAAATGAAAAGTGGTGATTCTAGGTTTAAAAGAAAAGTTAAAATAGTAGACAAAAAAAAAAGCTAAAATTTGTCTAAATCTGAACTTTTTCAATTTTCAAGTTCAAAAAAAGGGGGGTCAGAATAGTATATTGAGAAAAAAAAGGAGAAAGTTGTTAATTGACCTAGAATACCCAATTGTGCACTTCATCTTCACATTAATTCTTGTATTTGTCTCATTGTTTTCTCATTCTTTCTATTGTCTCTTTGTTTTGAATCACTCTACCAACTTGGCCACTCTTTAAAATCTGAGAAACCCTTAGTTGAGTTGTTTTAGTTCTTTTAAGAACTAAGAAAGGATTGAGAGGAAAAAGGCAAGAGGGATCATAAAGTAAAAGAGCCAATCAAGTGGGAAACACAAGTGTGAGTGATTTAGGGGTAAACACATGAGGATCAACTTTGTGAGTATTTCTTGTTTCTCTAGCACATATTTTTAGAATTTTCACAATGTCTTCATGTCAATGTTTAGAAACTAGAAAAGGGGCAAAAGATCAACAGTTTTTTATGCAGTCCATTCGTAAAACAATTTGAAAGGATAAATGTGATGTTTGAAGAAAAGAGAGATCAAATGGAGAGGTAAGATGAAAGAATTGAAAGGATTCAACATGGATATAATTCAAGAAGATCGGGGAGAAAAGCTAATTACAGAGATGATCTTGATGAAGAAATCGAATTCACAAGAGGGAGAGAGCAAAACGAAGATTCTAAAGATTTAGATCTAGAAGAGAAAGGGGAGAAAAAGTCCATAGAAAGAATGTTGCAAAGGGGAGAAATAATGTTGATGATAATCTTGGAAGCATTAAATGAATATACTTTCCTTTCAAGGGAAAATGATCTAGAAGTATATCTAGAATCGGCAAAGAAGGTTGAATTAATTTTTGATTGCCACAATTATTCTAAGGAGAAGAAATTGAAACTTGCAATCATTGAGTTCACTAATTATGCCACAATTTGGTGGGATCGATTGGTGACTAGTAAGAAGAGAAGTCATTAGAGACCAGTAGATACTTGGGAAGAGTTAAAGGCTCTTATAAGGAAGAGATTCATCCCTAACCATTATTATAGGGATTTTCATCAAATGCTGCAAAATTTTAAGCAAGGTTCCAAAAGTGTGGAAGAATACTACAAAGAGATGGAGATATCTATGAAATAAGCCAATGTCAAAGAAGATAGAAAAGCCACCATGGCCAGATTCTTGAGCGGTTTGAATAGGGAAATCACTAATATGGTTGAATTACAACATTATGTGGAGCTAGAGGATATGGTTCACATGGTTATAAAGGTGGAGAGGCAATTGAAGTATAAAAAAGATACAAAGGCTTCTTCAAGTTCTAATGCTAATTGGAAATCATATGGGAGAAAAGAAGATAAGGCAAACTTTAAGACAAAGCTTGACTCATCCAATACTAAGGTGGAAACAAAAGGTAACAGTAATTCTAAGCCTTTTAAAAATAGAGAAATTAAATGTTTCGAGTGTTTGGGTACAGTTCATATTACTTCTCAATGTCCAAACAAGAAGGCTATGATTTTGAAAGGTAATGGAGAAATCATCACTAAAAATGAAGGAGAAAGTGAAGAGATGTTGGAGCTTGAAGATGCTAGTGAAGCTAAATATCCCATTGATGGTGAATTGCTTCTAATAATGAGGAGCTTAAATGTCAAAGTTAAAGAGGAAGATTATCAACAAAGGGAGAACATTTTTCAGACAAGGTTTAATGTTAGTAACAAGGTATGTAGTTTGATCATTGATGGAGGAAGCTGTGTTAATGTAGCTAGTGCTAACATAGTTGAAAAATTGAAGTTACCTACTACGAAGCATCCAAGACCGTATAAGCTTCAATGGCTTAATGAATGCAGAGAAGTTAAGGTAACCAAGCAAGTCATGGTGTCTTTTTCAATTGGGAAGTATTCATATCAAATGTTATGTGATGTGGTTCCAATGCAAGCTACACGCATTCTTTTGGTAAGACTATGGCAGTTTGATAGGAGTGTTGCATGATGGGTATAAGAATATATACTCCTTTAAAAGAGATGGCGAACCCATTACACATGCTCCAATGACTCCCAAGCAAGTGTATCAAGATTAATTGAAATTGCAAAGAGAGAGTGAAAATAAGAGAAGAGAGAATTCTAATCATAATAAAAAAACTAAAAGGGAAAGATAGAGAGAATGAAAAGAAAGAGACTGATCATGAGGAAAATATTCAAGAGAATAATGGAAGAAAAGAGAGAAAACAAGGGAGTTTTTATGCAAGGGAGAGAGACATAAAAAGTGCTTATTTTTCCAACAGGACAATGATTGTATTAATTTACAAGGAAGCCTATATAAACACTAATGAACTTAACCGTTCTCTTCTTAGTGTTTTTGTTTCCTTGTTATAGGATTTTGAAGAAGTCTTTCCTGAAGAGACTCCCAAGGAATTGACACATATAAGAGGTATTAAGTATCAAATTGATTTCATACCTAGAGCTCTCATTCCAAAAAAGCTAACCCATAGATGTAATCTGGAGATGGCAAAAGAGCTTCAAAGACAAGTTGAAGAGTTGCTTGCAAAGGGACATGTTAGAGAAAGCATGAGTACAAGTGCTGTGCCAATTTTGCTTGTACCTAAGAAGGATGGATCATAGAAAATGTGTCTTGATTGTAGAGTAATCAACAAAATTACGATACAATATAGACATCTCATCCCAAGGCTAGATGATATGTTTGATGAATTGCATGGGTCTATTGTCTTTTCTAAAATTGATTTGAAAAGTGGATATCACCAATAAGAATAAAAGAATGTGATGAATGAAAAACTACTTTTAAGACCAAATATGGATTGTATGAATGGTTAGCCATGCCATTTAGTCTCAGCAATGCACCAAGTACTTTCATGAGATTAATGAACCATATCATGTGTGCATTGATTGGAACATTTGTTTTTGTTTATTTTGATGACATTTTGATTTATAGTAAGAATCTAAATGAACATGTTGAGCATGTGAGAAGTGTACTTGAAGTTTTAAGAGAAGAAAAGTTGTATGCTAACTTTAAGAAATGTAATTTCTACATGGAAAAGATTGTCTTTCTTGGTTTTGTTGTTAGTTCTCAAGCAATACAGGTTGATAAAGAGAAATTAAATTCAATTAAAGATTGGCCAAAACCTAAGTCAATAATTGATGTAAGAAGCTTTCATGGTTTGGCAAGTTTTTATAGGCAATTTGTGAAAGATTTCATCACCATTGCTTCACCACTCAATGAGATTGTTAAAAAATCCGTTAGTTTTAAATGGGGAAAAGATCAAGAAAATGCCTTCAAAGAAATTAAAGAAAAGTTATGCATTGCACCTTTATTAGCATTACCTAATTTTTCTAAAACTTTTAAAATTGAGTGTGATGCTTTAGGAATAGGTATTGGAGCTGTTTTGATGTAGGTAAAATGTCCAATAGCCTATTTCAATAAAAAGCTCAATGGAGCTACTTTAAACTATCCAACATATGACAGAGAGTTGTGGTTCACGCCATTATGACTATTGGATCACCTAGAATTGAATTCATGGCAATTTACAGTATAATGATCTCCCCAGGTCGTTTCACTCTTGGAGCCTTGCTTCTAATTAACTATTTAATTGTTCAAACACAAAAACACTAATTACAAAACACACAATTGGGGGGGGTTTGTTTGATAGAAATGAAATTAAATTTAGAAATAAATACTAGACTATAAAACAGTAACAAAATAGATCATCAACAAAATAGAATATGTAACCAATCTTGATCTTTTCTGGAGATGTAATCTTCCTAGTTCTATTCAAATGCTAAGTTTTATTTTGTTTATCGTTTGATTTCTAACTAAAATGCCTAGAAAACCTTCTAGTCTACATTGCACTAAAACATAATCAAAGAAAACCTTCTCTGACCACAGTTTTTCCAACTATAGGAAACATAATCAAATCATGCAAAAAGACCTTTCTTACATGCCATTTTCATCTCTTTCTACCATTCCAACTAGTCATGATAGATAAATCCTCACATGAAGCAATAAAAACTAATTTTTCAAGTTCATGAAACTCTAATCAGAAACATTCTTAAACATAAAAGAATAAAGGTTTAAAGAATAAGATGAATACTGGAATAAAGTGAATAAAACTTATCTTATTAAGCTCAGGAACTCATATTACAACTCCAATTTGGACCAAGACTGATTACAAGAGGTATTTATCCCTTTAAGAGAGCCAAAACTATGAAGAATAAAGGGAAAAACACTGCTGCAACTCCAGATCCAAAAATGACTCAGCTACCCTTAAAATATTTCAGTTTTGCAATATAAAATCGATCTAATAAATGCCTAAAGGAATATTCTATCCTAGATGCCTCCTTGGTGCTTCTTCCATGATGCAGGCAACAAAATAGTAGTAGAAAACTAGTAGGAAAGTAGCAAAAAGTAGTAGAAAAGTGACATGTAGAATTAATATTTCTGCTAATGCTTTTTGACCAACGAAAAGTAATACTTCTGCTACTAAATTCTGACTAAATGGCATCGAAAAGGAGTTGAAGTGAGCCCCACGTGCTATTCAGCATATTCATCACCCAAAAGTGCCACATCAGCATCCAAATCAACAATTTTCTCTCTAATAATTTAATTCTTGCAGTCACTGTAAAATCATGACCAGAGATTTGTTTAACTTTGGATCATGCTCAAATTTGGATAGCAAGTTCAGCATACTTGATTCTTGGTCTTCAATGATTGGGTTGGTGATTAGAGGTCAGAAGTGCGAGATATATTCCTTGCAACAGCAGCTCTAATCTTGTAGTTTTTTGCATCTTTTTTTTTTCATTTATAAGCATAGTTTTGTGCATTTGTTGGAGTTCTTCTCAACATATGAATTCTTTAATATTTATTTTTTTGCAAGATAAAACATGAACTAAATTGGGTCTTTGTCAATTATGCTCTTAAAATTATAAATTAAATTAGCTCCATAATTAATTTATACCCAATAAATTCCAAAATATAATAAAATTAGAGAATTGGAAATATTAAAGAGGTAAAAAGGACTAAAATGGGGACTCAAATAAATGAAAAATGCATATTATCAAGTTGTATGCCTTGGGGAAGGCATTGGAGATGTGGCAGCACTACTTTTGGCCAAAGAAGTTTGTTTTTCACACTGATCAAGAGTCATTAAAAGATCTAAAAGGACAAAGGAAGTTGAACAAGAGGCATGCCAAGTGCATGGAGTTCATAGAAACATTTCCATATGTGATTAGATACAAGCAAGAAAAAGAGAATGTTGTGGCTGATGCACTATCAAGGAGGTATTCATAGAAATTTTGAATGTTAAATTGGTTCGATTTAAACATATAAAGGGTTTGTATGAAACTGATAGGGATTTTGCAAATGTGTTTGCTCAACGTGAAAAGAAAACTTCTGAAAAATTCTATAGGGTGGATGGTTTCTTGTTAAAGGAAAATGAATTCTGTATACCATTATGTTCTGTTAGAGAGTTGCTTGTGAGATAAGCTCATGAGGAAGGGCCAATAGGGCATTTGGCTTAACAAAAACATTGGAAGTATTGCATGAGCATTTTTATTGGCCTATAATGAAAAGAGATGTGGAAAGAATATATTTTAGATGCATTCAATGTAAGAAGGAAAAATCTAGGGTCCTACCTCATGGGTTGTATAAGCCTTTACTCATTCCTAGTGAACCATAGGTTGATTTGTCTATGGACTTTATTTTGGGTCTTCCTAGATCATCAATAGGGAAAGATTCCATGTTTATGGTAGTAGATAGGTTTTAAAAAATGGCACATTTCATTGCATGTCATAAAATAGGTGATGCTTCTTGTCACGAGCCCTGTACCGAGTTCATGACCTGCACAGACGGTGCCTTGCCATACCACCGTAAGCGTAATATCCTACTACTCAAACTTCTTTACTAGTTATAAATATGCTTTGAAAAATTTAATTACATACTCGTTATGCTATTCTCAAATAAATTCAGTTCATAAACATTTTGTAACAATTCATTTACACAACATAGGGTGACCTACTCGATTACAGAGCCTTTCTAAAATATCCTACAATTCTACAAATGTAAAAGTAACTGGTTAAGACATCACCCAATAAAAATATGGTTACCAAATGGAGTGTTGACATGCTTGAAGTACCACCTAGTCCAATTACAAGAGCAAGAGCAAAGAGATTCAAGGAGGCATTGAATGGGCTGATGCATGAGGTTTAGGCTCAAGCTATTTCATGTAGGCCCATGGAACATGGTCTGTGTGATCAACAAAGATATGTCAACATGATTTACATTCTAGAATAATACAGCCAATGAATTCAAATATTATGGGATTAATTGCGAATATTGCATTGAGATTGGTTTCTATTTTGAGATTACCCAAATAAGGCATGTGCCATTTAATTTAATGCCATTTTCCTTTCACTGAGTTTGCTTATAATAGGATTATTTCATTCTTCTACTAATCACTCACCTTTTGAGATTGTTTATGGTTTTAATCCATTAACCCCTTGGATTTGATTCCTTTTCTTGTGAATGAACGAGATAGCTAGAAGGCTGAAATGGTAATGAAACTACACGAAAGAGTTAAGAGTCAAATTGGCAAAGGAAATGAACAATATACTTTAGAAGCAAACAAGAGCCAAAAAAAGATGATTTTTGAACTATGAGATTGGGTTTGGGTTCATATGAGAAAAGAAAGATTTCCAGCCAAAAGGAAATCCAAGCTCCATCCTAGAGGAGATGGTCCAATCCATGTCTTTGAAATGATCAATGACAATGCATACAAGCTAGATTTGCCAGGTGAGTACAATGTGAGCGCCACTTTTAATGTATTCAGTCTTTCTCCTTTAGATACAGATGATCAAGATTCGAGGATGAATCCTATTGAAGAGAAGGGGAATGATGCAAATAAAGGCTTGGAACAATCAAGTTCAAGCACTTTAAGGGATCCATTACATTTTCCAAGTGGACCAATAATAATAGCATGAGCTAAAATAATCAAAGAAGCGTTAAACGGGCTTGTTCAAGAGTGGGCTGAGCAAATTCCACTTGAATATAAGCTAAACAAAGATCAAAATGTGCATAACAACATTTGGGTTGAAGATGAAGCTGTTAAAGGAAATTTGGGCCAGAATACTACAAATTAAGCTCCTTGGACCAAGAGCTAACCATGGGCTTGCTTAATTTGGGCTTCATTAAGTCATTTTGGACTAAAAATAATGTTTTGCATTATTCTAATGTATTTAGATGAATTTTTAGCTTGTTGGTCAAAATAGCAGGTCATTTTCCAAAGCATAGTAAATGCTTTAAGTTTCCAAGGAGTTGTTGTTTACTATTTTGAGTTCCTAGATTTATTTCCTAGGCTAGGCTGCCCATTTCATAAATATTACATAACCAAGCATGTAGTAATAAGATTTCAAATTTGAATTAAAAGAATTTTCTTTTGTGAAAATTATTTCTCTCTGGTTCTTTTGAGAACTTCTGAACTTATCAATGAATTCCAAATCCTTGTGGTGTTCAAAATATATCTCTTTGGTTCTTGTCTCTTATAGGCAATATGTTCAAGAGTTACCTTAGGTTCTTGCCTCTCTATAGCCAAAGGGTTTGGTCTCTCTAATTTAAAGTTTCTGCATCAAGTAACACGTAGATTTTTTATTTAGATATGCAATTTGTGGGAAATATGAACAGATGAAGAACAAGACAAAGAAGGATGGAAAAACAAAGACAGTAGCAAAAATGAAAAGTAGAAAGTTAGAAATTGAAAAAGAGGATCAAAGAACACAATAAATAATAAAACCTAATTTGGAGTGGCTCTGATACCAACCGATGTGAACCTCTTTGTACGATGCTGTGAGACTTGACAACAATACATTGAATAACAAACATGGATCATCCAAATACAAATTCAAAACACAACGAAAATATAATCCATTGAATAAAATAAAATAACAACAATTTTGATAGAGATTATTGACCCTATGGTTATGAAGAACCATGAATCAATAATATAGACTCTTGAACCAAGACCATTGGCTATAGAGAGCCCAGAACCTAAGGTATAAACCTCAAGATGAAGGGCTAAATGCCACAAGGATTTAGAAACCCTTGATAAGCTCGAAGGTTCACAAAGAACCAGAGAAGATGGCTTTTTACCATGACATTTCTTCATGCTCTCCCAATATGTCTTCTAAGAGGTAGAGGAGGTCCCTTTTATAGAGAAAGGGAACCCTTATTTCTAAAGAAACCCTAATTCTTAAGAATCTCTAACTCTAATGGGCCAAAAATATAATAAAAGCCCAAAAACAAATCATAATTCTAATAGGGCCACAATTATAACAAAAAGCCTAAATACATTAAATTAAAAAAAAAGCCTTTAATCTAATCTTTCTTGGTCCTGCACTATCTTGATTTCTTCTTTCAGTATGGTAGTTGGGTTTATATCACATGTGTATGTACATATCCTTACCCAAAATAAAACTTAGGGTTCATAAGGAAAACTTTGAGAGTGGGTAAGTATATGTATGCACATGCTCATGGTGATGATACATAAGATGACACAACACCATATATACGTGCATACACATTCTCGAGTTAATTCATTTTATTGTATACAGTATGTAAGCAATGACATGTTTAGACATATATATAGGTATTACTCCACCCCATGCAAGCATATGCACTCTTAAAGTGACTTTCGTGCCCTTAAGGTATGAACTTATACATATACATGCACTCAGCAACAAAGTTCTTTTGTGTTAAATCATACACAGACCGTTAGCCAAGGCTTTGATTTAGCATTCGCATAATTAGTCCACACACACTCACCACATGGTTATGACATCTAACTTTACTAAGTCAAAAATCCAGCATACATGGTTATGCATCAAGGAATTCACACATCACACACACATATACATTTTTACACACGCACACACACAGACACATATATATAAAGACAGTCAGGTTGTTTTTAGATTATGACTAATTTCACAATTACCCTATAATGCATGATTCCTTTTCCACTCAAACTCCATATCCATAAATGGATTTACTCAATTAAAACACAAGCACAAGGGTCTCTTATATATTTATACCCATTTCCATAGCAACACAATTCATTATTATCATTAATAATGCTAGGAAATTAATTTTGAGAGAATAAGCAAACAATAAGGTAGAGATTCCCTCAACTCAATTCCTCATTTATCTACCTTGGCTAGTCTCGACTAATGTGGAAAATGTATCAAAGAATCCATCCCTATGAGATTACCATGTAAAAAATTTCAAAGTCACAAAATAGGGAAATCCTTATTATTAATTCTAACCTTTGATCACTCTTTTGGTCATATCTCCCAAATAATAAGGAATTTTCAAATGCATCTCATCTCATTAGAAAGTAGACTCAAAGATATTTCCAATGATATAAAATTTGCTAAAAATAAAGTTCAAATGAGAAAGTTATGACCATTTGAAGTTGACTAGAAAATAGCCAACATTCTGGCAACTAGTGCTGCAACACCCAAAACTACACCTACCATCGCTGCATGGGTCAGCAGCACTACCGCAGTGGTGCAAGACAGACCTATAACCCCAAATTCGTGAAAATACTTTGCATTTCAGTTTTCGCTCATTCACAACTTAATTCTTGATCATTTCCCATGATTTTTTACTCTAAATCATACTCTTAAACATTAGAAAAATCACAAAGCTTGAAATCTAAGATATTTTCAAAGATTCATCCCTAAATCCTTATGTTCCTAACCAAAAACCTATCTCTTTCCTAAATTTTGAGTTTCACTTTCCTCAGCCCCAAAACCATAAATTTCACCAATTTCTACAAATTGTAAGTTCCATTTTCATTATCAAGCATGTAGGAACATTATAAACCAACACCCACACTCAGATTCATCCACTCAAGCCTCAAATTAACCCAAAATGCTTTATGTTCAAAAATGAGTAGAAAATGAAGAGAATTGAGAAATCTTACATCATTCAAGCTTTTCCAGTGAAGGTTGGCTGCCGAAAGGTCACTCCCTTACCGGAGGATGATGGTTGGAGACTCAGGGGTGTGAGGTTCCATGAAGCCGAGGGTGAGAGATGGGAGAGAGAGGGAAATGGGGTAAGAGAATAGGGGAGAATTTGAGAAATGGAAATAATGGGCTAAGTGATGTAGGGAGTTTGTATGTATATAATCATATAGGTAGAAAATTACAAAAATGCCCTTGGTCTACCCACAGTCAAATTTTAACAAGGGTAAAATTGTATATATATATACAATTTCAAATTATCAATATCTCCTTCATTCTCTCTGTGCCTTAATTTCCTCTTCGTCCCTCCCACTCGTCAAAGTTTCCCAAGGTTCCAAACCCATTCGTGCCATATTTCTCTCGTCTAAAGGAAAAATCTTCCCCTCATATTTCCATACACACATTACTATTTCACCCACAGAAACACTCAGGAGTCTGAGGTGTTACAATATCCAAAAAACCCAAAAGATACTTTCCTTTTAACATTTCATTTTCTTGGAATAAAACAAAGTTTCCAAAAACCCAAAAAATTTGAGAATCTTGAAAATAGGAAGAATGGAAATCAAAGTAATTTGCTTTCATGAATTCAAATACAATCACAATCTTTTAGCCCCGTTTGATTTACGAAGGCAATTATTTCTAGATTCTTAGCTCAACCTGCCAAATAAATTCAACTTTCCCCTTGCCTTTTTCACATCTCAAAATCTTGAACTACGTGGATTGTAATCCCATTCACATTGGTACATAGGCCCTAGGTCCCTTGGTCGAGTGCCTTTTTTTAAATAATATACTTCTACTCTTTTGACCTCTTCATCATTTTGTCATAACAAAAGGGTAATTTTGGTAATCCAAAAGCCATGTTAATTCACTTGCACAATTATTTAGAGTAGCAGTTTTTAGGAACAATTTTCATGGGGTGCCTAAACCTTCTCTACTTATAATCAGACTCCCAAACCCATCATGGTTTTGCAAATTGGGTTTTATCTTAAAAATTAAGGTTTTTCCAAAGTTGTGTCTTATAATTAAATTTTGGTGGTAACTCCATAAAATTTGGTTTTCAGAGAGTCGAGTATATCGCATCTCGAGTGCAACATAATGTCTATTCTTTAATTGAACCTAATATAAGACACTATGGATGCTGGGAAAAAATCATTTAGGTAATTTGATGAAATTATTTTAGGAAGTTGTAAACCTTAGGTTAACATGCATTTCCATTAAGAACAAGAGAGAGAGAGAGAGAGAGAGAGAGAGAGAGTTAAGATTCCTAAAGAGAGTCAAGGGAATTAGTAATCCTAGAGCTATTTACTTTAATAGATTAAAATCAACCTTGTGTTTTTTGCACTTTTGTAGTTTTCCTATCATAATTGTGTTAGATTTCATTTCAGAGCTTCCTTCAATTCAAAATAGTTGTCTAAATATATTAAATTGGTTTCTTGGGTACTTGACCTGCTCAATCCTTGTGGGAACGACTTTTTTCTCACTACTTTATTACTTGCACGAGTCGATATACTTGCCAATTTTGTTAACAAGAAGCTTTCCAAAAAGCCAATTAGTTGACAATTGACCTTTAATAGTCAATTGGCATGTATGGAAAAAGAAAAAAATGAAAAATTTCAATAGCAATTTTTGTACCAAACTAATTACCTAAGTATTCCAATGTCTATTTTCTGCTTTTCTCTATAAATAGGTGTCTTATTGAACTACAACGCTGACTCTACACATACAAGGAAAGACTCCAAATACCAACTCCAACGGCAAGATGGGTTGGCCACTCTGAATGTCCACTACTCCTTATGCAGATGTTTTTCACCAGTCCTAGTACATGTAAAATGCTAATATATATATATAAGATATACATCTCAGTGAGTAAAGAGATACTACCTACAATGATACAAGTTATGTCCTATCAACCTTACTAGCTTTGCTCACAAGAGTACAACCATTAGTATCCACAACCATCCAGGGATGAATCTTCTTGTGGATAGAAAGAGGTAACTACGCCAAAAAAAATGTTCTTAACTAATTTTCTAAAAAAAATATTGATCAATTTATTTTTCTTTTATTAACCCCCTCAAAAAAACTAAAAGAAAATGTTTAAGCCCCCTTAATAATTATGTTGAAGATCCGCCCTTACAACCATCATATCAAACAAAGTGCACCCAACCAATTGGAATGCAAATAGTCCATGCACATGTAGAACTGTTCAAATATATGTATAACTCACTCCCATCACATATCATTATGATCCTTAGCATGGAGAGTACATATAAAAGTATTTTGCCACTAAGCAGATACTTCGCTCAACACATTACAGTCCATATCACATCACACTCAATGGATCACAAGGAAAAACACCATGAACATTATAAAGATCATACATCAATCCAAACAATAAAGAAATAATACTACACAAAAACTCAGTATAGAACACAATGATGAGATACCACTCTCAACATCCTAAGCATAACATTGAAATATAACATCATCAACCATATGCAATGCTCATGTATGCATGTAATGTAATCATCTTCCCATTTTCGATACACAATCATAATATCATTTGGCCAAGGGCCATGGATCCAATAGGGTAAATAGTCACAATCATTGTTTTCAGGATCAAGATCTTATGCAGGATTAGAAGTGTCACGACCCAAATCTGGGCCCGTGACCAACACGGACGGTGCCTAACCCATGCCACCACAAGCCAATCTGAATTCCAATCCATAAACACTCACTAACTCATTAAGCTTTTGATTTAAACAAATTAAATCAATATACACTAATAATTGAATTGCATAAGGGGATTTTCCTTTTTCTCATAAATATACACAACCTGAAATCTCTTTTGTAAATATACACAACGATCCATACAACACAATAGAACCATGACGTACTCGATTATAGAGCTTTTAGGAACTTGTATTTAATTACACAAAACTAAACAGAACCAAACCCTGAACAAGAGGGGAGGTTAATGGAAATATGGTTACCAAATGGAGTATGGGCCAGCTTGAAGTACCACTTAGTCCAATTACAAGAGCAAGAGCGAAGAGATTCAAGGAGGCATTGATTGGGCTGATGCAAGAGGTTTGGGCTCAAGTTATTTCATGTAAGCCCATGGAACATGGTTTGCATGATCAACAAAGATATGTCAACAAGATTCACATTCTAGAATAATCTAGCCAATGAATTCAAATATTATGGGATTAATTGCAAATATTGCATTGGGATTGGTTTCTATTTTGAGATTACACCGAAAAGGTATGTGCCATTTGATTTAGTTTCCATTTCTTTGTTATAATCAATTAGTTTCCTTTTTCTATGGTTTCCTTTTCTTTGTTATAGGCAATTAGTTTCCTTTTTTGTAGTTCCCTTTTCCATGTTATAGACAAGTTCTTTTCTTTGTAATGCCTTTAAATAGGCAATTTTCTTTGGTCATTTGAAGAACTTTCAAACATATCATATTTTTGTCTGTGGTGTTCATATTCTAACTTATCAATCAAGTTTCCCCCCTTAATTGTGGCATCTTCATCATACCAAGGTTCACATCTCTTTATAGGTGTTGGGTTGCAGTTTCCATCCAAATCTGCAGTTGACCATTCCTAGGAATTAATTTTCGTGACCGGTTTTGTCATAAATTGGTGTGGTTTGGTATCAAAACCTGGTTCTATTCTCATGTTTTCCTATCATTTATTGCATTTTCTTTGTGCTTATCTCAATCCTAGCTTTCTTCTTCATTCCAGTTCTTAAAAAAAAAAAAGAAAGGGATCTGAACAAAAAAAAAAGAGTCTGGATTTGGTTAGTGATGTTTGGGTATGGATTGTTGCAAAAAAAAAATATGATTTTTGTTTGATTAGTTTTATAAGAACTTTTAAGAAATTACAAGTGGAACAAGGCAAGAGTGGTGAGTATATAATAGGGTAAAAGCCAAAAATTATTGTGTGAAACACGAGTAAAATTGAGTATACCATTCTTTGAGTGAAACCAGTAAGAAGTGTGAAGTGAGGTCCTTTATTTTGTACTAACATCTTCTTCGTAGTAAAACATGTCTAAAGAAAGTAATTTAGAAGACTGTAATGGGTAAGGTTGATACAAAGTTGTTAATGGAGGCTTTGACAAGAGAGATGGGGAGAATGTTAAAGGTGAAAATGGAACCAATTCTTGAAAAGCTAGAGCAAACAGTGTCTAATTTCCAAAGAGGGCAACCTAGGTATTTCAATCTACCCTATGAGAGGCCGAGGCATACATGTGATATGGGTTAGAAGAATCTACAATTCACTTTGAAAGTTGTAGATTCACCCAAGAAGCCATCACTTAAAGATACTTCTGTAGAAAAAATTTCTAAAGCTAATGGAATTCAGGCTCAAGTTCAAAATTTTATTAGTGATGCATGTGAAGTAGAAGATTAAAAATAAGAGAAAAAGAGAGTGAGCATGTAAAAGGTGAAAAAGAGAATGAAATTGAAAATACCACAAAGAGTAAGGAAGTGATTGAAAGTGAAGAGAAAATAAAAATAGAAAGTACAAAAAAGAAAGAGTTAGGAGAATTTGAAAAATAAAACACACTCACTATCTTTGATATTTCTCTACCTAAAGAAGTCAATTCTCTTTCTCAAGCATTATTACACCTATTTTCAAGATTTATGGACAAATCTTCTTTCAAGAGGGAAAAATGATATGAACCCAGCTACCATATTGAAAGAAGAAATTCTCAATTTCATATCACTGATTTTGAGACTAGATTTTCCCTATGATTTGGGCAGCACTAATCAAAGATAGTGTTGGACTAAGGAAGATTAAATTAAATGCTTTTATTTTAATTTAATGTATTTGGGATTTTTGTTATATTTATGGCCCCAATTAGAGTTGATCATTTGAATTAGTTTCCTTTTAGCTATTAGTTTCCTTTTTCTGATTTTGGCAATTTCCTTTACAATGCCTTTAAATAGGCCTTTTCATTCAATAAAAATCAAAATACTTTTGTAAGGAAAATTTTTTTTTCGTTCTGTGAAGAACTTTTGAACTTATCAGATTTTGTCTGTGGTGTTCATACTTTGACTTATCAATCAAGTTTCCATCCCTTGATTATGACATATTCATCATACCATGGTTCACATCTCTTTATAGGTGTTGGGTTGCGATTTTCAGCCAAATCTGTAGTAGAACGATCTTAGGCATTAATTTTTGTTACAGGTTTCGTCAGAAGTTGGTAAGGTTTGTATCAGACCTTATCAGATTTTTGTAGTAGAACAGTCCCAAGAACTAATTTTCATTATGGGTTTGGTGTGGTTTGTATCGTTTGGTATCAAAGTCTGGTTCTAGTCTCAGATTTTCATATCATTTATTACTTTTTCTTCATGCTTATCTCAATCCTAGCTTTTTTTTTCATCCCAGTTCTTAAAAAAAAAAGAAGGGGATCCAAACAAAAAAAAAGAAGGGGATTCGAAGCCAAAAAAAAAAAGAGTCTAGAAACACCTCTTAAATTTTTTTCATTTTTTTACGTTATTAATGTTCTAGCTAGTTTGAATTTGATCTTACTCCAAATTGTGATTTTTTTTGTAATTTGTATTTTGTATCGTTGGAGACTTAGCCATTTGTGATCATTATATTCTTTCTTTTAGAATCCAAATTTGGTTGGTGATGTTTGGGTATGGGTTGTTGCAAAAAAAATCTGATTTTTATTTGATTAGTTTGATAAGAACTTTTGAGAAATTACAAATGGAAAAAGGCAAGAATGGTGAGTATATAATAGGGTAAAAGCTAAAAATTACTGTGTAAAACACGAGTGAAATTGAGCACACCATTCTTTGAGTGAAACAAGTGAGAAGTGAGGTTCTTTATTTTGTACTAATATCTTCTTTGCAGTAAAACATGTCCAAAGAAAGTAATTCAGAAGATACAATTGGTAAGGTTGATACAAAGTTGTTAATGGAAGCTTTGACAAGAGAGATGGGGAGACTGTTAAGGGTAGAGATGGAACCAATTCATGAAAGGTTAGATTGGGTAGAAAATACATGTGTGGAATCACATCATGTGCATAAAGGGAGACAGTTCAACTAAGGGAAGTCAGAGTTGAAAATGAGGAGTATTTTGGGGAAGGCTTTGATGAAGAGGATGATCAAGAATCAATAGGAAACCATAGGAGATATAGTCGGCAGTTTAGAGAAGCTAGGAATCAGGAAGATAATAATTTGGGGAGTATTAAGATGAAGATTCCATCATTTCAAGGGAAGAATGATCTGGAAGCATATCTTGAATGGGAGAAGAAGGTGGAGTTAGTATTTGATTGCCACCATTATTCTGAGATAAAGAAGGTAATACTTGCTGCCATTGAATTTTTGGATTATGCTATCATTTGGTAGGATCAATTGGTGTTGAAGAAGAGGAAAAATAGGGAACATCCAATAGAGACATGGGAGGAAATGAAAACTGTAATGTGGAAGCGGTTTGTGCCTAATTACTACTATCGAGAGTTGTATAATAGGTTGCAAAGCCTTAGGCAAGGAAACCGAGGGATTGAACATCAAATTGATTTTTCACCTTGTACTACCATTCCAAACTGACCATCCTATAGGAGTAATCCTGAGTAGACAAAGGAACTACAATGGCAAGCAGGTGAGTTGTTGGAAAAGGGGTATGTGAGGGAAAGATGAGTCCATGCGCTGTTCTAGTGATTTTAGTTCCTAAGAAGGATGGGAGATGGAGATTGCTAAGCAATCAACAATATCACGATAAAGTATCATCATCATATTCCTTGTTTAGATGATATGTAAGATGAGTTGCATAGTTCTTGTGCCTTTTCTAAAATTGATCGAAAAAGTGGGTATCACTAAATTAGAATGAAAGAAGGTGATGAATGGAAAACTACATTTAAAAAAATATGGTTTATATGAATGGTTAGTGATGCCGTTTGGTTTAACAAATGCTCCCAGTACTTTCATAAGATTAAAGAACCATGTTTTGCATCCTTTTATTGGAAAATTTGTAGTTGTCTGCTATAATGATATTCTCATTTATAGCAAAAATTTGGAAGACCAATTGATGCATTTGTAATCTATCCTTGATGTGCTTAGGAAAGATAAATTATTTGCTAACCTAAAGAAGTGCACATTTTGCACCGATAAGCTTGTGTTTCTTAGTTTTGATGTGAGTTCAGGTTGATGAAGAAAAGATTCATGCAATCTGTCACATCCCAAAAATTGAGCATGTGAAAAGATACTACTCCTTTGATAAAATTCTCAAACATACATTATATACATATATTCTGTAAGGTTTTACATTTAACCTTAATCATTCATTCCACACTACAGAATTATATTCATCTGATAAGCAAATATAGACATACATAGTCTGATATTTCTATCTCATCGCAAGCCTAGGAGACCTATAGAAAGTACAGAGCGTTTCTAATATCCACATTAATAAGTACTGGTGTCCCACCAGACAGAAATAGAGAATAATCCCAAGGGGCTTCTAATCTTCAAACAGATTCTCTTCTTCTCTGTTTTCTGTATCTGAAAAAAATAATATAGGGAGTGTGAGTTTATTTAAAAACTCAGTAAGTAAATAACTGTACTATATAAAATATCAAAAGTACAAATACCATATTTACTCATATAATTAATTGTCTTATACATCGAGTAGTATGGGACTCTAACCCTTTCAAACTCATGAATAAGATTTCATAGATATACACCGAGTAGTATGGGACTCTAACCCTTTCAAACTCGTGAATAAGATCTCATCGGTATACACCGAGTAGTATGGGACTCTAACCCTTTCAACTCGTGTATAAGCTTTCTTAGATATACACCGAGTAGTATGGGACTTTAACCCTTTCAACTCGTGTATGGGTTTCATAGATATGCACTGAGTAGTATGGGACTTTAACCCTTTCAAACTCGTGTATTAGATCCCGTAGATCTCTACTCATTGACAAGATAGTGAGAATTTATCACATAGCACAATTGTCATAAAATAAAATAATTTCTACATACTCTTATTTCTACCGATCATCATATACTCCCATATGAAAATTGATTGCTCATTACCCAAATAATATTGTAAATGGGACTTATATTGTACTTTGACTAGTAATATCAAATTAACTGAGCAAGCTTATTCACTCACCTTGATGTTTGTCCAAGTTTACCTTGTTCCACTCTAAAATTTGTGTAGGAAAATTTCCTAGTAAAATATATTACAAGGAATCATAAGAAAGGAAACAAAATCACGAAAATACGTAAAATTTTCTGACTGCTACAGTAACGGGTTGCTACAGTACGGTTTGCTACAGTAACGGTTTGCTGCAGTGTCGGTTCACTACAGTAACGGTTCGCTACAGTAACGTTGACTGCTACAATACCGTTGACTGCCGACACTACAGTACTGCTACAGTAACTGGAAGAAAATTTTCCAGAATTTTTCCGAAATCTCTGGTCGCTACAGTAACTCAAATTTTTGCAGAAAAATCTTTCAAAAATTCATCATTTCTTTTCTTGTTTCAAAACCAGAATTTCAACTCTTTTAACCGATTATAACTCAAATATAACTTCTAAAACTACTAAGATTCATGAATTATCATCAAAATCTTCAAGAACAAAACCTCCTCTGATCTTCTACATAAACTGAAATTTAAGGAAAATAATCGGATTAAAGCTTACCTTTGATCCTTACAAAGCTTTTGAACCGAACAGACAATCGAAATTCTGAAGATCAAGGAAAGGATTTGAGAAGAGGGTGAAGAAACGAGAGAAAGTGAATTCACTATTCACTTCAGCTGCTTCGATCGTGAGAAGAAAATAAGGGGGTACTATTGAAACTTTATATTAAATATTTCTAATGGGTTATTCAATAACCCATGGGTATCCATAACCCAACATGCAAACCCATGCAGTCAATTTACAATAAATGGACTAATTGACCATTTTGAAACCACTTTTGCATGAATTTCACCATTCTTAGAATATATCCCTCATTGTGCAAATATTTAGTCCAGTCATTTAACTCAATTTTCATAAATAATATTCAAAGAGAACAATTAAATATAAAAATTAAAAATGACCAAAATAAATAACTAAAGTAACGTTGTAGAATTCTAAAATACTCTTAAGCGAATTATATTCTGAAATTAACGGGTATTACACAATCCAAGAGTGGCCAAGTCCAACAAGTGTAAGTAATGTTTGAAGCTTTCATGGACTTGCTAGTTTTTATCAGCAATTTGTGAAAGACTTCTATAACATAGCAGCACCGATAATTGAAGTCATCAAAAAGAATTTTAGGTTCAAATGGAGAGAAGAAAAAGAAAAAGCATTCCAACTGCTTAAGGAAAAATTAACTGATGCTCCTCTGCTTGCTTTACCTAACTTTGCAAAAACTCTTGAGATTGAATGTGAAGCTTCAGGTATAGGTATTGGTGCTGTTCTTATGCAGGAAGGATGACCAATTGCATATTTTAGTGAGAAACTAAGTGAGGCTGCCTTAAAGTACCTTACTTATGACAAGGAGTTGTATGCATTGGCTCGGGCCTTAAAAACTTGGCAACACTATCTTCGGCCTAAGGAGTTCGTGATCCACACTAATCATAAGTCATTGAAGCATTTAAAGAGTCAACGCAAGTTGACCAAGAGACATGCACATTTGGTGGAGTTCATAGAAGAATTTCCCTACATCATCTGATACAAACAAGGTAAGGAGAATGCGGTTGCCAATGCACTTTCTCGCAGGTATGTACTTCTTTCTACTCTTGATGCAAAATTACTTGGTTTTGTTTAAATCGGGATTTGTTAGTAAGGGAGTCTCATGGTGGAGGGTTGATGGGTCATTTTGGGGTAGCTAAAACTTTAGCTATTTTGTAAGAACAATTCTATTGGCCATATATGAATAAAGATATTGAGAGACTTTGTGGTAGATGTTTCACATGTGAGCAAGCTAAATCTCAAGTGCAGACCCGTGGACTTTATACACCACTACCCATTCCTAGTATAACTTGGACTGATATTTCGATGGATTTTATGTTAGGTTTGCCTAGAACTAAACGTGGGAGGGACAATGTGTTTATGGTTGCCGATAGATTTTCTAAGATGGCACACTTTACCCCATGTCATAAAGCGGATGATGCTTTCAACGTTGGTGATTTGTTCTTTAGGGAGATTGTGAGATTACATGGGATGTCTAGAACAATAGTTTCGGATAGAGATGCTAAGTTCATGAGTTACTTTTGAAAGACTTTATGGTGTAAGTTAGGCACTAAGTTGTTATTTTCTACTACTTATCACCCACAGACCGATGGTCAAACCGAAGTAGTGAATAGGACTGTCTATTTACATTGTTAAGGGCTATCATAAAAAAAGAACTTCAAAACATGGGAAGATTGTTTACCACATGTTGAGTTTGCTAAAAATTATACTATTCATTCTACTACTAAATTTTCACCATTTGAAATTGTGTATAGATTTAATCCATTAACTCATTTGGATTTATCTCCTTTACCTATGACTGAGCGTAGTTAAACAGATTCATGAGAAAGCAAGGCTCAACATTGAGATGAGAACTAAACAATATGTCAAACAAGCCAACAAAGGGTGTCATAAGCTGATCTTTGTGCCTGGCAACTAGGTGTGGGTGCACAAGAGAAAGGAATGCTTCCCAAAACAAAGAAAATCAGAGTTGTTGCCTCAAGGAGATGGTCCATTTCAAGTCACTGAAAGGAGCAATGACAATGCCTATAACTAGACTTACCTGGCGAGTATAATGTCAATGCTACATCACCATTGCAATGCTAGTACTCCGCCAACAAAGTTCCAACTCATAAGTACATTTCCATAGGTGTATGTGTACATATATATATATATGCCTAGTCTGCTAAACATCCTGTAATATTCATTATATAGGTGTATGTGTACATATATATCTGATAAGCATACCATTAATAGTCATATAGCACAATAAATGTGTACACATCATGGCCAATTCACATGCCAAATCAGAACACCATCAAAAGCCATATATCATTGTACTTTATCACATTACATAAAATTCACACACATACACACCATGTAAATAGAACTTTCCATACATTACAAGCCGTGCTATGCACTCAACTCAACAATAGCCATCGCAAGCAATTTCTCAAAGACTTCTCACGATGCACCATCTAGTAATCGGGTACTCTCATATATGTAGATAAATCAAATATTTCCCATCATGCACCATCACAGTAATCAAGTACTCTCGTATCCATAGATAAATCAAAGATTTCCCATGATGCACCATAACAGCAATTTGGTACTCTTGTATACGTTGATAAATCAAAGATTTTCCACGATGCACCGTCACAGCAATAGGGTACTCTAGTATACATAGATAAATCACATATTTCTGATGATGCAGCTTCATAGCAATCTAGTACTCATGTATAAAGGCCACACAAGCTCCTCATTTTGCATTTCATTATAATCATAAGCCACATACAACAATAAACAATAAATTCAATCATGAGGCTAATCCATCTTCAATCCAAACATAGCCACAGATACAATCAACTTAATGAAAAAAAGAATTATGAAGAATAAAGTCATTGTACTCCACCACATAATTCAATTTTTTAATTCAACACATGATCATAATAAGGAAAAAGTAATAAAGTTTAGGAAATACTCAACATAGAGAGATGGGATTGGTTTCTCATGATTTTCCCAAAGTGCTTATTACACCTTGTGGTGTTATACAAGTTCCTATTTGTATGTTCATATATATATATATATATATGAACATACAAATAGGAACTTGTATTTCTGCAATTACGCCAATTATATTTATGTCATTCATAGACAACCACCACACTCAAAATGACCATTCATCCTCTAACAATTTAGAGATTTATGTCAACCATGCCATTCATAGTTCCCAACGCGGGCAATATGCTCATTCTCCTGTTAAACATATAAGAACTTGTGTATGCCATTCCTTTCATCAATCCATAGCATATTTCCATAATTATACATTCATAAATTTTGGATAAGCTATGTGCAAGACATTTTACAAAGTTTTAGTATTCATTTATATCTTATGACCATAATATAAGTCCTAAACAACTGTTACACGCAAGCTTCCTCAACCCTTCTCTAGCCAAAAAGAGATTCAAATACACCAAACATTCCATCAATTTATAACATGGTGTCATATTGTAAGCTTGACAGAAGAAATAATTTCTTTAAAAAAAACACATATAAGGCAAGGTTAGGTCCCTCACCTCAACTCCAAGCTAGCTAATCCTCCTCAAATTTGATGTTTGAGAAGCCTAATCCTTGTTTAGATCCTTCCAAGAGGCATCCTAAACATTTGGAATGCCATACATAAGATAAAAGACATGGAAAAACAAGTTTCAAAAGCTCCCCTACAGCTACAGGGCTCAACGCACCGCTGCAATGTTGAAATTTGAAAAACAAAGTGGACTTCTCTACCTTCTATCACTGTAGAGGCCATAATCCACCATTGCAGTACTACAGTTGTGGCTTACAGTGGCCACATCGCGGAAACATAAAAAGTACCCTTCCTTCAACTCTTCTTCGGTTCCAGCTCAATTTATCACCAAAATGTATAATTCCTTCCATGGTTTTTCATTAGAAATGTATAAAACATTCCCACACCCAAATCCTAAGTCATAATTATGAATCAAAGCTCAAATCCTTGAAATTTCCCTCAAGAGACCTAGTTTTCTCCCTTTTGTTGTCATCAATTTCCAACCCACGGTATCATTGTTTTTAATCATGGCTTCTACAAATTTATTATTTCAAATTGCTCAACAAACATCCAAGAAGGGTTTTTGGTCATCAATCTAACTCAAAATCCTCAAGAACACTTTATTCTAATCCCAAACCCTTCATGACTGAAAATTGATAACAAGAAGAAAAGGATGGAAGTTTACCTTATTTTCTCTTCTTTTCAGTGTTGATTTGTTGCCAAAGACTCGAACTTTTGCTGGAGATCGGTGGCCGTAGGATTGGGTGAGGCTCTAAAGTGAAAGAGATGGAGAGGAGGAGAGCTAGGGCTTAGGGAAAATGGTTCTGCGTGATAGAGGGAAGAAAAGAGACTAATATGTATGTATTGTATATACACATGTATAAAATGTTCTCTTCTAATGAAATCACCAAGTTGCCCTTCTTGCTTAAGCTTCAGTCAAGTGAGTAGTGGCAAGCCTTATAATATTTTGGTTCAAGAATTCTTCAACACACATAATACACCACATATTCCAAGCCTACCTTTAGGAACTCTTAACACACCACTAATCTTATTTATCATTTTCGTAAAAGAGCATCACTTAAATATTTTATTTCACCTTAGTCTCTCCACAGCTACATTATCTATCTGTCCTTCTTGTATTATACATACACCCCCATCCTCGGCCAATTATCACCTCACACGCCATATCTTTTGCTATGAATTTCCTTTCCTATCAATGGAAAAAAAAATTTTCACATCCAATTATTTATCTAAAATCTAAATACACTAATACTCGAGGGCCTTGAGTATTACAATACTTTCTCCCTTAAGGAAATTTGGTCCCCAAATTTCAATATCTCTTACAAACTCATCTAGCTCGTATAACTTTCTTATTGTTAATAGAAGATTATGGACTAATCCCTTATCTTATTTCACCATGATTAGGGAAGAATCCATCCTTATCTATCGTTGCCTCCTACATTATAATCTTATACTCTATTATCCATCTTTAAGATCCATACCGAACATACACTGTGACATATAAATAAAAGATACTCTACACATGAGACATCATCCGATTATTTCAAGATATATCAACCTTACCAAACATGTGTACATACAGGACGGTATGTCATGGCCTTGTTGGGTTAATGCCCTCGACCACCTCGGTTTCACTAGTTTACTCCTTCAACCTGCATATGTTGTTTATATGTACCAAGTATCCAATTTGTTCCTTAGCCATGCCTCACTTTAGTTATTATAAGCATAGCTTTGCACATAAGGGTTCCACTTTAGTGGAATTATCATTTTGATGAAAAGAGAGTCAGACACACTCTTGCTCTTCTTATGCCATTTCCATCACTATGCAACCTACCAAGAGCTTGTTCCATCGAGATTTACACATTACGTATTAATCACTCCCCATATCGCATTTCCTTTTGCACTTCCTAATTGTTTGTCCATAGATTCTTCCATTCAAGAAATCATTATTGATTATTCATGTTTATCTGCCATACCTCTCATAACTTGGAGATTAGTCCTCACTTAAGTGCTGACATAGCCTCCGCGGCATCAATTCTTCAACATGTTATAACAGAGTTAAATTAACTCACATAAATTGCAATTTTAATTATATTTCATAAGCTATTTCTATTACAACATATGGAAAGTTCTTGCTAGGAACTGCATTTAAGGTAAAAGGTTTGCCTCGATAATAATCCTACTAGGGTTGATTATCATTCTCTCCTTATGTTTGCATCATTTAACTGGACCATCAATTCTCTCAGCACTTTCCCCTTAAGTTTAAAGCAATCTCTCAAGCTAAGACTGTGTTCCACAACCATGACTTCTCTAAATGCAAGGCTTTGCCTTTTGGATTTCAAGGCTACCCATACCTTTACTAACATCGGCTATACTAATATGCCTAACCCTGTCATCCAGTGTGGTTTACCATAAATCTTACCCCTAAGATCCATTCGTAGAATTTATACACCATTTTACCATACCTTCCCATTGTTCTCAACCGGATAGTATTTTCCTTTTTCCTCTCATGAGGGGTCTCATACCATCACTACAACACTTATAAAAAAAAAGATTCTAAATGGACCAAAGAGTTCCCAGTGAACTTGAACTAGTCCTCATCGGGTCTTCATCTCATTTCACTCTAACATGATTCTTGTTTTTCCTTTACTTTTGAAGAAGTCCCTTTGGAAATTCTCACCACTTAGCACCCTCTTCTTGCTAATGATCTCGGCCCTCATCGATCACATAGTTATCTATCACATCGTGGCATAGTGACACCCAAACCTCTCTCTTCCCAAGAAAACACACCAATCATAACTAAGGAATCACCCTACCTAGAGGTTCTATCCCGCATCCAGACATATCATAGCCTGATACTCATGCTTTAAGAGCATGTTCCCAACTCTCCCTAACTACAACTCAAGGCAAAGCCATTGTCAAGGTAATCCCTCTACCCACCTAGGGTTCATCATATCAAAGGAAAGAAATTAGACCAAGCCTACATAGTCTATCAACCCATTGCCACCCCAGGGGTGATTCACCTTATGATCTCAGCATACATATACAATACAGATATACTACATATATAGATATAACACATGCAACACAATCAAAATCACATATCACACAGGGTTTATATAAAAGTAAGCAAGGTAAATATACCTACACCCACTAGATGTAGTATCCAAACCTTCCATGTATAGGTATGTACATCAGGTATGTCTTAGACCTCCTATAACCTTCCCTATCTTCTCGAATCCACTGCCAACTCCTTCACCAGCCCATCCTTTCTTATGAGGTATTGAGGAAGTCCTAGAAATATGTAATTCTTTCCTTTTCGCTTTTTTAATTGATCCCCTTGCTGCAAGCCATAGGCTTCACCGAAATTGAAGGCTCTCCCACATCACTCTTTCCCTGCTTCCTTTTCTCCCATTGTTGATCCCTCTCTACCTCTATCATTCTATAGTCATCATATCGTAATGCCTTTTTAATCTCCTCCTTTTCTCTAGGAACCTTAGAAAGTCCTCAGATTCATTGCACCAGAAAAGATGGGTGGATAGAGTTTTAGGAACCCTCTGATCTCTACTAAACTTTCTTTTATGTAGGGAACTTGCACAAGTCGAGCTTCTAGCCCTTATTCTCTCTCATGATACATGTTTGTTGATCTCTATTTTTCCCTAGTAGATCCATACTTATTCCATATTTTGGTGTCACAACTTTCCTCTGTGTGGCCTCAAGATAGATATACCTCTTTCTGCTCAGGAGGCATCTCAAATCTACACAAGGTAACTTACACCTTAGGTCACTTAAGACTTGAGAAAGACCATAGGAAGGAACAAGATAAGAAAGGGAAGGGCCTTTGGTGGAGTAACCTCCCTATAGTTGTGTCCAGGTTCACAATGATAGCTGGGGACACACTAAGTTTATCTTGCTCTATAAACAGTAGGAGACCTAATCTCGTTGTTCTGATACCAACTTTGTCATAACCCAAATTTGGGCTCATGACCGACACAGACAGTGCCTAATCCATACCACCACAAGCCTATCTTTATTCCAACCTATAAACACTCATTAACTCATTAAGCTTTTGATTTAAACAAATTAAATCATTATACACTAATAATTGTATTACATAAGGGGATTTTCCTTTTTACTAGTAAATATACATATAGCCTCAAACCTCTTTCATAAGATCTTAATTTCTTATCACATTTCTAGTGTTCCTTATCCATATACTACAACTATCCATACAACACAGTAGAACCATGACCTACTTGATTACAGAGCTTTCTAGAATTCCTATTCAATTACACAAAACAAAACATCAACATACCCAAAAAATAGGAGAGGTACCCACAGCATACGCATCCTCAAATGATATGCTCTTCTTCACCTAAAGCTGTGAAAGGTGAGTCTAATCCACTTAACTCACCAAAAACTAGCCTAGCCTATCAAAAAATATACTGTAAAGCATGCCAACAAAATATATATATATATATATATAATTGAATAAGTATGAATTTAAAATTATGACCTTGAGTGAGTGACTCTTATACATATATATTAAAAGATAATAAAACATATTCAAATCACCATATAAATATGCCTACACTACAAGCTTCATAAATCTAAAATAATGGATGAATAACATTAAATGCACAAGTCCAAAGATTCACTCACCACATCACCATCGCAATGCCAGTACACCACCAATAAAGTTCCAACTACTAACTATATTCCCATAGGTGTATGTTATGCTTGGTCTACTAAACATTTGGTAATATTCACTAAAAAAATACATGATAAGCTTATCTCATACACCACAAGATAGTGCCAAGAAATTAGCTCATATATGGTCAAATAATACCTTTCGCAAGAAAAGCACATACACCAAATAAGTATACCATTAATCGTCACATAACACAATAAATGCGTATACATCGTAGCCATTTCACATGCCAAATTAACACAACATCAAAAGCCATATATCATTGTATTATTTCACATTACATAAAATTCACACACAGCATGTAAATAGCACTTTCTATACATTACAAGCCATGCTTTGCACTCAACTTAATAATAGACATTGCAAGAAGTTGCTCAAAGATTTCCCACAATGCACCATCTAATTATCGGGCACTCTCGTATATGTGGATAGATCAAAGATTTCCCACAATGCACCATCCAGCAATTGGGCACTCTTGTATATATAGATAGATCAAAGATTTTCCACAATGCACCATCAAAGCAATCAGGTACTCTCGTATATGTAGATAAATCAAGGATTTCCTACAATGCACATCACAACAATCGAGCACTATTGTATACATAGTGGTGCGTATAATTTATAGCACATAAAATATTCCAGCAAGTATACTGGGTCGCAACAAGTAATAAAATGATGAGTAGAGTATCGTCCCACAGAGATTGAGGTATCAAATAAAATTCAATTAGGCTAAGTGAAATGCTATTAAGACTTATGAAGGAAATTGTAGAAATTACACAAAAAGGGGGGGGTGGTGATTGAAACAACAAAATATAAATAATTGAAATTTAAATAACTAAACAGAAAACAAAACAGACAAAAGATGTGCAACTGGTCACAAATTCCATGGAATTGTACATCATCATCCTTTCCTTTGAATATTCTTGGCTAATTCTATTATGTAATCTTCAATCTAAAATTCTTAGAAAGTCTTCTAAGACTGAATTATATTAAAATTATAGTTAGGAAGATCTTCACTAATCTATAACTCAAATATAATCCGATCAAGTCCTAATCACATCAATGCCCCGCAATCGCATATGACATGTTATCTCTTGTCCTCCTCATTACAAATACGTAGCAATCGCATGCATGTATAAATAACAAGCTTCATAGGACAATAAATAAAATATAACTTTGGCCAAGAAAATACTCATTGGTCCAAATGAATTAAAGTACAATTTCCATTTCATCAAATGACCGACTACACTAGAAAATGAGATTGATTTCGTTGGTCTAATCCGATTAATTCATAGACAAATTAATCTTTGAATCATTGAAGAACAATTCAATTAAATTACAATCCATTCAATATCGGCCAATTTTCTAAAATATGATTGAATCCAAAAGCTTTGAAATTACAATCTAACTTATCCAAAACAATTGACTAAAATCTTAGATCAACCATTCAATTAAGTCATGAAGCTCAAGAAAATTATTCAAGCCACATAAATAAAACTATCCATATCTAGATAATCTAATTTATGGTGGAAATTACAAGGTCAAGCTCAATATCTAGCTAACTCTAGCATAGACATAAAAATCCCAAACTCATTGAAGGTTCATCAAACATTCAAGAGGAAGAATAATCAGTAAAATCCATTCCATTAAACGAAAATGCATTAAAACTGAATATATTCAACAATAAAACATCATAGAACCAAACTACATCAATCCTTAAACTTAGAAAATTTACATGGAAGAGAAGGAAAAACATGACAGAAAACAGAAAATACAACAGAAATCTAAGAAACTATGAAGGAAAATGCAAGAAAAGGAAGGAAAATGGGAGAAGGAGAGCCATTCCCAAGTGGGAAGGCTTCCTTTCCCTCAAACCAAGCTAGAGAGTTGCCTCTATGTTGCTCCCAGCCACTGCTGCCCAAGGAAGGCAGAAAAATGGTGCTAGGACTTCACATCAGAAAAATGACTTAGCCTCCTTAATAAATTTCAATTTTTGCAAATATAAAACTGATCTAACACATGCCTAAAGGGATATTCTGCCCTAGATGCCTCCTTGGATGCCTCTTCCATGATATGGCAGCACTTTGACAGCAAAACAGCAGCAAAATTAATATTTCTGCAGCAGCAGAAAAGTATGGCAGCAGCAGCAGAATGGTATGGCAGCAGCAGCAGAATTAATATTTCTGCAGCAGAAAGTGACAAACAGCAGCAGAACAGCAGCAGAATATCATGGCAAAATTAATATTTCAACCATACTTTTCTTGACCTACGAAAATTAATATTTCTGCCCAAAAATTCTGACTACATGGCATTGAATAAGAGTTTAAGTGGGCCCCACATCCAGCATATCTTAGTAAGCATCTACATCACCCAAAAAGTGCCACATTAGCATCCAAATCATCATCTTTGTCCATGTCAACACTTTTTTCTCCAAAATTAAAATTTGTAGGAATTAAATTGAGCATTTTACAATTCAAGTTCTAAAAATATAAAAATTGAGACACATTCAATCCATAAATAGTTTATACCCAATAAATTCCAAAACATAATAAAATTAGAGAATTGACAAAATTAAAGAGGCAAAAAGGACTAAAATAGGGACTAAAATAAATGGAAAAAGTATGTTATCACATAGATAAATCAAAGATTTCCTATGATGCACTGTCATAGCAATCGGGTACTCTCGTATACTTAGATAAATCAAAGATTTCCCACGATGCACCATCACAGCAATCAAGTCCTCTCATGTATAAAGGCCATACAGTCTCCCCTTTTTGCATTTTATTATAATCATAAGTGACATACAACAATAAATAATAAATTCAATTACAAGGGTAATCCATCTTTAATCCAAACATAGCCACAAAAACAATCAACTTAATGAAAAAGAATTAATAAGAGTAAAGTCATTGTACTTTACCACATAATTCAATTTTTTAATTCAATACATGATCATAATAAAGGAAGAGTAATAAAGTTTAGGAAATACTCAACACAGGGATGGGATTAGTTTCTCACGATTTTCCTAAAGTGCTTACTACACCTTGTGGTGTTATACAAGTTCCTATTTGTATGTTCATATATATATATATATATATATATATATGTATATATATCTGCAATTATGCCAATTATATTATGTCATTCATAGACAACCACCACACTCAAAATGACCATTCTTCCTCTAACCATTTAGAGATTTATGTCAACCATACCATTCATAGTTCCCAACATAGGCAATATGCTCATTCCTATTAAACATATAAGAACTTGTGTATGCCACTCCTTTCATCAATCCATAGCATGTTTACATAATTATACATTCACAAATTTTGGATAAGTTATGTGTGAGCCATTTTACAAGTTTTAGTATTCATTTATATCTTATGACAATAGCATAAGTCCTAGACAACCATTACACGCAAGCTTCCTCAACCCTTCTCAAGCCAAAAAGAGTTTCAAGTATACCAAGTTTTCCATCAATTTATAACATGAAATCATAATGGAAGCTTGCTAGAAATAAACAATTTCTTTAAAAGAGAACACATGTAAGGAAAGATTAGATCCCTCACCTCAACTCTGAGCTAGCTAATCCTTATCAAATTTGATGTTTGGGAAGCCCAATCCTTGTTTCGATCTTTCCAAAAGGAATCATAAACATTTGGAATGCCAAACATAAGATGAAAAACATGGAAAAATAAGTTTTGGAAGTTCCCTTACCGCTACAGGGCTCAACACGCCACTACAGTGCTGGAATTTGCAAAATAGAGTGTACTTATCTGCCTTCCACCACTGCAGTGGTGGCCACTGTATTCTCACCACCAAAGCGATAGTTTTTCACCCCTACAACAGTGGCTTGCAATGGCCACTTCACATAAATATGAAAAATGTCCCTCCTTCGACTTTTCTTCGATTCCAGCTCAATTTTTCACTAAAATGCATGATTCCTTCCATGGTTTTTCAATAAAAATGTATAGGAAGCTTTCCCACACCCAAATCCTAAACAATCAAAGTTCAAATCCTTGAAATTCCCCTTAAGAACCTTAGTTTTCTCCCTTTTGTTGTCATCAATTTTTAACCCATGGTTTCAGTGTTTTTAATCATGGCTTCTAAAAATTGCTTATTCCAAATTGCTCAATGAACATCCAAAAATGGTTTTTGGTCATCAGTCTAACTTAAAATCCCCAAGAACACTTCATTCTAATCACTAAACCCTCCATGACTGAAAATTGACAACAAGAAGAAAAGGAGGGGAGTTTACCTTATTTTCTCTTCTTCCCGATGTTGATTTGTTGCTGAAGACTTGAACTTTTGCCAGAGATTAGTAGTTGGAGGATTGGATGAGGCTCTATGGTAAACAAGATGGAGAGGAGAGAGAGCTAGGGCTTCAGGAAATGGTTCTACATGAAAGAGGGAAGAATGAAGGCTGATGTATATGTATTGTATATATACATATACAATATATTCTTTTCTAAGCAAATTACCAAGTTCCCCTTCTTGCTTTGGCTCCAGTCAAGTAAGCAGTGGCAAGCCTTGTAATTTTTTGGTTTTAGTATTCTTCAACATAAACAATACACTACACATTCCAAGCCTTCTTTCCCTAACTCTTAATACACCACTACCTTTATTTATCATTTTCATAAAAGAGCATTACTTAAATATTTTATTTCACCTCTACGGTCTCAATATCCATATGCCCTTCTTGTATTATACATACACCTCCATCCTCGACCACTTATCACCTTACATGACACATCTTCTGCTATGAATTTCCTTTCCTATCAACAAAAAAAAATTTCCCACGTCAAATTATTCATCAGAAATCTAAACACACTGATACCCGAGGGCCTTGGGTCTACAGGAAGGGGGCACATAGTAGATTGAATTGTAGGATTGAATCGATGATCGCAAGATCTCATTAAAATTATAAATAATATATAAAATACATATTTAATAATATAAATTGAAAATAATATAAAACCATCAAAGCATCATTGTATTTCAATAAAATAAGCTCAAATGCCATACAATTAGTAAAGAAATAGAGAGCAACTCCCACTTTCTATTGTATTTAGAAACCTCTTTTTTTCTCACCAAGTAGACATTTTCTTCTTCAAAATTTATAATTCTATATCTCATTGTTAGCTTTCACTAAAATAAGTTAAAAATTGAACAAATTATGAGTGGTAATACTGTAAATGTATAGTATTAGTAAAGACCTAAGTTAGTTTAATGACCTTTTTTCATATCAATTAACCTAATAGATTAGAAATATATCAATAAATAAAAAATAACAAAAATTCAAAATGTTATAGGATCGATAAAATCGTAAAATCGTAAGGGCCTATTTGGTTTGGGCATTTTCAGTTTTCATTTTCACTGAAAATAGAAAATGGACTTAAAAATGCGTTTGATTGAGTTAACTAAAAACGTTTTCTTAAAAACATTTCTTAAAATAAGCTTAAATCTAAAAACACCAAAAAGATGTTTTCAGTGTTTCAGGAAATGTATTTCAGGAAATGAAGATTGAAAATGAAAATAGGAAATGTTTTCACAAACTAAACAGACCCTAAGATTTTAAGATTTAAATTGAGATCCTACTAAGATCCTAGCAAATTTAAATCTTATATAGGATCGGAATCATTCGAGTTGTTTGGAATCGTAAGATCATAAGATTTTAAGATTCAGATCGAGATCTTGATAATTGTGGTCACGATCCCTTCAGGCATATAGTTAGGATTATAATCGGCATGAGCCACGATCTTTCAGGCACATAGTCAGGATCTCACTCGGCGTGAAGCCATCCTAACACAAGCACAAGCACATCCACAACCTCAACGCAAGCCAATCAATAAACCAAACAATCAATCAGAAATCAAATGACAATGTAAGAACATTACAATGTAGTACACCTTCAAAGTAATAGGAACTATAAAACTACCATCATCTTTCCTTTTTAATATTTTTAGTCACTTTATATTACCGTTTCAGTTACTACTAGTTCTCACTTCCCATAGGCTCCTACAAGTAGTTTAATACCACATGATAAGACATCATGTTATATATCCCATTAACTTTCCTGTCATAGGGTTTTATCATATCTTCTTTTCTTTCTCTTTGACCATAGTTTCCTCACACATACACACACTTAGTTTTATGTATGATACTACTTGTTCTCTTATACTCATATTTTCG
Source organism: Biancaea sappan (assembly GCA_037074585.1). Taxonomy (NCBI): domain Eukaryota; kingdom Viridiplantae; phylum Streptophyta; class Magnoliopsida; order Fabales; family Fabaceae; genus Biancaea; species Biancaea sappan. Next base: position 40,498,642 of record CM073491.1, on the reverse strand, counting down.
AATTTATTATTTAGCATGTTAAATATATATACAAGGGTTGTAACAACATTCATAATCATGAGAAAGTAACAAATAAAAGGAAACAACCATAAATCCAAGAAAGATAATGTCACTCACTCACCTCGTATTCTAGCTAAAGCTTTATTGAGTTTTATGTGTGACGATTGATTGAGAAAATGAGGTGTCTTGCTTTAGAGATGTATCCTACTCATCCCATCATGAAAAGAAAGAGAAATCATGTCACATCATTCTTAACCCACTAATAACATTGTAGCATTATAGTATACAAAATTCCTCAGTGAATATCTTTAAATAGTTATGGCAAACAATATCTAAAACACAAGGTTGCTCAATACTAGTTATTTCTTTAATTACATATCCATCATAGCTAGCCATCAAGGCTTATTTCATAAAAGGAAAAGAATATATACTGTACCAAGCTAATCTAAGATTTTATATTAGCTCATCACCATAATTATTTGAGATATTAAGTTTACATTTCCTTCTATGAATGGCAGTATTGACAAGCTTTAATTTAAGCTATTATGTGCGTCCGTACCTTTTACCCATCCTTGCTAAATTAAAGAAAATTGTATATGTAAGACATCTATAAATTGACATTTATAATTTAGAACCCATACATGGAAAATAGTTTCCAATGCCTATTTTGGGTTTCTTAGTTACAAGCTTCCTCATTATCAAGCATTACAATTTTAACATTCACCTTATTTTATTTTACTGCACTATAATCAAACCAATACATCAAAGCAATACATATTTCATCAATTACTTCACTTGATTCCACAATGTATAGACCGTGACCATAGTACCCAGAATTAGCAAACTTACAGCCAAAACAACACTATGCCCAATCAAAAAACATCAACTAATTAATCTTAAAATCGTACTTCTTAACATTAAACATTCCAATTACCAATACAGAAAATATTTGTATAGAAATCACAATCCATCTAGTACAGAATAGTTTCAATAGCCAAAAATTTCTAATTCAAGAAGAGGTTCTTGTTTCCTACCTCTCGTGCTCTATTTCACATTCTCTTGCCACCTATAAGTTTTGCACTCTACCTAGCTCTAAGAGTTCATTTCAGCTCCTGCAAGCTTCATCACACAGCCACTATCGACTGAATCCATCTATCTGCTCCCATTAACTCAATCATAGCCTAAGAATTTTTAATCGGTCACCAGTCTTTTTCGTTGTCGCGAAACCTAACTCCAGTGGCCTAAAAATGATGAAAAATATCATGAGTAACTATAGCAATGCAAGAGAGATAAGATAGAATGGGAATGTGAATGGTGTCCTTGAAAGATGGGGTTCTTGCTTCCTGAACATATTTTACATGGCTAGAAGGGAGAGTGCCACATGTCCCACTCTGCTCCTCATACTTGCAAAACGTCGGCCTAAATTCTATAAAACTCTTATCTTTAATTTCTAATATCACTTAGGTCCTTTTTAAATTTTATAAAAATCTCCAATTGCCTTCAAAGTTCCAAATTTATTTCATTTCTTTTATCAAAATAAAAATTCCAACACATACATATATAATTTCCAAATAAGTCCTTAACTAGACATTGTCCTCATTTTATTTTTTTCCTTCGTCAAAGATATAACTGAAATTTTCTCCCATTATTGAACTTACATTCCAGGTTTTAACAATCTACCAAGTCACAAACACAAGCACACATGTCAAAATTTGCTCACATGCCAAAAATAAATTCCTTACATGGTTATTTACAACTTTTAGTATTACACATGGTTTTTTCTTTTTCCTCTGCTTTTTGGAACCCTAGAAAACTTGGAGTGGAAATGGTCCAAAAACTTATTTAAGACCTTGCATCATGATTCCAACCCTTCGCCCATGTGTTTGGATGAATTTAAAGTTTGAAACAGATAGAAATGTGATTTTAATGAATGGTTTTGTTTATATGAAAACCTATGAACAATCCTTGACAATTTTAAGGTATTCTTGACCATCTTGAAATCATGCTTGAATTTAGACTTCTAAAAAGTTTTCCTTGATATAGAATATTTTTTGAAGGTTGGACACTGTTTAGAAGGAAGGTTGGAGGAGGGTTGGTATCCATGAAACCCTCAATGAGAGACCAATTTTACATTAGGACAAAGTGAACTGCAACATCAATTCAGAAAGACAAGTAATTTGCCTCTGTCTTCCATCGTCATAGCTACAAGAAATCCTTCTTCCATCTAGGTTTCACCCTATTTCTCACTAGTTTTCTTTTCCTAATCTCTAGGCTTTCATCCTAAAATTTTCAAGCAACTCCTGTTGTGAAAATTGTATTATAAAAATCTTTTGTATTTCATAAAAGTAAAATTAGCCCTACATCGACTAAAACAAGAAGGCAATGAGGCCTTATATATTAACAGGTTATAGTGGGCTCATAAAGAGCTAAGGGAAGAGGTAGGCTCATGCATTCACAATCCCAATATAGTGCAATGTAAATCAATGATTTGGCCTCCTCCCTACACGTAGATATGTTGACCAAGCTTATTTTTTACTTTTTAAGGAAATAAAAATAATTTTAATTTAATTATTTTTTGTTTCTATCTGAACAAATGAAAATATGTCAGTTACAAAATTAATTAGGTTAGTTTCAGGAATTAAAGGACTGTGTTAAGTGCTAGATTTGGTACCATTTTGGTGCTAAATTCCTATCTTTTTATCTCTTACTTGTCTTGGCTTGTGAATCTTTACCCTTGTTTTGTGTGATTTAGCTTAGTTTAGGATTTCTTAGAGTTTGGTTGGTTGGAGTGATTTCATGACTCAAAGATGTTTATAATTAACATTTTATTGTTCTTTGATATAGGTTGAGTTGGAAGGAGCTAATGCATGTTGTTGGACCTATGCTACTGCATTGTTGATGAGTTTGAAGCCCTTTTCTAGCCTCCACTGCTATAGCAGTGAGCCCTGGACCAACAGCCTTTAAATGCCATTTTCGCTGTTAACCACTGTTATAGTGGTGGGTACTCACCGCTATAGCGGTGGTTCATGAATCTGCAAAATGCTATTTGGTTTAAATAGCAAAAAGGAAGGGTTTTTAGGGCATCATGAGTTCGAGACAAAAAGGGGGAGCCAATTTTAGCTAGTGGAAAAGGAGGAATCCATCTCCAAAGCTTTCAAAGCCTGATTCTTGCCAACTCAACCTTGATTTCATAATTTTCTTAGATTTTCTACTGTTTCTATACTTGTATGGCTATAAGTAGCTAATTTTCCCATTCTAGGGTTACTATGAATGTAATCTCTAGTTAGGAGTTGTTTTCTCTCTAACTCTGTGATTTCTATTCAATAAAATACATTCCTATCCTTCATTTCTATTGTGCTTACTTTAAGATTGATCACTTTACAGCTTGCTTATTGCTTTCACTGAACTTTGGCGAGGGAGATGTTTGTAGATCATTAAATGGATAGGGCGAGTGGTTGAACCTTAGGGTTTTTACTTGTTAATTAATAGGAATATTAGTTAATCTCGCTTAATCAAATTAGGTTAATGCTTATTCGGCTTAAACTCACATAAGAAATCATGTTAGAGTTGAGTAGCTTAATTTAACTTTAGGAGAATCATTTTAAGCCATTAGAAAACCTAAGATTAAAGTGTATAATTGATTAGAATCACGAGTGTTAGAGAGAGTTAGTAATTCTTAGGACGAGAGAATAAGATTAGTAGCCATAGGTCTTTATCAAATTCATCTAAATTTACGTGTGTTTGTTTTTAATTGTAAAAAAGCTTAAGAAAAATATTTTGTCTTTTGCATTTTACCTTTAAATTTTCAATCAGAGCTACCTTTGATCTAAATTGGTTTGCTTGACTAATACATTTAAATTTTTGGAGTACTTAGCAAGTTAGTCCTCATGGGAATGATAATTTTACTCTTTCACTGTATTACTTGTGCGACCGATACGGTTGTTAAATCGCTAACAATTTTTTCGTGCCATTGTCGGGGACAAAAAGTTTTTAGCTAATATTCTAAGAAATTTAAAAGTTCTAGATTACACATTTTTTCTTCTTTAAATTTTTTTTCACTTTTTAATTATTTTTTTGTTTAATTAGTCATTTTGCTTTTAGAATTATTTTTTATTTCCTTTTCGTCATTTCTGACTGGTAGTCTTGCTGTGTATGCGAGGTACTCTTGATCCATCTAAACTCTTATACAAGTATGAGATTGAGAAACTTGCAAGGAGAGCCAAAAAAAGAAGCAAGAGCAAGAAACATTCAAGAGAGATTGGGTACTCCCGAAAAAGAAGATATGGTAGATAATAATATAAATAATAGGGGTAATGGTGCTGGTAACGAGCAACACGATGACAACAAAGCTGTATGAGATTATGCCTTACCAACTGATGCTGGACATACTTACAGTATAGTGAAACCTTCGATCAGCACCAATAATTTTGAAATTAAGGCGGCATTACTAAATTTGGTGCAACAGAATCAATTTAGGGGAAGTCCTATGAAGGACCTAAATAACCATATCACACATTTTTTGGACATCTGTGATATGGTTAACCTAAATAGAGTGAGTGATGATGCTCTTAGACTTTGCTTATTTACCCTCTCAATGAGGGACGCTGCAAAGAGTTGGTTGACTTCTCAAACAAAAGGGAGCATTACTACATGAGATCAACTCCAAAGAAAATTTTTAGACAAATTCTTTCCTTTTTCGAAGTCAGTCAAGTTGAGGAATGAGATCATTGCATTCTATCAACATGATGGAGAAAGCTTATCTGAAGCATGGAAGCGGTTTAGAGAATTAGTAAATAAGTGTCTAAATCATGGCATTCAAGAGTGGCAACAACTCACTATCTTCTACAGTGGGCTAACTTATGGAACAAGAGATAAATTGGACACCGCAATTGGCAGTGCTTTGATGGCTAAACTGATCAGGCAAGCCCAAGAAATAATAAAGCACTTACTATGAATTATAGGCCATAGGGTAATCTCCTTAGTAATACTGAAAATAGCCTAAGAATGGAGGGTAATGTGCATGTAAGGCCATTACTTTGAAGAGTGAAAAGGAGGATCCTGAGGTTGTTAAGTCACGTGATCAGCCAAAAGAAGGGGTTATTGAAGAGGAAAAAGACAAGGCTAGTTAACCTCAAGAAACTGTAACTAAGGAAATTAATGCTTCAGAGGCTAAAGGTAAATCTGGAAAGGTGGTAAAAAATATGAGAGCTAAAAATGTTATTCCACTACAACCCTATCCTTAGAGGGCTAAAAAGCAAAATCTAGAAAGGTAGTATAAAAATTTCTTGGAAGTGTTGAAGCAGCTACACATAAACATACCTATTGCAAAGGCATTAGAGCTAATGTCGAGTTATGCCAAATTCATAAAGGACGTTTTCTTTCGTAAAAGGCATCTTAGAGAGTTTGAAATAGTGGCATTAACTCAAGAGTGTAGTGCTTTTATTCAAAGAAAGTTACCCACCAAGATGTAAGATCCAGGGAGTTTTGTGGTACCATGTAACATTAGAAAGAATTTTACTGGCAAGGCATTGTGTGATTTGGGCGCTAGCATTAATCTCATCCTTTCTCCACTTTTAGAAAGTTGGGTCTAGGAGAGACTAGTCCTACCACGGTCTATATGCTACCCGAATAGGGTGATTAAGGATGTCTTGGTGAAAGTGGACAAGCTAATATTTCTAGCTAATTTCATAATGCTGGATTTCAAGGAAGATAAAGAGATCCTTATCATTCTAGGGAGACCCTTTCATGCAACTAGTAAAGCCTTGATTGATGTCCACAAAGATGAGCTAATAATGAGGGTCAATGACTGGGAAGTGAAGTTCAACATCAACAAGGTGATAAGAGCATCAAATGACCATAAAGAGTGTAGCCTTGTAAGGATTATGGAAGAGAATCTCAACGAGAAAATTCTAAATGTTGTGGCGAGAGATGAGTTGAAGGATCTCTTCAGTGATGAAGAAGATAGAGACAGGAAAGGTGAACAAGTAGTGGTTAATTCATGTACCACTCCATCTATGTTGTTCAGGTCAAAGAATTACTTTGAGTCTCTAGATATGACTGCTAGAGCAAGTTCACCACTAAAGCCATCCATTAAGGTACCTCCTATACTAGAGCTAAAATCACTCCCTCCATATTTGAAATACATCTATCTTAGAGACTGCGATTCATTTCCTGTAGTAGTCTCTAACTCACTTACTAGTGAGCAAGAATAGCAGTTGTTGAGGGTCTTAAAAAGGCACAATAATGCAATTGGGTGGTCTATTGAGGACATAAAGGTATAAGTCCATCTTTTGTATGCACAAGATCAATATAGAAGATGAGAACAAGACATCAATTAAGCATCAAAGGTGTCTAAACCCGGTTATGAAGGAAGTGGTAAAGAAAGAAATTATCAAGTGGCTGAATGCTAGGATTATCTATCCCATATCTGACAGTTCATGGGTAAGCACAGTCCAATGCGTCCCTAAAAAGGGTGGAATGACTGTAGTGGTTAACACCCACAATGAGCTTATTCCTTCTCGTATAGTTATTGGTTAGCGGGTCTGTATGGATTATAGAAAGCTAAATAGTGCCACCCAGAAGGATCACTTTTAATTGCCCTTCACTGATTAAATGTTGGATAGATTAGCCAAGCAAGAATACTTCTATTTCTTGGATGGGTATAATAGATATAATCAGATAGTTATAGCCCCAGGAGATTAGGAGAAAACAACATTCACTAGTCCTTATGGCACCTTTGCCTTTAGAAGGATGCCTCTTAAGTTGTGTAATTCACCGACTACCTTTTAGAGATATATGATGGCCATTTTCTCTGATATAGTTGAGATAAGTTTAGAGGTCTTCATGGATGATTTCTTAGTGTTTGGAACTTCATTTGAAGTATGTCTTCAAAATTTGGAGAAGGTACTTCAGAGGTGTAAGGAGACCAACCTTGTTCTTAATTGAGAGAAATGCCACTTCATGATTTGTGAAGGCATAGTCTTGGGCCACAAAGTTTTTAAGAGTAGGTTGGAGGTTGATCAGGCTAAAATCTCAGTTATTGAGCAATTACCTCCCCCAAATTCTGTTAAGGCCATCAAAAGTTTTTTAGGTTATGTGGGATTCTAACGACAGTTCATTAAGAACTTTTCAAAAATGTCTAAACTATTTTGTAAGTTGCTGGAAAAAGATATCTCGTTTGTGTTTGATAATGAATACTTGAAAGCCTTTGAAGAGTTGAAGAAAAGGCATATATCTGCCTCAATTATGGTTGTTCCATATTGGAACTGGCCTTTTGAGCTCATGTATGATGCAAGCGATTATGCAGTTGGGGTTGTTTTGGGGCAGCGAGATGAAAAACTATTTCACCTCATTTACTATTCTAGTAAGACATTAGCTGATGCCCAGTTGAATTACTAAGAATGAGCTGTTAGCAGTGGTGTTTGCTTTTGATAAATTTTGGGTATATTTGGTTGGGACAAGTGTCACAGTGTTCACTGACCACTTGCTATAAAATATCTTGTAAGTAAGAAGGAATCGAAGCCCATATTGATTCGATGGATACTATTATTGCAGTAATTTGATCTGAGAATAGTAGACAAAAAGGGAACTAAGAGAATCAAGTAGCGAATCATTTATCTCGCCTGAGTACTGATGTTCGAGATGAGAACTTGATTCTGATAAAGACTTTCCCTGATGATCATCTTTATTTTGTGGAGGAAAAGAAATCACCATGGTTTACAGACTTTGCCAACTATTTGGTATGCGGAGTACTCTCTCTTAATATAACTTACCAACAGAAAAAGAAATTCTACATGATGTGAAAGTCTACTACTGGGATGAGCCTTATTTATTTAGGCTCGATGCAGATTAAGTCTTTCGAAGGTGTATACCGGAAGAAAAGATGGAAAAAATATTATGGCATTACCATGGACTAGAATATAGGGGACATTACGTCAATGTGCGTATAGCCAACCGAGTACTAGAATACGGGTTTTACTGGCCTTCCTTATTTAAGGATGCTAGAGAGTTCATGGAAAATGTGACTGCTGTTAAAGAGTTGGAAACATATCCAGCTGCAAGAAATGCCCCTAAACATTATATTAAAGGTGGAAATCTTTGATGTGTAGGGAATTGACATCATGGGTCAGTTCCTATTTTCCTTATCTAATCAATATATATTGGTGGCTGTGGACTACATGTTTAAGTGGGTGGAAGTTGTACCTACTTAGATAATAACTCCAGAGTAGTCAATAATTTCTTGAAGAAGCATATTTTTAGCCAATTCAGTCTACCAAGGGCTTTAATCAGTGATAGAGGATATCACTTCTATATCAACCCTCTAGAAAGCCTTTTGGTTAAATATGGAGTAAAGCATTGTGTAGCTACTCCTTACCACCCTCAGACAAGTGGACAAGTGAAAGTGTCCAACAGAAAGCTAAAGTGGATCCATGAGAAAATTGTGGGTGCTTCAAGGAAGGATTGGGCAAAGAAGCTTAATGATGTTCTCTGGTCGTACAAGATAGCCTATAAAACTCCTACAGGCACCTCTCAATTTCAACTAATATATGGCAAGTCTTGCCATTTTCCAATCGAGCTAGCATAAGATATTCTGGGCCTTAAGGTTTCTAAATTTTGATCTTAAGCTAGCTGGACAAAAAAGGTTACTAGAGTTAAATGAGTTAGAAGATCATCATCTTCAAGCCTAGAAGAACGCTATAATCTATAAGGAGAAGGTGAAGAGGTGCCACAATTGGAAAATTGTACATTGCTCTTTTCATATGGGGCAAAATGTTCTCTTCTATAATTCTAGGCTGAAACTCTTCTGAAGGAATCTCAAATCAAGGTGGTCATGCCTATTTGTTGTTAAAGAGGTCTTTCCAAATGGTACCATTGAAATTGCTGACATTGAAAATACTAGAAGTTTCAAGATGAATGGACAGCGGTTGAAGATCTACCTTGGACATGATGTGAAAGGGAAGGGACGTCTCTTGCTCTCTCAGCACCAATTGCATAGGTACCCTAGTAAAGTCTGGCTGAAGAGTATAAACTTAATGCTCTTGGTAAAGTTTGTCAACCCAAGATTCTAGCTTTCTTGATTTTTGAATTATATTTAGTTGAAGTTGTGTTGGTGTTGCTGATGTTGATCTTATTTGCATCTGAGTTTTATGTGTGGCTGGCAAAAAAATGTTGATAATGTTTATAAAACTTGGCAAATCTTGTCTGTGCAACTATTTGGTTGGTTGTTGAGGGTTGCCATTGTGCTAAATTAGTTTAAAACCAGTATTTTGGTTTGCTGTGATTTCTGCTATGAATAGAGAATGCTAATGTTGGTTAAAATTTGGTTAAAAGCAGTAGAATTGTGCTTTAGAGGGATGAATGTATTGAGAGAATTGTGTTTTGATTGATTTATTTGTCAAATGATTGAGGGGAGGTGAAATTTTTTCCTGTGAGGGGTTAAGGGTACAGAGGAAGCTTTTACTAATGAATTCTATTGTGCGTGGATGCACTTTCTATCATCCATTGCTATAGCAGTGGAATCTCATCGCTATAGTGGTGAACCCTAAAGGAAAAGACTGAAAACCGCTATAGCGGTGGCTACTTACCACTATAGCAGTGGAAGTCAAGTTTTGAAAAGAAAAGAGAGGCAATTTTTTCCATCACGCATAGCTATAGCTGTGGGTTATGGCCGTTATAGCAGCACGTCGGGGTATATAAAGTTCTGATCCCTAATTTATCACTCACCACGCTGTGAAACACCTTCCCCTGTACATTCTCTCTCTGTGACTTGAACCCTAGGGTAATTTTCAGCCCATCCCTACCTCAATCTCCTTCCTAATCACTTATTTCATCGATCTTTGAGTGTTTTGGGTGCTCTTCATTGATTGAAATATCGTTTGAAGTGGTTCTCTCATGTTTGTGTTCTTTATTAATTTGTCACGATGTTTGGGAAGAAATTTTCCCCTCGTTTATTTAATCTTTCTTTATTCTTTTATTGGTTTTCTGCAATTTTTTTATGGATAGAAGTTACTATAGCAAATTTCTTCTTGTTTTGTTTTAAGTTTTAGTATAGATTTGTTTTTTTGTGGGTGTGGCTTTTCTATGCTTTGAGGGCTATTTTTATAGATTTGTCCATTGTTGTTATTGCCATTTATGGATTAGAGGATTAAGGAAGAATTTTTAGTCTAAAAATTTAGTCAAACATATTCACATAAACATATGCCATAAGGTGTTCGATGAAATGGCTAAATGAGTATGCCTTTGATTTTTGTGCATGGATTGCACAAATAGATATGTTATTGAGTATTTTGTTGAATTTTTGGTAGTTGATGCATAAGAACAGTGAGAATTTTTTATGCACTTAGGGTGTTTAATAAAATGCCTCAATGGGTTTCCATTTTTTATAGTGCATGATTTTGATGAATTTACAGCCATTGGATGTTGTAATAAGCGCATTGTTAAGTATTTGCTGGTTAATGTACAATATCCTTAGGAATTGCATATGTGCCTAATGTGTCTGCTAATGCATAAATGAAAGATTGAATGTGTTTGACGTGAGTCTTTTTTTTTACATTAAGAGTTGTTATGCCTATAGTTCAGTCTTAGTTAGTAGTTTAGTCTTGAAGTTTGGGGGATTACTAATTTACCATGTTAACAAATAGAGAACTCATGCATTTTGAATGAATTACACTGAACTTCAAGTGCAATTGATTATTATGGCTAAATTGTACTTTTCTGAGTGCAGGACTTCTGATTGTCCTTGTGTTCCTTATGGCCCCGCTGACTCCTAAGAAGAAGAAGTGCCCCACTAAAAGGAAAGAAACTTCGAGCGCCTCTTCATCATCATCAGCAGAATATCTAACTTTCAGAACTCCTGAACATGGTGCAAGATATTCTAAGGATATAATTGATAGAACCGTGAAGATGCAAAAGGCGTTTGACTTGGCACCTGATGAATACCCTGAGATTTAGGAGTAGATAACTAATCGGGGTGGATTGAAATATATAATTTGCTAGAGTTCACAAACATAAGCTTAGTGAAGGAATTTTATGTAAACTCGTTCATAATTCAATGAGGTGATACATACCCTTAGGAGATTTAAAATGAAAGTCAAGGGAAAAGAAATAAGTTTCATAGAGAGGGCAATAGATAAAGTTTTTAAATTGTGGAACCCGAGATGTCAAAGTTATCATAGCTTGATAGCTTGGAACCATTGGGACCCTGAGGAAGTGAAAGCAATAATCTGTAAGCCGGAAGCAGAATGGAAACTAGATTCTGAGGGGAGTTATTTACAAGGTGAGGCGCATGGATTTGAATCCATTAGCAAAGGCATCATTCACCTTCATGTAGCACACAATAATGCCAACGGGCAATTTCTCTGATGTTTTTGCAAATAGGGTTGTCATGTTATATTGCTTGATGACAAGTATCCTAATTAATTTGGGGAAAATAATTTCAAAAACAATTGAAGAATTAGCTCAGAAGAAAAGTGGATTAATTGCATATCCCTGTCTCTTGACTATTTACTTGGTAAAGAAAAAAATCCCTGTTCTTGATAATGACAAGAAATTGAAGAGATCTCTAAGAATTAAGAAAGACTACATTGATAGCTTAGATACTAAGGGTAGACCAGCACCACTTCACCCAGTAGGCCATCCTCATCGAATAGTACCTTGAGCTCGTGCTACCAATGTCACTCTTGAGGATGTTAGGGATAAATTAGGAGAGGTCAAACAATCAATTGCAGAGACATAGAAGAATTTGCATGATACCATGGATTACATGACTGCTTTGGGATCATTGATGGCTGAGAAGTTCAGTCTTGACACGTCCAGACTTCCTGTTAGAGGTGTGATAACATGCAATTTTTCATATATTTTAGCCTCTATTCTAGCCCTTTTTGCATTTTGATTTTTGCCAAAACTATATTTTTATAATGTTTTGAATTATTTGGGTGAAAGTTAATTATAGATTTATGTGCTTTAACTCCATAATTTTACTCCAAAATGGTTCATTTATGTGTTTTACAGAGTTTAAAGGCATCTGGGCTCGAACCAGACAAGCAACAAAGTAGCAGAGAGTAAATCAAAAATGCTGAAAAAATGGCCTGGCGTCCAGCAGGATAATGTGGTACATCATTTAAAAATTAGGTTAACCCAGCGCCCGGTGCTAGGATCGCAGCACCCGGCCCTGGTGTCGTAGAGAGCCACTATAAATGAGATTTTTAGGTCAGAACAGAAGAGACTTTGCACCAGACTTTAAACCCACGGCTGCTACAGACAGAGGCGACTTCCAGAGCTTGGTTTGAGGGAAAGGAAGCCTTCCCACTTGGGAATGGCTCTCCTTCTCCCATTTTCTTCCCTTTTCTTCCATTTTCCTTCATAGTTTCTTAGATTTCTCCTGTATTTTCTGTTATCTGTCATGTTCTTCTTCTCTTCCATGTAAATTTCTGAGTTTAAGGATTGATGTAGTTCGGTTTTATGAAGCTTTATTGTTGAACATATTCAGTTTTAATGCATTTTTGCTTAATGGAATGGATTTTACCGATTATTCTTCCTCTTGAATGCTTGATTAACCTTCAATGAGTTTGGGATTTTGATGTCCATGCTAGATTTAGCTAGATATTAAGCTTGACCTTGTAATTTCCACCATAAATCAGATTATCCAGATTTGGATAATTTTATTTATATGGCTTGAATAATTTTATTGAGCTTCGTCACTTAATTGAATGGTTGATCTAAGATAGTAGTCAATTATTTTAATTAAGTTAGATTGTAATTTCAAGGTTTTGGATTCAATCATATTTTAGAAAATTGGCCAACATTGAATGGATTGTATTTTAATTGAATTGTTCTTCAATGATTCAAAAATTAATTTGTCTATGAATTAATCAGATTAGACCAAACGAAATCAATCCCATTTTCTTGTGTAATTGGTCATTTGATGAAATGGAAATTGTACTTTAATTCATTTGAACCAATGAGTATTTTCTTGGCCAAAGTTCTGTTTTATTTATTGTCCTATGAGTGGGACAAGAGATAGCATGTCATATGCGATTGCGGGGCATTAATGTGATTAGGACTTGATCAGATTATATTTGAGTTATAGATTAGTGAAGATCTTCCTAACTATAATTTTAATATAATTCTGTCTTAGAAGATTTTCTGAGAATTTTAGATCGAAATTACATAATAGAATTAGCCAAGAATATTCAAAGGAAAGGATGATGATGTACAATTCCATGGAATTTGTGACCAGTTGCACATCTTTTGTTTGTTTTGTTTTCTATTTAGTTATTTATATTGCGTTGTTTCTATCATCACCGCCCTTTTTGTGTAATTTATATAATTTCCTTCATAAGTCTTAATAGCATTTCACTTAACTTAATTGAATTTTATTTGACACCTCAATCTCTATGGGACGATACTCTACTTATCACTTTATTACTTGTTGCGACCCAGTATACTTGCTGGAATTTTATATGTGCTATAAAATACACGCACCAAGGTGAGGCATCCGGCATTGGTGGTGAAGAAGAGGAAGAGGCTGCTAAGGATGATGCAGATGCAGAAGCAATAAATGTTGATCAGATGCAGTATTAGCATCGAGCAACACCATTTTATTACTGTCTTTTATTTTTCTATTTTTGTTGTTATTTATGTTGTGAACTACTGATAAATTTGTATAACTGCTAAATGTGTATGATCTGAGTATGTGAACTTGATGTATGGCTAAATTTATGTGAATGGTAGTAATATAATTGTATTGGTAGTTATTTTCTTTTGTGGTTTGCATTTATGTTTCTTTTTTTATGATTCTTGTCCTCTGTTAGGTTGATATTGGACAATGGGGGCACTATCAAATTGAAGTTTATGGGAGAGGAGTTTTTGTTGTTTTTGTGTGGTGTTTTAGCTTTAGCAGATAATTCTGTAAAGCAGATATAGGCAGATTTTCAAACTTTTATTTATTTTTTTAATTTTATCTTTGCAAAGGAAAGTGATGTTTTGTTGATTTAAAAACTTGACCATTTTGTTAAAATTTAAATTCTTGAATTTGTTTTTAATAAGGAATTAGTTCATCTTTAGTAATATTAGGAGATTTTCTTCAAAACTTTTGTCAGGCTAATTGAAATTTGGGAATTATGAGTGAATGCTATTACTTAAGTTAACCTTTCCCAAAAATAAAAAATAAGATCAATAAGGGGTATAAATTCCAAATTTCATTAAAAAATAATAGTTATTTAAATAAGAAAATTAGTTGTCTTGAAGGTGTAGTTTACGTTGGGGCAGTGTCCTGTGGATTAGGTTTACGAACACTGTTTTAGCCAATGAACCTTGCTTTTGGTTGATTTGAGAGAATGAAAGAGTAACGAAGTGCTGTGTGTATCAAGCGCATGGATATTTTTCTCACTCTATAATTTTCTCCTAGAGTGTGAAGGGGGAAGAAGAGCTGTGTAGATTGGGCGCATAGACTCTGCTTCTTACTAGCTACATCTCATCTTAATTGATTTGCTTAAGGGAATTTGGAATGCTGACCCTTGAGAGTGTAAAAGTATAAAAAAGGAAAGTTTGATTTAAGTGGTAGTATTTTTACTTTTTGATGCTTCTGAGGTTTCAAGGTGCTTACGTGAGTTTTGAATTAAGTCCCCTTGCTATTATTGCAAATATGGTTTTTCCTTTCGTAAAAGCATTTCTTGAATTTAATTTTTAAGGGATGATTCTATTTTTACTTGTACAAATCTCACTTGCTTAGTTCGAGTGTTGCTTTTCTGATTTTGTTTACAAATTTGTTTATCTGACTTCTGCTTTACGCTTTTGTCTTCTATGAGGGTTGTTTTGCTTGAGGACAAGCAATGGTTCAAGTTTGAGGGAGTGTTAAGTTCTGGATTTAGTATTATTTTGGTACTAAATCTCCTATCTTTTTATCTCTACTTGTCTTAGCTTATGAATCTTTACCCTTGTTTTGTGTGATTTTTAGTTTAGGATTTCTTAGAGTTTAGGTTGGTTCGAGTGATTTCATGACTCAGAGCTATTTATAATTAACATTTTATTGTTCTCTGATTTAGGTTGAGTAGGAAAGAGCTAATGCATGTTGTTGGACCTGTGCTGCTGCATTGCTAATGAGTTTGAAGCCCTTTTCTATCCTCCACCACTATAGTAATGGATTCTCACCACATAGCAGTGAGCCCTGGACCGGCAACCTTTAAATGCCATTTTCTCTATTAACCACTGCTATAACGGTGGTTCACGAATCTGCAGAACGTTGTTTGGTTTAAATAGCAAAAAGGAAGGGTTTTTAAGGTATCATGAGTTCGAGACAGAGAGGCAGCACTGATTTCAAGTAGAGGAAATCCATCTCCAAAGCTTTCGAAGCCCAATTCTTGCCAACTCAACCTTAGTTTGATGATGTTTCATAGATTTTTTGTTGTTTTCTATACTTTTAAGGCTATTAGTAGCTAATTTTTCCATTTTAGGGTTACTATGAACCTAATATCTAATTAGGAGTTGTTCTCTCTCTAACTTAGTGATTTCTATTCAATAAAATACATTTCTATCATTCATTTCTATTATGCTTGCTTTAAAATTGATCACTTTACGGCTTGCTTGTTCCTTTCACTAAACTTTAGCGAGGGAGGTGTCTGTAGAACATTTAATGGATAGGGCGAGTGGTTGAACCTTAGGGTTTTTACTTGTTAATTAATAGGAATATTAGTTAACCTTGCTTAATCAAATTAGGTTAATGCTTATTTGGCTTAAACTCATAAGGAATTGTGTTAGAGTTGAGTAGCTTAATATAGGTTTGGGAGAATCATTTTAAACCATTAGAAAACTTAGGATTAAAGTGCATAATTGATATAAACCTTGATGCGATGCAAATGCAACAAGACCCAAATTGTGGAAAAGAATAAACAAAAGACCTCGACCCAATACTTTACTAGAAGTATGAACCTTGGTATAAGAAAGGATGTTAGACGCCACACTCAAGAAAGGGGAAGAAGGTGAGTGATAAGTCTCAATTGAACGCCACAAGACAAGTCTTGATGAGTTCACACAAGTTCTTAGAACCAAGAAGTGAATTGCTCTTAAATAAAAATTCTCAATTCATGTGTCTTTCACCATCCACCATACATAGTACTTATACGCAAAAATAAAACCCTAATTCCCATATGCATAGGGAATCAATCTAGATCAGAAATAAAACTTTCCTAATAATCAAAATGGAAACTTTCCTAAAAATCAAAATGGAAAATTTCCTAATTAAGCAATATGGAAACTTTCCTAAAGCAATCTTTAAGTCATATGTCACGTCATTTTGGCTCTTTTCACCCTGATCATAGGGAAAAATGGATATCAAATTTAGTAATATGAGATAGTGAATTTTTCCCTTCATCATGGTAATTGGATTCCCAGCATTCTCCCCCTCTTGAAAGAAGAGTCATCCTCGAATCTTGATAATAGGATGTAATAATTCCTTAGAAAGATAATTGATTTCTCTGGGTAGAGAAATATCAAAAATAGTGAGTGTGTTTTCTTTTTCAATTTCTCTTAATTCTTCCTTTTTTGTACTCTCTATTTTTATTTTCTCTTCATTTTCAATCACTTCCTTACTCTTTGTGGTATTTTCAATTTTATTCTCTGTTTCACCTTTTACATGCTTACTCTCCTTTTTCTCTTGTTTTTCATCTTCTGCTTCACTTGCATCACTAATAAAATTTTGAACTTGAGCCTGATTTCCATCAGTTTCATAAATTTCTTCCATAAAATTATCTTTAGGTGATGGCCTCTTGGGTGAATCTACAACTTTCAAAGCAAATTGTAGATTCTTGCAATAATGGGTACTATTGTAGCCAAAGGCTCAACACCCCCAACATTCTTCATCTTCGAAGTATTCTTCATTGTTCACGTCATGCGTATGCCTTGGTCTCGTATAGTTTGGCTTGAAATGCCTAGGCGACCCTCTTTGGGAATTGGACTTTGTTTACTCTAGCCTTTCATCTATGCTATCAAACATTAGATTAAGTCTTTCTAAGGTCCCTTGCATGGCTTTCATGAAAAGTTTTATGTCCTCCCCTCTTGGTTCCTCATCCATCACGCCCTTTGTCTCTACTGTGAGTCATGTTGTGTAATTCTACAAAACAAATGTTAGAAAAAAGCCTCACTTACTCGCTCACGTGTTTGCACTCAAGGAATGTCAAACTCTCATGTTTCACACAATTTTTGGCTTTTATCCTCTTTTGCACTTACACACTCTTGCCTTTTACCACTCGAAATTAAATTTTTTTTTGACCCAAAAAAAATTGCATGAATAGTAATGCGAATGAACGGTAACACGAATGAACAGTAATGTAAATGAACAGTGCAGACAAGATTTTTTTTTATTTTTAAAAGAAGGAATCAAAGAAAATATACCAAACCTGATGTGAACTTGGCTCTTATACCAAATAATATGAACTTTGATGCGATGCAAATGCAACAAGACCCAAATTGCGGAAAAGAATAAACAAAAGACCTCGACCCGATACTTTACTAGAAGTATGAACCTTGGTATAAGAAAGGATGTTAGATGCCACACTCAAGAAAGGGGAAGAAGGTGAGTGATAAGTCTCAATTGAACGCCACAAGACAAGTCTTGATAAGTTCACACAAGTTCTTAGAAGAACCAAGAAGTGCATTGCTCTCAAATAAAAATTCTCAATTCATGTGTCTGTCACCATCCACTATACATATTACTTATAGGAAAAAATCAAACCCTAATTCCCATATGCATAGGGAATCAATCTAGATCAGAAATAAAACTTTCCTAATAATCAAAATGGAAACTTTCCTAAAAATCAAAATGGAAACTTTCCTAATTAAGCAAAATAGAAACTTTCCTAATTAAGCAAAATAGAAACTTTCCTAATAAGCAGAATGGAAACTTTCTTAATAATCAAAATGGAAACTTTCCTAAAAAATCAAAATGGAAACTTTCCTAAAAAGTCAAAATGTAACTTTCCCAAAGCAATCTTCAAGTCATATGTCATGTCATTTTGGCTCTTTCCACCCGAATCATAGGGAAAAATAGATATCAAATTTAGTAATGTGAGATAGCGAATTTTTTCCTTCATCATGGTAATTAGATTCCCATCAATAATTGATTAGAATCACAAGTGTTAGGGAGAGTTAACAATTCTTAGGATGAGAGAAGGGGATTAGTAGCCCTAGGTCTTTATCAAATTCATTTCATCTAAATTTGCATATGTGCTTTTTTTTTAATTGCAAAAAAGCTTAAGAAAAATATTTTGTCTTTTTCATTTTACCTTTCAATTTTTAATCAGAGCTACCTTTAATCCAAATTGGTTTGTCTGACTAATACGTTTAAATTTCTGGAGTACTTAGTGAGTTAGTCCTCGTGGGAATGATAATCTTACTCTTTCACTGTATTACTTGTTTACTCTTTCACTGTATTACTTGTGCGACTGGTATGCTTGCCAAATCGCTAACAGACTATTTCGACCTTGATTGTTACGAACATTTTCAAACTATTTCAACTTTGATTGTTACAAACATTTCAAACTGTTTCAAATTTATACTATTTTAAATCCCTTAATTTCTGTAACAACGCAACCTTGTCTGTTTCAATTATGTATTTTTGCAGCTATAAAAGGCACTTCTTTCTTCATATTTGAGACACCACTTTCTATTCTCCTCCTCCACGTTTTGTGCTCTTTGTTTTCGTTGGGTTATTGTGTTATTTTTTCTGTTGTTCTGGTACTTGAGTAAAACTCAAAGGAAGCATGTTTTATCCTGGGAGGAACTTTTGCAGTTGTAAAATGATTCCTTAATGATAGCATCCCTCATAACATGACTCAGGCTACGTTGGTTACGAAATATTTACAACAATCTTAAGGATTATTAATACTAATGCTGCCGCAATCATGCTTGGAACCAACACTTGATTGGAGCAGCCAATGTTGACCATAAAGGTATGATTTTATGATCATCCTTCTTACCTCCAGTTTTTGGATTTCTGGTTCTTATTCTATATTTGTGTATTCTCTAAATATTTTCTCTCTAACTATGAAGTCTAGCTAAGGATGTTCTTGTTTGTGTGAGAATAAGTTTCTAAGAAATATTGGAGAGTACTTTTTATTCTATAAATCAATATTTAAAAATGATGTGTGGTTTTCTATGATTGCCACTACCTTAGTTGCTAGAAGGTATATTTCAGGTTTTGAATTCATAAACATGTAAAAATTCAACTTGAAAATGAAGCGCTCTAATGAATTTATGCTTTATGATAAAATCATAGCTGTCAGTTTTTGGTCTATAAGAATGACTGCTTTTGAGTGCCGTAATTGATATAATCATGTGTTGCAAATTGATAATAAGACTTATAGGCATTGTGGATACGAATTTGATAAGAATCATAGCTCAGCTCTAATTCTTTTTTTTTTTCGATTCATTTTTGGCAGGATTTGGATGCCTTAGGAAGAGACCAAGTTAGTGTAGAACTATAGGGAAGAACCTTCAAGCTACAACTCTAATAATTTTAAGATATCCATGAATAGATTCTTACTCATGAAGAGGATTTTGAATGGTGATTTCTTCTCCCTACACAATGAGGAATTTTATGGGATATTGGAATGGTGATTCCTTCTTCCTATACTATGGGATATTTGTTTTTATGAGAATTTTATTAATGGTAGAAAAAGAAAAACATTTTGGAAATTATTTTTATATCAACAAGTAGTATCAAAGCCCATTTATGTGATATTCTTATCAAAATATTAGAATTTTTATTTATGTCTTGAATGTTGTCCTTGGAAACTTGAGTATTGGAATATGTGTGATAATGTGAGAGCGCATGTTTAGGAAAGATTCTGGCTATTAAAGGCTTGGTATTTAAGTGTGTTCATTGTGACCCACCTCTCTTTGGAATCTACATGGTGCATTAATTTCAAACTAGTTTTACTATTCTAGTAATCAAGTGAAGGATGTAAGATTGTTGTTATAAAAACAAAAGATTTTTGGTTATGGTCAATATAATACCCTGGGAATTACGTTGCATTTAAAAATGTGTATTTGTGTGAGGGCAAAAAATTTCCTCGAATTAATGAGTTCTTGAGAGGGAACCAAGGGGTTTTGAAAGCTTAATAAGAATTAAATCACACGCTCGACCAAGTGGTATCGCACGGAAAACAAACACAAGGATACAATTGTAAAATACCCATTCAGGGATGAGAGTGAAAAGAAAAAAATGTCAAGTTATTCCTGAAAAAAAGGGTTCAATAGGAATCCTTGAGGAGGATTGGACTTTATAAGGATGAGTTATGGAGCCGATGTCACAAAAATGATGGAAGTGGGGTCACAGCTGTGTAAGGGACACCGAGAGGGACTATGGTGAATAAATGAAAAATCTTTGGACTTTAATTAAATAAGTTGGAGAGTGGAAACTTAGAATATGTGTGGGAGTCTTGATATGGTTTAGTGTTGGCACCTTCATGGTTCTTTTAAAGAACTTTCGAGGCTCTTTTCAAAACTCTCCAAGTTGACTAGAAGGACACCTTGGTTATTTTGGAATTTTTATATATACACTTAAACACTTTCTCTCTTCCTCATATCTCTCTTTTCTCTCATTCACACACATCTCTCTTGACCAGCAGCTCACACTGACGTCCACTCTAGCTCTTTCCCTCTCATGTCATTCTTTATCATCTTCTTGGGTGCTCAAGTGAGGTAAGTGGCTTCTTCTTCTCTTCATCTCGTCTTTCCTTCTTCCTTTTCTTGCAAGAGGAAACCCTAGGTATCGTGAGGAACCCCTGGATGGATCTATATGACTAAAATAGGATAATCTTAGCCTTGCTTTGTGCTTAGTTTATGAAATTATTGAAGAATTCTTCTGTCAAGTGTGTTTTGGGGTTGAGGGAAAGCAATGATTGAAAAAGGAACTTGATTAATTTTCTCATGTAAACTTTTGTTGTGGGTTGGTATTCAAATTAATGTGTTTTGATATAATTTTGAAGTGATCTAAGACCACCAATGTCATTGAGAGAGAGCCTTTGAAGCTTAAGAAGCAAAAGGGATAAGTTTGGGAAGGAAAGTGGTGGATTTTCTTAGTAGGTCACGGCTGCCCAGCATAGGCACCATAGTTGCCAGCCTTGGCTCCTAAGTGCCCAAGGCTGGGTATTAACCAAGAGCCTATATGGGTGCCAAGGTTGGTACGCTAGGCACCACCTCCTGTAACTCTCCCCTATGTTATGAAATTGATGCTTTCTCTCATGTTTCTTTGGTCCCAAAGCTTTGGGTGAGTTCTTGGGGCCTCCTCCACTTCTTCAAGCTTGCCAGGACCACTCCAAATAAGGAATTTAGTATAACAACTTAATCAAAGGTAAGGAAGTTTCCCATCTTAAGGTTTGGATGTTTTTATGAATATGTCTATTGTGTTTTATGCTTCTATATATGTATATACGTCACATCATCACTCCAAAGATAGGGCCTTAAAGGAGATTTGACTCCGGTGCGTAGTTGGAAAGGCCAGGACTTACGTGCCCTCATTTAAAAAGGAAAGTAAGGTTCAAGGTATGGCTACCCTTATAACTCATCATATAAGGATGTATCACTATTTCATTTCCAAGATGTTATGTTATATGGAAGTGAATTGTGATAAGTGCATAATTAGGAAGTGATTTTTGTGTTTCAATGCTTATAAGTGAACATAAATCTTGAAATGTGCTTTTAGGTAAATGCTAAGTATGAGTATATTTTAATATCGCAAGTAGCAAGGTGAAATTTTTCCCATGTTTGTATTGTAGTTGATAACGAACTTGTAAAAGATTTTAAAATGAAGATGTACATGAATTTTTCATATTCTATGTGTTTTACTAATCAATGCATCTTGTACTTAGGTTATTGTTTAATATCGAATTGAATGATGGGATTAGGGTGCTTTATAATGGTTGAGTTTATTAATTTTCTAAGGTCTCCGTAGTGTAAATGGCATGCCTTACTGGATTGACCAATTTGGATTTGTATATTTGAAATGGTATGTACTTGTTTGCATTTTGAAATCTGTATAAGATGGGTTGGCTTCATTGTCCTTGGTCTCGCAATACCTTAATCACTAGTAGGGGCATAGAGGAGGTCTCGTGTTTTTGCGGTCGTAAGTTGCTTAGGATCGATTAGCCTACCATTGAATGATTTACCTCTTATGTTGGCAATATGGCAAGTTATTTTCTTCTTGACTTGCCTCTATGCTTATGTGGCATTACTTCATGGGTAATTTATACAAGTATAGTAGGTTATTTAATTCTTCTTAAATTAACTGCCATTGATCATATGAAAAGAAAAAAAAAAGATGCAAGCATATTCAAGGTGTGAGGGTGAGACGGGGAGAATCATTGGAGGATAAGGGTGGACGATGGTCACCGTCTTAGCACATGATATCGTGAGCATGATGCGGAGAATAAGGGGGATTTTCCATGACCGTAAGGGGGACCGATGTGAGTGAATTGAGTTTTTGTGCATAACATGGAAATATTTTATCATCTATTATTGCTTTCATATGTATATGTTGCATGCATACTGTTCAATGAAATTATACCACCTAACTGATTGGATGTACTAAGGTCAGAAGTGTGAATTAAGTTTCTAATTGAAATAACAAGAAATTTGTATTTTCAAGATTTAACTGGGATGATTTCATTTTTTTTGTTACCAATTTTTCCTTGAAAAAGATTTGGGGATTGAAGTTTCCAGCACTTTATTACTTACGTGGCATTTGTTTATCCATCAAGTCATCCTTCATCGAGAACTAAAAAGATAATTGCATGCTTGGTTTTTGTATGGTCCTGAACATGGAAATCTTAGAATTTATAAAGGAATTGTTGTCATGTAAGGTAATTTCCCTTGACCGATCATGGTGTTTGTAAGTGTATATTTATACAGATAAAGATATACATAACATGAATTAAGGCTTGGTCGAGGCACCCTAAGGAGGCCGAAAACACTTAAAATTCAAGTGAGGGAATTAGCCTTGCCTTATGTGTTTTATTACATAGGATATTGCTTCCCTAAAAGTTTAATTATGTTATGTTTGAATTTTGTAAATTAAACTTAGGTGAGGATTATGATTTAGAGGATTCCTACATATGTATGTGGGTGCTATACCACATTAATGTTGTTTTTAGGTAATGTAAATAGTTGATGATGTATGATATGTTTTAATGAAATTTGCACATAATTGTGTGCCTAAGAATTTATGATGCGGGGTGAGGCCATGATGAGGGGTGAGGTTGAGTACGACTCACAGTGGCCCTAATAACGAAAGGGGCTTGGAGAGCCTTCAGTCTATAATACCTCCATTAACAAAAGGGCTTAGTGGGTCAAGTTTCCCTAGTGACCTAATGTTCGTCGAGAGGGCTTGGTTGGTTACCTTAGCCGATAACGACAATGGCTCAACCAATTGACTAAGCATGTATAACGTTTTTATGATATGAGTAGTGAATATTGGATGAAGTTCTTATGATATAAGTGGTGACTAAGACTTAAATGCTAATTAATGATAAACGAATTCTTGCTTTTGAAAATGTGATGAATATATCTTTGAGAGGCATTGTGAGTTAGTTGTTTGCAGGCACTCCATAAGCTTGTATATGTAACTCGTAGTGGGTAGAGGTAACGATAATTAATGCATGGAATATCACGTATGCTAGTTTGTAGAAGTACAACGATTATGGCTTGTATATGCCCAAACGAATGATAATATGTTGTGTAAGTAAATGCATTATCTTGGGACTTTGATGTCCATCATTCTAGTGTAAGTGCTAATGTATCGAGAGGTTGGTAATGGGGATGTATTTGTGCATACCCATTTGTCAATTCTCAAATGTTCGTGCATCCATTATATGCAACTTTGGTCTTTCTTCCTAGCATGCATTGTAGTATGTATCTGTTATGATAGGGTTGGTTTTTGGTGAGTCAAGTTGACCAGACTCAACCCTTCGCAATTTCAAGTACAGAAGATTCCATAGTCTGACGACATATGTACTGAGGACACCTCCCTCTTTATTAAAGGTAAGATAGAGTATTTTAGTTTTATGTCAAGATAAGTAATCTTAGAAAAGCTCTGTAATCAGGTAGGCCACACTATGTTATGTATTTATGTAAAGTAGGTGGTTGGAACTAGCACAAAAAGGTTGTAAATTATGATTTGAGATTATGAAAAGCTATGTGTAAAAGCTCACTTTTATTTAAATGTTTATGAATGCAAGATTATGAAGGATAAGGAATTTTTATTCTTTTTAGTTTCAAGGTTAATTTGCTTTTAAACCAAAAAGATAGCAAAGACAATAAAAAGGATAAGGTTTCTAAGCTAAAGTTAGGCTTGCGGCAGTGTAGGCTAGGCACCGTCCGCACTAGTCATGTGCCCGATTTTTGGGTCGTGACACCTCTTGTGCCAAGTCAGTGGCAGGGAAGTGTTTTACTGTCAATGTCTAGAAAGATTTGTAGTCATATAGGTCACTTAGGTCTACAAAAGGTTAGAAAGAGTGGTGGTCATGTGAATGATTTTTTAGTAATATCGATTTCGAAACTATTTAAATGATTTGATGTTAAGTAGCATACTTTTAAAACGGTTAAAGACTTCTTAATAAATGCAAGAATGAGCATGTTGTTAGAAGTATATGTTGTTATGGATACTCCTTGTCCCTATTGTATAAATCTAGTAATCAGCTTACGATCTTCATGAGTATATCCTCATATCCATTCTAGTCACATGTCTGGTTTTGGGTCGTGACAGTCAATAGTTAATAAGATTGCAGTTTAATTAATAGGAATTTTATGGGTTTAATATTTAATTTTTGAGAGCATTATAAAATCCCATAAAATTCTATTAACAAGGCTACTGGCAACATCGAAAAGGCTTTCTTCAAGCTTATATGTGACTAAACATTAAGCTTGAAAATTTCAAAAAAAACAGTGTTGGTGTAATTTTTAAGTTCTACAATAAAGTGCTATGGTCATATTATTGTTGAGTTTTTTTGTTACAAAAATTGAGATTGAAAAGTTCCTTAAGTGATTGTGTAATAGATTCTTAAATAACATTATATGGTGGATAAATATATCTTCATATATATTATGTGTTTGGATGCCTACCTATAACAATTATAAAGTTTTATATTAGTTGTGCTACCATACTCTAACAATTTAAAAATATTTAAAAGTGTGGGGGGTATTCTGCAAAGTTTATATTGAATAACTCTAAGAAAAAAGAAATGAATTCTAAAACTTTGATTGTGTTCATTGTTACGTTGTATAAATTTCCTACTTTGAAAACGTAGGATATTTGTTTGTATATGTATAACATGCTTATTTTTATAGTAGCATGGATGTTATACAAGTGATAAATATTTCCTTGCAATTAATCTTGAGATGAAAGACATGGATGAAGCAAATGTGATTTTGAAGTTAAAATCATAAGGAAAGGTAAAAACTCCTTATGATTCTATCACTCAA
Organism: Biancaea sappan; assembly: GCA_037074585.1. NCBI lineage: Eukaryota > Viridiplantae > Streptophyta > Magnoliopsida > Fabales > Fabaceae > Biancaea > Biancaea sappan. The sequence goes on along the minus strand of CM073491.1, from coordinate 40,473,169 downwards.
TTGAAGGAAAACTCAAGAAAGCCTGTTGCTCAATTTGAGTATGTACAAATTATTTGGAGTTTGTTGCATTTGATAAATTTAACCCAGTTGACAGGTACCATGAATTATGATATCATATAAAGTGAATTTTTCATTGTATTAGAAGAATACAATAATGTTAACTAGATCTCTGGTTCAAATGAGACAAAATCGGCTAATGGTTATGCCTTCACCCTTGGTAGTGGTATGGTATCTCGGAGAGTAGCCAAACAAATTAATCTTAGAGTTGGTTGAAAATTAGACTAAGTGATTGAAAAACTTCTTAGCAAATTTTTTTTTGTTGGGTATGAGCCCAAGTAGGTGTATATGCATAGTGATTGCCAAGCAGCAATAGCCATTATAAAGAATAAAACTTTTAATGGTAAAAGCAAACACTTGTATTTGAGACACAAAATAAATTAAGCAGCTATAATAAGATGAAAATAAACAATTGATTATGTGCAATTAAAAGTGAATTTGGCCAATTCTTTATCTAAACATGCATGTATGAAGGAAATTAAACCAATTGAAATTAATAGTGACGATAAACCAATTGAAAATAATAGTGATGATAACCTAACATTTGTTATTGGAGATCCCATGAAAAAGGTTCATCTAAGTGTTAACTTAAACCAATTGAAATTAAGAACAAGTCAATTATTAGTTTTGCTAGCATTAATAATTGTGTCCCTTTCCTATAGTATAAGTGTGAAAGTGCTAAAATGCATTGATCAGAAGGTTGAGTGAAAGCTCTAAATGATATTCATAACCCTTCCTTGAGGGTGGTGTATTCATTATATATACACTTGATGAAATCACCTATATAAGTGTGGAGTGGGGGCCGCTCCTATGAGATTGTGGCGAAATCTCTAAAGCACTTATGAACACTAGGCATGTGGATGGCCAAAAATGTAACATCTCGAAAAATGGGCAAGTGACTTAACATACAAATTTGAGGTAGCCCATACATTCCTTAACAGTCCTAATATCTACAACTATGCAAAGCATAAATTTACAAATAAAATAAATTTACATAATACATTCTTTTATTTTCCATAACATCGGGAAATATTTACAATAAAAATTCAAAACAAATTGTAATCAATTAAATAAACTCTTAAAAACACAGCAGGACCTAGGTGGCCTATAGGTTTACAGAGCATTTCTATTAGCATACAACTCAAAAATTGGTTCATCAATAACCCTCCAACAAAATGGAGTATATCTCCAAGCTATTAAACTCTAGCAGTTTCCCATCCTCCTCAACTGCTATATCTGAAAAATATAACCATAGAGAATGTGAGTTTAGCAAAAACTTAGTGAGTAAATGATTGTGCAATTAAATAAGGCACAAGTACAAATACCAGTATCACAACCACCATATAAATAATCATCTCTAGCACGTATAGGTATATATAGGTACACAAACACAAGCATACATAATTTTGTGACTGTAAGGTACTATTTCCTTACGAGTTCACACCTTCGCAATTCACATCAATCACATCCAAAACACATATAAGCACAAATAAGCATACATACGGATTATGAATATATAGGTAACAATATGTAAAGTTTTACACACTTTCCCACGCTTACCTCGTTGAGACCCAGTCCAGAATTTCCCCTCAAACAATAATTACTCAATGGGTTTATCTTAAAGGTCCACTCCTCTATTCTCATTTTTTGACATTCTTCCCAGGAATATCCACATCCTTGGGTTTACTAGCCTATTTTCTCTCATGATATGATTATGCAAATAACAATACGCAATATTTTTCCCACACTTTCCCATCTTACCACATTAGGACCCAATCCAGATTTTTTCCATCGAACTATTAGTACTCAATGGATTTATTCCAAAGGTCCACCCCTTTGTTCCCTCTCTTGGGTCCACATTCCCACATGATTCCATTTCATATGCAATGCACACACACAAGCACAATACAATACAAATCAAAATCATCTCAGCATTTTAGTTACATTTCCCAAATCCAACACAATTCAACTCGTAACATCCCTATAAATAATTCATAAAAGAACCCTCAATATCACAAGGAAATTCCTGAATCTAGTTAATACCACTAACGAGGGAATTTAATAAATTTAAATTCATTCGTGGTGTGAGTAGGATTTATATTCTACGTGAGCAGTTTTTAATAAAATCAAGTAGCAAGGTCACCTACTTACCTCGATTCCGTCAATTATTTACCATGGAAGACATCCCGAAAACATAATCGTGAGATCTCCCAAAAAGCACCTAAAACCAAACCAAAATCATTTAGCATAAAACCCCACCCTTTTTCCCTTAAATTCCTCTAATCTTTTCTGCCTAGTATTGGGCGCCTGGGCACCCTAGTGCCTTGCTAAGAGGTTCTCTGCCTCTGTCCAAATGGTGCTTAGGTGCCACCCTTAGCACCTGGGTGCCAGAAGCCTTAACTCAGGACTGCCCTTAGGGTGCCTAAGCATCAAGCATACATAACTAGTCAGAAACCCTAGCGCTTGGGCGCCACACCTTGTGCTTGGTGTGCCAAGTTCTAGGTTTGTTGTTCTTCCTCTGTTCTTCATGATGTTCAATCCCAAAACTCCCAAAAATCCACCGTTTGTTTCCTTTTTTCACTTTTCTTTGGTTCTTGCATTAATCTAAGGTTCATAAGCAATTTAGAAGAATTAAAACTTGAAAACAACTTGTTTCATGAATTTCCCCAATTTTTTTAGAAATTTCTCAAGAACAAATTCTTGAATCCATGAAACCAACTAGTTTTGCCTCTATGAACTAGGATCTACCATTTACAACCAAAGAACCAAAAGAAAGAAGCCAAAGGAGGAAAGTTTCAGCAAATCCCACTCGAAAACCCATTTTCTTAAACATGGGCATCAATGAAGGAAATAGAGAGAAAGAAGGAAGATAAAGCTTACCTCTAGCTCCAGCAACTCCAAAGAACCAGAAAGCAAAGATCCATAGAAAGAAATGAAAGACAATGGTTGAAGGAGTTGAGAGAAAACATTTTCTCCTCCTATCCTCCAATGACCTCCACCATGAAAAATGAGTGAGAAAAAGAGAGAAAAGAGACTTTAAAGCCTCAATGGGTCAATGGTGACCCATTGGTATCCATACCCATATGCCCCAAACTCGAGTAGTCCCGATATAATTATTTTTTTAGTAATTATATTAATTTCACTAATTTTTCTCTTCCTCTTGTTTTTCTCAATATTTAGAAAATGCTACTCACAATAAAATACCCGGTCTAGTGATTCATCTCAATTCCCATAAATAATATTCAAAAGAATAAAAATAAATATCGAGAATTAGATTGACTAAATTAATTCTATTAAAATAATGCATTAAAAATGTCACTAAAAAAAAGCTATAAGATAATACGAACAAAAAATGGCAACTAACGTTATTAATACCGTAATACCGCCAATCACGTGATCCCAAAATTGGCGGGTATTATAGAAAAGGCTCACAATGGCGTTAATAATAGAAATTGTGGAGGTGAGATGTGACTAGTAAGCTCTCTAACTTACAACAAGAGTTTGTTGGTTCATGAAGCTATATGTTTCACCACTTACTCTATGAGTTATTTCTTATATATCTAGATTAGGTTTATAGTCTAAAAGACACCGGAGTGGTGCATCTACACCCATGTACATAACCTAGTGATTATTTCAAAATCTCTTTGGAAATATATGGGTGATTGTTGTAAAAATTGTGTTATAAAAAACTTTTGTATTTCAAAAGAAAAAAATTAGTCTCACACAGACTAAAACAAGGAGGGGATGAGACTTTATGTATTAACATATTGTAGTAGGCTCATAAAAAGCTATGAAAGGAGGTGGGCTCACACGCTCACAATCTCGGGCCAGTGGAGTGCAAATCAGTGATTTGCCCCTACGCTCAAGATATGTCGACCAAGTCTAGTTTTACTTCTTCTAGAAATAAAAATAATTTAATTTTTTTTTTGCCTATCTAAATAGATGAGAATATGTTAGTTACAAAATTGATTAGGTCAATTTCAAAAATTAAGGGACTGTTTCAACTCTGACTATTACAAATGTTTTCAAACTATTTCAACTTTGACTATTACAAACATTTCAGATTGTTTCAAATTTATACTGTTTTAAATCCCTTAATTTTTATAACAGCCCATTTAACCTTGTTTGTTTTCAGTTATGTATTTCTGTAGCTATAAAAGACACTCCTTTCTTCATACTTAAGACACTACTTTATTATCTCCTCCTCCACATTTTGTGCTCTCTGTTTTCACTGGGTTACTATGTTATTTTTTCTATTATTCTGGTAATAACTAAAACTTAGAGGAGCCTGTTTTATCCTGGGATGAAGTTTTGCAATTGTAAAATAATTTTTTAAGGAAAACGTCCTTCATAACACGACTCAGGGTACGTTAGTTACCAAATATTTACAATAGTTTCTTCCTCTTCAAACACCAAGGATTAAGGTAGACTTTGGTAGTTCAAAGCCAAGGTGAGGGATTCTTCTACTTGCTCTCATTTAATTTCTTATAATAGCTCTTGAGATGTGGGAAAGGCATGTGACCAATTACATGGTAACCATACTTAACTAAGAATGTGGAAATGTCATCAATGAAAAGGTAACATAATAATTACTTGAATTGAGGATATAGTTATGAGTTAGACCCATGTAAGGCGAATGCCATGAGAACTACTTTGGGAGCAATATGAACTAAGGTCTGATGTATGTATCTATATTAATGCCCATTTGTGTTGTTGAATTTCAATTGGCAATGTGATGAAATAGAATGTGTGATGAATCTCTTGACCTCTAAGACACATGTATGATGATGTAATGGCATTGAAGATGATGTGTATGACGTGTTGTATAGAAACCAAGCGTGGCTAAATTTTAATTCGGTGCTTGAGTATGCTAGTAATGATGTTATGAGTGTTTGCATGCGTGATGTGATATCGATAAGAGGAGGAAAGGATATGGGTTGAATCTCATACATGGAGGAATACAGAAGAAAAAGTACCTATTGATCATTGATGGCCATCGAAATGATAAATGGTGTAAATGTGTGGCCTTTGGGCATAGTGGAGTACATAAGGGTGGAAAATGAAAATGGGAGATGAGTCCTGAATATCTTATGCTATATATGATGTGGATTTCTCTCTAGAAATTTAGAGTGATGCATATTATGTTTTGAATGTGTAATTGACTGTTTCTTTCTTGCTTGAGTAGAGTAGAATGTTTCCTCATTGAGTATATTACTCACTCATTTCCTTCCCTTACAGATTCTCCTGCTAAAGAAGAGGCGTATCCAATTAAGTCGAGTACCAGAGTCGACACCCCTTTGCTCGAAGTATCTTTTTGTCTTTTGCATACCTATTTATTTGGGAAATCTAGTAGAAGGAGATGATTTCTTGTTAATGGAAGATGTTGTAAGTGAAAGAAACTATGTATTTTGGAAATATCTATTTGCTACATTCTTAATTGAACTTGATGTGAAGAATGAAATCAAATGGAGATGAATTCTCCTTTTTTTTTTTTAAATCCAAATGGAGATGAATTCTGTAAAAGATATTTTCATCAATGAAATATGTTCTCTCCCTAATTCTTTTGAATTCTATGTATGCTTCACTACAGGATTCTTGTTCAACTTAAGTATGGTGGTTTTGTTTGGGTCTGGGCTACTCGAATCCCTGCTCCAATTAGTTCTAATAGCGATTAGTGGTCATGGTCTAAAGTGCTTATTCAGAAGTTTTGCTTGGGCTTCTCAGTGACTTGATTCCTCCCTTCTACTTTGTGGGCTAAGCCCATTAGCGTTATAAGTGACCCAGCCTTCAACATTTTAGAAATCTGGCTGAATTTCAACCTTCAGTTTGTTCTTGAGGGCACCCATGAGCACATCATCTGTAGCTTCTCGTAAAGGGGTCTTTATGGTTTCGATCATCTCTCGATATTCCATTAGAAAGCCTTCCTACCGTTTGGACGTCCTTATTTCATGAGTCACCTAGCTATGAACGATGAAATCAATCGAATAACTCCCACTTGAAATCTGCCCAAGAGTGCATCGAATTTCTAACCTCCAACCACTGGTACCTTCCAACGCTTTGCCCTCTAAACATATTACAACTGCGGTCCATTAATGGCAAAAGTACCTTTCAACGCGAAACCACCGACCTATAGGGTCATCTCTAGTAAACTAGGGTAACTCTACGGTCCTTTTCCAACACAACGGAGCAACCAATAGAGTCATTTCCTCTAGCTTTCAACTAGAATGGTTCCCTTGTTTGTGTTCCTTCAATCACTCTTCGTTGTCCTTCTAAACACATTATAGATTCATGCATCTGCATCATACATTCTTTCATAGTGTTAATATCTCCTTTCAGGCCTCCAATGTCTCGTTCCACATTATCCACTTCTCCCTCCATTTGAGTGTTCACCATATCCTGTCTATCACCTGCTTTGATACCAAAATGATGGAACCCAATCAATTGCTCCAGAAAATGCAAGAGAAATAGATTTTATTCAAAGTTCTACCTCAAGGATATGGGTAGAATGATTACAGCACGCAAAGGTAAAACATAAAATGAAGACAGAAAAGAAGACTCACAGAAAAAACCAACACTGCAACAATGAAAATAAAGAAAAATATAGCTTTACTAGCATTTGAGAGGCTAGTACTCTCCCCAGATTCTTTTAGAACTCTCCTTGACAATCCCCTTCAAAATCTCCCCTTAAATTAAAGAAAGAAAAGTTGAATCTTTACATTATTCGTGTGGAAAATTTTAGGTCTTGCTTGGTGAGATAACAAACATGGATGTCAAGGGGGAAACTGAAGATAACAACCATGGATGTCAAGGGAGAACTTTCAGTTTCCCCCATCCATGTTTCTTATTCTCACCTAGCAAGACCTTAAAAATTTTTCACATTAAATAATGCAGAGAAAGATTAAACTTGCCTCCTATCTGTCTGGGCTTCATCAATTCAATTTTGTTGCGCAAGTCTTCACTTCCTTAGCAAGAGGGTCAAATATTTATAAACAAAAACTGTCTTTCCAAATAAGACAGAACATATATACCTTTCAAATATAAGACGAATGGTGTCACAATTCCTCAAAATACAACCTCAAAGATGTCACAATTCCTCAATGATAGGATATACCAATATCCATCTTTCTAGAAACTCATTCTTAACCCAATTCTGATTCAGAGTATATTACAAGCATGAAAAAAGCCAATCTTGAAATTACTGTTTGAATTCTTGTCTACAACATAAATTTAAGAGTCACCTAATCAAATTGCCCATCGGAACAAAGAATTTTTGCTGCGATCTAATCCCATCCCATTAAACAAAACGAAAATAAATTAAATTAGAATAAATCAAAATATGTAATAAAAAAGGTCCTAATGATGCTAATTTCTTAATTCTCACTGCTCACTACCACTAGCCTTCATCTGTGGCCTCCCATTTGCTTTTGCTTCCTCATCTCCATTATCTTCCTGTGGGAATTTGAATGCAACTCACTATGAAACGTAGGGCTACTAGCAGGGCGGTATTCAGGCACAAGCCGCCCAGACTTGTACCTAACCCCGCATGCATTACAAAGTGTTTTTGGCCCAAGGGGCCCTGCCCGCCATTGTGGAGTTTTTTCTGCTCCGCAGTGCTGACATTTCCTCCCAATTGTTGAGACTGTAATCACTGCTTCTGTTTTGGTAATTCTGTTACTTGGATGGTTCCACCAGAATTGTGGGCCGGAGATATCAGCAAGGCCACCATGATGCCTACTCCGACGCTTGCTCCGTGCACGGACAGGGACCTTTAGGTGATTATAGCCATCTAAGAGGGTAACACTGTTAGTACTGTTATTACTGTTTGTACTGCTTGCACTGTATTCAAGCATCGAGACTTTGGTTTGGTGATTTGATAAGTTGGGTTGCACAGAGAGCATGTCAACAAATGTTTCAACAGCAGGGAAAGCATCTTTGTTGGATAGCCATTCAAGCTCTTCTTCTGCAAACTCCTGCAACATTAGAAAGGATGGGAAGTTAATCTCAACATCACTCTAAGCTGCAAAAAGAAGGGATTCTTCCAAGCTGAGCAATGCCTGGCTCTAACCTCGCATGGCAGCCTTGTTACTAAGGGAATAGTGCTCAGACCAGGTAAATTAAAAGTATGGTGGAAAGATGAATATGTTATCCTTACGACTTTAAGCCAGTCTAGAATTGCCCATACAATGATAGGAGGGAAAGAAAAGGAAGTGAAACTAGTGAGGAGAACTATTTATATTCTATTTATAATAAGACAAATACAAGAATGCCGAAAGAGTAGACCAACCAACTTTGTAAGAATAAGCTTAAGCAAAGATTTAAGTTTTACTGGCTCTTTTACTGTTTCAAAGATATTCTTGCAAGTGTACTGGTATACAAACCCCACAGTTAGAGTCCAACAGGACAAACTTGTCATGTAACAAAAGCTGCACTTGACAAACAATTAGGGGGCAATCCTAATTCCAACAAAGAGAAGCCTTACCTTCCTTTCTCTTTCCTTAAAGGCGAAAGCCCTTAACAAATCACAACTCCATCAATTTACAACTTGCTTAGTTCTCTCACAACCTCAAACATTAAAATGATTAAAATATACTATCAAACTTACAGAAAAAGAATGGCTTGGATCATCTGCATCCAAAGCATTGAATGATGCTGGATCACTGCATTTCAGGCTAAGTGAAGGATAAGCTTTCTTGGGTTTATCTTCCTCGTCATCTTCCTCTCCTATGTCTGATGAGAAATTCAAGAGGTCATCCACAAAACCAAGGGACTCCATCCCTGAAAAGAGAGAAAAGTTGAAGTCTAAAAGGGACTTTTGAAATACAAAAAGAATAAATATTGCCAATAAGTATATGCAACTAAAATGCTAAATTAGATTGTAATTTCAGAGAATTTCTCTTGTGTTATATACATGGGAATCATAAAAAATAATCCCTACAATCAAGCTATACAATCCCTACAATCAAGCTACTATATCTTAACACTCCCCCTCAAGCTGGATCATAGATGTTAATCATGCCCAGCTTGTTACAAATGTAATTAATGCGAGCTCCATTTAAGGCCTTAGTGAAAATATCTCCCAACTGGTCTTCAGTTCTAACATATCCTGGAGTAATGAAATTATCTTCAATCTTTTCACGAATGAAGTGACAATCGATCTCAATATGTTTAGTTCGTTCATGAAACACGGGATTAGAAGCAATGTGAAGAGCAACTTGGTTGTCACACCATAATGTTGCTGGTAATGGGGTCTCGAAGCCAACTTCTTTCAATAGTTGGTATATCCATACAATTTCACATACTGAGTTTAGCTCTGTATTCTGATTCTGCAATTGATCGAGAAACAATATTTTGCTTCTTGCTCTTCCATGAAACTAGATTCCCTCCTACAAAGACACAATAACTAGTAATAGATCTCCTATCATCTTTGCACCCTGCATAATCTGCATCAGAATAAACTTCAATCTTAGTGTATCCATGATACCCATAAAATAATCCACGTCCTGGGGCTCCTTTTAAATAGCAAAGAATTTGTTCTAGGAGTGCCCAATGGTTGACAGTCGGGGAGGACATAAAGCGACTGGCCACACTAACTGAATATGCAATATCGGGGCGAATCACAGTCAGATAATTCAATTTTCCCACAAGTCTCCTATACCTTTCAGGATCATAAAATGGCTCACTGTCATCCTTTGCAAGCTGTATGTTAGGAGTCATAGGGGTACTTGATGGCTTAGCCCCCATCTTTCCTGTTTCTGTCAATAAGTCAAGAACATACTTTCTTTGGGACAAGAAGACCCCCTTCTTATTTCTCAAAACTTCAACCCCTAAGAAATATTTCAAAGGTCCCAAATCCTTTGTCTGAAACTGTGACTGCAAGAAAGTTTTAAGGCCAGAGATACCAGAATTGTCACTCCCAGTTATCACAATATCATCAACGTATACCACAAGAAGAATGATACCATCCTTAGACTGCTTATAAAATACCGTGTGATCAGATTTGCTTTTCTTCATTCCATATTCCAAAACAACTTGGCTAAACTTGCCAAACCATGCACGAGGGCTCTGCTTCAGACCATATAGCGATTTCTGAAGTCGACATACTTTCCCATACTCCCCCTGAGCAACAAACCCAGGTGGTTGCTCCATATAGACCTCTTCTTGAAGAGTACCATAAAGAAAAGCATTTTTAATATCCAACTGGTGTAGTTGCCAGTTATGAGTGGCAGCCAAAGAGATCAACAAACGAACTGAGGTAAGTTTGGCAACTGGAGAAAAAGTATCTGAATAATCAACACCATAAGTCTGAGCATATCCTTTCGCAACAAGACGAGCCTTCAACCGAGCCACAGACCCATCAGGGTTGACTTTAATTGTGAACACCCATTTGCACCCAATAGCTTTCTTCCCAGCAGGTAAATCCATTAATGTCCAAGTATTGTTATAGTCCAGTGCATTTATCTCTTCTATCATAGCATCACGCCACCCAGGATGGGCCAAGGCTTCATGGACAGTCTTAGGAATGGACACAGAGTCAAGGTTGGCCAAAAAAGAGCAAGAGGTAGAGGATAAATGATCATAAGAAACAACTGAGGCAATAGGATAAGTACAAAGACGTTTACCTTTGCGAAGGGCAATAGGGAGGTCCGGAGAAGCGAAATCAAGATCCGGCAACGAAACAGAAGGTGGAGGGCATGAATCTGAACCTGCAGGCAATGGACGTCGAGTGTAGACATGAACAATTGGTGGCCGAGTGGGTGCCAAAGAAGGTGTAGGAGTACCTGTGGATGGCTGAGAAAAAGGAACAGTGTAGATGAGCAGATCATCATCTTCCCTCGGAACATGAGAAGAAGAAGAAGTAGAAAAGAACGGAATGTCTTCTTGGAAGGTAACATCAACAGAAACAAGATAACGCTGAAGAGTAGGAGAGAAACACCTGTATCCCTTTTGGAGACGAGAATAACCAAGGAAGACACATTTAAGAGACTTAGGGTCTAACTTTGTGACCTGGGGTCTGGTGTCCCTGACAAAACAAGTGCTGCCAAATATACGAGGCTCAATAGGAAACACAGCTGTGGATGGGAACAAAACAGAATATGGAATCTCTCCCCCAAGAACAAAAGATGGCATGCGGTTAATCAAAAAACAAGCTGTGGAGACAGCATCAGCCCAAAAAGGTTTAGGAACATGCATTTGAAACGAAAGAGCTCGAACAACTTCAAGTAAATGTCTATTCTTACGTTCAGCAACTCCATTTTGGGCAGGTGTGTCAACACACAAGGATTGATGCAAGATACCACGTTGAATCATGTAAGACTGGAAAGTCTCAGAGAGATACTCTTTAGCATTGTCACTCCTCAAGGTTTGAACAGAAATATTAAATCGTGTTTTAATTTCAGCATAGAAAGCACAAAAATGTGAAAAAACTTCAGAGCGACTTTTCATTAAATATAACCAGGTAACACGAGAGTAATCATCAACAAAGGTAACAAAATACTTAAAACCTGCCTTGGCCACAATAGGACAAGGACCCCAAACATCAGAATGAACTAATTCAAAAGGGGACGTAGCCCGTTTATTAACTCGAGACCCTAAGGAAACACGATGGTGTTTGGCAAACTGACAGGACTCACAAGGCAAACATGATAAATGTCGAAATTGGGGATAGAGCTGCTTGAGAACTGGGAGAGACGGATGACCCATCCAACAGTGCAAATCAAAAGGAGAAAGCGAACTAGAACATGCCAAAGATCTTGGTGTCTTAGTATCAAGAGTGTAGAGGCCGCCAGACTCATGCCCGCTACCAATAATCTGCTTCGTCGTAAGATCCTGAAAAATACGATGAGTAGGAAAGAATGAGACACTACAATTTAGGGCACGAGTGAGTTTACTAACAGAAATCAGATTAAATGAAAAATTAGGTAAACTCAGCACTGAAGGTAGAGATAAAGATGGGGTCAGGTTAATGGTGCCAGAACCAAGGACACGGGGTGTAGAGCCATCAGCTATAGTCACATGAGACGAATGGACATGAGTATCAAAAGTAGAGAAAAGACTAGGATTACCTGTCATATGGTCTGAAGCACCAGAATCTATAACCCAGCTGGACGATGAAGAGATGAGACATGTGGGGGATTTACCTGTATCAGCGAAGGCAGCAGTGGGAGTAGAAGTTTTAAGTGATTCTTGATATTGAGTGAACTTCGCAAAGTCATCAGCAGAAACCATAATAGTCTTATCAGCAGATGAGGCAACATGGGCAGATCGTCCTATCTGATTCTTGTTGAGAAGTTTCTTGCAAGTGCGTTTTGTATGCCCCAGCTCATGACAGTAATAGCACTCAACTTCACCAGACTCCTGACTCCGATGTTCTATATTTTTGTTACGATTGTGCGATCCTCCCCGTGAGCCACCTCGAGATCCACCACGACTAACAAGAGCACTGCTATTATTAGTAGTGATTTGAGAAGGTTGAGTTTTCTGTACGAAGAACTCTAGCAAAAACTTCTTGCAAAGGAGAAATTTCAGATGCTGAGAGAATTTGAGATTTGACTGCTTCGAAATCTGGGCGCAGACCTGTCAGGAAACTCATAACTGCCATTTTCTCTCTTTGAGCTTGCTGAACCTTAATATCAGAACTAAAAGGGAGAAGCATATTCAGTTCTTCATAGGTTTTCTTAAATTCCATGAAATAAGCAGTAAGAGACTTGTCTTGCTGCTCTCCTCGATAAAATGACTTACATACCTCGTAGATGCGGGATATGTTTCCTCGTCCAGAATACAAAAAATCCAAATATTCCATTAATTCTTTCACAAATTCACAATGGTTAATCAAACCGAGTACCTCTCTGTCAATAGAGTTCCGAATTTGCAAGAATAGTCTCACATCATCACGCAACCACGCTTTTCGAGTGTCGTCACTAGGGGGATCAGAGATGAGATGATCATCCTTATCAGAGATGAGATGATCATCCTTCTCAATGCTCCGCAAATATACGCGAACGGTTTTACTCCAATCTAAATAGTTGGAGCCATTGAGTTTGTGCTCGGTAATCTTCGTCATCACAGGGACTACCTCAGCCATAACAGTAGTTTTACTTTCTGCCATAGGTGGGAAAAGTACACAGCACACAAACACAATCAAAATAAATGGATTCAGCCTAGAACAGTAAACCAAAGAGAACCAAACCAAACCAGAAAGTCAAACAACAGGGAAAACGCCGGAAAGGACAGGAAGTCGCCGAAAAACGAACGAAAATGCCGATGAAACAAAACGGAGAGGAAGACGACATCGGACGCGCCCTCACGCGCCGGCGCGTGGATCCGCTGGCAGAAAGAACGAGTGGCGCATGGAGGTCACACGCGCCGCCGATGGCTTCCGGACTCTCGGGGTCCGCCGGCCGGGGAAGTCTGAACATTGTTGGGGGGGTGGTGAGAACCAACAACCACCGTAGAGGGTTGGGCTCTTCTCACGCACACACAAGCTGTACCGAGAACGCGAACCAGCTCTGATACCATGTAATTTCAGAGAATTTCTCTTGTGTTATTTCATTCATAGGCAACGGATATATATACATGGGAATCATAAAAAATAATCCCTACAATCAAGCTATACAATCCCTACAATGTAAGTGCCAAGATCTTAGCATGTTGGATATATGAACATCAACAATAAAGAAGTTGACTTCTAGAAGAAGCTTTAAATGTCAACCCGGGACAATATACAAGGAATCAGATATATGCAAAGAAAATCTTACGTAAGCCAGAATATATGAATATTATGGCAAGTTGGTCTACATGATATAATGAATATGCTTACCCAAAATCATATTATTTAACAGATGTAAGGAATGTAAGTTTAGCAATGTTATACAATTAAAGATGTGTATGATTAAAGTGATAGTTAAAGACACCTAAGAGTAAGCATTACTTATGGTGGATAAGGAAGGTTGATAAGATTTGAAATTGTTATCGAATGGACTGTACACAGTAAAGCTAAAGATAAAAATTTATATAGGTCCATCATCCACTCCGTAATGTTTTTACAGTACAATAACAAAATAATTTAATTGTTAAAAGAAGAAATTTTATTGATGAGAGGAAATAAGTGATTAAAAAAAAAAGCAGCTGAAGAAAATTTTTATGCAATTATGAACCCACAAAAGTCTCCTGAGAATCTTACAGGAGGCCCCAATCTTTTGGAATACACTTTTCGTTGCTGTGTATTCAAGGGCTACATCTGAATATGAATATGCTCAAGACCAGGGACATGCTCAGTACAGATTTTAACAAGTCTAATTAAAAAAAAATCAAATATAATATCAAGTTCACCTGATTTTGAATACAATGAAAAGAAAAACAAAAGAGATATTATGTGACATAGGTCATGAACATGTTCAGAACAGATTTTAACAAGTCCAATAGAAAAAAAAAAAACAAACAAACAAACAAAAAGATACAATATAATATCAAGTTTGCCTGATTTTGAATACAATGAAAAGAAAAACAAAAGAGATGTTATGTGACAAGAAATTAGAGGCTAATATTTATATTTCTTCAAAATTCAAAGAATTTCGAATTCAAGTCCTTTGTCCATCTTCTAATAACACTATTCTTGTTTTTCATCTATGAGACAGTAGAGTCTAATTTTGATTATAATTATTAATGGTCATTGAGTCTTCAACTAGGATGATCAGACATTTCAAGCAATCAAAGTATTGGTTATAAGGAACATGATTGTTTCTTATCAAATTTTCATCACAATTTTTTCTAAAAATTTGACATATCCACACCCCTTTGTGGTAATTTACATTTTAAGTCCACAAAATTTCTGGACACGGAAGGAAGATTTTCAGATTAATGAGGATTAAGAAAGCAAACTAAGTGCGAAACACATCTTAATGAAAAATGAAAAAAGTTTATCAGGTCAAAAAGCAATAAAAAAGCTATTACAAAAGTCACAAGCAGGACAGCAAGCAGAAAAGGAATTATAAAGATTCAAAAGAACAGTGAAACATATTTAAGTGTACATAAGCTCAAATGTAATAAGTGGAAAAAACTGAGAATCAGCAAACTGATAAGGATGTTCAGTTAAATAAGGGTGGTTAAGGCATCAAAAGGCAATCATATAGGAGCAAGTGAATTGTCATTCTCAAGCAGTTATATGGAGACAACTGGAAAACAAGGTATGGAAACAAAAGAAGGTGCTAACATATATACGATAGTGAAGCAATAAGAGAGTAAGACTCGTGATTCTTCCTTCATTACATAAAGCATTGTGCAAAAGAGTACAACACTGACGCACATGCAAGAAAATATAGAACTCTCAATCGGCCGCATATAAACACAACAATCACAAAGTACCAATAGTTCTACGAACAAACAAGTTTATGATGGAATTACTACCATTTCAAAGTATATTATCACTTCTGAAACTATAAATTATAAAAATTAAAAATTAATGTTGCATGAACCTTTAACATTGAAGAAAATTCAATTACAACCAAAGGAATATCTAAAAAAAAAAAAACGCAAAGAGAGCTCAGAGGAACATAAAAAGTAAAAGGAAACTGTAGCTAACAAGCAACTAGATCAGATAAACAAAAAGCATGAAGTGGAAAGTTTCAGCTGAAAGTAAGCCTAAACGAAAATGAGAAAAATGAGTAAGCGACCATAGAATGAAACACAATACCTCCAATCTTTAATGTGCGGTGCTTCCAAACGCCACAACGGTTCAACCTGGGACTGGAGAGATAGAGGAGGAACAAAACCAAGTGAGACTCGAGGCTTAGATATTGAGAGAGGGAGAGTGAGAGTGAGGGGCCTGTAGGGATTAGGGAAAGCGGATTTGGGGATTTTTTTTTCCTTTACCGTTGTCTTTCCTCTTTTGTCTTTTTCTTCCCTTCTCTTATTCGTAAAACAGTTTTAATTTTGTCACCAGATATTCGTGTCATATTATTCCTTTTTTTTTTTGGTGATTGAGGAGAGAAATTAGGAAAAACAAATATAAGGTAAACAAAAAAATCACATATCATAATTTCATATATGAGTAAGAAAGGATTTTGATTTGGATCCCTTCTGGCGAAATCCATATTTTGAGATTTGCACAAGAAATGTCCCATTTTAATAATTATATTCGGAAATTTTATCCCTACAACAATAGAGATAGGAAATTATGGCCCAATCTATTTTGGAGAAAAGGATAAAAATTATATCCTCTACTCTACGAAGTCTTTTTTCTTGATAAATTACACAAATACCTTTAAATTTATATATGCATTCATGGATTAAAATGTCTTTTTTTTTGTATTTTTATGTATCATATTTATGTTAATTAAAAATTAAAAAAATATGAAATCCTAATAGATAGTTGAATTTCAAAATCAAAAGCTCTTTGTTTCTTCTTTTCTCACTTTCAACATCAATAAAAAAAATCTTTTACAATTGCAAAACTTGTGTGTTAAAAAATTTATTGAATATGATTCTATAACTTTTTTCTTTTTTAATTATAATACTACGTAATCAATATTTTATTAACTTTATATGACTAATTATTTTTAATCAATATCTTTATTTTTTGCCCTAATTTTATGACTTTTTTTATAATTGACAAAAGGGTCTATATGCCCTTAACATTATACTCTTCAAGTTTTTTTTTTTGCCCCGATTATGTCCTTGATGTTTCATTTTTTATCAGATATGCCCCAACATACCGAAAATACCCTCTATCTCTCTCTCTCTCTCTCTTACACACACACACACACACACATAGAGATCGGCAACGGAGAAGAATGTTGGAGAAGTAGAGAACAGTGACGGAGTACAGAGAATCGACTTAAAGAGCCTCTGATGACAAGGAAAGTGCAACGACATTGTTGTGAGCTTTGCCGATACAGTTTTTAGGTTTGGGGAGGATGTTCAGACATCGTCGAAAAATTCATCTGACACCGGTGACTATCAATCAAAGCTATAAGAAGAGAGAGGGATGAAAATCAGTTTGAACATCCTCCCAAACCCCGAAAATTGTATCGACAGAGCTCACAATGACATTGTCGCACTTGTTCGCATCATCGAAGGCTCCTCCTATCAATTCTTTGTGCTCTGTTGCCGTCCTGCTTCTCGAACGTTCTTCTCCATCATCGATCTATGTATGAGTGAAGAGAGAGAGAGGAAGAGGAGAGAGAGAAAAAAAGAAAGAAGAGAGAGGGACGGAGGGTATTTTTGGTATTTTGGGGCATATATGATAAAAAATGAAACATCAGGGACATAATTGAGCAAAAAAAAAATTCAAAGGTATTGCCTTTATAATTTTGTTTTTGTAGCATTTTGAGGTCCTTATAGATATTTACAAATTCCCGCATTTGTGTGTGTGTGTGTGTGTGGAGGGGGGAAGACTCTGCCTCGTTGCCATTTTTATATATGAGAGAACCAATCCAAACTAAATGGTTTGATTAAAAATTGGTATATTGTCTACTTGTTTTGGTATAATCCAACGAATTAGTAAAAGAAAAAGAAAAAACTAATATAATTAGTGGATTGAATGGTTGAAAGATTTCTTTTTGTCTCTTTTTCAACTTCTTTGTTTGAAATAACACCATTTAGATTATGAAAATAAAAGTAATTTTGTTCCTATGTAAATTTAAGTGCTTCCCATCTAGACCTATTTTTCCTTTTTCTCTACATTTGCATATAAGTTCTAAAAGGTTTGATTCTTCTTTTTCAAATCTTGTTTGTTTATACATTTTTGTATGTTTTGCCTATTTATTCATTTATTATCGGTAAAATGGTACTTTATGTCTCTAAGGTTTATACCAAGTTTCATCTATGCTTCAAATTTTTTTTAACCCAGTTATATCTCATATATTTCAATTTTTGTCATATATACCCCTTTTTTGTAACTTCTTTAGTCAACTTAACATAATACTGACTAGGTTGCCACGTAACAAAAAAGCACCAGCCACGTAGACTCTAGAAGAAAAAAAAAGTTTTTGTTTATTCACTTAGGTCCTTGGTTAAAATTTTCCTTTTGTCCAAATTTTGATATAAATTCATCTTCTATTTCATCTAAGTCCCTAGTTCAAGAATCTATTTTATCTTTGTCAAAATCATTCCCTACAAACTTTTCATTTTGTAACTTTAGTCCTTATTTTTCACTTTCATGCTTTTTTCTCATGATTTGGTCCTCCAAATCAATCAATAATTTCATTTTTAGTCATAATATGATTAAATCTATTATTTCCACACAAAAACAACTCAAGAAATGAATTAAAATTCAAGAATGCAATTTAATTCATTTAAAACTTTAAAACTTTGAATTTTATGTAACATTTAAAACTTTGAATTTTAATTCATTTCTTGAGTTTCATTTTTAGATGGAAATGATAGATTTAATCATATTATGATTAAAAATGAAATTATGGACTGATTTGGAGGACCAAATCGTGAGAAAAAAGTATGAAAGTGAAGAAAAGGGACTAAAGTGAACAAATAAAAAGTTTGTAGAGGATGATTTTGACAAAGATAAAAATAGATTCTTAAACTAGAGACCTATACAAAGTACAAGATAAGTTTGTGTCAAAAATTGGACAAAAAGAAAATTTTGACTAATAACCTAAATAAATAAACTGAAACCTTAAAAAAAAACCTTTTTTTGGAGTCTATGTGGCAGTCACATGGCATGTGCTTTTTTGCCACATGGTAGCCTAGTCAGCATTCCGTTAAGCTGCCTGATGGAGTTACAAAAACAGGGTATATATGACAAATTGAAACATGTGGGACATAACTAGGCAAAAAACAAAACCTTTGGGGCATAGATGAAATTTGGTATAAACCTCAGAGACATAAAGTACCATTTTGCCTTTATTATTTTGTAGGTTAGATATATATATATATATATATATACATAAGATATATGCCCTTAACCTTTATCCTGATTTTCATTTATACCCCTTTATACCCCTGAAGTATTCTATCTTACTTCTTTCTTCGTCTTTTCTGGTGTATACAAACATCCACACTCGTATACGTATACATATTTATCGCTCTAGAAATGCATTATGCTTGGCACTTTCAAAAAATAAATAACATAAATTGTTTTAAATTATTAACAAAATTTATATAAGTAGAGTCGCCCACTAAGATTTTATTTTTAAATAAAATTTAGAAAACCAAAAAATTGATATTAAAGCATTATGTGTTTAGAAACTAGTAGGCATAGGAAAGTTAGGCATCCCACAATGCCTAATTTAAAGATTGTGCAATTCTTTTGAATATGTCATAAAAATCCCAATAGTCTAATGCACTAAGAAATTAAGACTAAACATACACTACAAGAAAAATGTAAAACAATGAGCGACTTTGGCAAGCAATACGTGCATTAGCGTTCCCCAATTATTTAGCAAAGGATTATCAAGGGCATCAAATTCTCTCGATAAAGTTGGCAGGATAATGCAAGAAGTATACAGAAAACAAGAAGACCCTAGTTTGTGATCATGGATTAGCAAGGAATATGTTTCCTCACTTATGTTTTCCCTCACTAACCTGTTTAGCAAGAGAAATAATCCCTCACTCACTTCAAATTTGAATATGGTGAGGGATTAGTGAGAGTTTTTCACTCACAGATCTCTTATAAAATATCCTTTGCATAAAAGGACAAAACCCTTCTTCCATTTCACTCGTTCGCCTTTGCTATGTTTTTTGTCGCCCATTGTCATAGACTATTGATTGGGACTATTTTTGGCAAATTTTCACTAAAAAACAAGCTAGAGATGTCATAGAAGGATGCTTTAGGTCTTTGGAAAGAGTTTCAACCGAAAAAAATGTGAGTTTTTCTGTTCATCTTCAACCCTTCAATATTTTCACTTTATTTTGGAATTTTAAAAGTGTTTGGGATTTTTTCTCTATTTTTTATTTTTCTTTGATTTTTTCAAATTTTATTTGGTTTTTAAAATTTTCTTTTTTTTTGTTATATATACATTATGTTATTTATATATGTTTATTATGAAGTTTTATAAATTTTTATTTTTTTTCATTTTTGTTGCACTACAAAAAAACAGAGAACAGAGACGGAATATTTTGTCTCTGATCGAAGGAAATTCCGTCTCTGAATATTCAGAGACAAAATCTGAGATGGATTTGTATCCATCTGTGACATAGCCGTCTCAGATTTCTGGGATGGATAAGTTCCATCTCAAACCTAACACAGAATATTCCATCCCTGAATTAGTATATGATCAAAGATAGATTTTGGAGTCGGATAATCCATCTATGAATTGGGGTGGATTTTGAGAAGGATAATTTCGTCTCAGACTTAGCACAGAATGTTCCATCCCTGAATCCATGTCTGATCATAGACGGATTTTGGAGTCAGATTGTAATATCCTAAATTTTAAGGACCCAATTAAAAATTTATTTTGGAAAATGTTGTTTTTTATAATTCTAGCAAAACGGAAAGTAAGGTGTAATATCTGACTAAATTATGAATATTATTGTTAAGTATGAAACTTTTTTTATATTAAATATTTAAAAGGACTATTATAAAAAAAATTTAAGAAGAAAAGAAAGAGCGTTTAAGAGAAATAACATAATAAACAAATAAATAAGTAGACAAATGAGAAGAAAAGAATCATAAAATAATTTTGAGATGTGAGAAAAAAAAATTTAACCATTAAATTAGGGATTTAATTGAAAAGGTAAAAATAATGGACAGGAGCTTTTTTATATTTAAACCAAAAGAAAATGTGTTGGCAACTTTTGGACCACACACCTGGACTCCACGGTTTCTTCTCAATGCTTAACCGCCTAGGATTCTTCAGGAAAGAAGGAGAAACTTCAATCCTTCCCATTTTACTGTCACACACATCTCTTTTCTTTTCGTGAGTGAGCCCGAAGCAGAGAAAAGAGAGAACAAAATAGCCATATGAGTTCAAATTTTTCTGGACATTTGGACAGTGACTCGTAGGGCTAAAGTTATGCCAGAAAATAAAGGAAGTGTGCAGTAGAAGAACGAAAAACAGAGGAAGCCAAGCAAATGTAGGAAGCCAAGCAAATGTAGGAAGCCAAGCAAATGTAGGAAGCCATCGGGTAAGTCTAAATCTCCTACTTTAATTCATTTTTTTCTTTTTTTGGATAGGGCCAACCAAAATATATCATAAGAAGATTAAGAATAGACTTTAAAGAGATTAAATCAGTGAAACCAAAAAAAAAATTAAGAATGCAGAAAACAGAGCATAAAGCCTTGGGAAAGTTAGAATTTCCTGGATTTGGATTTTAATCCATCTCTTTTGTTTATTTTTGGGTAAAATCAATCAAATATGTCATAATCTGAGTTAGAAACAAAATTATGATATTGAACTTGGAGGTCAAACTGAGAAAATACAACAGATAGGGACTGAACTGAAAAATGTAGCAAAAAGACTGATTTAGCATGATATGATTTTTGAGTATTTTGAATGATCAAATGAGGCCCTAAAATCTTTGAAAATTTATGACAACTACTTGGGAGGATAAATGATCAAATTGGAAAGTTTCATGACAATCAGAGAAGATTAACTTGGTAAAATATTGATAAACATAATCAGAATTCACTGTAGAGACAAACCTGGGCAGTTTGGGAGTTTGGCTCTGTATGGGCAACTAAATGATATTATTTTGGCCTACAGATTTTATGGCACCTAGCTAGGACATTGGCCTGTCTCCCTGCAAAATTTTATTTCATTTGGATATGGTTAGATAGGTCTAAAAGAATAAAACAACAGCTATATGAAAAATTGATAGCTTTGACTTAGGGTCACTAATGAGGTATGTAGAGGGGTCCAATGAGGGAATTTTAATCTGAAATTTTTATCATAGCATGTTCACATATAAATAAGGGTCTGTACCAAGTTTCATGAATTTTGGAGCTATAGATTAATACCAGAAATTTTCTCAAATTTAGACCTGAAAGTGGCTTCAAAACATAATAAAGTTGAATGTTTGGTAGTCTTTGTTCTGATTTAATGTTGTTTCTTGCTTTACTTGTCCTTTAGGCTTTCAATAAGATCTTTGGCATCCTTCTCCAGTTTGAAGTGTAGAAACTTAGCTCGGAGTTAAGGTGAGTGGGTTAATGCTTTTTATGACTAAATATTTTTCTTTAGTGACTCTTTGCATCATAGTGAAAACATGTAATATATCCAAATTTGGAGAGAATGATGATTCAGTTATATAATACTATTTTTAAATTAATGTTGCTATTGTGCTTGAAATGAATGATGAGATGTACACAATTATGAAACTTGTATGGTGATTTATATATGATTATACTTTCTTATTTTTCCATAAATGTTGATTATATTATGGGTTGTGAACGGTATATAGATTGAGTTGAAATGTGACACTCTCTGATTGTTGAGCTCTTTTGTTGTGGATAGCTGAAGTATGTTATTGTTGAATATTGTTCTATGATATGAGTTATGTTGTGGTTAGATTTGAAAATGATTATGAGTTGCTTATGATTATGGTTGTGTATGTGAATGAAATGAATGGAAAGGCATGGTGGTGCACCCCATGGGGATATCTACATGGAGACATAAGGGTGAAGATCTATATATGGAGAGATAAGGGTGGATGCGATGAGGGCCACGAGCAACGATCCAGAGGTACCCTGGACGACCCGGTTGACATAAGAAATTTGTGTATTTGATTGATTTAGAAATTGTATGATTGATTGATTCTCTTGTTGTTATGAGTTACTCTGAATTGTGTATATTATGATATATTTGGGTTATTAATATTTGATACATGTTATCATTATGATGCATTATAATTGTGTTTTTGTCATAGCGTAGTGTTGTCTGCTCACTGAGCATGTGGTTTGCTCATACCCCTCTTATTACAATTTTTTAGAGTTAGCAATTGAAGATGAGTATTTGTGCGAGAAGTAAGGGATTCTTAATTCAAGACCCATTTGAATTTGGGAATGATTTAAAGTCTTGATTTGTGTACTTCTATTGTTTTGCTACTCTAGTGTCGCTCCGTGATTACATAGGTAACCTAGGATCTGGATGTCTATCGTTGTAAGTTGAGGAATTGTGTATATAAATGACTCAATTATGTTAAAGATTTGGTTCTAAATATTTTGTTAATTGATTTGTTATGATGTAATGTATAAAATATATTCACAATAATATGATTATTTACTTTTATTTTTCTATTTTACAAGGTTGTATACGTCATGTCAATAAGATGACTTAGGTCCCGAGGTGAGGTTAGGCTCACTCTCGTGCTGGTCAGGTTTCCTTGGTGGGACATGACACAGATAATCTGTCTCTAAATTGGGGCAAATTCTAAGACGAAAAAATTTGTGTCTAATCTAAGATAGATTTGATTCCATCTCAGATTATTCCGTCTCCATTTAAAGATGGAATATCCATCCCAAATTTCCGCCTCTAATTAGAGATGAAATATCTGTCCCAGATTTCCACCCCTAATGTCCTGACCTTTTTTTTTACACAATTTGTTTTTAAAACAATTAAAGAACCTGTATATAAATGAAGAACAAATAATAATGAAACCAACAATCATATATAAAAATAATCAAACCAACAATCATATGTATAAAAATAAATAGTGTTATATAAAAATAAAAAATGTTGATACATAAAAACTCAAGTGTGTACATAAAAACAGCCATCCGTACAAACATAAACATAAAAAATGTAATCTAAGGGATGATCTAGGGCTGGGTCTCATCATCAATAGAGAGGTGTCTGTCCATGGACTCCATATAGCGGTCCATGATGGGCCAAAATTCATCCAGCTGGGATGCCTGTGTTTATATCAACTGAGAACACTCATCCAACTGATGGTTTGTCGTGGCAAGCTACTCTTGTTGAGTCTTTAGTTACTCAATCACTGGCTTCATGTGGCCCTATAGCTCCTCCTTGAACTAAGGATGTAGACTAAATGAATCAACAAAATAGTGGCTCAAGGAACCGATCTAACGCACCTCAGACACCGTGCAGAAGATCCGCCCCTTCTTGTGTCGTCGATCTCGTCATTCCCATCTTCGCCACCTATACCAACTGTAGATGCCCGGGAGGACCTCAACTGTGTGTACTCCTCTTGTCAAACTCCAAACATTAGAACCTCAAATTTGAAGAAAAAATGATTATAATACAAATTTGAACCTCAAAGTATACGTACATAGACTTCTCGGGACCAATCGTCAATAAATTCATCTATGTTCCTGTTTTTGTGAGTTCGCATGAACAGGTCTGCCAGACGAGGCTTCTTCCTAATTTCACTCTCCTGCAACTTACAAGATTACATATTGTAAAAATACAAGCATTAGAAAAATTAGTTAGACTTGAAACGCATGTATACCAGTTAGCGCATGTGCTCAGAGGTTGGAATGCTGCCTCTGGTATGTAGTGTTCCTCCAGTGGTGGAGGCCCTGTTCTTCTGTGCCTAGACTTGCTTTTTCTTAAATGCATCGATCCTTCATGCAAGGTCCAGCTAAAGCATTAATTCCTCACTGATCTAGTTTAGTTTCTCTCCTTTTGCAAACCATGCAGTCCTGATACGCCCCATTATGCGACGTAAGACCTGGCCAGGCTTCGCGTCCAATTCTTCCATATTTGGGTTACATGTTCGGGCAACCACCTGTTATGTTTCTACAAAATGAAAGTTGGAATAAGACTTTCAAATAAGGAAGATAAACAAAAGGCCAAACAAAAGTCTAACAAAAAATAACTTACCACCCATTCCTTGAACTAATTTCACGACGGGATAGAAACTAGGCAAGTTGAATATTAAAACATTAATATAATCAAACATAATAATCATACAAGTGAAACTAAAGGCATAAAAAGAATACAAAAAAATGACTCACGAATCTCAAATTGGTCATATCCATCATCTGCGATCAATTGAATCGGTCTGGATGGTGTGCACAGTAGACTGTGTGCTAGCAGGAGTACGCTCCTTGTCCACTGACCTAGTAAAAGTTCTAGGGACCTCAACTGACTCTATCTGTTTAGAGTTGGTGCTCTGTCTGGGAAATAGTGGAGGTGAAGGGGCAGGCGGTGCTGACGTAGATGGTATAGATGAGGGACGAGGTAATCGTATCGTCAAACGGCTTCCTCCGTGGCCTCTACCCTAACTGTTGTTACCACTCGATATCTGCATCAAATAGTTAGTTAATGTCAAAAGCATGTTAATGATCATAATTACAAATTAATGCTTCAGTTAAATTCTATGATTAATCTAATACCACGTTTCATATAAATAAAACAATCAATCAGAGGACTCTTGTTCTTCTAGATTCATCACCTCCTCGCTGTCTCCTTCAGACATTGTGTCATCTTCCTCATCTTCTTCATCTTCCTCTTCGTGATTAATGAACCCTTGTTCATTTACATCCCTTTCATTCTCTTCATATTGACCATCATCGCGTAGCACTTGAAGGTCATTGTCATCCTCAACCATGGTTGGCATGATCAGGCTCATATCTTCTTCTTGAAATGCATCAGCACCCACATGAGTACTTTGTGCATCAATAGCTCTTATAGACTTAACCTTAATCATTGCTAGCCAGTCATCCTTACTGTTGTTTGTAGGATAAGCAGAATAGCATACTTGTTAGGTGAAGACAAAGGGGTCATACGTTGCTAGCCTCCGGGACTTGTGAAATTTTGGCAGAGTTTCCCCTTAAAGTAGCACATACCCAAATTTAAAAGAAACCTAATGAGTACAACCATCAAATTTTGACAAACAAACAAATCAAATTTTTGATGCTATACATAAAAGAAAACAACTCAATGGTCAGCACTTCAGCACACACACAAGTGCTGACCAACAAAAGAAAAACATGAAGCAACTAAGTAATCAATTACTTGAAAAAACACTACATTTGATTTCTATACACACCTATGCCTAAGACAAGAGATGGAAAAAATAGGAATAATTTGAAGCCTACTAACCTAGACTCCAGAAAATTATGCAGGACCACACATCTCTAGAGAAATGAACCAATGAGCATTGAATGGGGAAAAAATCCTTAACTACGTTGCAACCAAAGGATTAAATTATGAAAAAATATTTGGATTAATAAGATTATTTGGATTAATAATATTATTTGAACCATCAGTTGCAATGCATAAATTTATTTGGATTATATTATGCAAAGCTACAAAAAGGAATATTAAAGATAATATTTTCCCTACACTTGGTAAAGATGAAAGGATAACCATCATAAAGGTGTCTCAATACTATTAAAGACTTATAATTATCTCAATTTTCTCTTTTAAAGATTAAGTGTCTCAATCTAATACTCTTATTAGATTAATTTGTTTCAATTTGATGTTTTTATTCCTAAATTTCTTAATATATATCACTTAACACAATCCAATGCAATAGAAGACAAAGGGCATGAAACAATAAAATATGTATCTAGAACGTTTAAAAAAAGAAAGTCCAAAAAGAATGAAAAACAAATACACTGTATCAAAATAAGACGTCATAAATATTTTCTCATAAAAAAGGCTCTTATATGTAGGTTAAAGTAATTTTTTTAGAATAAAATACTATCCATTAACCTACATATAATGAAATCAAGATTTGATTAAGTATCAAATATTAAATTAATTTTTTTTCGTGTTCATGTTTAGAAAAAAGGATAAGCATGTCTATTTCTAGGATTCATTCAAATGAAAAGTCTTGAATGAGTAAAGTACAACACTTTCCCATCTCATTTGAGGTTAAGAAATGTTTGATGACAAATAAGATTGAATGATGACAAATAAGATTGGTTTCATATTCTTTGAAAGACCTATAGCTTTGGAAATTATAATTTTTTACCAAGTCATAGAGAGATCTAACACAATCATAGACAACTTTTCAGTTATCAACATTATTTGTTAAATTCCTCCCTTCTGAAAGTGTTGTCTTCACAAAATTATTCAAGGTGGGGAAGAAGCACTCTGAAATGGATAAAGATCTAGATGACGCGATCATGGCTATGGGAACTACTTTATCGAAAGTAGGATTCGACGATTGCCCAGTGAATAAAGATTATTTTAAACTTGGGCCTTTCATGGATGAACTTGGGCTCTTCATGGATGAAGAAGACTAGGATCTAATTGAAGGGAAATTCAAAGATATTGAAGAAGATGTCAAAAAAAAGAAGATGTAGATGAGCATCTTGTCAATATGAGTCTTAACCTCATTTTTGTCGTTCCACCAGAATATGAAGCACATTATGAAATTTATGTGGGAGAGAATGAGGAAGATTTAGAAGACTTGTTGGAAGATTCGCTATTTGTAGAAGATGACATAATTTCAAGTGTCGATAGTCTATACAATGACTGGAATGACGAACTCGACAATTTGGCTAAGTTTGAAAAACTAACTGACGTACAAAAGGAACACCTATGACCTTTGCATATTAAGGCTTTACTAGAAGGAAAGCCTACTAATAGGGTTCTAGTGGATGGTGGAGCTGTCATCAATCTAATACTAAGAGCCACGTTCAAGATATTAGAGAAGAATGAGTCTGATTTAATTCAGATAGATATGGTTGTCACTAATTTTAGTGACAAGTCTTCTCCTTCCAATGGTGTAGCGATGTTGAATATCCGTGATGGATCAGTCGAAAGAGCAACCTTATTCGTAGTAATTCCCTCGAAATCTAGTTATAATATTTTGTTGGGAAGAGATTGGATCCATGCTATCAGAGCAATCCCGTCGACTGTGCATCAAAAGTTGATCCTTTGGAATAGTGAAGGACAAGTAGAGGTGATTGAAGCAGATGATAATCCTTGCCATTTACAGCAGCTCATGTCTACTTCAGAATTTACGCTCCAAATATCAGACCAGTCACAAACAGAGGATGGATTGATCAATAAGGAGGCTCTGGAAGTTTGCTTAATGGATCAATTTGGTATTAAATTGATGGATAAGGCCGATGAATATCGGCCAAGTGTGGAGAAGGTCAACGAAAATCGGCCAAGTGCCAACCATGAGTCTTAAGATTCAAATGGACAGGTTGTCGGCTTACCTGGCCGACAAAATAGTCAATACAACAGAAGGTATGTTGTTAGGCTGCATCATAGACGATGACCCTTTGGGATTTGAAAAAGGGCCTGATGAAAAGATGAACGTCAAAGCAAAGGATCCTTTGGAAGAGGTGAACTTGGGCACCAAAGAGAATAAGAGACCAATTTTTGTAAGTGCATTTTTGCCAAAGGAATTCAAGGAAGAGCTTGTCATATTAATCACGGAATACAGAGACTGCTTTGCCTGGGATTACAATGAGATGCCTAGTTTAAGTAGAGACCTCGTCGAACACAGACTACCACTCAAAGAAGGATATAGACCAGTCAAACAAGTACATAGGAGATTCACCCTTGAAATGGTATTAAAAATCAAAGAGGAGGTCAAATGTCTACTTAAAGCTAAGTTCATCAAAACTATCAGGTATGTTGGACAACTCTCTAATGTAGTTCCAATTATTAAGAAAAATGGCAAGTTAAGGGTATGCATTGATTTTGGGAATCTGAATTTGGCAACTCCTAAAGATGAAGATCCTATGCCGATAGCAGACATGTTAGTAGATGTTGTGTCTGGGTATGAAATCCTAAGTTGTATGGATGGTCATGTAGGTTATAATCAAATCTTCATAGCTGAGGAGGACATGTTGAAAACTGCTTTCAGATGTCTAAGAGTCATTGAGACATATAAGTGAGTTGTCATGCCTTTCAGTTTAAAGAATGCAGGGGCCACCTATCAAAGAGCGATGAACACCATCTTCCATGATGTCATAGGGAAGTTTATGGAGGTTTATCTCAATGACGTCATTGTCAAGTCAGAAGATAAGCAAAACTACTTGACACATTTAAGGCAGGCTTTTGAAAGAATGCGAAAGAATAGCCTTAAAATGAATCCGAAAAAATGTACTTTTGGAGTATTGACTGCCAAATTTCTATGATTCTTAGTCCATAAAAAAAGCCATTGAAGTGGACAAGAATAAGACTAGGGTAGTTTTGGAAGCCATTGCACTAACAAATAAGAAGGAATTACAATCTTTCTTAGGGAAAGTGAACTTTTTAAGGAGGTTCATATCTAACTTGTTGGGTAGGACTAGATTTTTTCA
Organism: Biancaea sappan; assembly: GCA_037074585.1. Taxonomy (NCBI): domain Eukaryota; kingdom Viridiplantae; phylum Streptophyta; class Magnoliopsida; order Fabales; family Fabaceae; genus Biancaea; species Biancaea sappan. The sequence continues at coordinate 40,443,987 of CM073491.1, read as the reverse complement.
CCTTTGGTCAAACTGAAAGCTGAGCAAGAGTTCGTCTGGGAGCCCTATCACCAAGAGGCTTTCGATCAAATCAAGCACTATTTGACGAATTCTTCAGTTATGATCTTACTAGTACCACGATAGCCATTGAAGTTATATATTTTAGCTTCTGAAGAGACAACAGGATGTTTACTGGCTCAAGATGATGAAAATAGTGTCGAAAGAGCCGTTTACTACCTTTGTGGAGTTTTAAATGATGCAGAGACAAGATATAGTGCAATTGAGAAATTGTGTTTATCATTGTATTTTTCTTGTACCAAGCTAAAATATTATATGATACCTTGCAATGTATTTGTCCTGTTAAAGATAGATATACTAAAATTTATGTTATCCAAACCTGTTCTTAATGGACGCATCAACAAATGGACTATTGAACTGTTAAAATTTTTCTTACAATATGTACTAGTAAAAGTTGTCAAAGGCCAAGCATTGGCTAACTTTTTAGTTGACCATCCTGGCCTAGACACAAATAATGACATAAATTTTGTCGGAGTGACACCATGGCGTCTTTATTTTGATAGATCAAGGCACAAAAAAAGAAAGTGGCATTAGGATTTTAATAATTTTCCCAAAGGGAACTCCAACCAAATTTATGTTTGAACTAAAGTACTCTTGTTCTAACAATGAGGCTGAATATGAAGCTTTAATTGTCGAGTTAGAGATACTTTGTCAGATGAAAGCATAAAGGGTGCATATACTTGGAGATTCCCAGTTAATCGTCAAACAACTTACTCAGGAATATAGATGTGTTAATCAAAATTTGATTTTGTGCCGTGGCAAGTAAGTTAATGAAAAAGTTTAATGAAGTAATTGTCCAACACATTCCTAAGGAATCAAATAAAGAAGCCAATGACTTAGCTTAGATAGTTTCTGGGCATAAAGTTTCTCAAAAAGTTCTGTCGGATCTAATAAAAATCAAAGAGCTTTTATATCCTTTAGAGGAAAGGGATGTTTTACAAAAAGATGTTTATCCAAATAATGATTAGAGAAAAGCAACCATTGATTATTTGGAGAATCCAAATTCTAACATAGAACAAAAATTTAAGTATAGAGCGTTAAATTTTGTAATGTCAGGTGGACAATTATATAGGAAGTGTCGCGTCCCGAAAAATGGTCATATTAATAATCACAAAAACCTAGGGATACCTTAGTGGTAGCCCATAATTTACAAAGTAAATTACAATTAAATAAATAAACCCCTCTAGATACAGCAGGACCTAAGTGGCATATAGGATTACAGAGCATTTCTATAAGTTCAGATAGTATTCTCCGACTACATGCAGTATGTCTCCAAGCTGCTAACCTCCAGTAGTTTCCCAACCTCCTTAGTTGCTAAATCTGAAAACAGCAATAGAGAGTGTGAGTTTTATAAAAGCTCAGTGAGTAAATGACGGTGCAAGAAAATAGGGTAGAAGTGCAAATACTAGCCTCACTACCATAATCAGAATGAAAACCATTAACATAAATTAGTACGAAATATAATATATATATATATATATAGAATGTACCTTACCACACAACCAAAATCTGTGGTTCAACGCGAGTCTACAATCTCACAAACGAACCATAAAACAATCCTCAAACGCAGAAAAGCATAAGTAAACAATCACTCCAAAATGCATTATGTAATGCATGATGTATATTTGCATTTGCCACACTTTTTCCTACACACCACATTGAAGACTGAGCCTCAATGAGGTTTCCTTCTTGTGATGTGTACAAATACAATATGCAAGGCCTATTCCCCTTCTCTACCCATTGAAAACCAACCCTCAATGAGTGTATTCCAAAGGCACACACCTTTGAATATATCCACACTTTGCAGAAGACCAACTCTCTGCTTTCCATATTTCTTTTCTTTTCTTTTCTTTTTCAAAAGCAATATAAATGTGCAAATGATGATATGTGATGTATTTTTCACATAATAATCCATCCACTCATTCCACACACATTCCATACCACAACAAAGATAAACATTCCATTCATAATTCCACTTTCTAAATAATATAATTAACTAGAGGTATAAATAAACATAAAGTTCCAAATACAATTAAACATAAAACCCATTATTCCATAAAATAAACCCCACAAGATAATTCCCATAATCATTCAATGAAATCCCTCAATCTAGTTATTTCCACTAACTAGGGAATTTCATTGATGATTTACCAACTATGATGTGAATGGGATTTATATTGACTTGACCAAATAATTTATTAAAAACTTAATGGCAAGGTCATCCACTCACCTCAATGCCGATAAGGTTTACCGTATAAGAAGCCCCAGGAGACAAAGCCAATGAAGCTCCCAAGTCACCTAGAACCAACCCAAATCAATAACTAAATAAATACAGAAAATCCCCACCACAACCCTGACCTTTGGTTATTGATTTGGTCTTAAATCTTATCTGGTAGTTCATTTACAAATAATACTTATACCACTAGAAACTAGACTCAAATAGCTTTCCAACGATATAAAGTTTGTTAAAAACAGAGTTCGGATAAAGGAGTTATGGCCATTTGAAAAATAGACTAAGAGCCTTGAAATGGCTGTGCTTGGGCTCCACGACTGGTGCCTAGGCACTACACACATGCTTGGCGCTTAGGCGCCAAGCCCATTTCTTCCTCTTCCTTTTTAGAAGTGTGGCGCTTAGGCGTCACAATCACGACAGAACGCGATCTGGCTCAGATTTGGCCTAGATCTGGCTAAATCTTCATTGTTTTCCATGATTTCTTCCATGGGATTTCATCATTGGTGTCTAAGCAGCATTTAAACACCAAAAGCCCCAATTTTAATCGAGAAACAATGCCAGAATCTCGATTTTACCCTAAATACCCCTAAAACTAGAAAATAGAGAAAACGTTCGATGAATCGGAATCGTTACCTCGATTCCTTGCTTTCCCTAGGTTGTTTGGCCTCCAATGGCTCACCCTACCACCGAAGAAAGGTTCTCCGAAGCTCAGTTAAAAAGGTAGAGAGAGAGTAGAGAGAAGGCAGAGAAAAAGAGAGAAGAGAGAGTGAGGAGAGAGAGGAAAGTGAGAAAATGAGGAAAAATGCGTGGGACCGCTTATATATACCCGCCTAGGGTGAAATTACTACTTTGCCCCTAGGTAACTCTTGGTTAACCTTGATAGTGGCAAACTCATAATTTCTCCAATTTGGGTATTTTCTATATCTTTAATACCATCTAGTTCCTCATTTCACTTTTGTCTATCTTTGGACCTCATAAGTACTTGGCCTTCTCTTTACCTTATGATTACTTTCTTTATTCTTTATCTCTCGACTCTATCTCCACGAAATTTCCTCTTTTTCTTATCTTTCCTCAATTCTTAAAAACATCACCTGCCATAAAATACCCGGTTCAATTATTTATCTCCACTTCCATAAATAATGCACAAAAATAATAATTCAAATATAGAAAAATTAAAATTAACCCAACAATTCTATTAAAATAATGGAAAATTTCATTACAACAACCGTAATACCGCCAATTATGAAATTCCAAAATTGGGGGGTATTACATTCCACCCCCTAAAAAGAATACGGTCCCACGAATTCAAAAACTTACTAGGAACCTCGAAAGTCACCACGATAATTGATGAGATACGGAACTCTCAAACTTTCATTGAAAATTAAAGTATAAATATACTGCCACTCATAAAGCCCCATGTTTTCTAAAACAAAAATAGAAATAAAAACTAAAGTCCCCAACAGTTATACAGCTCCAATAGATTGTGGAGCTCCAAAACTTCCCTCACTCAGGGATGAGCATAAATTGCTCCAAGATCAAAACCAAAATACAGAACCTCTCGTATGAAGCCTGGAAAGGTGTCAAATCTGTGCTGTTCTGATAGTTGTTGCCACAAACAAAGTTAAGGAACTTAGGGTGGCTTAAGTAATTACTACACATAAGTTCCTCTACCACTCAACCTCGAAATGCCCACATCCAAAAGCATAAACAAATAAAATAAATAAATAAAATACCCTTGGGATAATTATCCTATATGGTATCCGGTCGTCCTGGAAGCATATGTACAATATGGTATCTTGCTCGTGATTCACACAGAGCATATCTTGATACCATTATGTACTACCTTTCAATCATTAACCTCATAAATCCTACACGTTATATTATAAGCACCACAAACATAATCCACACGCATATATCACAATAATATAAAATATATGCATTCCACCTGAAGGCGTCATCCCCTGATTGGCAGGTCGCCCTTTGGGTATCAGACTGAACCCAGGCTTCCATATTACCATCATGTCCACTATCCACAGCCACAATAATAAACATAAATTATTTAAATAAATAAAAAGGAAATAAATTATACATAAAGCCACATACACACCATACAAACAATCCTCCCATAGATCTACGATCCCATAGGATACCCACTCAAGAATCCTGTCACGTGAGTTTGTGATTTCACAGACTGGATATCCCTATAAAGCCTGTTCCTTAACCCATTTTGCTTTCAGGTGCATTCCCTATGGTCATAGTCCCTGTGTTCTATATCAGCAGTCACTGGTTTCTGACCTCAAGAATACACCTGAACCACATCCACAGCGCTAACTAATGACTATCTAATCAATACAAATCTAACAAAAAGAAAATGGGTCCTAACTTTCATTCCTTTCTGGATGTTAACACTTGAATTTCTACAATATCAAGTAGCTAAAGTCACAGGAATGATTACCCTAGAAATCCAGCTCATGAAATGAATCATTCCATTGATTTCTAGGGTAAACCCCTCTACTCTAAGTCTTACCGGACCCTCGTGTACACTAAACCTATCCCATCTCTCAGTTCATTGGGTCATGTCCATGACCAACAATAGGCCAATAAGAACATGTCCGCAACCAAAACGAACCAACTTACAGGCCAAAGCTTCTACCTTAGTCTATGAAACTAAACTAAGCCTATTCCCACACTTCCCTAAAGAAATTTATATTTGGGGTCTCACATAACCACACATATATACACACTCCACGTATGTTCATATGTGAGTCATTGCGTTTGCACACACACCCAAACGCATTCTTTTTCAAACTAACGTACATGCTCCTAAGGTACTCACTCTAGCACCAATGAGTTTAGGTTTAACCTAAACTCATCCCAGGCCATTTTCATGGCACTATTCCCTTACCCTCAACATAGAACACCCTTGAAACTCACTCTACCAATATACAAAGATCCTCAATCATCCTCGATCGAATTCAACCTACCAAGCGTGTTACATAATCACTAATATGTACACACTATAAACTTATAGGCCTTCTTACCACAGAGAAGTTGGCTATACCTCCCATTAACTTACAACATCAAGCATCCACTATCAATTCTACCCAACTCAAGTGACACTCAGGCCAAAAGCCTACCAACAACACACTCAAACCATTTAAAAGTCATAAGGTTTCCACCCCCTTACTGAGATAGAAACACTTATAAACTACCCTCTACCTCATCTGACCTTCTCAGGTAAGGACTTCACGCATCTTCACATTTGCATACCGACTATATCCTCACCCATTGACTATCAAGAACTTGTTTCGTGAGTCCTTTCTTCTCTCAAAGGCTAATCCTACCTATCTAAGCATACTCACTGCATTGTATGATCACCTATAAACCTCCAACCATATAGGTGCAACCTAGTCAAGTTGTCTCAAAAGATTTACAACTTACTCCAATCACCCTTATATCGTCTTCCACTTCACTAAGGTGTCTTCCTTTGGAGAACTACACAATCTGCACTAGTTCCCTCAACCTGACCTCCCATACCGCTAGATTTATATGAGATACATATTCAAGTACGCATCCCAACTGTAACAGCTCATGTTTTCCTCTCCAGATTCATCTTAAAGTACTCATTCAAACCATAAAAGAAACAACCTTTGCCTACTACCTACTAATAGTACTCACTTGGACTTCCACATTCCAAACATCAAGATCACTATCTTCTAGCTTGAGAATTGCCCTGACTAGAAGAACTACACTGACCTCAATTCTCAGGATGGAACCTATATCTTAGCCCTTAGCACTTCACACATAAGCATTCTCCCCTCTCATACTCCCTTTTTCCTAACGGTTCCTATATACTTCAACCTCCACCATCCAACTTCAACTCAAAATAACTTGGTTGAAGTACCTGCTTACACACGGCCTACCTAGAATGCCATCAACACTTAGGAGAATGGACTATATGCCCGTCCACATAGGTATTAATTCAGAAAATCCCACGTAATCCCTTAAAAGCACCTAAAAGAAACCCCAAACTCTCAACCACCAACTCCCTCTTAGCACCTGAGGCACCAAGCCCAAACCCTTAATGGATAACCTAGGTTTTCCGCTCTTCATGGATTTTGGGAAGAAACTTCCCAAAAATCTATCCTTTATGCTCTTCCTCTTCTTTCTTTGGTTTGCTAAGTCAAAATAATATTCATAAGGCAATTTAGTGCAATTAAATCTCAAAACAAACAATTTTCATGAATTTTTCCAAATTATTTAGAAATCCTTACAAGAAAATTTTTTTAATCCATAAAAATAGTTTGCTTGCCACCATGAACTAAATAGTATCAAAACCAATAAAAAAAGTCCCTCACTCCACTTAATTAATCACCCAAACCACAAAGAATGCCCACACACCTCGTGGGTATGCGTTTCCTAGCCACAACAAAATATAATACAATACATGCGTATACGTAATGTATTTAGGTTATAGATATAATATAACCATTTCCCACTTTTCTCCTAATAACCCAATTTCCATAATTCACTAAATATACATAAATAAAAATTTGTGCAGAAAATAAACAGAAACCCAACACTAAAAAAAAATCTCAGCAAGTTTTCTCTAACTTCCTAATATATATAAATATACTCATAAAACCACCACACATGGACAAAACAAGTCTTATCATACCTCCAAATTAATAACTGATATCTCAGTTTCCCACTACCACTTACAATCCCATTACAGATACATATATATAAACATATAAATACCTTTCAGTAAACAGCTAAGTTTACATACCACAACATACCAAATAAAAAATAAAGTATAACAAATAACCACACATCGCATGGAAATCCCGTATTTCCACAATACATAACCACACACGCACCCACATGCTAAAAAAAATATTTAGAACAACCTCGGTGGTAATGTAGCAAGCTATATCTGGACTGAGCTTATGAGCTCTCTATGCTCCAAGGATTTCTCCGCTATCTGGAGCCAACCACCTGTATACAAGTACTAGCACTTCTTATGATAATAAGATTATTCAACTCACTCCACCGAGGAGTAAGTCGCAAAAGGAAAACTTATCCTATAGTGCCTTTTATGGAACATAAACCCATGGTTATGCTACGTAGTTCACGACAATGGGGAAGGGCCCACAAAGAACACCATTGCTCTCTAATCTATAAGAGACCTAAACTCAAACCTCCCATCTGATACCGTTTTGTCACGCCCCAAAAAAAGGGCATATTAATAATCATACAAAAGCCCATAATTTACAAAGTAAATTACAATTAAATAAATAAACCCCTCTAGATACAGCAGGACCTAGGAGGCTTATAGGATTACAGAGCATTTCTATAAGTTCAGATAGTATTCTCCGACTACGTGGAGTATGTCTCCAAGCTGCTAACTTCCAACGGTTTCCCAACCTCCTTAGTTGCTAAATCTGAAAACAGCAATAGAGAGTGTGAGTTTTATAAAAACTCAGTGAGTAAATTACTGTGCAAGAAAATAGGGCACAAATGCAAATACCAACCTCACTACCATAATTAGAATGAAAACCATTAACACAAATCAATACAAAATATAATATATATGTATATATATAACATATCTTACCACACAACCAAAACCCGTGGTTCAATGCGAGTCTACAATCTCATAAACAAACTATAAAACAATAATGCATAAAAGCATAAATAAACAATCACTCCAAAATGCATTATGTAATGCATGATGTATGTTTGCATTTGCCACACCTTTTCCCACACACCACATTGAAGACTGAGCCTCAATGAGGTTTCTCTATTGCGATGTATACAAATACAATATGCAAGGCCTATCCCCCCTCTCTACCCATTGAAGACCAACCCTCAATGAGTGCATTCCAAAGGCATACACCTTTGAATATATCCACACTTTGCAGAAGACCAACCTTCTACTTTCCATATTTCTTTTCTTTTCTTTTGTTTTCTTTTTCAAAAGCAATATAAATGTGCAAATGATGATATGTGATGTATTTTCCACACAACAATCCATCCACTCATTCCACACACATTCCATACCACAACAAAGATAAACATTCCATTCATAATTCCACTTTCTAAATAATATAATTAACTAGAGGTATAAATAAACATAAAGTTCCAAATACAATTAAATATAAAACCCATTATTCCATAAAATAAATCCCATAAGATAACTCCCATAATCATTCAATGAAATACCTCAATCTAGTTATTTCCACTAACTAGGGAATTTCATTGATGATTTACCAACTATGGTGTGAATGGGATTTATATTGACTTGACCAAATAATTTATTAAAAACTTAATGGCAAGGTCATCCACTCACCTCAATGTCGATAAGGTTTACCGCATAAGAACTCCCAGGAGACAAAGCCAATGAAGCTCCCAAGTCACCTAGAACCAACCCAAATCAATAACTAAATAAATACAGAAAATCCCCACCACAACCCTGACCTTTGGTTATTGATTTAGTCTTAACTCTTATCTGGTAGTTCATTTGCAAATAAAACTCCATTGGAAACTAGACTCAAAGATCTTTCCAATGATATAAAGTTTGTTAAAAACAGAGTTCGGATGAAGGAGTTATGGCCATTTGAAAAATAGACTAAGAGCCACGGAATGGCTAGCGTTTGGGTACCACGACTGGCGCCTAGGCGCCACACACATGCTTGGCGCTTGGGTGCCAAGCCCATTTCTTCCTCTTCCTTTTTAGAAGTGTGGTGCCTGGGTGCCACGATTGGGACAGAATACAATCTGACTCGGATTTGGCCCAGATCTGGCCAAATCTTCACTGTTTTCCATGATTTCTTCCATGGGATTTCATCTTTGATGTCTAAGGAGCATTTAGACACCAAAAGCCCCAATTTTAATCGAGAAACGAAGCCAAAATCTAAATTTTATCCTAAATACCCCTAAAACTAGAAAATAGAGAAAACGTTCGGTGAATCGGAATCCTTACCTCAATTCCTTGCTTTCCCTAGGCTGTTTGGCCTCCAATGGCTTGCCCTACCACCAGAGAAATGTTCTCTGAAGCTCAGTTAAAAAGGTAGAGAGAGAGTAGAGAGAAGGCAGAGAGAAAGAGAGAGTGAGGAGAGAGAGGAAAATGAGAAAATGAGGAAAAAGGCATGGGACTGCTTATATATACCCGCCTAGGGTGAAATTACTACTTTGCCCCTAGGTAACTCTTGGTTAACCTTGATAGTGGCAAACTCATAATTTCTCCAATTTGGGTATTTTCTATATCTTAAATATCACCTAGTTCCTCATTTCACTTTTGTCTATCTTTGGACCTCACAAGTACTCGACATTCTCTTTACCTTATGATTACGCTCTTTATTCTTTATCTCTCGACTCTATCTCCACGAAATTTGATCTTTTTCTTATCTTTCCTCAATTCTTAAAAACATCACCAGCCATAAAATATCTGGTTCAATTATTTATCTCCACTTCTATAAATAATACACAAAAATAATAATTCAAATATAGAAAATTAAAATTAACCCAACAATTCCATTAAAATATTGGAAAATTTCAGTACAACAACTGTAATACTGCCAATTACGAAATTCCAAAATTGGTGGGTATTACAGGAAGACTGTCAACGGATAATTGGAAGAGTGCTTGAGTGAGTCGAAGGCATAGATTGCCTTGTCAGAAGTCTATGAAGGCATTTGTAGAGCTCATCAATTAGGTGAAAAAATGAAATGGATCCTTCGACAACGAAGATTTTACTGGCAGACACTAGTCAAAGATTGTATAATGTTTGCCAAGTCTTGTGAAAAATGTCAAAGACATGGTCATATAAAAAATATTGCGGCTAGTGAGTTATATTGATTATTAGACCTTGGCCATTTAGAGGATAGGCATTGGACTTAGTTGGTCAAATACATCCTCTTTCTTCAAAAGGGCATAAATATATTTTAGTTGGGGTTGCCTATTTCACCAAGTGGGTTGAAGCAATCGCATTAAAAGATGTCGCCTATCAAGATGTGATCTATTTTATTGAAAATCACATCATATATTGGTTTGGGATACCTTAAACTCTGACAATAATTTAAGGTATCGTTTTCACTGGACGAAAAGTTGTCGAATATGCTTATTCTAGGAAGATAAAATTAATTACATCGACACCTTATTATGCATAGGCAAGTGACCCAAGTAGAGGCTATCAACAAAATACTTATAAGCTTGATAAAAAAGCATGTTGGTTGACAGCCTAGAAATTGGCACAATACCCTTGATCAGGTTTTATGGGCATACAGAAATTTGCCAAAGAAATTAACAAGCACATCATCGTATAAATTATTTTATGGCCATGATGTCATTTTGCCTGTTGAGATTAATCTCCAATCAATTCGTATCCAAAAACAAGATGAATTAACAGTTGAAAGTTATTGGGATTCAATGTTTGACAAATTAAATGAATTGACAGACAAGAAATTAATTGCTTTAGAGAGTTTAATTTGATAAAAAGAGTGAATTGCTAAATTTTATGACTGTTGAGTTAAATACAAGTTGTTTAATTTGGGCGATTTAGTATGTGAGGTAATTTTGCCTGTTGAGAAACATTATTGAGAATATAGCAAATGGTCGCCAAAATAGGAAGGGCCATTTATAGTTACGCGAGTCTTCTTTGGTAATGCTTATGTATTCGATGAAGTTAACTCTGGACTAAAGGTAATATCAATCAACGGTAAATACCTAAAGTCATACAGGCCGATAATGTGCGAAGTAAAAGTTGAATAAAGAATTTTTAGTACTTTGAAACTTTGTACAAATTATTGTTGAATGCTATGAATGAATAAAGGAATAAATATAATTTATTTAAATTTTTTGGATTAAAAGGACCGACAAAATAAATCAAATAAATCTATCAGATGAGCCTAATTGACATAACTACATTTAGCTTAGGAGTTCCTAGACACAAGCCAATGTCTCTTTGTCTGCATGGGCTGACAAATATTAAGTCTCCAAAGACTTTATCTTTTCGGCAAAAGCTTGAGCATTGACTGCAACGGCTGTGACACTTTCTATTATTTTTTCCTATTTTGCCACACGTTTGGTTAGAGCATGGTTGAGTTTGTCTTTTAACAATTTAGCTTATGCCAATTCTTTTTTGGTTTTTTTTTTAAAAATTTTTTCTTCTAACACGACGAGGTATTCTTCAAACCGACCGATATTGCCAATAGCAATTAGGTAGCTTTCCTTTCTTTTGGCAATCATTTTGTCCTATCGGTCTATTTTGGCCTTTAGATCTTTTAATTGATCAATAACGATTTCTTTTCCTGACATCTCCTTGGTATAGGTAGAGATGACCTAATTGAAGTTTAGAGCTTTGTGACAAATGTTAATAAAATCCTTGAAGGTTGAGTAAAGGCTTTGACAGGAGATGGGAAGTTGTGATATGACCGATTAAAGTTCATTCAAGATGACTTGAATTATGCTTCTTAAGGATTCATCAGAAGTAATAGCCTTGAAGGAGTAATCTAGGAAGGTCTTCAACTCTTTTATAAGTTCTTCAACTTTTGAATCTGTTGAAGATTCTTCTGGAACTAGCAAAGAGACTAACAGAGTTGAACCACCCGATTGATCAATGCATCTATGTCTAGACCACTAGCAATTGAATAGGTAGAAGGCCCTACTTAGTCCATCGGGTGAATTGAACTAGAGACGGGATGATACAAACCTCACCAACTTGTGACGAGACCCAAAAAAAAATTAGTCCCTAGGACCATTTTACTTCATATTTGGATGGAAACCACAACCTGCCACCTATAAAGAGATGCGAACATTGGTATGATGAAGATGCCACAATCACGATTGATAAGTCAGAGTATGGACGCAACAGACAAAATCTGATAAGTTCGAAAGTTCTTTAAAGAACCAAAGAGAAATTTATCCTCACAAAAGTATTCTCATTTTTATTGAATGAAAAGGCCTATTTAAAGGCATTACAAAGGAAGCTACCAAAAATAGAAAAAGGAAACTAATTGCTAAAAGGAAACTAATTTAAAAATAGAAAAAGGAAACAATTAGCTTTCTCTCCAAGCTACACACATCAGGAAACTAAATCAAATGATCAACTCTAATTGGGCCACAAATATAACAAAAAGCCTAAATACATTAAATTAAATAAACGTATTTAATCTAATCTTCCTTGGTCCAATGCTATCTTTGATTAGTGCTACTCGGATCATAGGGAAAATTTAGTCTCAAAATCAATGATATGAAATTGAGAATTTCTTCTTTCAACATGGTAGTTGGGTTCATATCATGGGAGATATAGGTGAGATGTCGGCCACTAAAGCTTCCATGTCGAAACCACCACAGATCACAAGAGGCAGATTGCCTTATGAAGGTAATTCAATAGTAGTGTGGCTTTGTTCGGATCGTTGGGAACTAGAAGATACTAACACCTGGTCATGTTCTTTAGGTGATAGAGTTTGTCAAGATGAAGAATGTACAGTTGTCGATTCCTCGATGAGAAAAGCTTTAGTAGCTTCAATGGTCAGCTCTCCCTAACGGGTTTCAACTGGCAGCAACGTTGTCAGAGCCTCAATCTGAAGAGTAGCTTGTGTAGTCTCAATCTGAGGGATTCTAATAGATATCTCTACAATAAGAGCCTCACCCTGAAGAGCTCCAATAAACTCCTTAGCGATCAGACTTAAACTTCCTAACCCATATCCTAAAACAAAATTTTGTTAGTCTCAAGATAGAATACATCATCTAATGTAAAACCAAATTTTTGTTTAGAATCATACTCTTTAGGTCTGCAGATCTAATTCTTCTAACACTGCATGTGAAGTTGAGTGCTCAGGAGTAGGCTCTTTGTCCTGCTTAAAAAAATGAAGTGAGTACATTTCATTTCGACAAATCATAACACTTAACAGATGAATATACTTGAAACTCAACAGCTGGGTCAGGTACTAATAGACCTTTGCATGCTTTGGATTTTTTTGGCAGCATGATTATTATCAGAAAAGACTATTTTTCTCTTTGTTGGAGCCTTTTCTTTTCTAGGCCTAGTTAGTTGTTTTGGATATGTCAGGTTGAAGAGAAGCAGCTGTCGGATGGTCACTCATTCTAGGTATCGATTGGTCACTCATCTTGACCAATCTCCTTCTCCTCTGTTGAAGAGGTTAACAATCCCCTTCCTCTTCCTTTTCCTCTAACTTGAGACAAACACCTACTCTACTTGTCGCTTATAGGCCAGGGGTTCCTTTAGGGGGAGAGCTGCAAGTAAACTCATAAGTGTCAGTGGTTGAAAACGTATATTGCCTAAGAATAAAAAGATTGTATACCTTGGGAAAACTCGCTGGCAATCGTCACAGCATCAAATTGTTCAGAAGGAAGGGAAAACTGACAAGTAAAAGTAACTTCGTCATTCTTTGTTTGAAAAGATTTGTGATAAACCCATGTCTTTCGATAAATTTAAGTTACCTGCTCTCATCAATTCCCTAGGAAATGCATCAACTAAACCAAAACAAGCACAAGGCAAGGGCACTAGGTCTGGAAAAGAAACTCTTTTAATAAACTCTTATGGAGTTCCCGTGTCGAATCTTATGCTCTTGTTTATGTTTGGCTATGATTTCTTCCATGTTCTGAATGATCCAATAGTCATAGTAAGGGTCCCACTTTATCTTGTAATATTTTTTGAACGTTCGAATTTCCTCCAAATGCTTGCCTTTAGTTTTCATTGTTAGATTGCATTCCTGCACAGGAGAATCCACAAGGACGTCAGAACAGGTTTTAATGCTTTGATGATAAGACTAGTATTATTTCAACCACCAGTCGACAAAGTAACTTGATACTCCTTGTGACACTTTATAAGGGACAAGCATAAGGCTCTATCAATGCCTATTATTTGCTCCCATTAGCTTCTGAACATCTTTTTCTTTTAGAGATATAGGCATTGACAAAATGGTCCTTCGTTGCTGATGAGTAAGGGGTAGGAATAGATTCGAAGAAGCTTATCTGTTAAGTGACCGAGTTAGGTAGATGGATGTAAAAACTTGTATTTCCTGTATCAGGAACACCTATAAAAATGATCTATCGGTAGAGAAAATTTTATCAGATCGAGACTCCTTTGTCAGAAGTCATTGGACGAGTGAACCACTTAGGGCCTCTTTGATGACTAGCAAATATAGCAAAGTTTATTGTCATCGAGTCCAAGGCAATAGAGTTGAAAATCTTAAAGAAATGGAAAAAATTCTTTTTCTCATCCTTGGCAAGGGAGTCACATGTCAGGTAGCAGAACTTCAGTCCATATGAACCCGATATGTAGCTAACTAATTCGTTGGATGGAGGCTTGATGGATAGCTGCCTATCTAAAACTACATTCAACCACAACAACAGTAACCAAATGGGGTCCCTGACATTTTCTTTCTTTGTCTGAGCCCTGGTGTTGTCATCCATTTAGTTCATGCTTTGGAAGAGATTGGCGAGGAGCTATTGGTTTAGGGCCAATCGAGCACCTTCATGGATGAGTTTAGCCAAGGGTTGAAGAGATTTGGCTACAGTAATAGACTTTGAGCCAAACACATAAGCTGACAGTCAGAGTAAGGGAAAGGCAACATGTTCCTTATCCAACACTTGGTTGGAATCCTTGTGGTGAAGGCTAACAAAAGAGGATAAGGAGGTGTTCTTGGAGGAATAGACCTCTATAACTTCACAAGGTCAAAGGTACAGATGGATGACCCTCTCATCTAGTCAAAGGCCTTTGATGGCCGATACATCAAAGACCGTCAACCCATCATACCATATGAAAAATGAAAGTTATTGTTGGTCTTGTTCCAGAAGAAGACTGAAGCCCCCACCATGGCTAGGTCAACTTTGATAGTGTGTCAGGAGAGTTGGATAAAATTGTAGATGTCCATCTTTTTCCAAAACTCTACTTTCTTTGCTTGCACTCTGTCAAGCCAAGCATGATATCTGTCAACTCGGGAAGGTAGAGTCCTAAATATTGTCTGAGCCTTTTGAAGTAATGGATAGGTATCGTCGAGCCCGAGGCAATAATAGCCTCACCAGGAGTCTTGCAGGGAAATACCAAATAGATGTTCACTGGAAAAATCTCTAGGGACAGCACAGGTCCCAAAAAAGCAGATGGAGGAGTATAAGAAGAATCAGAGACATGGATGATTAACTTTGATTTCTACTATATCTCTGAAGGATTTACAACTGAATCACGGAAGGTGTTCTTGTTCTTGGCAATGGCAGATTGCTTAGCAAAAGAAGAAGCTCCGACGTGGGAAGAAGAGCCCATTGTTAAGAAGCTTGGGTCTGAAGGTTTTCTCGAGAGCCTTAAAAAGTGAATTGACGTTAAGAGAAAGAAGAAAGATAGAAAAGTAAGTGGCTTGAAGATTAGGGTTTAGGTTTTTAAAGGCTTGGGGATACAAAACGTCAAGAAGGCAGTGATGGTTCACGTGCTGAGATACGACTATCATATTAGGGATAATTATGATACTGAGCCAAATCCCTAAAAATTCAATGTCAGTTACGAGGCCATTTAAAATTTAATTCTCTCTGAGGCCGTCATGAACAAAATTTTAGGGAGCATATGTTGGGTGATTATTTTTTAAATAAAATAAATAAGCTGCTTGGCTGACAAGTAATCATCCTCAGTAGTACAACAAAATAATGATGATTGCTTAAGTGTCAATGTAAGTGATATGGCTTAGAAAGTTAGCTATTCGACAAAGATGAATTCGACAGAAGAGAAAGGATAGGCATCTCAGAAAACTTTTATGTACGACTATTAAAGTGAAGTTGTCAGAAGCATGCCATTCGACAGGCAAGATCAGACGATCGATGGACAAGTCAAGTCTTAGTGAAGAGGGCATGTCAAGGTAACTTGGTTGTCAAACATTGAAGGCCAGAGAATATGTCAGATGGAAGCCGTCAAAGATCGTTACACCAATTCAAAATAGTTGTGTCGAACATGTAAACTGTCACTTACGTGGTTCAAGATAATGGTTTACATAGGTTAGGGTAATGGTTTACGTATGTCAAACATGTAAACTGTCACATACATGGCAATTAGATAGACAAGCATTTATTTTGGTCATTTACCTATAAATACTGAGTTAATTGTTGTAAAAGGGGTTGACAACTCTTGACTAAAAATCCTAACATCTCAAACAAGCAGATTAAAGGATCAACGTCAAAGTATGCTTTTCTCTTTACATTTCAATCAAATTTAATTCAAGTCCTTTATCCTTCCAGTCACTTATTCACTTTCATTTATCTTCTAGCAATTTAATTGCTTTCATTTAAATGATTTCATTTAGTCGCTTTCATTTACATTCTACACTTTAATTTCCTGCTCTTTACATTTTTGCACTTTACATTCAATCATTTACTTTCCGCCGTTTACCTTATGAGTTACCTTTTTCATGCACTTTTCACTCTATAACTTACTTTCTTGCAATTTTATCATTTTTTGTTTAACTTCTGCAAAAAGCTTGTTTTCAGGCCTCTTGACCTTTCATATAAAACTTGTCAAAGCATTAGCACTTGACACACTTGCTCTTTTAAATAAGATTACCACATAACTTTGAAAACACAATCGTTCTCGATAGAATCAAGTATTTGTTGTTGGATTTGGCCTTCGACCAATGATCTCTATTAACAAATTGACACATAGGAAATTGGTTGTTGGATTTCTAGTTAGACCAAAAATCATCGTAAACAATATGACTGAGCGAACACATTTCATGAGTAAAGAGACCCAATTCTCATCAAGACCAAAATTAATCAAATTTTTTTTGGCAAAAGGGTACTATATGCTGGTGCGTATAATTTATAGCACATAAAATATTCCAGCAAGTATACTGGGTCGCAACAAGTAATAAAGTGATGAGTAGAGTATCGTCCCACAGAGATTGATGTATCAAATAAAATTCAATTATGCTAAGTGAAATGCTATTAAGACTTATGAAGGAAATTTCAGAAGTTACACAAAAAAAGGGGGGGTGATGATTGAAACAACACAATATAAATAACTGAAATTTAAATAACTAGATAGAAAACAAAACAGAGAAAAGATGTGGATTGGTCACAAATTTCATGGAATTGTACATCATCATCATTTCCTTTGAATATTCTTGGCTAATTCTATTATGTAATCTTCAATCTAAAATTCTCAGAAAGTCTTCTAAGACTGAATTATATTAAAATTATAGTTAGGAAGATCTTCACTAATCTATAACTCAAATATAATCCGATGAAGTCCTAATCACATCAATGCCCCGCAATCGCATATGACATGTTATCTCTTGTCCTACTCGTTACAAATACATAGCAAACGCATGCATGTATAAATGACAAGCTTCATAGAATAATAAATAAAATAGAACTTTGGCCAAGAAAATACTCATTGGTCCAAATGAATTAAAGTACAATTTCCATTTCATCAAATGACCGACTACACAAGAAAATGAGATTGATTTCGTTGGTCTAATCCGATTAATTCATAGACAAATTAATCTTTGAATCATTGAAGAACAATTCAATTAAATTACAATCCATTCAATGTTGGCCAATTTTCTAAAATATGATTGAATCCAAAAGCTTTGAAATTACAATCTAACTTATCCAAAATAATTGACTAAAATCTTAGATCAACCATTCAATTAAGTCATGAAGCTCAAGAAAATTATTCAAGCCACATAAATAAAACTATCTATATCTAGATAATCTAATTTATGGTGGAAATCACAAGGTCAAGCTCAATATCTAGCTAACTCTAGCATAGACATAAAAATCCCAAACTCATTGAAGGTTCATCAAACATTCAAGAGGAAGAATAATCGGTAAAATCCATTCCATTAAACGAAAATGCATTAAAACTGAATATGTTCAACAATAAAGCTTCATAAAACCGAACTACATCAATCCTTAAACTCAGAAATTACAAGGAAGAGAAGAAGAACATGACAGAAAATAGAAAATACAGCAGAAATCTAAGAAACTATGAAGGAAAATAGAAGAAAAGGAAAGAAAATGGGAGAAGGAGAGCCATTCCCAAGTGGGAAGGCTTCCTTTCCCTCTAACCAAGCTAGAGAGTTGCCTCTATGTTGCTCCCAACCACTGCTGCCCAAGGAAGGCAGAAAAATGGTGCTAGGACTTCACATCAGAAAAATGACTTAGCCTCCTTAATAAATTTCGATTTTTGCAAATATAAAACTGATCTAACACATGCCTAAAGGGATATTCTGCCCTAGATGCCTCCTTGGATGCCTCTTCCATGATATGACAGCACTTTGACAGCAAAACAGCAGCAAAATTAATATTTCTGCAGCAGCAGAAAAGTATGGCAGCAGCAGAATGGTATGGCAGCAGCAGCAAAATTAATATTTCTGCAGCAGAAAGTGACAAACAGCAGCAGAACAGCAGCAGAATATCATGGCAAAATTAATATTTCAGCCATGCTTTTCTTGACCTACGAAAATTAATATTTCTGCCCAAAAATTCTGACTACATGGCATTGAATAAGAGTTCAAGTGGGCCCCACATCCAGCATATCCTAGTAAGCATCTACATCACCCAAAAAGTGCCACATTAGCATCCAAATCATCATCTTTGTCCATGTCAACACTTTTCTCTCCAAAATTAAAATTTGTAGGAATTAAATTGAGCATTTTACAATTCAAGTTCTAAAAATATAAAAATTGAGACACATTCAATCCAAAAATAGTTTATACCCAATAAATTCCAAAACATAATAAAATTAGAGAATTGACAAGATTAAAGATGCAAAAAGGACTAAAATAGGGACTAAAATAAATGGAAAAAGTATGTTATCAAATCCCCCACACTAGGCCTTTTGCACTCCTGGGCAAAATCAATTAAATACAACAGAGAATCCCAATAAGCACAGCAAGAAAAAGTGTAGAAAATATACAACAATGAAATAATTAAAATTTAGAAAGATTTACATTAGGAGAAATAAATCTTAAATTTCTAAAAAGTTCAAGCTCCATGGCAATTATTTCGAAAAGAATGAATTCAAGTAACAATCTCCTCACAAGGTAAGGTGTTTATCCTCTACTCTCTCAAGTGTTTAAGAGGGAATCACTCAAAGTCGTCCTATCACAAATTTCACTACCATAAGCTTGTCAAGAATCTAAATCTCCACTACTTGAATCTAATACATACTTGAATCAAAAGGACTTTACAAGGTTGTAACGTGGGTAAGAAAAATAGTGGGAAACAAAGGGAAAGATTGAACAATGAAACAAAATATGGTAACAACTCAAGAAAATGAAGAGTATTTACAAGTGAAATATAAGAGATTGAATATAAATAAATTTGGGTCTCAATGTTCTATCTGCTCCTCTTTTTCATTATTTTCTCTCTTTTTTTTTCAAAATTTTTTTTTTATTCTTTCTTTCTCTCTCTTTTTTTTTTCTTCTTGACTGGCCAGTCTTTTTCTTTTGCTTGAGAGAAGTAGAAAAAATATAGTTCAAAACACCCCAAAATTCACAAGATTTTTCAGCATATCAATCCCTTAAAAGAATTTAAAATACTCCTCACATCTTAAGTTGGAAGAAAGAAAAAAAAATATTGTTGTAGGCAGAAAAAGTGGTGGAAGAACACAAGAAAGAAAATGGATAAGGCACAAAATGGCATACAATGGAAACAATGATAATGGATGGCTATTTGGCTAAAAGTGGTTACAAGAAACAAATGCCTAAATCATTTCCAAGTATGTACAAGATATGTAGCCTCAATCAAAGATTCAAGACAAGTTCTAGAGTGACAATCCATGATAGAGAACACACAACAAGAAGAATAACATTTTTCACTTAGGCTCAAATCCTCACAGCTAAAAGACTATTACTACAAATTCATTAAAGTCAACGTCATTGCCATTTAACTTGAATTCCTTAGAGAAATAAGAATAAATTCTCTTCATGCTAAGTCAATCTACACTTTAGCTATTTCATCATGCATAATTCCACACCAAAACTCCATCAAAAATTTAAAAAGTGAGCATCAAATTCGGACAAAACAGAGCAGCAAAATTCTGCAGTGCAGAATTTCTGGCGACACAGCTTTACCGACATAGAACGACCCCAAAATGGATGCGAATCACTCCAAATAAAATTCTACAACTAGAAGACATATAAAGGTTTAAAAACATGTAAAGAAAGTGGCAAAAACCATAGCCAAACAGTACAGAATATTCATGCAAGATGACTCAAAGTTCTGCCAAAACAGAGAAAACAGAGAAAAAAAATGGCCAACAGAAAAAGACTAAAAAAAATTAAAATTACGAAAGAAATACAACAACAAAATTAAAAAGAGAAAGATTAGAAAAACTTGGGTTGCCTCCCAAAAGTGCTTGGTTTAAAGTCCTTAGCTAGACTTTATTTGGTGTCTATGCTTAGCGTCGCTTCTTCTTTGTTTTCCTTACTTTCTCTTTGATTTTTTTTTATTTCCTTCGTCACGGAAAATGATCAAGTACCTCACATGCAACAAAGAGAAATAACATGAGAGATATATCAAATAAGCAAGGTAACAAGAAGAAATCAAACTAATAAAGACACTTGAAAAGCTAAAAACACTTGAAATTGTAAAAACTACAATAAGAAAAGACAATGTCTAAAATAACATCACTTTGGCTTAAAAGAAAAATCAATTTGACAACCATCAATCCCCGGCAACGGCGCCAAAAACTTGGTGCGTATAATTTATAGCACATAAAATATTCCAACAAGTATACTGGGTCGCAACAAGTAATAAAGTGATGAGTAGAGTATCGTCCCACAGAGATTGAGGTATCAAATAAAATTCAATTATGCTAAGTGAAATGCTATTAAGACTTATGAAGGAAATTTCAGAAGTTACACAAAAAAAGGGGGGGTGATGATTGAAACAACACAATATAAATAACTGAAATTTAAATAACTAGACAGAAAACAAAACAGAGAAAAGATGTGGATTGGTCACAAATTTCATGGAATTGTACATCATCATCATTTCCTTTGAATATTCTTGGCTAATTCTATTATGTAATCTTCAATCTAAAATTCTCAGAAAGTCTTCTAAGACTGAATTATATTAAAATTATAGTTAGGAAGATCTTCACTAATCTATAACTCAAATATAATCCGATGAAGTCCTAATCACATCAATGCCCCGCAATCGCATATGACATGTTATCTCTTGTCCTACTCGTTACAAATACATAGCAAACGCATGCATGTATAAATGACAAGCTTCATAGAACAATAAATAAAATAGAACTTTGGCCAAGAAAATACTCATTGGTCCAAATGAATTAAAGTACAATTTCCATTTCATCAAATGACCGACTACACAAGAAAATGAGATTGATTTCGTTGGTCTAATCCGATTAATTCATAGACAAATTAATCTTTGAATCATTGAAGAACAATTCAATTAAATTACAATCCATTCAATGTTGGCCAATTTTCTAAAATATGATTGAATCCAAAAGCTTTGAAATTACAATCTAACTTATCCAAAATAATTGACTAAAATCTTAGATCAACCATTCAATTAAGTCATGAAGCTCAAGAAAATTATTCAAGCCACATAAATAAAACTATCTATATCTAGATAATCTAATTTATGGTGGAAATCACAAGGTCAAGCTCAATATCTAGCTAACTCTAGCATAGACATAAAAATCCCAAACTCATTGAAGGTTCATCAAACATTCAAGAGGAAGAATAATCGGTAAAATCCATTCCATTAAACGAAAATGCATTAAAACTGAATATGTTCAACAATAAAGCTTCATAAAACCGAACTACATCAATCCTTAAACTCAGAAATTACAAGGAAGAGAAGAAGAACATGACAGAAAATAGAAAATACAGCAGAAATCTAAGAAACTATGAAGGAAAATGGAAGAAAAGGAAAGAAAATGGGAGAAGGAGAGCCATTCCCAAGTGGGAAGGCTTCCTTTCCCTCTAACCAAGCTAGAGAGTTGCCTCTATGTTGCTCCCAACCACTGCTGCCCAAGGAAGGCAGAAAAATGGTGCTAGGACTTCACATCAGAAAAATGACTTAGCCTCCTTAATAAATTTCGATTTTTGCAAATATAAAACTAATCTAACACATGCCTAAAGGGATATTCTGCCCTAGATGCCTCCTTGGATGCCTCTTCCATGATATGGCAGCACTTTGACAGCAAAACAGCAGCAAAATTAATATTTCTGCAGCAGCAGAAAAGTATGGCAGCAGCAGAATGGTATGGCAGCAGCAGCAAAATTAATATTTCTGCAGCAGAAAGTGACAAACAGCAGCAGAACAGCAGCAGAATATCATGGCAAAATTAATATTTCAGCCATGCTTTTCTTGACCTACGAAAATTAATATTTCTGCCCAAAAATTCTGACTACATGGCATTGAATAAGAGTTCAAGTGGGCCCCACATCCAGCATATCCTAGTAAGCATCTACATCACCCAAAAAGTGCCACATTAGCATCCAAATCATCATCTTTGTCCATGTCAACACTTTTCTCTCCAAAATTAAAATTTGTAGGAATTAAATTGAGCATTTTACAATTCAAGTTCTAAAAATATAAAAATTGAGACACATTCAATCCAAAAATAGTTTATACCCAATAAATTCCAAAACATAATAAAATTAGAGAATTGACAAGATTAAAGATGCAAAAAGGACTAAAATAGGGACTAAAATAAATGGAAAAAGTATGTTATCATATGCCCTTAATGTTTATCCTGATTTTCATTTATACCCCTGAGATTTTTTTTGCTTGATTATGCCCCCTAATGTTTCAATTTTTATCGTATATGCCCAAAATGACTAAAATACCCTTTATCTCTCTTTTTTCTCTCTCTTTACTCAAACATAGACCGCACTGGAGAAGTAGAAAATCAGAGAACTCACCATCATTTACTCTCTTTCCTCTATCACCACGTCTTATAGACCCTACTGGAGAAGCAAAAAGAGAGGGATGAAGGGTATTTTCGCCATTTTAGAGCATATATGATAAAAATTGAAACATAAAGGCATAATCGAGCAAAAAAAAAAAAGAAATCTCAAGGACATAAATGAAAATTGGAGTAAACATTAAGGGCATATAGTACCCTTTTGCTTTTTTTTTTTCCCCTAAAAAGACCCATTCAAGGAATCATACACCTTATTCATATCAAGTTTTATAGCCATGCCTTTAGGTATATTAATCTTTTTTCTTTGCAAGAAATGGAAAAGTTCATGCACTATACGACAATATTATCTTGCATCATATGGTTGCCCATAAAGCGCTTTGAGTGTTAGAAATCAAATCTCACACTTTGAGTGAATTTAAATAAGCGTTGGTCAGTTGCATCCAACCTTTGAAACTTGTCTTCTGTTTTCAACTAGTTTTTTTTTTTTTAAATCTATTCATTTGCTGCCTTCTTGCTATTTACACTGCCGCTGCCACAAATATGAGCAAAACTACGTCGTCTGGAGTATTGCTATCTCCTGCAATAAGTCGCATTTGATTAAGAATCATACTTGCAGCTCATCTAAAACCTTAGGTTTGTAGTTTTGTCCTTTTTAAATTCCTTATGCTTTCCTTTCTTCCATTATGACATAGCCACACCGCTTACCTTTCTTCCATTATGACATAGCCACACCGCTTACCTTTCTTGCTAGTTCAATTTATCATTGGCAAATGGGTTCAGCAATGAGATGCAAAAGGGGCTTTCATTCTAATGGATTTAATGATGAGATGCTTGAACAAAGGAGACGAAGGTTGTACGCGTCCCTTATCTATGATCGAATGTTGTACACATTATTCAACGGCTTCTATGTGTTTGAATGTTGTATTCGAAGGATGTACGTGTCCTTTCTCTATGTTCAAATGATGTATGTGTCTCTTTTATGTATTTGAAGGCTTCAAAGTCTTCTTCTTTCCATTCCAAATAGTATAAAAAAATTAAAGAGGGAAATTTAAAAAAAAATTGATGATGTGGCGTGAAAGCATCCTAGTCAGTACCACGCATACCATAATAACATTTGGCTAACTCCAGGGACCAATCTTTGTGATTTTAGAAAATATACTAAATCCTTGATTTTTAAGGTATGAGGACTAAATTCATGGTTTAGTGAAACTATATGGACCTTAGTTATATTTTTACCTAATTTCAACTATGTGGAAGCATTGCCAAGTTGAACTTGGAGTATTTTTATGATTCTTTATTATTATATTCTTTGTATAGCTCAAATTCAATTAGATACCATGTCCATTACTATATTAGTATCATATAGTATATGACACACATATTATCCTAATTTATCCATTTAGTTGCATTTACTTGCTAGAAAATCTAGATAGTTTGAACCAAATTCAAGATTTTTGGGAATGATATTTTGTGGTGACAGGTGTGAAGTACGAGATCTTATTCCTATCTTTTTATTTTCATTATAGAAAAATATATAATTATTTAATTTTTAACTACTTTTTTTAATTCTTTCAAGTGTAAAAAAAATTTGTGCACACATATTTATAGGATATGAATTTTTAAAAAATATTATTTTTTCATAGAAAATTAGTAAAAAAAAATATCAAAATGTGTTAAGAAAGTTAAGGTTAAAGGAACTATAATATTTTTAAACCAATGGAACAAATTCACTATTATATATTTTTGGTGAAAACTAACTATAATATTTTAAATTTGTAAACCTACTGAGACTTTTGTTCCATCAAATAAAATGAATAATGAAAATAAAAAAGTTTTGTGAGTTACTTGAAGATGGACAACAGAGTCTGTACGAAGAATGTGAGAAATTTACAAAATTATCATTTTTGATAAGACTATACCACATTAAATGTATGTGTGGGATAACTGACAAGGCAATGTCAATGATATTAGAATTATTGGCAGATGTATTTGAAAATTCCAAAATTTTAACATCTTTCTATGAGTCTAAGAAAACTATCAATAAATTGGGGTTCAATTACACTAAAATTCATGCATGTCCAAATGATTGCATGTTATACTGGGGGGATGATAAAAACAGAGATGCCTGTAAAAAAATGCAATGTATCTAGAGGGAAACCTAAGGGTAAGGGTATGTCATGTGAAAGTAGAAAGTGGAAAAAAATGACCTGCCAAAATTCTTAGATATTTTCCATTAATGCCTATATTACAAAGGTTGTTTTTGTCATCTAAGACCATTGAACAATGAGATGGCATGCCGAGGAGAGGAATAATGATGGGTTGCTCAAACATCCAAGGGACTCTGAAGCTTGGAAAATATTTGATTTGATAAATTATCAATTCGCTTTAGATTCCCATAATGTTTGTCTAGGGTTAGCAACTGATGGTTTCAATCCATCCAGGACTTTCAGTACAAGTTACAACATTTAGCCCGTAGTTCTAATACTTTACAATCTCCCTTCATGGATGTGCATGAAACAAAGTTTTCTTATTTTGTCAATGATTATCCCAATGAGGGACCTCAGGTTGAAAGTGTTGTGGACTGTCGATGTTGAAACATATGATGCTGAAGCAAAGAAATGTTTAACATGTGTGTAGCTATTTTGTGGATTGTTAGTGATTTTCCAGGTCTTGGGATTTTGTCTGGAAGGAACACTCATATCAGGTTAGCTTGTCCAGTATACAACTTTGACTTTATTCCCTTTCAACTTCCACATAATCAAAAGTGGTATTTTATGGGTCATCGTCAATTTTTACACTTAAGACATAAATTTAGATTGTCTTGGAACAGATTTAACAGTAAAGTAGAGAAGAGATATCCACCAATGAAAATGACAGGTTCTAACATCATGAGTCAAATTTTTGATATTAATGTGGGAAAGAGGTGGACTATGAGGGATAGAGGAAAAGGACATAAAGGTCTAGTGCTACAAATGCAAGCCTTTAACAATGGCTTAAGAAGAGCACATTCTTTGGACTTCCTTATTGGGTGAACAACTTGATATGTCACAATTTAGATGTGATGTATCTAGAGAAAAATGTTTGTAACAATGTTATTTTTTACATTGCTTAATGAGTTTGGTAAGACCAAAGACCACTTAAATGCAAGAAAAGATTTATAAGAAATGGGTATTAGATTAGATATTTGGCCTAGTGAAACTGGTATATATCCTCCTACGGTTTTTACCATTAATATGCTAGTTAAAAAATATTTACTTCTAAAGACATTGAAAAATATTACTATCCCTGATGGTTATTCCAGTAATATTTCTAGATGTATTGATTTAAGGCAACAGAAGCTTAGAGGATTGAAGAGTCCCGATTCTCACATTCTCATGGAGCAATTTCTACCATTAGCTCTAAAAAAGATACTGTCGAAAAAAGTTTCTGCAGTTCTTATTGACCAGTGCTCATTCTTCAGGCAATTGTGTAGTAAAATATGAAATGTGGATGATTTGAACAAGCTCCAAGACAAAATTGTATTGACGTTGTGTAATATGGAGATATTGTTTCTGCCTTCATTTTTTATGGTCATAGTGCATCTCATTGTCCATTTGGTTGATGAAGCGAAAGCTGGTTGGCCGATTCAATATTGGTGGATGTACCCTATAGAGAGGTAATTTAGGAACTTGGCAGTTTTTCATATTCAGTTATTTATTTATAGAGATTTCAATTACAATCTTTCAAGTTTATTTTCTGTAGATATCTAGGGAAATTGAAGTCCTATTACAAAATAGGGCTCAACTAGAAAATTCTATAGTAGAAGGTTACATGGCACAAGAAGTTTTAACCTTCTGGTCAATATATTTAGATGGAGTTAAGACAAAGTTCAATCGACCAAGATGTTGGATCATCTACGGTTGTTACATTGTTTCCTGTAATTGCAAAGCCCATGCAGAGTTCTGAATGGTATACCTTGTCTCTGACAGAGAAATTGCAAGCTCATCAATATCTCTTAACTAATTGTAAAGAAGTTAATCCATTTCTTTAGTGATTATAATCAAATTGTCAATACTTATATTAGCTAATGCATGATAATTTTTGTTCCTTTTCTGGGTATAGGTAGTTTAGGAAGATTATTAAGAGACAATTAAGAAGTTGCACACTATCTTCAACTGAAATAGACAAAAGGGTGCATCGAGAATTTATTGGATAAGTTTCTCAGTGTGTAAGTAAATTTTTATTCATATATGTACACCTTAATTCTTTTTTTAAAAATCTAATTGGACATTTTTTTTGTTTAAGATTATGAAGGATATTAGATCTCATTCTGTGGATCTTTAATTTCTTGCACAATGTCCCCTTAATAAAGTAAGACAATTTGCTACATATAATGTCAATGGATTTAAATTCTAATTGTGGAATGGGATAAAGGTTTGAGGACCAAAATAGTGGGTTTTTTGGTGCATTTGGAACTAGAAGTTATGCAAGTAGTAGTGATGACTGCATGTAATTTGGAGGTGAACCTTACTATGGTCAAGTTATGGATATAATAGAGCTAAATTATCGTGGAATATTTATGGTAATGTTATTTAAATGCAAATGGGAAAATAAAACTAATCTTAGGGGGATTATTGTTGATGACTTTGGCTTTACGTCCATAAATTTTTCATGATTGATCTATATTGGTGATTATGAAGATGATGAGCCATATATACAAGCTTAAAAAGCTTAATTAGTTTATTTTGTGGATGATGAGTCTGATACAAATTAGAAGATAGCTATTTATCTCAAACCAAGAGATTTGTAAGCAGTCATCAATTCTCCCGAGAGACCACATTTACTGCGAGCAAACATATTAATGATGAGGAAGGCATTTTTGCTATGCTACTAATACTTTACTTGCTCTGCTATTCCGCCCAAGCCTGGCTGAGGAAGAATTACAAGGTGTAATATATATATATATATATATATATACGAATTGGGGCATACTATATTTATTTCAAGTTATAACCATTAATGATATTTTTTTCATGAAAAGAAAATAGTAAGGTAAGGCCATTCCATTTCGACAAAATACCCATACCCAAGTTCCATAGCTTTGGGTCTGCTATCCTGATCATAATTTTCCTACCCCCAAAGGGAAAGGTTTTTCCCTTTTTGGCTAGTTGTGGGCGAGGAGGGATTCAAGCCCCCGACACCATGGTTCGTAGCCACGTTGTCACATCCCACCTAGGGCACAACTGGCACGAGAGTGAGTTTGACCTTATCTCGGAACTTAGCTCATTTTAACAATTATATATACCGAATATTCCAAAATAGATATATAAAAAAATAAATGTCATCTAAGAAGAATTTTATTTGGCTCATCCATGAACAATTAAATATAATTAATCTCATTACATAAATATGTTTTATATATTTATCACAACATATTAATTCAATAAAATATCTAGAACCAAATCTTTGATAGAACAAAATCATTTGCATACATTATTTTCTCAGCTTATAGTAACAGGATTTCAATTCCTAGCTACCTATGAGATCACGGAGCGACTCTAGACGAACAGACGTTACAAGGATGGTACTTTAATCATTCCCCAGATTCAAGTGGGGCCTTGAGTTAAAGATCCATGACTCTTTGCATGAAAAATAGGCTTCCACTACTAAATTTGAAAAAAAAAATGTTAATAAGACGGTATGAGCAACTATGTGCCCAGTGAAGGGACAATACTACATTGGTGAAAAACAAATATAATGCATCAAAATGATAATATGCATCAATCATACATAAATTGACTATAGCATGATACAATATAAACCAGAATAGTTTTCAACAACAATCAATTAAATCAATCACATTTTAATATAACATAGTTAAGAACAATTCACAACAACAAGCAATTCAATCAATTGTACACATTTCTCATATCAACCGGGTCATCTAAGGTACCTCTGGATCGTTGCTCGCGGCCCCCACCGCATCCACCCTTATCGCTCTATTTATAAGTCTCCACCCTTATGGCTCTATGTGGATTTTTTCCATGGAGTTTTTTTTTCTTTCTCAAACACAAACACAATCATAATCAAAACCTCATACCATAAACAAATGCTCATCCACAACATATCTTAACCATTCATAGTTAAATAAATTTAGCAATCAAAATGAACCACATCTTAACTCAATTCACAAATTATTCACGTTCCATAAACATAATTCATAATTATTCACAATTTTAACGACAATATAACTCATGACTTTCCATATTCAGTCACAATTTCATATCATGTTCCAAACATAGAAGCTCCATTGTATCTACAATTTATCCATAATGGTACTTGAATATTATTTACTCATCATTCGCATGGTGGTAAATAGGTATAGATATGTCTATACTAAATTATTTGAAAACACTATTCATCAATCCTTGAATGTATGGATGTATGTGTGTACATGCTTTTCTATATTTGATTCAGATGTAATACATACTTACATATATATATATATATATACACATATATATAATCTAATTAACTCATAATACTACATACAAAGGTATATATATATATATGTGAGTGTATAAATGTATATTCATACATATATAAATGTATGTTCCATCTCTTCATTCCCAATCTAAGAGACAGGAAGGTATGTCCACACATACACACACTTTCCAAAAAGTTATACAATGATAAGGTATGAACATATCCATACTTGCCCACATGTGAGGTTATCACGAACAAACACATACTTTTCCTCACATATATCATTTAATATATTCATGCACATCTAGTTTATACAATTAAATCTTAGTCCTAATAAATATTAAGCTATAATTTAACCATCATTCCTTTCACATTAGTATACATCACATGTTATCACTATGATGCAAGGGATTATAAAAAATCATTTAGCCATAGTAAGTACCAACCCACTCACCTTGATTCTGAGCAAGGATCCCACACTAAACAGAAGAAAGGTATCAAAGAACTCATAGAAAGCCTAGAAAATAAACCAAGAAAGAAACAACACCATTTTAAAATTTAAGTCACAAAGCATTTAACATTGTTCTGTTTTTCTGCTAAATACAGAACTAAACTTTACAAAATTTCTGGTACTGTTTTGTAGCTCCAAAATTCATGAAACTTAGCAAAGAGCCTTCTTTATATGTTAATATGCTATGATAAAAATTTCAGACTGAAACTCCCTCATTTGGTCCCTCTATAGACCTCATTAGTGATCCTATGCCAAAACTGTCCAGTTCTGCTATAAGTATTGTTCTATGCTTGACAGACCATCCTAACCATGTCCAAATGCAATGACATTTTGTAGATCATTGGCTTCATATCTTAGCTAAGTGCCATAAAAATTTCAGATCAAAAAGAGGCTTTTAACTACCAAAACCAAACCAATTTTCTAAACTGCCCAGACTTTAATCTGCACTAAACAATTGCTGTTTCCATGCTTGTTTGACCAAGCAAATCAATTCTAATGAGCTTCAAACTTTTCAGATCACATTGCCACTATGTTAAGAATCTCTCACAAAAATTTCGTGATTTTAGGAATTGATTTGGTTATCAAAAATTCACAAAAACAGCAACATGCTATAATAGTCTTGTTTTCATACTCCTCAAACTTCAGCTACTGTTATAAAATTTTGAAATAATTTAGGCATATTCTTGGACACCATTTCTAGTTGCATACCAAATTTCATGATCATTGGAGCTCATTTAATGCCTCAATCAGTCCCAAAACTTCATAGCAGTAAATGAAAATCAGCAAATTTCTGATGTTATAAACAACAACAACAACAACATAGCCTTATCCCACTAAGTGGGGTCGGCTACATGGATCGCACGACGCCATTGAGCTCTATTAATGACCAACTCTTTAGATATCTCATTTACTAAAAGATCCCATTCAATAATTTCTCTAAGTGTCCTTTTTGGTCTTCCTCGCCCTTTTTTCATAGGGCTCCAAACCATCTGCTCAACTCTCCTAACTGGCGCTTCCAACGGTCTTCTTTGCACATGCCCAAACCATCTTAGACGGTTTTCAACCATTTTTTCCTCAATAGGTGCCACCCCAACTCTACCTCGTATATGATCATTACGGATCCTATCTCTTCTTGTATGACCACACATCCAACGCAACATCCTCATCTCTGTCACTCCAATTTTATGTTCTTGTTGTCCTTTCATTGCCCAACATTCACTCCTATATAAAATCCCTGGTCTTATAGCAGTACGATAAAACTTTCCTTTGAGTTTATCAGGTACTTTCCGATCACAAACAACCCCTGATGCCATTCTCCACTTCAACCACCCAGCTTGTATCCTATGTTCCACATCTCTAATAACTTCGCCGTCATCTTGTATAATTGATCCCAAATACCTAAATGTTGACACTTGTGATACGACCTGATCACCAAGTTTAACCTCTAGCTCGTTCCTAGCTTGTCGCTTGTTAAACTTACAATGCATATATTCGGTCTTACTCCTGCTCAGACGAAAACCCTTCAATTCCAAAGTAGCTCTCCATAACTCAAGTTTATAATTAATCTCTTCTCTTGTCTCTGCTATGAGAACAACGTCATCTGCAAAAAGCATGCACTTAGGGATTTCTTCTTGGATGTGTTTCGTCAGAACATCTAAAACCAAGTCAAACAAATAAGGGCTTAAGGATGATCCCTGATGTAGGTCAATTTTAATAGGAAAGTCTCTAGTCTCCCCTCCAGACTTTCTCACACTAGCCGTAGCCCCCTCGTACATATCTTTTATGGCTCTAATATACGCAACCCATACACCTTTCTGTTCCAAGGCTTTCCACAGCACCTCTCTTGGTACTCGATCATAGGCTTTTTCCAAGTCAATAAATGCTATATGAAGGTCTCTTTGTTTACTCCGATACCTTTCCATCAACCCCCTTAGAAGATATATAGCTTCCATTGTAGATCGTCCTAGCATGAATCCAAATTGATTTTCAGAAATACTCGTCTCGATTCTTAACCTACGTTCAATCACTCTTTTCCTATAATTTTAGATTGTGACTCATAAGCTTAATCCCACGATAGTTTGCGCAATTCTGAATGTCTCCTTTGTTTTTGTAAATAGGCACTAAAGTGCTTCTTCTCCATTCCTCAGGCATTTTCTTAGACCTTAAAATTTCATTAAAGAGCTTAGTTAGCCAGATAGTACCCTCCTCTCCCAAACACTTCCAAACTTCAATAGGAATACCATCGGGACCAACAGCTTTACCATTATCCATTTTTCTAAGAGCTTCCTTGACCTCATCAACCTTGATCCTGCGATAATATGCCAAATTTTGTTCTCTCTCCAAGGTTGTTAGATCTTCCATATCGCAAGTCGACTCCGTTCCATCATTAAAGAGCTTATGAAAATAACCCTGCCATCTATTTTTAATATCTTTGTCTGTAACCAAAACTTTTCCTTCTTCAGCCTTAATGTATCTTACTTGATCCAAATCTCTAGATTTCCTTTCTCTAGCCTTCGCAATCTTGTAAATCTTTTGTTCCCCTTTTTTCGTTCCTAAATCCTTGTAAAACTCTTCAAACGCTTTAGATCGTCCTTCACTTACTTCTTTTTTTGTCTCCTTATTAGCCTTCCGATACCTTTCCCAATTTTCTGAGTTATTGCACAGATGGATAGCTTTAAAGCATTCTCTTTTAAATTTGATCTTTTCTTGAACAGCCTCATTCCACCACTAAGATTCCTTATCTCTTTGTCCAAAACCTTTTGATTCTCCTAAAAATGCTTTAGCTACTTTTCTAACCTTCTTGGCCATCTCCTCCCACATGGTGTTAGCATCTTCTCGTAACTCCCAAGATCCTTCCTCCAACAATCTTCTCTTGAAAGTCAGTTGATTCTCCTCCTTTAGCTGCCACCACTTGATCCTAGGGTTCATCGCCTGACGATACTTTTGTTTTCGACCCTTAATAACCACGTCAAGGACCAAAACCTTATGTTGAGTTGCCACGGGTTCTCCAGGAATAACTTTACAATTTTGACAGATTTTTCTATCTGGATTCCTTACCAGAAAGAAGTCAATCTGTGACCTTGAAGCTCCACTCTTGTATGTGATTAAATGTTCCTCTCACTTCTTGAAGCAGGTATTGACAACCCTAAAATTATAAGCCATAGAGAAATCCAATATAGACTGTCCTTCCTCGTTAAGCTCCCCAAAACAAAAGCCACCATGGACCCTCTCATACTGTCCTGCTTCTTTCCCAACATGCCTATTAAGGTCCCTCCCAATGAAAATCTTCTCTTCTAAAGGTATGTTTCTAACCAATCCCTCCAAATCTTCCCAAAACTTTTCTTTAAGATATGCATCTGTCCCTACCTGTGGTGCATAGGCACTTATGATGTGGATAGTATCTCTTACGATAATCATCCTTAAGCATAGAATCCTATCCCCAATCCTTTTTACCTCCACCACACTCGGTGTCCATTCCTTGTCCACCATAATACCTACACCATTCTTTGTCCTTACTTTTCCAGTGTACCAGAACTTAAAGCCTGAACAGTCAAATTTCTTAGCCTTTTCTCCAACCCATTTAGTCTCTTGAAGGCACAAGATGTTAATTTTCCTCCTCTTCATAGTGTCCATAACCTCCATGGATTTCCCTGTCATGGTTCCAACATTCCACGTAGCAATCCTGATTTTGTTCTCCTCGACTAGCTTCTTTACCCTCAACCTTCCAGGAACATGCTCTTGTGACACTACAATCGATCGATGATGCAGTGGCTCTAGCTCATTTGACACTGTACTCGAGCCATACAGCGCGTTGCTTCCGGGCAACGACCTAGTATTAGTGGACCCTTGCTCATTTAACACTACATCCGGGTGCCGATGCAGCGGCTCTAGCTCACTTGTCAAATTTTGAAATAATTTAGGCATATTCTTGGACACCATTTCTAGTTTCATACCAAATTTCATGATCATTAGAGCTCATTTAATGCCTCAATCAGTCCCAAAACTTCATAGCAGTAAATGAAAATCAGCAAATTTTTGCAGAAACGTGACAGCACTGTTTCTCAGTTCCTTTTCATTTTCTTTGATCCCAAGAGCATAAAATACACCTTGGAATGAATTCTAGGTCACTAATACCCATATTTCCTTCTCAACAAAGCAAGAGTAAATCAGACATTAAATTCCATCTCACTCTCTCTTTCTTTTCCAAATCAAAATATTTTGCACCACTAAGAATCTCAAAACCTAATCTTGAGTTAAAGCCAGATTCTTCACTTCTCAAATGTGTTTTAAACTAACTTGGAACTAAAAGAATGAACTAATAACTTTAATCCCATCATCTAATTAAACCCTCACTCAATTCTCTTCCTAAAAATTTTGCCACCACAAAAAGGAAAAAGAAAGAAAAGGAATACAAAAATAGAGGAGAAAGGACCTTAGTCTCACCTCAGAATGAAGCTGAAGCCATTGCTGGCGGCAGCGGTGGTGGTGGTGGCCAGTGATAGCCAACACAACATTCTCCTCTCTCTCTCTCTTGCAATCTCTCGATCTCTCCTTTCCTCTTTATGTCACAATCCGAAAGTGTATGCATGTGACTATTTCTGATTGTGTATGTGTAGATATTTATTCAAGCCCCAAGGACTTGTGAAGGTGATGCACGTGGCTTCTGTGACAAGTGCCACCTCACCCTTCCTCTTGCTATATTTATATAAGACACCCCTTTTTAATTTAATTGATCATGTGGGTCCCTAATGATTTTATAAAACATCAAATTTTACCTAAATTTTAGGAATTATTCTTTTATCACTCTAACCTTCACCTTTGACATATAAATTAACTTTCCAACTAAAAAAAATCTTTAAATAAATGCTCAAAAACCTATTATTATTTGTTTCTTATTCCAAATAAATCCTCAATATGCCCAAATTTTAGAATTTTTGTTCCTCAGATTTTTCTTTAAATTTTTAAAGCACCGTACTATTTAAAAAATATCTAAGATATTACACACATGCTTTAATCCTCTGAGCTACAAGCCCCACCCTATCTCCACTGGATCTGTTCCCTAGAGTACCCTAAATGTTGAATTGGCAGACTACGATCGCTTCTTCCATGGCCATAAACTTTCTAATTTAGATGATGCACCCCTTGCATTCTCTGATGGCAACTACACATTCCAGATCAGCTCGCTGGGATTGTATGATTCTTTTATTTGCCAATGCTGATCTCTTCTTCTTCGACTGTTTTTTTGTCAATTGCAATTTGCATATGCTTTTCAAAATGATGTAGCTTATTGACTAATTTAATTTTTTGAGCTTGAACCACCTTTGCATTGCCCACATATTGAATTAGTCTTTTTCTTGGAACTTGCTCTCTCATTTTCTTTAACTTCCAAACAGTTTGTATTATACAACAGTTGAACTGGGGACACCAGGAGTGAAATTTATGTGGCACTTGATATAGAAAGTGGCCTGTTATGGTATTGATGACTATACTAGATGTGTTGCAACTGATAGTACAGTTTTTGCTTCGGTATGTTCCATTGGGCTCTTCTAAGTTTTGGCTGTAGTAGTAGTTCTGGATTACTGGCAAAGTGTTTATCTTTTGCTTGTTCTTTTTCCTTTCTTCTTGTTGGTGTTATTTTAGATCTTTGTCTACACTACAGTATATGACTTCTTACAGCTCATATCATGTGACATGTAAAACTTGCAAATTTGTAAAATAGTATAGAAATCGTGGGATTTTATGTTCTTACAGTGAGGAAGTGATAAGATCACTCAGTTAATATTGCAAACAATTTCTTTTTTGTCAAATTCTTCTTTCTTCCATGTACTCTGCCTATTGCTTAATTTGTTTACTGATATTTCTTGATGTATAAGACTTATATACAGTTATTTATGTTTATATACAGTTCTTTATGTCTTTACTATCAAGTTTTCTACTAAAATAGAACATGTGTAGAAAAACTACTTAAAAGACTAATCATGCAATGATAAGTTATAAAAAATATAAATTTATATTTAAAGACCACACACTTGTCTTGCTCTGATTGGATAGCTCTACATTTGTCATATTTTGATTGTAGAACTTGATTGCAAAGATATAAGAAATTGCCCATAAGTTTTTTTCATTTATTGATTACTACAACATGAATCAAAGGAGAAGCAACTCCATTGTTGAATGTCGGCATCAGGAAAGTCTCTTGTATATGATATAGTTAGAGTAATAACTTATTTTTCTCTTGTAATGAGTTTTTCATGTTTGTGAGAAATATGCAAACTGAAAATGGAAAGTTCATTTTGCTGCCTTGCTTTGTTCCTAAATAAGAAATGTTGTTGTGGTAGGATTTTGATCTTAGTTTATACAATCCTAATGGATCTTCAATGAGCAAAAAGATGACTTGCAACAACAGTATCTGTGTATACATCGCAACTAATGCCTTGGGACTTTTAGCGATTGCCCCTACATGGTCTCCTATGTCTTTGCTGAAACTTCTACATCTAGGATATTGGTGGAGGATGTTCTGCATTTAACAAAAGAAGATACTCATAAGGAGCTTGTTGAGGCATATGTCATATTTGGGTTAGTTTCATCTTTTATGACTGAACTGATCTGAACACTTTGTTTCATCATTAATATTGTGCACATATGCTGGTCTTATGCTTTTAGTATTATGGCTCAATTTTTTTTTATTTTTTTTCTTTTCACTCACAAATGAATAGATACAAATACAGTACTTGTGCAGTTGTGGACAAGTTCAAAGTGGATCACTCTTAGATGTTACGGCTCCTAATGTTTTATTTAGGCTTGGTATGTAGAAAATATTAGTTCCTTGCATGTTATCCATGGAAGGCTTTACAACAGATTCATTCTTCATGTGTTTTGGATGTGATGGAATTGGAAGGATAAGTTTTGGGGACAAGGGTACCCCTGATGTCAAATCTAAAATGGTGTTATGCTGTCACTTTTTGTTGCCATTGTTTGCAGATTTTGTTCTCTCTTAAAAGCTTATCCCTCATAAAATGCTGAAATTGCAACTTCTCATCTAATTTTATTCATGGTTG
Source organism: Biancaea sappan (assembly GCA_037074585.1). NCBI lineage: Eukaryota > Viridiplantae > Streptophyta > Magnoliopsida > Fabales > Fabaceae > Biancaea > Biancaea sappan. The sequence continues at coordinate 40,406,749 of CM073491.1, read as the reverse complement.
ATGACTGCAGGAGCTAATAAATGAATGTGTTTGTAAATTTAAAATTGAATAAATTAAACTTCTCCCTGAAGACAGGATATGGGTATTGTGAGAATTACTTTATAATATTATTAGATTAGAAACTTTGGCAAGTTGGAATAAACTTATTTTTCCCTTGGCAGATTTTGCATGGTATGAAATATCTTCATGATAGAAATGTGATTCACAGGTAAGTCAATAATAGTTTCTTTACTTTCTAATGTAATATACATGACTTATGCATACAGTAGTCTTGGTCTTTATAAGTATAATTTGGCAATTCCCTCATGTAACTTATTTTTCCTGCAAGGCCCCTGTTGCAAGAAAAGGTGGGGCACAAAGGTGGGGGCGGAGAAGAATGTGACAAGAGTCATCTCTATGTTTCTTGCTTTAAAGGAACATTCCACTTTTTTCTATTTTCTTAATTGTGATCTAATTGTCTTTTTTGAACATTTCATTGTTGAAATGTACTATGAGGACTGGGAACATATATTGAATTAAAGAAGGCAGTGGGGGAGAGTGGTGGAAACAAGAAAAGTAATATAAGGGAAAAAAAGGATTTCTCATCCAATTATTGTCTTTACTATTACTCTCCTTTTTTGTTTCCCAAAAAAGATGCAGATTAGAGAGGGAGAAAAAAAAAATGCCAACAAACAGAGAAGTATTATAATAACACACATAGAAGTATTATTTGCATAGAGTTTTCTCTTTGGGTTAGGATAATGATTTCCTTTATATTTAAGTATTATTTGCATAGTTTTCTCTTTGGGTTAGTATCATGATTTCTATTTTGGAAATGTATATAGAATAAAAGGTCAACTTCATTGTCGCAGTATGCAGGAACTTTAACTTGAAGCTATTAGCTTCAACAGTAATAAGATAATTGCATATGATGCTGGTCTGAGCGCTTAATTCATAGATCTTTAAAGTTGTTGGTACTCCTATAAAATCAACTATGAAGCAACAATGGATTGTTTCATAATCTGTATTACAATTTCTATAATATAAATTAGAAAACTAAAAAACATTGAAACTCTAGGATGTTGCATAGGCTTTAAGCTTTGAGTTACTAAAATCTTCTACAAAACTATAAAAAGGCATTTAGATAACATGAAGTGTGTAAGGACTGGTTGAGGCATTTCTCTATTTTGTGTGTAGTTTTTTGATAAAAGATTAAGATTTTATATGTTTTACAATCTCTGTCTCTTTTTGTGTTTTTTTTTGGAATACTATGTTAGTGTGCTCAATTTGGATGTTCGATGAATGGTGTTGCATTTTATTGTCCTAATTAATATATCTCATTTTTAATTTATAGAAGTTTATATCTAAAGACCATACTATCTTGTTTTGATTGGAGAACTTCACAATTGTCATATTTTGATTGTAAAACTTGATAATTGATTACTACAACATGAATCAAAGGAGAAGCAATTCTATTGCTGAATGTCGGCATCATGGAAAGTCTCCTGTATATGATATAGTTAGAGTAATAACTTATATTTCTCTTGTAATGAGTTTTCCATGTTTGTGAGAAATATGCAAACTGAAAATGGAAAGTGCATTTTGCTGCCCTACTTTGTTCCTAAATAAGAAATATTTCGATCTTAGTATATACAATCCTAATGGATCTTCAATGAGCAAAAAGTTGATTTGCAATAACAGTCTATGTATACACTGTAACCAATGCCATGGGACTTTTAGCAACTGCCCCTACATGGTCTCCTATGTCTCTACTAAAACTTCTACATCTGGGATATTGGTGGAGAATGTTCTGCATTTAACAAAAGAAGATGTTCATAAAGAGCTTGTTGAGGCATATGTCATATTTGGGTTAGTTTCATGTTTTATTATTGAACTAATATAAACACTTTGTTTGATCATTAATATTGTGCACATATACAGGTCTTATGCTTTTAGTATTATGGCTCTATTTTTTGTATTTTTTTTCTTTCCATTCACAAAGGAATAAATATAAATGGAATACTTGTGCAGCTGTGGACGAGTTCAAAGTGGATCATTCTTAGATGTTGCAACTCCTAATGGTTTATTTGGGCTTGGTATGGAGAAAATATCAGTTCCTAGCATGTTATCTAGGGAAGACTTTACAGTAGATTCATTCTCCATGTGTTTTGGATGTGATGGAATTGGAAGGATAAGTTTTATTCTCTCTTAATTTTATTCATGGGTAATGACCACGATTAGTGTGTTGGTATCTGTGGAAATATGCACAAGTTCCAAAAGCAGCAGTAGCTAATAAATGAATGTGCTTGTGAATTTAAAACTAAATAAATTAAACTTCACGAATTGGGGTATTGTAAGAATTACTTTATAATATTATTAGACCAGAAACTGTGGCAAATTGGAATAAACTTATTTTTGCCTTGGCAGATTCTGCATAGTTTGAAGTATCTTCATGATAGAAATGTGATTCACAGGTAAGTCAAGAATAGTATCTTTGCTTTTTATTGTAATATACATGACTTTTCATGCAGTAGTCACGGTCTTTAAAAGTATGATTTGGTGGAGAAGAACTCTATGACAAAAGTCATGTCTATGTTTTTTGATTTAAAGGAACATTTCTTTAATTGTGAACTAAATGTTTTTTTTTGAACATTTCATTCTTGGAATGTACTTTTTATGAGAACTGGGAACATATATTGAATTAAAGAAGGCAGTGGGAGAGAGTGGTGGAAACAAGAAAAGTAATATAGAGGAAAAAAAGGATTTCTCATCCAATTATTGTCCTTACTCTTACTTTCCTATTTTGTTTCCCAAAAAAGATGCAAATTAGAGAGGTAAAAAAAAAATGCATACAAACTGAGAAATGTTATTTGCATAGAGTTTTCTCTTTGGGTTAGGATCATGATTTCCTTTATATTTGCATATCGGTTATGTACTATCATGAAGCAATCTATGTAAAACTGATTTCTAAATTTTTCTTAGTTTATGTTTCTCTTTCTACTCTTTTTTTTTATACAATATTCAATCTTAGATTTCTGAATGCTCCGAGTTACTTATCTTTTCTAATTTCTGATATTTCTTTATGCCTTTTTTTAGGCAACCAAATTAAATGATATAAAGTCATGCAAGGTCATGCAAGGGCACAACATAAATTCTCTTTTGGAAATGTATAGAGAAAAAGAGATCAACTTCATTGTCATAGAATGCAGGAACTCTAACTTGAAGTTATTTGCTTTAACAGTAATAAGCTGATTGCATTTGCTGCTAGTTTGAGCACTTAATTTATAAATCTTTGAAGTTATCTATATATCTCCCAAAAGATCTCCATATCCTCTACCTTTTGGATGTTTTCATCCTTTAGAAATAGCAAGGTATCTATATATCTCCCAAAAGATCTCCATCCCTCACCTCCTTCTTCCTTAGGAATTCTAATAGAGGTCTTCTAACCTCCATTAGATAACTCCGTAACAACAAGAAACTCACTTGTAGCATTTTCTCCTAACTCAGCAAAAAAGGTAATATCCTGCTCACGAAAACTTTTCACCTTTAAAAACTTCCTCCTACCCTCTACCAAGATACAGATGACAAAAGCAAGCCACCCAGCAGAATGCCATCCCAAGTTGTTGGAGAATCAAAGATCCCTTTTGGATTTTAAAATAGTAAACTTAATGAACTCCCTTAAATATTCCACCACCAGATCAAAGACCTTTGCTTTGATGGCAAGCCGACGATACCCTATAAAAAACCCTCTTAACAGAAAGTAAAAGTAACTTCCTTGGTAATACTAAATCAAAGTTAAGAATCTTTTGCAGACATACAGAGGCCATAACAGAGAGATTAGAAAGACTCTCATTGAAACAAACTCATTCTAAAAAGGTAGAGAGAAGTAGGAGACCCTCTCTATCACTCTTTGCTTGTTGTATTATGCATTCCTTAGGGCTTAGTTGGACTGGATGTTTTGAAAATAGTTGGGTGGGGTGGTGATTTATGGGATGAGATGTAGTGGTGTAGAGTGAGGTGAAGAAGAAAACCCACTCCATCGATTGGATGTTTAATGAAAATATGGATAGTATCCCACTCCCTATCGAGTGGATGTTATAATGTGATCGATTAGTTGGAGTTGGCTTGAAGGTTGAAATTTCAAATATTATCTTTGTAATATTAGCCCTTTTAAACCAAAATTACCCAATTTGGAGTGGTTTGAAAATTGGGGTGCACAATTGGGTAAGGCCAGTTTAACAATACTAATTTTTTCCACCCCATTTAGCATTTAAACATCTAATCAAATGGCTATGATGTAATATCCCACTCCCAATTGAGTGGATGTTACAATGTGATTGATTAGTTGGAGGTGATTGATTAGTTGGAGTGGGCTTGAAGGGTGAAATTTCAAATATTATCTTTGTGATGTCAGCCCTTTTAAACCAAATTACTCAATTTGGCGTGGTTTTAAAATTGGGGTGTATGATGGATTAGGACAGTTTGATCATACTAATTTATTCCACCCCATTAGTATATAAACATCCAATCAATGGCTATTCCACCCCAACTCTTTTAGTACAAGAGTAAAGTTTATTAAAAAAATTTGTGGCACCTTTTAAAATGAAGGTTCACACCATAAAAAGTTGTCTTATATAGAACACATCTTAAACTTTTCAATCCCATTGCTATGGAATTTATTGAGCAGCTGTCAGGTAAAACTCTTGATACCCATGAGTAGCGTATGATACACTATGTTGGTTGCTTTTTCTTCAATTAATCTATTAGTAATAAATTAAGTTCAATTTATCATAAAGAAGAAAATCTATATATAATGAGAGTTATACTATTGCATTGCACAAAATTTCCCTCATTTTACTATTTTTAAGTAACTTAAGCCTTGGCTACCCACCCACCCCTCCCCCTCCCCCCCCCCCCCCCCCCGGCCCCCAAAAAAAGAAAGATTGAAATATGCCATTTATGGTTCATGCATAGCACGGGCCACATCGTAGCTTTAGATAAAATACACATATAATTCTATTTTATTTATGCTAGTAGTTTGTTATATTGCAGACAAACTTTCACCTGTTTAATTTATGTCCATGCTTACCCATTAATATTATAACATTTTATAGATCTAGAGGAAGATCCTTTTGCCAAAAGAAGAGAAAATGAAGAAAAAGATTGAAAAGCAAGAGAGAAATAGGCGTCAGAACTTGAAGCAGCTGCTTTGCCAAGGTTTTTCTCTAAAATTTGAACCTATTCTTAAGAAGTTAGTCACATAGAAATTGTTATTGTTTGTCAGAAAAATTATTTAGTTGTTGTATATAGCTCCTATTTTATATATCATTGGTGCTTTTTGAATGCATTGGCATGGCATCTACTATAGACTTTCTTCACTAACCTTGTTTGTTTATTCTCTCCAAATTCTTTTCCTTCCGTCTTCACTAGTTTTTTTTTCTTTTCCTTGCCATATTAAAGTTCAATTTCCTATCATGGTCTCGTACTTATGTTAATAAAGTCAGGCTATCCTACTAAAAGGTAGCTTGATATTAGAAGTCTTTTTCAGCCTTGCAAAAACACATTTAATGGAAGCTAGTTACATACCATCTAGGTATTGGTGCAAACCTAGGAAGGTTTAACCTATGAACTCATAGCCAAATCCGAATATACTCTCCCCAAGAATGCTAAGAATCAAGTTGGATTGATTTACTTGAACCTTTGAGTATAAAAAAACAAGGGCCCAAAGTGTTAAAGATGCCACAAGGTTGATCAAGCCTTGATAAGTCAGAAAAGGTTTGTCATATCCCCTAACCAACATGTGATCTGCATAGAGGATGAGCCTAACCTCACCTCTGCAAGCCCGACTCTTTGCCCAAAACATAACACTTTTTCTTTTACAATTTGTTTATTTCATTCATCTCAACTCCTAGGCTGTAATATGGCATAAGTAAAAGTTAACAAGGACTTATATGTTCCATCTTTGTTAATATTAGCGTACAATTTCAATTGCAACATAGTCCAACTTGTCAATTAGTACAATATGCATAACAAATGTTAAGAATACATTATTCTATTTCCAACAACAATCGAAATCCAATTTCTAGTCTTTTAGACAACATATAAGATCAAGTGTGTATAATTACAACCCAGATCATCCATTCAACACATAACCATCCTAAGAAATATACTCGATTACATAGCAACTACTTGATTCATACAAAATAAAAATAAAGCCTAATAAGTACATTTTTCCCCAAACAATAGAGAGTAGATCTCCACGCCCTATTCGACGCTTTAATCTCATAACACCTGAAAAATGTTGGGTATGAGTCATACTAACCCAGTGAGGAGAAATCCCTATCCTACTACAACCACACACAATGCATATATATAATAATAATAATAATAACACGCATCAGAGAATTACAATGCATAGATAAGATCATGGAAATTCTACATACTAACCATATGCCATGCCATTTCATATGCATTCATTCCATCTATCATCCATGCATTTGACACTATATTATCATGACAAACATTTACTCATTTCACAACATCATTCACACATATATCTTAGAATACACACACGTGGGCCACACTTTCCTTGATTTTATCACAGAGGTAGAAAATGGACATTGCATGGTCATACATATATATATATATATATATATATCCATACCTATATTCTCAACATATGTAAGTCACAGAAAGTATGCGCAGTGTGGGTATGTAGGTATGTATATATATATACTACCATAATGATATGTTAATTGGCACATACATATATATACATATCCTCAGTTACAATCTGAGTATATTGTATACATATGTAAACATTCCCTCCACGCATAACCTAGGGGATGGGTGAGTATATATCAACACATACACATACCATTTGGACTACTTTTATAACAATCAATATATATATATATATATATATATATATATGCACAAGAAAACATGTTCACGTCCCACATATGTATCCATAGACACTCATGTGCAAATTATCATACACATAATATTTTGTAGACCGAATTAAAGACACTCACCAACTTAGTCACATGCATTCACATATGTCAATTAATTTCATATTTGTTTATACACATGCAAACCTTCTCATATTTCAGCACACAGGATAAACATAGGTTTCAAACTCATTTTAAATATAATTAATGTAGAAAATACATACATAGTAAAATCGAGATCCCTTCACCTTGAATCCACACTAAATCTATCTCCAATCCTGGTAATTCAATGAGGAAAGACGTTGTTGGAGTGATGGGAAAGAGTCCTAAGAATTTAGGAAAGAAAACAAATGAAAAGAGAAAGGAAAATTGAACGAAACGATGAAATCTGTCATCGCAGTGATAACCTAAAACAAATTAAGATATGCTCTGGCTAGTTCAGTTAGCATTCTTTTACTCTCGGGTTTTCTATTGCACACGTCCAAATTTCACAAAAGCGTTTTACATCACTTGGTCACATTTGAAACTAATTCCTTTTTCTCCTTAAATTTCATATCAAAATCTTCTATAGTTTCTTTGAAAAGGAAATTACAAAACTTCATATAAAGAGATTGTAGAATTTTAGAAATTATTACATTGTATAACAAAAATAAGTTCCATGGAAATAAAGTTAATGCATATAAAATCATTTCCATAGGACTTAGGCATGCATAAGTAAAGTACTCACTTGAATGAGGTCCTAAATCTTCTCTTTATACTTATTCAGACAACAAAGTAGAGAATCTAATGAGTTTTGTGATAGATTAGGAGTTTTAACTCAAAGGAGTAATTATAGAATTAATATGGGAGTGAAAATGAAGACATCTTCCTTCATAAAAATAGAGAAAGAATCTTAGAATTAAAATTCCCTTTCCTTTTTCTTTCTTTTTTTTTTTTTACTAATGGCTAAGAGTACCATATAAATAAGTCTTGCAGATTTTCCCCTCAATTTTATTTGTTGTCCAACCCCTTTTTAGCACTTTCAATCCTATAACTTAACTTCTAAACTTCTCTAACTTCTTACATAATCATCTTAGGCCCATTTGCACTGATTTAGATTTGCTTGAACTCATTATGTACATTTAAACCCGAAAATTTTCCACATCAAACCAGAAAATTCTGTACATTCTCTTCCCTCTCGATTGTTCTGCTATTTCTTTCTTTTTCTCACTGTTTAGCCTACACAATTTTTCTCATAACTAAATCCCTCTATCCTTCTATAATACCCTCCAATTTTGAATCACGTGATTGGCAATATTACGATTTTTATAATGAAAATTTCCATTTTTTTAATGGAATTATTTGGTTATTTTTAACTTTCCATATTTAATTTTTCTTTTTTAATATTATTTATGGAAATGGAAATAAATAACTAGAACGAGTATTTTCCTATGGATGATAATTTTAAGCTTTGAGGAAAGATTAGAGGGAAAGAAAATTTCATAGTAATAGTGTTGGGGGACAAGGGATGAAGAAAGAGTAATCATGAGGCAAAGAAGGAGTCAGATGTCTATGGGATTTAGAGAGGGACTAAAATGAAATGAGGAACTAGGTGGCACCTAGAATGTGGGAAATACCCAAATTAGAGAAATTATGAATTTGCCACTATTAAGGTTAACTAAAAGTTACCTGGGGGCAAAGTAATAATTTCACCAGGGACGGATATATATAGACAGTCCCACCTCTTTTTCTTCATTTCTCACTTTCCTCTCTTTCTCCCTCTCTCTCTCTCTCTTCACTTTCTCTTTTCTCTTTCTCTGTTCCTTCTCTCTACATTTCCACCCAAATCCTCAACAAGCTTTGGAGAGCCTTTCTCCAGTGGTGGGGTGAGTCAGGTAGGAATTCTAATTTTCTAAACTTTTTCCTATTTTCTAGTTTTAAGGGTATTTGGGGTAAAACTGAGATTTCGCCTTCATTTCTCAATTAAAATTAGGTATTTTGGTGTCTAAATACTCCTTATACATCAAGGATAAGATCCCATGGAAGAAATCATGAAAAAAGGTGAAGATTTGGCCAGATTCGGGCCAAATCCAAGAGCAAATGGCAAAGGCACCCAGGCACCAAGCATATATGTAGCGGCTAGGCACAACCATCTTGAGTGTTCTTGGTCCATTTTTTAAATGACCATAACTTCTTAATACAGACTCCGTTTTTAACAAACTTTATATCGTTGGAAAGCACTTCGAGTCTAGTTTCTAATGGTATAAGATTTGTTTTAAAAATGCCCTACTAGATAAGAGTTATGACTAAATGAATGACTAAAGGTCAAGGTTAGTGGTATTGCCATTTAAGTTTTATTAAATTATTTGGCCAAGTTCAATATAAACTCACCATAGTTAGAAATAAATCAAGGATATTCCCTAGTTAGTGGTAATAATTAGAATAAGGAATTTTTTTTTTGATTGGTTATGGGATTCACTTTATGTGAATGGTGAGTTGATGTGATATGTGTTATGTGGTATTTATGTGAATGTATTTGGTGTTTGTGTGAATCTATTTCATAGACACAGAAAAGAAAAGGAATGAGTAGGAACAGAGGGATAGATCTCTGGAATAAACTCGTTAAGTAATTATAGTCTGAAGGGAAATTCCAGGCAGTCTCAACGAGGTCTAAGTGGAAAAATGTTGCATATTGAATTTGCATATCCATATTACGAGAGGGAACAGAGGGGTGGACCCCTAAATAAATCCATCGAGGGTTGGTCTTCAATGTGGTAAGTGCAAGAAGATGTGGAACGTACATAGCATATGTTTGTTGCATAATATATTTTAGTGTGGATGTTTATATATGTTTTTATGTGTTTGAAAATTGTTTTATGAATTGGTTTGTGAGAATTCAGACTTGCACTGAGATTGCTGATTATGCTGGCTTGATACGATACATTATATATATTAGTTCGCACTGATATGTGCAAGTGGTGTATTCTAATTATGGTAGTAAGGCTTGTATTTGTACTTATGCTTTATTTTACTGCACAGTTACCTGCTTACTGAGTTTTCATAAACTTATGCTCCCTATTGCTATTTTCAGATATAGCAGTTGAGGAGGATAGGAAAACCGCTGAAGGTTAGCGGCTTGGAGATATACTCCAATTTTGTGGAGGGTTCTTTACGAACCAGTTTTTGAGCTATATGTCACTTAGAATGCTCTGTAATCTCATAGGTCACCTAGGTCCTACGATACATTAGAGGTTTTATTATTTGGCTGTTATTTGCTTTGCCATTTAATTATATATATATATTTTGATGTTTTGGGAAATAAGAGAAAGTATTTATGTAAATTTATTTCTATTTTACATTTACACTTTCTTGGTTATGGATATTAGGGCTGTTCAGGAATGTAAGGGCTACTACTGAGGTATCCCTAGGTTTTGTATAATAAGTCATATGCTCAATTTTCAGGGCGTTACAAAATGTTATTAGAGAGAAGTTTATATTTAGGTCTCCTATAGATTACAGAGCTTGGTCTTCTTTGTGGGCCCTTCATCATTGTCGTGAAATGCGTAACAAGACCATGAGTTTAGGTTCCATACAAGGCATAATAGGATGTTGAGTTTCTCTTTTGTGACTTCTTGCTCAGTGGAGTGAGTCAGAAATAATTTTATTGATATAAGAAGTGCTTGTTCATTATACAGGTTGTTGGCTCCAGATGGAGGATAAATCCTCGAAGGATAGAGAGCTCATAAGCTCAATTTAGATATAGCTTTGCTAAGCTACTATTTGAGTGGTTATAAATTATTTAAAAAGGAATGTGGGTGTATGTGTGGTTATGTATTATGGAAACATGAGTTTTCCCATGTGATGTGTAATTATCTATGATAATTTATCTCTCGTTTAGTATGTTATCGTATGTAAACTTAATTATTTATTAGAAGGTATGTATATGTTCATATATGTATCTATAATAGGGTTGTAAGTGGTAAGTGATAACCGAGGTATCAGTTACTAATTTATGATAAGACTTGTCTTGTGGTGGTTTTATGAATATATATATATATATATATATATATATATATTAACAAGTCAGTGAAAACTTGCTGGGATTTGTAACGTCCTTATTTTACTATACTAAAATCTGAATTTTTTTTTCTAAATTCTAATGCTTAATACTCGTACCTTCAAAAAGAACATTTTACAATTGTTCTCAGTACAAATCATAATTGGTTATACATAATAATTGAAATTCTAAACATAAGATAATTTTACATTCGTTTGAAATAAATTACAAATCTGTCGTACATAGTAATTTGATATCTAAACTTAAAAAAAATAATCTATAATTCTAATACTTAATAAACTTGAGTGCTCTAATAGTGTTCAATCAATCTTTACACCTTTCCCCTTATACTCAGCCCCTGAAATGGTCAGTTGGAAAAGCACAAAAAGGTGAGATAAGGGTATCTCAGTAGTTAGCATAATTTTATAAACATTTATAAATATACCATTTCAGTCATAAAAGCACTTATATCATAAAAATTAGTCCATGTAATATAAATTATCAATTCAGTGTAATAGGTTGATGAAAAATTAGCAAGCTGATATATAAATAAACCATGGAATCAAGAATAGTTGGTGGCACACTCAACGACATGGAAAAGATATTGTGCAGAACTACTTTTTCCAAGCTGAACATGAGAGAAAGGCTACTGCAGTCCTTTAACTCAAGCTAGAAAGATTCCAAGCTAAAACATGGAAATATAATTTCCAAGCTGACATGGAAATAGAATTTCCAAGCTGACATGGAAGCAAAACTCTCAAGCTGAACATGGAAGTAAACTTCCAAGCTGATATCATGCTAATTTCATTATGAAAAACATATTTGACTTTAAATAAAACTTCATGGACATAAAATATTCAAATAGTAAAACAAGCTTTTATGAATTGCTACGCTACCTGTACTTTGTAGTCTGACTTTTTAGCTCAAATAGCTATTCAATCTATCTTGAAATTCGTTTCACGATTTTTGACCGTTGACCATGGGGTAGTTTGCACTGGTTTTGGTTCTGATTTTTGCTTCCTATTCACTGCCACTTCTCCCTTAACACTTGTGGGTTAGTAATAGAAGAATCTCCTCAAAGTAGCTCAGAAAAATCGAGTTTAACGTTGCTATTTGCTTCTTCCAAAATCTCTATTTTATGGTTGAAAAACATAGAATATTTTTCTGCTTCTATCCAAGCTGCTGGATTCTCTTTTTCTCACTCTCTCTCGGTTGTGAATGGTGCAAGGAAAGGGGAGGAAGATGTTGCTATTTATAGCTAAAAAGGGGAGGCAACATCTCTCTAAAGCCTAGAAATGTTTAGAGAACTCAAGATAACTCAAGATAAACCTAGACTAACCTGAAATTCTCTAGAATTATCTATACCATTCTACAACATTCTACACTTATCTAGGAAATTCAAGAATATACAAGATATCTGTAGAACATTCTAACCTGGAATTTTCTAGAATTATCTATACCATTCTACAACATTCTACACTTATCTAGGAAATTCAAGAACATACAAGATATCTCTACAACATAACTAACCTGGAATTTTCTAGAATTATCTATACCATTCTACACTTATCTAGGAAATTCAAGAATATACAAGATATCTTTAGAACATACAAAATTCCTCTAAAACAATCTAGATTCATCAAGGACATTCAAGAGATTTTTAGAGTCTCAAAAATAAAAAAATAATAAAAAATATTAAATATTTATTCCATAATAATTTGGGATGTTACAACTCACCCCCCCCCCCTAAAATTTGAATTTTGTTCTCAAAATTTGGTATGCATATAATTAAAAGGATTATACATTAGAAATTTTAATTACCTAGTGAAATAACTCAGGATAATGTCTTCTCATGTGTTCTTCAGTTTCCTATGTTGCTTCCTCTTGAGATAATCCTCTCCAGACTACTTTAACTAGAAGGATTTGCTTATTTCGCAATGATTTGAGTCGTGTATCAATGATTCTATGTGGTCTTATCTCTACTGTCATATTCTCTTGTAAATGTACATTCTCATGTTCAATGACATGTGAAGGATCTGGGATGTACTTTTTAAGTTGAGACACATGAAAAACATTATGAATATTTTCCAAGTTCGGGGGTAAGGCTAATTTGTAAACAGTGTTGCCAAATTTTTCAAGGATTTGGAATGGGCCTAAGTATCTTGGACTAAGTTTCTTTGACTTCATAGATCTTCCAACTGCTGTAATTGGTGATATTTTAAAAAAAACATGATCACTTTCTTCAAAACTTAAGGGCCTTCTTCTCTTATCTGCATAGCTCTTTTGTCTACTTTGAGCTGTAAGTAATCTATCCCTTATAATTTTAATTTGCCTTGAAGTTTGGTCTACTATTTCTGGGCCTATCAATGCTCTTTCTCCTAGTTCAACCCAACAGATAGGTGATCTACACTTCCTTCCATATAGAAATTCATATGGGGCCATCTTGATACTAGATTGGAAACTGTTATTATAGGCAAACTCTGCTAATGGCAAGAATTTATCCCAATTCCCCTTGAACTCAATCACGCAAGCCCTTAACATATCCTCTAAGGTCTGGTTTGTCCTTTCTGTTTGACCATTTGTTTGAGGATGATAAGCAGTGCTAAACTTCAATTTTGTACCCATGGCATCTTGTAAAGATCTCCAAAATCTAGAGGTGAACCTTGAGTCTTTATCTGATATGATGTCACATGGAACACCATGCAATCTGACTATCTCCTTTATGTATAACTCAGCATACTTATCTAGGGTATAGGTAGTATTGACAGCCAAGAAATGTGCTGATTTTGTCAATCTATCTACTATTACCCAAATGGAATCATGGCCAGAAGAAGTTCTAGGTAGTCCTACAATGAAATCCATTGAGATGCTATCCCATTTCCCTTTTGGGATTTCTAAAGGTTGCAATGAACCACCTGGTCTTTGGTGTTCAGCTTTTACTTTTTGACAGGTTAGACATTTACTAACAAATTCTGTTACCTCTTTCTTCATTCTAGGCCACCAAAAATTTCTTTTTAGGTCATGATACATCTTTGTTGGTGAATTTAAGATTCTCTATTTTACCTAAGGCCATTAACTCTTCTACTTCTTTGATGTAAGGGTCAGGTATAATTAGATGTTAATCTAGCCTTTAATTCCTGAAAACTTTCTTCACACCTATAGTCCCAAATGAAAGGTAGATTTTTGGCCATAGGCAATACTCTTGCCCGAAGGCGATCCTTCTTCCTTAAGACGATACTCTCAGCTGAAGGCGTCATATAAAAGGAAAAAAATCACATGAATTTATTACATAAATCTCTAGGAAGAATAATCCTAGAAAATGTGTTAAGTAAATAACATACTCCTCACGCATAATTATAAAATAATTATATATGGAAATTCCTCTCACCTCAATGACTCATATAGAGTCGTACCCCTTTAATGATTAGGACAAACCCATAGTTTTCCATGTATAGGTTCATAAAATACTTACTTAGCATTCCTCCATAGCTCAGAAGTGCAATGAAATATCATTTTAGTAACTCTGCTCAGTCAAAAAGATATTACCATACTCTGCTTTAGAATTTCCATAATCAAGTATGAAATATAACAAGTCCAACATTTTCTCATTCCTCAAGTTCTTTCAGTAAAAGGAATAACTTCAACAAAGAAGATCTAAATATAAACTTTAAATTTTATTTCTAGTACATAGATAATTTTAATACGTAAAACTTAGACCAAATATAGCTTTAGGTACAAACAAAAGAAAGAATAAATTAAGGACAAGGAGGCTTTTGAAATGTAAAAGGTGCTCTGGGTCTAGAAGAAGAAGGTGCTTCAAACCTTAAGGAGGAAGCTAATCGTTGTAGCCTAGAAAGAGTTTCTGGAGGAAATGTCTGGGAAATTTGGCGAAGTGCAGAAGTCACTCCATTCATATAGTCAATACATCTTGCTTGTTGGTCACGAAAATTTTGAGTTGCAAACATCGAATGTCTATCAACTCTATTCGCCAATTCCCTAAAATGACGATTCAAAAGCTTCTCTTGTTCTGCAAAGAGACGATTTATCAATCTCCCCTGGTCCTCGAAGTGGTGATTTATCAATTTTTCCAAGTCCTCCATCTTTTGTCTCATAAGCGCAAGCTCATTATTAGAAGATGTTACTGTGCTAACATCCTCTAGCTCTACTACATCCCTTTTTCTTTTCTTAGCCTCTGGTGACTCTTCCATGGATCTCTTATTCTTATAATTCTCCAGGCTAAGATTTAGATCCAGCTCTACCTTGCCAGCCTCAAAGTTTAAATTGAAAGATTTATTGCCGGCCATATTTTTCTGAGCTATAAAGGTTGTACGGAAGGAGAAGTTTGATGCTAGAAAGCTTATAGGTAATGAACTCTTAGTGTAGTAAGCAGTGTAATGGGGCATCCATTATATATAGACGAAATTTAGGGCTACAGAACCTTTACATCATACTCTAAAGATGGCCTACAGACCTTATCCGTCGCAATACCAACGGTCTATGATAAGCATGCCAGAAAATAACAAAATATAATCTAATACAAAAGATGTCCTCAAAAATTTCGGCTAACTTTTGACTCTTGCTCAAATTATTTAACTATTCGCCGCTTCAATTTATAACTTCCTAACTTTGTATTTGTCTTATCCAACAATCCTAAATCGAGATATTACTCCATGAATGGGTAGCTTCATACTAGCCTTATCTTGGTTTCTAATCCGTGGTTTTGCTTTAGGCTTATACATTTTCAAACATACATATTAAAATAAAAACTTCTCACATTTACACATCAAGCGTTCCATAAAGTGAGAAAAATTTTTACCTTTCACTTGCCTCTACGAGCATATATGTATATATGTATAAACATAGAGATACATCATTATCTATATATTTTCATCTATTCAAGTCCTTTTGATTTCTCATTCTCTATGAGTATATGTAGGATCATCACATATTCTCCTTGATCATAGCCTTCACTCATTATGCATGAATAACATACATACATGTAATTACAACATGATTCAATCAATTATGTATATTATACTCAACTGAAGGCTCTTAAGAACAACATAATAAAATAGAGAAATGCATTTCAGTTCATCATAAAAGCATCAAAGGCAATCTTTAATGGCTATATCGTCAACTTCTTTGAATTTCGGAAAATGCCAATGGGAGAAATGGGAAAACCAAGTAAAATCAGCCGCAAATCCACCGAATATTGACTTTCATGGTTTTGGCATTAATGCAAAGCGCTATTGGTGTGCATGCCTACCCTAGACTTCTGGCTTCCAGCTTGCAGAAATCCATAGGTTGATCGTGTAGGGGTGCGGTGAAGAGATATCTTCTTTGTCTCTAAGTCCTAATTTTTCTCTATAAAAATCTTCTCATCGTTCTCAGTAACTACACCACAAAGAGTAATAATCTCTGAGCCTACAATCTCCCAGCATTCCTCTCGCCTCATACTCTTACAAAAATTTCTAAATTTTCCAAATCATGGCCACAAGAAAGTACATTGATCTCACAGTAGAGGCTAAGGAAGAAGAACTTGACTTAAACTTAAGTTTAGGCAAGGACAAGGGCAAAAGACCTCTCGAGGGGTCTCAAGAGAAGCAGAAGGAGAAGAAAATGAAGAAGAACGAGGAAGCTGAGAAGACTAGCACGGGCCATACCTCGGAGGACAAAATCGCCTGTCTAGAGCAGGAGGTGAAAAATCTGAAAAGGATGATAGAGGATTTGGAGAAGTTAACCAAACACAATAACGCGGAAATGACTTCAAGAATAGACAGATTCTTCTATTGGTCCACCCAGTGCTTCTGCAATCAACAGCAAAGAAGTGTTGATTATATGAATGGAATTTACACTACCCTCCGCGACATTGCTCTGTCTCTTGCTCCAAGGAATGGTCGAGGGGTGATGATACAATACAACCCTCCTAATCCAAGACCACCTCGCCTTTAGATTACTCATGCATGAGTAAACTTCTTTTTTTTTTTTGCAATTTAATCCTTCAGTTTTTTTTAATGCAAGTGGTTTCTTTTATTGGCTGGTACCCTAAAATAATATAGGTACACAAAATCAATCATGAATTCAGCTTATAAAACCCATCATATAAAAATTTGATCCGACAGCAACGGAATCAAAACAAATAACAACTTTTCCTTGACTAAGTTCAAAAGTGTAACTACATCTATCTAAAACTAAAAATGAGAACATAATTCCTAAGAAAAGATAAGTCTCGGAGGGAGAGAAAATGAAAATATCCTACAGGACCTTCAGTAGAGCCGTCTCTCTATAGTTGTGCCCGGGTTCACAACGATAGAGGAGGTCCTACTAAGGTTATCTTGCTCTGTAATCACTAGGAGACCTAACAACCATTGCCCCAAAAATTTTCTCAAATTGATCCATCCACTCTTGGGCTACGTCTGGGTCATGAGATCCCTTTAATGAAGGAGGGTTATTTTTTCGAAATTCCCCTAGAATCCGGTTAATTGAGTTGCTAGTTTCACCTTCATTTCTCTTTCCTCTACCCTTTAACTCATCAGTCAAGAGTTTTAGAACTTCAGTGGTGGTAGCCTGATTGTCTTCTTGTCGATCTGCCCTAGCCACTAAGTGTTCTATTTTCTAAGTAAGGGTTTCCAAGATCTCGGCTTGGGTTCTCTTAGATGAGGCCATTTCTACAAGACACTGAAAAGGTTGTATTTCTAAATCATAGAAACAAGCTAATCAAACATATAGCAAACATCATCAAAATATCCTAATTCTATCCATAAGGTGCCCAAATCTTTGCTCTGATACCAAATTTTGTAACGTCCTTATTTTACTATACTAAAATCTGAATTTTTTTTTTCTAAATTCTAATGCTTAATACTCGTACCTTCAAAAAGAACATTATACAATTGTTCTCAGTACAAATCATAATTGGTTATACATAATAATTGAAATTCTAAACATAAGATAATTTTACATTCGTTTGAAATAAATTACAAATCTGTCGTACATAGTAATTTGATATCTAAACTTAAAAAAAATAATCTATAATTCTAATACTTAATAAACTTGAGTGCTCTAATAGTGTTCAATCAATCTTTACACATTTCCCCTTATACTTAGCCCCTGAAATGGTCAGTTGGAAAAGCACAAAAAGGTGAGATAAGGGTATCTCAGTAGCTAGCATAATTTTATAAACATTTATAAATATACCATTTTAGTCATAAAAGCACTTATATCATAAAAATTAGTCCATGTAATATAAATTATCAATTCAGTGTAATAGGTTGATGAAAAATTAGCAAGCTGATATATAAATAAACCATGGAATCAAGAATAGTTGGTGGCACACTCAACGACATGGAAAAGATAGTGTGCAGAACTACTTTTTCCAAGCTGAACATGAGAGAAAGGCTACTGCAGTCCTTTAACTCAAGCTAGAAAGATTTCAAGCTAAAACATGGAAATATAATTTCCAAGCTGACATGGAAATAGAATTTCCAAGCTGACATGGAAATAGAATTTCCAAGCTGACATGGAAGCAAAACTCCCAAGCTGAACATGGAAGTAAACTTCCAAGCTGATATCATGCTAATTTCATTATGAAAAACATATTTGACTTTAAATAAAACTTCATGGACATAAAATATTCAAGTAGTAAAACAAGCTTTTATGAATTGCTACGCTACCTGTACTTTGTAGTCTGACTTTTTAGCTCAAATAGCTATTCAATCTATCTTGAAATTCGTTTCACGATTTTTGACCGTTGACCGTGGGGTAGTTTGCACTGGTTTTGGTTCTGATTTTTGCTTCCTATCCACTGCCACTTCTCCCTTAACACTTGTGTGGGTTAGTAATAGAAGAATCTCCTCAAAGTAGCTCAGAAAAATCAAGTTTAACGTTGCTATTTGCTTCTTCCAAAATCTCTATTTTATGGTTAAAAAACATAGAATATTTTTCTGCTTCTATCCAAGCTGCTGGATTCTCTTTTTCTCACTCTCTCTCGGTTGTAAATGGTGCAAGGAAAGGGGAGGAAGATGTTGCTATTTATAGCTAAAAAGGGGAGGCAACATCTCTCTAAAGCCTAGAAATGTTTAGAGAACTCAAGATAACTCAAGATAAGCCTAGACTAACTTGGAATTCTCTCGAATTATCTATACCATTCTACAATATTCTACACTTATCTAGGAAATTCAAGAATATACAAGATATCTCTAGAACATTCTAACCTGGAATTTTCTAGAATTATCTATACCATTCTACACTTATCTAGGAAATTCAAGAATATACAAGATATCTTTACAACATACAAGATTCCTCTAGAACAATCTAGATTCATCAAGGACATTCAAGAGATTTCTAGAGTCTCAAAAATAAAAAAATAATAAAAAATATTAAATATTTATTCCATAATAATTTGGGATGTTACAGGATTTCTTGTGGTGGGTGTCCGTGTATATTTTGCACAAATTTTCATTAATATATTTTAATGAATTGTTAGAACTGGGTTGTTAGGAGAAACGTGGGAAATGGTTATAGTGTATATATATATATATATATATATAACCTAAATACATTACATGTATGCATGCATTGTAATAGTTCTTGCTATGTATAGGAAACACATACCCACAGGGTGTGTAGGCATTCTTTGTGACTTGAGTGATTAGTTAAGTGGAGTGACGAGTTTGAGAACTTGTGAATCAATACCTATATAGATGGATGTATAGTCCCTTCTCTTAAGTGTTGATGGCGTTCTAGATGAGTCGTGTTTGGAGAAATACTTTAACCAAGTTATTTTGAGTTAAAGTTAGATAATATAGGCTAAAAAGTAAAGGAGACATTAGGAAGAAGAGAGCACAAGAGGGGAGAATGCTCACGTGAAATGAGATGAGGGCTAAGATATAAGTTCCATCATGAGAGTTAAGGTGGTTACAATTCTTTTAGTTAGGGTGGTTCTCAGGTTAGAAGATGGCAACCTTGATGTTTAGAATAAGATAGACTCCATTCAAGTGAGTACTATTAGTAGGCAGTAGGCTAAGGCTGTTTATTTTACAGCTGGAAGATATACCTTAAAAGGAATCTAGAGGAGAAAACGTGAGTTGTTAAAGTTCGGATGCATACTTGAGTATATATCTTAGAGAAATCTGGCAGTGTAAGGTTCGATTGAGGGAATTGATGTAGGTTATGTAGTTCTCCCAAGGGAGACACCTTAGTGAGGTGGAAAGTGACATTAGGGTGATTAGAGTGAGTTGTAAATCTTTTAGGGCAACTTGATTAAGTTACACCCATCTGATTAGGGATTCGTAGGTAGTAATACTATATAGTGAGTGTGCTTAGGTATGTGAGATTAGCCTTGGAAAGAATAAAAGACTCACGAGACAAGTTGATGTAATCAAGGATAACCCCATTACAGCCCAAGAAAAGGAAAACACTTCAATTGGGCCTCTAACTCGTTCAAGGGTTAAAGAGCTTGGACTAATTGCAGCCCAAGAAAGGGAGAACACTTCAATTGGGCCTCTAACTCGTTTAAGGGCTAAAGGGCTTGGATTGGGCTTAACCACTTTGTTGAAAGTGGAAGAAGTGTGAAAAAGATTGCATGTGGGATAGTTGCATTTGTTGAATATAGTTGTAGTCTATTACCTATGTATTTATTGTCTTTGACATTTAGCTACCTATGCATTTATTGTCTTTGACATTTAGCCTACACTATTTGACTTTTAGTTGATGCATTTAATGCATTAATTGGAGTCTTTTGTCTTTTTGTTTTGGAGACCCTCTATAAAAAGGGTCCTTGCCCTTTGTTGTAAACCATCTTTGAATCATATATGAGATATTGGCATTTTGCTTTTAAGAGGATTCTTGAGTTCTTTCTCTTATCTAACTTGTGTTAGTGGCGAGAGCAACTAGATTTCTTATCACTCACGTTGTTCTTTCTTGAGTGTGGCGAGATCAACCCATTTCTCTTAGTTGTGGCGCCCTTTGGCTTATCAATTGAGTGATTTGGTTTCATTTGTTTGTTTCTTTCAACCTATCCAGAAAATCGATCAAGTGTTTTCCCTCTGGAAATCACATCACAAGTTCTCAATAGTCATTGAGTGAGGATATAGTAGACATAGGGTGTAAGGATACGTGAGGTCCTTACACCAAGAAGGTCGAATGAGGTAAAAGGTAGTTTACGAATGTTTCTATCACGGCAAGAATGTAGAAACCTCATGACCTCAAAATAGTCTGAGTAAGTCATGGGAAGGCTTATGGCATGAGTGCCATCTAAGTTAAGTAGAAGTGATGGTAGATGCATGATGTCTAAGGTTAATGGAAGGTTTAGCCCACTTTTGTATGATAAAAGGTCCTAGGAGTCTATAGTGTATACATGTTAGTAGATATGTAAGATGCCTGGGTGTTTGCATACAACTAGGTGAGGTGGAGGATGTAAGTTAGTCAAGTAGGCATCAAAGGTATTTCTTATAGAGGATAAAGGAATGGTACCATGAATATGGCTTGGGATGAGTTAAGGTTAAGCCTAAGCTCATTGGTGTTAGAGTGAGTACTTTAGAAGCAAGTGCATTAGTTTAAGGAGGAGAATGTGCAAAAAGGTGTAGAAGTGTAATTACTCATGTATGAACATGAATGAGGTATGTGTATACGCGTAAATACGTAAGATCCCAAATACAAATTTATTTAGGGTAGTATGGGAGTGGGCATAATTTTAGTTTCATGGATTGGGGTAAAAGGTTTTGGCCTATAGGTTAGTGTGTTGTGTTTGTGGGTATATTCCTATTGGCCTATTATTAGTCATGAACATGACCCAACAGACCTAGAGTTGGGACAAGCTTAATGCACCCATAAGTTTGGTAAGACTCAACGGGGGTTCGCGCTAGGAGAGCTAGTCAAAAAGTTCATTTTATAAACTAGGCCTTTAGAATAGGCCTTCTAGCAACTATAGCCAATTGATGTCATTGAGACTCAAAGGCTAACAACTAGAAGAGGATGGAAGTCTGAGACTAGCCTATAGTAGGAATTAAGCTGGTCAAGTAATTAGTGGATAGAGATGTAGAAATGGGGTGGTGTACTCTCGAGTTCCGAAACCGGTTGTTGCCAGTATAAGGAACGTGGTTTGGATCAAGAGGGATGTACCTGAAAACAAAAAGGGTTAAGGAACAGGCATATGAGGATATATATATATATATACCTCTAATCCCTATGGGAATATCTAGTTCATGAGAACATAGACTCATGTGACAGGACTCTTGAGTTGGGATTCCATAGGATTATAGATCTATTGAAGGATTGTTTGTGTGATATGTGTATATGATAGCATAGGTTCTAGTTTGAATAATTTATTTTTATATTGTGACTGTGGATATGATGGCAATATGGAAGCTCAGATTGATCTTAACTCCTAAGGGCCGACCTGCTAATCATGGCATGTCATCTTCGGGCGGGGCATCGCCTATGAGAAGGATATCACCTATGGGTAGACTGACACCTTCGGGCAAGGTACATATATTTTATATTATTGTGAGATATGCATGTGGTTTGTGTTTGTGGTATGTATAAGGTAAAGTGTGGGATTGAGGTTAATGAATGAGAGGTAATATACAATGGTATAAGCCTCGAGCGAGATATCATTTCATGTAAATGCTTCCGAGACAACTAGATATCATGCATGATAATTATCCTGAGAGCATCTTTATATTTATGCATATGTTTAGTAGAGGAACTTATGTGTGGTAGGTATTTAAGCCACCCTAAGTTCCTTAAATTCGCTTGTGGTAACTTGTCAGATTGAAACACCTGAAACTACTAGGATTGAGACAAAGCTTTAGGATAAGTTTCCCAAAGGGAGAAGGGAGCGGGTTACTTTGGAATTTTACGGTAAGTTACCCCAATCCTTATGGTGATATGTTCTTATAAGGGTGGTTGCACTGTATTACGTAAGGACAATTATGGAGCTCCATGGTATATTGGAGCTATATAACAATTGAGAATTTCAGTTTTCACCTTGGTTCTAGAGAACTAGGGGTTTTATGAGTGGCAGGGTATATACTTTGGTTATCAAAGAAAGCTGCAAAATGTCGCTTCTCATCGATTATTGTGGTGCCTTTCGAGGCTTGTGGTGAGTTTTTGAATTCAGAAGACCAAATTCTTTTAAGGGGTTAGAATGTAATATTCGCCAATTTTGGATGACATGATTGGCGATATTACAGCTTTTATAATGAAAATTTTCATTATTTTTAATGGAATTATTTAGTTATTTTTAACTTTCCATATTTAATTTATTCTTTTTGAATATTAATTATGGAAATGGAAATAAGTAACTGGACCAAGTATTTTATTACAGATGATATTTTTGACATTTGAGGAAAGACTCGAGGGAAAGGAAATTTCATGGAAATAATGTTGGGGGATAGGGGACAGAGAAAGAGTAATCACGAGGCATAGAGGGAGCCGGATGTCTATAGGGTTTAGAGAGGGACTAAAATGAAATGAGGAACTAGGTGGCACATAGAATGTGGGAAATACCCAAATTGAAGAAATTATGAATTTGCCACTATTAAGGTTAACCGAGAGTTACCTAGGGGCAAAGTAATAATTTCACTATGGACAGATATATATATAGGCGGTCCCATCTTTTTTTTCTTCATTTCTCACTTTCCTCTCACTTTCTCTCCTCATTTTCGCTTCCTTCTCTCTACCTTTCCACCCAAATCCTCAATGAGCTTTGGAAAGCTTTCTCCGGTAGAGGAGTGAGTCATTGGTGGCCAAATAACCTAGAGAAAGTAAGGAATCGAGGTAGGAATTTCGATTTCATGAACTTTTTCCTATTTTCTAGTTTTAAGGGTATTTGTGGTAAAACTGAGATTTTGGCTTCATTTTTTCTATTAAAATTGGAGATTTTTGTGTCTAAACACTCCTCAGACATAAAGGATGAGATCCCATGGAAGAGATTATGGAAAACGATGAAGATTTGGCCAGATCTGGGCCAAATCCGAGAGCAAATCGTGAAGAATGTGATATGGGTGCCAGGTTTTAGAACTTCTTGGTTTAAAATATGACCTTGGTGCCCAGGCGCCAGGCATCCCGAGTGTTCTTGGTCCATTTTTCAAATGACCTAACTTCTTCATCTGAATTTTGTTTTTAACAAACTTCATATCGTTAGAAAGCTCTTCGAATCTAGTTCCAATAGGAAAATTTCGGACACTCTCAATGAGGTAAGAATGGGGGAAACATTGCAAATTACATTTGTGTAATACCCGCCAATTTTGCTCATGTGATTGGTGGTATTACGGTTGTTGTAATGAAAATTTCCTTTATTTTAACAGAATTATTTAGTTAATTTTAATTTTTCATGTTTAATTTATTCCTTTTGAATATTATTTATAGAAATAGAGATCAATAATTAGACCAGGTATTTTATTGTAGATGATATTTTTAAGAATTGAGGATAGATAAAAGGAAAATGAAATTTCATGGAAATGGTGTTGAAGGACAAGGGACGAAGAGAAAGTAATCATGAAGCATAGAGGAAGTCAAGTACCCACAGGATATAGAGAGGGACTAAAGTGAAAGGAGGAACTAGAGTAATACCTAGAGTGTGAGAAATACTCAAATTGGAGAAATTACGAATTTACCACTACCAAGGTTAACTGGAAGTTGATTGGGGGCAAAGTAGTAATTTCACCCTGGGTGGATATGTATAGGTGGCCCCATGCCTTTTTTCTTATTTCTCACTTCTCTCTCTCTCTCTCTTCCTTCTCTCTACCTCACCCTCTCTACTCTAAATCCTTCAAACGAGCTTCAGAGAACCTTTCTCTAGTGGTGGGACAAGTCATCAGTGGCCAACTAACCTAGGAAAAGCAAGGAATCGAAGTAGGAATTTTGATTTCCTGAACTTTTCCCTATTTTCTAGTTTCAATGGTATTTGGGATAAAACTGAGATTTCGGCTTCATTTCTCAGTTAAAATTAGGGATTTTGGTGTCTAAATACTCTTTAGACATCAAGGATGAGATCTTATGGAAGAAATAATGAAAAACGGTGAAGATTTGGCTAGATCTGGGCCAAATCCAAGAGCAAATCATGAAGAATGTGATCGTGGTTTCAGAGGATTTGAGGAAGAAGAAGGTTTGGCGCCTAGGCACAACTATCGCTGAAATCTTTGGTCTTTCTTCAAATGGCCATAACTCCTTCGTCCAGATTTCGTTTTTAACAAACTTTATGTCATTGGAAAGCTCATTGAGTCTAGTTTCCAATGGTATAAGTTTCATTTACAAATTACTTACTAGATAAGAGTTATGTCCAAATAAGTGACCAAAGATCAGAGTCAGCGGTGAGAATTTTCCTGTGATATTTATTATTAATTGTGATTGGTTTTAGGTGGCTTGGGAGTTTCATTGGCTTTGTCTCCTAGGACTTTTTATGTGGTAAAACTTATTGACATCGAGGTGAGTGGACGACCTTGCCATTTAAAGTTTTAATAAATTATTTAGCCAAGTCAATATAAATCTCATTCATACCATAGTTAGAAATTCATCAATGATATTCCCTATTCAGTGGTAATAACTAGATTGAGGAATTTCATTGAATGATTATGGGAATTATTTTGTGAGATTGGGAATTTTATATTTAACTGTATTTAGAGTGGTGAATTGATGTGGTATGTGTTATGAGATATTTGTGTGGGAAATGCATTGCATATCATCATTTACATATTCATACTATGAGTGGAAATATGTTGAAAGTAGAGGGACGATCTAGTGCATGATGTGGATATTCAGATGGTGTATACCTCTGAAATACACTCATTTAGGGTTGGTCTTCAATGAGTAAGAGCGAGAAAAATATTGTATATTGCGTTTGTCTACATCACGAGAGGGAACATAGGGGTGGACCAATGAATAAACCCATTAAGGGTTGGTCTTCAATGTGGTAAGTGTGGAAAGTTATGGAAAATGCATCATACATCGTGCATTACATAATGCATTTTGGAGTGGATGTTTACGTATGCTTTTTATTTGCTGAGGATTTTTTACAAATTGTTTTATGATATTGTAGACTCGTATTGAATTGCAGGTTTTGGTTGTGTGGTAAGGTACATTATATATATCATATTTTGTATTGATATGTGTTAGTGGTATTTAATCTGATTATGGTAGTGAGGCTGGTATTTGTACTTGTGCTTTTTTTTATTGCCCAGTCGTCTGCTCACTAAGTTTTCATAAACTCACGCTCTCTATTGCTGTTTTTAGATTTAATAGCTGATGAGGATGGGGAAACCGCTGAAGGTTAGCGGCTTGTAGATACACTCCATTTTAATTCAAAAGCTCTAAATGAACCAATATAAATGTACTGTAATCCTATATGCCACCTAAGTCCTACTGTATCTAGAGGATTTTATTTATTTGGCTGTAATTTACTTTATAAATTATAAAATTTATAATTTGCATAGTTGTGGATATTATGATTTTTCAAAGAATTTATGGGCTACCACTGAGGTACACCCTATAATATATATATTCATATGCCTATTTTTCGGGGCATTATAATTTGCATATCTACATCACAAGAGGGAACAGAGGGGTGGACCTATGAATAAACCCATTGAAGGTTGGTCTTCAATGTGCTAAGTATGGGAAGATATGGAACATACATAACATATTTTTGTTGCATAATATATTTTAGTGTGGATGTTTACACATGTTTTTATTTGTTTGAAAATTGTTTTATGAATTGGTTTGTGAGAATGCAGACTTGCACTAAGACTACGGGTTAAGGTGGCATGATACAGTACGTTATATATATATATAAATATATATATATATATATATATATTATTTTGTACTGATATATGCTAGTGGTGTTTATTCTGACTATAGTAATGAAGCTGGTATTTGTACTTGTGCTTTATTTTACTGCACAGTCACCTACTTAGAGTTTTCATATACTCATACTCTCTATTGCTATTTTTAGATATAACAGTTGAGGAGGATAGTACTGGAGGTTAACGGCTTGGATATATACTCCAATTTTGTGGAGAGTTCTCACTCGCCATGCTGGTTCTCTCTCTCCTGTCCTCACTCATTCTTTCTCTCTTCCTCGTGACCATGTGTAACGAAATTTGGGGGCGAGGGGTTCAGTAGGTTTATGTTGTGGGTTCTTCAAGAAGCCACATCCTAGGGTGATAAGTGCTCCACGTGTACAGAGTCAACTTGTGCCACATAATAAAATTTTATCTTAATTTACATGAAGTCACCTAACATAAAGTAATTACTCACTCAAGTCCTTGGTTATTTTTCTAAAATTTCATATTTCACCCATATTTGTTTCATCATTTTATATTCTATTTTTTTCTACTAATTAAAATTTCTACACAATTCATTAAAATTTTCAAATAAGTCTTTAAAATAACTAACACTATTTTATTTCAATTTTTTTTTTTGAAATCTTCGATAAATTCCAAAAACATGTTTCAAAGCCTTAAATTCTCATCCTATTTTTAAGCATTCACTCAAATTAACATCTTGGAGTCCCAGGATATTATAAGGTTCAATGAAGAACTGAAGAAAAAATTCTTTCAAGTCTAGAATTTCCAGATTTATACTTTGATTTATTTCAAATATTAAATATGATTACAAAATGCTTGGATCTAGGACTTTATAGATGGACTACCTAGCCTAGGAAAGCATAACGTAGGAACTCAAAACTAAACTTAATTAGCCTAGGAAATACATCAGACTTGGAACATAAAGCTTTTAATGTACCTAGAAAATACAATAACTTGGAAATACAAAGCATTTTAATGTTGCTAGAAAAAGAACAAATTATTATGAGTAGCAAATAAAAATTTGTCTAAAAAAATAGAAAACATGATTCTCAGCCCAAAATGACATAATTGAGCCTATATTGAGTTGGCCCATGTTTAGCTCTTGGTCCAACAAACTTAATTTGTAGTATTATGGCCCAAAATCCCTTAAATAGCTCCATCTTCAGCCCCAATGATGTTAAGCACTTTTTTATCATTATTTGACTTGGATTCAAATGGAAATTGCTTAACCCATTCTTGAATAAGCCCATTTTGCGCCCTTTGATTTCTGTAGCTTGAACTCTCGTAATAGGCCTACTTGGAATATGCAATGGATCCCTTGAAGTGTTTGAGTTAGATAGCTCTAGGCCTTGATCTGCATCATTCCCCCTCTCTTCAAAAGGATTGGTCCTCGAATATTTGCCTACATCAAAAAAAGATATATCAACAACATTAAATATAGCACTAATATTATACTCATCAGGCAAGTCTATCTTGTAAGCATAGTCATTTATTCTTTCAAGGACTTGAAATAATCCATCCCTTTAGAGCAAATTTAGATTTCCTTTGAGCTGGAAATCTCATAAGCACCTAAACTCAGTCTCCTGGTTCAAAAATAACACATCTTCGTCCTTTGTTTTCTTTGGATGCATAGTGCTCATTTTTCTTCTCAATTTGCTATTTAATACATTCATGAAGTTTCTTCACCATTTTAGCATTCTTTTTCCCATCAAGACAAGCTCTTTCATCAATTTATAATGGTAATAAATCCATAGAAATGAGCAGATTGAAACCATAAACTTCGAGATAATGCATCTGCAAATATATTCTCCTTACCTTACTTGTATTTGATAGCATAAGGAAAAGGTTCAGTGTATTCCAGCCACTGAGCATGCCTCTTGTTTAGCTTACCTTGACCCTTAAGATTGATGATTAGTGTTAATGACAAATTGCTTGGCCAAAGGTAGTGTAGCCAAGTCTCTAATGCTCTTACAAGTGTGTAAAGTTCCTTCTCATATGTTGGATAGTTCAAGGCTACCCCATTTAGCTTTTCTCTTAAATAAGCAATAGGTTGCCCTTCTTGCATCAAAATAGCTCTTATCCCAATTCCTGATGCATCATATTCAATCTCAAAAGTTATGTCAAAGTTAGGCAATGCTAATATAGGTGCAGAACATAACCTATCTTTGAGGACATTGAATAAATGATCTTACTCCATTTAAACCCCACAAATTTTTTAATCACCTCAGTTAGTGGAGCAACAAGTGTACTAAAATCCTTTACAAACAACTTATAAAAACTAGTTAGGCCATGAAAGCTTCTTACCTCAGTAATGCTTGTAGGCGTTGGCCATTCTTTAACTGCCCTTACCTTTTCTTGATCAACTTCCACACATTAAGAACTTAAAACAAAGCCAAGGAAAATGATTTTATCCATGCACTTTTTCAAGTTAGCATACAATTTTTCTTTTCTCAGCACATTAAGCACACAATGTAAGTGACACATGTGTTCATCAAGATTCTTGCTATTTATCAAGATATCATTAAAATAAACCACAACAAACTTCCCAATGTATTCACGCAAAACATGAATCATTAATCTCATGAAACTACTGGGTGTATTTGTGAGTCAAAATGGCATGACTAACCATTCATAAAGTCGATGTTTTGTTTTGAATGCAGTTTTCCATTCACCCCTTCCCTCATCCTAATTTGATGGTATTCAGATTTTAAATCAAATTTGGAGAAGATACTAGACCCATGCAACTCATCTAGCATGTCATTTAATCTAGGGACGACATGATGATACTTTACTGTGATATTATTTACAGCTTTGCAATCAATGCACATCCTCCAAGATCCATCTTTCTTAGGAACAAGAAGGACTAGAACTGCACAAATGCAAATCCTACAAGAAGGACTAGAAATTTTGTAGATGTGATTTTTTAAAAAAAAAAAAAAAACAAGTTTTGTGGTTGTGTTTGTGATATAATATGATATGGTTTATATATATTTCTGTGTGCGCATGTTTCATTGTGTTTTCTATATTGCAGGTTATCCTTCAATCTGAGATAATTCAAGAGTTGACAAAAATGTCAGAAGCATTAGTTGTGCTGCAAGAAGAGGCATCAGAATTACGTAAACTTGCTGAAGCTCAGAAAATTGAAAATGTAAACATGGAAAATTACAGGAAGTGTTGAGTGATTTTATGCTTTTTCTTATTATTATTATCATCATGATAATGGAACCTAAATTGCTACTGAAATTATTTGGAAACGCCTGATTTATGATATTAAATTAAGATAACAAATTAAAGATGATACACCAGAGGATGGCAGAACAACCTTTACAGAAAACATGGAAAATATGTAGAAAAGTTAGATCATTGCTAGGCCTTTGAGAAGCTGCCTATCTCCCACTAAACCTCTACAATTTTTGCAGGCCTATTTCACTCTCAGGCCCTCTTTTTGTTAATCATTCCCTAACTAAATTCTTCTAGAAACTCTTACCATTAGTCAACATGTATCCTACCCTCTAAACTCTTTCTAGCCATGCTTTGCTACCATATTAGTCACATAACCTTCAAAATGTTGGTATCCTTTTGTTTTTTTGCTATTGGTTCTACTTTCTCCTTTTTGCTAATTTTTTTTTTGTAATATTAATTTTAGTACATTTAAATGGTGAACTTTTTTTTCCCGGTTGGTATTTTTACTTAGTTATCTAAGTTGGCTTCTCCCTTTTCCTTTGAAAAGAAAAAGAAGAATCCCTAAACTAGCTCAATACAATATGCTGCTAAAGATGCCATTTGCCAACACCTACTGAGAAGCCATAAATCACATCCTATCCCAAAAAAGACACGAAGGGAGGTATTATTGTTTAAAGACCCTAGCATTTCTCTCTAGCCAAATACAATACAAGATAGCAAACTTTGCACATTGCCATAGTGCCTAGCTTTCCTTTCTCCTTTCAAACCCTCTAAATTTTTTTGACAAAAAATGTTCCTAACCCCTCTGGACTTACCCAATTCTCCTCTAAGATACCAAATAATTTTCCTCTAAGCTGCTATAGCACATCACATGGACATTTAGAGAAAAAGCCTTATTAGGTCTCCTGGTTTAGAGCATATCCTTTGTATTAATTCTATTAGTACAATTGTCCTAAAAAAAGCCTTTACCTTCAAAGTGGCTTTCCAAAAAGACTTGGTGGAAGGAGGGTCAGTGCTTCAATTCCAAATCAAGAAATGAAAGAAAGATGAACAAGTATAGGAGCCTGATGCATCTAGATTCCAAATTTTCCTATTTGACATAGAAGCCGGTTGAAATGAACCCAACATGTCACACAAAAGAACATCTCTCCCTCTTCTTTTGCATTTGAATTTTTTTCCTGGGTGGATACACTTATCCTTTCCCTGTAGTTGTAGGTCTCTTTTCTTTCTAATATTTACTGTTAAAATGAATTATGAAACACTGATGCCTTTCCCTTCTCCATATTATTAAATGATATTTTTTAATTATTTTTTCTTGAGATCTGGAATTTTGGATGCAAGCAATCAAAACTAGATTTAGAATAGTTTCTGCACGTGCACTTATCATTTTATTTTAATACCACTTTACAATTGTTTGTAATTTTCTGTCATGATGCATCAGATGTCACTGGTTACTATTTTTGAAAAAATAAATTTATTAAAATATATGAAATTCTCTACCAAAAAGAAGTGTGAAATTCAAATCTTACAACTCATGACCTTCTTTTGTGTTTGATAGAATGAACTAAAAGCCAAGTGGGAAGGGGAAAAGGCAGAGTTAGAGAAATCCAAGAATGATGCGGACTAAAAATACAATGAAATTAATGAACAGGTCGTCTACAAAAATTTGCTATATAACCCGTGATATTTTCTTGTTTATCAACACTTATGAATTAAGGTGAGCATGTAGAAAAGTTGATTGGGAAGAACATATTTTCTACAAAATTTCTGTAGAAAACATATGATAGTGTTTCGTTAGAAGATGTAATACATTCAAAAGCTATACATTCAAAAGCTATATTTTATTAGTTATGTCATAGTTTTGTTTGTAACTTTAAATCACTTTTAGCGGTGAGGTTTTATAGAATAACATTGTAGATATTGTAAGTATTATTTCAAAATTCCTTTTTATGTCTTTGTTCGAATGCATATGATTTGGTAAGCTAGTAAAATCAATGTGTAATGTTTTGGACATGTTTATTGTATTCTTAGTGCCACTGGAAAAGTTTGAAAATATAAGGGCTTGCTACCTCTTTAAGCTTAAATCTTATTAGACATTTCTCAATGTTCTAATTTCCCTTAGATCTTTTGGGATTGCCCGTAAGTGTTGCTTCAAGTTGTATGCTAACTTATGCATTAAGGCTTTCTGACTTATAGTCCTTCTCTTGATATCACATCTATGATTGCAAATATTTATACTTTGCCTTTATTGCTATATTGATATTCAATTATTTTGTTAAGTAATGTTATGAAATTTCTTCAGAATAAGATATTACATAGTCGAATTGAAGCTTTGAATATCCAATGGGTTGAGAAGGAGCATAATTCTACTGGTTTGTCTTCTAGTAGTAGTGCAGATATGATTGGTGATGCTGGTCTTCAAAATGTGATTAATTATCTTTGACGTTCAAAAGAAATTGTAAATATCTTATTTTAAAGCTAACATTTTCTCTTTCTTTTATTTGCATGTACATTTTTGGTAATTGGTATTGACTTACATTTTTACAAGCAGAAATAGAAATCTCCTTGTTAAAACAGGAAAAGTTGTGGTTACAGTCACAGGTAAATTTGGACATGTAGTTCCTACTGTTTCTATTCTAATCCTTAGGTATTTATCTGCGTTAATGAAGCCATGTATCTCTCAATTCTCAAAATGCTAGTCACTTTTACTTAGATAAATAAAATAAAAATAAAAAAGATTCATGCTTCATAGTGTTGT
This sequence comes from Biancaea sappan, assembly GCA_037074585.1. NCBI lineage: Eukaryota > Viridiplantae > Streptophyta > Magnoliopsida > Fabales > Fabaceae > Biancaea > Biancaea sappan. The sequence continues at coordinate 40,374,037 of CM073491.1, read as the reverse complement.
GCAATCCAATGACCGTTTGTGCCCAAATGATCTTAGACCACTTCCAAAATAGGAATAAAATAGGACTGCTTTAGAATTGTTAGGATTGCTGTGGGATCTATTATTCTTTAAGATCCTACTGATTCTGTCATATTGTTGTTGTGCTATAATTTTTATGGATAGTTTGAACAAACACTTCAGCCCATAGAAAAGGGATGGCCTAACATAACTAACTATTTTAAGCGATAGACATTTGTAGAACATGAAATTGAAAAAATATCTTTTTTTTTAATGTATTTCTAATACTCTCTTCATGCAAAAATCTTTTTGGGCCTGAAGCATTGACAAGGTTGCCTTTATACCTTATGCTAAGATTCAAATTAACTATGAAGAGTCAAAGTGGGCCCTCCTGAATTCTTTGACCTGCTTCCTAACTACAGACTCCCTTTTAGCTAGTCTCCACTGTTTGCATTGTACCCCAGGACACCCAACCCCCGTCCCTAAAAAAAATAATAAAAAAGAAACTCCCTAACTAGATTGAAATACCATAAAAGAATGTCAAAGATCCATAAAATATATGATTTAATTAAAAGCATTTTTTTCCTTTTTCTTTTTTTCTTTTTGGAAGCTAAGGTTAGGAAATGGGGTTAAGGTATATGTGCCATACCCAAGTTCAATTACCGTGTCAATGACCATCTCAATTTGATCTAACAAGAATGAAAGAATGAAATCACGCTCTGTAGGATTTGAACCTACAACATTGAGTTTTGGAGACTCACGTTCTACAGAATTGAACTAAGAGCAATTTTTTTCCATAAATAATCTTTTGTGACCCCAATTCATCTTGCATGCATATACTATCTATAACATCTGTCTTAGAGGCCTTTGATATATTTGGAAAGTCTTGTTATGTGTGGTGGTAATGGAAATTCTTGGAGGTGATAATAATAAGAAATGCATAATAATATGAGATATGGCAAAATTATTTTCCAAATGTTAATTTGTTTGAATTAAGGCCTCAATGATTTTTTTAATAAATTATTCACATGTGAGCTACGATGGGAAAAAAATCATCTTCCAGAACCTTCACTTATACACACATCCCTCATATACCAACACGTCCCTTCCATTCCTTTGGTTTTCCTAGGCAATCAGCATCCTCTACCATTCCTCTTCGTCTTATTCTCCCTTGGAGACTTCTTGGCCGACATGGTACCTAGAAGTGAATCCCACAACTGATAAGTGGAATCTCCTCTCTTTCCTTTTTTCCCCCATCCTTCTTCCAGATTTGCTCAATGGAATCCTATGAGAGTTTTGAGAAAATTTCTGAGTTTAGGGCTTTAGATGAGGCAAGAATTGCATCTTAGTTGGGTATATACACCATGTGGAGGGTTGTGTGAGGATTAATTAGAAAATAATACTCTTAAATTGCTGATTCTTTGAATGTAAACCAAAAAAAAAAGAGGAAGTATTGGGTAGGTTAGGTAAGAAATTCTTGTCGTAGGAAATATTTTTCTTGTTTTCCGGTTCCTTGCTGCCATTTATGAGATTGGGGACCGAATTGATCAAGAAATCGAAGTTAGATATGGTTGGGAGTCAGTTAAGGGAGCTAAGAGATGAATGGTAGCTGGTGAAGGATTTTGGGCTAGGCCGCCCACTGAATGCCCGCTGTAGCATGGAGGTGACAGTGCAGCAGTAGCTGCATTGCTGCCTTGCCCGCTATAGCAGGCGTGAGTTAGAATCTGCTGCAGCATGTTGCTACAGCAGCCCTCTATTTTCAAATTTATCCTAAATTGTTCTGCTTATATGTTGACTTTTGTGTATAGGGAACTGTTCCTCTATACCCCTACAATCATGGGTGGATTTAAGGATAGCGTTAAACATCTATTAAGGTCCCACTCACGCTTTTTCCTTTCTTCTTGTGTGATATATTTCATTAAATCCAATGAGGTCAAGATATGCTTCCTACAAACAAAGAGACACAATGGGATTTTATTGGTATGTTTCAATATTATAAATCCTTTGCATTTAACTATGGATTCAATGGATTAAATGGTAATACTGGAATTGTAATTAGCAACCCATCTTTTATTACTTCAATTGGAGAACTAATTTTCTGGTATACATATACCATTACTACCACGGTGGTTAAACGATTATGAGGACGGATTTCAAGGTAAGTAGAAAAATTGTAAATCTTCTTAATTCTACCTAAGTCTAATAAAACTGTCAGTGCTCTTGAATCTATAAATGCAGATATGAGTAATAATTGCTGAGGTAATGGTTGATGGCAATCCTCCCTCTTATGATAATAATACTGGGCTTTATCATGTGATTAGAGAATGTTAGTAGTAGCGCTCTTATATACTAGCATTTTACTCCATTTTTACGTTAGTATGAAGTACATTTATGTATGGAAAAAGGATGTTTAAATTGTTACTATTTGGTAAGAACTCAATCTTAGTTATGTGTATGACTACATTCCAAATTGGTTTAGTCATTGATGCTGGGACTTATACTATCTTGACTAACTTTACTCTTTAGTATGAATATTTCCTTTAAGGCATGTTGTCCCATAGTTATTTTGCGATTATGTCGGATTCCTTGGAAATTGGTTTATGCTGACTACCTTTATCCTGCATAGGCATAAGAACTCCTCTTTTAAATTATAATTCTTCCTATGATTCATGTTGTGGGAATTTAAATAAGGTTGTCTATTTCTTTTTATTCCTTGACTGGAAGTTCTCTGGTTGATATATTATTACACGGTTGTAATGCATCGGTTACGATGGGTTACCGTGCCAGGTACTGGCACTTGTGGAAATATTATTGTGCCAAAGGTACTGGCACCTATGAACATATTATTATGCTGGGTACTGGCACTTATGGAGATATTATTGTGCTGGTACTGACACTTGTGAAGATATAATCATACCGGGTACTGGTACTTGGGAAGTTCTAGGGGGCTAATATAATTTCATTTCTTGGTGAAACAAGGGTGAGGGTTATATATATATATATATAGAGCACTTTTTATTGTGATTTGCTCATGTACTATCTTATATGTTTTTCTAATGCTCATAAATTGCTGTGCTTGGGTGCTAGGAAATTATATGTATACAATTGATGGTTTAAAATGGAACTTAGTAATTAAAATGGGATGGTTAATCATATAGAATTCTATAGTATTATTAATTATTTACTTGGTTTATTATGTTATCATTATTATTTGGTTTTAATGTAACAGCTGTCGTGTTTATTTGGAGATGTTTCCTGGAGGGCTAAGATTGAGTGTCCTTATCTGTTGGGTGATTTGAAATTTGGACTATTAATGTTTTAAATTGATTTGCATAAACCTATCTTTTGTGCCTTCTTAGTGATAAAGCCTAGTAGGGCCAATTATTGGGATGGCATATAGATGGGTGAGATGGTTAAGAGAAGAATGGAAATTTATATAGTTATGATCAGTTATTGATATTGAATATGTGATTCCAAAGTATTGCTCATCATGGTATCTATATAAATACTAAAAAGGGGGCCGTAGTTAATTATCTGGAACTAGTGCGGTCATTTAATTGATGAGTTATGTATCATGGCTTATGGTTTGTTGTTATTTAATGTTTCTAGCTTACTCATTAAATTGAGATTTATTGTGGAATAATTAGATTCACTCACTCCTATCTTTTGGAATGTTTTATAGAGTCTGTAACCGTGGCGATTAACTTTTGGAAGAATAGCAGCTCCTTGGTCAATTACCCCTTCCTTGTCTATAGGGTGATTCCCTCATTTTTGGTTTGCAATTAATGTGTCCTTTTAAACTTCTATAAGTCGCTCTGTCATCTTGTAAGATATCTAGAATAATCTGTATGTATTGTAATAGATCCTGGGTGGTGAACTTTCTAAGAAAGAGTGTTATTATACCAATGTTAATATGCAAGGTTGATGATTCATTAGTAAAACGTGATGTAATAATTATTGCCCTTTTTCTCACTTGATAATTATATATAATGGGTATTGGTATTGTATAAAATAATTCATATATGACGCCTTGGCATCTAGGCTTACTGTGTAAGGATTAACCTTTTCTATTGGGATGTGACACTGTCATAATATTACACAGAGACTCTTTAATATTCCTAGAAATTTATGTATTCCTTACAGCTTTACTATCTAGATATGGTAAAGATATCTCTAGGTAATGAAGCTATTTTAATTTTTATGATGTTTCAATCTTTCTCCTTTTTACGCCGAACTTCTTGCCCTCAATCTTATTCTATTTCAGATAAGGAGTTATCCCCATCCTCCAAAAATATTTTTAATGAAAAAATTCATTTTCAAAATATAAATCAGTCTTTAACTGATTAGAAGATTCCTTTAATCTCTAAAAATGATTTATATAAACTAGTGGTAAGTTCTTTCATACTTCTGATTATATTATCATATATGTGGAAGAAGTTATCCCTGTTAATCCAGAAAAAGAAGAATTTTTCCTTTTACCCAAAGAATTTCTTTTGAAACAAAGAGAATTATAAATATTTGCATATTGGTTGTGTGCAGATTGCAATCAAACTTCTTGTAAGATAAGGTCTTAATGTTTCTTGTTTTTATGCCTTAGGGATACTAGATATTTAAGTTTTACAGATTCTATTTTAGGAACTGTAGAAGCCGGTTTTCATGCTAGACCAATTTATTCTAATTTCTTCCCTAATAGGACAGTTAGCCTCTACAATGCTAACCTAAGGGATGCCCTTAAGTTAAATATCAAACTAAATGGTTTTAATATGAAGCCAAGATCCATCCCTATAGCTTTACTTTATAGGATTCAGTATAAGCTGATGAACTCCATAAGTTAATTAGTTCCAAACCAAGCAAAACTGGTCAAACAACCTTTTTCCTTACTGACACTACTCCTGCTAATGTTTCTATTCCTAGAACTATTAGATGGGAGGACATTTCCCTTCCTGATGAGTGGAAGCTTGAGAAGGCTACGCCTCCTCTACTCCAAATCATGCCTATCTTTAGTTAGATTTGGCAGTCTCAAGATGAAACTGTAGGAATCTCCTTCGATAGAAGAAATTCCTTTAGTGCCTCTTCAGCTAGATCTATTAGATCTATAGAAAGCTTTAGGACAGCCTTGCCTGAACTCGATAGGCAATCCTGCTCCTCTTTGCCCAATATCAAGACTTATAATGTGTACGAGTCCCAAGCTTCTGCTAGCTCATCTAGCATCCAATTACAAGGTTTAGATACCTCATCCTCCCTGCCTAGGCCAACCTACTAGAGAGAAGATGACTAAGGATCTAACCTTTGCCCAACCTTATCTCAAATCAATGAGCCATTTGAGATAAATAGCTTCCAAAGGAATTTTAGATTGATAAGGAATCTTTACGAAAAGACTTGTATTCTAAAATCCACACCCAAAAAGGAGATTGGTTCTTGAATAGGTATCAAGGCCAACCTTGCAAACTTATCCAAGAGAAGTTTTATAAATTTCTCAACAAGTTTTCAATGGACATCCCATTCTTTCATTGGTTTGAATGTTATGTATTAGATAACAAGAATAACTACCCATACATCAACCCCTTGAACTCAATTGGCATACAATCAACGGTGAGATAGTTGTCTCTGAACTACCTCTCTCTAAATCTTTCCAGATGCCCAACCTTCTGGACTTTAAGCAGCAACCTATAGTTGCTTCGCCCTTTAGGTATAAAGATATTGAAGGAAGTATCACACCTAAAGACATCCAAAGTATAACTAAGCAAAACAATTATTCTAATTCTTATCTTCAAACCTTAGGAGAGCATATCTAGAAACCTTCTCAAAATATTCCTTGTAGGCCTGAACCTTCTATAAGAGGTTATTGATGAAAAACCTCTCTTTAAACTTGCTAGGTTACCTCGCCTAATCAGATATGAGCTTAGGTCTAACTTGATCAATGAGATCAAAAGGCTTAAGAACATTAACCCGGTTGAGGAATCTTCTACTTCAACCCTTAATAACCTTGAAGAAACCACTAGTTGTGGTGAAGGAACCAATACTAGTACTCAACCTAGGCTTTGTATCAATCTGATACAAGCTAGTTCGAATTCCCCAACTAAACTCTTCTATCCTAGAGCCACTACTCCTGACCTAGTGTTAGAAGAAACCAAAACCCTCATAAATGGTTATCGGGGCAAATGCCATTTATGTGTGGAATATTGACAAAGAATCCAAAGGGAATATCCTCAATATTCTTCAACAAATAATGATGGTTAGCACCATATTTCAAGTCACCAGTGACTGCACTGATAAAGTAGTCCTCCATATTTTAGTTTCCAGTTTTACTGGACAACTAAAAGGTTGATGGGATAATTATCTCACTAACTCCAATAAAAACTAGATTATAAAATTTGTCAAATCTGAGCCTGATAGTACTCCTATCATCCAAGATGGATAGCCTATCTCTGATGTTGTCAATTCTCTAATCTTCACAATCATCCAACACTTCATAGGAGATCCTTCCTTATGGAAAGACAAATTTGGAGAGCTTCTTTCCAATCTTAGGTGTAAAACCTTATTTGACTTTAGGTGGTATAGAGATACCTTCCTGTCTAGGGTTTACACCAGAGATGACTGTCATCAAACTTTATGGAAAGACAAGTTTTTTGCAGGTCTTCCTAAATCCTTAGGAGACAAAGTTAGGGAGAAAATTAGGAGCCAAACCGGTTATAAAGAAATCCCTTACCTAAACTTAAGCTATGGCCAACTCATAGCTTATGTCCAAAAAACTGTGTTGAAAATTTGTTAGGATGACAAAAGTCAACATTAATTAAACAAAGAGAAAGTTCTTAACAAAAAAGAATTAGGAACTTTCTGCAAGCAATTTTGCTCACTTGCTTGTAAGCCTAAATCCAAACCCAAGCCTAAACCTTAACCCAAGGTTCAGGGCCAACAAACCTCTAGGTATTATCAGAAACCTAGAACTGACCTTCATAAGAAACTTAAGAAGGACTTCAAAACCAAACCACCTAATGATTTGTTCAAAGAATTAACCTGCTTTACTTGTGGCAAGAAATGTCACAAGGCTCAACATTGTAGCTTAAATAAGAAGATTATCAGTCTAAATTTAGACAATGTCGTTCTTCAAAAATCAACAATGTGTTGAACAACACTTCTTTAGAAGATGAATCTGATTCACCCTCTGAAGAAATAAATCAAATTCAGGAAGATGATATTCCATCTTTTTTCGAGCAATCTTTAGGGATTAATACCCTAAACAAAGAGGAAGATTTGATAATCGATTTGATTAATGAACTTCTTGACAATGAGAACAAAGCTAATTATTTAGCTAAGTTCAAGCAAAATATTGAGGCAAAAGTATCACTTTCAAAACAAATTTTATCAAATATTCAAAATTACGATCTTTCAAATATTTTGAAAAGATTTCAAGAAAAACCAAAACCTGTAACCATACAAGATCTTCAAAACGAAATTAGCTATTTAAAAATTGAATTTAAAGAGCTAAAGAAACAGCAAGATTTACACTCCTTGCTGATTTCTCAATTTCAAATAAGGAAATCTATTTCCACTGATTTCCATCAAAATATTGAAAATTCTGAAGAAGTTTCAGAAATTTTTTTGAATCTTATTTCAAGAATTTCAACTCAAAAGTGGCATGTGTCTGTTAGGATCATTATTAACGATGATTTTATCCTAGATACAATAGCCTTATTTTGATTCTGGTGCAGATTTAAATTGCATCAGAGAGGACTTTATTCCTCCAAAATATTTTGAAAAAACCACTGAAGGTCTTAGATCTGCAAATGGATCTAAACTTCAGATCAATTTCAAATTTTTAGATGTTTTTGTTGAAAATGAAGGATTGAGGATTTCTACTCCTTTACTTCTAGAAAAAACCCTTTCCAATGATGTAATATTGGGAATCCCCATTATTCATCAAGTAATGCCGTTTATGGTATCAAAAGAAGGAATTGAAGTCGAAAGTTCTAGAAAAACAATTACCTTCAAATTTACTCAAAAATCTGTTTATAAAAATATAAACAATATTAAACATATCAACTCATGCATGGCATATGTTCATGGTTTAAATATTTTTCAAATTTTTAGAAAATTCTATAATTTTCTAACAAAATATTAGTTTTGAAGAAGATGCCTCCAAAATTAAGGGATAAAGGGAAAGTCCAAGCACCCTCAGATGCTAAATAAATCTCTGGATCATCGATCTGACCAAACAAGTCATTGACCATCTCTGAGTCATCCACTGAGAAACCCAAAAATACTAGAACTACTTCCCAACCCAAAGAATCAAAAGCTTCTTATGCTTTCCCCATTGAAACCCTTCTGGCCATCCATAATTCAAACCAAAAGGCAAAAGCCTTAACCAAAAAGACTTAGGTTGAGACCATCCAAGAAAAAGATTCTTATCTAGCTCTGGCTCAATTAATTGAATAGAGTAAAAATCAGATCATTCAATCCAAGCCTTAGAAGCAAATTTCCTTGAACCCTCAACCAATTTCTTCTGGACCCTCAAAGTTGCCTTATTTCAAAAAGCCAAATGTTTTCCATATCATTACTCGGATAAAACCTATGTTTTGGGGAAAACAACCCAAATAAATTTTTTCAAAAAATTTTTCCAAAAGGTTTTCATTTCAAACCAACTTTTTGAATAAAACTCAAAGATTTAATGAATTTATCTTAGTTGAATCTGATTCTGTTTCTATTAAACATTATTGAATACCTAATGATAAAGTTGAATATTCATATTCAATAATTCAAATCTTGAAGGTTTTAATGCCTTCCCAATGGGAACAATATTTGAATCAAATTAAAAAATTTTCTCAAAATTTTGATCCAATTGGTATTCATACTGGGATTATATTGATGCCTGGTATAATACCTTTTGGTACCAAAATAAAAGTTTTGGCTATTCATGGCTAATTTATTTCAAAAATGGTATTAATTTCCATTTTCCTCAATGGTTCATACATTGGTGGGAATTTTATGGACCACACCATGATATTCTCCCAAAATCATTAAAAGATGGTTTTGAATATTTTTCAAAAATACAAACTTTGGTGAAGATTTCATCACAATAGATCTTCACTATCTTTTAAAATCTACTCTTGCAAGGCTAATGCAATGGCTTTATCAATTTGGGAAGTCAATTTATAATAATTGTCTTCCTATCCTTCAAAGAGTGCCCTATGTCAAATGGTAGGCACAGTTTCAGCAAGATAGAGGCAACCTTGCAACTGTCAAGCTTTGGGTCAAAAAGAATCCAAAGTATTAAAGGATTACAGACCCTAAAACTTGCAAGTTCCTTAACCCGAAGTCTCAGGTTTAAGCGCTGCTATCATCTTCTACAAATAGAGAAGATTTCCTGTAGCAATTAAAAGCCACTATGGCACTTCTTGAAGAAGAAGATGATTAAAAATCATCTTGATCTAAGAAGACTCAAAGTGTAGCTTCGTTAGCATCATCATTTTGTGCCCTACAGGATAATGAAGATGACTACTATGGAATCAACCTCAACGAAGATTGATTCCTTCAAGATTGACAGATAAGCCTGTCGCCACAAAAGACAAAAGGTGAAAGATGCTTTATCGAAAGTTGCTTTTGCTTTTTGACAATTGTAATTTACTTTTTCTTTTACCTAGAGTTAAAGTAAATTACACCATGTAAAAGCACTTTTTCTTTAGAAAAGTGTCTTAAACTTGTCCCTCACTTAGAATGGAATCCTATGTGCTTTATTTGGCAAGCTTTGGCTATTTAAGAGCCTCCTTGTCTCATTTGTAATCATCGATTGGTTCTCCTATATGAATTTAGAGAGTTTAGAGTAGAGAATTTGAAGACTCCTATCTTCTCCTCCTATAAGCTCCTTATCCATCTTCTGAAATAAAGTATTTATTTCTTTAATTATGTTCTTTATTTCAATTTTACTTATTTTTGCACATACTCATCTTCGTGCATACAATGTAAGGAGTCTGGCTCCTTCCCTACTTCTTTGCTCTCTCTCCTCCTCACTTTCTTTTAAGGATGTCCCCATAAAGGACTTCTGCTTTCACCCCCCTTTTCTATATATACAAGAGAAATTCTATTTCTATTGAGTATGTATGTACTATTTTAATCGGTCTCAATTGATCCCATGTTACTACTCATAAGATAAGTAATGATTAGGGATAGGGATGACAAGATTGAACCCATGACATTTTGTACCCAAACCAAACGTGCTACTAAGCTGCGCTGCATCCCTTTCAATTGGTTTACAATGTTATTGTAAATAATCTTTGTCTTGTTTTCCATATCTTGATTTTTTCCGTTGAAATATATATATATATATATATATATAAATTATCCTGCCTTTTTTTCTTTTTAGTTTCATATCGTATAACATAAACATATAATTAGAATATTCATTATAATAATAATAAAAATATACATATGAAATCCCCCTAACAAATCAATATTTTTAAGGAATGCTTGGGTTGAGTAGAAATGGACCTTTTTTTTGGTTAAAAAAAAAGAATATCTAATGCATCATTGTACATTTCAATTTGAATTAGGAATTCTGCGTATAAATACAAGTGGTTATTAATTAAATAATCATCTATTCATATTCATATATATATATAATTATTATTACAAATTACAATAAAGAATAAGAATTAAGAAAAAAGAATGAGGGTTTTAAATGCAAGATCTAAAAACATATTTGTAATACCAGCAAATTTATTTTATTTTATTTTACTTTTTGAAGGGTTCAATTATTATAGATGAATACGATCTTGGTGGATGATTTTTTTTTTAATGGTTCATGGTATTGTGCCATAATGGATTTGTGTGTTTGGGTTTAAACCTTATGAATGTGGGAGTTGTGATGTTTTAAACATTGAAAAATTATCCATAAGATATGTGTGATGAGTCAGAGAAGTTTGATTTTTGTTGAGGAATCAAAGGGAGGGACCTATGTGAAAGAATCTAAAGTTGGACAAGTTGGAATTTTTCAAAAATGGGATGTTGGGTAAGTGATTGGGGTGTTGAGAGTGATAATTGCTACGTTTAGGGAGTAAATAGGAAAGGAGGATGATTTAATTGGTATTGGACGGGGAAATACCTAAAAAATCTCACTTAAACTCACTTAGTATTTGAGAAATGAATAAGTAAGGGGCCAAAATGAAATTCCTAAAAATTTACTCTCCTTACACTTAGGTAAATCTGAACCCTCACCCTTATTCTCTTATCTCTCATGACATCACTCTCTTCTCTCTTCTCCTTCTTCTTTTTCTATTGTGCCTTAGAGCTCTTACCACTAAAGCCTTCCAAATCTTGACCTTTTCTCCGGTGAGTTGTGTTTTTCCGGTCATCGATGTACCACCATCACTATGGAAAGCATCAAATCCAAGGTAAGCACCACAATCCTAAGGATTGCTTTCATTTTTGGATTTATGCCCTAAGTGCTGAAAATTTGGAGTTTTGGAGAGATTTGGGTGCAATCTTGGAATATTTTGTTAGATTATAGTTTCTTAACCTTTCTTCTCATAATCTCAATTATTTTGGCTAACCAAAGGGTGGAAAGTTTGAGATTCATGGTAGGTTTTGAAGCCATGATAGACAAATTTGAAATAGAAAGAGTATTGAGGAAACTTTGATTCTTGAAATTTGTTATAAAAACAAGTTGATAAATGTGGTTTTGTGGATTGAATGCTCATTTGGGTGGCCAAAACATTATTGAAATGTTTGGTTTTGGTTTTGGTTTTGGGATGAAGGAGGAAGGTTAGAGGTTGAAGAAAACCCAAAAATCGTGAAAACAGGGGTCTGGTTCTACTATCCACCGCTATAGCAGTATAAACCATCGCTATAGATGTGGGAGCAGAACCTTCGCTGCTTTCTAGCCTGACTTTCCAATGGTCATAACTCTCTCATCCGAACTTTGTTTTAAGTAAATTTTATATCATTGGAAAGATCCAAAGAAACCTTTGTCCTTTGATAAAAATAAGGATAAGCGGCAGTTTGAAAGAATAAAAAATCCTTTTAGTCTATTTTCTAATGAAACAAGATTCAATTGAAAATTCCTTACCATTTGATAGTTATAACAAAAAGAGTGATCAAGGGTCAGAACTAATGGTAAAGAGTTCCCTATTTTTGTGACCTAAACATGTTTTCATGTGGCTACCTTATAGGGATGGACTCTTTGAGACAAGAGGATTAGCTAGGTTGAAGCTAAGGTGAAGGTCTAACCCTTCTTTTGGTGGATTCCAAGTTAAATTGAAGGAATCACTTTTGTACAATGAAACTTGTGCTTGTATTTAAGCATGACCAATACACAAAAATTATATGCCTTGTTGAGGGATAAATGAATGCATGCGAAGGATAACTTTTTTTTTTTTTCAATTAATGGTTTGTTATTTTCCATTGTTATTCTCGCTAGAACAATAGTAAATGATGATACATTAATAATTGTTGTTCAAGTTGTGTTCTTAACTTTTTAGAATATGATTATTGTGTTAAGGGATTAGTGGGCATAATAATACCTAGTGACTTTATATGTGAAATTAAAATTTAAAGTTAATATTTGTATGAGGACTACTTTTGAAACTAAATGTGATGGGTATAACGAGTGAGGTGTGAATACTGAATTGGAACATATGAGCATGGGTGGATGTTAAGTCAACATTATTTTTTGTTTATCATGGTAGTACCTTACTCATTATTTTTTGTTTATCATGGTAGTACCTTACTCTTCTTGATTGGGGTGCAAAGTGATAATAATTAATTATGTTTACGTGGATGCTTATCTTGGGTGTGATGTACCTTCAGCTGATGCACTGTATTATAGTGCCTAGGATATCAGACTCTTTTCCCTGTGTAACCATCATATATATATATATATATATATATATATGCAAGGCCTGTAAAGAGTCTTAATGTAATTATGGAAAGAATTTGTAGATCACTGTTATTTAGATGAGTGATGATGCTTGCTTTACGTTGGTATTAAGTGATGTACTGTAAGTTGCATAATATGGATGAACAACTTGTCTATATATTATTACTATAAATGTCCTGGAATGATGGACATCATTATTATTATAATTGTCCTGGAATGGTGGACATACCTTTTTATAATTTCAATTGTCTTGGAACGGTGGACCTATTGCAAATTTGGAATTGTTCTAAATTAAATGGCTATTTATCTCATGTATTTTTTGTATAGAGACTTTGGTTTTACTTTTATTTAACTATGGTTATCATCTTCCCTGTAGCAGGCACACAGTATAATTATCAAATAATCATTTATATGGATGTGCCTCTGTGGCTCTCAAATGTCCAACCTACAACATTTTATATATATAGACATATATGGCGATTATGATGAAACTCTCTGATATTAAATTGCTTGATGCCACGTGTTAAATTCATATGACCAAGTCATGTAATGATATGGATTTTGTAATTTTCTTGTGATGCATGACTTAATGATGAATGTGCGTATATGGTAGGATTTCTTTACTTGACTGTGCAGGTTGTGTAGGATGAGGCTTGGGCCTAGCATTGATGGATAGGATATTAATTTATTATCCTATCCCTCTAAGCGGTACATGGTAGTAATATGTTCATTTTAATTATCCTCTCACTGAGTATTTTCATATTCACCCTTTCTCTGTGCCCTTGTAGGTTCTTCTTAGTTGGTGGGACTCCGTACGTGGAGTAGCGAAGTCTCTGAGTTCTCAACCATTTTCAGTTTGGGATGACTTTGATGTCGAGTATGTTGATTTATTTGAGTCGCTCTGTAGTAAATAGAACTAGGATTATTGTAAATTCTATGATGGAAAGACTTTATGCTTATGTGTAAATTTATGGGTGCCAGTATGTGTAAAGTGACGCTTACGATGGTAGTATGGATGGTCATGTCCTCGATTTGGGGCGTGACAATATCTCTCTATGGCACTAGTGGTAAGTACTCCATGGTTTGGGGCTTTAGCAGGTCTCTTGATAGAGATCAATCATTTATTCCCAGATGTATTGATATTCCCCTTTTTTTTCATTCTAGTTATTGACATTGAAAGGGGTGAAGAATATTAGAGATACAATCAAATATCTGTCATTAATATCCCCTTTTCCCTCTTTTTTCTATTTTTTTATAAGAATTAGAATAAAGGTTAGAAAAGAGAAAGAATAAAGTCAGATTCAACCTAAGTGAAACTTGGAATTTGGTCAAGGCTTCAATTGAATTTAATTAATAATTAATTCTATTTCTATTAAATAATAGGGTGAGACCAGAAATGGAAATAGAATGGCTAGGACAAGGCAATAATATCATACAGGATATTTAAATGAAAGCTAAAATATTGAACTGTGATTCTAAATAATTTAGTATTACTTAATTATTACTATACTATATTGATTACGACGAGGTCTCCTTCATAATTTGATTTCAAGTTAGCAACTTTTATTTTTTTATTTTGGTTCCTTTCTTCTTCACTTCAAATCATAAAATAGAAGAGTTAAGTGAATAAAATAAATACTGATTAGCTATGTCTCAAGTTCTTATCATTAGGAAAAAAACCATTTTCTTTTCAATTTAAATTGAAGAATTGTTCACAAATTAATAGTTAATGATTCTGAATTGTCCTGAATTTTAGCTTTTTTGATTGAAGGTGCACATTTGTTTTTTTTTCAATAGAAAATAAGGGACTGTAAATCCTTTTTCCCCAGTTCAAATCTAGGTGTCACCTGATCGACAAAATAGCATATTCTATTTTGTTGATATAAAACTTGATAATTTTATTTCCAGAAAAAGCAAGTGAGGGAAAATAATTCTTGAGACTTGCTTGATTCTAACTTCTAAGCATTTGCAGGTTTTATGTTTTTAATATGTTATAAATCCTTGCATCTCAGATTCAAGAAAGATTTTAGTAGTTAAAAGGAATTGGTAAATCTTGATATGATAGTCCTTCCACTCCACTACTAATGTAGTGTCCATCTACTAATTGGGTTTTGAATTAGATTGGATAGAGATAGACAGGGAATTGAATTTCGTTTTTAGTCAGGGAAGGGGTGGAATAAACTTTGTATACATACTCATGAAAGTATATGAGTGCTTCAACATTTATTCAATATTAGTTAGATTGAACATCTAATTGGCTTTCTTTTTTTATTTCATATTTATTTTAGTTTTAGAATTCTATATAATATCTATATAATAGATTAAATAATATTATATTAAATTAAAGAGCATTATAATTTAATTATATTAAAAAAATAAAAAGTAAAAAAATTCTTTCTTTTCGGTAACCCCTAATGAAAGAATTTAATCAGCTATCTTCAAATTGTTTTACAAAGACATGGGAGACAATAAGGATTAGATCAAATGGAAATATCAAATGGAAATAAGAGTATGCTATCTTGTTTCTCTCTTCTCTCTCTCTCTCTCTCTCTCTCTCTATATATATATATATATATATATATATATATATTTACTTAATGTAATGGAGGGCAACAAAATAAAGCATAGGTCTTATTTTATTATTCTTACCTGTTAGTAACATTCATTCCCTTAATACTTTCAATGGTATCTCTGGATATTTTGTTTGTACTTAATGTTTTCTGATTATACTAGAAATCATATAAGAGCTTGTTAGATGTTATAATTTGATTTTTTTTAATACTGTAAACCTTCTTAAAAAATGCATATCCTTATTGTCCATATTTAACTTTGGTAAACGCCAGTTTAGTGAAATTTTAAATACATGGTTGTTATGCTCTTTTTTGCTTGTTATATTTTGTTATTTCAGTTATCTCTCCTCTGGATTAATAATATCCCAATTTCAATTAGTCTATTCTTCCTTCCTTATGTCTGTTTAATTTCCAGAAAATGGGCTACATCATATTATGAAATCTAGATGGTTTAGCATTATTGTCTCTCCTTAATGCAGTTCGTAGTTCTTATATAGGAGTTTTGAGGATCCATTATTCTCTAAATATTGTACAGAAACACAATTAAGTAATGATAGTACTGTGTTGTTTGTGTAGAAAAGATTTCTTAGTTGTCTAATATTTGAGGCAATGTATTTGGTCGATATATCAATGGCTTTAAAACATAATTTTATTATTCAGGAAGATGGTTAAATGTTTCTTCTTCTTTTTTGCGATTTTTTTTGGTTGGTGGAACAATGTCCACTAATTTGGATACCAGTCACTTGTGTCATCTTAGAGAATGTGATTTTAGTTCACTATTGCATGTTCATCACAGTAACAAGCTTGTATGTTGTCTAGTTTGGTTGAATTATTATTTATTTGCCACTACTTGCTTGGAAATTGGACTCATGATTGGGGAAACTTCATATAACCCTCCATTTAACTTTATTGCTTAATTATAACTTTGGTTAACGAATTTTAAAATCAAAGTTGGGAAAATTACATATAACCCTCCTGTACACTCAACTGCAACGTTGGTATACAAATTTTAAAATGCAACAATTATTTGCCAAACTATCACAAAAAGTGAAAGCGTCACATATCTTTTAAAGTTGACATCTAAAACCATGTGAACTAGAAGAAAAATATAAGTAAAAAACTGTGCAAGGGGAAAATCGTAGAAGATGTTGAAGACCTAAGGTATTACATGATAATTTTTAATTAATATGTAAAGTTTCCACTTTTTTCTGGTAGTGTTGTTGTGTAAAGTGCTTTTTTTTTTTTTTTAGTTTTGTGAATTGAAGTTGTAATTAGACTATAGTTCAAGGGGGGTTATATAGAGTTTTCCCTTATTATTTTTGCACCTTATCCATCTTAGCTTTATCTATCGTTTCTTTTATAAAATGTTTGAAATTTTAGGTATTCAATCTTATTATTGCATTTAAGAGTGACTTTGAAACTTTATATAAGTTTGATTTTTTCTAAATGAAATCTTAAAAAACTAAGATAATAGAAATATTTGAAGTTCCAAATAAGTTGTTCATTTCCTTAAATAGCGTGCATGAATGTTGATCTTCCTCCATTCCCCCTCTCTCTTTTCCTTTTTGTTAAGCATACTTGCTTGCATGGATGAACATGTCCCTACTTTGAATATAATATGAGCATTATTTCTCATGGGATGCATTGTTAGGTTTTAGCATTTTTTTTTTTGTAAGGACAAAGATTTTGGATTTGCATAAAGATCTGATAATATCACTGAACTTTTCAGCTTATGCATAATGTCTAGACTAGTAATTAGATCCTTAATTTTGATATTGTTATTGTTAAACTTGTTACTTTTTGCGCACTTTTAGGTTTTAATCTGTAAACCTGTGTATTATTTTATTGTCTATAAATTATAGGCTTGATCAATAAATTTCTTATATAATATTATTACCTAGGTAGATGCCAAGAAGGCATTTTCAAGAGAGGATCAACAAAATTTTGCCACTTCCAAAGCTAGAAATCCCAATTCTGCTAAGAGTGCAGGAAATTGTGGAAATATGAAGACCAAAAAAATCTTCGTTGAAGGGTTGCCTCCTACCTTGATTGAAGAAAAGTTTCACCTATATTTTGAGGCTTATGGCCTTGTAACTAATGCAATAGTCATTAAGACTAGAATACTGGACGACCATAAGGATTTGGGTTTATATCCTTTGATTGTGAAGTGGTAGTTGATAGTTTTACACAGGCCATTTGTTGATCTGAATGGTAAGCAAGTAAAGGTTAAGCACGCACTTCCCAAAGATGCCAATCCTGGTATAAGTGGCTGTACAGGGAGTAGTGCTGGAATTGGTAGCTATCAAAGGTATGGGGCTTTTAGTACCAACCAAAACTCATATGATGGTCGGGTGGATTCTAGTAGGTATATGCAGCCTCAAAGCTCTAGGGGTGGATTTACTCCTTATTGTTCTTTTGGGTATAGTGCTCTTGGGTATAGATATGGTTCTACTAATAATGGCATGGGCTATAGTGGATATGGAAGTTTTAATGGTGCTAGCTGGTTATGGTGGACTTGTTGGTGCAACCTATGGGAGTCCAAATATCCCTAATGCTACTTATGCTGGTGCTCCAAGGAGTTTATGGCCTGCTCAAGCACCCTATAGTTATAGTTCTATGGGCTATGGAAATACTGCTCCATGGGGTGCTCCAGGTTGTGGTGGCCCTAGATCTGTACCCACAGGCCAATCCCCTAGTGCGATTGTTGGATATAGTACTCAAGATTATGGATAAGGTGGATATGGTAGGTATGTGGAAATGATAATTCTTTTGGGAACCTAGGTGTATACAGTACTGTTGGAGGACATTCTGGGAGTGCCCCAAATAGTAATGCTAGTGGTCTAAGTAGGATTGAACTTCAAAAGAGTGGAGCTAGCTATAATAGAAGTGGCTATGGTGATGCAAATAGAAATTACGGACATAGAAATGCTGCATAGAGATCTGATCCAGTACAAGCATCTAGAAATTATGGGACTCTTCAGGGAAATGGTCCTCATGGTGGGTAAGTTGGTTATGGTTATGGTTATAGTGGGATTCAGTCCCGCTAAGCCCAACAGTAGTAAATTTGATTGTTAGATTTCCTATTGGATCTTTAATTCCAGTTTGTTGATCCCTCCTTGAATCTTAGTTATGAGCTCACAATGAATTTTTCTTCCTATCTGCAAAGAAGTGGCTCAAGTTCAATATCAATATTCATTATGGGACTGTTTAGGTTTATTTCACTCCTAGTAGCTTGTATTCTCTAGTTTATAACAAGTAGTTTTTTTTAAGAGATATGAGATGGGCCTCTATTTCTAGTATTTGCCTAAGTGTAGCTTTAAATTTGCAATTTTCTTGCTAATGATTTTAGTTTGATTTGAAATTGAGTTCTTGTATCACTTTTGCTATAATATCTTATTTTGTCTTGCATGTTTTTTGGTGCAGTTCATTACCTTTGTTCATCTTGTTAGTGTTTTGATGGTTTCTCCTTTCTTTTTGTTCTCCCCTGTTGTGGCTACCATTTTGGTTGGTAAGAAATCTTAGTGTGTAGACACTAATAAGATGTGGTCAAGGTATTTACTGATAGCATAGGGTACTTGGATTGGTCACTTTGTAATGGGTAGCGGTAAGGGTAGTGGTAGTTGAAACTTTGAGCACGGCATGATCATTTTCCCCTGTACTTGTGCTCTACAGGAGGAGAGGTGCTCAAGTATAAAAGTGGAGCCAAGTGTCCACTCATGGTCTAATATGAGCTTCATTTGGGCTTGTTCAGGGGGTGTTAAGCATGGAATGAACTTATTCAATCATGTTGAAACTTTCGAAGCCAATGCAGCATCAATTTAGAGATTCCTAGCTTTTCAAGTGATAAAATTATTAACCTCCTACATGGTTTTTGGTGTTTGATTAAAATTTGAGGTGAAATGGCTTGCGGTATGTTGACTAAAGCAGTTTTTCTGTGTCTCATTTTATAATTTTGGCTTGAATTGAGGGTGGCTTATTGATTCTCTTTGATTTTATCATGTGTTTCCTTATGCTAGAGGATCTCAATGATTTCCCTGCTTAAAACAATTTGATTAAGATTTTAAATTGATGTTTCTCATACTTGTTGAAAGGTATCAACTGTGGTGTAATGTGTGTGAGTTTGTTAGAGGGATGATGGGGTAATTTAGGAAATGCAGTGGTCAGAGTGTGTTATAAATAGGAGGTAGTGGGTGTGTGAAGGATATCATGAAAGAATATTTTGTGAAGTGTATGGGCATTTTCCTCTAGAGAGTGTGTTGGCAGAATACCTTTAGAAAATGGATTTTGTAGGAGCTTCTAGCTCTGGGGAGGGATTCTCTTTTGTAATCCTTCATTAGCTTTAGTTCTGGTTATTGTTCTTTTACCTTCTGTTTGTATTTTTCTGCATTTATCAATATAATTTCTAGTTCTTATGTGTTTCGGTTCTATAGTTGAGACTGTAATCATTTTCTTCTTCATAAATATGATTTTGATTCTTATCAATTAGTCTGACTTGCCAGATAATATGACTTTGAACGCAGCCAACTTTGTTACGCTAGAGGCTGCAATGCATGATATTTTTGCCACTTTTCAATAATGCCAAGAAGCTATCTTCCAAAACTTGTTTAGCAAACTCAACCGATCAACTGGATCCTCTGATGATCGTGAACACCAATCTAATGATTTGTTTGGGTGTATGTCCTCTTCGATGGTGGTTGCATTTGTTCCTTCACTGTCGTAATCTACTCAAAAGTCAGTTTTGAGTTGGGTTTCAAATGGGTCAAGTCTTCTTCTTCATTTGTCTCATCTGTCCTCCTCTGTGGCATTTGTTCATGAAGAGCGAGAATCTTCCACTTCCATAGCAATATCTCTATCTGTGTCTCTCCATTTGGGTTCGGGTAAAATTGTTAGGCCATCCTATATGTCCAGCCCATTGACTAAAGGCATAAGGTCTTTTTCTTCTATGGGCCCAGACCTTATTCCACTAACATCTGCTGCTTCGCATGGGTTTATCGAGTCGGGTCTTCACCAGCAGGCTTTGTGTGCGTGTGCATCCTCATCTATCACACATGTTACTGCTCCTCCATCCAGGCTGACCTCACAATCTTCATCGACTTCAATAGCTAGTCCCCCATAGAGGTCCGAGAAAGACAAACTTATGGCTTGGGGCGAGAATCATCTTTCCTACAGGGAGTTAATGGAAAGAAGGGATAGAGGCTTATTGTAATATCTTGAATTTTTAAAATAATGTGGTGGACCTCTAAACTAAAGGAAATTTTTTTTTTTAGGAACAAGAATTCAAATTTTGAATATATGAAGGCTTTATTTGAAAAAAGAAACAAATCATTAGAAGATTTTAAAGGACTTTTTGAAAATTTATTTATTTATTTTGGTTTTGTTGGAAAGTTAGTTTAGGTAGAAAAGTGAAGCCAAAAGTAGTAAAAACAAATTTATTCTTGAAGTTTAGGTAGAGTTTGGAATTTTTATAAAATTAAGAAGGACCTGTATGAAAATTTAATTTGTGATAGATCATTTTGTGTAATTTAAGTAAGAAGGAATAACATGTGGTAGTTAAAGATATAGCCATGTGTGCCCTTTTCTCAATATCACATTTAGAAGCTCTTGGATTCCTCAAGACACACACGCATTCATAATTGGGGCTAAAGAGAAGGAGAGACTGAGAGTGACCGAGGGGGTGCTATGGTGGCCATAGCTAGCCACCACCCTTGTCACCATCGCTAGAGAAGACCCCCTTTTGCTTGCTTCTCTTTTTTGAACTCTCCTGCACCTTAAGCTGATGAACAAAGCTACCATGAGAGAAAACAACTTGTTTGACAACATGGAGAGAAGGAGACCATTGAAGAATATTGTCATCGCCATCAACACCATTTTCTTCTTGAGGTAGGATTAATCTCTTCCTTTCCTCTATTGTGCTAAAAGCTGAGAACCAAGGGGCTAAATCAGACGAATATCAGGCTTTAGGTGTGATTCTTATTATCATCTCAGTTCCTTTGATCTTAAGTCAGTTTAAAATTCATTTGAGAAGTAAAAATCTGCTCTTAATTAAGTTGTAAGTCCTGAAATTATGATAGAGTAAAAGATGTTGATTTGGAAAAGAAAGAATGGTGAAGTAAGAGTTGGTATTCAAATTTACCATTGTTATCATTTAAGAGAAATTATGGAAGCTAAAGCATGTGTTGGTAGATTGAAATAAGAATTCTACATGCTGAATCTTTTGTTGTGATGGTTGTGAGTAGGACAGAATGGGAACTGATAAAGAAAATCGAGAATATTGAAAGGGAAATTTGGGTTTTTCTATACAATTTAATACTATAGAATTTTAATAAGATTAAGATGAAGATTTAGATTTTTATAAAGTTTTTGGGTTTTGGTATAGAAGTGTAAAGTGCTGAATTTGGGAAATCTAAATTTTTAGAAAAAGTAGATGTGAGCTGTGGAAAATTTAGGATAAATTCTGTAGTTTTGTTGAGAGTGCTTAATGTGGCAGTAGCCTTCTTTCTCTATTTTAAATTCTAATCTATTTTCATAGGGACTAGTTCAGGAAACCTTTGGAACCCCATTTATGCAGGTAATCAACATTTAAAGGGTTATTATAATATTAAATCAAGGTGAGTGGGTTGATGTTCCTATGGCTAAGTGGTTATAAACCATGCATCATGGTGATAGCATGTAATATATTTAATTTGAAGAGAAAAGTGATTATTATGCATAAGGGTATGTTATGTTGTTAGTGTACTCTTGTAGTAGTGAGGTAGAATTGGCTTAGTGACTTGTGCAGTTATATATATATATATATATATATATTTATGGTCTTTCATGAATAGTTAATGAGTAGATCTTTGAATAGTTGCTTATGACATAGAAGGTTTCTATAGAAGGGTAACTAATAAAATCTATTATATCTTATGAAGTATGACAAACATCTTGAATGGGTAGTAGTAGAAATAAATGGTAACTAATAATACTAATATTTTAGTTAAATGTGTTAGTTAGACTATTGTCCACCTGTGATAGAAAATGATACAAAAAGCACTATTAAGATTAAAACATATTATAGAGAAAGATAGAAAAGAAATTATGGAAGGAACTTAAGGAAATCTTGACATAAATTCAAAAATTTCTCAAATGTAGTTAGGGAATATGAACTTACTATCAGGCTCTCAATTTGTTTATTCGGAGTTTCCATGAGAAAGGACATTATGAATTAGTTTAATAACCTATGGGGTTGTCAATTATGAGTAATGAAAACCTCTAAACTGAATAATGTTTAATCATTAGTTATATGTCCATACACTTCAATACATATGGCACTTGGTAAAATACTAATTGCATGATTGGGCTTAGAAAGTATATATAACATATGCACACTTATACACACCCTAACTTTGTAATTGTAATAAAAAATTTGTTGTTCCTTTGTATGTTATGCTCATTATGATGGATGAAAGTTTTGTATAGAATAATTGTAATTCGATATATGTAAGTTGTGAATAATATGTAATGTTTAATCATTAGTATTTTACCAAGTTGTGAGTAATATGTAATTTTTATTCGGAGTTTCCATGAGAAAGGACATTATGAATTAGTTTAATAACCTATGGGATTGTCAATGAGTAATGAAAACCTCTAAACTGAATAATGTTTAATCATTAGTTATATGTACATACATTTCAATACATATAGCACTTGGTAAAATACTAATTGCATGATTGGGCTTAGGAAGTATATATAACATATGCACACTTATACACACCATGACTTTGTAATTGTAATAAAAAATTTGTGGTTGCTTTGTATGTTAAGTTCGCTATGATGGATGAAAGTTTTGTATAAAGTAATTGTAATTCCATATATGTAAGTTATGAGTAATATGTAAACTGAGTTGATATGAAATATATTATGATTGTTACATTTATTGTTTATGGATGGTTAGGTATCATGCATGATATGAATTTGTGGTGCATGCTAGAATTGACAAGAGTGAAATGAATGATTTGGTTATGTGAGAGTGTAAAATGATGCTATAATTGTGATAAATTGTGCATGACACATGAAATGTGTTGAGACGTGTGATGGATGAGCACTTGTTTATGCTTGAGATTATGACTGCATATGTGTTTGGAAAGAAAGGCATGGCGGTTCACCCTATAGGAAACTCTACAAGGAGCCATAAGGGTGGAGATTTATAAGTGGAGCGATAAGGGTGGATGTAGCGGGTCCACGAGAAATGATCTAGTGGTACCCTGGACGACTCAGTTGGTATGGGATATTTGTGTAATTGATTGAATTGTTTATTGTTTTGAATTGTTTTGAATTATGTTATATTGAAATGTGATTGATTTACCTGCATGTTGTTGGAAAGTATTTTGGATTTTGTTGTATCATGTTATGATTGATTTATGAATAATTGGTACATGTTATCATCGTGATGCATCGTAACTGTTTTTCGTCATAGCGTAACGTTGTCCTCTCACTAGGCACATAGTTTGCTCATAGTCCTCTTATTAACATTTTTCAGAGTTGACAGTCGAAGGTAAATATGCATGCAAGGAGTTATTGATTTTTAGTCCAAGAACCCCGCTTGTATTCTAAAGGGTGATTTATTGCCCATTCCTGTATCCTTGTGCTACTACTCTAGAGTTCGCTCCGTGATCCTGTAGGTAAATTAAGGACTGGAATTCTATTATTGTAATTGAGAAATTATGTATATAAGTGACACAATTGTATAAAATTTTTAATGCTAAATATCGTATTGAGATTGATTCATTGTGATAGAATATATTAGATATATTTATGTAATATGAGTAATTATATTTAATTATTTATGGATGAGTAAAAGAAAGTTTTTCTTAGATGAAGTTTATTTTTACTTGCCTATCTTTAAATCTTCTGAATATCAAATCGTTAGATGAGTTAGGTTCCGACGTAAAGTTACACTCACTCTCATGCCGTCATGTGTCCTAGGTAGGACATGACACTTACGTTTTCATTATGGAGAGATTCTCCATCCCCTCCAACAATGTCCAAATCGCGCTTTGTGTAATGCCCCGAAAATTAGGCATATAAATATACATATATTATAGGGAATACCTCAGTGGTAGCCATAATCTCCCTGAACAATCCTAATATCTACAACTATTCAAACTGTAAATTACATAATTTACAAAGAAAATTGTAGCCAAATAAATAAAATCCCTAAAACATCGCAGGACCTAGGTGGCTTATAGGATTACAGAGCATTTTTAATTGGTTCATTTAGAACCCTCCGACTAGATGGAGTATATCTCCAAGCCGCTAACCTCAAGCTGTTTTCCCATCCTCCTCAGTTGCTAAATCTGAAAACAACAATAGAGAGTATGAGTTTATGAAAACTCAGTGAGTAAATGACTGTGTAATAAAAACATAGCACAAGTACAATTGCCAGTCTCACTATCATAATTAGAATAAATACCATTAGCACAAACCAGTATGAAATATAATATATATATATAATGTACCTTACCATGCACCAAGACCCACGATTCAATGCAAGTCTACAACCTCACAAAATAATCTATAAAACAATCCTCAGCCAAATAAAAACATAAGTAAACAGCCACTCCAAAATGCATAATGCAATGCATGATGTATGATGCATTTTCCACATCCTTTCCACACTTATCACATTGAGACCAACCCTCAATGGGTTTATTCAGAGCTCCATCCCTTTGTTCCCCCTCGCAATGTGGACAAATGCAATATGCAATGTTTATTTCACTCTTTTCCACACCACATTGAAGACCAAGCCTCAAAGTACATGCATACCCATTGACACCACTCAGCGGCATTACACAATGGGTAGCTTCCCGCTCTATTTCTACAGTTTCCATTTCTCATAATATAAATATGTAAATGATCATATGTAGTGCATTTTCCACACAAATATATCACAACACACGCCACATCAATTCACCACTTTAAATACAATTAAACATAAAACCCCCAATCCACAAAATAATTCCCACAATCATTCAATGAAATTCCTTGGTCTAGTTATTTCCATTAACTAGGGAATTTCATTGATAAATTTCTAACTATGGTGTGAATGGGATTTATATTGACTTGGCCAAATAATTTAATAAAACTTAAATGGCAATGTCATCCACTCATCTTGATGCCGATAAGGTTTACCACATAAGAAATCCTAGGAGACTAAGCCAAAGAAGTTCCCAAGTCACTTGGAATCAACCCGAATCAATAACTAAATAAAACAAGGAAAATCCTTACCACTAACCCTGACGTTTGGTCATTCATTTGACCACAACTCTTAACCAATATGGAGTTTTTAAACAAATCTTATATCATTGGAAACTAGACTTAGAGAGCTTTCCAACGATATAAAGGTTGTTAAAAACAGAGTCCAGACAAAAGAGTTATGGCCATTTGAAAATGAACTAAAGAACCATTGATATAGCTAGCGCCTGGGCACAAAAATACACTTATTTCACACAAATCCTAGCGCCTGGGTGCCACAATCATGATAGAACGTGATCTAGCTTGGATTTAGCCCAAATTTGGCCAAATCTTCACCATTTTTCATGATTTCTTCCATGGAATTTCATCCTTGGTGTCTAAGGAGCATTTAGACACCAAAAGCCATAATTTTAACCAAGAAATAAAGCCAAAATCTTAGTTTTACCTCAAATACTCTTAAAACTATTAAATAAGGAAAAGTTCAGGAAATCAAAATTCCTATCTCGATTCCTTGCTTCCCTAGATTACTTGGCCACCAATAACTAGCTCCACCACTGAAGAAAGGATCTCCGAATCTCGTTGGAAGATTTGGAGTTGAGAGGGTAAGGTAGAGAGAAGGAAGAGAGAAATAGAACCCCTAAACTTTATATATACCCACCTAGGGTAAAATTACTACTTTATTCCTAGGTAACTCTTGATTGACCTTAGTGGTGACAAACTCATAATTTCTCCAATTTGGGTATTTCCTGTAACGTCCTTATTTTTCTAAAAAAAAAATATATATATATATATATATTTCAAATTATAATGGTTAGTGCCTGTATAAAAAAAAGAAAAAGAAAACATGCATTACTTAAATAATAATGGAAATTGCACAATTGTTTGTAATACAATTCATAAATTCGTCATACATAAAAATTCAACTTCTAGACATAAAAGTCTATTATTCCAACTTTAATAAACTTGTGTATTCCAACTTGATACATCTATAGTTCAATCAATCTTTATGCTTTTTCCTTATGCTCAGCCCTTGAAATGGTTAGTTGAAAACACAAAAAGTGAGATAAAGATATCTCAATTGGTAGCATGTTTTTCTTAAACATTTAAAATACCATTTCAGTCATAAAAGCATAATAAGTTCGTAAATATCATCTATAAATATATATATGGGCAACGTAAATCATTATCACATATCAAGCAGTTCACTTCAATTCTCTCTGTGGAATTTGAAGCTATGACCTCTCTGTGGGTCTCAAGTACTTGCGCTTTTGTTCTCTCTGTGTAACATGTGTGAATTTGGTTCTCTACTGTGGAACCAGTTTAACTCTACATTCTCTCTGTGGAAATAGAGTTTAATTGTTGTATGCCTCATACATGCTCATGGTAATTCAAGCTTTCACAAATAAAATTTGGAAAAGAAATGCTTTTATAAATTGTTAAACTACAAGTAGTAAAAACAAGCTTTTATGAATTGCTAAGCTGTCTGGACTTGGTAGTTTGACTTTTAGCTCAAGTAGCTACTCTATCCTTCTGGGAATTCGTTTCACGGATTATGGCCTAAACAATATACATACAACCTTATTTAAAATCTTGAATAAAAGGCCCTAAAATACCATTTTTCCCCTGTTTACTAAATTCCTAATTTTATTCCAAATTGGGTTTAGCTTAAATCTCATCTCAAGCTAAGTCTTTACATAATATCATTAATTCCCAAATACACATATATATAAAACTTAGTCTAAAGGACATGTATGTATATATATAATTACCTTTCTTAAAACACACACACACACACACACACACACACACACACACACACACACACACACACACACACACACACACACACACACACACACACACACACACACACACACACACACACACACACACACACACACACACACACACACACACACACACACATATATATATATATATTTATTTATATGTACCCATATAGCTTAGTTAATTGTCCATATCTAAAACATATGGCTTAATTAATCAAATGCTTATAAATTTGTAAATAATAAATTTACATATAATCTTATAAAATTAACATATACACTTATGGATATGAATTTTTTTAATGTATGTACACTCATATATGAATATACTTAGATAGATATAAAATTATAGGTGTAAAATAGATGACATACTTATGAAATATAAAATATACCATATATGTATTTATTCATGTATAATATATAAATACAAGTATAAATATAATTTCATAAATTTTCACTTAATGATACAAATAGCTAATTAAATCAAAGTAACGTAGTTCTTAATCAACATGTTACATAGAATTAAACTCTAGTTAAAACCGGATTTTTCTTAAACTTCTTTAATAAGTAATTATAAACTTTTCTATTACTCACCTAGGTCCCTCTTGCAATATTTTCCCTTTTTTTTTGCAAGATCTAAGTTCATATTTAGTTTCACCTAGGTCCCTAGTCTTAGAATGTATTTTTTTATAAAATTAAAACAGTCTATACAAACTTTTCATTTCTTTCAGTTTAGTCCCTATTATGTGTTTCACGTTTTTATTTGTGAATCAGAAGCTAAAACCTGCCCATATCTCTTTCTTAGGTGTTTTTAGGACCTATGTGACCATTTCTACCCATAAAATAAGCTAAAGATGCATTTATACTAAAACTCAATTTTTCCAAAACTTACCCAATGACTTCACGTGGTTTTTAGCTCTTGATTATGCACTGGTTTTCTCAAGGAACTCATGGTTCAACCTTGCAGAAACTTGGCTCACTCCTAGGTGGATCTTCTTGGTTTGATTTGGACAGAGGAAGACACAAAAATAGTTCACTCTTTCCTCTCGATTTCCTGATAACAAAAGACTATTTTTGCAACAAGCAGGAACTCTCAATCTCTGTTTAACTCTCTTCCTTTATCACTCTCAGTTTAGTGCAGGAAATGAGGGAACCGAGCCTCCTTATTTATGTATTTTCCTAAGATGGAAATCATCCTACTATAAAGAGAAAAGAAAGCATGCAAAAATGGATGGAAAATCATATGATTTCACATGGCTTGTGTGGCTTCCTTCCATTTCTGACATAGCCCTTCTTTTGCTAGTTTTAAAATGCTATCTCTTGGCCAAGAAGCATCCTAACGTATTATACTGTCACGTGGCTGTGGTTTCAGAGAATGGAATGTTTCAGCACATGGGTTCACACGTTTTTTCTGAATTTTGCTGTCATATGTCGTTAAGGAGATCATGTGCTGTCATGTTACCTCTTTTTCTTTAATGTTGCTGTCAAATGACTGAGAGTGATGGAGATCATGGAGGCTTCTTATGGTTACTGTCATGTGCTTGCATGTGTGATCATATTTCTTCTAGCTACCTTTTACATGCTGCCACTCTATATATATATATATATATACTGTCATTTTGAATCCCATGTATATATATATATATATATATATTATATTCATTTTATTCTTCCCCCACGAGCTGTACCAGATTTTCGTATATATATATATGACATAGTTAATTTAACTAATATATATTTATGTATGTATCATTATAATGTATAAATATTATTATTAGTTCCAAAACAATTTTGTGCACAAGACCAATTATATAATTAGTATAATTTTTGTATTATAGTTATTAAATAATTATTTAAGCAAGGACTAAATTGAAAGTAAGGTAATATTATTACTTGATATTTAATAAAATTTTATTTTCCTTTTAGTTAAATATTTTGTCCCAAAAAAAATTTCTTTTGTATAAGAATTTCTCCTAAATATTGAATACTCAATATTTAGTAAAAGTGTTTCTTAATTACCAAAAAAAATATTTAATGATCGAGATGTTACATTTCCTATATTCTAAGTGCCACCTAGTTCCTCATTGCACTTTAGTCCCTCTTTGGACCTCATAGGTACTCAGCCTCCTTTAAGCCTTGTGATTACTCTCTTTCTGTTCGTTGTCTTTCAACTCTATCTCTACGAAATTTCCTTTCCTTTTAGTCTTTCTCAACTCTCAAAAATTTCATGCGTAATAAAATACTTGGTCCAGTTATTTATTTCCATTTCCATAAATAATATTCAAAAAGAATAAATTAAATATGGAATTAAAAATTAACTAAATAATTCCATTGAAATAAATGGTAATTTTCATTACAACAACTGTAATACCGCCAATTACATGATTCTAAAATTGGCGGGTATTACATTCTACCACTTTTAAAAGAATTCGGTCCCTCAAATTTAAAATCTCACCACAAGCCTTGATAGGCACCACGACGATTGATGAAAAGCAGCATTCCTATGTTTCCATTGGAAATCCAAACATATATACTGCCACTCATAAAGCCTCATGTTCTCCAGAACAAAAATAAAAACTAAGATCCCCAGTTGCTATACAGCTCTGACATTCTATGGAGCTCCATAACTTCCCTCACTTAGGGATAAGCATAAATTGCTCCAATGATCACAACCCAAAGCACAGGACCTCTCATATAAAGCCTCTGAATGTGTCATACCAATGCCGTTCTAGTAACTATTACCACAAGTAAACTTAAGGAACTTTGGGTGACTTAAGTACCTACCACACATAAGTTCCTCTACCACACAACCCCAAAGCACTCATATAAACAAATAGATAAATAAAATAAAATAAAATAAAATGCACTCAGAGTTTATGTACAATATGGTATCTTGCTCGCGATTCACGCAAAGTATATCTTGATACCATTGTATATTACCTCCCATCAATCCCACACTTTAAGCTATGCATACCACAAACATAATCCACGTGTATATCGTATATTAATATAAAATATATATATATATATATGTTATACATCCTGCCCGAAAGGCGTTATCCCATGATTGGTAGGTGGCCTCTTTGGGTGTCAGACCCAACTTAGGGCTTCTATATTGCCATCATATCCACTATCTATAGCCATAACAAAAAAAAATTATTTAAATAAATAAAAAGAAAATAAATTATACATAAAACCATATACACACCACACAAACAATCCTCCCATAGATCTATGATCCCATGGGATTCCCACTCGAGAATCCTGTCACGTGATTTTGCAATCTCACAGACTAGATATCCCCATGGGGACTTCCTTGTAAAGGTATATATATCTGCACATTTCCATTCCTTAACCCTTTCTAGTTTTTAGGTGCATTACTACATGATCCCAAACCACATTCCCAATATTGGCAATTATCAGTTTCAAATCTCAGGAGCACACCTGAACCATTCCCATAACGCTAACTAATAACTATCTAACCGACACAAATACCACAAAAGACCGGTCCCGATTTCCATTCCTCCCTGAACGTTAGCACCTAACCTTTCCATAATGTCAAGTAACTAAAGTCACTAGAATGTCTATCTTGAAAGAGCAACTCATGAAACTAATCGCTCCTCTAATGATGATGATTTTGATTTTTTTTTTTTTACATAAACTTCCACAATGAGTTTCATCGAACTCTTGTGTACACTAAGCCTATCCCTACTCTCGATTTGTTGGGTCATGTCCATGACCAACAGTAGGTCAATAAGAACTTGTCCACAACTGAAACACACCAACTCACAGGCCAAAGCCTTTACTTTAATCTACGAAACTAAAACTAAGCCCACCCCCATACTTTCCTCGAAAAAAATTATATTTTGGATCTTATGTAACTACACATCTATATACATATTCCATGTATATTTATATGTGAGTCATCATGTTTTTACACATACCCAAATGTATTTTCTTCAAACTAACGCTCAAGTTCCTAAGGTCTTCACTCTACCAATTTACATTCTCCACCTCACTTGGTTGTATGCAAACACCTAGGCATCTTATGTATTTACTGACATGTGCACACTATAGATTCCTAAGCCTTCTTATCATGGAAAAAGTGGGCCATACCTTCCATTAACCTTCAACACTATACTTTCACCACAACATCTGCTCAACTCATATGGCATTCATGCCAAAAGCCTAACCACCGCACACTAAGACCATTCGTGAGGTTTCCATACTACCTTCACAATAGAAACTCTTGTAAACCACCCATTATCTCACCATACCATCCAGTGTAAGGCCTCACGCATTCTCACACTTCACATTCCCATACTGACTATATCCCTAATGACAACCGAGAACTAGTCTCATAAGTCTTTTCTTCTCTCTAAGACTAATCCCACCTACCTAAACGCATTCACCATACAATATCACCACCTACGAACTTCTAATCATACGAGTGCAACTTAATCAAGTTGCCTTAAGAGATTCACAACTCGCTCTAAACACCCTTATATCGCCTTCTGCTTCACTATAGTGTCTCTTTCAGGAGAACTACACAATGTAAATCAGTCCCCTCAACCGAGCCATACTGCTAGATTTCTCTGGGATACACATTCAAGGACGCATTCTAACTCCAACAACTCACGGTCTCTCCTCCAGATTCCTCCTAAGGTATACTTTTGGTTGTAAAAGAAATAGCCTTAGCCTACTACCTACTGATAGTACTCACTTGAATAGAGTCTCCTGCCTTAATCGAGGTTTCCATCTTCTAGCTTGAGAATCACCCTGACTAGAAGAATTGAAACCACCTCTACTCTCAAGATGGAACTTATATCTTAACCCTCAGCTCATCTCACGTGAGCATACTCCCTTTTTGTACTCCCTTCTTCCAACGACTCTTACGCTCTTCAACCTTTACTATCCGACTTCAACTCAAGTGATTTGGTTGAAGTACTTGCCTACATACAGCCCATCTAGAATGCCATCAACACTTAGGAGGATAAAGTATACACCCATCCATATAGGTGTTGATTCATAAGATCCCAAACTCATCACTTAACTAACCACCTAAGCCATAATGAATGCCCACGCTTCTCACTGATCTACATTTCCTATTCTTAGCAAATGCATAACAACGTACACACACAAATGTTTAGATTATCCCCATACCATACCAATTTCTTTAAACTTTTTCTAAAATTCTAATCTCTCATGAAGAACACTATACTTAAGTACCTATAGTCTTTTCCACAATCATAATTATTCGGCATTTGTTAGAGCCGAATCTTAGGTTCATCTCGTAAGGGTTCTAGCCCCTACCTACACTGGGAAACCCCTCTTGGATTCTAGCTCATGCCTCACATTCAACCCTACACTTTATAGATAGATCCCTTTCAATATCGACCTCTATACTATGCTTGAATTAAAAAAAAAATCTAGTCAAAATATGTGTATAGGCACCTCTCGAAGAAAACCCAGCAAATTCTAACATTTGAAGATATAAATATATTCATACAACCACCACGCATTGACAAGATAAGTCTTATCATAAATTTCCAAATTAGTAACTGATATCTCAGTTTCCCACTTACCGCTTACAGCCTCATTATAGATACATATGTAAACATATACATACCTTCTAGTAAACAATTAAGTTTACATACCACAACATATCAAACCAAAAATAAATTATCATAGATAGTCACACATCACATGGAAATCTCGTATTTCCACAATACATAACTACACACTCACACACATGCTGATAACAAATATTTACAACTACTTCAATGGTAATGTAGCAAAGCTACATTTGAACTAAGCTTATGATCTCTCTGTGCTCTATGGATTTCTCCTTTATCTAGAGCCAACCACCTACATATAAGAACAAGCATTTCTTATATTAATAAAATTATTTCTGACTCACCCCACCGAGGAGTAAGTCACATAATGCATTTTATGGAACCTAAACCCATGGTTATGCTATACAGTTCATGACAATGGGGAAGGTCCCATAAAGAAACTAAGCTCTGTAATTTATAGGAGATCTAAACTCAAACCTTCCTTCTAATAACATTTTGTAACGCCCTAAAAATTGGGCATATAAATACACATATATTATAGGGAGTACCTCAGTGGTAGCCCATAATCTCCCTGAACAATCCTAATATCCACAACTATACAAATTTTAAATTATAAAATTTACAAAGTAAATTACAGCCAAATAAATAAAATCCCTAAAACATCACAGGACCTAGGTAGCTTATAAGATTACAGAATATTTTTAATTGGTTCATTTAGAACCCTCTGACTAGATAAAGTATATCTCCAAGCTGCTAACCTCCAGCAGTTTTTCTATCCTCCTCAGCTGCTAAATCTAAAAACAGCAATAGTGTGTGTTTATGAAAACTTAATGAGTAAATGACTGTGTAATAAAACATAGCATAAGTACAATGCCAGCCTCACTACCATAATTAGAATAAATACCTCTAACACAAACCAGTATGAAATTTAATATATATATATATATATATATAACGTACCTTACCACGCACAAAGACCCGCGAACAACCACTCCAAAATGCATTATGCAATAAATGTTGTATGATGCATTTTCCACATCCTTTCCACACTTACCACATTGAAGAGCAACCCTCAATGGGTTTATTCAGAGGTTTATCCCTCTGCTCCTTCTCATGAAGTGGACAAATGTAATATGCAATGTTTATCCTACTCTTTTCTACACCACTTTGAAGACTAACCCTCAATGTGTATGCATATCCATTGACACCACTTAGCGGTATTACACAATGGGTAGCTTCCTACTCTATTTCCATACTTTCCACTTCTCATAATGTAAATATGTAAATGATGATATGAGTGCATTTTCCACACTAATATATCATAGCACATGCCACATCAATTCATCACTTTAAATACGACTAAACATAAAATCACCAATCCACAAAATATTTCCCATAATCATTCAATGAAATTCCTTGGTCTAATTATTACCATTAACTAGGGAATTTCATTGATAAATTTCTAACTATGGTGTGAATGGGATTTATATTGACTTGGCTAAATAATTTAATAAAACTTAAATAGAAAGGTCGTTCACTCACCTCAACGCCAATAAGGTTTATCGCATAAGAAATCACAGGAGACAAAGCCAAAGAAGTTCTCAAGTCACCTAGAATCAACCCAAATCAATAACTAAATAAAACAAGGAAAATCCTCACCATTAACCCTAACCTTTGGTCATTCATTTGATCATAACTCTTAACCAGTAAAGTGTTTCTAAACAAATCTTATACTATTGGAAATTAGACTTAAAGAGGTTTCCAACGATATAAAGGTTGTTAAAAATAGAGTACGAACGAAGGAGTTATGGCTATTTGAAAATGGACTAAGAAACCCTCGGTATGGCTAACTCTTGGGGGCCTCAATCGCGACAAAACACGATCTGGCTCAAATTTGGCCTAGATCCAGCCAAATCTTCACCATTTTTCATGATTTCTTCTATGGGCTTTCATCTTTGGTGTCTAAGGAATGTTTGGACAGAAAAAGCCCCAATTTTAACTGAAAAACAAGGCTATAATCTCAGTTTTACCTCAAATACTCTTAAAACTATAAAATAGGGAAAAGTTCAAGAAATCAAAATTCCTATCCCGATTCCTTGCTTTCCCTAGGTTAGTTGGCCACAGATAACTCGCCCTACCATTAGAGAAAGACTTTTCAAAGCTCGTTTGAAGATTTTGAATGGAAAGGGTGAGGTAGAGAGAAGGAAGAGAGACAAGTGAGGAAAGAGAGAGAAAAGTGAGAAATGAGAAAAAAGGTATGGGGCTGCCTATATATACCCATCTAGGGTGAAATTACTACTTTGTCCCTAGGTAACTCTTGATTAATGTTAGTGGTGACAAACCCATAATTTCTCCAATTTGGGTATTTTCCTAAACTCTAAGTTCCACCAAGTTCTTATTGCACTTTAGTCCCTCTTTGGACCTTATTGGTACTCAACCTCCTCTATGCCTCATGATTACTATCTTTCTGTTCATTATCTGTCAACTCTGTCTCTACGAAATTTTCGTTCTGTTTAGTCTTTCCTCAACTCTTAGAAATTTCATTCGTAATAAAATACCTGGTCCAGTTATTTATTTCTATTTCTATAAATAATATTCAAAAAGAATAAATTAAATACAAAATTAAACATTAACTAAATAATTCCATTAAAATAAATGGTAATTTTCATTTCAACAACCGTAATACTGCCAGTTACGTGATTCCAAAATTGGCGGGTATTATACTTTGTGTCTATTTGATGTGATCATGAGGGCTGCCCTTGAAGAACAAGAGGCTGAATCTATACTTGGGCCAATAACATGTTCAAGGGCCAAGAAGCATCAAATGGGATTGACTTGGGTTTCTTTACTTGTGTGCAATGATGGGCTGGGCCAAATTAGAAGCTTGGACTTAGAAGAATAAAAGAACTGCAGATTTTTCTTATTTTTTTAATAATTTTCGTGCATGAATTTTTGGGGTATAAAATCTGATGTAATTTAATGTTTTTAGAGTTGCTGTAGTGTCATTTAGCTTTCCACGTGGTTGTAGTAGTTGTTGTTGTTGCATTAATAAGGTGGCTATAGGGTGGCTGTAGTTGTTGTAGGCTTATTAATGAGGTGGTTGTAGGTTGACTTTATTGTAGGCTCATTAATGAGGTAGTTGTGGTTGCATTAATGAGGTAGCTGGCTTTTGTTATCTATAAAAGGGAACTTGCCTCCTTGTGGCAAGATAATCAGATTTGAGTAAATTATATTTCAGATTGCTTTGTGCACATCTATCTTCTCTTATATAACAATTGTGTTAGTATGGCCACTCCCATTCCATTCTCTAATCTGGAGTGTGGCAAATTCTGCCCATCTTAGCTTGATTGTGGCGCCACAGGCTTATCAATTTAGTTGAGTTGGTTTCTTCTCTTTATTTTTCTTGTGGTACAGATTGTGTCCTCTTTTAGGCACATCATATTGGTATCAAAGTGGTGGTTTCATGTGGGAAAACTCTTGTAACTTGAGAGTAAAACACTTAGAGAGAGAAAGATCATGTCTAGAGATAACAGTTCTGAACTTCTAATTCCAATAGGGCTTACTTTAGAGCAAGCTCAAATTCTGAAGTTAGAAAGGTCTCAAAATCAAATGGAGAGATCTCAACAACAAATGATGGAGTGGTTGGACGGTTTGGTAGAACAAATGGAGAGACTAAACCATCAACCAAGGAGTGGGCAGCGAAGAAATAGAAAGAAGAACAATCGGACCAAGAAAGCAATACAGAAGATGAAAGGTCTCCAAGGCCAAGGAGGCAATAAAGAGAGCAAGAATTGAAGATTAAGATGAAGGTCCCTACTTTCAAGGGAAGTAGCTCTCTAGAGGAATTTTTAGAGTAGGTGTAGCGTGTAGAGAAGGTCTTTGAGTGCCATGAGTACTTGGAGGCAACCAAATGTCGTCTTACAGCCCTTGAATTCACAGATTACACTAATTTATGGTGAGAGAATTTGAAGAACTAACAGAGGAGAGATGGTGAGGAAGAAGTTAGAAATTGGAGGCTAATGAAGAGACTTATGCAATGAAGATTTGTGCCAGAATATTACAAGCAATAACTCTTCTTCAAATTTCAATCTTTGAGACAAGGAGGTATGTGTGTAGAAGACTATGTGAAAGAGTTTGATATGTTAATGATTTGGTGTAAACTGAATGAACCTTAAGAGCAAACAATTGCAAGGTTCATTGGTGGTTTACATGGGGAGATTGGTGATTTGGTGGAACTATAAAATTATGTAACCTTAGAGGATGTTATTAAACTTGCAATCAAGGTGGAGAGACAAAGGAAGAGAGTTTCTAGTAAGCAAATGTCACAGCTAACTAGAAACAAAATCACAAATTTCTCTACAACACCATCATGGGTTGCATCTAAAGGAGAAAAAAAAGGTAGAGAAGAGGGAGTCTTCAAAACTTCCATCAAGTTCATCAAAAGGGAAAGAAAAGGGAGCTGATTCAGAACCTTCTAAAAGGAGTAGAGATGTAAAGTGCTTCAAATGTCTTGGTCATGGGCATTACGCATCTGAATGTCCAAACTGTAGGGTAATGATTATCCAAGACACGCATGGAGAAGTGGTAAGTGAAGACGAGGCGGCCATTGAAGGAATTATGGAAGAATGTTCTAATAAGGAAAACATGGAGTATGCTGATAAATGAGAACTTCTTGTCATAAGGCGTGCTCTAAACTTGCAAGCTAAGCCTAGTGATGAGCAAAGGGAGAACATTTTTCACAAAAGGTGTACTGTTAAAAAGAAGGTTTGTGGTGTAATTATAGATGGAGGGAGCTGCACAAATGTGGCATCTACTACTTTGGTGGAGAAATTGAATTTAGCCACAACTAAACACCCTCATCCTTACAAATTGTAGTGGCTGAATGAAGATGGAGTTGTGAGAGTCACTAAATAGGTTGTTGTGCCATTTTCTATTGAGAAGAATTATAAAGATAAGGTACTATGTGATGTTGTTCCAATGAGTGCTAGTCATTTGCTCTTAGGAAGACCACGACAGTATGATAGAAAAGCTTTGCATGATGTGTTTAAAAACACATATTCCTTTGAGAAAGATGGAAGGAAGATTGTGTTAGCACCATTGAGTCCTCAACAAGTGAAGATACATCAACAAGAAGCTGAAAAGAAGAGTAATTTACTTGCCAACAAAGGAGACATTGAGAGAGCTTTATCCAGCTCTAATTTAATTCTTTTGTTGCATTTGAATGAGATAGTACCAAAAATTGTGGGATCACTTCCACCACAAATTCAAAGGCTTTTGGAAGAATTTAGTGATGTATTTCTAGAAGAACTACCAAAGGAATTACCACTAATTCGTGGTATTGAGAACCAAATAGATCTTGCACCAGGAGCTGCCTTACCAAATAGGCCAGCTTATAGAATGAATCCGAATAAGGCAAAGAAGTTGCAACGTCAAGTAAATGAGTTACTGGAAAGAGGATATGTGCAGAAGTCCATGAGTCCTTGTTCAGTACCGGCCTTATTGGTACCAAAGAAAGACGAGACCATGAGGATGTGTATGGATAACAGAGCAATCAATAAGATTACAGTCAAGTATCGTTATCCCATTCCAAGGTTAGATGACATGCTTGATGAATTACATGGCTCTAAAGTGTTTTCAAAGATAGACTTGAAGAGTGGTTATCACCAAATTCGTATGAAGGAAGGAGATGAATGAAAGATAGCCTTTAAGACAAAACATGGGCTGTATGAATAGAAGGTCATGCCATTTGGATTATCCAATACCCCAAGCACCTTTATGAGGCTAATAAACCATGTGCTTCAGAAATTCATAGGTATGCTTGTTGTCGTTTATTTTGATGACATTTTGGTTTATAGTAAAAATTCTGAAGAGCATGAGGAGCATTTGAGGCAAGTATTTGAAGTATTGTGAGAACAAAAGGTATTTGGCAATTTCAAGAAGTGACAATTCTGTCAAGACCAAGTTATTTTCCTTGGTTATGTTGTTTCTCAACATGGGGTGCACGTAGATGAGGAGAAAATAAAAGCAATCAAGGAGTGGCCAATTCCTAAAAGTATTTATGAGGTATGAAGTTTTCATGGCCTTGCTTCTTTTTATAGACAATTTGTGAAGAATTTCAGCACTATTCTTGCACCATTAACTGCATGTACAAAAAAATTGTGAGTTTAAATGGACCAAAGCTACACAAAAGAGTTTTGACTTAATCAAGGAGAAATTGTGTTTAGCACCTATTTTAGCTCTTCCAGATTTTTCAAAGGTATTTGAAATTGAATGTGATGTATCTGGAGTAGGGATTGGAGCTTCTTAATGTAAGATAAGTGTCCCATTGCTTATTTTAGTGAGAAGCTTGGTGGAGTAAGTCTGAATTACTCCACCTATGATAAAGAGTTCTTTGCACTAATTCGAGCTCTTTAGACATGACAACATTATTTATTACCGAAGGAGTTCATCATTCACACTGATCATGAGTCCCTAAAGCATTTGAAGGGGTAAGGCAAGCTGAATCGAAGACATGCCAAATGGGTAGAGTATTTAGAAGCTTTTCCCTATGTAATCAAATACAAAAAGGGAGAAACGAATGTGGTGGCTGATGCATTATCTCAGAGGTATGCTTTGATTTCTCTTTTGAACACTAAACTATTGGGCTTTGAACTTATTAAGGAGAAATACTTGCTTGATCCTATGCTAACTAAAATCTATTCAGCTTGTGAGAAAATGGCCATTAAGGGGTTTTATAGGCATGATGGTTATATGTTCAGATTTGGGAAACTTGTGATTCCTAATTGTTCTATTAAGGAATTGCTTGTTAGAGAATCACATGCAGGTAGGCTGGCTGGACATTTTGGTGAAAAGAAGACCTTTGAAATGTTGAAAGAGCATTTCTATTGGCCAAATATGATGAAAGATGTGTATCGGATTGTAGAAAGATGTATTGCTTGCAAGAAAGCGAAGAGCAATGAGGCTGCATATGGCTTGTACATGCCATAGCCTATTCCAGATCAACCATGGATGGATCTAAGCATGGATTTTGTGCTTGGATTACCCAGAACACAAAGGGGAAAAGATTTAGTTATGGTGGTTGTTGATAGATTCTCAAAAATGTCTCATTTTATTTCATGTCACAAAACTGATGATGCTTCTCATATTGCTAATTTATTCTTCAAGGAAGTTGTGAGATTGCATGGCATTCCAAAGAGTATTGTTTCTGATTATGATGCCAAATTCTTGAGCTATTTTTGGAAGACATTATGGATGGAGCTTGGAACAAAACTACTATTTAGCACAACCTGTCATCCTCAAACTGATGGGCAAACCAAAGTGGTAAATAGATCACTTTCCTCTTTGCTTAGAAGTGTTATTAGTAAAAATTTGAAGAATTCGGATGAGTACTTGCCGCATGTTGAATTTGCTTATAATCGAAGTGTTCATAGTACTACAAAGAAATCTCCATTTGAGGTTGTGTATGGATTTAATCCTAATACACCAGCAGATTTGGCACCTCTTCCAATTAATGAAAAACTTAGCTTGGATGGTAAAAGTAAAGCTGAATTCATGAAGAAAATGCATGAGGCAGTAAAGAAGCAAATTGAGAAGAAGAATGCTGCCTATAAAAAGTTAGTAGACAAGAGGAGAAAACATGTTCAATTTAGCCCAAGAGATCTTGTTTGGATCCACCTGCGCAAGGAGAGATTTCCAAACAAAAGGAAGTCTAAACTTATGCCATGAGCTGATGGTCCTTTTTGAGTACTGGAAAAGGTAAATGACAATGCATATAAAATTGATCTCCCAGGAGATTATGGTGTTTTAGTAACATTCAATGTAAGGGACCTAACCCCTTATTTGGAAGATAACATGGAGCTGGATTTGAGGGCAAATCCTTATCAACTAGAGGAAGATGATGTGATCATGAGGGCTATCCTTGAAGAACAAGATGCTGAATCTATACTTGGGCCAATAACATGTTCAAGGGCCAAGAAGCATCAAATGGGATTGACTTAGGTTTCTTTACTTGTGTACAATGATGGGCTGGGCCAAATTATAAGCTTGGACTTAGAAGAATAAAAGAACTGCAGATTTTTCTTATTTTTTTTTAATAATTTTTGTGCATGAATTTTTGCGATATAAAATCTGATGTAATTTAATGTTTTTAGAGTTGTTGTATCGTCATTTAGCTTTCCAAGTGGTTGTAGTAGTAGTTGTTGTTGCATTAATGAGGTGGCTATAGGGTGGCTGTAGTTGTTGTAGGCTAGGCTCATTAATGAGGTGGCTATAAGGAGGCTATAGTTGTTGTAGGCTCATTAATGAGGTGGCTATAGGTTGACTATAGTTATTGTAGGCTCATTAATGAGGTGGTTATGGTTGCATTAATGAGGCAGCTAGCTTTTGTTATCTATAAAAGGGAACTTGCCCCCTTGTGGCAAGATAATTAGATTTGAGTAAATTATATTTCATATTGCTTTGTTCACATCTATCTTCTCTTATCTAACAATTGTGTTAGTGTGGCGAGAAAATCATAGAATTCTTATTACTTCCATTCCGTTCTCTAATCTGGAGTGTGGCAAATTCTACCCATCTTAGCTTGATTGTGATGCCATAGGCTTATCAATTTAGTTGAGTTGGTTTCTTCTCTTTATTTTCCTTGTGGTACAGATTGTGTCCTCTTTTAGGCACATCACTATTGATTTAAGGTGAGGATGAAAATTTATTAGCAATTTAGGGCATTAGGTTGAGTACGAATCTCTTTCTGCTGCTATTCGTAAGCCGGAGTTTGTGTTCTTAGGTCTGGTTATAGGTTACGAACCCTTTAAGAAGAAGCCCAGTCCAACTTTATTAATGGGCTTTGTAGGTTCGGCTCTTCAGTTATTGTCGCATGTATCCAGCCCAAAACTAGCAACAACACATACAAATTCCTCTACGTCATCGAAATCAGAGAATGATAGACGATTTAAATCGAGAGGATTGAAGCACTTGTCATACTTTAAGCACCTCCCTCTGTATTTTTTGATCTTGGGAGAAGATGGAGCTTCCTGCAAGGATATAAAAGAAGATGTAGCTCGCTGGGAAGAAAGTGAAGAAAGAGATATGATAGTTAACTATCATGCTCTTTCTTACTTTAATTCTTGAAATTGTTAGTCATAATCTAAAATCATGATATGTAATCTCAGTAGCTAGTTTACTTGAAGAAATCATATTAAGAACCATTTTAGTCATAAAAAGCAATTCTCAATGAATAAGTCATACTTTTATGAACATAAAAGAACTGTCATAAAAGCAATCTCAATAACAAACTTATTTTATGAAATATAAACTAATATCTGACCACATAACTTGTGTCATAAACTTCTTTCTCAATATAGTGCATTATACTTTGGCTACTTTCTCAAGAAAAGTACTAATGTCCCATAAGGAATTTCTGTCATCCCAAAAGGACTTTTACGTCCTATGAGGAATTTTGTAATCCCATAAGGATTTTACTCCCTATGAGGAATTTCTATGATCCCATGGGAAATTTCTGCGGTTCTGTTATCCCATGAGGAGATAAACTTTACTTTTTAAGAGAAAGTTAGTTCTTTATACTCATAGAAAGCTTCAAGATATCTATACTTGCTAAATCATACAAAGTGCATGATAGTTAACTGAAATAACTACTTTCTAGTTTGCTCGTGAAGAGAACTCTTCATCTTATGAGGAAAATTCTACATCCCATAAGAAATCAAGCTATACTTTCATGAAAAATCATGTTCTCAAACATTCATGGAAGAATTTGTAATAAAACTATGTCATAACATTCATAAGCATGACAATATATGTAAATAACTTGCTTTTATAAACACTAGCTATCTTTGATTCTCTTTAAGCTGAAATTAAAGTGATATCTTCTAGTTCCCTTCTAAAGTTCCTTATTTCCTTAGTTTTCTAACCAACTCCTTCTTCTCTCCTCTTTCCTTAGTTTGAAAACCATCATTCTATCAATTTTAAGCTTTAGAATCTATCTAAAAATGTCCCTTCTCTCTTTTTCTTCTTCTCCTTCACATTTCCCTCTCTCTCTCTTCTCTAAATTTTAGAAAATCATATTTCTCCTTCTCTTCTTGTTTCTAAAAGGGTTTAAAGAGTCCCTTTAGTATGGAAATCCCTCTTTTACCCTCATTATCATGTTTTAGAGCTTTTTTGGCATGTTGGGGTATTCTAGTTAATTTTCCACTGATTTTTCAGTTAGAACCAACTTGCTTTCACACTCAGCAAGTGATTATCAATTGATTGCTCCCTGATAGTCAACTGATGTGTAATTAGTCGACTGATTCACCTTGATTAGTCGACTAATTGCTTTAGAACCTAAAATTTTAACCTGACAGAGAGTGATCAGTTGACTGATCTCTCCTCATTAGTTGACTGAATGTAGATATCAGTAACCTGATATGATCTCTGATGCTATCAATCGACTGATCCTTAATGTTAGTC
Organism: Biancaea sappan; assembly: GCA_037074585.1. Lineage (NCBI taxonomy): Eukaryota > Viridiplantae > Streptophyta > Magnoliopsida > Fabales > Fabaceae > Biancaea > Biancaea sappan. The sequence goes on along the minus strand of CM073491.1, from coordinate 40,330,545 downwards.
GACTGATTTCCTAAAAACTTCATTTTTCTTTTACTCTTAGCTCATTTATCAAAATTTCTCATGCCTTTCCTTGATTACTTGCTTCTAGGCATCTAAAGGCATAAATAACTTAATTCTATCATTATTTGAAACTTAGATAAAGAAAATTAAGGATGTTATAAAGTTCGTTATAAATAGGAGATAGTGGGTGCGTGAAGGATATCATTAGAGAATATTTTGTGAATTTTATGGGCCTTGTCCTCTAGAGAGTATGTGGGAAAAATACATTTAGAAAAGGGATTCTGTAGGAGCTTCTAGCTCTGGGGAGGAATTCTCTTTTGTAATCCTTCATTAGCTTTAGTTCTGGTTATGGTTCTTTTACCTTCTGTTTGTATTTTTCTACATTTATCAATATAATTTCTAGTTCTTCTTTGTTTCAGTTCTATAGTTGAGACTGTAATCATTTTCTTCTTCATAAATATAATTTTGGTTCCTATCAATTGGTCCAACTTGCCAAATAATATGTCTCTGAACCCAGCTAACCTTATTGCACTAGAGACTGTATTGCGTTATATTTTTGCCACTTTTCAACAGGGCGAAGAAGCTATCCTCCATAACTTGTTTAGCAAACTTGACAAATCAACTAGATCCTTTGATGATTGTGAATGCCAATCTGATGATGCGTTTGGGTGTGCATCCTCTTCGATGGCGACTATACTTTTTCCTTTGCTGTAGCAATCTACTTAGAAGTCAATTTCGAGTTAGGTTTCATTTGTCTTGTCCATCTTCCTCGATGGCTTCCGTTCATGAAGAACGAGAATCTTCCACTTCCACAGCAATATCTCTATCTACGTCTCTCCATTTGGGTTCAGGTAAACCTGTTGGGCCATCTTATATGTCCAGCCCATTGATTAAAGGTGTTAGGTATTTTTCTTCTTTGGGCCAGACCTTACTCCACTAACATTGCTGCTTCGTATGGGTTTACCGAGTCGGGTCTTCACTAGCAAGCTTCATGTGCATGTGCATCCTTATTTGTCATACCTACTACTAATCCTCCATCTAGGGTGATCTTGTAATCTTCGTCGACTTCAATAGCTAGTTCCCCACTAAGGTTCGAGAAAGACAAATATATGGCTCAAGGTGAGAATCATCTTTCCTACAGCAAGTTGATGGATAGAAGGGATAGAGGCTTATGTTTTCACTATGGGGAGAATCTCTATCCCCTCCAACAATGTCTATATCGCTGTTTGTGTCTAATGATTTGGGATGAGGATAAAAATTTGTTAGCAATTGAGGGCACTAAGGCTGAGTATAAATCTCTTTTTATTTTAGTTCTGGTTCTAGCCATTACAACCCACTAGTCACCTAGAATTAAATTCGTGGCAACTTGCAGTATAATGATCATCCCAGTTCGTATTCTCTCAAGGAGCCTTGTTTCTAAATTGCTTAGTTAATTATTCTAACACTAATCTACCCTAATTACCTACTGATTACCATAGGGGTGATTACATAAATAAAGCATAAAACATAAATTAAAACAGAACAGTGCAAAACTGAAATAATAACAGAACTAAAACACTATCAGAAATGAAATTACACACAAAACATGTAATCAGTCATTCAATCCCTAAAGTCTGTATCTATCATCAGCTCATCATTGGTTTATTCTGATTTAATCATACCATATAGTTTCCAACTAAAATTCCTAGAAGACTTTCCAAGACTAAATCATATCGAAATCATAATAACAACCTAATATAATTCGTTTAACCCCTAACTGAATCATGCGTAATAATCACCAAAGGCAAGCCATTTCATTCTACTTACTCCACCAACCAATTAAAGCAAGATTACACCCTAAATAAAATCATAAAACTAAACCTATGTCTACTAAGTCACAACAGAACAGAAGTAAACATAAGAACTAAAGGCAAATGTAGAACAAAAATGAAATAGGATTAGAACCACAAAACTTATCTGTTATTGAGCCAATGATTCAAGATACAAGGCTCTAGTTCATCTATGACTAATTACAACACTTTTTAGCCTTCCATGGAGGTCAAAATACAACAAAACAAAGAGGAGAATGGGGGAAGCGGGTAGACTATGAATTACAGAGAAAATGGAAGAAGATGGAGTTCTTTAACAAGGTGAAATGGTGGTGTGAATGTCTCTTAAGTTGCTGCCAGGAGAGATGGACGAATTTGAACTTCTGATTGGGTCCCTTTCACATTTTGATATGTAGTTCTGATGTAGCAAAAGTGCAAAGCAGATTCATGTAAATAGTGCTGCAGAAACTCCCTTTTTTCTAGTGCAGAAAAGTGATTGGCATTTTTTGTTTCTGCTACTTTTTTTTTATGCATGCTTCAACTGCTGTTTGCTTTCTAGTTGCTACTATAAAGTGCATAAATAGTGGGCCCGAGTCCAATCAATGCCCAGTTAGCCCTAGAATGCCACGTCAATGTCCAGGTGGCTTCCACGTCAACAAATTTATTTGGAAATTGAAGCATATATTAGTTCTATAACTAATGTGCACCTAATAAATCCAAAACATAATAAAATTGGGGAGTTTACAATGTTGGGAAATGTGAATAGGCTAAGATAAGGACTAAATTGTATAAAAAAATACTCAATATCAAATCCCCCACACTTGGCCTTTTACATTTCTGGGCAAAATCATATTCAAAACACCAAAAGACACCAAAGGAAAGTGTGGATAGCATGCAAGAAAGGAATAATTAAAATTTGAAAAGAATTTAGCACTTAAAGAAAATAAATCTTAATTTTCTAAAATTCCAAGCATCATGGCAATTTAATTTGACAAGAATGAATTCAAGTAATTAGCCTCCTCACAAGTGATGTGTTTACCCTCTATTCTCTCAAGTATTTAGGGGTGATTCACTTAAAATTCAACTAATCATAAAATTCAATACCATAAGCTTGTCAAGTATCTAAATCTCCACTATTGAAATTCACATGCATGCTTGAATCAAAAGGACTTTACAAGGATGTAATGTTTGGGGAAATAACAATGGAAAACAAGAAACAAGATGGAAAACAAGTCAAGAAAGTGAAGGAAACAACTGAGAAAATGAAGGGGATCAACTTAAGAACACGAAGAGCATTAGCTATAACATTGCAAGAGATTGAATAAAAATAAATTTCTGGGTTTAAAAAGTTCTTTCTACTCCTCTTTTTCTTTCTTTTCTTCTTTTTTTTTGTCAATCATTTTTCATTTTCTTTCTTTTTGACATCAACATCATCATCAAATTTCTCATAATATATATATATATATTTTTTTTTTCTTGAATTTTGTCTTTTTGCATGGGAGTAGAAAGAAATAATCATTTGGAAGCATCCCAAAAATTTTCAAAATTTTTCAGCACATCAATCTCTTCAGGAGAATTTAAAAAATCTTCACCTTTGAAGTTGGGAAGGAAAATTTCTGCTTTGGACGGAAAAAGTGGTGGGAAATACAAGAAGGAAAGTGGAAACAAGGCATAAAATGGCACACAATGGAAACAACACATGGGATGGCTATTTGGCTAAAAATGGCTAAAAAAGAAATGCCTAAATCATCTCTAAGTATGCACATGTAAATGTAGCCTTAGCAAGATTCAAGACAAGTTCTAGAGTGAAAATTCATGATAGTTGATCACACAACAAGAAGGAATAGCATTTTTCATTAAGGCTCAAATTCCTCACGGTTTAAAGACTATTACTAGAAAGTCATTAAAACCAAATTTATTGCCATTTAAGCTTAAACTCTAGAAAAGCAAGATGAAATTCTAATCATGCTAAAAATAATTCATACCATAACAATTCCGGCGAGCATGTTTCCACAACAAAATCTTCTTCGAAAACATAAAAAGAAAGCATAAAAACTAAAATTCTGCACCCAAAACACAAATAATTACTCCAAAAAGTGTAGACGAGAGGCTAAAAGCATAACAAAAAGCACATAAAAACATGACCACAAAAATTTAAACAATGCATGAAATTTAAAAACAAAGACCATTTCATTCCCCCTCCCCCCACACACTTAAATTTTGCATCATCCTCAATGCAAATCAACATATATTATCAAAGCACAGCAAATTAGAAGACATGAAAATAAAATAGAGCAAAGGGAAAAGAAAACAACCTTATCAATGGTGGCATACCTTTTCCACGTCTTCCAATTATGTGGCACTGACTTCTTCTAGAAGTTTTTCTTAGCAGCATGTTAGATGATGGAAATAATTAAATTTTTGTCACCAACCTGAAGAACAATAGAAAAAGCTCTGCTTACCACAAAGGGGTGAGAAGAACTAAGAGAAAAAAAAAAAAGAAAAGGAAGAAGGACAAACTAAAACGCGATTCAAAACAAAAGAGAACTATCTAAAACAAAATTAAAATTAAAACTTCTACTCTTACTCCTACTCAAAACAGAACAAGAATTAAATCTATCATTATCTAAACTAGAATTACTATCTAAAGCACAATCGCTATCTAAAATAGAATTATCTAAAACAGAATCTAAACTAAGACTATCATCTACAACATAATCTAACTTAGAAACATAATTAAAAACACAACGGATAGAATTATAATTTACAATAGAAACAGAGCTGATATTGGAGTCATATTCAGATGCACTTGCACAATTAGATTCAGATTCATATTCATATTCACATACATTGAATTTAGGTGCAAGTGCATAATTAGACGCAAATGCAAAATCAAATGCAATATTAGATGTGGATTCATTCAATTCAGATTCAAGTACATATGCATTTAGCTCATGTTCAACAAAATCACAATTATAATTGCCAGTTTCAAAGCCTTTTCTATCTTAATGTGTGCATGGCAAGTATGACTGTCACAATAAAAATTTAAATTTCCCACAAACTCATTCTTATTCTCAAACTCTAACATTTTTATTTCTACCTCTTCTTTTTCTAATGTCTCTATCTCTTTTTCTAGCTCAATTTCAACAACCTCAGGTTGGATGACCTTATTTGGAGAAGGTGATGGTCTATGAAGTAAATGAAACTCTCCTTATTAGCTTCCTTATACTCACATTTCTCACTTGTTTGAGGAAGAGTACTCGCTATTTGTCCCACTTAATTCTTCTAAGTCAGGTTAGGGACTTAGACTATCTAATTGAGTACCATTATTCAGAAAAATGACAATGTCATCAGCTCCTAGGTCGGCCATAAGTAGAGAAGGTGGACTACTCTTAAACCCCTGATTGATTAACTCACTCACTGTGCTGGCTAGTTGGCCTAATTGAGATTCTAGGCTCTGTAAGTTCACCTTAGTTTGCTCTTAGAATTGCATGGTATTTTAGGCCAAACTTGGCTTGGTCTCTTTAGGGGTGGTTGGAGGAGGTGATTCACTAAGGTAAGGAGCATCAATTTCATGCTTATATGGTGGATGAGATAAGCTTTCATACCTTAGGTTTGGACATTCAAATTCAAGATGGTATGTTGTACAGTATGTGCCAAACATGGACTATTGGGGATATTGTTGAAATTGCATAAGGCCAGAATAAACTCCTATATAGGACTCTGTACTTTCTTGGAATTGTGGGTATTGATCTGTCCTATATGTAGACAAGGAATCTATGGCACTCACAAATGAAGAAGGGGGAAGGGGAAAAGTGATGGCTCTTGTTATTCTTGCCTAAGGGTTAGTACCTCACTACGGATGCTAGTTCATCTAAGCTATGCTCAACTCTATATGGATCCATGATCAAGGTCCTAATCTAACTAACTAAAAGTAACCTCAAAATAGAATTAAACTCTAATTCTATGCCAAAAACAACAATGCTACTGAAATGTAGAAAAGCTACAATAATTATAACAACTACACTACTCCTAACACAATTACTCTAACTGACCTATAGAAAGGGCCTATCCAATTTTGGATCAAAACTTGCTAATTCTTCTTGATAGACTTTAATATAGTCTAGAAAGATGAAACACACAAGGAAAACACAAAAACAAACACTAAAAACAAGCAATTCTATTATTGCTTCTATGCTCCAACCAATGAAAAATACACAAAAAATTAAGTATCTTAGAAAATTCTAACTTTTGTTTGGAAAACTCCTTCACAAGTTGGAGGCACAAAAACAACAAATAGAACTAAATAATATAATCTACAAAAATCACACCAAAAATCACAATATATTAGAAAAATCATAAAAAATATTGTAAAATAGAAAAAAGGGCCTAAATGATTGAATTTGCCAAAATGGCCGTTGTAAAATATGAAATAAAGGGACCAAAACTTGCTTAAAATATCAAAAACTAGTGGTATACTAAGTTTGAGCTCAATCGGAGTTACTCAATTTTTGTCTGTTATCCAAATGAATAGTAACCTAAAAAAACTCAAAACTTGTAAACCACTTCAGCCAATCGATTTAGAACCAAACAAAGACATAAATGAACAACTAATTAGGTGATTAAGAAACAAATTGGCACCCCAGCAACAGTGCAAAGATTCTAGTTCTAGCCACCACGACTGTCGAGTCTCCTAGAATTAAATTCGTGGCAACTTGTAGTATTGTGATCGTCCCAAGTTGTATTCTCTTAAGGAGCCTTGCTTCTAAATTGCCTAATTAATTGTTCTAACACTAATCTACCCTAATTACCTACTGATTAGCACAGGGGTTGATTGCATAATTAAAGCATAAAACATAAATTAAAACAGAACAATACAGAATTGAAATAATGACAGAACTAAAACACTAACAAAAATGAAATTACACACAAAACATGTAATCAGTTATTCAATCCCTAGAGTCTGCATCTATTATCATCTCATCCTTGGTTTATTCTAATTTAATCATACCAATTAGTTTCCAACTAAAATTCCTAGAAGACTTTCCAAGACTGAATCATATCAGAATCATAATCACAACCTAATATAATTCATTTAAGCCCTAACTGAATCATGCTTGATAATCACCAAAGGCTTGCCATTTCATTCTACTTACTCCACCAACCGGTTAAAGTAAGATTACACCTCAAATAAAAATCATAAAACTGAACCTATATCTACTCAGTCATAACAAAATATAAACAAACATAAGAACCAGAGGCAAACGTGGAACAGAAATGAAATAGGATTAGAACAACAAAACTTATCTATTATTGAGCCAAAGATTCAAGATACAGAGCTCCAGTTCATGTTTGACTAATTACAACACTTTTTAGCCTTCCATGTAGGCCAAAATACAACAGAACAAAGAAGATAATAGGGGGAGGGGGCAGAGCTACAAATTACAGAGAAAATTCAAGAAGATGAAGTTCTTCAACAAGGTGAAATGATGGTTTAAATGTCTCTTAAGCTACTACCAGGAGAGAGGGATGAATTTGATATGCGGTTCTAATGCAGCAAAAGTGCATAATAGATTCATGGAAAAAGTGTTGTAGAAATTTCCTTTTTCTAGTGTAGAAAAGTGGTTGCCATTTTTGGTTGCTGCTGCTTTTTCTAATGCATGCTTTAGCTACTATTTGTTTTCTAGTTGCTACTGTAAAGTGCAAAAATAGTAGGTCCCAGTCTAATCAACTCCCAATCAGCCCTAAAATGCCATGTCAATGTCCAAGTGGCCTCCAAGTCAGCAAATTTATTTGGAAATTGAAGCATATTAGTTCTATAACTAATTGGCACCTAATAAATCCAAAACATAACAAAATTGGAGAGTTAACAATGTTGGGAAATGTAAATAGGCTAAGATAGGACTAAATTGCATATAAAAATACTTGATATCAATTTCATGAGCCAAAGTTTGTGTTCTTAGGTTCGATTGCAGGTTACGACCCCTTTAAGAAGAAGCCAAGTCCAACTTCATTAATGGGCTTCATGGGTTCGGCTGTTCTGTCGTTGTTGCATGCGTCTAGCGCAAAACCAGTAACAACACATGTGAATTCCTCTACAGCATCTCTTCATCATCTTTATTCTCAGATTCAATCTCATTGGTATCCTTTAAAATCGTTGTTCTCTTGTTTAAACATTGAGATACATTATGTCCAATTTGGAAACACTTAAAAACACTTAGGGTGTGTTTGGTTTATGAAAATATTTCCTGTTTTCATTTTCAGTCTTCATTTTCTAAAATGCATTTCCTGAAATACTGAAAACATCTTTTTGGTGTTTTCAAATTTAAGCATATTTTAAGAAATGTTTTCAAGAAAACGTTTTTAGTTAACTCAACCATACGCATTTTTAAGTCCGTTTTCTATTTTTAGTGAAAATGAAAACAGAAAATGCTCAAACCAAACAGGCCCTTAGTGTCCCTTGTTTTAAATGCTTAAGGATTGGTTTTTCCTTGAGTTCTGTTGCTGCTCTCCACATTCTAATCTTTGAAACTGTCAAATTTAGGCTTAAAAGTAGCCTTGTCATCCCTCTTCCAATTCGACTTCCATGAGGAAATTGAAGCCAAATTAGATTTTGCTCCTCTAGTCTTCAATTGTTTTTCAACTTTCATGGCCATGTCCACTATGTCTTTAATCTCCACATAATGTTTAAGCTCCACCACATTAGCTATATCATGGTTCAAACCATACAAAAACCTTGCCATTGTCACTTCGCGATCTTCTTCCACATTTGCTCTCATCATCGCGAACCCCATCTCTTTATGGTATTCTGCCACACTCTTAGAGCCTTGCACAAGACCTTGCAATCTATTATGCAATTCTCTATAATAATGTTGAGGAATAAATCATTTCCTCATGATGGCCTTTATCTCCTCCCAAGTTGAAATTGACCTTTTGCGATTCCTCTTCCTACTCATCACATGTTAATCCTACCAAATAATAGCATATTCAGTAAATTCAATGACAGCTGAGTCCCAAATAATATCTCTCATCACCAGAGTCCCAAATAAAATCTCTTGAAACTTTGTCAATGCTATCACAAACAGTGGTAGATAATAAATTAGTTTGCATGTAGTAAATTGGAAATATGTTTAAAACTGATTTTGTAAGAGTGATACGTCAAACAAGAGATAGAAAGTTTGCTTTCCATTTGCTGAGACAAGTACAAAGCTTATAGAAAGTTTACTTTCCATTTTGTAAGAGTGATACGTATGGCAACTGATTTTGTCAACTGTCTTGTGATGCAAGGGAATGCCCAAATACTCTCCAAGATCTGGGATAAGAGCAAAATTGGAGTCTTGACTCAAAAGTAGTAGCCATGTTAGGATGGATATTTTGAGAGCAGCAAAGGTTAGATTTTTCCTTGTTCACTTTGTCTCATGATGCTTTAATCTGATCTATACTTGCTTCTATAGATAAAATTAAATCATCAATAAAAAATAAATGAGAAAAACTAGGACCATTTTTATTAAGTTTGATTGGGTTTCCACTTATTATTATTAATTGTGTATTCTATGATGTGCGTGAGTCTCTCCATACATAAAACAATAAAAGAAAATAGGTAGATAGGGGATCCCCCTGACGAGTCCCTGTAGAGGTTGAAAAATAATTGGTTGTCTCTCCATTCCCAATGATCCTCATTCAACAAGAAGAAACACAATCATGATGATAAAACCATATTTTCAGAGAAACCAATATCTTTGAGGGTGTCAGACAAGAACCCCCAATCCAAATGTTCATAGGCTTTTTCAAGGTCTACTTTAATAGCCATAAAAGCCTTTCTTTCCTTTCTTGTTAATCATTGAGTAAATAACCTCTTGAGTGATAATAGCATTATCCGAACTATGATAAGCAAGGACATAACTGCACTGGTTGGGAGAAATTAGATCATTTAAAAGTGGCTTGAGTCTATTGGCAATAACTTTAGTGATAGCTTTATAGATCATATTGCAAAGGGCAACGGGTTTGAACTACTTGAGAGATTTAGGATTCTCCACTTTAGGAATGAGCAACACATATGTATCAATTAATCACATTAATCTTGGTCAGGTCTTAGAAACAACTCTTTATAAAGCTACAAATAGAATCTCTTATCATATCCCTGATGGACATATGGTTACTGAATAGAGTGTAAACCCGCTTGAAGTACCACTTGGTCTAATTACAAGAGCAAGAGCAAAGAGATTCAAAGAGGCATTAAATAGGCTGATGCAAGAGGTTTCGGCTCAAGCTATTCGTGTAGGCCCATGGAACATGGTCTACATGATCAACAAAGATGTGTCACCATGGTTCATGTTCTAGAATAATCCAGCCAATGAATTTGAATATTGTGGGATAAAAATTGCGAATATTACATAGGGATTGGTTTCTATTTTGAGATTACACAAATAAGGCATGTGCCATTTGATTTAGTACCAATTGATTTAGTTTCCTTTTTCCTTAGCTTATGCGTGTAGCTTGGAGAGCAAGCTATTAGTTTCCTTTTACTATTTTTTGTAGTTTCCTTTTCTTTATGTTGGACGATTTCTTCCTTTGTAATGCCTTTAAATAGGTCTTTTCATTCAATAAAAATCAAAATACTTTGATGAGAATAAATTTCTCTTTGGTTATTTAAAGAACTTTCGAACCTATTAGATTTTATCTGTGGTGTTCTTACTCTGACTTATCAATCGAGTTTTCATCCCTTGATTGTGGCAACTTCATCATACCAAGGTTCACATCTCTTTAGAGGTGTTGGGTTGTAATTTCCATCCAAATCTGTAGTAGAAAGGTTGTAGGAACTAATTTTCTTTACGGGTTTTGTCACAAGTTGCTGTAATTCGTATCATTTGGTATCAAAGCTAGGTTCTAGTCTTAGGCTTGCCTACCATTTATTGCATTTTTTTTCATGCTTATCTCCATCTTAGCTTTTCTTCTTCATTCAAGTTCTAGAAACAACTTTTAATTTTTTTTTTTATTTTTTTTATGTTATTCATGTTCTAGGGACTCCAAATTTGATCTTACTCCAAATTGTGAAATTTTTTTTTGAAATTTTTGTATTTGGTATTGTTGGAAACCTAACCATTTGTGATCATTATATTTTCACTTTTAGAATCCAAATTTGGTTGGCGATGTTTGGGTGTAGATTATTGGAAAAAAAATCTGATTCTTGTTTGATAAGAACTTTTGAGAAATTACAAATGGAAAAAGGCAAGAGTGGTGAGCATATAAGAGGGTAAAAGCTAAAATTATCATGTGAAACACAAGTGAAATTAAGTGTACCATTCTTTAAGTGAAGCACGTGAGAAATGTGAAGTGAGGTTCTTTATTTTATACTAGTGTCTTCCTTGTAGCTAAGGTGGGCAAGGAACCTCCCAACCTGCCCAACTCGACCCAACCCGCAAGGTTGGGTTAGGTTAGACTAGGTTCGTAGGGTGGTTGGGTTGGAAATCTCCAACTCGACTATTGGCGAGTCAGGTTGCAGTTAGAGATTTCTTATCCAACCCAATCGCGAACCCAATAATTTTTTTAATATTTTTTATACTTCAATCTATGCTATACAGTTCAGATCTAGTCTCTTTCCATTGAGTTGTGTAGCTTCAAGGATTAAAGGATGTGTTCAGATAATGAGGCTATCACAATTCAAAATATGGATGTTTTAAGAACAACCAACAAGAACAAGATTCAATGATTAATCTTTTGTTGGCCGAAAATGGTTAAGGAGATCACCGAAAATGGTTGAGGAGATCGCCGTGAAGTATTACTGGTGAGGATGATGCTATTATTTTGAGTCTTTCCATGATGGCCTTGTCGTCTCCATTCTCTACAAGCTCAGCTCCTCCGCCATAGCCATCTCCCTCACTTGACTTCGCCTCTCTGGTTCTAGACCACAAATTTATAGTTCATAACCAAATCTAGTTTACAACAAGAAAATTTCTTGTTCTGAAGTGGCTATCCCTTGTCTTGCCTCATCGTCTCTCTCTAGTTCCATCGGCATCATGCTTGTCATCGAGATGATTCATGCACTTCTCTTCAATCTCTTAGTACAAGTGTGCTGAGTGTTTTGGAAAAAGAAAAGACAAAGTTAGAGAGATAGAAGAAGAGAAGAAGAAGACATAGGAAGAAAAGAAGGAAAAAAAAAGAGTAACCCATCCCGACCCAGCTAGTTGTAGTATGTGTTGGGTTTGGTCAGATTCATTTTCAAAAAATACTAACCCAACCAAAACTAACCCGCTCATGGTTGATCGGGTCAGGTTGAAAATCTCCCCAAACCTGACCCAACCTAACCTGTGCCGACCCTTATTTGTAGTAAACATGTCTAAAGAAAGTACTTCAGAAGATGTAATATGTAAGGTTGATACTAAGTTGTTAATGGAGGCTTTGACAAGAGAGATGGGAGAATGTTTGTGATACCCGCTAATTTTATATTTATATAATTGATGGTATTACAGTATTTAAATGTGTTTATGAGAATGACATTATTTTTATTGCAATATTTAATAGCCTTATTTTACTTTATTATTTCCAATCATTTAATTTCTATAAATTGGAGAAATACTTCTGGTAATTTATTTATGGATTTAATATTATGTGATAGGATTGGGTGATTCGTGGTGTTGTGACATTTTTCTGTTATGTGTGGAAAATTTGTGATTTAGGGATTAAATGGAATTTATGTGAATTAATTGAGATAATATGGAAGTGATTGAAGTGGGTTGGGTATGGGTCCAAGGGTCAACCCATGACCCACCACCACTATAAGTGTCTCCTTCACTCTTTTTCCTTCATTCCAACACTTAGAGATTTTTAAGGCTTTGGAGAACTTCACTTTTCTCTCTATCTCTCTTTATCCAACTTGAGTTTTCACCAATCAATCTTCAGTTTCTGGTTGCTCTTTGCATTTATGGACAATTCTAAGACTAGAGGTAAGATTACATCTCATTAATCTCCTCTAAATCTTTAAATTTGTTCATGCCCTAGTGATTTTCGGTTTTTGGGAGTTTTTCATGAAAAATTTGTCTCTTTGTCTCCTTTCTTGGATTTGTTCAGTTGATTTTGTTACAATCCAGTTCATGGTGGTAAAACAAACAAGTTTCATGAATTAAAATCTAAGAACATGTTCTTGAGAAATTTCTAGAGGATTTGGGGAAATTCATGAAATTCATTTATTTTTCCTTTTAAGTGTTCTAAATAGATTCATGAACATCATTTGGACTTGGAAAATCAAAGAAAGAAGAGAAAGAGTACAAATCAAGGATTTTTGGTGGATTTTTTCCCCAAAATCTGTGAAGAGCAATGAGAAGACAAAATCTATAGGTTTTGGCGACCCAGGTGCCATGGCTAACGCCCCAGGCACCATAACCACTTTGAAGGCTCAAGGCTTGGTGCCCCAAGTGCCATGTGTAGTAGTTCAAGCACCAAATGCATAAATTTAGGCAGAGAGTTCTAGCCCACAGGTGTCGCCCTAGGCACCCTTGAGGCTGAAAAGTGGCTAAATGGTGAATTCTAAAGGGAATGCTGGGAGATCCTTGATGTATACTTGTTGGAACTTCTTTTAGCTGCTTTGGTAGGATTAATTGGCTCCATTTCGGGACTTCAAGTATGGTAAAAACTTTATTGAGGCAAAGGTGAGTGGTGGACCTTGCCAAAGTTATTTTTTTTCAAGTACAATGTAAATCCCTCATCCATCATTTGTGGAAGATAAGTTAACTACACTTTTAATTGATTATATAAATTGGAAAGTGGAATTATGTGTGGAATATTTATTGTGGTTGTAATATGGCGTGTTGTGCATTTGTGTTATTGCATCCATTCATAACACCTAACATAAATGAAAATGTGTGGGAAAGCAGAGGGTTGGTCTTCTGCATGATGTGGAATATTCAGAGTGGGTTAACCTCTAGAATACACTCATTGAGGGTTGGTCTTCAATGGGCAGAGTTATAAAATATGGTAAGCATTACATTTGTTTGATTGCATATTGGTAAATTATTGTGGTTATTTAACATTTGTTTTATACTTGGATGATTTTCACTAGTAACAGTGAGTTACGATAATTGTACTTGTGCACTATAATAATTTTTCTCCACTGTCAATTGTTCACTGAGTTTTGATGAACTCATACCCTCTGTGGTTACTCTTTTTAGATACGGAGACTAGGGAAGAGGAGTTTCCACTAGAGAGTTACTTCTCTTTATGTCGGTGGATTCGTGGAACCAAATTTTGGTAAGTGTAGGATGTCACTCTGTAATCTGTTAGGCCACCTAGGCTTGGGGCAGGAAATTGTACATTATAAATTTGGCTATAATTTATTTTTGTACTGTCCATGTTGCGTTCTGATGTTGTAGGATTTTCTATACATATGTGTATGTATATTATTCTACTTTTATGATAATAACTGGCTTTTATACTACTAGTTGTGGATACTTAGGATTATTTAATGTAGTATTGGACTATTCACGCTCGTTAAATGGGTTTGATTTTTGGGGCGTGGCAATGTTAAAAGTGGAGATGAAACTAATTCATGAAAGGTTAGACCAGGTAGAAAATACAAGTGTGAAGTCACTTCATGCACATAGGGGGAGAGAGTTCAATTAAGGGAAGTTAGAGTTGAAAATGAGGTATATTTTGGGGAAGGCTTTGATGAAGAGGATGATCGAGAATGAATAGGACACCATAGGAGACATAGTGGGCAGTTTAAAGAAGCTAGGAATCAGGAAGATAATAATTTGGGGAGTATTAAGATGAAGATTCCATCATTTCAAGGAAAGAATGATCCAGAATCATATATTGAATGGGAGAATAAAGTGGAGTTAGTGTTTGATTACCACTATTATTCTGAGATAAAGAAGGTAAAACTTGCTGCCATTGAATTTTTGGATTATGCTATTATTTGGTGGGATCAATTGGTGTTGAACAAGAGGAGAAATAGGGAACATCCAATAGAGACATGGGAAGAAATTAAAATTGTAATGAGGAAGCAGTTCGTGCCTAGTTACTATTATCAAGAATTGTATAATAGGTTGCAAAACCTTAGTCAAGGAAACGAGAGTGTAGAGGATTATTACAAAGAGATGGAAGTGACATTTATTCGAGCAAACATTGAAGAGGACTGAGAGTGTTATGGACCAGCCTACAAATCAAGATCCAAAGTTTCAACAAAAAGAGAATGAGCTCGACCAA
Source organism: Biancaea sappan (assembly GCA_037074585.1). Lineage (NCBI taxonomy): Eukaryota > Viridiplantae > Streptophyta > Magnoliopsida > Fabales > Fabaceae > Biancaea > Biancaea sappan. The sequence goes on along the minus strand of CM073491.1, from coordinate 40,315,537 downwards.
GAAGGTGAAGATCAATTCCAAGAAATTTCTAACATTCATCAAGGACCTATAACCAGATCAAGGGCAAAGAAGATTCAACAAGTTCTAATCTGTCATCTTCAAGATTTAGTGGATTCAGCTTGCAATGGATTGCATGGACAACAAGACTTGGAAACAAGAGAGGCTCAAGTTCACTATAACTTAGTCCAAGTCCAGATTTTGCAATAAAGCCCAAGCCCAATTAACCTAATCAGACTTGCTAAGATATTTAGCATGTTTTTATTATTATTTTCGTGCATAAAAACTTGGGGAAAGAAAAGTCAGATGTAATTCATTTGTTTATAGTTTCTAAGCTACTTTTAGCCTTCCAAGATATGGTTGTAACTTGTGGAACCTTTTTAGCCTCCCAAAAATAGTGGATCTGATGCTAGTAAATGTTTATATTTCTTAATTAATTAAATTTTATTTTTAGCTGTAATGCTCTACTTATAAATAGAGCTTGAATGTAATGAATCAGAACTTTTGGGCATAATTCAGAATTTATTCAAGAAAAAGCTGTTTTGCTTTTTATCTTTGTGTTCTTGTGTAGAATACATGCTAAGGAACATTCAAGTAGGTTGATCACCTTCTTGTGAAGTGTTTCGAATCTGGAATTTCAGAAATGAGTTTTTCTTTATTCTAGATCATTGATCATCTTCTAAGCAATCTGTTTTCTAATCTTTCTTAGAGGTTGATTCCGAATTGGTTTTCTGGGGTTTTCAAGGTTAATGTTGTGGGGGTCCATTATACTCTAACGGGTTCTCAAGCTTGATTCTTGGAGGTTCTGTATCAGAGAGGCTACTATGGTAAGGGTTCTGGCCGATTTAAATAGGGAAATTCAAATGCGGTGGAATTGCAACATTATGTGGAATCAGAGGACATGGTGTACATGGCTATTAAGATTGAGAGTCAACTCAAGAGGGGAAGTAGTACACGTGTGAGCCATAGCCAAAGTACATCCATTTGGAAGTTAAAAATATGGAAGCAAGATGAAAAGATTTACACTTCGAAGCCAAAACTTGAGCAAAAAAAAGTAGTGGCTAGCCAAGGAACTCAAGGTAAATCAGACTGTTCCATTAGACGGAATAGTGATATTAAGTGTTTTAAATGTCAAGGCATGGGTCACATAGCTAGTTAATGACTAAACAAAAGACTTATGTTTATGAAAGGTGATGGTGAGATTGAAACTGATAATGAATTAGACAACAATTCTATGTCACCGGTTCGCGCCATTACAACCGCCGAGTCGCCCAAAATTAGATTCATGGCAACTTACAATATAGTAGTCTTCCTAGGTCGTTTCACTCTTGGAGCCTTGCTTCTAAATTGCTTAATTAATTGTTCTAGACACTAATCTACTCTATTCTACACTAATCTACCCTAATCTACACTAATCCACCCTAATTATCTAATAATTACCATGGGGTGTGCAATTAAATTGTAAAACAGAAACTAACAGCAGCTAAACAAAATAGAGCATAAATACTGAACAGAATAGAAACGAAATCCCAACACAAACATGTAATTAGCCATTCAATCCCTAGAGTTTGTATCAATCATCATCTCTTCCTTGGTTTATTCTAATTTAATCATACCATTCAGTTTCCAACTAACATTCCTAGAAAATCTTCCAAGACTAAATTATATCAGAATCATAATCACAACCTAATATAATTTGTTTAAGCTCCTAACTGAATCCTGCTTGATAATCACCCAAGGTATGCCATTTCGTTCTACTCACTCCACAACCAATAAAGTAAGATTACACCTCAAATAAAGATCTTAAAATTGAACCTATGTCTACTTTATCATATCAGAACATAAATAAACACAAGAACTAGAGGCAAATACAGAACAGAAATGAGATAGGATTAGAACCAAAAACTTATATGTTATTGAGTCAAAGATTCAAAATACAAAGCTCCAGTTCATGTTTGACTAATTGCAGCACTCTTAAGCCTTCTATGGAGGCCAAAATACACAAAGAGAGGGGGGAAAGGAGAAAAATGAAAATACAGAAAGTGGAAGAAGACAAATCTTCAACAGCTCAAACATGGGGGTCTGATGGTCCCGAAATACAACCATAAGAGAGAAGGACAAAAATGTAATTCAAAAAAGCTCCATGTGCTGTCCTTTCCTTCTGCTGCAGCTGCTGATGCCTTGATGTTTCTATTTGCTGCTGCTGGTTGCTGCAGAAAGCCCATGCTGTTAAAGCAAAAGCTACTTTTCTCTTTGCTAAAAAGTGCAGAACAGTGGGGCCCAGTCAGTCTAGTCAGCCCTAATTGCCACATCAGTGCCCAGTCAATGCCACTCATCATTTCATCCATGCGAGCAAATTACTCTCCCATAATTTATTTGAAAAATACATAATTGAATTAATTGGGATAAAATTATGAAATTGAACCATATTAATTCTATAATTAATTTACACGAAATAAATCCAAAATATGTTATAATAAGGGAGTTGGCAACACTAAAAATAGCAATAGGATTAAGATAGGGACTAAATTGTATATAAAAATGCCCGATATCAAATCCCCACACTTAGCCTTTTGCACTCCTAGGCAAAATAATATTCAGAACACCAAAAGACACCAAAGGAAAAAGCATGGAAAGCAAGCAAAAATGGAATAATTAAAATTTAAAAAGATTTAGCACTTAAGAAAATGAATCTAAATTTCTAAATTTCCAAGCATCATGGCAATTTAATTTGACAAGAATGAATTCAACTAATTAGCCCCCTCACAAGGGATGTGTTTACTCTCTATTCTCTCAAGTGTCTAGGGTAAATTACTCAAAATTCAACTTATCACAAAATTCACTACCATAAGCTTGTCAAGTATCTAAAATCTCCACTACTCAATTTCACATGCATGCTTGAATCAAAAGGACTTTACAAGGATGTAATGTAATGTTGGGTGGAAAACAATGGAAAGGAAGAGAGAAAAACAGAACAAAGGTGGAAAACAACTCAAGAAAGTGAAGGAAAAACAAGGATAAAGTGTGGAAACAATTTGGGGAAATGAAAGAAACAACTTAAGAACATGAAGAGCATTAGCTATGGCATTACAAGATATTGAAATAAATTTTGGCTATAAAAAGTTCTATCTACTTCTCTATTTTTTTTTTTTCATTTTCTTCTTTCTTCTTTTGTACTTCTTTTTTTTCTTTTTCTTTCTTTTTGACGTCGACATCATTTTTTTTCAATCACAATATATATATATCTTTTTTCTTGAATGGCCATTTTTTTTCTTTTTGCTAAAGAGTAGAGAGAAATATTCATTTCAAAACATCCCAAAATTCACAGAAATTTCAGCACATCAAATCTCAAAAAGAATTTAAATGCTCTTCACATCTCAAATTGGGAAGCAAAAATTCTGGTTTGGGAAGAAAAGTGGTGGAAAATGCAAGAAGGATAGTGGAAACAAGGCAAAGAATGGCACATAATGGAAACAACACATAGGATAGCTATTTGGTTGAAAATGGTTCACAAATAAATGCCTAAATCATCTCCAAGCATGCACATATAAAATGTAGTCTCAACTAAGATCCAAGACAAGTTCTAGAGTGAAAATCCATGATAAGCAACATACATCAAGAAAAAAACATTATTTTGCAATTTAGTCAAAACCTCACAGTTTAAAGACTATAACTAAAAATTCATTGAAACCAAATTTATTGCCATTTAAGCTTGAACTCTAGAAAAACAAGATTAAAATTCTAATCATGCTAAAACAATTCAAACCTAAACTATTCCAGCAAGCATATTTCCACAACAAAATTCTTCTTCCAAAAACCAAAAAGAAAGCACTAAAAACTAAACTAAAAAAATCTAAAATTTTCTGCACTAAAAACACAAAATTAATTACTCCAAAAAGTGCAGAAAAAGGCTAGAAACATAAAAAGAACACAAAAACAGAACAAAAAAATAAAAAAAATGCATGAAATTTAAAAGCAAAGACCATTTCATTCTTCCCCCACACTTTAAAATTTGCATTGTCCTCAATGCAAATCAACATGTATCATCATCAAAGTACAGCAAGTCAGAGGACATGAAAATAAAAGAGAAAAAGGGAAAAAGAAACAGCCTTATCGGTGGTGGCATACCTTTTCCTCAATTGTGTGGCACTGGCTTTTTCTAGAACTTTTTCTCAGTAGTAGGTTGGATGATGGAAAAAATTGAATTTAAATCACCAACCTGAAGAAAAATAGAAGAAGCTCTGCTCACCATGGAGGGATGAGAAGAACCAAGAGAAAAACAAAAAGAAGGGGAAGAAGTAAAAGGACTAACTAAAACATAATTTAAAACAAAAAGAGAGGTACTTTCTAAAACAAAATTAAAATTAAAACTCCTACTCCTAAATCTATCAGAACAAGAATTATCTAAAATAGAATTACTATGTAAAACACAATTAACTAAAACAAAATTATCTAAACAAAGACTATCACCTAAAACAAAATCTAACATAGAAACATAATTAAAAATACAAGGGACATAATCATAATTTACAATGGATTGAACAATAAAAAAATTAAAAAATAGAAAAGAGGGCCTAAACGATGGAATTTGGAAAAATGGCGACCCCATATTGGGCCAAAGGTGAAGTAGGGGTTGCAACCTGCCTGAAACGTTGAAAACTAGTTGTCTACTAAGTTTGAGGTCAATCGGAGATAGTTAGGTTTTTAGCTGGTAGGAAAATGACTAGTTTTGTCTAGTTTCCGAGAAAACAACTCAAAACTTGTAAACCACTTCAGGCAATCAAATTAGGACCAAACAAAGACACAAATGAACAACTAATTAGGTGATTAAGAAAAAATTGGCTCCCCGGCAATGGCGCCAAAATTCAGGTTCGCGCCACTACGACCGTTGAGTTGCCCATAATTAGATTCGTGGTAACTTACAATATAGTAGTCTTCCTAGGTCGTTTCACTCTTGGAGCCTTACTTCTAAATTGCTCAATTAATTGTTCTAGACACTAATCTACTCTATTCTACACTAATATACCCTAATCTACACTAATCTACCCTAATTATCTACTAATCACCACCGAAGGGTGTGCAATTAAACTGTAAAATAGAAACTAACAATAGCTAAAGAAAACAAAGCATAAATATTGAATAGAACAGAAACAAAATCACAACACAAACATGTAATTAGCCATTCAATCCCTAGAGTTTGCATCTATCATCATCTCATCCTTGGTTTATTTTGATTTAATCATACCATTTAGTTTCCAACTAACATTCCTAGAAGATCTGCCAAGGCTAATATAAATTGCAACCTAATATAATTTGTTTAAGCTCCTAACCGAATCATGCTTGATAATCACCCAAGGCAAATCTTTAGCTTAATAACAGATAAGTTTCTTGTTCTAATCCTATCTTATTTATGTTATGCATTTGCCTCTAGTTCTTATGTTCATTTATGTTCTAATATGACAGAGTAGACATAGGTTTAGTTTTAAGATCTTTATTTGAGGTGTAATCTTGCTTTACTGGTTGTGGAGTGAATAGAATGAAATACACAAAGAGAGGGGGGAAAGGAGAAAAACAAAAATACAGAATATGGAAGAAGACAATTCTTCAACAGCTCAAAAAATGGTGTCTGATGGTCCCTAAATACAACCAGAACAGAGAAGAACAAAAATGTAATTAAGAAAATCTCTATGTGCTATCCCTTTCTTCTGCTGCAGCTGTTGATGCCTTGCTGTTTTTGTCTATTGCTACTGTTGCTTCTGGTTGCTGCAAAAAGCCCATGCTGTTAAAGCAGAAGCTACTTTTCTCTTTGCTAAAAGGTGTAGAACAGTGGGGCCCAGTCAGTTCAGTCAGCCTTAATTGCCACATCAGTGCCCAGTCAATGCGACATTATTATTTCATCATGTTAACAAATTACTCTCCAATAATTTATCTGATACATAATTGAATTAATTGGGATAAAATTATGAAATTGAACCATATTAATTCTATAATTAATTTACACCCAATAAATCCAAAATATAATATAATATGAGAGTTGGCAACACTAAAAATAATAATAGGACTAAGATAGGGACTAAATTGTATATAAAAATGCCTAATATCAGCCGCCATTAGAGGACGCTGATGGTGAAGAGTACACTGCCTAAGGTGAATTGTTGGTAGCAAGAAGAGCTTTGAGTTGGCCATCCAAAGATGACAATGAAGTGTAGCAGGAGAACACATTTCATACTAGATGCCATGTCCAAAACAAGGTATGTAGTGTGATTATTGATAGAGAGAGTTGTATTAATGTTGCTAGCACTACCATGGTGAGGAAGGTAGCCATGCCAACAATTAAGCATCCTCGACCTTATAAATTGCAATGGTTAAATTATATTGGGAAGGTACGGGTAAATAAACAAGTGTTTGTTCTTTTCGGATTGGGAAGTATGAAGATGAAGTCTTGTGTGATGTAGTTCCCATGCAAGCTAGGCACTTGTTATTTGGAAGACCATGGCAATTTGATAGGCAAGTCAAGCATGATGAATTCACCAACAATGACTCATTTGTTCACAATCAAAGACCAATCACTATTGTACCGTTGACACCAAAATAGGTTTATAAAGATCAAGTGAGGTTACAAAAAGAAAGTGAAAAAAATAAAAAAGAATGAAAGAGAGAGTGGTAAAAAGAAATTGAGAGACAATCAGAAAGAAAATGAAAGAGAGACTGAAAAAGTTGAAAGAAAAGAAGAGAGAAAAACAAATATCTATGCAAAGGCGAGTGAAATTAGGAGAGCAATGTTTTTTATTCAGCCTATGATTGTATTTTTGTACAAAGAGGCATTTTTTAATACCAACCAATTTGATAATGCTTTGTCTAGTTCAATTTTTTCTATCTTGCAAGATTTTGAGGATGTCTTTCCCGAGGAAATTCCTAATGGATTACCTCTTATCCAAGGGAATGAACATCAAATTGATTTTGTACTTGGTGCTACCATTCCAAACCAACCAGCCTACAGTAGTAATCATGAGGAGACAAAGGAACTACAAAGGTAAGTATGTGAGTTTTTGGAAATGGGGTATGTGAGGGAAAGCATGAGTCCATGCGTTGTTCTAGTGATTTTAGTTCCTAAGAAGGATGGGATATGAAGGATATATGTAGACTACCAAGTAATCAACAATATCACGATAAAGTATCGTCATCCTATTCCTTATCTAGATGATATGTTAGATGAGTTGTATGGAATCTTGTGTCTTTTCTAAAATTGATCTAAAAGGTAGATATCACCAAATTAGAATGAAAGAAGGTGATGAATGGAAAACTACATTTAAGACAAAATATGGTATGAATAGTTAGTCATGCCATTTAGTTTAACTAACACTCCTAGTACTTTCACGGGATTAATGAATCATGTTTTGCATGTTTTTATTAGAAAATTTGTAGTTGTCTATTTTGATGATATTCTCATTTATAGCACAAATTCGGAAGACCATTTAATGCATTTGCAATCTATGCTTGATGTGCTTAAGAAAGAGAAATTATTTGCTAACCTAAAGAAGTACACATTTTGCACTGATACGCTTGTGTTTCTTGGTTTTGTTGTGAGTGCACAAGGAGTACAGGTTGATGAAGAAATGATTTGTGCAATCCAAGAGTGGCCAAGTCCAACATGTGTAAGTAATGTTCGAAGTTTTCATGAACTTGCTAGTTTTTATCGATGATTTGTGAAAAACTTTAGTAGCATAGCCGCACCGATAACCAAAGTCATCAAAAAGAATGTTTGGTTCAAATGAGGAGAAGAGCAAGAAAAAGCATTCCAACTACTTAAGGAAAAACTAACTAATGCTCCTTTGCTTGCTTTACCTCACTTTGAAACAACTTTTGAGGTTGAATGTGATGCTTCAGGTATAGTCCAATTGCATATTTTAGTGAAAAACTAAATGGGGCTGCCTTAAAGTACCCTACTTCTGACAAGGAGTTACATGCATTGGTTCAGCCCTTAGAAACTTAGCAATACTATCTTTGGCCTAATGAGTTCATGATCCACACTAATCTTGATTCATTGAAGCATTTAAAGGGTCAACACAAGTTAAACAAGAGACATGCACGTTGGGTAGAGTTCATAGAAAAATTTCCCTACGTCATCTGATACAAACAAGATAAGGAGAATGTGGTTGCTGATGCACTTTCTCACAGGTATGTACTTCTTTCTACTCTTGATGCAAAATTACTTGGTTTTGAACATATTAAAGAGTTGTATCCTTTAGACCAAGATTTTAGTGAAGAGTATGCTTTGTGTGAAAGGGGCTCGTATGGTAAATTTTTAAAGTTTGAAGGCTTTTTGTTTTGAGAAAATAAATTGTGCATTCCAAATTGTTCAATTTGGGATTTGTTAGTGAAGGAGTCTCTTGGTAGAGGATTGATGGGTCATTTTAGGGTAGCTAAAACTTTAGCTATTTTCCAAGAACATTTCTATTGGCCACATATGAAAAGTGATGTTGAGAGACTTTATGGTAGATGTGTCACCTGTAAGCAAGCTAAATCTCGAGTGCAACCCTATAGACTTTGTACACCACTATCCATTCCTAGTGTACCTTGGACTGATATTTCAATGGACTTTATGTTAAGTTTTCCTATAACTAAACATGGGAGGGATAGTGTGTTTATTGTTGTTAATAGATTTTTTAAGATGGCACACTTTATTCCATGTCATAAAACGGATGATGCTTCCAACGTTGCTGATTTATTCTTTAGGGAGATTGTGAGATTAGATAGGATTACTAGAATAATAGTTTCAGATAGAGATGCTAAGTTTTTTAGTTACTTTTGGAAAACTTTGTGGTGTAAGTTAGGCACTAAGTTGTTATTTTCGACTACTTGTCACCCAAAACTGAAATAGTGAATATGAATTTGTCTTGATTGTTAAGGGCTATCATAAAAAAGGGAACATCAAAATATAGGAAGATTGTTTACCGTATGTTGAGTTTGCTTATAATCATACTATTCATTATGTTACTAAATTTTCTCCATTTAAAATTGTGCATGGTTTTAATCCATTAACTCCTTTGGATTTATCTCCTTTACCTGTGACTGAGCATGTTAATTTAAATAGCAAAAAGAAAGCTGATTTTGTTAAGCAGATTCATGAGAAACCAAGGCTCAACATTGAGAGGAAAATTGAACAATATGTGAAACACGCCAACAAAGGGCGTCATAAGCTAATCTTTGAGCTTGGTGACTTGGTGTGGGTGCACATGAGAAAGGAGCATTTTTCGAAACAAAGAAAATCAAAGTTGTTACCTCAAGGAGACGGTTCGTTTCAAGTCATTGAAAAGATCAATGACAATGCCTACAAGCTAGACTTGTCTGGTGAGTATAATGTTAGTGCTACTTTAAATGTATATGATTTAAGTCCTTTTGATATAGGTAAATATTTGAGGACAAATCCTTTCAAGAGGAGGGGAATGATGGAAATATGGTCACCAAATGGAGTGTGGACCCGCTCGAAGTACCACTTGGTCCAATTATAAGAGCAAGAACAAAGAGATTCAATAAGGCATTGAATGGGATGATGCAAGAGGTTTGGGCTCAAGCTATTTCGTGTAGGCCCATGGAACATGGTTTGCATGATCAACAAAGATGTGTTAACATGATTCACATTTTAGAATAATCCAGCCAATGAATTCGAATATTGTGGGATTAATTGCGAATATTGCATTGGGATTAGTTTCTATTTTGAGATTACACAGATAATGCATGTACCATTTGATTTAGTGTCAATTGATTTAGTTTCCTTTTTCCTTAGCTTATGAGTGTAGCTTGGAGAGCAAGCTATTAGTTTCCTTTTCTTTGTGTTGGACGAGTTCTTCCTTTGTAATGCCTTTAAATAGGGCTTGGGCAATTATTTTTAAATAAAAATATAAATATTTGATATCAAAAGTGAGCTGCTTGGCTAACAAGTAATCATACTCAGTGGTACAACAAAGTAGTGTCAATTGCCTAAGTGTCAAAATATTTGATCTGGCCCAGAAATTCGATAGAAGGGAGTCAACAAGTAAATTCAGACATGGTCAACAAACAGGTCAAGACTATAGTTGCCGAAAAATAAGGCTATGTCAATTAGAAATAGCTTGGTTGTTGAATGTTAAAGGCAAGAGAAATTGTTGGATTGAAGCCATCAAAGACAGTTACTCTACCATCAGATGGCTAAGGAAGTTCTGTCAGACCATGTAAACTTTTACTTAATTGGGTATAGGTAGTTATGCCGATGCAATGTAAATGTAAACCGTCACATATGTGGTGATTAGATAAATAGGCAGTTACTTTAGTCATTTGCCTAAAAATACTAAGTTAATTATTGTAAAAAGGGTTGCCAACTCTTAATTAAAAATCTTAATATCTCACACGAGCATGTTAAAGGATCAACATCCAAGTATGCTTTCCACCTTACATTCCAGTCAAATTTAATTCAAAGTTTTTTATCATTCCAGTCCTTTATTGCTTCCATTTAACTTCATGCAGTTTAATCACTTTCCATTTAATTTCTTTCATTTACTTTATGCAATTTAATTTCCTTTCTTTAAACTTTTGTACTTTAACTTTCAGTAATCTATTTTCAGCAATTTACTTTCTGCTGCTTACATTATGCACTTTATCTTTATGCCATTTACAATCTGTCATTTACTTTCCCCTGTTTACCTTCTACAGTTATCTTTCTATGAACTTTATGTTCTGCAACTTACTTTTTTTACAGCTTTATTGTTTTTATTTAACTTCTGCAAAAAGCTCATTTTCAGGCCTCACACTCTTTCATGCAATGTTTGTCAAATCACTTGTATTTGACACGTTTGTCTTCTAAATTAGATTACCACATAACTTCGAAAACACAGTCGCTCTCAAAAGAATCAAGTATTTGTTGTCGGATTTGGCCTTAAACCAAAAATCACTATTAACAATTTGGCATACCTGGTAGGACGAGTTTAGAGTAACTCATTGAATGTATGTGTTTGAGAAGTGGTAAACAAATAGCCATTCATAACTTTGAAAACATGAGTAATGCAAATGGTGCTAATCAAGTGACAAGTTCACTAACTGCATCTACGACTGTCGTAACTATGAAAAACGTACCAATAATTACAACAACTATTAATCCTCTAGACTTTGTGCCAAACATGCCTCTCTTAGGAAATCCCTTGTTGGAACAAGTGTCTAGATTGACACTAGTGTCACCGAATTCAATAGGAAATTAAATGACAAGGTTTGTGCCTCAATATGGATTACCTCAAGGGTATGTCCCTCCTGTGATGACCCAAATCAAGATTGGAAGTCAGTTAGGAAATCCCACATGTCAAATGACTCAAGGCCAAGTGGTAAGTTCTACATTGGCAAATATGGCAGAAACTAGTAGTCCCACAGTGTTCCAACAAGAAAGACTGAACTTGGGACCTATTTTACAGAATATGTCAAGAGACCTACCAAATACTGTCACCACATCTACTGTAAGTTCATTGGCTAACATTCAACAACAAATGGATGAAAGTAATCAATGTAACGCCCCTGAAAATGGGCATATTAATTTACATATATTATAGAGTGTACCTCAGTGATAACCCAAAATTTCCCTAAACAACCCTAATATCCACAACTATGCAAATTGTAAATTACATAATTTGTAAAGAATATTACAGCTAAATAAATAAAATCCCTCTAATATTGTAGGACCTAGGTGGCCTATAGGATTACAGAGCATTTCTATTGGTTCATTTAGAACCCATCAACAAATGGAGTATATCTCCTCAACTATGAGAGCATGAGTTTATAAAAACCTTAGTGAGCAGGTAATTGTGTCGTAAAACAAAGCAAAAGTACAAATACCAGCCTCACTACTATAATTAAAATAAATACCACCAACATATATCGGTACGAAATATAATATATATAACATACCTTTCCACGTAACCAAGACCCGCAATTCAATGCAAGTCTACAATCTCACAAAGTAATCCATAAAACAATCCTTAACCAAATAAAAAGCTTAAGTAAACAACCACTCCAAAATATATTATGCAATGCATGATGTATGTTTGCATTTTCCACATCCTTTCCACACTTATTGCATTGAAGACCAACCCTCAATAAGTTTATTCAGAGGTTTATCCCTCTGATCCCTCTAAGCGATGTCAACAAATGCAATATGCAATGTTTATCCCACTCTTTCCTATACCACATTGAAGGCTAGCCTCAATGCGTATGCATACCCATTGAAAGCACTCAGTGGTATTACATAATAGATAGCTCACCACACATTTCCTCTTCTCATAATATGAATATGTAAATGATGATATGCGATGCATTTCCACATAAACATCTCACAGCACATACCACATCAATTCACCACTTCAAATACAATCAAGCATAAAACCCTTAATCCCACTAAATAAATCCCACAATCATTCAATGAAACTTCTTGGTCTAGTTATTGCCTTTAATTAAGGAATTTCATTGATGAATTACTAATTATGGCGTGAATGGGATTTATACTGACTTGGCCAAATAATTTAATAAAACTTAAATGGCAATGTCATCCACTCACCTTGATGCCGATAAGGTTTACCGTAAATAGTGCCAGGAGACAAAGCCAAAGAAGCTCCCAAGTCACATGGAATCAACCCGAACCAAAAACTAGTTAAAACAAAGAAAATCCTCACCATTAACCCTGACCTTTGGTCATTCTTTTGATCATAACTCTTAACCGGTATAGATTTTTTTAAACAAATTTTATGCCATTGGAAACTATACTCAAAGATCTTTCCAACAATATAAAGTTTGTTAAAAATGAATTCTAGATGAATGAGTTATGGCCATTTCAAAAAAGACCAAGGGGGTTGTCCAATGTTGCGCCTGAAACGCTGAACACCAAACTTTCTGCCCAAGTTTAAGGGCTTGGCAACTTAGGTGCCAAGACCCTTCATTTTCACTCAAGAGTGGTGCCTAAGGTGCCTCACGTGGCTCCTGAGGTGCCACAACTCCCACCTCGTGAGTTCTTTGCAAATTTGGCTTAGATTTGGTCAAATTTTCACGATTTTTCATGATATCTTCCATGAAATCTTGTCCATGATGTCTAAGGAGTATTTAGACACCAAAAGCCCCAATTTTCATCTAGAAATGAAGTCAGAATCTCGATTTTACCACACATAACCTTAAAACTAGAAAATAGGAAAAAAGGTTCAGGAAATTAGAATCCCTACATCGATTCCTTGCTTTCCCTAGGCTGTTTGGCCTCCAATGCCTCGCCCCACCACTGGAGAAAGGTTCTCCGAAGCTCGTTAAGGATTTTGGTTGAAAGGTAGAAAGAAGGAAGAGAAAAGGGAGAGAAGAGACAGTGATGAGAGAAAGGAAAGTGAGAAATAAGGAAAAAGAACTACTTTGCTATATTCTAAGTGCCACCTAGTGCTTCATTTCATTTTAGTCTCTTCTTGGACTTCATAGGTACTTGACCTCCTCTATGTCTCATGATTACTCTCTTTCCATTCCTTGTCTCTATACTTTATCTCCATGAAATCTCCTCTTCCTCTTATCTTTCCTTAATTCTCAAAAATATTATCCATAATAAAATACCCTGTTTAATTATTTATCTCCACTTCCATAAATAATATTCAAAAAGAATAAAATATCTGTAGACAAAAAGAATTTGTTAAGACTTAAGTCAAGGTATTTTTCATTTTGTCTCATTTAGAAAATCTTGTAAAAGCTTTTGAATGGCAAGAGAAATTATTTGTAAATCTTTTTAAAGTTGGAAATGGATTCTTGATCCTTGAAATTTGTAAAAACTTTAGAAATACATGATCAAGAGCCATCAGTTGACTAATACACATGCAATAGTTGATTGATCACTCTCTGGCTAAAAATTAGCTAAGGATCAATGTCCATCAGTCGATTAATTGAGTTTTAATAGTTGACTGATCTGTCACTGTCTCAATTTCAAAAAGGTCTCCAGTAGCCATTAGTCAATTGATCCAATTACACTAGTCGACTGATAACTTTTAGAGAATTTTAAACTTCAAGATAGAGACTCATCAGTCAACAACAGCTAATTAGTCGACTAATCAATCACTGTCTCAAATTTAAAAAGACCTCCAGTAGCCATTGGTTGACTGATCACATTGCATTAGTTGACTAATCACTTCTAGAAGAATTTCAACTTCAAGAGAGTGACTCATCAGTCGACTAACAGCTAACCATCATATTAGTCGACTCTCGTCTCACTAAAAAGCATTAGTCAACTATTGTGGGTCAATCAGTTGACTGTCGGCATGATGACATCAGTTCCAACATCTATTTTGTGAAGATTTTAATTGATATCATCATGGATCCTCTTCCAACAGATCTCTAATCTTTTAGGCTATATATATTGACTTCAGAGGTTGTCAAATCAACAAGAATACGTTCTATTTGTCTCTGAATCTTGAAAATTCAATCTCTTGCCAATCATTTGCTTCTAAAGTGCTTATCACTTATATACTTATCCTATTTTAGAGAGTTATTCATATTCTTCTCAATCTTTCATTTGTATTGACCAAGGAAGGGTACCTTGAGGCAGTGATTAAGAGCAATCTTAGTGTGAGGGGGAGAGACACCCTTGGGAAATAAAGTTCTCTGCGGTGGTGCCTCACAAGTGCCCATCTTTTACAAATATCACAACCTGAACCTGACCTCATGATCGACACTGACAGTGTGTTACCAACATTGTCGCAAGCCTAAATTTCTACTGCAGGATCATAGGTGGTCTATATGATTATAGAGTACACTAGAGCAATATAATAAAAATATATTACCTTCCCCTGAACAATGGGAGGCATCTTCGTTCTGCGAGCCTCGACCTGACCACTCTTGCATACCTGCAACTGTGAGAGGGTAAGTCTAAACCATAGATTCACCAATGTTAGCCCTATATTACATGGATATACATAAATATATATATACACCCAATCGAAAATTTATCTCATATGACACCAAGCTACCTATAGGTACGCATATGGTACCATGTCCCATCATATTATTCCCCAAACACACACATACATATTACAAGTTAAATGCATGTAACCCTACACAAGGGTCCATGCTCCCATACCATGTTTAAAGAGTGTAATCAACGAGGGTTTATATTTCCATCGATTATCACTAAAGAAATCTCTAAGATATGTCCAGCCTATTGGGTCATATCCATAACCATAACATACGTATGGTCTCTCTGATTATGCCTTTAGCCAGTACACATATATTCCATACACAAATAAACCACCACACATAAAATAAAAAATGCAGATGAATGAGATACAATATTTATCCCACTTTTTTCCATACCACATTGGGGACTAGCCCTTAATGTGTATGCATACCCATTGACACCACTTAGCGGTGTTACGTAACGGGTAGCTTCCTGCTCTGTTTCCATCTCATTTCATAATATAAATATGTACTTGATGATATGCAATGCACGCACACAATCACTACATAACAACCAATCCTCTATCCCCATCCACACATCCCACACATAATACATTTAACAAATAAATGTATATAAAACAATTTTGGAGAATAACTCCTAAAATATAAACATACATATATACATATATGTATATCTACATATAGCAAAACTAGATAGATCCCTCACCTAGATTCCATGCTCTTTTGGTAGCCACCTTGTGCCTCGACCATCCCTATTAAGTAACTAGGAAAAACCATCAGGGTTATAGAATAGAGAAATTCCTTATCACTAATCCCAACCTTTACCCACTTCTTTAAACATAATTCATAACCAGCAATGAATCTCTAAATAAAGCTTATACCATTGGAAACTAGACTTAAAGAGCTTTCCAATGATATAAAGTTTGCCCAAAATGAAGTTTGGATGAAAGAGTTATAGTCAATTGAAGAACAGCTCTAGGAATCCTAGCATGCCTGCGCCTGGGTGCCACAACATGCTTAGCGCCTGGGTGCCACACCTAAAGCCTAGGCACCAAGAGCTTCATTTTCCTTAAATCTTTTAAAACTTGGCACCTGGGCACCAGAGTTGGTGCCTGGACACCACAATCATGTTCTTCCATGATTCCTCTCATATTTGGTCAAGATCCGGCCAAATCTCCACTGTTTTCATGATTTGTTCCATGGGACTTCATCCTTGATGTCTAAGGAGCACTTAGACATTAAAAGCCCCAATTTTAATCGAGAAATGAAGCAGAAATTACAATTTTACCCTAAATACCCTTAAAACTAGAAAATAGGGAAAAGTTTGGGAAATAGGAATTCCTACCTCGATTCCTTGCTTTCCCTATGTTGCTAGGCTTCTAGAGGCTTGCCC
Source organism: Biancaea sappan (assembly GCA_037074585.1). Lineage (NCBI taxonomy): Eukaryota > Viridiplantae > Streptophyta > Magnoliopsida > Fabales > Fabaceae > Biancaea > Biancaea sappan. The sequence goes on along the minus strand of CM073491.1, from coordinate 40,299,198 downwards.
TGCCACCCGAGATCCATCGTCTAAAGCTTGGTTAGAGGATATGAGTGGTGAGAGAAAGTAAAGAGAATGAAGAGAGAAAAAGAGGAGAGAGAAGGTAAAGAGAGAGAGAGGAAATGAGAAAATGAGGAAAAAGAGGCGGGCCACCTATATATACTCACCCAAGGTGAAATTACTACGTTGCCCTCTAGTTGACCCTAGGTCAAGACTAGTAAAAGCAAATTTGTAATATTCCACCTCGGGTGCTTCTAAATCCTAGGTGCCCCATAATTTTTCTTATTTTACTTTAGTCTCTCTTTGTATTCAACGTGTCTTTTAACTGCCTGATGCCTTCAGTTCCACCCATATACTTCTCAACTCTCCACCACTCAATATTCTACAACCTTGCCACTTCCAAACTCATATTTCCTTCATACACCACAAAACTATTTCCTTCATTGAAATATTCCATAAAAATTAGCTTTACGTAATACCTAAAAATCATGAATTTTTTGAGATATTACATTCTTCCCCCTTTTTGAACAAATATTTGAAATCATCATTCTCCCTACAAAATTTCAAACATGATTATATCAAATGGATATTCATCATTACTAGTTCTTTGTGTAGCAGTGCCCACTTTGACTGCACAAGAACATTTCTCCAATTCAGGGTATCCATCTAAAAGAATAGAACTGCACCACTCCTGCTATCCTCTAGCACGTCTTCTCTCATCCTAGAGAATGGTAGTGAAGTTCCTATAGAGCTTCCCCCATTTTTGGCTCTAAGCCATTCTCAGGGTACATCCCACTCACCCTGCTCACTAATTTCTTAATGGTCCTAATCTTCAGGTACTAAACCTGAGATATGTCTTACTATAACCAGAAAGAGTCCCAAAAGAACTAAAAAATCCTCAACAGACTCAATCAGTGCTCTTTCTAACTACTCTACCTCAGTACGATTCTTCATTCCTGACCTTTGAAGAGGCATCATCATGAAACTATGTCATGCTCCTTATGCTAGTTTGGTGTAACCACTGGTTACCTCAACTTATCGATACCCACCATGCTTCTGCTATGCCATTCTGATACAAATAGGGGTTGTCTCTATCAGAGATTTCCTTATCTCACATTCTAGATTACTTCACGTACAATCCAAGTGCTTCCTAAATTATAGCCTCAAACTTCCCCTCTTACAAGGTTTGTCATAGATAGTAACTAGTTGTACCAAGCCTACATCAAGTGCCAACCCACTGGTGAAGGAGAACTTTCTCGTTGTGTAGGAAGAAAACTATGAGTTTAGAAGTAGCAAGGTTGGGGAATATTAAGTGGTAGAGAGCCACGGAATGTATTGATGGAACCAAGAGCAACAAGGGAGTTAAGAAATAGGTTGGATACAAAGAAGGACTAAAGTGAAATAAGGAAAACTGTGTGGCACCTATTATTTAGAAACACTCGATGTGGGATATTATGGATTTACTTTTACCAATCTTGACTGAGGGTCAATGGGAGGGCAACGTAGTAATTTCACCCTGGGCAAGTATATATAGGTGGCCATCCTCTTTTTCCTCATTTATTCATTTATTCTTTTTCTTCACCTTCTCTCTCCTCTCTTTCTCTCTTCCTTCTCTCTACTATTTCTCTTCACTCAAATCTTTCAACCGAGCTTTAAGGGATGGATCTCGGGCGATGAGGTGAGCCTCTAGGAGCTAAGCAACTAAGGAAAGTAAGGAATTGAGGTAGGAATTCCTAATTCTCAAGCTTCTCCCTATTTTCTAGTTTTAACAGTATTTGGGGTAAAATCGAGATTCTGGTTTCGTTTCTTAATTAAAATTAGGCTTTTGGTGTCTAAATGCTCCATAGAAGAAACCATGGAAAATGACGGAGAATTGGTCTGATCTAACCTAAAATCGAGGTCAAATTACAGGGTTAAAGTCGTGGCACCCCAGGCGCCATATGCGGCACCTAGGCACCAAGGTGTGTGTGCCAATCCCTAATGTGGTGTGGAAAATAGCAGGATAAATATTGCATCTCAGTCATCTGTATATATATATTTTGTGTGGCTGTGGTTATATTGTTTTATGGATAAGATATATGTTTTGGCTTAGGGCATAATCCGAGAGACCATGCATATATTATGGTTATAGATATGACCCAACAAGCTGAACATATCTTGGAGATTTCTTGAGTGATAATCTATAAGAACATAAACCCATATTGATTAAGCTCTTGAAATGTGGTATGGGAGCATGGATCCTCGAGTAGGGTTACATGCATTTAATGTGTATTGTATATATGTGTATTTAGATGGGAAAAATATGACGGGACATGATACCATATGCGTGCCTACAGGCAACTTGGTGTCATACGGGAAAATTTTCTGAGTGGGTTATACATACATATATATATATTGTATATCTGTGTAGTATAGGGCTAACATTGGTGAGTCCATGGTTTAGACTCACCACTTTCATAGTTGTAGGTATACATGACAGTCTAGTAGAGGGTCTATGGACTGAGGATGCCTCCCCATTGTTCAGGGTAGGATAGTATATTTTTATTATATTGGTCTAGTGTACTTTGTAATCTAATAGACCACCACTTATGATCCTACAATATAAATCTAGGCTTACGACAATGTTGATAACATATTGTCTACACCGGTCACTATCTGGGGTTCAAGTCGTGACAAAGATGGTATTAGATGAGGATATGTTAGTTTATGTTTGATGCCAAAGAAGATCAATGGTGGCTAGCTTTTAGGGTTTAGGTCTCCTATTGATTACAGAGTAAGGTAACCTTAGTGGGTCTTCCTCTATCGTTGTGAACCATGGTGTAACTATAGAGAGACAGCTCCACCAAAGGTTCTATAGGATGTGTCTTTATTTCTTTTCTATATTGTTCATTCTAAAAGACGCATTTGAGCTCATGAGTGACTCAAACATCCACTTCTACCTCTTATGTGTTTGAGACACATCCCAAGTGGTGAGGGGCATGAGCGTTTTGAAGCCACAAGGGTGGATGTAGTAAGATAGTGGCATGAAGAAGTGATGATAATCTTGAAGAAAGTAGAGCTTCGTGGGTATTCTCCCTGGTAGAAACTTAGTTAAGCCAAGAAGAGGATGGGGAAAGAATGGAGAGGCTTAACAAGTAGTAAAAAATGATGAGGATAAAATCCCACGAAAGAATTTGGACGATTAGCATGAGAGTTGCTAAAGGAGGAAGTGGGTTAGTAAATATAGAAATCGTGCTCCCAGAGTACTAAGATTGCACAAAGAATGAATTAAAATACATGGAAGATTAGCTTCATCCTTGTCAAAAAAAGGAGTGCTTATGGATGAGGGGATGAAGTGAGCAATGGTAGGATCCTGGATTATTCACCTAAGGAATAGGAGTAGATTAGGAAAAGAAGGTAGGACCATGGGACGGTCGAGGATGAACTATGAAAGATTAGGAATGAACTGGACGTGCACCAGTTCATGAGAGATTCGAGTACTGCATTTGAAGAACACCATTACTTGTACTATAGGTATATCCTCATGACCTTAGTTTTATGGAGTGGGTATACGTGGGATTATGAGAGTGGATATTATCAAGTAGATCACCCCTAGGTGTTAGCCAGTGGGTTGATATTTAATGTGGGTTTGGTACAGCTAGTTTCTATCCAAGATGGACCCTGTAGAAGGATGGTTTGAGGTCATGATTTAGGAAGCACCTGGATTGTATGTAAGGTGATCCAGAATGTGAAATAAGGAAATCTCTGATAGAGGCAACCCTGGTTGTATCAGAGTGACATAGCAGAAGCATGGTGGGTATCGATAATTGAGGTAACCCCTGGTTACACCAAAATAGCACGAGGAGCACGACATAGTTTCTTGACGATGCCTTTTCAGAGGTCAGGAATGAGGAATCGTGCTAGGGTAGGGTATTTAGAAACTTGATAAGTAAGTAAGACGAATCTCAAGTTTAGTACCTGAAGATTGGGACCGTCAAGATATGGTGAGCATAGTGAGTAGAATGTGCTTTGAACATAGCTTAGGGCCTAAAAAGGGGGGAGAGTTTTGTTAAAACTTCACTACCATTCTCTAGGATGAGAGAAGATGTATCAAAGGATGGCAGGAGTGGTGCAGTCCTATCCTTTTGAATGGATGCCATGAATTGGAGAAATGTTCTTTTGCAGTCAAAAGGGAAGCTGTTGTACAAGAACCAATAATGATGAACATCTATTTGATATAGTCATGTCTGAAGTTTTGGAGGGAGAATGATGATATCAAATAGATATTCAAAAAGGGGGGAAGAATGTAATATCCCAAAAAATTTGTGATCTTTGGGTATTATGTAAAGCTAATTTTATGAAATAATTCGGGTTGAGGAGATTTTTCTCATTGTGTAGAAAGGAAACTATGAGTTTGGAAGTGGCAAGGTTATGGAATATTGAGTGGTAGAGAGCTAAGGAATGTATTGATGGAACCAAGGGCACCAAGGGAGTTAAGAGATAGGTTGGATACAAAAAGGGACTAAAATGAAATAAGAAAAACTGTGGGGCACCTAGGATTTAGAAACATCCAAGGTGGGATATTACATATTTTCTTTTACTAGTCTTGATTGAGGGTCAACTAAAGGGCAACATAGTAATTTCACCGTAGGCGAGTATATATAGGTGGCCTTGCCTCTTTTTCCTTATTTCTTCCTTTTCTCTCTCTCTCTTTACCTTCTCAATCATCTTTTTCTCTCTTCCTTCTTTGTGCTCTCTCTCTCCACTCAAAGCTTTTAACTGAGCTATGGGGGATGGATCTCGGGCAATGAGGTGAGCCTCTAAGAGCTAAGCAACATAAGGAAAGTAAGGTATCGGGGTAGGAATTCCAAATTCTCAAGCTTTTTTCTATTTTCTAGTTTTAAGGGTATTTGGGATAAAATCGAGATTTCTACTTCGTTTCTCAATTAAAGTTGAGGATTTTGGTGTCTAAGTGCTCCTTAGACATCAAAGATGAGATTCCATGGAAGAAATCATTGAAAATAGTAGAGAATCGGTCAGATCTAACCCAAAATTGAGGCTAGATCGTGGGGTCGCAGTTTGAGGCACCATACTTGAGTGGAAAGGAGAGGGCATGCCACACCAAGCACCAAGTGTGGCACCTCAAGTGCCAAACAAGGCATGGCACCCTAGGCATCAAGGTCTGTGTGGTGCCTGATGCCTCAGGCCCAGCTATCTGGATGTTCTTGGGCTGATATTTAATCAACCATAACTCTTTCATTCGAACTCCATTTTGGGCAAACTTTATATCGTTGGAAATTTCTTGAAGTCTAGTTTTCAATGGCATTCATACGGAAATTCATTGTTAGTAAGAGTTATGATTAAAGAAGTGGATAAAGGTCAAGATTAGTGGTAGGGAATTTCTCTATTCCGTAACCTTCATGATTATTTTTTCATGGATACAATAGGATGGTTGAGCACAAAGTGGGAGTGCTGAGAGAGTGTGAAATTCAAGTGACAAATTTATCTAGCTCTCCTATATGTGGATATGTATATATGTATGTATATGTATATTTATATTGTTTTATATACATTTAATTATTAAATGTATTATTCTATAGGATGTGTAGTAGGAATAATTTGGACATGTGTGGATGGGAGTAGTGGATTAATTATGGTATTTGTGTGGGTGCATTGCATATTATCATTTGCATATTTATATTATGAAATGAGAGGGAATCAGAGCGGGAAGCTACCCATTGTGTAATACTGCTGAGTGGTGTCAATGGTTATGTATACACATTGAAGGCTGGTCCTATGTGGTATGGAAAAGAGCGAGATAAATATTGGATCTCATTCATCTGCATATATATATATATATATATATATATATTTGTATGGCTGTGGTTATATTGTTTTATGGATAGGATATATGTTTAGGGCATGTATTGTTTTGTGGATGAGATGTATTGTTTAGGGCATAATCTGAGAGACCATATGTATGTTATGGTTATAGATATGACCCAATAGGCTGGACATATCTTAGAGATTTCTTGAGTGATAATTCGTGGGAACATAAACCCATGTCGACGAAGCTCTTGAAATATGGTATGGAAGCATGGACCCTCGAGTAGGGTTACATGCATTTAATGTGTATTGTATATGTGTGTGTTTGGGTGGGAAAAATATAACAGGACATGATACTATATGCGTGTCTACGAGTAGCTTGGTGTCAAGTAGGATAATTTCCCAAGTGGGTTATACACATAGATATATATATTCTGTATATCTGTGTCTTGTAGGGCTAACATTGGTGAGTCCGTGGTTTAGACTCACCCCCCTCACAGTTGTAGGTATACAAGATGATTCGGTCGAGGGTTCATGGAATGAGGATGCCTCCCCATTATTTAGGAAGGTGATATATTTTTATTATATTGCTCTAGTATACTCTGTAATTAGATAGGCCACCACCTACGATCATGCGATATAAATCTAGGCTTGTGGCAGCATTGGTAACACACTGTCTGCCCTGGTCATGAGCTGGGGTTCAAGTCGTGACACATAATCCCATGCATACCTACTCCATAGAACTATGGTCATGAGGATGCACCAGTAATACAAGTGCCAGTGTTCTTCGAATGTGGTACCCAAATCTCTCAAGAATTGGGGCACACCCAGTTCATTCCCAACTTCTCATAGTCCATCCCTAACAGTCCTATGGTCTTACCTTCTTTTCCTAATTCACTCCCATTCCTCAGATGAGGAATCTGGGATCTTGCCATCGCTCACTTCGTCCGCCCTCAAGCATTAGCTCTCCCTTTCTCTACATGGGCGAAGCTGATCTTCCATGTATTTTAATTCATTATTTGTATAATTTTCATATTCTGGGAGCACAATTTCTACACTTACTAAACCACTTCCTCTTTTAGCATCTCTCACACTAATCGTCCAAATTCCTTTGTGGGATTTTATCCTCATCATTTTTATTGCTTGTTAAGCCTTTTCATTCTTCCCTCATCCTTTTATTGGCTCTATTAAGCTTCTACCAGGGAGCATTCCCATGAAGCTCTACTTTCTTTAAGATTATCATAACTTCTCTACCTCGCTATCTTGCCACGTCTACCTTTCTAGCTCTAAAATACTTGTGCCTTACACCACTTGGGATGCATCTCAAACATACACATTTTACCATGTATGTGTTTGAGTCGCTTACGAGCTCAAATGCGTCCTTTAGAAGGATTCCTATAGAAAAGAAAGGAACATATATCCTACAGGGCCTTTGGTGGAGCCGTCTCTTTTTAGTTGTACCATGGTTCACGATGATAAAGGAAGACCCACTAAGGTTACATTTTTATGTAATCAATAGGAGACCTAAACTTTAATTCCTAAACTACAATCGCTTTGATACCATTTTGTCATGACCCAAACCCGACCTTATGACTAGCACAGACAGTGTGTTGCTAACATTGCCGCAAACGTAAATTTCTACTGTAGGATCGTAAGTGGCCTACATGATTACAGAGTATACTAGAGCAACATAATAAAAATATATTACCTTATCTCGAACAATGAGGAGGCATTCTTGTTCTACAAGCCCTTGATCTGACCACTTCTATATGCCTGCAACTATGAGGGGGTGAGTCTAAGCCACAGGCTTACCAATGTTAGCCCTACATTACGCAGATATACAGAATATATATATATATATATATATATATGTATATAAACCCAATCAGGAATTCATCCCGCATGACACCAAGCTACCCTAGACTCGTATATGGTATCATGTCCCATCAGATACCATATTTGTCATGACCTGAACCTGACCTCGTGACTGGCATAGATAGTGTGTTACCAACACAACTGTAAGCCTAAATTTCTACTACAGGATTGTCGTAGGTAGCCTATGTGATTACAGAGTACACTAGAGCAATATAACAAAAATATATTACCTTACCCAGAACAATGAGGAGGCAACCTCATTTCATGAGCCCTTGACCTGACCGCTCATACATACCTACAACTGTAAAGGGGTGAGTCTAAACTACAAACTCACCAATGTTATCCTTACATTACACAAATATACAAAAATATATATATACACCCAATTGGGAATTCATCCTGCATGACACCAAGTTGTCCATAGGCACCATATGGTATCACGTCCCATCATATTCTCCCCTAAACACATGTATGCACATTACAAATTAAATGCACGTAACCCTACATAAGGGTTTATGCTCCCATACCACGTTTCAAGAGTGTAATCAACGAGGGTTTCTGTTCCTACAGATTATCACTCAATAAATCTCTAAGATATGTCTGACCTATTGGGTCATATTCATAACATAACATATGTATGGTCTCTCAGATTATGCCCTTAGCCAGTACGTATATATCCCACATAGAAATAAACCATCATACATATAATACAAAATACAAATGAATGAGATGCAATGTTTATCCCGCTCTTTTCTACACCACATTGGGCACAACCCTCAATGTGTAAGTATACCCATTGACACCACTCAGCGGTATTACACAATAGGTAGCTTTCTGCTTTGTTTTCCTCTCATTTCATAATATAAATATGTACTTGATGATATGCAATGCACCCATACCATCACCACATAACAACTAATCCTTTATCCCCATCCACACATCCCACACATAATACATTTAACAAATAAATGTATATAAAAAAATTTAGGAGAATAACTCCTAAAATATAAAGATACATATATATATATATATATATATATGCATATCTGCATATAAGAGAGCTAGATAGATCCCTCACCTAGATTCCACACATTCTTAGCAGCCACCTTATGCCTCGACTATCTCTATTAAGTAACCATGCAAAACCATCAGAGTTCCAGAATAGAGAAATTCCCTATCACTAATCCTGACCTTTATCTACTTCTTCAAATATAACTCTTAACCGGTAATGAATCTTCAAATAAAACTTATACCATTGGAAACTAGACTCAAATTCCAAGATATAAAATTTGCCCAAAATGGAGTCCAAATGAAAGAGTTATAGCCGATTGAAGAACAGCCCCATGAGTTATGGCCAATTTGCTTTTACCAGTCTTGACCTAGGGTCAAATTATTACATTGCCTTCCAGTTGATCCTAGGTCAAGACTGGTAAAAGTAAATATGTAATATCCCACCTCTGGCGTTTCTAAATTCTAGGTGCCCCACAATTTTTATTATTTCACTTTAGTTTCTCTTTGTATTCAACCTGTCTCTTAACTCCCTTGATGCCCTCGGTTCCACCTATACACTTCTTAACTCTCCACCGCTCAATATTCTACAACATTACCACTTTTGAACTCATATTTTCCTTTATATACCACAAAAATATTTCCTTCACCTGAAATATTCCATAAAAATTAAATTTACATAATACCCGAAAATCACAGATTTTTCGAGGTATTACAACAAACTGGTGGTTATTAGTTAAAATCTCAAGAAGTTGTCTTGAGGACTAGATATAGGCTTGTTTTAGCTGAACCAGTATAAATACTTGTGTCAAATTTCTCTTACTCTTATATCTTTAATTGTTTATTGCTTTACTTTTGTTTGATTCTATGCACTCTCTCTTATCCATCTTGCTTTTGGTTTATTATTTTTTCATCTAAAATATTTTGGATTTGGGTTTAAATACTCTTAAACTTCCAAAAGTTTTTAAGATAATTTTTATTAACCCAATTCACCTCCTCTTAGGAATTAGCCATTAATATCAATTGGTTTCAGAGCTTGGGCTCTTGATCAAAACTTTGCAGTCTAAGCGTTGATTATGGCTGTCTTGGTGATTGCATTTTGCTTGAAGGGAATTCCTTTACTAAACCCCCTAATTTCAATGGCAATCATTATACTTATTGGAAGTCTAAGATGAGATTATTTTTTGATGTAGATGACCTAGACTTATGGGATATTGTGGAAAATGGCCCCTATAACCTATGAAGGTAGTTGTTGGGAATAATGTTCCAATACCTAAAAGTGAATGTGATGAAGCTGAAAAGAAATTTGTGCATTTAAATGCTAAGCCCAAAATGATCATTGTTAGTGCTTTAAGTCAAGATGAATACGTTAGAGTTTTTAGTTGTGCAAATGCTAAAGAAATGTGGGATACACTTGAAATTACAGATGAAGGAACTCTAGGAGTCAACGAATAAAAAATAAGTACTCTCACCAATGAATATGAAAATTTCAAAATGCAAAGTGGTGAGAGCATTAGTGAAATGCAATTGAGATTTATTCACATTACTAACCACTTGAGAGCTCTTGGTATAACCTATGCAGAAAATCCCAAACCACTAAGATTTTAAGGTGCTTCACTTCAGAATGGGAAGCAAAGAGGACTGCTATCAAGGAGGTTAGAGGAGCATCCATGAATTCTCTCACAGCTTTGTTTGAAAATCTCCAAAATTATGAATCTCACATTTTGGAAATAAGACATGAGGAAGAAATTAAGAAAAAGAAAACTGTCTCCTTAAAGTCAACCTCCTTCAAGAAAGTAAAAGCTAACAGTGATAAGGATGAAGGAGAACTTGACATCAATGATAAAGATCTTGGCCTCTTTGTCAAAAAGTTCAGCAAATTTCTGAGAAATAAGAACACTAGAAGATGGAGAAAAGATAGAGAAACAACAAGGAAGGTCCTACTTGCTATGAATGCAAAAAGAATGGACATATCAAGTGGGATTGTCCACAATATACCAAGAAGCAAGAAGAAAAGAAAGGCTATGACAAAAGCAAAAAGAAGGCATATGTTTCCTTAATTTGGGGAGAAAATGAATATGATGAAGAAGAAAATGAAGAAGCAAATCTTTGCTTCATGGCAAGAGACAATGAAGAGGTAACACTTCTTGAACCTCCACATTCTTTTGATGAATTGCAAGAAGCTATTGAAGAATTACACAATGAATCCTTAAAGCTTGCCAAAAAGTTGAATATTTCAAAACAAAAGATTTCCATACTTGAGAGTGAATTTTTAAATTTGAAAACTGATCTCACTATACTCAAGGAAGAAAATCTGACTTTTGAAAAACAAAACTCCATTTTTCAAGATGAAAATGGAAGCTTGAAATCATTGACCACTTCTCCAAAAGAAGATTACTCTTGCTGTAAATGTATTGATCTTGAAAAACAATTCAAGGATTTAAAATCTACCCTTGAAAAATTTACTCAAGGAAGAGATAATTTAAACATATTGCTTGGTAATCAAAGATGTGTCTTTTACATAGCGGGATTAGGATATAAACCCAAAGCTAGTAAAAAATACTACAAGAACTTCTTTGTGCATACAACTATGTCAAATAGTCCCTTTACTACTTGTTTCCATTGTGGATTGAAAGGACACAACTTCTACACTTGTTGGTATAAAAAAGAATACTGCAAATGGTAACAAGAAATAAGTACCAAAGGAACCTCTAACAAAGAAGGACCCAAACAAGTTTGGGTACCCAAAGTGAAGTCTTAACCTTGTCCTATAGGTATGCCTCAAATCTAGGAATAGGAAGTAGTATTTGGATAATGGTTGCTCCAAACACATGACCGGTGATCAATCTAAATTCATCTCCTTAGCTCCAAAAGGAGGCAAAGTGACTTTTGGAGGCAATGACAAAGGGTTAATCTAGGGTATAGGTAAAGTTGGTAAGAATTCCTCAACTTCTATTGAAAACGTTTTCTTTGTTGAAGGCCTTAATTTGCTTACCATTAGTCAACTATGTGACAAAGGCAATAGAGCTATTTTTTACTCATCTCGTTGCATAGTTGAAAACATTAGTGATAAGCAAATTAAGCTTATTAGCCAAAGAATCAACAATGTGTATGATATAAATCTTGATGAAGATCCTTCTATAGACTCTACTTGCTTAATTAGTGTTAGTGATGAAAGTTGGCTTTGGCATAGGAGATTAGCTCATGCTAGCATGACTTTTGGATAAACTAGTCACAAAAGAACTTGTAATTAGCTTACCCAAAATCAAATTTGAAAAAGATAAGCTTTGTGATGCTTGTCAAATGGGGAAGCAAGTTAAAAGTTCTTTCAAGGCTAAAAACATTGTTTCTATAACTAAACCATTGCAACTACTCTACATGGACCTTATAGGACCATCTAGAACAAAAAGCATTAGAGGTAACTCTTATGTGCTAGTTGTTGTAGATGATTACTCAAGGTTTACATGGACTCTTTTTCTTGCTCAAAAAGATCAAGCATTCAAATCATTTTTAGAACTTGCTAAATTTGTTCAAAATGAACAAGGCTTGACTATTGTGAAAATTAAAAGTGACCATGGTAGAGAATTTGATAATTATGAATTCATGAAATTTTGTGATAAAAATGGAACTGAGCATAACTTTCATCTCCTAGAACCCCTCAACAAAGTGGTGTTGTTGAGAGGAAAAATATAACTATAGAAGAGATGGCAAAAACTATGCTCAATGTAACATCCCGATCTTGGCACCTATTAAATATTTCTTTTGGTAATTAAGAAACACTTTTACTAAATATTGAGTATTCAATATTTAGGAGAAATTCTTATACAAAAGAAATTTTTTTGGTCAAAATATTTAACTAAAAGAAAATAAAATTTTATTAAATATCCAATAATTAATATTACCTTACTTTCAATTTAGTCCTTACTTAAATAATTATTTAATAACTATAATACAAAAATTATAGTAATCTATATAATTGGTCTTGTGCATAAAATTGTTTTGGAACTAATAATAATATTTATACATTATAATGATACATACATAAATATATATATATATATATATATTAGTTAAATAAACTATATCATATATATATATGTAAATATGGTACAGCCTATGGAGGAAGAATAAAATGAATATAATATATATATATATATATATGGGATTCAAAATAACAATATATATATATATAGAGAGAGAGAGTGGCAGCATGCAAAAGGTAGCTAGAAGGAATATGATCACACATGCAAGCACATGACAGTAACCATAAGAAGCATCCATGATCTCCATCACTCTCAGCCATTTGACAGCACACAATATCAAAGAAAAAGAGGTAACATGACAGCACATGATCTCCTTAAGGGCATATGATAGCAAACCGTGAAACCCATGTGCTAAAACATTTCATTACCTGAAACCATAGCCACATGATAGTATAATACGTTAGGATGCTTCTTGGCCATGAGAGATGGCATTTTAAAACTAGCAAAAGAAGAGCTATGTCATAAATGGAAGGCAGCCACACAGGCCATGTGAAACCATATGATTTTCCATCCATTTCTGCATGCTTTCTTTTCTCTTTATAGTAGGATGCTTTCCAGCTTAGGATCTTTAACCATGAAGGAAACTACATCAATAAGGAGGCTTAGTTCCCTCATTTCCTGCACAAAACTGAGAGTGATAAAGGAAGAGAGTTAAACTGAGATTGAGAGTTCCTTTTTGCTGTAAAAACCGTCTTTTGCTGTCAGAAAATCAAGAGTAAATAGTGAACTGATTTTGTGTCTTCCTCTGTCCAAATAAAATGGAGAAGATCCATCTAGGAGTGAGCCAAGTTTTTGCAAGGTTGAACCGGGAGTTCCTTGAGAAAACCAATGTAGAATCAAGAGCTAAAAACCACGTGAAGTCATTGGGTAAGTTTTGCAAAATTTGAGCTTTAGTGTAAATGCTTCTTTAGCTTATTTTATGGGTAGAAATGGTCACATAGGTCCTAAAAACACCTAAGAAAGAGATCTGGGCAGGTTTTAGCTTCTGATTCACAAACAAAAACGTGAAACACAGAATAGGGACTAAACTGAAAGAAACAAAAAGTTTGTATAGGCTGTTTTAATTTTATTAAATATATTCTAGGACTAGGGACCTAGGTGAAACTAATTATGAACTTAGATCTTGCAAACGATAAAGGGAAAATATTACAAGAGGGACCTAGGTGAATAATAGAAAAGTTTATAATTACTCATTAAAGAAATTTAAGAAAATTCTGGTTTTAACTAGAGTTTAATTCTATGGAATATGTTGATTAAGAACTATGTTACTTTGATTAAATTAGCTATTTGTTTCATTAAGTGAAAATTTATGAAATTATATTTATACTTGTATTTATATATATTATACATGAATAAATACATATGTGGTATATTTTATATTTCATAAGTATGTCATCTATTTTACACCTACAATTTTATGTCTATCTAAGTATATTCATATATGAGTATATGTACACCAAAAATTCATATCCATAAGTGTATATGTCGATTTTATAAGATTATATAAAATTTATTATTTACAAATTTATAAGCATTTAATTAATTAAGCCATATGTTTTAAATATGGACAATTAATTAAGCCATATGGGTACATATAAGTATATATATATATATATATATATATATATATATGTTTTATCTTAAGAAAGGTAATTATATATATGTATATATACATACATGTCCTTTAGACTAAGTTTTATATATATGTGTATTTGGGAGTTAATGATATTATGTAAAGACTTAACTTGAGATGAGATTTAAGCAAAACCCAATTTGGGATAAAATTAGCAATTTAGTAAATAGGAAAAAAATGGTATTTTAGGGCCTTTTATTCAAGATTTTAAATAAGGTTGTATGTATATTGTTTAGACCAGAATCTGTGAAATGAATTCCTAGAAGGATAGAGTAGCTGCTTGAGCTAAAAGTCAAACTATCAAGTCCAGGTAGCTTAGCAATTCATAAAAGCTTGTTTTTACTAGTTGTAGTTTAACAATTTATAAAAGCATTTCTTTTCCAAATTTTATTTGTGAAAGCTTGAATTACCATGAGCATGTATGAGGCATACAACAATTAAAATCTATTTCCACAGAGAGAAAGTAGAATTAAACTGGCTCCACAGTAGAGAACCAAATTCACACGTGTTCCATAGAGAGAACAAAGTGTAAGTACTTGAGACCCACAGAGAGGTCATAGCTTTATATTCCACAAAGAGAATTGAAGTGAACTACGTGATATGTGATAATGATTTACGTTGCCTACATATATATTTATGAATGATATTTACGAACTTATTATGCTTATATGACTGAAATGGTATTTCAAATGTTTAAGAAAAACATGCTACCTACTGAGATATCTTTATCTCACTTTTTGTGTTTTCAACTAACCATTTCAGGGGCTGAGTATAAGGGAAAGGCATAAAGATTGATTGAACTATAGATGTATCAAGTTGGAATACACAAGTTTATTAAAGTTGGAATAATAGACTTTTATGTCTGGAAGTTGAATCTTGATGTATGACAAATTTATGATTTGTATTACGAACAATTATGGAATTTCCATTTTTCTTTTTAGTAATGCATGTTTTCTTTTTTTTTTATATGGGCAATAAGCATTATAATTTGATATGAAAAAAAAGTTTTTTTAGAAAAATAAGGATGTTACAAATTAGGTATCAAAGCAAAGATTTAGGCACCATATGGGTAGAACTAGGATACTTTTAATTGCCTTGTATCTCTGATTTAAAGATAAAAATCTTTTTAGTGTCTTGTAGAATGACCTTATCTAAGAGAACCCAAGCCGAGATCTTGGACATCCTTACTCAGAACATAGAATACTTGGTGGCCTGAGCAGACCGACAAGATGACTACTAAGCTACCATCGATGGAGTTTTGAAACTTTTGATTAATGATTTGAAAGGTAAAGAAAAAAGAAAGGAAGGTGAAATTAGCAACCCAATTAACATGATTTTAGGGGAATTCCGAAAGAATAACCCTCCTTCATTTAAGGGATCTCATGACCCAGATGCAGCCCAAGAGTGGATGGATCAAATAGAGAAGATTTTTGGAGTAATGGAGTGTAGTTCACAGCAGAAAGTGACCTTAGTAGTGTTCAAATTAGAAGGCGAGGCTAAACACTGGTGGCGAAGAGCTAAGAAGCTATTGTAATCAAAGGAAATAAAAATCACAAGGAAGGTATTTCAAAATTCCTTTGATAAATATTTTCCAGATTATGTGAAAATAGAAAAGGAAACAACTTTTACCCAGATTAAACAAGGGGAGAAATCTGTTGCTGAATACGAGGTAAAGTTTGAAGAATTAACCAAATTCTCCTCCTATTTAAAGAGTACCCATGACGAAGCATGGAAAGCTAGTCACTTCGAAAGAGGGCTCAGATCAAGTATAAGAGATCGAGTAATCACTCATGAAATAAAGAATTTTTCCCAACTAGTAAACAAATGTAAGTTGGCTGAAAAGAGTATTCCTGAGGCCAACCTAGAGAAGGAAAGAATACATCAAGGGAAGCGGGATTCCGGATCAAATAATAAGGGTGGAAATTCTTGGAAGAAAAAGCCAATGTTTAACCACAGGCAGAATGGGAGTAAGCCAACAAACAACCCCAACCTACCTAAGACTCCTTGCACAAAATGTGGGAAAAACCATGGCAATACTCAATGCCTTGCTGATACAGGTGTGTACTATAGATGTGGCAATCCAGGACATATATCTCGAAACTACCAAGTCTTGAAGGAGACAGTCCCTCAATCTAGACCACAGTTTTAAGGATGAGTATTTGCTTTGACTCAATAAGAAGTTGAGAAATCATCCAATTTGATTCAAGGTAACATTTCTATCTATAATACTCTTGTAAATGCACTATTTTACTTTGGAGCAACAAATTCTTTCATATCATATGCATGTGTCAAGAATCTGGGATTAAAAATCAATACTTTGCCATATGATCTATTTGTTTCTACACCCACCAATAGCCAAGTTTGTACTTCTCAAGCTTGCCTAAATTGCATTGTTCAGATGGAAAACTAAATGACTACCTTAGATTTGATTTGCATTCCAATGCATGATTTTGATGTCATTATCGATATGGACTTGTTATATATAAATAATGCAATACTTGATTGTTCCCGTAAAGTAGTATCCTTACCTGTCCATACAGCAACCTCAGAATCTAGGACTGAATCGACTTATTTATCTGCTGCCAAAGCTGTAAGATACCTAAAAGAAGGTTGCCAAGGGTTCTGTAGAAGTTAAAGTAAAAGAAGAAATTGAGAAAATTCCCATAGTAAATGAATTTCCAGAAGTATTCCCTAAAGATGTAAGTGGTTTACCCCCAAAAAGAGAAGTAGAATTTGCTATTGATTTGGTATCCGGTTCTAGCACAATATCGATTACTCCCTATAGGATGACTCCGACTAAGTTGGTCAAACTCAAGAAGCAAATAGAAGAGCTTTTGGAAAAGGGCTTCATCAGACCTAGTGTTTCACCATGGAGAGCCCTAGTTTTGTTCATTAAAAAGAAAGATGGAAGCATTAGGCTACGTATTGACTATAGGTAACTAAATAAGATCACCATTAATAACAAATATCCCTTGCCCAGAATAGATGATTACTAGATCAACTTGTAGGAGCTTCAACATTTTTGAAGATAGATCTAAGATTAGGATACCATCAATTAGGAGTGAAGGAAGAAGATATTCCTAAAACTGCATTTAGATCTAGGTATAGGTATTATGAATTCCTAGTCATGCCATTTGGTTTAACGAATGCGCCAGCTATTTTCATGGATTACATGAATAGGATTTTAGGCTTTACTTAGATCAATTTGTAGTTGTTTTCATTGATGACATCTTAATCTACTCGAAAAATGCAGAAGAAAATGAACAACATATAAGAATTGTGCTTTAAAGTTTAAAAGAAAACAAATTGTATGCCAAACTTAGCAAATATGAGTTTTGGTTGAATGAAGTAAAATTCTTAGGACATGTCGTTTCTGGAGGAGGAGTATCTATTGATCCTAGAAAAAAAGAAGCTGTCATACATTGGGAAAGACCAAAAACTGCATCAGAGATTAGGAGTTTCCTAGGACTAGCTAGTTATTATAGAAAGTTCATCAAGGGTTTCTCACAAATAGCCCTACTGTTAACCAAGCTAACTAGAAATAATCTACCTTTCGTTTGGAATAGTAAGTGTGAAGAAAGTTTCCAGGAGTTGAAGGTTAGGTTAACATCAACTCCAGTGTTAACCATACTTAATCTTCAAGAACCTTTTGTGACTTATACAGATGCATCCCTTTAGGGTTTAGGTTGTCTGCTAATACAACTAGGAAGAGTAGTGGCCTATGCATCCAGAAGTTAAGACCTCATGAACAAAATTACCCTACTCATGATCTAAAACTAGCAGCCATAGTCTTTACCCTTAAGATTTAGAGACATTATCTGTACGGTGCAAGTTTTGAAATCTTTTATGACCATAAGATCCTTAAATACCTTTTTGACCAAAAAGAGCTTAACATGAGGCAGAGAAGATCGATTGAATTCCTAAAGGACTACGATTTTACTCTTAAGTACCACTAGGAAAAGCCAACATAGTAGTCGATGCTTTAAGCAGGAAATCTATTCACCTGGCTAGGAAGAACAACTCTTAGAGGAATTCAGAGATATGAGCCTTGAAGTGTCAATTAACCCTAAAAGTTTGAAGATAAGTGCCCTAGTGATTAGGAATAATTTGGAAGATTTAATATTGGAAGCTTTACCTAGAGATCGTTACATCAAAGAAGTAGAAGAACTGATGGCCTTAGGAAAAGCAGAAGATCTTAAATTCAATGACAAAGGGTTACTGAAATTCAGAGATGGAGTGCATATTCCTAATCAAGAAAACTTTAGGGAAAACATTCTGAGGGAAGCAAATCAGAACAGGTATACCATCCATCCAGGAATAACAAAGATGTACCAGGATCTGAAAAGAAATTTTTGGTGGCCCAGAATTAAGAAAGAGGTGACACAATTTGTCAACAAATGTCTAACCTATCAGAATGTAAAAGCTAAACATAGAAAACCAAGTGGTTTTGTTACAACCTCTAGAAATCCCAAAAGGAAAATAGGACAGCATCTCAATGGACTTCATTGTAGGACTACCTAGAAATTCTTTAGGTTATGACTCCATATGGGTAATAGTAGATAGATTGACAAAATCCGCATGTTTCTTAGCTGTCAATGCTACCTTTACCTTAGACAAGTATGCTGAGTTATAGCTAAAAGAGATGGTCAAATTGCATGGCATTCCATGTGACATTATATCTGATAGAGACCCAAGGTTCACCTCTAGATTTTGGAAATCTTTACATAAAGCCATGGGTACAAAACTAAAGTTTAGCACTGCTTATCATCCTCAAATAGAAGATCAAACCGATGAGGATATGTTGAGGGCATGTGTGATTGAGTTCAAGGGGAATTGGGATAGATTCTTGCCATTAGCAGAGTTTACCTATAATAACAATTTTCAATCTAGCATCGAGATGGCCCCATACAAATTTCTGTATGGAAGAAAGTGTAGGTCACCTATTTGTTGGGTTCAACTAGGAGAAAGAGCATTGATAGGCCCAGAAATAGTGGACTAAACTTCAAGGCAAATTGAAATTATAAGGGATAAACTACTTACAGCTCAGAGTAGACAAAAGAGCTATGCAGATAAGAGAAAAATACCCTTGAACTTTGAGGAAGGTGATAGTGTTTTTCTTAAAATAGCACCAATTATAGCAATTGGCAGATCTATGAAGTCAAAGAAACTCAATTCGAGATACTTAGGCCCATTCAAAATCCTTGAAAATTTTGGCAACACCACTTACCCCCAAACTTGGCAAATATTCATAAATCATGTGTCTCAACTTAAAAAAAAACACCTCATATCTTTCACATGTCATTGAACATGAGAATGTATATTTACAAGAGAACATGACAGTAGAGATAAGACCAAATAGAATCATTGATACACGACTCAAATCATTGCAAAATAAGCAAATCCATCTGGTTAACGTAGTTTGGAGAGGATTATCCCAAGAGGAAGCAATATGGGAAACTAAAGAAAACATGAGAAGACATTATCCTGAGCTATTTGACTAAGGTAATTAAAAAAAAATCCTAATGTACGCTTATCTTTTAATTATATATGTTTATCGAATTTTGGGGACAAAATTTAATTTTAGGGGGAGTGAGTTGTAACATCTCGATCTTAGCACCTATTAAATATTTCTTCTAGTAATTAAGAAACACTTTTACTAAATATTGAGTATTCAATATTTAGGAGAAATTCTTATACAAAAGAATTTTTTTTGGGTCAAAATATTTAACTAAAAAGAAAATAAAATTTTATTAAATATCCAGTAATTAATATTACCTTACTTTCAATTTAGTCCTTACTTAAATAATTATTTAATAACTATAATACAAAAAATTATACTAATCTATATAATTGGTCTTGTGCATAAAATTGTTTTGGAACTAATAATAATAGTTATACATTATAATGATACATACATAAATATATATATATTAGTTAAATTAACTATATCATATATATACGTAAATATGGTACAACTCGTGGAGGAAGAATAAAATGAATATAATATATATATGGGATTGAAAATAAAAAAAAAAATATATATATAGAGTGGCAGCACGTAAAAGGTAGCTAGAAGGAATATGATCACACATGCAAGGACATGACAATAACCATAAGAAGCCTCCATGATCTCCATCACATTTGACAGTACACAACATTAGAGAAAAAGAGGTAACGTGACAGCACCTGATCTGCTTAAAGGCGTATGATAGCAAACCGTGAAACCCATGTGCTGAAACATTTCATTACCTGAAACCATGGCCACATGACAGTATAATACGTTAAGATACTTCTTGGCCATAAGAGATAGCTTTTTAAAACTAGCAAAAGAAGGGATATGTCAAAAATGGAAGGCAACCACACAAGCTGTAATATCCGCCAATTTTGGAATTTCGTAATTGACGGTATTACGGTTGTTGTAATGGAAATTTCCATTTTTTAATGGAATTGTTGGGTTAATTTTAATTTTCTATAGTTAATTTATTATTTTTGTGTATTATTGAGGGAAGTAGAGATAAATAATTAGACCGGGTATTTTAGTACGGATAATATTTTTAAAAATTGAGGAAAGATAAGAGAAAGAGGAAATTTTGTGAAGATAAAGTTGAGAGTCAAGGAATAAAAAGAGAGTAATCATAAGGTAAAGAGAAGGCCGAGTACCTATGAGGTCTAAAGAAGGACAAAAGTAAAATGAGGAACTAGGTGGCATTTAAAATATAGAAAATATCCAAATTGGAGAAATTATGAGTTTGCCACTATCAAGGTTAACCAAGAGTTACCTAGGGGCAAAGTAGTAATTTCACCCTAGGCGGGTATATATACGTGGTTCCACGCCTTTTTCCTCATTTCTCACTTTACTCTCTATCCTCACTCTCTCTTCTCTCTTTCTCTCTGCCTTCTCTTTACTCTCTCTCTCTACCTTTCTCCGGTGGTGGGGCGAGCCATTGGGGGCCAAACAACTTAGGGAACGCAAGGAATCGAGGTAAGGGTTCCGATTTACTGAACGTTTTCTCCATTTTCTAGTTTTAGGATTATTTAGGATAAAATCAAGATTCTGGCTTCGTTTCTCGATTAAAATTAGGGTTTTTGGTGCCTAAATGCTCTTAGACATCAAGGATGAGATCTTATGGAAGAAATCATGAAAAACAGTGAAGATTTGACCAGATTTGGGCCAAAACTGAGCCAAATCACATTCTGTCATGATCGTGGTGCCCAGGCGCCACACTTCTGAAAAGGAAGAGGAAGAAATAGGCTTGGTGCCTAAGCACCAAACATGTGTGTGGCGCCCAGACATTAGCCATTCCGAGGCTCTTCGTCTATTTTTCAAATGGCCATAACTCTTTCATCCAGACTCCGTTTTTAACAAACGTTATATCATTAGAAAGGTCTTTGAGTCTAGTTTCCAATGTATAAGTTTCATTTGCAAGTGATTTACTGGATGATAGTTATGACTAAAGGTCAGGGTTAGTGGTGACGATTTTCCTTATTTATTGTAGTTATTGATTTGGATTGATTCCAGGTGACTTTGGAGCTTCTTTGGCTTTGTTTCCTAGGACTTCTTATGTGGTAAACCTTATCAGTATCGAGGTGAGTGGATGAGCTTGCCATTTAAGTTTTATTAAATTATTTGGCCATGTCAATATAAATCCCATTGACACCGTAGTTAGAAATTCATCAATGAAATTTCTTAGTTAGTAGAATTAACTAGACTAAGAATTTCATTGAATGATTGTGGGATTTAATTTGTGGAATTTATTCTATGAGTTTGGAAGTTTATGATTGTTTGTACTTCTAGTTAATTATATTAATTAGAAAGTGGAATGTTTATCTTTGTTGAGTATGGAATGTGTGTAGAATGAGTGGATGGATTGTTGTGTGGAAAATGCATCACATATCATCATCTACACATTTATATTGCTTTTGAAATAGAAAAGAAAAGAAAAGAAATGTGGAAAGCAGAGGGTTGGTTTTCTGCAACGTGTGGATATATTCAAAGGTGTGTGCCTTTGGAATATACTCATTAAGGGTTGGTCTTCAATGGGTAGAGAGGGGGGATAGGCCTTGCATATTGCATTTGTACACATCGCAAGAGGGAAAACCCATTGACGCTCAGTCTTTAATGTGGTGTGTTGGAAAAGGTGTGGCAAATGCAAACATACATCATGCATTACGTAATGCATTTTGGAGTGATTGTTTACTTATGCTTTTTATGTGTTTGAGGATTGTTTTATGGTTTGTTTGTGAGATTGTAAACTCACATTGAACTGCGGGTTTTGGTGCGTAGTAAGGTATGTTATATATATATATATATATTATATTTTGTACTGTTTTGTATTAATGGTTTTTATTCTGATTATGGTAGTGAGGCTAGTATTTACACTTGTGCCCTATTTCCTTGCATAGTCATTTACTCACTGAGTTTTTATAAAACTTACACTCTCTATTACTATTTTCAGATTTAGTAGTTGAGGAGGTTGGGAAACTGCTGGAGGTTAGCGGCTTGGAAACATACTCCATGTAGTCGAAAAATACTATCTAAACCTATAAAAACACTCTGTAATCCTATAAGCCACCTAGGTCATGCTGTATCTAGAGGGGTTTACTTATTTAATTGTAATTTACTTTATAAATTATGGGCTACCACTGAGGTATCCCTGGGTTTGTAAGATTATTAATATTCCCATTTTTTTGGGGCGTGACAAAATGGTATCAGAGGGGAGATTTGAGTTTAGGTCTCTTATAGATTACAAAGCAATGGCGTTCTTTATGGGCCCTTCCCCATTGTCGTGAACTGCGCAGCATGACCATGGGTTTAGGTTCTATAAAAAGTACTATAGGATGTTAAGTTTTTTTTTTGTGACTTACTCCTCGGTGGGATAAGTGAGTAAGTCAGAAATAATCTTATTATCATAAGAAGTGCTAGTGCTTATATGCAGGTGGTTGGATCCAGATATAGGAGAAATCCTCAGAGCATAGAGAGCTTATAAGCTCAGTCCAAATATAGCTTTGCTACATTACGATTGAGGTGCTTCTAGTTATTTCGATCAGTGTGTGGATGCATGTGTTGTTTTATATTGTGGAAATACGGGATTTCCATGTGATGCAATGTTAACTGTGATATTTTATTTCTTTCAATTTGGTATGTTGTGGTATGTAAACTTAGCTGTTTACTAAAAGGTATGTATATGTTTATATATATGTATCTGTAATAGGATTGTAAGTGGTAAGTGAGAAACCGAGATATCGGCTATTAATTATAATGGTATGATAAGACTTGTCTTGTCAATGTGTAGTGGTTGTATGAATACATTTATATATATTATAAAGTTAGAGAAAACTTGGTGACATTTCTTGTGGTGGGTTTCCGTTTATATTTTGCACAAATTTTCATTTATATATATTTAATGAATTCTAGAAATTGTGTTATTAGGAGAAAAGGGGGAAATGGTTATATTATATCTATAACCTAAATACATTACATATATTCATGTATTGTATTGTATTTTTCTATCGTTATGAAACACATACCTATGAGGTGTGTGGGCATTCTTTATGGTTTGTGTGATTAGTTAAGTGGAGTGAAGGACTTCTTTTATTGGTTTTGATACTATTTAGTTCTTGGTGGCAAACAAAATATTTTCATGGATTAAAAAAAATTTCTTGTAAGGATTTCTAGAGAATTTGGGAAAATTCATGAAAATTATTTGTTTTGAGATTTAATTACTCTAAATTGCCTCATAAATATTATTTTGACTTAGCAAGCCAAAGAAAGAAGAGGAAGAGTGTAAATAGATTTTTGGGAAATTTTTTTCCAAAAATTCTTGAAGAGCGAAAAACCTAGGTTATCTATTGAGGGTTTAGACTTGGTGCCTTAGGTGCCAAGAGGGAGTTGGTGGCTGAGAGTTTAAGGCTTCTTTTAGGTGTTTTTATGTGATTACTTGGGATTTTCTAAATCAATACATATGTGGACGGGCGTATAGTCCATCCTCCTAAGTGTTGATGGCATTCTAGGTAAGCCGTGTGTGAGCAGATACTTCAACCAAGTTATTTTGAGTTGAAGTTGGATGTTGGAGGTTGAAGTATATAGGAGCTATTAGAAAGAAAGAGAGCACAAGAGGGAGAATGGTTATGTGTGAAGTGTTTATGGCTAATATATAGGATCCTGAGAATTGAACTGGTTGTAGTCCCTCTAGTCAGGGTAATTCTCTGGCTAGATGATAGCGATCTTGATGTTTGGGAATGTGAAAGTTCAAGTGAGTACTATTAGTAGGCAGTAAGCTAAGGCTGTTTCTTTTACAGCCAGAAGGCATACCTTAAGATGAATCTGGAGGAGAGAACATAAGTTGTTAGAGTTGGGATGCATACTTGAGTATGTATCTCATAGAAATCTAGCAGTATGGGAGGTCAGGTTGAGGGAACTAGTGTAGATTGTGTAGTTCTCTTGAGAGAGACACTTTACTGAGGTAGGAGGTGATATAAGGGTTATTGGAGTGAGTTGTAAATCTTTTAAGGCAACTTGATTAGGTTACACAGTATGGTTGGAGGTTCGTTGGTGATAATACAGTGTGGTGAGTGTGCTTAGATAGATAGGATTAGCCTTTGAGAGAAGAAAGGACTCATGAAACAAGTTCTCAATAGTCAATGGGTGAGGATATAGTCGGTGTGGGAATGTGAAGATACGTGAAGTCCTTACCTGAGAAGGTCAGATAAGGTAGAAGGTATTTTATGAACGTTTCTATCTTAGTGAGAGGGTGGAAACCTCATGACTTTTAAATGGTCTGAGTGTGTTATGGATAGGCTTTTGGCTTGAGTGTCACTTGAGTTAGGTAGAATTGATGGTGGATGCTTGATGTTGTAAGTTAATGAGAGGTATGGCCCATAGTGTGTACATATTTGTGATTATGGAACACGCTTGGTAGGTTGAATTCGATCGAGGATGATTGAGGATCTTTCTATATTGGTAGAGTGAGTTTCGAGGGTGTTCCATGTTGAGGGTAAGGGAATGATGCCATGAAAATGGCCTAGGATGAGTTTAGGTTAAACCTAAACTCATTGGTGCTAGAGAAAGTGTCTTAGGAGCATGTGCGTTAGTTTGAGAGGGAATGCATTTGGGTGTATGTGGAAACGTGATGACTCATATATGAACATACGTAGAGTGTGCATATATGTGTAGTTTTGTAAAACCCTAAATATAAATTTCTTTGGGGAAGTGTGGGGGTAGGCTTAGTTTAATTTCATAAACTAAGGTAGAGGTTTTGGCCTGTAAGTTAATGCATTTCAGTTATAGACATGTTCTTATTGACCTATTGTTGGTCTTGGACATGACCCATCGGACCGAGAGATGGGATAAGTTTAGTGTACGCGAAAGTCCGGTAAGACTTAGAGTGGAGGGGTTTACCCTAGAAATCAATGGAGTGATTCATTTCATGAGTTAGATTTCTGGGGTAATCATTCTTGTGACTTTAGCTACTTGACATTGTGGAAATTCAAGTGTTAACGTCCAGAAAGAAATGAAAGTTGGGACCCACTTTCTTTTTGTGAGATTTGCATTAATTAGATAGTCATTAGTTAGCGCTGTAGGTATGGCTCAGGTGTATTCTTGAGGTCAAAAACCGATAACTACTAATATAGAACACAGGGACTATGACCATAGGGAATGCACCTGAAAATAGGAAAGGGTTGAGGAACAGGCTTATAGGGATATCTAGTCCGTGAAATCACAAACTCACGTGACTGGATTCGTGAGTGGGTATCCCATGGGATCGTAGATCTATGGGACGATTGTTTGTGTGGTGTGTATATGGCTTTATGTATAATTTATTTTCTTTTTATTTATTTAAATAATTTATTTTTATTGTTGTGGCTGTGGATAGTGGACATGATGGCAATATGGAAGCCCGGGTTAAGCCAAATACTGAAAGGGCAACCTGCTGATATTGGGATGACGCCTTCGGGCGGGGTGCATATATTTTATATTATTGTGATATATGCATGTGGATTATGTTTGTGGTGCTTATAATATAACG
Source organism: Biancaea sappan (assembly GCA_037074585.1). Lineage (NCBI taxonomy): Eukaryota > Viridiplantae > Streptophyta > Magnoliopsida > Fabales > Fabaceae > Biancaea > Biancaea sappan. The sequence continues at coordinate 40,272,817 of CM073491.1, read as the reverse complement.
TGTAGGATTTATGAGGTTAATGATTGAGAGGTAGTACATAATGGTATCAAGATATGCTCTGTGTAAATCACGAGCAAGATACTATATTGTACATATGCTTTCGGGGACGACCGGATACAATATGGGATAATTATCCCAAGGGCATTTTATTTATTTTATTTTATTTATTTGTTTATACTTTTGGATGTGGCCGTTTCGAGGTTGAGTGGTAGAGGAACTTATGTGTGGTAATTCTTAAGCCACCTTAAGTTCCTTAACTTTGTTTATGGCAATAATTATCAGAACGACACAGATATGACACCTTTCCAAGCTTCATATAAGAGGTTCTGTGCTTTAGTTTTTGATCTTGGAGCAATTTATGCTCATCCTTGAGTGAGGGAGGTTATGGAGCTCCATAGTCTATTGGAGCTATATAACTGTTGGGGACTTTAGTTTTTATTTCTATTTTTGTTCTAGAAAATGTGGGGCTTTGTGAGTGGCAGTATATTTATACTTTAATTTTTAATGGAAGCTTGAAAGTGCCACATTTCATCCATTATCGTGGTGCCTTTCGAGGTTCCTAGTAAGTTTTTGAATTCGGAGGACCGAATTCTTTTAAGGTGGTGGAATGTAATATCTGCCAATTTTGGAATTTCGTAATTAGCGGTATTATGGTTGTTGTAATGAAAATTTCCATTTTTTTAATGGAATTGTTGGGTTAATTTTAATTTTCTGTAGTTAATTTATTATTTTTGTGTATTATTTAGGGAAGTGGAGATAAATAATTAGACCAAGTATTTTAGTGCAGATAATATTTTTAAGAATTGAGGAAAGATAAGAGAAAGAGGAAATTTCGTGAAGATAGAGTTGAGAGTCAAGGAATAGAAAGAGAGTGATCATAAGGTAAAGAGAAGGTCGAGTACCTATGATGTCTAAAGAGGGACAAAAGTGAAATAAGGAACTAGGTGGTATTTCCAAATTGGAGAAATTATGAGTTTGCCACTATCAAGGTTAACCAAGAGTTACCTAGGGGCAAAGTAGTAATTTCGCCCTATGCGGGTATGTATAGGCAGTTCCATGCCTTTTTCCTCATTTCTCACTTTCCTCTCTCTCCTCACTCTATCTTCTATCTTTCTCTTTGCCTTCTCTCTACTCTCTCAACCCTTCCAACCGAGCTCCGGAGAACCTTTCTCCAGTAGTGGGGCGAGCCATTAGGGGCCAAACAACTTAGGGAAAGCAAGGAATCGAGGTAAGGGATCCGATTCACTAAACATTTTCTCTATTTTCTAGTTTTAGGGGTATGTGAGATAGCATATAGATTCTAGCTTCGTTTCTCGATTAAAATTAGGGCTTTTGGTGTCTAAATGCTCCTTAGACATCAAGGATGAAATCCTATGGAAGAAATCATGAAAAACGGTGAAGATTTAGCCAGATATGGGCCAAAATCGAGCCAGATCGCATTTTGTCGCGATCGTGGCACCCAAGCGCCACACTTCAGGAAGACGAAGAAATGGGCTTGGCGCCTAGGCGCCAGGTGTGGCGTCGAAGCACCAAGCATGAGTGTGGCGCTAGCCATTCCGAGGCTCTTAGTCTATTTTTCAAATGGCCATAACTCCTTCATTCGAACTCCGTTGTTAAGAATCGTTATATTGTTGGAAAGCTCTTTGAGTCTAGTTTCCAATGGTATAAGTTTCAATTGTAAATGACTTACTGAATAATAGTTAGGACCAAATGAATGACCAAAGGTTAGGGTTAATAATGAGGCTTTTCCTTGTTTCGTGTAGTTATTGATTTGGGTTGATTCTAGGTGACTTTGGAGCTTCTTTGGCTTTGTCTATTGGGAATCGGCATCTTGCCATTTAAGTTTTATTAAATTATTTGACCAAGTCAATATAAATCCCATTCACACTACAGTTAGAAATTGATTAATGAAATTTCCTAGTTAGTGGAAATAACTAGACTAAGAATTTCATTGAATGATTGTGGGATTTAATTTGTGGAATTTATTCTATGAATTTGGAAGTTTATGATTGTTTGTACTTCTAGTTAATTATATTAATTAGAAAGTGGAATGTTTATTGTTGTTGTAGTATGGAATGTGTGTGGAATGAGTGGATGGATTGCTGTGTGGAAAATGCATCACATATCATCATCTGCACATTTATATTGCTTTTGAAATAGAAAAGAAAAGAAAAGAAATGTGGAAAGCAGATGGTTGATCTTCTGCAAGTTGTGGATATATATTTGGAATACACTCATTGAGGGTTGGTCTTCAATAGATAGAGAGGGGGGATATGCCTTGCATATTGCATTTGTACACATCGCAAGAGGGAAAACTCATTGAGGCTCAGTCTTCAACGTGGTGTGTAGGAAAGGGTGTGGCAAATGCAAATATACATCATGCATTACATAATGAATTTTGGAATGATTATTTACTTATGCTTTTTATGCATTTGAGGATTGTTTTATGGTTTGTTTGTGAGATTGTAGATTAGCGTTGAACCGTGGGTTTTGATGCATAGTAAGGTGTTATATATATATATATATTATATTTTGTACTGTTTTGTGTTAATGGTTTTAATTCTGATTATGGTAGTGTGACTGGTATTTGCACTTGTGCCCTATTTCCTTGCACAGTTATTTATTCTCTGAGTTTTTATAAAACTCACACTCTCTATTGCTGTTTTTAGATTTAGCAGTTGAGGAGGTTGGGAAACCACTGGAGGTTATCGGCTTGGAGAAATACTCCACGTAGTCGGAAATTACTATCTGAACCTATAGAAATGCTCTGTAATCCTATGAGCCACCTAGGTCCTGCTGTATCTAGAGGGGTTTACTTATTTAATTGTAATTTACTTTGTAAATTATGGGCTATCACTAAGGTATCCCTAGGTTTGTAAGAATATTAATATTCCCATTTTTCGGGGTGTGACACAAGCCATGTGAAATAATATGATTTTCCATCCATTTCTGCATGCTTTCTTTTCTCTTTATAGTAGGATGCTTTCCAACTTAGGGATCTTTAACCATGAAGGAAACTATATAAATAAGGAGGCTCGGTTCCCTCATTTCTTGCACAAAACCGAGAGTGATAAAGGAAGAGAGTTAAATTGAGATTGAGAGTTCCTTTTTGCTGCAAAAACTGTCTTTTACTGTCAGAAAATCAAGAGGAAAGAGTGAACTATTTTTGTGTCTTCCTCTATCCAAATCAAGCTGAGAAGATCCACCTAGGAGTGAGCCAAGTTTCTGCAAGGTTGAACCGTGAGTTCCTTGAGAAAACCAATGTAGAATCAAGAGCTAAAAACCACGTGAAGTTATTGGGTAAGTTTTGGAAAATTTGAGTTTTAGGGTAAATGCCTCTTTAGCTTTTTTTTATAGGTAGAAATGGTCACATAGGTCCTAAAAACACCTAAGAAAGAGATTTTGGCAGGTTTTAGCTTATGATTCACAAACAAAAATGTGAAACACAAAATAGGGACTAAAATGAAAGAAACAAAAAGTTTGTATAGGCTGTTTTAATTTTATTAAAAAATATATTCTAGGACTAGGGACCTAGGTGAAACTAATTATGAACTTAGATCTTGCAAATGATAAAGGGAAAATATTGCGAGAGGGACATATGTGAATAATAGAAAAGTTTATAATTCTCATTAAAGAAATTTAAGAAAATTCTGGTTTTAACTAGAGTTTAATTCTATGTAATATATTGATTAAGAACTACGTTACTGTGATTAAATTAGCTATTTGTATCATTAACTGAAAATTTATGAAATTATATTTATACTTGTATTTACATATATTATACATGAATAAATACATGTGGTATATTTTATATTTCATAAGTATGTCATCTATTTTACACCTATAATTTTATGTCCATCTAAGTATATTCATATATGAGTATACGTACACCAAAAATTCATATCCATAAGTGTATATGTTGATTTTATAAGATTATATGTAAATTTATTATTTACAAATTTATAAGCATTTAATTAATTAAGCCATATGTTTTAAATATGGACAATTAATTAAGCTATATGGGTACATATAAATATAAATATATATATATATATGTTTTATTTTAAGAAAGGTAATTATATATATATGTATATATACATAAATGTCCTTTAGATTAAGTTTTATATATATGTGTATTTGGGAGTTAATGATATTATGTAAAGACTTAGCTTGAGATGAGATTTAAGCTAAACCCAATTTGGAATAAAATTAGGAATTTAGTAAACAGGGAAAATGGTATTTTAGGGCCTTTTATTCAAGATTTTAAATAAGGTTGTATGTATATTGTTTAGGCCAGAATTCATGAAATGAATTCCCAGAAGGATAGAGTAGCTGCTTGAGCTAAAAGTCAGACTACCAAGTCCAGGTAGCTTAGCAATTCATAAAAGCTTGTTTTTACTACTTGTAGTTTAACAATTTATAAAAGCATTTCTTTTCCAAATTTTATTTGTGAAAGCTTGAATTACCATGAGCATGTATGAGGCATACAACGATTAAACTCTATTTCCATATAGAGAATGTAGAGTTAAACTATTTCCAAAGTAGAGAACCAAATTCACACGTGTTCCACAGAGAGAACAAAGCGCAAGTACTTGAGACCCACAAAGAAGTCATAGCTTCATATTCCACAGAGAGAATTGAAGTGAACTGCGTGATATATGATAATGATTTATGTTACCTACATATATATTTATGGATGATATTTACGAACTTATTATGCTTTTATGACTGAAATGGTATTTTAAATGTTTAAGAAAAACATGCTACCTACTAAGATATCTTTATCTCACTTTTTGTGTTTTCAACTAACCATTTCAGGGGCTGAGTATAAGGAAAAGGCATAAAGATTGATTGAACTATAGATGTATCAAGTTGGAATACACAAGTTTATTAAAGTTGGAATAATAGACTTTTATGTCTGGAAGTTGAATCTTTATGTATGACAAATTTATGATTTGTATTACGAACAATTGTGGAATTTTCATTTTTCTTTTTAGTAATGCATGTTTTCTTTTTTTTTTTTATATACGGGCAGTAAGCATTATAATTTGATATGAAAAAAAAGATTTTAGAAAAATAAGGACATTACACTCAATGAGGGGAATCTTCCTCAATATTTTTAGGCAGATGCGGTTAATAACACTTGTTAAATAATGAATAGAGCCTTAATTAGACCAATTTTAAACAAAACCCCATATGAGCTATATAGAGGAAGAAAGCCCAAATCTCTCATCTCCATGTATTTTATTGCAAATGTTTTGTCTTGAACAATAGGAAAGAGAACATAGGAAATTTTGATGCCAAAGCCGATGAAGCTATTTTTATTGATTACTCTAACACTAGTAAAACATATATAGTTTACAACAAAAGAACTCTTACTGTTGAATAATCTATACATGTTGCTTTTAAAGAACATAACTCCTCTCTTAAGAGTAATGATGATCAAAATGGAGTGCTAGACTTCTTCAAGGATCTATCTTTAAATGATGAAGTAGAGAAAGGATAAGAATTTACTCCAAAGGAGGACATTGACTATGAAGAGGATGCCAATCTACCTCAAGAAGAAGTAAAATTTCAGGAAGAAGAGCTACCAAGTAACAATGATGAACTTCCAAAGGATTGGAGGTATACAAAAAGCCATCCTAAGGAACTCATCATTGGTGATACATCTCAAAAGGTAGATACTCAAAACTCTATTAGAAATATTAGTAACCACTTAGCCTTCCTTTCACAAGTTGAACTAGAAAATATTGATAATGCAATTATTGATGAAAATTGGGTCTTTGCCATGCAAGAAGAATTAAATCAATTTAAAAGAAGCCAAGTTGAGGACTTAGTCCTTAGACCCAATGATCATTCAATAATTGGCAGAAAATGGGTTTTTAGAAACAAACTTGATGAAAATGGAGTAGTGGTTAGAAATAAAGCTAGACTTGTCGCAAAAGCTATAATCAAGAGGAAGGAATTGATTATGATGAAACTTTTGTACCCATGGCTAGGCTTGAAGCCATTAGAACGATGTTGGCATTTCCATGCATAAATATTTTCAAACTTTTTCAAATGGATGTTAAAAGTGCTTCCCTCAATGGCTATATCATGGAAGAAATTTATGTTGAACAACCTCCTGGTTTTGAAAACCATGATAAGCCTAATCATATTTATAAACTAAAAAAGGTTCTTTATGGTCTTAAACAAGCTCCTAGAGATTGGTATGAGAGATTGAGCTCATTTCTTTTGGAAAATGGTTTTTCTAGAGGAAATGTTGATATAATTCTATTTTTCAAATAGGGAAATCATTATTTAATCATTGTTAAAATTTATGATGATGACATGATTTTTGGTGCTACTAATGAAAGCTTATGCAATGAGTTTGCTAAGATCATGCAAGGTGAATTTGAAATGTCAATGATGGGAGAACTCAACTTCTTCCTTGGGCTCCAAATCAAACAAATGGAACATGGCACATTTGTGAGTCAAACCAAATATGCCAAAAAGTTGCTGAAGAAATTTGAAATGGAGAATGCTAAACCTATTTCCATACCTATGAGCACCTTAACAAATTTGGACAAGTATGAAGAGGGTAATACCCTATGACAAAACAAAATATAGAGGTATGATCGACTCCCTTTTATATTTAATAACTAGTATACCATATATTATGTTTAGTGTATAGAGGTGTGCACGCTTTCGAACTTGCCCTAAGGAATCTCATTTTAAATCTGTTAAAAGAATTTTTAGATACTTGGTTGGAACATCTAAAATGAGTTTATGGTATCCTAAAGGATTTTCAAATGTTTTAACTGACTACTCAGACACTAATTTTGTAGGTAGCAAAACTAATAGAAAGAGTACAAGTGGAACTTGCTGATTCTTGGTAATTTTCTTGTCTCTTGGTTTAGTAAAAAGCAAAATAGTGTTGCTTTATTCACAACTAAAGTTGAATATATTGTAGCTAAAAGTTGCTGTGATCAAGATGAAGCAACAATTAGAGGATCTTGGTGTTTCTCTTGAAAATATACCTATTAGATGTGACAATACAAGTGCTATATATTTGTCCAAAAATCCTATACAACACTCTAAAACTAAACATATTGAAATTAAACATCATTTTATAAGAGATCATGTTCAAAAGAAAGATGTCTCTCTTGATTTTGTACAAATGGATTTCCAATTGGCTGACATTTTTATAAAGCCTCTAGCTAAGGATAGATTCAGCTTTATAAGGAGAGAACTTGGGATGGCAAATCCAAATGAACTATAAATTATTATTTTCCATTGCATTCATTTTAGACTTATAGTTCTTTGATTGATCCTCTTTACTAACTTAAGCATCAGAGTGTCCACTAAAAGTGTTTTGCAGGCTTGAATCCTCAAAATATCCTCTAAGTCACTCTTCTCCCAAAAGCTTCTATCAAGTCATTAAAATTTATGGTTCTGCAATAAATTAGTCAACTATCTTCAGCTTATCAATTGACTAAATGCTCAACAGATAAAATGTTTTTAAACTTTGATGAAATCAGTCGACTGTCTTCAGTGAATGAGTTGACTAATGACCCTCTGTCCAAAATTCTTTTAAAGTGCAGAAGTCATTAGTCGACCAATCAAAGGCAATCAGTCGACTAATGACCCTCTATCCAAATCTCTATGTAAAGTGCATAAGTCATCAGTCGACTAATCAAAGCCCATTAGTCGACTAACATATCACTGGTCGTCGATTAATGGAATGAGCGCCAGGCGCTAGTGTGGGCACCAGGTACTAGTACAAATGCTAGGCACTAAGCCTAGTGCTGAACACTAAAGCGTATTTTTCTAAAAGTACCCAAGAGCCATTAGTCGACTAATCAACCCTCGACAGTCAACTAATTCAAGTTTGCATAAAAAATTCCCAAATCAGCTATGATCAATCAACTAATGCACCCCCAATAGTTGACTAATGAGTTATTTATTCAAATGCATATAAGAGGAAAGTTAGACTTTCAGAGCTTCATTTTGAAATTTCCTCAGTGCCTCTTTCTTGCTCTCTCTCAGTTGACTATGTCACTCTACTTTCCAAGGACTATTTTCTCCAGTTTTCTCCATTTCAAGCTCAAGATTTGAAGGCTTCAGGGTTTCTTAGGGCTCTTTAATCGATTAGGTTTAGATTTCACTTCCTTCTCTGTGATTTTGAATTTCTTCACTCTCTAAACGACTTCCTCCTCCAAACGACCTTGAACAAAGGATGTCTCAAGCCGACCAATGGGGAATCTCCTAAAACCTAAGCAGGCGCTGAAGTTTAAGCAAACGTTCAAAAAATGAAATGTGTCCTCAGTAGACACCTTGACTAGAATTACTTTTCCCTTAAGAACTTTGAATTTATTAGGTTACTGAACGATTATGGAATGAGAAATTTTGTTAGTTGTAGAAGTATATGGAGTAAGGAAGTGATTAAAACCTTATACACTAATATGGAATATAGTGCTAGGAAAGGAAAAATTGTTTCATATGTGAGAGGTTTGAGAGTGTGAGGAAACTCTGGCTAGAATTTTAGGTATTCCTATACCTAATCCTGATGATTTATGCTTCATTGAACTACCTGCGTCCCTTAATCCCATATTTTACAACAAGCTAGAAGTCTTCAACTGCATATTAAGGATAGAGGACTGGAAGGTTAAGAAATTAGGGTTAGTGAGATGGGTGCCAATGACAGACATTTTTTTAATGCTATAACACATTCTGTTTAATAAGTCTAGAAGTTTTGCAAGTATTTCTGAATTAGAATACTTTGTTATGGTTGTATCGTGCAAGTAAGGGCATTCAATATCCCTCATTTCATCATGAAATGGATGGAATCGTGCACTCAACGAAAGTCTCATCTTCTATATGCTAGCATTATTACACGAATACTTGAGGATGCCAGTATAATTGCCCACTTTGTACGAATGATGAAATCCTCTGTCATCGATGAAAATTCTCTTAGGAGAATGAGGCTCATTTACCTTAAAGAGGAATGGCTAAGAGGAGAAGCAAATAAAACTGTCCAGAGAGCAAGAGAAAGAAGAAAAAGAGAAGCTGAAGTTGATGTGGATAGTGAGGGGGATACAGACATAAATGAAGATGAGGAAATGCCTCCCGAACCATTTGACCATGGATTATAATCTGGAGAGCAAACCAGACTACTGAATGAACTACTTGATCATTCAACCACTATGATGGGTATATGATGGTTAAGATGAAAGATGGCATAGAGACTCTTGGAGCTAGAATCTTTCACCTGGAAACCACTTCGGCATCTCAGACCAAGGAGATTTATGACCTGTCAAAGTTGGTTCATGCCCTCTGTCATCAAGATTGAGTTGCCTTAGGGATTGAGGATAAAGACCCCCATTCTTTTTCTTGATGACAAAAGGGGAGAAGATTTATTGTTTTATGCTTTATGTTTTATGTTGAACTAACATTATAATTTTTATGAAATTAATGATTTTGATATATAATTTCTCTGTTCCTCATTTACTTATAATTGCTTATCTCTGATTATAATGTTTCTGTTATATAACTCTAATATGTTGATTTGCAGCGCTATTCTAAAAAGATATATAATTTAGGAGGAGTCTTTCCTTTCTTGAACCATTGTTTCAAAATATCCTTTAAATTTGTTTATCATCATCAAAAAGGGGGAGATTGTTGACCCCATTGCATTCAAAGCTTTCTTAAATTTTGATGATCAACAAACAAATTTAAATAATATTTTCTTGTGCTTTAATGTCTACATTTTCAGGAAAATATCTCAAGACAAAAATAATTCATTAAGAGCTCAAGTAAAGGTCTTTTTCTTTTTGTCTCATTTAGAAAATCTTGTAAAAGCTTTTGAATGGCAAGAGAAATTATTTGTAAATCTTTTTAAAGTTGGAAATGGATTCTTGATCCTTGGAATTTGCAAAAACTTTAGAAATACATGAACAGGAACCATCAATCGACTAATACACATGCATTAGTTGATTGTGATAAGTATGGCTGGAACCCAAGAGGGGGGTGAATTGGGTTAAATAAAAATTTTCTTAAAAGATAATTGGAAGTTCAAGCTAATTTAAATGCTCAACAAAAATTCGTTGACAATACAGAAAATAGAGTAATATCAAAATGAAAGAAGATATAGTGCAATTAATTAAATGCAAGACTTTAAGCAGTTAAAGAGATAAGGAAAAGAGATAAGCACAAATATTTATACTAGTTTAGCTTAGTCCAAGCCTACATCCAGTCTTCAAGAACACTTCTTGAGTTTTTCATTATAAACCATAAGTTTATGTAAAAGGGCACTTGTTAGCCACTACAACAGAGATCCTTTTCTTTCCAAGGGTGTCTCTCCCCCTCGTAGATTTGTTTCCTCACAAAAGCAGACTCAAGGAAAGAACTTCCTTGATACACTCAGAGAAAAATGGTTTTTTAGAAGAAACTCTCAAAACAGAGTGAATATGACAGTAATAAGCTCTTCAGGAATACAGAGATTTGAAGAAGATTCACTTTAAGAATATAAGGCACACTTAATATATTTTCTCTAATTCTTTGAACCTCCTTAAGGCTGATATTTAAAGACCAAAGAGGAATAAAGCCGTTGGAGATGAATCCCATAATAGATCTACATGATGTCAGCAAAAACTAGTCGTTATAACACATTTTCTGATGTCGGTGGTCGACCATTGCAGCACGATGGTTGACCAGTGAGTTCTAGAATTGATTTACCAATTACGGTGGTCGACCAGTCACATTACATTGGTCAACCAGTGCTTACTCTCATTCATCTACTGGAGTTGGATGGTCAACCAGTGGAATGGTGGTGGTCGACTAGTCTTTAGAGGTTTAAAATATTTTCTTTACTGGAACATGATGGTTGACCAGTGTCTAAGGAGTGGTTAACCAGTGAGATGCTGTCTTGCTCACTGGAGTCCATTGGTCGACTAGGGAAGGAAGAGTGGTCGACCAGTGTGTCACCATTATTATAGTATTTTGCTTCTTGACTTCTTTGGTCGACTAGTGTAGGTAGGGTGGTCTACCAGTGTGATATCATCATTATAGTCTTTAGCTTCTAGACTCCGTTGGCCGACTAGTGCAGGTAGGGTGGTCGACCAGTGTAAAGGTAAAATTCAAAAGTCTATAGAAAATGAAGTCTCATTAATTAGACATGCACTATTTTAAGTTGTTTTGTCATTCATCAAAATTAGATGTTGCTTTAAATGCAATGAGTTCAACAATCTCCCCCTTTTTGATGATGACAACCAAATTAAAATAGGTGAATGATTGACATACTCCCCCTGAATTATATATCCTTTGGTAAAAAGAAAAAATAAGAAGCAGACAAGACAGATTAAGCATTAGTACCATAATCATTAAATATAACACTAAGAAGTAGAGATATGTTCAGGATATATAAGAGCATTAATAAAGTTAAAGAGTAGCAAACATAATAAAGAATAATCCCTAAAACAATAAATACTTTTCCCCCTTTGTCATCAACAAAAAGAAGGGGGGAAAGCCCTTAGTCCTGAATTTCTATGGCTGCTACTCAATGCCTTTGGTGAAGATCATGAAGTATATCCTTAATCTGATGGAGTTCAAGGGCTTGAGCAGAAGAAGCTACTTCCAATGATTAAAGTCTGGAATTTAGAGAATCCATTAAAGTAAGCATGTGATTTAAGTTGTCTAATAAATCTCGCAGCATATGAGATGATGTATCAGTAGAAGTGGAAGGACCGGTTGAGGGAGCTACTAGTGGAGTTGCCTCTTCTTCTTCTTCAGAATCTTCTTCACTGCTAGTGTCTTCTGGTCTAGTACTCATGCCATTCTCTCTTCTTTCTCGAGCCCTCTTCATAGTCACATTCTCAAGAGCTCTTCTCCATTCATTTCTAACTAACTCAAAATTAATCCACCTCAAGGAGTTTTAATCAATGATGGAGGCGGGTTTCATAACATTAAAGTGATTGTTGATTTTGCAGTGTTTAATGATCTTGGAGACTATGTGAGCATATGGCAGAGGAGTATGTTGTTTTAAGACACTAGAGGTCATCCGTTCCATAATGAGATGAGGAATATTAAATTGAGTTCCATTTAAGATATAGGCCATAATAAAGAACTCGAATTCACTTCCTTCGGCCCAATTTCCAGGTTTGTTGATAAAAATAAGTAAAACATCGAGCAATAACCTATCATTAGCATCCATAGAGTTGATTTTGATTCCCTGACCAGAGTATTCAACTTCCCTATTGATAGTCCTATAAGTTTCTTCTTTGTTATAATTAATAGAGCTTAGAGAATAATAACTATCAGAGAAACACAGATACGAGTTATCAGGAGGTGGAATTCCAATGATTTCAGCAAGTTGAGTTTCACTGAAGAGAATTTTAGTTCCTCTGACCTCAGTAATACATATCCCCCTTCTTGAATTATATTCAAATGTAGTGTAGAATGCTTTAACAACTTCATCTGACTAATGACCCTTATATTTTACAAAATTCTTCACACCCATATTTTCCAGACAATCAATGAAAAACATATTTCTTTGAGCAAAATAATCCCAATCTAAGTATTTGCTGAGAAGAACTTTTCTATATTGGAATAATTGGGCATACCTTTCTTTGTGTTCCTGAGTGACCAGAAGATCCCCCATAGGTAGAGTACTTGGATTTTTGGTCTTAGTCTTCTTTGATCATGAAGATGAAGCCATTGAAGAAATTTGAAAAATCCTTGGGGAATACGAGGTTAGGGCAAAACTAGGAGAGGAGGCAATGTGTTGCTATATTTGGGCTGAATGCTTTGAAAAAGCCCTAGAACATGCGATTTGGGATGAAGATGAGGATTAAAGTTCAAAAACTTTGAAGAAGTTTTACTTGCGAGACGAGGAGACTTGGTCGACTAGGAGAGCAGGGGAGTTCGGCCAACGTGAAAAGTGAAGAATGATTTTAGAATCATTGTTCCTCAATATATATATGCATTATTAAATGAGCATTGGTCAACCAATGTATGTTCACCGATCGACCATCGAGGGACTGAGAAGCGAGGAGAAGCTTACTGTCAAGCCTTGGTCGACCATCATGAATGAACTGGTCGACTACTCCTCACAAGAATAGCCTTATTTACCCACTGTCTCTAGTTGGTCGACCAGTCTAAGTACCTTGGTTGACCACTTGTCTTATGTTGCAAAATTATTCACTCAACGTTCAGCATTCTTCTCTTGGCGCTGGGCGTTGGTTCAATATAGGCTTCGTTGGTCGACCACTGATAAGAGCGTTGGTCAACCAACCAACTTTAGAATAAAAAAAAATCTTATTGGTTTCAGAGTGTAAATGGATGAGGGAGCCTTAGGGGTTTTTTATGAGAATAAATTCCTGCAAAATATTGTTAGTGGACACTTCGAAGCTCAAGTTAGTAGGGTGAAATATTATAAAAAGGACTAAATTTAAACATATATGCAATGGTGAAAGAATTTAAAGTTCAAATGGGTTTGCCATGCCAAGTTCTCTTCTTATAAAGCTAAATCTTTTCTCAGATAGAGGTTTTGTAAAGATGTCAGCTAATTGGAATTAAATTTTCACAAATTCAAGTAGAACATCTTGCTTTTGAACATGATATCTTAGAAAATGATGTCTTATTTCAATATGTTTGGTCCTGAGTGCTAAACTGGATTCTTGGACAGAAAAATGATACTTGTATTATCACATCTGATGGGAATATTTTTAAGAAATACACCAAGATCCTCAAGTCATTGCTTCATCCCTAAAATTTGAGCACAACAACTTCCAGCTGCAATGTATTCAGCTTCAGCTGTGGATAAGGCAACACTATTTTGCTTTTTGCTAAACCAAGAGACAAGAGAATTACCAACAAATTGGCAAGTTCCACTTGTACTCTTCCTATTAGTTTTACTACCCGCAAAATCAACATTTGAGTAGCCAATTGAAACATCTGAAGATCCTTTAGGATACAATAAACCTATTTTAGACGTGATAATCAAGTATCTGAAAATTCTTTTTACAGTTTCAAAATGAGATTCTTTTGGACAGGCTTGAAAAAGTGCACACATGCAAACACTAAACATGATATCGGGTCTACTAGCAGTTAAGTATAAAAGTGATCCGATCATACCTTGATACTTAGTTATGTTAAATGGTTGACCATCTTCATCCAGATCCAAGTTTGTTGAGGTGCTCATTGGTGTAGATGCAGGTTTTGCATTTTCCATTCCAAAATTTTTTTATCAATTCTTTAGTATACTTGGTTTGACTTACAAATGTACCGTGATCCATTTGTTTGGTTTGAAGCCCAAGGAAGAAGTTGAGTTCACCCATCATTGACATCTCAAATTCACCTTGCATGATCTTGGCAAACTCTTTGCAAAGCTTTTCAATAGTTGCCGCAAAAATAATATCATCAACATAGATTTGCACAATGGTCAAATCATGCTTTTCCTTTTTAAAGAACAATGTTGTATCAACCTTACCCCTTGAAAAATTATTTTCTAAAAGAAAAGAGCTCACTCTATCATACCAAGCTCTAGGAGCTTGCTTAAGACCGTAAAAAGCCTTTTTTAATTTGAATACATAATCATGTTTTTCAAAATCTTTAAAATCAGGACGTTGCTCAACATAGACTTCTTCCAAAATATTGTCATTGAGGAAAGTACTCTTAACATCCATTTGAAATAGTTTGAAATCATGTATGCATGCAAAAGCTAAAAGTATTCTAATGGCTTCAAGTCTAGCCATAGGTGCAAAAGTTTCATCATAGTCAATGCCTTCCTGTTGATTATAACCTTTTTCAACTAGTCTAGCCTTGTTCCTAATCACAGTTCCATTTTCATCTAGTTTATTTCTAAATACCCATTTTGTGCCAATTATTGTATGATTATTTGGTCTAGGTACCAAATCCCAGACTTGGGTTTTTTCAAATTGGTTTAGTTCTTATTGCATAGCCAAGATCCAATGTTCATCAATAATAGCGTCATCAATGTTTTTTCGGTTCACTATGAGAAAGAAAGGTGGAGTGATTACAAATATTTCTAAGGGAGTTTCGAGTTGTTACACTTTGTGATGCGTCCCCTATGATGAGTTCTTTCGAATGGCTTTTGGCATACTTTCAATCTTTTGGAGGATCATCATTGTTGCTAATAGTGATCTCCTCAAGAGGTATTTTCTCTTCTTATGATATTTCTTTTCCTTGATGTATAGTGATATCTTCCTTTGCATTTCCTTTATGATCCTTCTTTACTTTATCATCTAAGGAAAGATTTTTGAAAGAATCTAACACTTCATAATCATTAGTACAATCTTTAAGAGAGGGGTTAGATTTATCAAAGACAACATGTATGGATTCTTCAATAGTTTGTGTTCTTTTGTTATAGACTCTATAAGCTTTGCTAATGCTAGAGTAACCAAGGAAGATTCCTTCATCGGTTTAGCATCAAATTTTCTTTTCCATTGTTCAATACAAAACATTTACAACCAAAAACTTGGAGATGGGAAATATTGGGCTTTCTTCCTTTGTACAATTCATAGGGTTTTCTTTAAAATTGGCCTTATTGAGGCTCTATTCATTATATAGCAAGCAGTATTAAGGGCATCAGCCCAAAAGTATTGAGAAGATCCCTTTCATTGAGCATTGTTCTTGCCATCTCCCCTAGTGTTCTATTTTTCCTTTCAACAACACCATTTTGTTGAGGAGTTCTGGGAGATGAGAAGTTATGTTCAATCTCATTTTCATCACAGAACTCCATGAAGTTATGGTTGTCAAATTCTCCACCATGATCACTTCTAATTCTCAAAATGGTCAAGTTTTGTTCTTTTTGAATGAATTTTGCCAATTTTAGAAAAGATTTGAAAGCTTGATCTTTTTGAGCTAAGAAAAGAGCCCATGTGTACCTTGAATAGTCATCTACAACAACTAGTGCATAGGAGTTGCCTCTAAGACTCTTTGTCCTAGATGGTCCTACAAGGTCTAAATGGAGAAGTTGTAATGGTTTTGTAGTTGAAACAATATCTTTGGTTTTAAAATAGCTTTTGACTTGCTTACCCTTTTGACAAGCATCACAAAGTCTATCATTTTCAAATTTTATTTTAGGTAAACCAATCACAAGATCTGTCTTTACTAATTTATCTAAAAGATTCATGCTAGCATGAGCCAATTTTCTGTGCCAAAGCCAACTTTCCTCATTTACACTAATTAAGCATGTAGAGTCTATAGAAGAATCTTCATTAAGATTTATAACATAAACATTATTGATCCTTTGACCAACAAGCTTAATTTTCTTATCATTGATGTTCTCAACTATGCAACGAGATGAGTCAAAAATAACTCTATTTCCTTTGTCACATAGTTGACTAATGCTAAGTAAATTATGGTTGAGGCCTTCAACATATAATATATTTTCAATGGGTGTTGAAGAATTCTTACAAACCTTACCAATACCTTTGATCAAACCTTTATCGTTTCCTCCAAAGGTCATTTTGCTTCCTTTTGGAGATAGGGAATGAAACTTAGATTTGTCTCCAGTCATATGCTTGGAGCAGCCACTGTCCAAGTACCATTTTCACTCCTAGTTTTGAGGTAAACCTCTTCATTGTCTCTTCCCATAAGATAAAGATTTGTCTCCTTATTTGAATTCCTTGAAGTGCCCAACTATATGGCAAAATTTTCAACTTCTCTTGCCATGAAGCAGAGGTTAGCTTCTTCATTTTCTTCATCTGATTCACTATCTACCCAGATAAAAGAAACATATGCCTTCTTCTTATTTTTGTTATGACCTCTCTTTTCATCTTGTTCTTTGTTGAGTTATGGACATTCCCATTTTAGATGCCCAACCTTTTTGCATTTATAGCATGTAGGGCCTTCTTTGCTATCTTGGTCTTTTATCCATTTTCTTGTATTTTTGTTTCTCGTAAATTTTTTGAATTTTCTAATAAAAAAGTCAAGATCTTCTTCATTGATCTATTCTTCTACATCACTTTCTGCTTTTGGTTTCTTGGAGGGAGATGACTTCAAGGAGAGAGTCTTCTTTTTCTTGGATTCATCTTCTTGCCTTATTTCCAGAATTTTTGGCTCATAGTTTTGAAGATTTCTAAACAGAGCTGTGAGTGATTTCATGGAGTTTCCTCTTACTTCCATAATAGTTGTTCTCTTAGCTTCCCATTCAAGGGTGAGACATCTTAATATCTTGGTGGTTGAGAAGATTCTGCATAAGTTACACCAAGAGCTCTCATATGGTTAGTGATGTAAGTAAATCTTAATTGCATTTCACTTATACTTTAATTACTCTTCATTTTGAAATTTTCGTATTCATTTGTAAGAGTACTAATTTTTTACTCCTTAACTCCTTGAGTTCCTTCATGTGAAACTTCCAAAGTGTCCCACATCTCTTTGACAGTTATGCAGCTAGAAACTCTAAAATATTCATCTTGACTTAAGGCATTAACAATAATCATTATATCTTTAGCATTTAGATGAACCAATTTCTTTTCTGATTCAGACCATTCTCTTTTGGGTATTGGAATACTTTGCCCTTCAACAACCTTCATAGGTATGAAAGGTCCATTTTCCACAATATCCCAGAGATCTAGGTCTACTGCATTAAAGAATAGTTTCATCTTGGATTTCCGGTAGCTATAATGATTACCATTAAAATTAGATGGTTTTGTAAAGGAGCTTCCTTCAGGTAAAATACAATCACCAAGACCAGCCATTATATACTCTTAGACTGTTAAGTCTTTAATCAAGAGCCCAAGCTCTGATACCAATTGATAAGTATGGCTAGAACCCAAGAACGGGGTGAATTGGGTTAAATAAAAATTTTCTTAAAAGATAATTGGAAGTTCAAGCTAATTTAAATGCTCAGCAGAAATTCGTTGACAATACAAAAAACAGAGTAACATCAAAATGAAAGAAGATATAGTGCAATTAATTAAATGCAAGACTTTAAGTAGTTAAAGAGATAAGGAAAGAAATAAGCATAAATATTTATACTAGTTCAGCTTAATTCAAGTCTACATCCAGTCCTCAAGAACACTTCTTGAGTTTTTCAATATGAACCACAAGTTTATGTAAAAGGGCACTTGTGAGCCACTACAACAGAGATCATTTTCTTTCCAAGGGTGTCCCTCCCCCTCACAGATTTGTTTCCTCACAAAAGCATACTCAAGGAAAGAACTTCCTTGATACACTCAGAGAAAAATGGTTTTTCAGAAGAAACTCTCAAAACAGAGTGAATATGACAGTAATAAGCTTTTCAGGAATACAGAGATTTGAAGAAGATTCACTTTAAAGATATAAGGCACACTTGATGTATTTTCTATAATTCTTTGAACCTCCTTAAGGCTGATATTTAAAGACCAAAGAGGAATAGAGTCGTTGGAGATGAATCCCAAAATAGATCTGCATGATGTCAGCAAAAACTAGCCATTATAACACATTTTCTGATGTTGGTGGTTGACCACTGCAGCACGATGGTCAACCAGTGAGTTCCAGAATTGATGTACCAGTTACGGTGGTCGACTAGTCACATTACATTGGTCGACCAGTGCTTACTCTCATTCATCTACTAGAGTTGGATGGTCAACCAGTGGAATTATGGTGGTCAACCAATCTTTAGAGCTTCAAAATATTTTTCTTTATTGGAGCATGATGGTCAACCAATGTCTAAGGAATGGTCGACCAATGAGATGCAGTCTTGCTCACTGAAGTCCATTGATCGACCAAGACAAGAAGAGTGGTCGACCAATATGTCACCATTATTATAGTCTTTTGCTTATGGACTTCTTTGGTCGACCAGTGTAGGTATTGTGGTCGACCAGTGTGATATCATCATTATAGTCTTTAGCTTCTGGACTCCGTTGGTTGACCAGTGTAGGTAGGGTGGTCGACCAGTGTGAAGCTAAAATTCAAAAGTCTATAGAAAATGAAGTCTTATTAATTAGACATGCATTATTTTAAGTTTTTTTTTTCATTCATCAAAATCAGATGTTGTTTTAAATGCAATGAGTTCAACAGGTTGATCACTCTCTAAGTAAAAATCAGTTAAGGATCAATGTCCATCTGTTGATTAATTAAGTTTCAAGAGTCGATTGATTAGTTACTGTCTCAATTTCAAAAAGGTCTCTAGTAGCTATTAGCCGATTGATCCCATTACATTAGTTGACTGATCACTTTTGGAGAATTTTAAACTTCAAGACAGAGACTCATCAGTCAACTAACAACTAATCATCAATCAACTAATCAGTCACTGTCTCAAATTTAAAAAGACCTCTAGTAGCCATTGGTTGACTGATCACATTGCATTAGTCGACTAATCATTTTTGGAAGAATTTCAACTTTAAGAGAGAGACTTATTAGTCGACTAACAACTAACCATTAGTCAATTATTGTATCATTAAAGAGCATTAGCCAATTGTCATGGGTCAATTAGTCGACTGATGATATGATGACATCAGTTCTAACGACTATTTTGTGAAGATTTTAGCTGTTATCATCATGGATCCTTTTCCAATAGATCTCTAATCTTTTGGGCTATATATATTAACTTCAGAGGTTGTTAAATCAACAAGAATACATTTTATTTGTCTCTAAATCTTGAAAAGTCAATCTCTTGCCAATCATTTGCTTCTAAAGTGCTAATCACTTGCATACTTACTCTGTTTTAGAGAGTTATTTATATTCTTCTCAATCATTCATTTGTATTGATCAAGGAAGGGTTCCTTGAGGCAGTGAGTGAGAGTTATCTTAGTGTGAGGGGGAGAGACATCCTTGAGAAACAAAGTTCTCTGCTGTAGTGGATCACAAGTGCCTATCTTTTACAAACTTGTTATTAGTTAAAATCTCAAGAAGTTGTCTTGAGGACTGGATGTAGGCTTATTTTAAGCTAAACCAGTATAAATACTTGTGTTAAATTTCTCTTACTCTCATCTCTTTAATTGTTTATTGCTTTACTTTTGATTCTCTGCATTCTCTCTTATTCATCTTGCCTTAGGTATATTATTTTTCTGTCTGAAATATTTTGGATTTGGTTTTAAAAACTCTTAAACTTCCAAAAGTTTTTAAGATAATTTTTATTAACCCAATTTACCCTCTCTTGGGAATTAGCCCTTAATATCAGAATTCTCAATAGAAACCATCCTATATAACAAGATCTCGACCATATCATTTTGGTAAGATGAATTCTAATGGCTAGTGGGTTAAAAAGCCAAAAGAATTAGTAGGGAGCAATTTGATTTCCCAAAACCATTTCCGACATGTCAAAACTCGAGTGCCACTTGCAAATGTGAAGGTTGGTAAATGGGTGAAGAACTCGACACTGACAAATAAGGATATTGCCAGGAGAAATAAATTCCATAAGGAGCAGCCTTTTTAGAACAAAGATTATCATTATGGAACATTAATGCCATTTGACAAAAATAAGCTTGAAGCATTTCATTGGCCTTTGTCAAAAACCCAAAAATGAAGGCTATAAAGATATAGGTAAGCCTAGAAAAGAAAAGCCCTGACAGATACATTCCGAATAAAAGAAGAACCTTTGGGGTCTCGAAAGAAGTGTTTGGTTGTCAAAACTAAATCACTACCCCGACACAGAAATCATTACACCACGAGAAGAAAATGTGGCACAACCACTATCAAATTTGTTAAGTGCATGGCTTAAGGAAGAATTTACGAAGGCTCAAAAAATGATGCAACTAGTACCATTTACAATAGAGCCTGACACAAGTATCCTTTAGAGGCTAAGTCATAAGGATACTAAAAGAAGTTGGCCAGTCTAGTTGGTAGAAATTGAGAAGGTCAACCGTGATAAAGGAAAACAAGTGGCCATGGTAGAGGTCAAAGGGAAAGATTATGAAGAATAGACTAATAAAGAAATAAAAGCAATCTTGGAAGACCCCATAATTGACATCTAACACAAAAAAGAAACCTTAGCCAAGGTTAAACAAGGGGGTAGCTCATCGAATTCAAACCTAAATGCCATATGTCTGACATGGATTTTTTAGTTAACGAGATCATAAACACCCTTAATGATCCTAAGGATCCTATGTATTTCAACGACAAGGAAGAATTCAAACTGGACTTTGACATGGAAAGGGGTTTAGATGATGTAATCATAGCAATGGGAACAAATTTGTTGAAAAAGGGATCTAATGATTGTCCAGTGGAAAAAGATTATTTTGAACTCGAACTGTTCATGGATGAAGGTGACTGGGACCCAGTTCAAGGAAAATTCAGAGACGTTGAAGAAGAAGATGTTAGAGGGAAGAAGGATACAGATTAATATCTTATCATCATGAATCAAAATATCATCTCTATGATACCACCAGAATATGAAGCTCATTATGAGATTTATGGAGGAGAGAATGAAGAGGATCTAGAAGGCTTTTTGGAGAACTGAATATTTTTAGAAGATGATATAACTTCAGGATTTGACAGTCTAAAGGATTACTGGGTGGCCGTCAGACTCGACAATTTGTCCAAGTTTAAAAAACTAACTGATGTGTAAAAAGAACATCTAAAGCCATTACATATCAAGGCCTCATTGGAAGAAAAGCCCACTAACAGGTTTCTGGTGGATGGTGGATCTGCCATTTATCTAATACCTAAGGCCACATTCAGGAGATTAGGGAAGGATGAGTCTAACCTAATTTAGACAGATATGATTGTCACTAATTTTAGTGGCAAATCTTCCCCATCCGACGGAGTAGTGATGCTAAATATGCTTCGGATCAGTTGAAAGAGAAACCTTATTTGTAGTAATTCCCTCGAAGTCCAGTTATAACATATTGTTGGGTAGAGATTGGATCCACACTGTCAGAGCAATTTCATTGACTGTGCATCAAAAATTGATCCTATGGAATAACGAAGGTGTTTACGGTGACTTTTGGTCTAACTAGAATCCAATAACAAATTTCCTATGTGTCAATTTGTTAATGGAGATCGTTGATCGAAGGGCAAATCCGATAACAAATACTTGATTCTATCGAGAACGATTGTGTTTTCAAAGTTATGCAGTGATCTCGTTTAAAAGAATAAATGTGTCGAGTGCTAATGCTTTGACAAGTTTTGTATGAAATAGCTTAGGGCTTGAAATAAGCTTTTTGCAAGAGTTATATAAAAATAGTAAATTTGCAAAAAGTAAAGTCCATTGGAAGAATAAACTACAGAAAGTAAACGGCAGAAAGGTAAACTGAATAATGTAAATAGTAGAAGGTAAACTGCTAAAAAGAGATTGCCAAAAGTTAAAGTGTAGAAAGTTTAAAAGAAAGTGATTAAATTGCACAAAGTAAATGAAAGCATTTAAATTGCATGAAGTAAAATGAAAGCGATAAAGGAATGGAATGATAAAAGACTTGAATTAAATTTGACTGGAATGTAAGGTTG
Source organism: Biancaea sappan (assembly GCA_037074585.1). Classification (NCBI taxonomy): domain Eukaryota; kingdom Viridiplantae; phylum Streptophyta; class Magnoliopsida; order Fabales; family Fabaceae; genus Biancaea; species Biancaea sappan. The sequence goes on along the minus strand of CM073491.1, from coordinate 40,250,446 downwards.
GAAGCATACTTTGATGTTAATCCTTTAATATGCTCATGTAAGATGTTAGAATTTTTTAATCAAGAGATGCCAATCCCTTTCGCAACAATTAACTCGGTATTTATAGGCAAATGACCAAAGTAACTGCCTATCTATTTAATTGTTACATATGTGATGGTTTGTGTTACATTGACCATTACCCCAACCCATGTAAACCATTATCTTAAGCCACATAAGTGACAGTTTACATGTTCGACATAACTATTTTGAATTGGTGTAACGGTCTTCGATGGCTTCCACCTAACATCTTTTCTTTGGTTCAATGTTTGACAACTAAGTTACCTTGACATGCCTTCTTCTGTGACAACCTTAGACTTGACCTGTCCGCCGATCGTGTCTAAATTTACCTATTGAATGGTATGCTTCCGACAATTTCAAAGTACATAAATGTTTTTAGAGATGTCCTTCCTTACTCTCCTCTGTCAAATTCATCTTTGTCAAATAGTTGGCTTTTCTCGAATGTCTGAGCCAAAACTTACATTAACACTTAAGCAATCGACATTATTTTGTTATACTACTGAGGATGATTACTTGTCGGCCAAGCATCTTATTTATTTTATTTAAAGCGATCACCTAATAGATACCCCCCAAAATTTTGTTCTCAACAGCCATGGAGGGAATTAAATTTTAAATAGCGTGGAACTAACACCATATTTCTAGGGATTTGGCTTAGTATCATGAGTATCCCTAATATGATAGCCTTATCTCAGCATATGAACCATCACTGACCTTTTGATGTTTCGTGTCTCCCAAGCCTCTAAAACCCTAACCCCTAGTCATTAGGCCACTTTCGTGTCTCCCAAGCCTCTAAAACCCTAACCCCTATATATAATTTTATCTAACTCTCTCAACACACCATCAAAGTCGACCTGGCTATGGTGTTCTTTAGATCGAGGCTCTGACAACATGTCAGAGTTCTTCAGGGCAAAATCCCATTGCAGACACGTCTATCAGAATCCCTCAGATCGAGACTATACAAGCTATTCTTGAGATTAAGGCTCTAACAACATCATTTCTAGCCAAAACCCATCAAGGAGAACTTACCATTGAAGCTTCTGAAGCTTTTTTTATTAGGGAATCGGCAACTGTATATTCTTGATGTCGACGATCTCCATCTTCTGTAGAACATGGCCAGGCTGTAGTATATTCTAGCTCACAATAGTCCGAACAAATCTACTATCGATTTACCCTCAGAGGGTGATCTACTTCTTGTGATATATGGCAATGTTGACATAGAGGCTTTGATGGCCGATGTCTCTCCTATGTCTCCTGCCTCCAGTTTAATTCACCTGACGGACCAAATGGGACCTTTTATTTGTCCAATTGCTGGTGGTCCAGACATAGATGGATTGATCAATCTTCTATCGGGTAGTTTGACTCTGTTAGTTTCTTCTCTGGTTCTAGAGGAATCTTCAACAGACCCAAAGGTTGAAGAACTTATAAAAGAGTTGAAGACTTTCCCGATTACTCCTTTAAGGGTATTGCTTCTAATGAATCGTTGAGAAGCAAAATTCAAGTCATCTTGAATAAACTTGAACCAGTCAGATCACAGCTTCCCATCTCTTGTCGAAGCCTTAACCCAACCTTCAAGAATTTATTAACGATTTGTCCGAAAAAGCTCCAAACTTCAATAAAGTCATCTTTACTTATAACAAGGAGATGTTGGAAAACAAAATTGTTATTGGTCAATTAAATGATCTAAAGGATAAAATAGACCAACACGATAAAGGAAAGCTGCTTAATTGTTACTAGCAATATTGGCTAGTTTAAAAGACGAACTCGATCATGCTCTGACTGAACATGTGGCAAAACAGGAAAAAATAATAGAAAGTATCGCAGCTATTGCGGTCAATGCCCAAGCTTTTTCTGAAAAGATAAAATCTTTGGAGATTGGATATATGTTAGCCTGCGCAGACAAATAGACATTGGCTTCTGTCTGGGAGCATCTATGCCTAATGTAGTTATATCGATTAGGCTCATCCAATAGATTTATGAGATTTGTATTGTTGGTCCTTTTAATATGACAAATTTTATTTATTTATATATTTTTAGCATTCGACAAGATAGTGTACAAATTTCAATGCAATAAACATTCATTTGATTCTTACTTCACACATTGTCAGCCTGTATAGCTTTAAGTATTTGCCATTGATTGATTTCCTTTAATCCAATGTTAACGTCATCGAGAGCATAGGCATTACCAAAAAATACTTGTGTAATCTTAAATGGTCCTTCCCATTTTGGCGACCACTTGTTGTATTCTCACAATGTTTCTCAATAGGAAAAATTACCTTCCATACTAAATTGCCTAAGTCAAAAGACTTGTATTTAACCCAATGGTCATAAAATTTAGTAGTTCGCTCTTTTTGTTGAATTAAACTTTCTTAAGCAATTAATCTCTCATCAATCAACTCGTTTAATTCATCAAACATTGAATCCCAATAACTTTCAACTGGTAATTCTTCTTGTTTTTTAATGTGAATTAACTGGAGATCAATATCGACAGGCAAAATGGCATCATGACGTAATTAATTTTATCTTCTTAGAATCAGCATATTCAACAACTTTCCGTCCAATGAAAATGGTACCTTGATCGGCTGTTAGATTTTAAGGTATCCTAAACCTACAAATGATGTGATTTTCGATAAAATTGATCACATCTTGTTAGTTGATATCTTTTAATGTGATTGCTTCAACCCACTTGGTGAAATAGTTAACCTCAACTAGAATATATTTATGCCCTTTCGATGAAGGACGGTGTATCTGGCCAATTATGTCTAAAGGTCATCCCTTAAATGACCAAGGTTTAATAATTGAATGGAACTCACTAGTTGGAATGTTTTGTATATGGCCACGTCTTTGACATTCTTCACAAGACTTGGTAAACATTATATAATCTTTAACTAGAGTTGGCCAATAAAGTCTTTGTCGTCAAAGGATCCATTTCATTTTTTCACCTATTTGATGAGTGGTTCACACCAGGTCGTATTCTCTCAAGGAGCCTTACCTAATCAATTGTTCTAACACTAATCTACCTATTTATCTATTGATTTACACTCATTACCATGGAGGGGGCTAATTGCAAAATTAATGCATAAAACAGAAATTAAAACAAAATAGAAACAGAACCAAAATAATAATAGAATTGAAATGTAATCAACCTTGGTCTTCTCTGAATTTGCAACCATCATAGTCCTATTCTAATATTCAGTCCAGTTCTATCCATCATTTGGTATTCGAATAATTTGTCTAGAAAATCTTCGAGCCTAGGTTACACTAAGAGATAAGCAATAAAATCTTCTCTACAATATAACTTAGCATAACCTCAATAACCTAACCAGCATCATGCAAGATAAACATCATTATATGCCATTTCCATCTCATTTACCTCATCAAACGATTACAGTAAATAAACCTCAAATAGAGAACATAAACTAGAAAATGAATCTATGCTATCCAACCAGAACAACATAAATCCATAAACCATAGGCAGAATGCAAGATGAAAATGAAATGTACAGAACAAGAACTTATCTTATATTGCTTAAGAACTTAGATTACATCTCCAATTTCCAACCAAGACTAATCATAAAGTGATTTTAGCCCTCCATGGAGGAGGAAACAGAGGAGAAATTTGGGGGGGAGGGGGATAACCTATGAAATCTAAGAGAAAGTGGAAGAAGAAAGTCTCAATATAGAAAAATGGGGTCTGAATGGTTTGGTTCAGCTTTTATTTTGATCAGAAGAGTGTAGCAAAGTGCAAAAAAAAATTCATAGAAAAAGTGCTACAGAAACTCCCTTTTACTGGTGTAGAAAAGTGGTTACCATTTTTGGTTTATGTTGCTTTTTTCTAATGCATGTTTCAGCTGCTGTTTGCTTTATGGTTACTGCTGTAAAGTGCAGAAATAGTGGGCCCTAGTCTAGTCAATGCCAAGTCAGCTCTAGAATGGCATGTCAGTGTCCAGGTGGTGCCAAGTCAGCAATCTAACTCTCCAATAATTAAATATGGGAATTAAGCACAAGGATTAATTGGGATAAAATTATGAAATTAAAGCATATTAATTCTATAATTAATTTACACCCAAGAAATCCAAAACATAATAAAATTATAGAGTTTACAATTTTAAAATTGCAATAAGACTAAGATAAGGACTAAATTCTATATAAAAAATGCCCAATATCAAATCCCCTACACTTAACCTTTTGCACTCATGGGCAAAATCATATTTAGAACACCAAAAGACACCAAGGAAAGTGCGGAAAGCATGCAAGAAAGGAATAACTAAAATTTGAAAAGATTTAGCATTTGAAGAAAATAAATCTTAAATTTCTAAAATTCCAAGAATCATGGCAATTTAATTGGACAAAAAAATGAATTAAAGTAATTAGCCTCCTCATAAGAGATGTGTTTACTCTTTATTCTCTCAAGTGTTTCGGGGTAATTCACTCAAAATCAATCATCCTATCATAAGATTCACTACCATAAGCTTGTCAAGTATCTAAAATCTCCACTACTCATATCCATATGCATGCTTAAGTTAAAAGGACTTTTATCATGATGGAGTGTTGGGTAGAAAACAATGGAAAGAGAGAAGGAAAACAGAAAACAAGGTGGAAAACAACTCAAGAAAGGGAAGGAAACAACTTAGGAACATAAAGGGAAACAACTTAAGAACATGAAGAGCATTAACCATAATAACAATGCAAGAGATTGAATAAAAACAAATTTTTGGGTGTAAAAGGTTCTATCTACTCCCTTTTTTTTATTCTTTCTATTCTTTCCTTTCCTTTTCTTTTCTTTTTCTTCGACGTCGACGTCATTTTCTTTTCTTCTCATCATTATTTTTCTTTTTCAACCAGAATAATTTTTTTCCTATTTATTCTTGAATGATCATTCTTTTGCTTTTTGATTAGGAGTATAGTAGAGAGAAATATTCATTTCAAAATATTCCAAAAGTCAAAAGAAATTTCCAGCACATCAAATCTCTAAAAGAATTTAAATGCTCTTCACTTCTCAAATTGGGAAGCAAAAATTCTGGCTTAGGAAAAAAAAAGTGGTGGAAAATGCAAGAAGAAAAGTGGAAACAAGGCACAAAATGGTATACAATTGAAACAACACATGGGATGGCTATTTGGCAAAAATGGCTCACAAAGAAATGCCTAAATCATCTCCAAGCATGCACATGTAAAATGTAGTCTCAACAATATTCAAGACAAGTTCTAGAGTGAAAATCATGATAAGGAATGCACACAACAAGAAAGAATAGCATATTTGCAATTAGGATCAAAATCCTCACGGTTTAAAGACTATCACTAGAACTCATTGAAACCAAATTTATTGCCATTTAAGCTTGAACTCTATAAAAGCAAGATTAAATTCTAATCATGCTAAAATCAATCCAAATCTAAACTATTCTAGCAAGCATATTTTCACAACAAAATCTTCTTCCAAAAACCAAAAAGAAAGCACTAAAAACTAATCTAAAAAGCAATATAAAATTCTGCACCAAAACACAAACTAATTACTCCAAAAAGTTCAGAAAAAAGCTAGAAACATAACAAAAAGCACATAAAAAGAAAGCAAAAAAATTTAAAATAGCATGAAATTAAAAACAAAGACCATTTCATTCTCCCTCCATACTTAAATTTTGCATTGTCCTCAATGCAAACAATTATCATCACATACCATCAAAGAGGCATAGAGAACATGAAAATGAAAGATAGAAAGGGAAAAAGAGATAGCCTTATCAGTTTGGTGCGCCTTTTCCGTGTCTTCCAATTGTGTGGCATTAGCTTCATCCAGAAGTTTTTCTCAGTAGCAGGTTGGATGATAGTAAAAATCGAATTTATGTCAACAACCTAAAAAAAAATAGAAGAGGCTCCGCTTACCACAAAAGGGTGAGAAGAACCAAGAGAAAAAACAAAACAAAGGGAAGAAGAACTACTAATTAAAACACAATTAAAACAAAAAGAGAGCTACTTTCTAAAACATAATTAAAATTAAAACTTCTGCTCCTACTCCAAACAGAACAAGAATTAAATCTATCATCTAAGCTAAATTACTATCTAAAACAAAGCTATCATCTACAACATGATTATCAGCTAAAACAAAATCTAATCTAAAACTATCACCTAAAACAAAATCTAAATTAAAAACAGAATTTAAAACAAAAGGGATAGAATCAGGATTTACAATAGAAACAGAGGGAGAATTGGAGTCATGTTCAGATTCAATTTTAGATGCACTTGCACATTTAGATTTAAATGCCTTTTATTTGGGTGTAGGTGCAAAATTAAATGCAAATGTAGAACCAGATGCAATTTCAGATGCATGCATATTTTTAGGTGCAAATGCATTCAACTCAGGTTCAACAAAATCATCACAATTGTCAATATTTAAAGCCTTTTCTATTTCTAAGCATGCATGGCATGATGACAGTCACAACCAAAATCAAAATCTCCCACAAATTCATTCTCATGCACCAACTCTTTTAGGTCTACCTCTTCTTTTCCTAAGGTCTTTATCTCTTTTTCTAGCTCAAGTTCAACAACCTCAGGTTGGATGATTGCAGTTGGAGAAGGTGAGGGTCTATGAAGGAAAGGGAACTCATCCTTATTAGCTTCCTTACTCTTATTTTTCTCACTTGTGCCACTTGAGGAAGAGGACTCCCTAATTGGCCCACTTAATTCTTCTAACATAGCTTGGAGGGCTAGACCATCTAATTGATTGCCATCATTTAGAAAAATGACACTACCATTGGCTTCTAGGTCAGCCATAGGTGGAGAAGGTGGGCTATTATCAAACCCCTTATTGATGACCTCACTAATTGTGCTTGCTAGTTGGCCTAATTGAGATTCCAGGTTCTGTAAGTTCACCTCAGTTCGCTCTTGGAACTATAGGGTATTTATGGCCAACTGTTGAATCAAGTCTTCCAAACTTGACTCGGTCTTCCTAGGGGTAGTTGGAGGAGGTACATCACTAAGGCAAGGAGCATGAATTTCGTGCTGATGTGGTGGGTGGGATAAGCTCTCATACCTTAAATCTTGAAGTTCATAATCAAGATGACAAGTTGTGGGGTAGAGGTTACGCTCTAGATGATCTTGTTGAAACCTCCTAAAGCTATTAAAGAATCCTATATAGAACTTTGTATTTTCTTGGAATTGAAGATATTGGTCTGTCCTATATGTAGATAAGGAATCTATGCCACTCACAAATGGAGAAAAGGGAGGGGGTAAGGGTGGTGGCTCTTATTGTTCTTGCCTAAGGGTTAGGTACCTCACTATGGATGTTAGCTCATGTAAGCTATGTTCAGCTCTATCCATGGGCAAGGTCCTAATCTGACTCACTGGAAGCAACCTCAAATAGAATAAAACTCTGATTTTATGCCAAAAACAACAATGCTACTGAAATGAAGAAAGACTACAACAATTACAACAACTACACTACTCCTAACACAACTACTCTAACTAGCCTATAGAAAGGGTCTATCCATTTTTTTTTATCAAAATTAGACAATTCTTCTTGACAAACCTTATTATAGGCTACAAAGATGAAACACACAAGAAAAACACAAAGGAAACTACTCCTAATGCTATTTATATGCCCAACCTATGAAAAACATCTAAAAATCAAGTATCTCAGAAAATTCTAATTTTTGTTTGGAAAAATTCTTCACAAGTCAAAGGCACAAAAACAACAAACAGAGCTAAAAAATAGAATCTACAAAAATCAAAACAAAAATCACAATATATTAGAAAAATCATAAAAATTTAAAAAAATAGAAAAAGGAGTTTAAACGATTAAATTTGGCGAAAACAAGGTGGTGTTCTCGAGTGATGAAATCGCCTAGAAAGCCTTGCTTAAAACATCGAAAATTAGTGAATTACCAATTTTTAGGTCAATCGGAGTTACTTTTCCAAAAATGAAGTGTATGAATAGTAACTAAAAAACTTGTAAACCACTTCAGCCAACACTCAATAACTTAGAATCCAACAAAGTCACACATAAACAACAAATTAAACAACTCAGAAGTGAATTGGCTCCCTAGCAATGGTGCCAAAATTCTGGTTCACGACACTACGACTGCCAAGTCGCCTAGAATTGAATTGCTGGCAACTTGCAGTATAGTGATTGTCCCATGCCATATTCTCTTAAAGAGTCTTGCTTCTAAATTGCCTAATTAATTGTTCTAACACTAATCTACCTAATTATCTACTGATTTACACTAATTACTAGTAGGAGTATGATATCTGGCATTTTTATATACATTTTGGTCACTATCTTAGTCCTATTGCATACATTTTCATGAGAACTCTCTGATTCTATTATGTTTTAGAATTAATTAGATGTAATTTAATTTTGGACTAATTGTGCTTTGATTTCGTAATTAAAGAGCAAAAGTGCTAACATGGACGAATTGATCATATGGACGCCACCTAAGCACTATGTAGATGTTGAATATTGCTAACTAGGCATTTTCTGCCACCTGGGATTCTAACTGAAATAGTGGGACCCACTAGTTTAGAAAGTGCAGAATTTATGCAGTCTAAGTTTACCCAAAATATACAACTTTCCTAAGTCAACTTTAGAACCAGAAAAAGCAACTTCTGTACCTCCATTTCCATGCATTGCTTCTGCCTAAGTTGTTGCACTTGCTAGCCAAACACAGATGGAAAATGACAGCACAAGAAGCCAAATTCATCCTTTCTCCTGGTAGTAGCTAAAAGACACACTAGAACTTCATTTGTAACCTGTTGAAGAGTTTCTTCTTCCATATTTCCTCTATAAATTCATTTCCCCCTCCTTATATTTTCTTCTATTTTGGCTTCCATGGAAGGCTTAGATTTGTGTTGTAATCAATCTATGGATGAACTACTATTGTAACCTGAATTTTTGGAGCTAAACCAGATAAGTTTCTTGTTGTTTCACCTATTTCATTTATTTTCTTATTTATTATCTATGTTTTTATGCTTGTATTAATCTGGTTAGGTTTATATGAATATAAACAGTGGAGATGCTTCCTTGTTATTATTGTTTGGTGTAGCAAGTGGGATAGAAATTGCTTGCTTGGGTGATTATCAAGCATGATTTAGGTTAGGGCTTAATCAGATTGCATGTGGTTAGGTTTAACTCATGTGTAATCTAGTTCTAGGAAATCTCTTGAAAATATTAGTTGAAAACCTAATGATAGAGAACACTAGAATTAATTTAAAGACAAGAATGATGATAGTTGCAACTCTAGGGACTTTATGGCTGATTACATTTCTGTGTTTAGTGTAATTTCATTTTTCTGTTCTATTTAGGATTAGTGTTATGTTCTGCTTCAGTTTCATGCCAAAATTATGCAGTCACCCCCGGTGGTAATTAGGTAGTTAATTAGTAAGCAAATAGAGTTGATTAGTGTTAGAATAATTAATTAGGCACCTTGAGAGTTATAACTTGGGATGACTATTATACTACAAATTGCCACAAATTCAATTCTGGGCGACTCGACAGTCATAGTGGCTCTAACCAGGGTGATGGCAAAATGTATAAAATAGAAATTAAAACAAAACATAATTAGAACTGAAATAATAATAGAATTGAAATGTAATTAACCTTGGTCTTCTCTGGAGTTGCAACCATCCTAGTCTTATTCTAATATTCAATCCAGTTCAATCCATCATCTAGTATTCGAATAATTTGTCCAAAAAATCTCTAGCCTATGTTACACTAAGAGATAAACAATAAAATCTTCTCTACAATATAACTTAGCATGACCTCAATAACCTCACTAGCATCATGCAAGATAAACATCATTACATGCCATTTCCATCTCATTTACCACATCAAATATTATAGTAAATAAATCTCAAATAAAGAACATAAACCAGAAAATGAATCTATGCTATCCAACTAGAACAACACAAATCCATACGCCAGAGGTAGAATGCAAGATGAAAATGAAATGTACAGAACAAGAACTTATCTTACATTGTCAAGAACTCAAATTACATCTCCAGTTTTCAACCAAGATTGATCACATAGTGATTTTAGCCCTCCATGGAGGCCAAAAGAGAGGAGAAATTTTTTTGGGGTAGGGGGGCTACGAAATCTAAGAGAAAAGTGAAAGAAGAAAGTCTTCAACATAGAGAAATGGGATCTGAATGTATTCTTAATTTTCAGCTAAGGAGGGAGGATGAATTTGACTTTTGGTTAGGTCCCTTTTAGCTTCTATTTTGACTAGAAGAGTATAGCAAAAGTGCAGAACAAATTCATGGAAATAGTGCTATAGAAACTCCCTTTTGCTAATGTAGAAAAGTGGTTGCCTTTTTTGGTTTTTGTTGCTTTTTTTTATGCATGTTTCGGCTATTGTTTGCTTTATGGTTGCTACTGTAAAGTGCAAAAATAGTGGGCCCCAATCCAATCAATGCCTAGTTAGACCTAGAATGGAATGTCAGCATCCAAGTGGTGCCAAGTCAGCAATCTAACTCTCCAATAATTAAATATGGGAATTAAGCACAAGGATTAAATAGGATAAAAATATGAAATTAAAGCATATTAATTTTATAATTAATTTACAACCAATAAGTCCAAATTATAATAAAATTGGAGAGTTTACAATATTAAAATGGAAAAAGGACTAAGATAGAGATTAAATTATATATAAAAAATGCCTGATATCAATGAGCTCCATAAATCCTTCCCAGACTTCCAATAAGGCAATGTATGCCTCTAACTCATTGAAGCACTCTTCCAACTGTCCTTCGATAGTCTTCCTATATAATTGTCTACCCGACATTACAAAATTTAATGCTCTATACATAAGTTTTCGTTCAATATTAGAACTTGGATTTTCTAAATAATCAATGATTACTTTTCTACAATCATTATTTGTATGAACATTATTTTGTAACACATCCCTTTCCTCTAAAAGATATTGATGAGTCCTCTATTTTGGTTAATTTTGTTTGTTTCTTTAGGGCTTTTTCCTCTCCTTGATTCCATTTTTGCTAGCTTTTTGCTTGCTTTATCCTTTATTTTGGCTTTCCTCTTTGTACATAGTTGTTGCTTTGCTTTATCTTATTTTAATCTTTTTCCTTGCCTTTTTACGCCTTTTTGTTGTACATTCTAGTAGGCCTTCCATTTTGGTCTGGAACATGGAAACTGAAGTTCTGCAGCACATCTGATGGCTGGTGCCCAGGCGCCACGCAGGGCGCCTGGAGGCGCCAGCCCCTCAACTCTCTGCCAAAGAGTCAGAACGTGGTGCCCAGGCGCCACTCCTTGTTTCCAGCTATTTTGGGCTGGCGCCCAGGCGCCAGCCCCATTTCCTCTTTGTTTTTGCTTGGCGCCTAGGCGCCACACGTGGTGCCTAGGCGCCCCGGTTCTGCACCTGCGAGCTTTCTTGTATATATTGCTCTTTTGCAGATGTTTTGTGGATCTTTTGGTTGGAGGGCAAGGGAGCTCTGCTAGGGCAAGGATGGAGGAGCTGGGAGACCTCTTCTCTACTGAATTTGAAGCTTTTCTTCCTTTTTCTCCTTCCTCTTGATCATATTTTGTTGTGTATTTGTTATGTATTTCTTCCTCTTGTTATAAACTCTAGGGTTAGGGGATTGATGTATATTAACTACCTATGAAGCTTTGTTATTGGATGCTTAAATACAATTGCTTTTCTGATTATTGGAGTAGTTGTTATTGGTTTAACTGGTTTTAGGTGATTGTGATCATTTCACTTAGATGAATTTGGGGTTTGTATTAATGCTAGACATAGCTTGATATAAACATGCCCTTGTAACTTCTACCATGAATCGGGTTAGTCTAGACATAGATAATCTTGTTTGCGTGGTCATATGAGTTCTTGAACTTAAACTCCGAACCAATTAATTGGACTAAGACATTAGCTAATTATTTTGGCTAGGAAGATTTGCTCACCAAGACATTGGGTTCAAATATTTTCGTGAACTCGACCAACATTAAATGGAATCTGTGAATGTTTCTAAGCATCCTTTAACGATTCAAAGATTGGTTTGTCTATGAATTAATCGGATTAGGAGTTAAGAAAGTCAATCCCCTACCCATTGTGTTTTGGCGTCGTTCTTCGTTAGGTGTTTAGTTAATTCCTTGTTGTTAGTTTAGTTTATTTTCGGTTTATCTTTACATTTTTCCTCTGTCCAAATATAACTTGATCTAGTGAAATTGGTAATTGTTAAAGTCAATCCCTGAGGACGATAACTTTTTCTCATCACTTTACTACTTGTGCGACCCGATACACTTGTCGGGAAATAGCGCACCAAGTTTTTGGCGCCGTTGCCGGGGATTGACGGTGTTGACAATATTAAGAGTAGCTAGTAGGGTTGTAGTTTGGACTTTGCCTTTTTCTGTACATAATTATACTGTAAATTTTACTCTTATACTTGTACATGCTTTGCTTTTGTTTAAATTTTCTTTCTTACTTTTCATTGGTTTATGCGAGGTATCACCGACTCAAGCTCATTAGTATTCTACCCGGAAATTGGAAGGTCGGTTCGCATAGGCCAAATACAAGCTTTACACGCTATATGAGCCTAACAAGCTCAACCTGCAACTAAGGCAGAAAACAATCAAAGTCCACATGCTCATCCTCCTATGAAAACTCTCATGGATTGTAAAATCCCTTCTGTGGAGGGATGTGGTGGAGGCATAGCTAAACAAACCGGGTAAAGTCTAGCTAAGGACTATAAACTTAGCGCTCTTGGGAGGCAACCCAAGTTTCTTTCCATTTTATCTTTTTAATTTCGCTTTTAGTTTTATTTGCTGCTTTAATTATTGTTCTGTTTAGTTCCTTGTATTTATTTTCCGTATTTTTATTCTGAGTGCCTTTGTTGATGGTTTATTTCTGTGCATAGCTTTCCTTTTTGGACCCCGCTCCCTACTTGTTTGTTATTGAGGATAATATGTTGTTTAGGTTTGGGGGAGAAGATTTTACTGTTATTATTGCTCTTGGATGCTTAGCTACCATCTTCAATGAATCTAGGGCTTGTATTAATGCTTGTCTTAGCCTTAATATAGACATGCCTCAGTAATCTCTTCTGTAATTCGGGTTAACAAGATCGTTTTTAGGGTGATACATCTAAATCTTCTTTTCAAAAGGAATGTCTCTGTTTTTGTTGACCATCATATCTTTGGATTTTTCTTGATAGATTAGAATGTGCTTTACAAGTTTTATATTATTCTATTTTCAATTAATTCTTTACATGGTCATCTTGTTTAAAATTTAACTTAAATTTGGTTTTTCAGAATTTCTAGATTTATTTGAGAAATCTCAAGCTTTTTAATTAAAAGTTGTCGACCCTCTCAACCTTCTTAAAGCACTCTTTCAAAATCTTGAAATTTTCTATCTCTTTTTATGACAACATTTTGCTCAATGAGGGACTGCTTTCTCTAAAAAAAAATGAGAAAAACAAAAAAAAAAGGGCAAAACAATTCTGATTAAATAAAATAGAAGTGTGATTTAAGTTGAGGAAGTGTAGTGTGGATTAGGCGCACAACACTTGTTCTAACCAATGAATTACATTTTCTTAGCAAATAAAGGTGATGGTCAAGGTGTTGTTGTGTGGTTTAGGCGCACGGGCAACTCTTTGTTCCTTAACCTCGTCATCTTTTCTTCTTGCATAGGTTGAGGGGGAGATGTGTGGATTAGGCGCACTGTCTTCACTTCGATCACTTTTTCTTAAAAATATCCCTTGTTTGAGAAGTTTTCCTTGAGAGCCGAGTTTGTTATGAAAAAGATATTTTCTTTTAAGTTTGTGGAGAGTAAATTGAGAAAGTGAGGGTGTTTGCAATTTGTCTTTAAACTCCGAACCAATTAATTGGACTAAGACATTAGCTAATTATTTTGGCTAGGAAGATTTGCTCACCAAGACATTGGGTTCAAATATTTTCGTGAACTCGACCAACATTAAATGGAATCTGTGAATGTTTCTAAGCATCCTTTAACGATTCAAAGATTGGTTTGTCTATGAATTAATCGGATTAGGAGTTAAGAAAGTCAATCCCCTACCCGTTGTGTTTTGGCGTCGTTCTTCGTTAGGTGTTTAGTTAATTCCTTGTTGTTAGTTTAGTTTATTTTCGGTTTATCTTTACATTTTTCCTCTGTCCAAATATAACTTGATCTAGTGAAATTGGTAATTGTTAAAGTCAATCCCTGAGGACGATAACTTTTTCTCATCACTTTACTACTTGTGCGACCCGATACACTTGTCGAGAAATAGCGCACCAGATATAAAAGCTCTTTGATTTCTATTAGATCCGATAGGACTTTTTGAGAAACTTTATACTTAGAAGTTATCTGAGCTAATTCATTGGCTTCTTCATTTGATTCCCTGAGAATATGTTGGACAATTACTTCATCAAATTTTTTCATTAACTTACTCGTCACAGCATAATACTAAATCAAATTTTGTTTAACACATTTATATTCCTGAGTAAGTTGTTTGACTACTAATTGGGAATCTCAAAATATGTGCACCCTTTGTACTTCCATTTGACTAAGTATCTCTAACCCGATAATTAATCCTTTATATTCAGCCTCATTGTTAGAACTAGAGTACTTTAGTTCAAACATGAATTTGGTTGGAGTTCCCTTTGGGGAAATTATTAAAATTTCGATGCCACTTCCTTTTTTTGTGCCTTGATATGTCAAAATAAAGATGCCATGGTCTCAATCTGACAAAATTTATGTCATTATCTATGTCTAGGCCAGAATGGTTGACTAAAAAGTTGGCTAATGGTAAGCCTTTGATGGCTTTTGCTGGATCATATTGTAAGGAAAACTTCGACAATCCAATAGCCATTTGCCGATGTGTCCATTAAGAACAGGTTTGGATAACATAAATATTATTATATCTGTCTTTGACATGACAAATACATTACAAGGCATCATATAATGTTTCTACTTGGTACAAGAAATATACAATGATAAACACAAGTTCTCAATTGCACTATAAATTTCTAAAATCTATGCATACTCTCAACTTGCCATTTTTCTTAATCACTAGAACTACATTAAAAAGCCATTGAACATACTTGGTAGTTCTAATGAACTTAGCTTTGAGTAGCCGTTCGACCTCCTCTTTGATTTTTAGCACCACTTCAGGAACAAATCTCCTATTTGCCTGCTTGATAAGTCTACATCCTTCTTTGAGTGGTAATCTATGTTCAACGAAGTCTCTACTTAAACTAGGTATCCTATTGTAATCCCATACTAAGCAATCTCTATATTCACATGACAAGCTCTTCTTTGAATTCCTTTGGTAGAATTATACTTACAAAAATTGGTTTCTTATTCTCTTCGGTGCCTAAGTTCACCTCTTCCAAAAGATCTTCTACTTCAACATTCATCTTTTCATCAAGCCTTTTCTCAAATCCTAAAGGGCCATCATCTACAATGCAGTCTGACAATATACCTTTTATTGTGTTGACTGCTTTGTTAGCTAGGTAGGGCGACAACTTGTCTATTTGAATCTTAAGGCTCATGGTTGGTACTTAGCCAATTTTTATCGGCCTTATCCATCAGTTTGATGCCAAATTGATCCATTAAGTAGGCCTCCTTGTTGATCATTCCATCTTCTATGGCTACTAGTCTGACATTTAGGGTGTAAATTTTAAAGTCAACGTGGAGTTGCTGCAAATAACATGGATTATCATTTGCTTCTACCACCTTCACTTGTCCTTCGCTATTCCATAGAATCAACTTCCAATACACAGTCGATGGGATTGCTCTGACAACATGGATCTAATCTTTTCCCAACAAATACAAATAGGGTTGCTCTTTCGACTAATCAGACATAAATATTAAATATTGCCATGCCATCGGATGGGGAAGACTTGCCACTAAAATCAATGACAACTATATCTGTTTGAATTAAATTAGACTCATTATTCCCTAACATCTTAAATGTGGCTTTCAGTATTAGATTGATGGCAGCTCCACCATCCACCAGAACCCTGTTAATAGGCTTCCCTTCCAACGAGGCATTGATATGTAAAGGCTATAGATGTGCCTTCTGCAGGTCAGTTAGCTATTCAAACTTGGCCAAATTATCGAGTTCATCATCCCAGTCATGGTGTAAATTGTCAAAATTTGGAATTATATCATCTTTTACAAATGGCCAATCCTCTGACAAGTCTTCTAAATCTTCCTCATTCTCACCCACATAAATTTCATAATGGGCTTCATATTCTGTGGATTCACAAAAATGAGGTTAAAACTCATATTGATAGGATACTCATTTGTATCTTTCTTCCTTTTTACATATTCTTCTTTGACGTCTCTGAATTTCCCTTCAAATGGGTCCTATTCCTATTTATCCATGAATAGCCAAAGTTCATACACAAATAACCTAAGTTTAAAATATTTTTTATCCACTGGACAATCGTCAAACCCTGATTCCAACAAAGTAGTTCCCATAGCCATGATTGCTTCGTCTAGATCTTTATCTATATCAATGTCTATATCGAATTCTTCTTCATCGTTGAGACCCAAAGGGTCTTTAGGATCATTAAGGGCTTCAATAATCTCATCGGCTGACAAATCCATGTCGGTCACATGACATTCATGTTTAAGCTCGACGAGTTGCCCCCTTGTTTAACCTTGGATAAATTCTATCTTTTCTACTCTATATGTCAGTTGTGGATCCTCCAAGATTGTCTTGATCTCATTATGATACCAATCTTCATAATCCTTTACTTCCACGACAACCACTTATTTTCCTTTAGTGCCTTTCTCAGCTTCTACCTACCCAACAACCCAATTTTTCTTTGGGAAGGAAAGACATATTTCTATCAAGTTTTGATTCAAAGGCATTAGCTGTGTCAACTTTTGTGCCTTTGCAATCTCTACCTCAAGCCATCCACTTAAAAGGTTTGGCTACAGCTATGCATTATCCTTCTGTGAATTAGAAGTTTCTTATCAGATTGCTTTATTATTTTGGACTGTTGGTTTGGTTTTGACTACCAAACATTTTTTCCTTGACCCTAATGATTCTTCTTTGATTAGGAATGCATCTGCCAAGACTTCTTTTATGTGCTTTTCTATACCTCTGCTACCTCCGTTTTTAGCTTTTGGACAACAGTCAACCAAATGTTTGAGGATTTCTTTGACTAAATGGAACTACCTTGCTATATCGATAATCTTCGTTCCAAAATGGAACTACCTCTTGGCATAATCTTTGTTTTCCATTATAGAGTTCTTAACCCACTAGCCAACCTTTATATTTACAAGTGGCACTCGTGTTCTGACATGTCAGATATGGTCTCGGGAACTTGGATTACTACTTTCGACTGACTCCTTTGGGTTTCCAGCCGACTGGCCACTAAGATTTGGCCTAGCCATCTATTGTGGCCTAGTTTTTGGTGTTTAGGATGGTTTTGGCTAATTACCAGAAGGTCATTCTTTCTTCTGATCTTTAGAACATGCCATTTCCTTTTGACATACCTCTATGGCCTCCGGATCATATAAGTGGACATATCTTGATTGCTACTTTTTCTTTTTTTCTAAACATAAACTCTTTATAGGTTTCCCAAGGCTTTTGATATATGTTGAAGGTATCCGCCATAGGGTCAGGGTCATCATTCTTACACTTGTCTGGGTCTATTTCGGCATACATCTTTCCTTTTCCTTTCACATCAACCATGCCAATATTTAAGGGTATTTGGCTATTAATTTCAATGACGTTTGTTTGAAAATGATCGGTGTCAACTTTCATGTATGCTTTCTTATCAGTAAACTTTAATCTTCCTTCTATTAAAGCTTTTTGGATTAAGTCCCTAGAATGTATACATTCATTAATCACATGACTGAATACATTGTGGAATTTGCAATATTTTTGGTCTTTAATTTCATTAGGCTTTAACAGCCTACGATTATCCTACAATTTTATTTGTTTGTCTTTTAACAAAATGTCAAAAATTTATTCGACTTTCGTTATGTCAAATATGTATATTTTTCTATTAACATAGCTCATCTTTTCTTTGGCCTTCATAGGCTTTATAGCCTGACAAATGTAAAGAGGTCCATTATTTAATTTGGCAAGATTTACATCATAATATATGTCATCATTCTCTTTGTCAGATTATTCTATTCTGATGTAATTTACTTTTTCTCTCTTGAGGAATTTCTTTTGCTTTTGCATCTTTCCAGCTTTCAACTGTTCTATCTATCAAACTTTGCCCCCCAGTTGGGCAAGTTCAACTAGATGCTGATTAAAAAGCTTTTTTTTCTGATGTAATAATCTTGACCCCCAATAACCATCTTAACAATTTCAGCTTCGAAAATTAGAGTAAAACATCTACTCCTCATTTGCCTGAATCTTGCCAGATAGTCTTCAATAGATTCATTGTATAATCTTTTTAATATTAAACAAATCTATCATACCAACTTCCAGGTCCCCTCTGAAGAATTGGTCATGGAAGCTTATCTTCATTTATGCCCACGAATGAATATAGTCTGGTCTCAGTGTCAAGAACCAAGAAAAGTTATTTTTCATAAGGGAACTAAGAAAGAAACTCATTTTAAGTCTTCATCTATCGTTAGATCTCCTATTTCAATGGTATACTGTGCAATGTGTTCGATAGTTGATTCACTACTTTCCCCAACGAACTTCGATAGTTTAAGAACCTTATCTATCCCTCTAGGAAATTTTGCCTATTAAACCCAATCAGTGAATGCTGAAGTGAAATAAAGCTGATTAATATAGCCTATGTTTAAACCAAATCTATTAAGGACTTGTTTGATGACTTGGATTATGTTGCGTTCGACTTGGTTCCCCATCAGGTTTTGTTGGAACTCTCTTCACCTGTGGTTCATTTAGACATAACATCTATACTTGACCATGTCTCAATTGTGGTTAAGGTTGGTCTTGCCCTTGTATTTTGTTATTTGGTTGATTTTGGCCCTTATCTTAAGCCATAATCACTTGTTCTGGCTAGACATTTTTAGGCACAACAATCCCCAAGTCCTGAGTTAGTCAACCCATTTGAAGTGCTGATGTCTTACATGCATTATTGGTATTTTCCATTAAGGGCTTTAGTACGACACCCATTTATTATGTCAACATACTCACCATACCGTAATTACTTTTGTCTCTTTGCTATCAAATGTTAGCCAATGAACTTGCAGTGGATGTGGCAACAATATTTGGTATATCTCTTGACATATTTGGGAGTACAGGTCCCAAATTTAGTCTTTCCTCTCGAAACACAATAGGAGTACTGGTGCTTGCTATATTTACCAATGCAAAACTTATTGCTTGGCCTTAAAGTCATTTGACATATAGGATTGGCTAGCTAACTTCTAATCCCATGTTGAGTCATCACAAAAGGAACATACCCTTGAGATAAT
This sequence comes from Biancaea sappan, assembly GCA_037074585.1. NCBI lineage: Eukaryota > Viridiplantae > Streptophyta > Magnoliopsida > Fabales > Fabaceae > Biancaea > Biancaea sappan. The sequence continues at coordinate 40,231,050 of CM073491.1, read as the reverse complement.
CCATATTGAGATGCAAACCTTGTTGTTTGACTATCTATTGGACATGGTGACACTGGTGTCGATCTAGATACTTGCTCCAATATGAGGTTTCTCAAAAGGGATACATTTGGCACAACGTCTATATGATTAGTAGTTGTGGCAACTACTAGCACGTTTACTGTGGTTACGGCAGATGCAATTTGTGAACCTGTCGCTTGTTAACACCGTTTGTGTTACTCATAATTTTAGAAATGTGAGCGAGAAGAACAAGGTGTCAATTTACCACTTCTTAAAGGTATACATGTAATAAGCTACTCTGAACTCATCTCACCAGGCGTGCCAATTTGTTTATAGTAATTTTTTTGTCTAACTAAAATCCAACAGCAAATTTCTTATGTGTCAATTTGTTAACGGAGATCGTTGGTTGAAGGCCAAATCTGACAACAAATACTTGATTCTATCGAGAACAATTATGTTTTCAAAGTTATACAGTAATCTCATTTAAAAAAAACAAATGTATCGAGTGCTAATGCTTTGACAAGTTTTGTATGAAAGAGCTTGAGGCCTAAAATAAGCTTTTTGCAGAAGTTATATAAAAACAGTAAATTTATAGAAAAGTAATTTGCAGAATGTAAAGTGCGTTGGAAGAATAAACTGTAGAAAGGTAAAGTACAGAATGTAAATGGCAGAAGGTAAATTGCTGAAAATATATTGCTAAAAGTTAAAGTGCAAAAAGTTTAAAAGAAAGCGATTAGATTGCACAAAGTAAATGAAAGCATTTAAATTGCATGAAGTTAAATGAAAGTGATAAAAGACTGGAATGATAAAAGACTTGAATTAAATTTGATTAGAATGTAAAGTAGAAAGCATACTTTGATGTTGATCCTTTATTCTACTCGTGTGATTTGTTAGGATTTTTAATCAAGACTTGACAACCTCTTTTACAACAATTAACTTGGTATTTATAGGTAAATGACCGAAGTAACTGCCTACCTATGTAATTGTCACGAAGTGATGGTTTGCATTGCATTGACCATTACCCTAACCCATGTAAACCATTATCCTATGCCATATAAGTGACAGTTTACATGTTTGACATAACTATTTTGAATTGGTGTAACAGTCTCCGACGACTTCCACCTGACATCTTCTTTTGCCTTTAATGTTTGACAACCAAGTTACTGTGACATGCCCTCTTCTTTGACAACCTTAGACTTGACTTGTCTGTCAATCATGTCTGAATTTGCCTGTCAAATGGCATGCTTCTGACAACTTTATTTTGACAGTCGTATATAAATGTTTTTGGAGAATGATTACTTGTTGGCCAAGTAGCTTATTTATTTTATTTAAAAATGATCACCCAACAGAAGGACAAATGGAGGTGGTAGAAGTATATGATAGTCCATGTTACTTACAGTAGCTCCACGTCGACTTCAGAATTTACTCCTTGAACATTAGACCAGTAGCCATTGAAGATAAAATGATCAACAAGGAGGCTTTGGAAGTCTGCTTAATGGATCAATTTGGTGTCAAATTAATGGATAAGGCTAATAAAATTGGCCAAGTGCCAGTCATGAGTTTTAAGACTCAAATGGACAAGTTGTTAGCCTATCTAGCTGACAAAGCATTCAATACAACGGAATGTATGTTGTCGGACTACATTATAAATGACGGCCCTTTGGGATTTGAGAAAGAGGTTAACTTAGGTACCGAAGAGAATAAAAGACCCATTTTTGTAAGTGCATTTATGCTAAAGGAATTCAAAGAATAACTTGTGATGTTAATTACATAATAAAGAGATAACTTCGCCTAGGACTACAACAAAATGTCTGGTTTAAGTAGAGACCTTGTCAAACATAGATTACCACTCAAGGAAGGATACATACTTGTCAAATAGGCAAATAGGAGATTTGCTCCTGAAGTGGTGCTGAAAATCAAAGAGGAGGTTGAATGGCTACTTAGAGCTAAGTTCATTAGAACTACTAGGCATGTCAAATGACTCTCTAATGTAGTTCCAGTTATTAAAAAAAATGGCACGTTAAGAGAATGCATAGATTTTAGAAATTTGAATTTGGCTACTCCAAAAGATGAATATCCAATAACCATAGTGAATATGTTAGTAGATGTCAAGTTTGGGCATGAAATTTTAAATTGTATGATTGTTCATACAGGTTATAATCAGATTTTTATAGCCAAGGAGGACATGTCAAAAACTGCTGTCAGATGTCTAGGAGCCATTGGGACATATAAGTGGGTTGTCATACCTTTCGGTTTGAAGAATGCAAGGGCCACTTATTAAAGAGCAATGATGGCCATCTTCCATGATGTTATAAGGGAGTTTATGGAGGTTTACATTGACGATGTCATTATCAAGTCAGAAGATAAGTAAAACCACTTGACACATTTGAGGCAAGCTTTTGATAGGATGCGAAAGAATAGCCTCAAAATGAATTCAGAGAAATGCGCTTTTAGAGTGTCGGCTGCCAAATTTCTAGGATTCTTAGTTTATAAAAAAGGTATTGAAGTGGACAAGAATAAACTAGAGTAGTTTTGGAAGCTACTGCATTGACAAATAAGAAGGAATTACAATCTTTCTTTGGGAAAGTGAACTTTTTAAGAAGATTCATATCTAACTTGTTGGGTAGGACCAGAATCTTTTTACCTTTGATCAAGCTAAAAGCCAAGCAAGATTTCATCTGGGAGCCTTGTCACCAAGAGGCCTTTGATCAAATCAAGCACTATCTGATGAATCCTCTGATTATGATATCACAATACCACGATAATCACTGAAGTTATATATTTTAACTTTTGAGGAAACGATAGGATGTTTACTAGCTCAAGATGATGAGAGTAGTGTCGAAAGAGTTATTTACTACCTCAGTCAAGTTCTAAACGATGCAGAAACAAGATATAGTGCAATTGAAAAGTTATGCTTGTCATTGTATTTTTCTTGTACCAAGCTGAAATATTACATGATGCCTTGTAATTTATTTGTCATTTCAAAGATAGATATAATACAATTGATGTTATCCAAACCTATTCTCAATAGACGTTTTGGCAAATGGACAATTGCATTGTCAAAATTTTCTTTACAATATGTTCCAGCGAAAATTGTCAAAGACCAAGTATTGACGGACTTTCTAGTCAACCATACTAGCCTCAACATAGATAATGATATAAATTTTGTTGAATTGAAGACCATGGCGTCTTTATTTTGATGGATCAAGGCACAAAAAAGGAAATGGCATTGAGATTTTAATAATTTCCTCTAAGAGGACTCCAACCAAGTTTATGTTTGAACTTAAGTATTCTTGTTCTAACTATGTGGTTGAATACGAGGCTTTAATTGTTAGGCTGGAAATACTTTTTCAAATGAAAGCACGAAGAGTGCACATACTTGGAGATTCTCAATTAGTCTTCAAATAACTTACTTAGGAATATAAGTGTGTTAATCAAAATTTGATTAAATATTGTACTGTGGCAAGTAAGTTAATGAAAAAATGTGACGAAGTTATTATCCAACATATCCCTAGGGAATCAAATGAAGAAGCCAATGATTTATCCCAAATAGCTTCTGGGTATAAGGTTTCTTAAAAAGTTCTATCAGATCTAATAGAAATCAGAGAACTTTTATACCCATTGGAAGAAAGGGATGTGTTACAAAATGACGTTCATGCAAGTAATGATTGGAGAAAAGCAATCATTGATTATTTAGGGAATCCAAGTTCTAACATAGAGTGAAACTCAAATATAGAGTATTAAATTTTGTATTGTCAGGTGGACAATTTTATACAAAGCCTGTCGACAGACAGTTAGAAGAATGCTTAAGTGAGTCGGAGACTTATATTGCCTTGTCTGAAGTCCATGAAGGTATTTGTGGAGCTCACCAAGCAGGGGAGAAAATGAAATGGGTCCTTTGACGACGAATATACTATTGGCTAATGCTAGTTAAGGATTGTATAATGTTTACCAAGTCTTGCAAAGAATTTCAAAGACATGGCCATACACAAAACATTCCAACTAGTGAGTTACAATCAATTGTTAAACATTGGCTGTCTAAAGGATGGGCTTTGGATTTAATTGGCCAAATACACCCTCCTTCATCGAAAGGGCATAAATACATTTTGGTTGGGGCTGATTATTTTACCAAGTGGGTGGAAGCAATCACATTAAGAGATATTACTTAGCAAGATGTGATTAATTTTATTGAAAATCACATCATTTATAGGTTTGGGATGCCTCAAACTTTGACAACTGATCAAGGTACCATTTTCACTAGACGAAAAGTTGTAGAATATGTTGATTCTAGGAAAATAAAGTTAATTACGTCAACACCATACTATGCATAGGTAAATGGTCAAGTACAAGCCATCAACAAAATACTTATAAGCCTGATTAAAAAGCATGTTGGTCGACAGCCTAGAAATTGGCATAACACCCTTGATCAGGTTCTATAGGCATACAGGAATTTACCAAGAGAATCGACAGGCACATCGCCATATTATGGTCATGATGTCATTTTTTCCTATTGAGATTAATCTCCAATCAATTCGTATCTAAAGACAAGATGAATTACCAGTTGAAAGTTATTGGGATTCAATGTTTGATGAATTAAATAAGTTGACTGAAGAGAGATTAATTGCTTTGAAAATTTTAATTCAACAAAAAAGAGCGAATTCCTAAATTTTATGACTGTCGAGTTAAATACAAGTCTTTTAACTTAGGCAAATTAGTATGGAAGGTAATTTTGCCTATTGAAAAACGTTGTCGAGAATATGATAAATGGTCGCCAAAATAGGAAGGACCATTTATGATTACACAAGTATTTTCTAGTAATGCCTACGCTCTCGACGAAGTTAACACTAAATTAAAAGTAAAATCAATTAATGGCAAATACCTAAAGCGATATAGGCTGACAATGTGTGAAGTAAAGATTGAATAAAGAATTTTTATTACATTAAGATTTGTACAAATAAGTTTCATTATTGAATGCCATATGGTTCACGCTACTACGATGCTAAATCACCCAGAATTGAAATCATGCAATTTTGTAGAAAAATGGCCCCCAGGTCATTTTCACTCTTGGAGCCTTTCTTTTAACCACTAACTAATTGTTCTAAATACCTAAACACTGATTAAAAGCTAATTAACACATAGGGGGTTTTGATTGTGACATAATAAAAAAAAAGCAATCAAAGAATAAAAACAGCAGCAGCAAACAAGACAGCAGAAAGTAGTAGAGTTGAACAATAACAAAAGAATGTAACTAGCCTAGGTCCTTTCTAAAGATGAAATCTTCCTAGTTCTCTTTACATGATGAGTACTTGTTCTATTTATCATCTAATTTTATAAATCATAAGGTGTCTAAAAAGAACTTCTAGATTAAATCCCATCAAGCTATGATCAAGAAAATCTCCTCTAATATAATCTTAATGTGATTCTAGTAAAAATAGTCAAATTTATGTAAGGTAACCACCATTGCACACCATTTCCAATTCAGTTACCATTTCAACCAGATACAACAACATTCCTCAGATGCAAAGTTTATAAAACCAGTAAATGAAAATACTATCCTAAGCAGAACAGCATACATCATAAACCAACACCAAGGAAGAAATAGAAATGGAATAAATAAACAAATGCTTATCTCATTAACCCATGAACTCAAATTACACTTCAGTTTCAGACCAAGGCTAATTACAAAGGATTTTAGCCTTCCATAAGAGCAAAAAAACCAGAAAATAAAAGGGAGAAAAGAGAGGGAGAAGTGACCTACGAAATTCACTAAGTTCAGAAGCTAAGATGCACACTAAAGTAGTTTTTGTGGAATCACATCCAAGGAGGCACCTACAAATTCAGATTGCTCAAAGACAGAATCCTTGGCTAAAGAGGAGGAAGGGCCAGCAGCACAATAAGAAAAAGATGAAGAATGTACGACATTACAGTTTAAATCACTACACCTATAACTATAACTACCTAAAACATAATTAAAATCTAAGCTAGAGAAACTGACGGAATTAGAATGTAAATCAAAATCAAAATCAGAAGGTGAATTAGAATCCAACTTAGAATTATCAAGACTTAGAGAATTTTCAATTTCAGCACAAACATGACAAAACTCAGAACCAGCAACACAATTGTACTCAAAGGTATGAACTAAATTAGAAAACTCAGGAAAATCAGAAATTAAATCAACTTGGAAATCATCACATGCCTCATGAACTAAATAATTCAGAAAATTAACCATATGCACATTGGAATGATTTCCACAGGATGTTTCATGGCATCTAAAATATTAAAATCAATCTTGTTGCTAGCAAACTCCATGGACAAAGTCCCTTCATACACATTGATAATGGTCTTTGCAGTTTTCAGTAGAGGCCTACCAAGTATCAATGGTGCATGACTAGGAGTGTTATCATTTTCCATATCTAGCACATAAAAATTAGCAAGAAAGATTAAATCCTTAACTCTTACTAAGACATCTTCCAGAACTCCTACTGGGTGTGCTATGCTTCTGTTGGTAAGTTAGACAATCACTCCAGTTGGTGAAAGGACACCAATCTTGAGGCTTGAGGACACTGATTTGGGTATGACATTGATTGAGGCTCCCAAATCTAGTATAGCATTGGAGAACTCCATGTTGCCTTTTATGCATTGTATTGTGACAGTTTTGAGATCTTTACACTTTGTGGCATGGGTGGTTGGATAAGTGTAGAAAAATTCCTCCCTAAATTCACTCTCTCATTGCCCCTTAACTGCCTCTTATGAGTGCACAACTCTTTAAGGAACTTGACATACTTGGAAATTTGCTTAATTGCTTCCAAAGTGGAATATTGACCTCTATTTTTCTGAAGGTTTCCATGATCTCTTTATCCATGTCAGATTCAGAAGCTTTCCTTGATTGAGTTTGCCTATTGGGGAAAGGAAGAGGTATTCTCTGAACCACTTCTTCATCCTTTTTATTTTGCTCATTGGTTGAGGATGAAGGAACACTTTGCTGTACATTTAATTTTTCTAGTTCAGATTCAGGAGGTAGACCATCTACTTGCTTGCCACTCCTCAAAATGATGGCACTAACATTGCCTCTTAGATTGATCACTAGTTGAGATAGCAAACTCCCTAAACCTTGACTTTTCATCTCATTGATTATTGTGGCTAACTGACCAATCTTAGTCTCCAAATTCTGCATATTTGTTTCTGTTTTTGTTGAAACTGGAGAGTGTTGGCAGGAAGCTCTTTCATTAAATCTTCCAGATTAGTATCAAGCTTCTTGGGTGCTGAAGGGGATATATGGCTAGGTCCAGGTTGATTGTATCTTACATGGGGTGGCTGGTAAGGAAGGGCATTGGAGGTATTTCCATACTTGAAGGCTGGATCCTAGGATTATAGATGGAGGAATATAGGTCATCTCTGTTGTTGTGGCTGCATGGGTCTACTAGGGAATATGCCATCATATGACTTAGTTGAGGTCTCTTGTAGCTAAGGGCACTGATCAGTATGGTGGGTATTCAGGGAATAAATACCACAAACCGAAAAAGGAGGAAGGGCTGGTTGTTGTGTTCTCTGATTTAATGCCAATTGCCTCATCATTGAAGCTAACTCTTCTAATTTATTTTCTATCCCTTGTTGCTCCATGGGAGGCGTCCTCACTTCACTGACAGTAACTGCTGTTGGATCATTCAGTCTAGTGCGAAACTATTGTGCATTTTGGGCCATCTTGGCCAACAATTCGTTTGTCGCAGTAGGGGTCTTATCCACCAATGCCCCACCAGTAGCTGTATCAACTATATATCTATCTATAGGCAATAATCCCTCATAGAAATACTGGATGAGAAGCTACTCTGAAATTTAATGGTTTAGACAACTTGAACATAGCTTCTTGAATCTCTCCCAATACTAATGTAAAGATTCACTACCTGCTTGTCTAATCCCACTGATATCTTTCCGATTACTATTGTTCTAGAGGCTGGGAAGAATTTTTCAAGGAATACTTCCTTCAGTTCATCCCATCGTGATTAAGGCAATTGACAGGTAGTAAAGCCAATCCTTGGCTGCCCTATCCAAAGAGAAAGGAAATGCTATCAATTTGATCTATTCTTCTCCAACTCCATGTGGTCTCATGGTAGAGCTGACAACATGAAATTCCTTTAAGTGTTTGTGCAGATCTTCTCCTGGAAGACCATGAAACTTTGGCAACAAGTGGATTAGACCAGATTTCAGTTCAAAATTAGCATCTAACTCAGGATAATTTATGCACAATGGTTGATAATGCACATCAGGTGCAATCAACTCTTTAATGGATTGTTCTTGGCTATTTTGAGGCACTTGTGCATTTTGATTATCCATCCCAGTTATCCCAGCTGACTCAAGATTAGTTGACTCCAACACAATATCAGATTTAGACTCTGACTCTACTTCTAAACTATTGACAGCAAGCTTAATAATTTCAGCAAGAAGTTCAGAAACTATACTAGTCCTAATGCTATTGCTTCTTACTAGCCTATGGAAGCTCCTATCAATTTTAGGATCAAAAGGTAGTAAGTCCATATTAAAAGACCTTCTCATACACTAGGAAGGGCAAAATTCACAACAAAACAACAAAAACACTAAAATCGAAAAAATCGGCACACTAGGATCCAACCGAAGAAAACCGTCAAAAAAATGAAGTATCTCAAAAAAATCTGATTTTTCTCAGAAAAATCCTTCACAAGTTGGAGGGACTAATGCAAAAAAATAGAACTTAAAAATTCGATCTACAAAAATCACACTAAAAATCACAATTAATTAAAAAAATTAAAAAATAGAAAAGAGGGTTTAAAGGATGGAATTTGAAAAAATGGCCACCCCATACTGGGCAAAGCAAAGTAGGGGTTGCAACTTGCTTGAAACATAAAAAACTAGTAGTCTATGAAGTTTGAGATCAATCGGAGATAGTTAGGTTGTTCGCTGGCTAGAAAATGACTAGTTTTGACTAGTTTTCCAGAAAACGACTCAAAACTTGTAAACCACTTCAATAACATTGAAATAACTAAAAATCAAACATAGACACACATAAACAACTAATCAGACAACTTAGAAGTGAATTGGCTCCCCGGCAATGGAGCCAAAATTCTGGTTCACACCACTACAATGCCGAATCACCTAGACTTGAAGTCATGGCAATTTTGCAGCATAATGGTCTTCAGGTCATTTTCACCCTTGGAGCCTCGCTTCTAACCACTAACTAATTGTTCTAAACACATAAACACTAATTAAAAGCTAATTAACACATGGGGGTTTGGTTGTGACAGAATTAGAAAAGTGCAAATAGGAATACTAAACAGCAACAGCAAACAAGAAAGTAGAAAGTAGCAGAGTTGAACAATAACAGAAGAATGTAACTAGCCTTGATCTTTCCTGGAGATGTAATCTTCCTAGTTCTATTCAGATGTTAAGTTTTATTTCATTTATCATTTGATTTCTAACTAAAAGCCTAGAAAATATTCTAGTCTAGATTACACTAAAACATAATCAAAGAAAACCTTCTCTGACTACATATTATTGTAACCACAGTAAAGATAATCAAATCATGTAAGAAGACCTTTGTTACATGACATTTTCATCTCTTTCTACCATTCCAACTAGTCATGATAGATAAATCCTCATATGAAGCAATAAAAACTAATTGTCAAGTTCATGAAACTCTAATAAGAAACATTCATAAACATAACAAAACAGAGGCTTAAAGAATAAGATGAATACTGGAATAAAGTGAATAAAACTTATCTTATAAAGCTTAGGAGCTCAGATTACACCTCCAATATGGACCAAGACTGATTACAAGGGATTTTAGCCCTTCATGAAAGTAGAAAACCAGAGAACAGAAGGGAGAAAAGAGAGGGAGAAGTGGTCTATGAAAATTACACTAAGTTCAGAAGCTAAGATGCAAACTAAAGTCTAAAAAACCAACTAAACTAATGCCCTCCAAAAAGCTGATGGAAAAACTAACTTTGCTAGCTTTCTCCTCTGATTTCTGATATGGGAGGGCATGCTGTTGCAATAGAGTAGTTACTTTTGCGGAAAGTGGTATGGTGGCTACTTCTTTCATCAAGGTCAAAGGAATAGGATGCAGAAAGTTTGTCTAAAATGCTGCAGCCCTGGGTCCTACACATCCATGTCATCAAACATGTAGAAGAGGCTGCCAAGTCATCCCAGAAGGTGCCACATCAGTGTCCAGCTCATCAGGAATGCCATGTCAGTGCCACATCACCAAGACATCTCCAAAATTATTTCTGAAAATTACACAAGAAGGATTAAATTGAGTCTTTAATAATTTAAGTCCTAAAAGATGAAAATAAATCATTTTCCATCTAAAATTAACTTAGACCCAATGAAACACAAAGTGTAATAAAATTGGAGAAATTTTAAAATGAAAATGTAAGGAGACCATATAGGGGTTAAGATGTATATAAAAATGGTAGATATCATGGGACCAATTTTATGCTATAAATTAACGAATATTAAAAGTGAGAGAATTATATTGCTACTCTTGTTATTATTTGATTGTAGGGAAAAATGACAGATCAAAGTTGGATGCAAATTAAGAATAGAGTTGGTCTATCATATATATGAGGAATTGACAATTTCCTCAACTGGGATTTTTGTCAACCTAGAGTAAATAATATGATTAGATGTCCTTATAAGGGTTGTATGAATGTGAGGTTTAAGTTGAGGAATAATATAAGGGAAGATTTATTGAAGAAGGGATTCTAGGAGAGTTATAAAATGTGGAATTCACACCTCTCTTTTAAGATATCAAAGTGCCCCTACGGATGAAGCTAAAGTACATAGTGATGAAGATGATGATATTATTGAGATGGTACATGATGCTTTTGGATTTGCAAATACAAAGCAATCAATCAATGAGAATGAAATTAGTGAACAACCAAATGTATATGCAAGACAATTCTGTAGATTATTAGAAAACTCTAAGACAGAATTATATCCAGGTTGTACCAAAATGTCAAAACTATCATTCATAGTTAAGTTACTTCATGAAGTGCATCAATCATTGGAGTAATAAATCTATGGATGCATTGCTAAACTTATTAAAAGAAGTTTTTCCTGAAGGTGCACTTATACCTAACTCCTTTTATGAAGCCAAGAAAGTCATTCGAGAGTTAAGGTTAGATTACAACAAAATAGATGTATGCAAGAACAATTGTATTTTATTTTGGCAAGAACATGCTAATGCACAATCATGTCCCAAATGCAACACATCTAGATGGAAGTCTGATAGGCCCAAGGATAAGAAAGTGCCATGTAAAATGTTGCGTCATTTTCCAATAAAATCGAGGTTACAAAGGCTGTACATGTCAAGACACATAGCCAAAGAAATGTGGTGGCATAAAGAAGAACAAATAGATGAAGTTGTATTAAGACATCTAGCTAATTCTCAATCATGGAAGTCCTATGATGACAAACACCTATAGTTCTCTAAAGATCCTAGAAATGTTCGAATTGGTTTAGCAAGTGATGGGTTCCAACCGTATGGGAACATGAGTACTAATCATAGAATTTGGCTTGTCGTTCTAGTTCCCTATAATCTGCCACCATGGGATTACATAATACATATATACTTTATGATGACACTCTTCATTCTCAGTCCTAGGTGCCCAGGTGATGAAATAAATGTTTACTTACAACCGTTGATTAAAGAATTGAAAGAATTCTGGAAGGTAAGGATAAAGATGTATGATGCCCATGCATAGGCCAACTTCATAATGCGTGCATCAATCATGTGGACAATTAATGACTTTCTTGCATATGGGAACCTTTCAAGATGGTCAACCAAAGACAAGTTTGCATGCCCTTGTTGCCACAAAGACATACACTTTGTTTCTTTAAGGAACAAGATATGTTACATGGGTCATCATCATTTTCTACCAACCGAGCATGAAAATAGGAGGGCGTTTGATGGGAAAGTAGAGAATGAGGTTGCACCTACTCCTTTAATTGGTGATGAAGCACTTGAACAATTAGAGAGGTGATGTGATTTCCGGAGGGAAAACACTTAATCGATTTTCTGGATAGGTTGAAAGAAACAAACAAAGAAAACCAAATCACTCAATTGATAAGCCAAAGGGCGCCACAACTAAGAGAAATGGGTTGATCTCGCCACACTTAAGAAAGAAGAACGTGAGTGATAAGAAATCTAGCTGCTCTCGCCACTAACCCAAGTTAGATAAGAGAAAGAACACAAGAATCCTCTTGAAAGCAAAATGCCAATATCTCATATATAATTCAAGGATGGTTTACAACAAATGGCAAGGACCCTTTTTATAGAGGGTCTCCAAAACAAAAAGACAAAAGACTCCAACTAATCATTAAATGCATCAACTAAAAGTCAAGTAGTGTAGGCTAAATGTCAAAGACAATAAATGCATAGGTAGCTAAATGTCAAAGACAATAAATGCATAGGTAATAGACTACAACTATATTCAACAAATGTAACTATCCCACATGCAATCTTTTTCACACTTCTTCCACTTTCAACAATGTGGTTAAGCCCAATCCAAGCCTTTTAGCCCTTGAATGAGTTAGAGGCCCAATTGAAGTATTCTCCCTTTCTTGGGCTGCAATTGGGTTATCTTTGATTACATCATCCTCCCCTGGTTGAAATGGATTTGGCCTCAAATCCAAATCCTTTTTATCTTCTAAGTACGAAGAAAGATCCCTCACATTGAAAGTAGTAGAAACAGCATAGTCTTCAGGCAAATCAATTTTGTATGCATTATCATTTACCTTGTCTATGATACGGAAAGGAACATCTGCCCTTGGCATTAATTTAGACTTCCTTTGGTTTGAAAATCTTTCTTTTCGAAGATGAACCTACACTAAATCTCCAGGACTAAATTGAACAAATTTTCTTCTTTTGTTGGCAGTCTTCTCATAGATGGAGTTCTTCTTCTCAATTTGCTGTTTAATGTTTTCATGTAACTTCTTTATCATGTCAGCCTTCATTTTTCCATCTATGCATTTTCGAGCTTCAAGTGGTAATGGTACTAAATCAAGTGGGCTCAATGGATTAAATCCATAAACTACTTCAAAAGGAGAGTGTTTAGTAGTACCATGTACACTTCTATTGTAAGTAAATTTTGCATAGGCCAAGCATTCATCCCAACTTTTCAAGTTTTTGCCAATGGTAGTTCTTAGCAAAGTAGAAAGCGTTCAGTTCACCACTTCAATTGACCCATCAGTTTGTGGGTGACAGGCAGTACTAAAGAGCAACTTTGTTCCTAGCTTTTCCTCCATAAAGTCTTCCAAAAGTAGCTAAGAAATTTGGCATCACGATCTGACACGATACTCTTTGGAATGCCATGAAGTCTCACAATTTCTTTGAAAAATAAATTGGCGATGTGCACAACATCGTCGTTCTTATGGCATGGAATAAAATGGGACATTTTTGAAAAATGATCAACAACAACCATCGTCGAATCTTTACCTCTTTGTGTCATTGGTAAGCCTAGCACGAAATCCATGCTAACATCAGTCCAAGGTTAATCTGGAACAGTTAGAGGTGTATAAAGTCCATGGGCTGCTTCCTTGCTCTTGGCTTTTTTGTAAATAATACACCTTTCAATCACATGATGCACATCTCTAACCATGTTAGGCCAATAAAAATGCTCTTTCAGCATCTCCAATGTCTTGGTTTCACCGAAATGCCCAGCCAATCCTCCTCCGTGAGCTTCTCGTGTAAGTAATTCCCTTGTAGAACAGTTTGGAATTACAAGCCTTCCCAAGCGAAATAAAAAACCTTCAGATCTATAAAATCCATTATATGCCATTTTCTCACAAGCGAGATAAATTTCAGCAAGTGTTGAATCTTCCATGTAATGATCTTAATAGATTCAAATCCCAACAATTTAGCATTCATCATGGAAATTAAGGCATATCTCCTTGATAAGGCATCTGCAACAATGTTGGTTTCTCCCTTCTTATACTTCAACACATAGGGAAAAGCTTCAAGAAATTCCACCCACTTTGCATGTCTTCTATTCAGCTTGCTCTGACCTTTCAAGTGTTTGAGTGATTCATGGTCTGTGTGAATTACAAATTCTTTTGGTAACAAGTAGTGTTGCTATGTCTCAAGAGCTCTAATTAAATAGTAGAACTCCTTATCATAGGTAGAGTAGTTAAGACTGGCTCCACTCAACTTCTCACTAAAATAAGCTATAGGACACCTTTCTAGAAGAAGTACAGCTCCAATTCCCACTCCACTAGCATCACAATCAATCTCAAAAGTCTTAGAAAAATTAGGCAAAGCCAATATGGGTGCATTGCACAATTTTTCTTTGACAAGCTTAAAACTTCGTTGGGCTGCATCACTCCATTTGAACTCATTTCCTCCCTTAATACATTCAGTTATGGGTGCTAAAATGGTGCTGAAATCCCTTACAAATCTTCTATAGAAAGAGGCAAGCCCGTGAAAACTTCTTACTTCAGATATGGTTCTTGGAACGGGCCATTCTTTGATAGCTTTCACCTTTTCTTCATCAACTCCCACTCCTTGCTGAGATATTACAAAGCCAAGCAAAATCACATGGTCTTGACAAAAGTAGCATTTTTTCATATTAGCATAGAGTTTCTCCTTTCGCAACACTTCCAAGACTTCCTTCAAATGTTGCACATGCTCCTCATAACTTTGACTGTAGATCAAAATATCATCGAAATATACCACAACGAATTTTCCAATGAAAGATCTAAGCACATGATTCATCAATCGCATAAATGTGCTAGGGGCATTAGATAGCCCAAATGGCATTACCAACCATTCGTAAAGTCCATGCTTTGTCTTGAAGGCTATATTCCACTCGTCTCCCTCTTTCATTCGGATTTGGTGATAGCCGCTCTTCAAGTCAATTTTTGAAAACACCTTGGAACCAGTCAGCTCATCCAACATGTCATCCAATCTTGGAATTGGATAGCGGTATTTGATAGTAATCTTATTTATAGCACGACTGTCCACACACATTCTCATAGAGCCATCCTTTTTAGGGACTATTAATGTAGGCACAGAACAAGGGCTCATGGATTCCCTTACATAACCCTTTTCAATCAACTCATCAACTTGTCTTTTTAGCTCCTTAGCCTCCTATGGTTTCATTCTATATGCTGGCTTATTTGGTAAAGCAGCACCGGGCACCAAATCAATTTGATGCTCAATTCTTCTTAAGGGTGGCAATCCCTTAGTTAGCTCATTCGGAAATCCACAAATTCTTCTATCAACTCCCTCACAAGCTTAGGAAGCTTTTCTGCAAGTTCTAGATTCAGCTCCTTGAGAATTAGCAATAATACAAAGTCATCCCTTTTTATTGCCTTCTTTAACTCATTCTTAAAAGCAAAACAGCTAGGCTTCTTCTCCTCGATTACATCCTCTTTTGGCTGTATTTGTATTGGCTTTAAGGGTGCCAACACAATCTTCTTTCCATTCTTCTCAAAAGCGTAGGTGTTTTTGAAGCCATCATGTAGTGTTCTTCTATCAAATTGCCACGGCCTCCCAAGTAGAAGATGACTAGCATCCATAGGGACTATGTCACACAACACCTCATCTTTGTAATTCTTCCCTATAGAGAAAGGTACCTTTACTTGTTTGGTGACCTTCATCTCTCCATGATTATTCAACCATTGCAGCTTGTATGGACGGGGATGATTGATGATAGGTAGCTTCAATTTGCCAACCAAGGTGGTTGAAGCAATGTTAGTGCAGCTCCCACTATCAATTATCACGTTACAAACTTTGCCTCCGATAGTGCACCTTGTTTGAAAAATATTCTCCCTCTGTTCTTCTTTTACCTTGGCTTGGATATTCAAGGCACGTCTAATAACCAAGGCAGCACCTTCATCAGCATACTCAACAACTTCTTCGTCAGAATATTCTTCCACTTCACATTCCTCCACAATATCTTCATCTTCACTCTCTATTTCTCCTTGTTTCTCCTTCAAGATCATCACTCTTTTATTAGGACATTCGGATGCTATATGGCCATGACCTAAGCACTTGAAGCACTTAATGTCTCGGCTTCTTTTAGAGGGTTAGTTGTCTTCGCTCTTCTCCTTCCCCTTAGAACTTTTAGTTTTGTTTGGCTCCTTCTTCCATATCTCCTTATTGCTCCCTTTGGTAGTATTTGAGGTTTGGGAAAGTGTTTGGAAAGGTTTACTCCTCAATGGTTTAGATACTCCATTGTTTCTTCCATAAACTCTTTTTTTTTTGTCTCTCCACCTTAATTGCCAATTTAATTACATCTTCTAAGAAAACATAATTTTGCAACTCTACTAAGTCAGCAACTTCTTTGTTCAAACCACCAAGAAATCGAGCTATGGTTTGCTCTTGGGGTTCAGTCAGCTCGCATCGAATCATCAAAGTTTCAAATTCTTTAACATAATCTTCAACACACATACCTCCTTGCCTCAAGCTTTGAAGCTTAAAATAAAGCTCTTGCTTGTAGTAATCAGGTACAAAATGCCTCTGCATGAGTCTTTTCATCAATCTCCAATTTCGAACTTCTTCCTCTCCATCTCTTCTTCGTTGATTCTTCAAATTTTCCCACCATAGATTCGCATAATCAGTGAATTCAAGGGCTGCAAGTCGGCATTTGGTAGCTTTTGAATATTCTTGGTATTAAAAAATCTTCTCTACTCGTTGCACCCACTCCAAGTATTCTTCAGGAGAACTTGTTCCCTTAAATGGAGGAATCTTCATTTTGATGTTGGCATCACCTTCCCTCTGCTGCCTTTTTTGCCTAGGTTGTTCACCTTCTTCAGCTTCAGATTCTTCTCCATGGTGTTCAACATAAGCTCCTCTTCTTGGTTGTTGTTGTTGTAGCTCCATAAATCTAGCCATTTGAGTGGTTAGTTAAACTATTTGTTCCATCATTTCTTCTTGACCTCTTTGTAGGCCAACAATTTGAGCTTGTTGTAGGCTAAGCCCAAAAGGAACTTCAGAACTATTTTCTCCTGTCATAGTGATTTGTAATTTGTTGGTTTGAGTTTGGTGAAGGGTAGGTTCACTCTTTAAGTGTTTACACTCGGATTAACAATGAACAGTAAAGATGAACAATGAACAGTAACGATGAACAATGAACAATAACGATAAATTTTTTTTAATAAAAAAGCTGTAATAAAATAGAACAACACAAGAATAGAAATAAAGATAAAGATGAACAGACCAGAAAATTAGCCTTCCATGTAGGTGGCAGATTACAAAATAAGGAATACTAAGTCTTCCATATAGGTGGCAGAATACAAAATAAGGAAAACTAAGCCTTCCATGTAGGTGGAAAAACACAAAATAAAATGCGATAAAATTAAGCTTTCCATGAAGGGGCAAAACACAAAACAAATAATAGAACCTGAATTGAAGTGGCTTTGATACCAATATGATGTGATTTCTGGAGGGAAAACACTTAATCGATTTTTTGGATAGGTTGAAAGAAACAAACAAAGAAAACCAAATCACTCAATTGATAAGCCAAAGGGCGCCACAACTAAAAGAAATGGGTTGATCTCGCCACACTTAAAAAAGAAGAACGTGAGTGATAAGAAATCTAGCTGCTCTCGCCACTAACCCAAGTTAGATAAGAGAAAGAACACAAGAATCCTCTTGAAAGCAAAATGCCAATATCTCATATATAATTCAAGGATGGTTTACAACAAATGGCAAGGACCATTTTTATAGAGGGTCTCCAAAACAAAAAGACAAAAGACTCCAACTAATGCATTAAATGCATCAACTAAAAGTCAAGTAGTGTAGGCTAAATGTCAAAGACAATAAATGCATAGGTAGCTAAATGTCAAAGACAATAAATGCATAGGTAATAGACTACAACTATATTCAACAAATGCAACTATCCCACATGCAATCTTTTTCACACTTCTTCCACTTTCAACAATGTGGTTAAGCCCAATCCAAGCCCTTTAGCCCTTGAACGAGTTAGAGGCCCAATTGAAGTATTCTCTCTTTCTTGGGCTACAATTGGGTTATCTTTGATTACATCAAGAGGTTAGGCAATAAAACTTTTGAGAAACATCACAAGCAGAAGCATGATGATTCCAATCATGCTTATAATTGGAGGAAGAAGAGTATTTTTTTTTCAATTGCCTTATTGGAAAACACTTATGCTTTGACATAATCTTGACGATATACATATAGAAAGAAATGTCTCAAACAATATTGTGTCAACAGTGATGAATATGACTAGAAAGATAAAAGATACATTGAAAAATCGGTATGATTTGGTGGACATGGGTATTAGGCAAGGGTTACACCAAATTGAGGATGGAAACAAAGTATTATTACCAGCACCATGCTATGCATTATCTTCAGAAGAGAAATTAAAGGTTTGCAACTTGATAATTTAAAGGTTCCTGATGCATTTTCATCAAACATTTCAAGGTGTGTTAATATTCATGAAAGAAAAATTACTAGATTGAAATGTCATGATCACCATATTTTGTTGCAAGACATATTCCCAATTACAATTCATGATTTGTTACCTAAGGAAGTGTTTGAGCCAATAATAGAGTTGGGATTATTTTTCAAGAATTTATGCTCTAAGTGCTTAACCATTGAAGACATTGATAGGCTTGGGGGAGAAATTGCAATTACTCTATGTAAATTTGAAATTGTATTTCCACCAGCCTTCTTTGATATAATGATCCACTTACCAATGCACTTAGCAAAGGAGGCAAAAATTGGTGAACCTGTCCAGTATCAATGGATGTTCCCTATTGAGAGGTAATGCTATATGATATATATATTTTAATGGATTAAATTGTTAGTAATAGACACTTAAATCATATAGCTAATTTAATGTTATGCTATGTATATAGGTATTTGTGGACACTTAAATCATACGTTCGCAATAAAGCTCATCCAGAAGGTTCAATTGCAGAAGGCTACTTAGCAGAAGAAAGCCTAACATTTTGTTCACGATAGCCAAAGAACATTTTTACCAAGTTCAATAAACCTCTTAGGAATGATGATGAAATGGTGACAGATAGTGACGTGTCAATCTTCAAAAAGGTTGGGTGGCCAAAAGAGCATTCTGAATCTATTACTCTATTTGATGCAGAGTTTAAACAAGCATGTATATATGTGCTTCAAAATTATGAAGAGGTTTGGCCATTTATAGAGTAAGTTCACCAAAAATCCTTGGTGGTATTAGAAATGAATAATTATTTGATGTCTCAGCTAATTAACTAGCTCATATTGCAGGAAGCATAAGAAGGAGCTTGAGGCACAAACTTCAATGGTAGATGAGAGACATTACCAAGAGTTTTTAGATTGGTTTCATGCATGTATATATCTCTCTTAGCCATTTGAGTACAATTCATAATTCTTTCCCATTATAGATAACAACTATTCATTTGTTTATATAGGTCTTTTTGTTATGTCAACAATCTCATGCAAATGATGAGTTCATAAGTTTATTGATTGGGCCAATTAATAAAATTAATTGATATCTCATATTTATGGTGAATGGATTTAGGTTTTACACAAAAGGTTGTGCTTCAGGGAAGAAAACTCAAAATAGTGGAGTTTTTGTGAAGGGGGATGATTCAAATCTTGAAAAAGAGTACTATGGCGTGATAGAAAACATTTATGAATTGTCTTATGTTGGCAATAGAAAATTCTACCTCTTCAAATGTCATTGGTGGGATATGGCACATTTAGGAAAGGGATATAAAATGGACAAGTATGGATTTATGAGTGTGAATGCTCAGTTCTCATTGAACATAAAAGAGCCACTTGTTTTGGCTTCCCAGGCAGAACAAGTTTTCTACATCAATGACAATGTTGATCAAGATTGGCTTATAGTTGTGAAGACAAGTCCACGTGACCTTTTCAATATGCCTAAAAAAAATGATGATGTGGGTGATGACTATGACATGTTAGTCAATGATGAAGAAGCATATCAACAATTGCATATTGAACTAAATGCGAGTAATAACAATGAAATAGAAGATGATATTGTAGTACCCTTACATAGAGATGATGTTGAGCCTCAAAGCGTTAATTATCTAGGTCACCAATCATGAATAGGTGTTCGAACTACAAAGGAAGACGATTTTATTAATGATGATGAGGTGATAGTGAATGATGAAAGTAAGAAAGAGGATATTATTTAATTATGGTAATCTGTGACAAGGAGACAGTGACATCATATTTAATTATAGTAATTTGTAACATCTTTTTAGGCAATATCTACATTTAATTATGGTAATTTTTGACATAATATTTAATTATACTTGCATTATCAATATAACTCACTGGTTTATATTCACTATTGTAGAAAATGAAAGCATTTGGTAAAGGAAAATGAGGGAAACAAGTAAGAGGCATTTCACATGGAACAATCAAGAAGTCACATCAATATTATTCTTGCCCAAACAAGAAACACCTCTCATTGATCATAACCCTACAGAAATAGCCACTGAAGGTAAAAGTTCACAACCACCAGCCACAAGAGCCCAACCTTAACCTAGTATTACAGGTTTGTTTCTCTTGTATCTTTCATCTTATTATCAAACTATTAAATCATGTGACACTTTATAATGTAAATTTTTTATGTACATAACAGCTTCTTTCAATGTACCTAAAAATGTTAGAAAGGCATATAGATCTATACAGGTCGATATGAAAACTAGGAATGGAAATAAAATAGAAGTAGATATCCTAGATTTTATTGATAGAGCTGTAGGATCGGGAGCTAGGGATCTCATAAATTACTTGGCCTAGAGGTAAGGAAAACTTTTTCATTTAGAGATAGTGAATGGAAGAATATCACCACAAAATGTGGAAAAGCTGTGTTTTTACAAGTAAAGGTAGTAAGTTAAATATACAAATGTAATACTTTGATGTGTTACTTATGCTATTTCTAACAATTATCACTTTGTTTTTAGGAAAAATATGCAACTATTGGTGGCATGAAGGAATATGAATTTCAAGGGTATGTAGTGCAAACTCAACAAAAACTATTTAGGAGGTGGAAGAGCCAATTGCATGAGCACTACAAATGCATTTGTCTTCTTAAATTATTAAAGAGTTCTATTTTTATTGATATATCTATAATTATATTTCACTATTATTGTAATATTTTGTATAGAGACCTAGAAACTAGTTAAAGGACACCACCTGATCGAGTGTGGGAACTACAACATACTCGTAAGACAAAAGAAGGAGAAATGGTATGGTCGGATCCTTATTCACAAAAAATTCATGTGTGTTTACAAATAAATTTGTTTTGTGTTTAAATTGAATTTGCATTTTGATTTTATTATTCTAAGGTGATGCTTAAATTGTAAGGTCACCTCCAAGATCATGTAGCACAACAAAATACACAAGAAAGTGTCAACTCACAGGAGATGAGATCTTGGTGAATGTACTTGGCGAAAGATCTGGATATATCCAAGGGAAGGGTTATGGAAGAAAACCTCAAAGAAAAAAAGGACTGACACAGGTTGATGTTGAAGACTGCATAGAGACTATTCGCATAGAGATGGAAAGAAAAAGAGAAGAAGACCATATTGAGATACATGCCAAGATGGAAAGTAAGCTGGAACAAAAGCACACCAAGATGGAGAGTAAGATACAAGAAGAGATTGATCAACAAATCCAAACTCAATTAGCGACCTTCATGGCAACTATCCAAATAAGTTTTATAATCCCTCTATCTGATGTCAGGACTTTAGTGCTCTCATTGTAAACTCCATTATGGGTATTTAGTTATTGTCTCTGGTTGATAATTTCTTGATGACATCATTCGGTTTCACTTCAAATTATTGGTGGAACTTTCCAAACCATGGGCTGATGTTCAAAGTGCATAATATATATATATATATATATATATATATATATATATACATGGGAATTCTTTATTTTTTCTGGTTAATGCCTTGAGGGAGCATGTATTGGAAGGTGGGTTTAGCTTAGTGGTATCGACATTTAAGATTATTTGCTGTCTCTGTAATATAGTGAGCCATAAAAAAAGAAATCATTAATTACACACTTTGATGATTTGTTATGAAAGAAATTGATATATGCATTGGCCTGTTGGGAATTTGTAGAAGGATCAATTGGATAAACCATAAATAAACAAAGATGTGGTTTTTCTTTTCTTTTCTTTTTCTTTTCCTTAATATTCTATTTTTTCTTTGCTTTTTCTTTATTTCTTGTTAATTTATGGTTTCTTGTGGCATAGGATTATAATGGATTTATTACATAGTGTTTATATATATTTGATCATGGTAAGACTGTTCAATTTAAAGCCAAACTAAACCCCACTCCCATTTTTATTTTATTTTTTTCCAATATGTTTGTTTCAAATTATGAATATATATATATATATATATATATAAGCAGCATATGGATGTATGGTTTAACTTGCTTGAAAATGCTTTAAAAGAATGAAAGGAAGTCAACAAATGAATCAAGAGCTTAACTCCCATGTGAATATGTGAAAAGTTTCCATGGCATTAACCTCCTTGTCTTCTCCAATTCAAAGGTCAAATTACATTGTTTTTATGACTTCATTAATGAATTGATATCAGTCGCATTATCGTATATATTTACAATGAGTGGATAGCTTCATTAGGATTTATAATTTATCTTATTATAGTTAACGATTTAATAGTTCTAATGTCTTGAATTCTATTTGGTAAGTTGAAATTTTAATTCTTGAAATATTTGGAAGCACATTAATAACATGGACATTGAAATATGAGAAAAAATTTTTTAAAAAAATGTATTTTATGTGTTCTAAATAATATAGAATTTTTTACACGTTATACTAAGAAATTTTTACAAATATTTTTTAAAGTACTTGAGAATTAAGATGTGCAAATATCAAATAGTAAAAGAATTAAATACTAAAATTTTTTAAACATATATACCAAAAGTGATTCATAGATACTAAAAATTCATGACTACATGGATAATCATGTTATATGAATGGTTTTTACATTTTGGTTGCAATTTTTTGTCTTAATATTAATGATATATTTTCTCTTTCTATGGAATTGAAGTGGTGACAAGATATAAATACCTTTAGATTAGTTGTAGTAATTTATTTTTGTATTAGGTATTTTCTAAAATACATTATGTATTCAAATCATTTTCTAATATATGATGAATTGTACAACAAATATATATTGTGCTTATATGAATTTAGTATAATGTTACTTAAAATATTAAATTAATAGCTTGATTATTGTTCAGGAAAAAAATAAAAATAAAAGCTTTAAGTGGTGACAAGACTTTCAGTGGCGACTATATATGGTCACTGAAAGTATCAGATATTTTCAATGACCACATATGGTTGCCACTAAAAGTCCTGATACTTTCAGTGACCACAATTAGTCATCACTGAAAGTGACTTTTAGTGGCGACCCAATATGGTCACTGAAAGTATTACATTTCTTTGATACTTTCAGTGACCACATAGGGTCAACACTGAAAGTGACTTTCAATGACCATATTTTGTTGCCACTAAAAGTTACTTTCAGTGGTGACTGTGTTTCACCACTAAAAGTGTCTTTAGTGACAACATATTGTCGCCCCTAAAAGTATTTTTAGTAGTGATATTTCTTTTGTCTATAACTTACTTTTGGTGACACATATTATACTTTTAGTAGCTACTGAAAGTTTGTTTCCATGATGAATTTTTGGTGACAACGGAGTCACCACCAAATACTTTCAGTAACGGAACTTTAGGTGATGACCATGTGTTGCCACTGAATCACTTTTAGTGACAACGTTTTGACTTTTAGTGACAACTTTAGTCGCCACAGAAAATCAATTTTTTTGTAGTGTAAGAGACCTTTTTCTGGATCTACTCATAAAGAAAAACAAAATGAGCAATAAAAAAAGGGTAACTCATCAAAAGAAGAAGAAGAATACAAGAATAAAGGAGAAAAATGCAAGTTAAATTTATTTGTAAAAGAAAAGGAAATTAGAACATCTTTAAACTCTGAAAGAGCATTAATTTTGTTGGTTCACAAAGAGTCTTACCTTTCTAACACTTAATTAAATTCATCTTTGCCTAATACTGCCCTAATCCTTTTGCAAGAAATCTAAGAAGTTTTTCCAGAAGAGCTACCTGTTGGGTTGCTACCCAACCATGGGATTAAGCACCAAATAGACTTTACGCCTGGCTCACAAATCCCAAACCAACCTGCCTACCATAGCAGTTCTGAAGAAGCTAAATAATTACAAAGACAAGTGGAAGAACTCATGGAAAAAGGGCTATATTAGAGAAAGCATGAGCTCATGTGCTGTACCAGTTCTTTTGGTTCCAAAGAAGAATGCCTCTAGGCGAATATGTGTGGATTGATGAGCTATAAACAAGATCACAGTAAAATATAGATATTCCATCCCTAGACTTGATGATATGCTAGATGAATTGCATGGTTCAATATTTTTCTCAAAAATTGATTTAAAATATGGGTACCAACAAATTAAGATGAAAGAAGGGGATGAGTGGAAAATTGAATTTAAAACAAAGCAAGGTTTGTATGAGTGATTAATACCTTTTGGCTTAACTAATGCACCAAGTACATTTATGCACTAAATGAATCATGTTTAGAAACTTTATTGGAAAGTTTGTTGTTGTATACTTTGATGATATCTTAGTGTATAGAAAAATTGAATTTGAACACATGAATCATTTAAGAAGTGTACTTGAAACTTAAAAAAAGAAAAATTGTATGCTAGTCTTAAAAAATGTACTTTTAAAACAAAGCAAGGTTTGTATGAGTGGTTAATGCCTTTTGGCTTAACTAATGCACCAACTACATTTATGCACTTAATGAAACATGTTTTAAGAAACTTTCTTGGAAAATTTGTTGTTATCTTTGATGATATCTTAGTATGTAGCAAAATTGAATCTAAACACATGAATCATTTAAGAAGTGTACTTGAAATCTTAGGAAAAGAAAAATTGTATGCTAGTCTTAAAAAGTGTACTTTTTGCATAAATAAAATTGTTTTCCTTGGTTTTGTCATAAGTGCCAAGGGAGTTGAGGTGGATGAAGAGAAGATAAAGGCAATCAAAGAATGGCCTATTCCCATTACAGTTACTAAGGTAAGAAGTTTTCATGGCCTAGATAGATTCTATAAGAGGTTTGTGCAAAACTTTAGTACCATTGCTGCACCCCTCACTAAGTCATCAAGAAAAATGTTAGACTCAAGTGGGAAAAAAGCTCAAGAGGATGCATTTCAAAATCTCAAGGAAAAGCTAAGAACTTCACCCATACTTATTTTACCTAATTTTTCCAAAATCTTTGAAATTAAATGTGATGCTTCTGGGATTGGAATTGGTGTTGTTCTTATGCAGGAAAAGAGGCCAATAGCTTATTTCAGTGAAAATTTGAATTGAGCTACTTTGAACTACTCCAACTATGACGAGGAGCTCTTTGCTTTGATTAGAGCATTAGAGACATGGCAACACTATCTATGGTCCAAGGAATTCATCATCCATACTGATCATGAATCTCTAAAACACTTAAAGAGAAGTCACAAGCTAAGCTGCAAGCATGCAAGATGGGTGGAATTTATAGAGATGTTTCCTTATGTGGTTCAATACAAACAAGGGAAGGAGAACATAGTGGCTGATGCACTATCAAGGAGGTATATTCTGATATCCACTCTTAGAACAAAATTTCTAAGCTTTGAACACATCAAAAGCATGTATGGAAATGATAATTATTTTTGTGCTATTTTTAAAGCTTGCGAAAAAAAATCCATTTTATAGGTTCTTTAGGCAAGATGGGTTTCTGTTTAGGGAAAATAAACTATGCATACCTAACAGTTCTTTGAGAAAATGGGACATTTTGGGGAAGCCAAAACAATTAAAATTCTGAAAGAACACTTCTTTTGGCCCCACATGAAAAAAGATGTAAACAAACATGCTTTAAGTGTATAACTTGTTTAAGGGCTAAATCAAAAATCAAACCCCATGGTCTTTACATGCCTTTATCTACCCCCACACATCCTTTGATGGAAATATGG
This sequence comes from Biancaea sappan, assembly GCA_037074585.1. Lineage (NCBI taxonomy): Eukaryota > Viridiplantae > Streptophyta > Magnoliopsida > Fabales > Fabaceae > Biancaea > Biancaea sappan. The sequence continues at coordinate 40,205,021 of CM073491.1, read as the reverse complement.
TTACCAAATGGAGTGTGGACCCGTTCAAAGTACCACATGGTCCAATTACAAGAGTAAGAGCAAAGAGATTCAAGGAGGCATTGAATGGGCAAATGCAAGAGGTTTGGGCTTAATCTATTTAATGTAGGCCCATGGAACATAGTTTGCATGATCAACAAAGATGTGTCAACATGATTCACGTTCTAGAATAATCCAACCAATGAATTCGAATATTGTGGGATTAATTGTGAATATTGCATTAGAATTGGTTTCTATTTTGAGATTACACAAATAAGGCATGTTCCATTTGATTTATTGCCAATTGATTTAGTTTCCTTTTGCTATAGTTTCCTTTTACAGGCTATTAGTTTCCTTTTACTGTAGTTTTCTTTTCTTTGTTATGGACGAGCTCTTTCCTTTGTAATGCCTTTAAATAGGCCTTTTCATTCAATAAAACTCATAATACTTTGGTGAGGATAAATTTCTCTTTGGTTCTTTGAAGAACTTTTGAACTTATCGAATTTTGTCTGTGGCATTCATACTCTAACTTGTCAATCGAGTTTCCATCCGTTGATTGCGGCGTCTTCATCATACCAAGGTTTATATCTCTTTATAGGGGTTGGGTTGCAGTTTCCATCCAAATCTACAGTTGAACAGTCCTAGGAACTAATTTCTGTTATAGGTTCTATCACAAGTTGGTGAGGTTCGTATCATTGGTATCAGAGCCTAGTTCTAGTCTCAGATTTACCTGTCATTTATTACATTTTCTTCATGCTTATCTCAATCCTAGTTTCCTTCTCCATTCCAATTCTTTAAGGAAAAAAATGGATCTAAACAAAAATAAAAAAAGGAAATCTAGGGAGTCAGAATTTGATCTTACTCCAAATTGTGAAAATTTTTACGTTATTCATATTCTAGGAAGTCCAAATTTGATCTTACTCTAAATTGTGAAATTTTTTGAAATTTTGTATTTTGTATTGTTGGAGACCTAGCCATTTGTGATCATTATATTCTTCCTTTTAGAATCCAAATTAGTTTGGTAATGTTTGGGTATGGATTGTTGCCAAAAAAATGACTCTTGTTTTTATTAGTTTGATAGAAACTTTTGAGAAACTACAAGTGAAAAAAAAGGCAAGAGCGGTGAGCATATAAGAGGGTAAAGCCAAAATTATTGTGTGAAACACGAGTGAAATTGAGTGTACCTTTCTTTGAGCAGAACATATGAGAAATGAGAAGTGAGGTCCTTTATTTTGTACTAACATCTTATTTACAGCAAAACGTGTCAAAGAAAGTACTTCAGAAGATGCAATATGTAAGGTTGATACAATGTTGTTAATGGAGGCTTTGACAAGAGAGATGGGAAGAATGTTAAGGGTGGAGATGGAACCAATTCATGAAAGGTTAGACCAAGTAGAAAATACATGTGTGGAGTCACCTCGTGTGCATAGGGGGAGAAAGTTCAATCGATGGAAGTTAAAGTTGAAAATAAGGAGTATTTTGGAGAAGGTTTTGATGAAGAGGATGATCGAGAATCAATAGGAAACCATAGGAGATATGGTGGGTAGTTTAGAGAAGCTAGGAATTAGGAAGATAATAATTTAGGGAGTATTAAGATGAAGATTCCATCGTTTCAAGGGAAAAATGATCTGGAAGCATATCCTGAATAGGAGAAAAAGGTAGAGTTAGTATTCAATTGCCACCATTATTCTGAGATAAAGAAGGTAAAACTTGCTGCCATTAAATTTTTGGATTATGCTACTATTTGGTGTGATCAATTGGTGTTGAACAAGAGGAGAAATAGGGTGATACGAACCTTGCCAACTTATGACAAAAATCGTAACAAAAATTAGTTCCTAGGACTGTTCTACTACAGATTTGGATGGAAACTGTAACCCAACACCTATTAAGAGATGTGAACGCCACAATCAAGGGATGGAAACTTGATTGATAAGTTAGAGAATGAACACCACAAACAAAATATGACAAGTTCGAAAGTTCTTCAAAGAGCCAAAGAGAAAATTATCCTCACAAAAGTATTCTCAATTCATATCTTTTCATATGTGCCATACATAGCATTTATAGGCAAAAATAAAACCCTAATTCTCATATGCGTAGGGAATCAAACTAGGTCAGTAAAATAAACAAAATAGAAACTTTCCTAATAAGCAAAATGGAAACTTTCCTAACAAAAAAAATGGAAACTTTCCTAACAAACAAATTGGAAACTTTTCCTAACTAATAAAAAATGCCTAAATCAAATAATAAATGTTTCTTAGAAAAAAATAATAATAAATCTTCAAGTCATATTTCACGTTATTTTGGCTCTTTCCACCCGAATCATAGGAAAAAGTGGATCTCAAATTTAGTGATGTCAAATAATGAAATTTTCCCTTGAACATAGTATTTCGATTCCTATCATATTTCCCCTCTTGAAAAAAGATTCGTCCTCAAATCTTGAAATTAGGGTTTAATAATTCCTGAGAAATAGAATTGACTTCTTTATGTAGAGAAATATCAAAAATAGTGAGTATGTTTTCATTGTCTCCCAACTCTTCCTTTTTTTGCACTTTATTTTTATTTTCTCTTCAGTTTCAATCACTTCCTTACTCTTTGTGGTATTTTCAATTTCATTATCTTTTTCACCTTTTACAAGCTCACTCTCCTTTTTCTATTGTTTTTTATCTTCTACTTCACTTGCATCACTAATAAAATTTTGAATTTGAGCTTGATTTCTATCAGTTTCAGAAATTTCTTCTACAAAAATATCTTTAGGTGATGGCTTCTTTGGTGAATCTACAACTTTCAAAGTGAATTGCAGGTTCTTGCAATCCACTTCACGTGTATGCCTCCACTTCTCATGGTGTGAATTGAAACGCCTAGGCTGCCTTCTTTGGAAATTAGATGCTATTCACTTTAGCCTTTCAAGAATTGGTTCTATGTCTGCCCTTAACATTCTCCCCATCTCTCTTGTCAAAGCTTCTATTAACAACTTTGTATACCTTACCCATTGCATCTTCTGAAGTACTTTCTATAGACATGTTTTTTTTTTACTACAAAGAAGACGTTAGTAAAGAAAAAAAAATAAAGGACATCACACTTCTCACGTGTTTCACTCAAAAAATGGTGCACTCAATTTCACTCGTGTTTCACACAATAATTTTGGATTTTACCCTTTTATATGCTCACTATTCTTGCCTTTTTTTCACTTGGAATTTCTCAAAAGTTCTTATCAAACTAATCAAACAAGAATCAAATTTTTTTTGTTCAAATCCCCTTCTTTTTTTTATAACTCTTTTTTGTTTTTTGATCAACTACCAAATTTTTTTTTACCAAAAAAAATCGCATGAACAGAAACACAAATGAATAGTAAGACGAATGAACAGTTTGCAAATGAACAGTAATGTGAATGAACAATACAGACAAGAATTTTTTTGTTTTTTGAAAAAGAACTATAATGAAGAAGAAAGCTAGGATTGAGATAAGCATGAAGAAAACACAATAAATGATAGGAAAACCTAAGACCAGAATTGTGCTTTGGTACCAAATAATATGAACATCTCCAAACAATGCCATGAGACTTGACAACAATACGTTGATTCATAAACTCAGATCGTCCAAATACAGATTCAAAACTCAAAGAAAATATAATTCATTAAATAAAATAGTATAACATAAAAGTGGATAGAGATTATTGACGTTGTCATTATAAAGAACTAGGAACCAATAATATACTCTTTAACCTAGACCCATTGGCTATAGACAGCCAATAACCTAAGGTATAAACTCTAAGAGGAGTGGCTAATAGACTCTTGAACCCAGACCCATTGGCTATAGAAAGCCAAGAACCTAAGGTATAAACCCTAAGAGGAAGGGTTGAATGCCGCAATGATTTAGAAACCCTTGATAAGATAGGAGGTTCTTAAAGAACCAGAGAGAAAACTATCCTCACAAAAGTATTCTCAATTCATGTCTTTTCATATATGCCATACATAGTATTTTTAGGCAAAAATAAAACCCCAATTCCCATATGCATAGGGAATCAAACTAGATCAGAAAAATAAGAAAAATAGAAACTTTCCTAACAAGCAAAATGGAAACTTTTCTAATAATCAAAATGGAAACTTTGCTAACAAACAAAATGGAAACTTTCCTAATAAACAAAATGGAAACTTTTTCTAATAATTAAATGCCTAAATCAAATAATAAAAGTTTCTTAAAAAAAGATAGGCAATCTTCAAGTCATATTTCATGTTATTTTGGCTCTTTCTACCTGACTCATAGGGAAAAGTGGATCTCAAATTTAATGATATAAAACAACGAATTTTTCCCTTTGGCATGGTATTTGGATTCCTATCATGGGGAATGTCCAATAGAGATGTAGGAGGAAATGAAAACTGTAATGAGGAAGCGGTCTGTGCCTAGTTACTATTATCATGAGTTGTATAATAAGTTGCAAAGCCTTAGGCAAGGAAGCTGAAGTATAGAGGATTACAACAAAGAAATGGAAGTGACAATGATCTAAGAAAACATTGAAGAGGATCGAGAGGCTACTATGGTAAAGTTTCTGGCTGGTTTGAATAGGGAAATTCAAAATGCAGTGGAATTGCAACATTATGTGGAATTGGAGGATATTGTGTACATGGCTATTATGATTGAGAGTCAACTCAAGAGAGGAAGCAGTACATGAGCCACAGCCAAAGTACATCCACTTGGAAGTCTAAACAATTGAAGCAAGATGAAAAGATTTCCACTTTGAAGCTAAAACCCGAGCAAAAGCAAGCAGTGACTAGCCAAGGAACTCAAGGTAAATTAGATTCTTCCATTACTCAGAATCGTGATATTAAGTGTTTTAAATATCAATGCAGGGGTCACATAGCCAGTCAATGTCCCAACAAAAAGAGTTATGGTTATGAAAGACAATGGTGAGATTGAAACTGATAATGAATCAGACAACGACTCTATGTCACTATTTGGAAGACGCTGATGATGATGAGTACACTGCCCAAGGTGAATTGTTGGTAGCAAGAAGAGCTTTGAGTTTGCAATCCAAAGAAGATGATGAAGTGCAATGGGAGAACATATTTCATACTAGATGCCATGTCCAAAACAAGCTATGTAGTGTCATTATTGATGGAGGGAGCTGTACTAATGTTACTAACAATTAGGCATCCTCGACCTTATAAATTGCAATAGTTAAATGAAAGTAGGGAGGTATAGGTGAATAAACAAGTTTATTCCTTTTCGCATTGGGAAGTATGAGTATGAAGTATTGTGTGATGTAGATCCCATGCAAGCTGGGCACTTATTATTACATGGTAATTTGATAAGTGAGTCAAGCATGAAGGATTCACCAACAAGTACTCATTTGTTCACAATCAAAGATCAATCACTCTTGTACTGTTGACACTAAAACATGTTTATGAAGATTAAGTGAGGTTACAAAAAGAGAGTAAACAAAATAAAAAGAATGAAAGAGAGAGTGGTAAAAAGAAATTAGGAGACTATTAGAAAGAAAAAGACAATGAGACTGAAAAAGTTGATAGAAAAGAAGAGAGAAAAATAAATGTCTACCCAAAGGCAAGTGAAATCAGGAGAGCCGTGTTTATTAATCAGCCTATGATTGTATTTTTGTACAAAGAGGCATTTTTGAATACTAACCAATTTGAAGATGCTTTGTCTAGTTTCATTATTTATATCTTGTAGGATTTTGAGGATGTCTTTCCTGAGGAAATTCCTAATGGATTACCTCCTATTCGAAGGACATAACATCAAATTGATTTTGTACCTAGTGCTACCATCCCAAACTGACCAAATGGTAGAAGTGGATTAGAGATTAACTTAAGTTTGGAATGGTGATAGTTATGTTTCTAGAAATACATGACAGATTACATATTTGGTGTCGATTTTTTCTTGTTCTGTTCTGATTCTGTTACTGTTTACTATGTTGTTTTAATTTTGTTTCGTGTTTAATTTTTTTTGCTGTTCTCACAACAACCCCCCCTCCCCAATGAATTAATTAGTGTGATTAGTGTTAGGAACAACTAATTAGTGATTAGAAGTGAGGCTTCTTGAGTGAATACGACCTGGAGATCACTATACGGCAAAATTGCCACGAATTCAATTCTAGGCGATTCGGTATCGTAATGGCATGAACCAAGCATTCATACTCTAACTTATCAATCAAGTTTCTATCCTTTCATTGTGGCGTCTTCATCATACTAAAGTTCACATCTCTTTATAGGTGTTGGATTGTGGTTTCCATCCAAATCCGTAGTAAGTCCTAGGCACTAATTTCGATTACGGGTTTCGTCACATTTTGGCATGATTTATATCATTTGGTATCAAAGCCCGATTCTACTCTCAACTTTGCCTATCATTTACCACATTTTCTTTGTGCTTATCTCAATCCTAGTTTTCTTCTTCTTTTCAGTTGTTTTTCTAAAAAAAAAAAAATTCTTGGCTGCACTGTTCATTCGCATTACTATTTATGTACTGTTCATTTTATGTTACTGTTCATTCACATACTACTCATTCAATTTTTTTGGGTCAAAATCAAATTTTTGTAGTTGATAAAAAAAAAGGATTCAAAAAAAAGATGATCTTACTCCAAATTGTGAAATTTTGAAATTTTTGTATTTTTTATTTCTGGAAACCTAGCCTTTTGGATCGTTATATTCTTGCTTTTAGAATCTAAATTTGGTTGGTGAAGTTTAGGTATGGATTATTGCAAAAAAAATGATTCTTGTTTGATTAGTTTGATAAGAACTTTTGAGAAATTACAAGTGGAAAAAAGGCAAGAGTGGTAAGCATATAAGAGGGTAAAAGCCAAAATTATTGTGTGAAACACAAGTGAAATTGAGTGAACCCTTCTTTGAGTAAAACATGTGAGAAGTGTGAAGTAAGGTCCTTTTTTTTTGCTCTAACATCTTCTTTGTAGCAAATAACATGTCTAAAGAAAGTACTATAGAAGATAGAATGGGTAAGGTGATACAAAGTTATTAATGGAGGCTTTGCAAGAGAGATGGGGAGAATGTTAAGGGCAAAGATAGAACCAATTCATGAAAGGTTAGACCGGGTAGGAAATACACGTATAGAGTCACCTCATATGCATATGGGTGAGAGAGTTCAACTGAGGGGAGTCAGAGTTTAAAATGAGGAGTATTTTGGGGAAGGCTTTAATGAAGAGAATGATCATTAATCAATAGGAAACCATAAGAGATATGGTAGGCAGTTTTGAGAAGCTAGGAATCGGGAAGATAATAATTTGGGGAGTCTTAAGATGAAGATTCCATCGTTTCAAGGGAAGAATGATCTAGAAGCATATCTTGAATAGGCAAAGAAGGTGGAGTTAGTATTGATTGCCACTATTATTTTGAGACATAGAAGGTAAAACTTGTTGCTATTGAATTTTTAGATTGTGCTATTATTTGGTAGGATCAATTGTTGTTGAACAAGAGGATAAATAGGGAACGTTCAATAGGGATATGGGAGGAAATGAAAACTATAATGAGGAAGCGGTTCGTGCCTAGTTACTACTATTGAGAGTTATATAACAGGTTACAAAGCCTTAGGCAAGGAAACTAGAGTGTAGAGGATTATTACAAGGAGATAGAAGTAACAATAATTCGGGCAAACATTGAAGAGGATCGAAAGGCTACTATTTCTAGCTAGTTTGAATAGGAAAATTCAAAATGCAGTGGAATTACAACATTATTTGGAGTTGGAGGACATGGTGAACATGTCAATTAAGATTGAGAGTCAATTCAAGAAGGGAGGCAGTACACGTGTGAGCCATAGCCAAAGTACACCCACTTGGAAGTCAAAACAATTGAAGCAAGATGAAAAGATTTCCACTCCGACCCCAAAATCTGAGCAAAATAAAGCAGTGGCTAGTTCTTATATTGCTTGTAATCATGATATTAAGTGTTTTAAATGTCAAGACAGGGGTCACATAGCCAGTCAATGTCCCAACAAAAGAGTTATGTTTATGAAAGATGATGGTGGGATTAAAACTGACAATGAATCAGACAATGACTCTATGCATCCATTGGAGGACACTAATGATGAAAAGTAAATTGCCCAAGGTGAATTGTTGGTAGCAAGAGGAGCTTTGAGTTTGAAATTTAAAGAAGATAATGAAGGGCAGCGAGAGAACATATTTCATACTAGATGCCATATCCAAAACAAGGTATGTAGTGTGATTATTGATGGAGGGAGCTGTAATAATGTTGCTAGCACTACCATGGTGGAGAAGTTAGCCATGCCAACAATTAAGCATCCTCGACCTTATAAATTGCAATGGTTAAATGATAATGGGGATGTATATATGAATAAACAAGTGTTTGTTCCTTTTCGCACTAGGAAGTATAAAGATGAAGTAATGTGTGATGTAGTTCCCATGTAAGCTGGGTACTTATTACTAGGAAGACCATGACAATTTGATAGGTGAGTCAAGTATGATGGATTCACCAACAAGTATTCATTTGTTCACAATCAAAGATAAATCACTCTTTTACCATTGACACCAAAACAAATTTATGAAGATCAAATGAGGTTGCAGAAAGAGAGTGAACAAAATAAAAAAAAAGTGAAAGAGAGATTGGTAAAAGGAATTGAGAGATAATCAGAAGAAAAAGAAAGAAAGACTGAAAAAGTTGAGAGAAAAGAAGAGAGAGAAAAAAATGTCTTTGCAAAGGCGAATGAAATCAGGAGCAATGTTTCTTAATCATCCTATGATTGTATTTTTGTACAAAGAGGCATTTTTGAATACTAACTAATTTGCTGATCCTTTGCCTAGTTTAATTGTTTCTATCTTGTAGGATTTTGAGGATGTCTTTCCTAAGAAAATTCCAAATGGATTACCTCGTAACCGAGGGATTGAACATCAAATTGATTTTGTACTTGGTGCTATCCTTCCAAACTAACCAACCTATAGGAGTAATCCTGAGGAGACAAAAGAACTACAAAGGCAGGTAGGTGAGTTGTTGGAAAAGGAAATGTGAGGGAAAGCATGAGTCCATATGCTATTCCAGTGATTTTATTTCTTAAAAAGGATGGGACATGGAGGATGTACATAGACTGCAGAGCAATCAACAATGTCACGGTCAAGTATTGTCATCCTATTCCTCATTTAGATTATATGTTAGATGAGTTGCATATTTCTTGTGTCTTTTCTAAAATTGATCTAAAAAGTGGGTATCACTAAATTAGAATGAAAGAAGGTAATGAATGGAAAACTTCATTTAAGACAAAATATGGTTTATATGAATGGTTAGTCATGCCATTTGGTTTAAGTAACGCTTCTAGCACTTTCATGAGATTAATGAACCATGTTGCGTGTTGTTATTGGAAAATTTGTAGTTGTCTATTTTGATGATATTCTCATTTATAGCAAAAATTTGGAAGACCATCATTTGATGCATTTGCAATCTATGCTTGATGGGCTTAGGAAAGAGAAATTATTTGCTAACCTAAAGAAGTGCACATTTTGCACCGATAAGCTTGTGTTTCTTAGTTTTGTTGTGAGTGCACAAGGAGTATAGCTTGATGATGAAAAGATTTGTGCAATCCAAGAGTGGCCAAGTCCAATAAGTGTAAGCAATGTTCAAAGCTTTCATGGACTCACTAGTTTTTTGTCAGCAATTTGTGAAATACTTCAATAGCATAGCTGCACTGAAAATCGAAGTCATCAAAAAAAATGTTGGGTTCAAATAGGTAAAAGAGCAAGAAAAAGCATTCCAACTACTTAAGGAAAAATTAACTCATGCTCCTTTGCCTGCTTTACCTAACTTTACAGGAACTTTTGAGACTAAATGTGATGCTTCAGGTCTAGGTATTGGTGCTGTTCTTATGCAAAAAGGATGACCAATTGCACATTTTAGTGAGAAACTAAGTGGGGCTGCCTTAAAGTACCCTACTTATGACAAGGAGTTGTATGCATTGGTTCAAGCCTTAGAAACATGGCAACACTATCTTTAGCCTAAGGAGTTCATGATCCACACTAATCATGAGTCATTGAAGCATTTAAAGGGTCAACACAAGTTGAACGAGACATGGACGTTGGGTGGAGTTCATAAAACAATTTCCCTACATTATTCGATACAAACAAGGTAAGGAGAATGTGGTTGCTGATGCACTTTCTCATAGGTATGTACTTCTTTATACTCTTGATGAAAAATTACTTAGTTTTGAACATATTAAAGAGTTGTATCCTTTAGACTAGGATTTTAGTGAAAGAGTATACTTTCTAAGGGCAACCTATGGAAAGTTTTTTTAGGTTTGAAGGGTTTTTGTTTCAAGAAAATAAATTGTGCATTCCAAATTGTTCAATTTGGGATTTGTTAGTGAGGGAGCCTCATGGTGGAGGATTTGATGGGTCATTTTGGGGTAGCTAAAACTTTAGTTGTTTTGCAAGAACATATCTATTGGCCACATATGAAAAGAGTTATTGAGAGACTTTGTGGTAGATGTGTCACCTATAAGCAAGCTAAATCTTGAGTGCAGCCCCATGGACTTTATACACCACTACCCATCCCTAGTGCACCTTGGACTGATATTTCGATCGATTTTGTGCTAGGTTTGCCTAGAACTAAACGTGCGAGGGATAGTGTGTTTATGGTTGTCAATAGATTTTCTAAGATGGCACACTTTATTCCATGTCATACAACTGATGATGCTTCCAATGTTGCTGATTTATTCTTTAGGGAGATTGTGAGATTACATGGGATGCCGAGAATAGTAGTTTCGGACAGAGATGCTAAGTTCTTGATTACTTTTGGAAGACTTTGTAGTGTAAGTTAGGCACTAAGTTGTTGTTTTCTATTACTTGTCACCCTCAAACTAATAGTCAAATTGAAGTAGTGAATAGGACTTTGTCTACAGTGTTAAGGGCTAACATAAAAAAGAACATCTAAACATTGGAAGATTTTTTTACCACATGTTCAGTTTGCTTACAATCATACTATTCATTTTGCTACTAAATTTTCACCATTTGAAATTATGTATGGTTTTAATCGATTAACTCTTTTGGATTTATCTCCTTTACCTGTGACTGAGCATGTTAATAGATGGCAAAAAGAAAGCAGATTTTAAGCAAATTCATGAGAAAGCAAGGCTCAACATTGAGAGGAGAACTAAACAATATGTTAAACAAGCCTACAGAGGGCGTCATAAGCGGATCTTTCAACCTAGCGATTGGGTGTGGGTGCACATGAGAAAGGAGCGCTTTGAGGAACAAAGAAATTGGAGCACTTTGCGGAACAAAGAAATTCAAAGTTGTTACCTCGAGGAGATCGTCCATTTCATGTCACCAAAAGGATCATTCATGAACAAATGAGAAGAAATTCGTTGGCCCAAATTGAAGCTCATTCATGAAGAAGCCTCGAAGAACAAAAAGAAGACTATCTTGGTGTCCAAGTTGATAATTTGATTTTATTTCCTTTTCATGTTTTAGGAAAGTTTCTTTTTTTTTTGTTGTTGTTTCCTTTTCCCTCTATTTCCTTTCTAGCTAGGGTTTCCAAATGTTTTTATAATGCCTTCCTTACTCTATATATAAAGAGGGCTTATGCTAGGAGAAAATCAACTCATTGATTAGAAGACAATATCATGGTGAAAGACGATTGTCTCTGGTTCTTTGAGAACCTTTAAACTTATCAAGGGTAGATCCTTGTAGCATTTAACCCTTCCTCTTAGGGTTTATACCTTATGTTCTTGGCTCTGTATAGCCAATGGATCTGGGTTGAAGAGTTTATGAGCCTTTCCTCTTGAGGTTTATACCTTAGATTCTTGGCACTCTAAGCCAGTGGGTCTAGGTCCAAGATTCTATATTATTTGTTCATGGTTCTTTATAACCACGTGGTTAATAATCTCTTTCCACTTTTTATATTATTCTTTTTTATTTAATAAATTGTATTTTCTTTAAGTTTTGAATCTATATTTGGGTGATCTGAATTTGTGAATCAACATTTTGTTGTCGGATCTCATGGCATTGTTCGAAAAGGTTCACATTAGTTGGTATCACAGCCACATCTAATCAGGTTATGCTATTTTCTTTGAATTTTGCTTTCTAATTTTTTTTCTTTCAAAAATAGATGAAAGGAAAAGAAAAGAAAAAAGATATTAAAAAAAGACTAGTATATTTACAAAAAAAAGGGTAAAAAAGAGTTGGGAGAAGTCAATTCTATTTTTTTCTTCCATTATTTCACCCAATCTTCAAGATTCGAGGATGAATCTTCTTTCAAGAGGGGGAGAATGCTGTGATCCATGGAAACATAACTTCGAGGAAAGCTTGGAACTTCAAGATTGAAGATTTGCATCACATTTTTTATCCATTAAAAATTTATGCGAGTCCAAAATTAGGAATATATATACGGTTGGGCTTCATGGACAAATGAGAAGAAATTTGATGGCTCAAATTGAAGCTTATTCATAGAGAAGCCTAAAAGAAAGAAAAGAAGACTATCTTGGCATACAAGTTGATAATTTGATTTTATTTCCTTTTTATGTTTTAGGAAAGTTTCTTTTTTTGTTGTTGTTGTTTCCTTTTTCCTTTATTTCCTTTCTAGCTGGGGTTTCCTAATGTTTTTATAATGCCTTCCCTACTCTATATATAAAGGGGGCTTATGCTAGGAGAATATCAACTCATGGATTAGAAGACAATGTCATGGTGAGAGACCATTCTCTGGTTCTTTAAGAACCTTCGAACTTATGAAGGGTAGATCATTGTGGCATTTAACCCTACTTCTTGGGGTTTATAGATTAGGTTCTTGTCTCTTTGTATCCAACTGATCAGGGTTCAAGAGTTTATCAGCCTTTCCTCTTGGGGTTTATACCTTAGGTTCTTGGCTCTCTATAGCTAATGGATCTGGGTTCAAGATTCCATATTATTGGTTCCTGGATCTTTATAACCAAGGGGTGAATAATCTCTATCCACTTTTATGTTATTCTTTTTTATTTAATAAATTGTATTTTCTTTGAGTTTGAATCTGTAGTTGTATGATCTGGTTTGTAAATCAACATATTGTTGTCGTGTCTCACGGTATTGTTCAGAAAGGTTCACATCAATTGGTATTAGAGCCATTCCAAGTCAGGTTCTGTTATTTTTTTTTAATTTTTCTTTGTAGTTATTTTCTCTCTAAAAAATAGAAGAAAAAAAAGAAAAGAAGAAAAGGAAAAAGATATTAAAAAAGAATAGTATATTTAAAAAAAAAGTTGGGAGAAGTCAATTCTAATTTTTCTTGCATTATTTCGCCCAATCTTCAAGATTCGAGGACGAATCTTCCTTCAAAAGGGGGAGAATGATGTGATCCATGGAACCATTTGCTTTTGGAAAATTTGGAACTTCAAGACTGAAGATTTGCATCACATTTTTGATCTGTTAGAAATTTATGTGACTCAAAAATCAGGAATATATCTACATTTAGGCTTCATCGACGAATGAGAAGAAATTTGGTGGGCCAAATTGAAGCTCATTCATGGAGAAGCCTAGAAGAACAAAAAGAAGACTATATTGGCGTCCTAGTTGATAATTTGATTTTTTTCTTTTTATGTTTTAGGGAAGTTTCTTTTTTATTTTTAGTGCTGATTCCTTTTCCCTCTATTTCCCTTCTAGCTAGGTTTCTTAATGTTTTTATAATGCCTACCCTACTCTATATATAAATGGGGCTTACACTAGGAGAAAATCAACTCATGGATTAGACAACAATGTCATGGTGAGAGACCATTCTCTCTAGTTCTTTAAGAAGCTTCGAACTTATCAAAGGTAGATCCTTGTTGATGTAATCAAGGATAACCCCATTGCAGCCCAAGAAAATGAGAACACTTCAATTGGGCCTCTAACTCGTTCAAGGGTTAAAGAGCTTGGACTAATTGCAGCCCAAGAAAGGGAGAACACTTCAATTGGGCCTCTAACTCGTTTAAGGACTAAAGGGCTTGGATTGGGCTTAACCACTTTGTTGAAAGTGGAAGAAGTGTGAAAAAAATTGCATGTGAGATAGTTGCATTTGTTGAATATAGTTGTAGTCTATTACCTATTCATTTATTGTCTTTGACATTTAGCTACCTATGCATTTATTGTCTTTGACATTTAGCCTACACTACTTGACTTTTAGTTGATGCATTTAATGCATTAGTTGGAGTCTTTTGTCTTTTTGTTTTGGAGACCCTCTATAAAAAGGGTCCTTGCCATTTGTTGTAAACCATCTTTGAATCATATATGAGATATTGGCATTTTGCTTTCAAGAGGATTCTTGAGTTCTTTCTCTTATCTAACTTGTGTTAGTGGCGAGAGTGGCTAGATTTCTTATCACTCACGTTCTTCTTTCTTGAGTGTGGCGAGATCAACCCATTTCTCTTAGTTGTGGCGCCCTTTGGCTTATCAATTGAGTGATTTGGTTTCATTTGTTTGTTTCTTTCAACCTATCCAGAAAATCGATCAAGTGTTTTCCCTCCGGAAATCACATCATATTGGTATCAAAGCCACTTCAATTCAGGTTCTATTATTTGTTTTGTGTTTTGCCCCTTCGTGGAAAGCTTAATTTTATTGCATTTTATTCTGTGTTTTGCCACCTACATGGAAGGCTTAGTTTTCCTTATTTTGTATTCTGCCACCTATATGGAAGGCTTAGTTTTCCTTGTTTTGTAATCTGCCACCTGCATGGAAGGCTAATTTTCTAGTCTGTTCATCTTTATCTTTATTTCTATTCTTATGTCGTTCTATTTTATTTCAACTTTTTTATTTAAAAAAAAAATTCATCGTTACTGTTCATTGTTCATCGTTGCTGTTCATTGTTAATCCGAGTATAAACACTTAGAGAGTGAACCTACCCTTCACCAAACTCAAACCAACAAATTACAAATCACTATGACAGGAGAAAATAGTTCTGAAGTTCCTTTTGGGCTTAGCCTACAACAAGCTCAAATTGTTGGCCTACAAAGAGGTCAAGAAGAAATGATGGAACAAATAGCTCAACTAACCACTCAAATGGCTAGATTTATGGAGCTACAACAACAACAACCAAGAAGAGGAGCTTATGTTGAACACCATAGAGAAGAATCTGAAGCTGAAGAAGGTGATCAACCTAGGCAAAGAAGGCAGCAGAAGGAACGTGATGCCAACATCAAAATGAAGATTCCTCCATTTAAGTGAACAAGTTCTCCTGAAGAATACTTGGAGTGGGTGCAACGAGTAGAGAAGATTTTTAAATATCAAGAATATTCAGAAGCTACCAAATGCCGACTTGCAGCCCTTGAATTCACTGATTATGCAAATCTATGGTGGGAAAATTTGAAGAATCAACGAAGAAGAGATGGAGATGAGGAAGTTCGAAATTAGAGATTGATGAAAAGGCTCATGCAGAGGCGTTTTGTACCTGATTACTACAAGCAAGAGCTTTATTTTAAGCTTCAAATGAGGCAAGGAGGTATGTGTGTTGAAGATTATGTCAAAGAATTTGAAACTTTGATGATTCGGTGCGAGCTGAATGAACCTCAAGAGCAAACCATAGCTCGATTTCTTGGTGGTTTGAACAGAGAAGTTGCTGACTTAGTAGAGTTGCAGAATTATGTCTTCTTAGAAGATGTAATTAAATTGGCAATTAAGGTGCAGAGACAGAAAAAGAGAGTATATGGAAGAACCAATGGAGTGTCTAAACCATTGGGGAGTAAACCTTTCCAAACACTTTCCCAAACCTCAAACACTACCAAAGGGAGTAATAAGGAGATATGGAAGAAAGAGCCGAACAAATCTGAAAGTTCTAAGGGGAAGGATAAGAGAGAAGACAACCAGCCCTCTAAAAGAAGCCGAGACATTAAGTGCTTCAAATGCTTGGGTCATGGCCATATAGCATCCGAATGTCCTAATAGAAGAGTGATGATCTTGAAGGAGAAACAAGGGGAAATAGAGAGTGAAGATGAAGATATTGTGGAGGAATGTGAAGAGGAAGAATATTTTGACGAAGAAGAAGTTGTTGAGTATGCTGATGAAGGTGCTGCCTTGGTTATTAGATGTGCCTTGAATATCCAAGCCAAGGTAGAAGAAGAACAGAGGGAGAATATTTTTCAAACAAGGTGCACTATTGGAGGCAAAGTTTGTAACGTGATAATTGATAGTGGGAGCTGCACTAACGTTGCTTCAACCACCTTGGTTGGAAAATTGAAGCTACCTATCATCAATAATCCCCGTCCATATAAGCTGCAATGGCTAAATAATTATGGCGAGATAAAGGTCACCAAACAAGTAAAGGTACCTTTCTCTATAGGGAAGAATTACAAAGATGAGGTATTGTGTGACATAGTCCCTATGGATGCTAGTCATCTTCTACTTGGGAGGCCGTGGCAATTTGATAGAAGAGCACTACATGATGGCTTCAAAAACACCTACGCTTTTGAGAAGGATGGAAAGAAGATTGTGTTGGCACCCTTAAAGCCAATACAAGTACAGCCGAAGGAGGATGTAATCGAGGAGAAGAAGCCTAGTTGTTTTGCTTCTAAGAATGAGTTAAAGAAGGCAATAAAAAGGGAAAACTTTGTATTATTGCTAATTCTCAAGGAGCTAAATCCAGAACTTGCAGAAAAGCTTCCTAAGCTTGTGAGGGAGTTGATAGAAGAATTTGCGGATGTCTTTCCGAATGAGCTACCTAAGGGATTGCCACCCTTAAGAGGAATTGAGCATCAAATTGATTTGGTGCCCGGTGCTGCCTTACCAAATAAGCCAGCATATAGAATGAATCCATAGGAGGCTAATGAGCTAAAAAGGCAAGTTGATGAGTTGATTGAAAAGGGTTATGTAAGGGAATCCATGAGCCCTTGTTCTGTGCCTACATTATTAGTCCCTAAAAAGGATGGCTCTATGAGAATGTGTGTGGACAGCCGTGCTATAAATAAGATCACCATCAAATACCGCTACCCAATTCCAAGATTGGATGACATGTTGGATGAGCTGAATGGTTCCAAGGTGTTTTCAAAAATTGACTTGAAGAGTGGCTATCACCAAATCCGAATGAAAGAGGGAGACGAGTGGAAGACAGCCTTCAAGACAAAGCATGGACTTTACGAATGGATGGTAATGCCATTTGGGCTATCTAATGCCCCTAGCACATTTATACGATTGATGAATCATGTGCTTAGATCTTTCATTGGAAAATTCGTTGTGGTATATTTCGATGATATTTTGATCTACAGTCAAAGTTATGAGGAGCATGTGCAACATTTGAACGAAGTCTTGGAAGTGTTGCGAGAGGAGAAACTCTATGCTAATCTAAAAAAATGCTACTTTTGTCAAGACCATGTGATTTTTCTTGGCTTTGTAGTATCTCAGCAAGGAGTGGGAGTTGATGAAGAAAAGGTGAAAGCTATCAAAGAATGGCCCGTTCCAAGAACCATATCTGAAGTAAGAAGTTTTCATGGGCTTGCCTCTTTCTATAGAAGATTTGTAAGGGATTTCAGCACCATCTTAGCACCCATAACTGAATGTATTAAGGGAGGAAAGGAGTTCAAATGGAGTGATGCAGCCCAACGAAGTTTTGAGCTTGTCAAAGAAAAATTATGCAATGCACCCATATTGGCATTGCCTAATTTTTCTAAGACTTTTGAGATTGAATGTGATGCTAGTGGAGTAGGAATTGGAGCAGTACTTCTTCAAAAAAAGCGTCCTATAGCTTATTTTAGTGAGAAGTTGAATGGAGCCAGTCTTAACTACTCTACCTATGATAAGGAGTTCTACTCTTTAATTAGAGCTCTTGAGACATGGCAGCACTACTTGTTACCAAAAGAATTTGTAATTCACACAGACCATGAATCACTCAAACACTTGAAAGGTCAGAGCAAGCTGAATAGAAGACATGCAAAGTGGGTGGAATTTCTTGAAGCTTTTCCTTATGTGTTGAAGTATAAGAAGGGAGAAACCAACATTGTTGCAGATGCCTTATGAAGGAGATATGCTTTAATTTCCATGATGAATGCTAAATTGTTGGGGTTTGAATCTCTTAAAGACCATTATATGGAAGATTCGACACTTGCTTCTATTTATCTCGCTTGTGAGGAAATGGCATATAAGGGATTTTATAGATCTGAAGGTTTTTTATTTCGCTTGGGGAGACTTGTAATTCCAAACTGTTCTATAAGGGAATTACTTACACTAGAAGCTCACGGAGGAGGATTGGCTGGGCATTTCGGTGAAACCAAGACATTGGAGATGCTGAAAGAGCATTTTTATTGGCCTAACATGATTAGAGATGTGCATCATGTGATTGAAAGGTGTATTGTTTGCAAAAAAGCCAAGAGCAAGGAAGCAGCCCATGGACTTTATACACCTCTACCTGTTCCAGATCAACCTTGGACTGATGTTAGTATGGATTTCGTGCTAGGCTTACCAAGGACACAAAGAGGTAAAGATTCAGTCATGGTTGTTGTTGATTGTTTTTCAAAAATGTCTCATTTTATTCCATGCCATAAGACCGACGATGCTGTACACATCGCCAATTTATTTTTCAAAGAAATTGTGAGACTTCATGGCATTCCAAAGAGTATCGTGTCAGATCGTGATGCCAAATTTCTTAGCTACTTTTGGAAGACTTTATGGAGAAAGCTGGGAACAAAGTTACTCTTTAGTACTGCCTGTCACCCACAAACTGATGGGCAAACTGAAGTGGTGAACCGAACGCTTTCTACTTTGCTAAGAACTATCATTGGCAAAAACTTGAAAAGTTTGGGATGAATGCTTGGCCTATGCTGAATTTGCTTACAATAAAAGTGTACATGGTACTACTAAACACTCTCCTTTTGAAGTAGTTTATGGATTTAATCCATTGAGCCCACTTGATTTAGTACCATTACCACTTGAAGCTCGAGAATGCATAGATGGAAAAATGAAGGCTGACATGATAAAGAAGTTACCTGAAAACATTAAACAGCAAATTGAGAAGAAGAACTCCATCTATGAGAAGACTGCCAACAAGAGAAGAAAATTTGTTCAATTCAGTCCAGGAGATTTAGTGTGGGTTCATCTTCGAAAAGAAAGATTTCCAAACCAAAGGAAGTCCAAATTAATGCCAAGGGCAGATGGTCCTTTCCGTATCATAGACAAGGTAAATAATAATGCATACAAAATTGATTTGCCTGAAGACTATGCTGTTTCTACTACTTTCAATGTGAGGGATCTTTCCCCGTACTTAGAAGATAAAGAGGACTTGGATTTGAGGACAAATCCATTTCAACCAGGGGAGGATGATGTAATCAAGGATAACCCCATTGCAGCCCAAGAAAAGGAGAACACTTCAATTGGGCCTCTAACTCGTTCAAGGGTTAAAGAGCTTGGACTAATTGCAGCCCAAGAAAGGGAGAACACTTCAATTGGGCCTCTAACTCGTTTAAGGGCTAAAGGGCTTGGATTGGGCTTAACCACTTTGTTGAAAGTGGAAGAAGTGTGAAAAAGATTGCATGTAAGATAGTTGCATTTGTTGAATATAGTTGTAGTCTATTACCTATGCATTTATTGTCTTTGACATTTAGCCTACACTACTTGACTTTTAGTTGATGTATTTAATGCATTAGTTGGAGTCTTTTGTCTTTTTGTTTTGGAGACCCTCTATAAAAAGAATCCTTGCCATTTGTTGTAAACCATCTTTGAATCATATATGAGATATTGGCATTTTTCTTTCAACAGGATTCTTGAGTTCTTTCTCTTATCTAACTTGTGTTAGTGGCGAGAGTGGCTAGATTTCTTATCACTCACGTTCTTCTTTCTTGAGTGTGGCGAGATCAACCCATTTCTCTTAGTTGTGGTGCCCTTTGGCTTATCAATTGAGTGATTTGGTTTCATTTGTTTGTTTCTTTCAACCTATCCAGAAAATCGATCAAGTGTTTTCCCTCCGGAAATCACATCACTTGTGGCATTTAAATCTTCCTCTTGGGGTTTATACCATAGATTGTTGGCTCACTATTGCCAATAGATCTAGGTTCAAGAGTCTAACAGCCTTTCCTCTTGAGGTTTATACCTTAGATTCTTGACTCTCTATAGCCAATGGGTTTGAGTCCAAGATTAGAGATATTATTGGTTGCTGGTTCTTTATAACCAAGGGGTGATTAATCTCAATCCACTTTTCTGTTATTCTTTTTTATTTAATAAATTGTATTTTCTTTGAGTTTGAATCTATATTTGGACGATCCGATTTTGTGAATCAACATATTGTTGTTAGGTTGAGGTATTGTTTAGAGAGGTTCACATCAGTTGGTGTAAGCACCACTCCAAATCAGGTTCTGTTATTTTCTTGGAATTTTGCTCTGTAGTTATTTTCTCTCAAAAATAGAAGAAAAGAAAAGAACACGAAAATTAAAAAAAAAAGGATATTAAAAAAAAGAATAGTATATTTAAAAAAAAGGAGAATTGAAAAAGAGTTGGAAAAAGTCAAATCTATTTTTTTTTCTTGCATTATTTCACCCTATATTCAAGATTCAAGGACGAATCTTCTTTCAAGAGGGGAGAATGATGTGATTCATGGAACTATATGTTTCAGGACAATTTGGAGCTTCAAAACTGATGATTTATGTCACATTTTTGTCTACGATCCATTAGAAATTTATGCGAGCCCAAAATCAAGAATATATATACATTTGGGCTTCATGGACAAACAAGAAGAAATTTGTTAGCCCAAATTGTAACTTATTCATGAAAAAGCCTTGAAGAACAAAAAGAAGTCTATCTTGCCATCCAAGTTGAAAGTTTGATTTTATTTCCTTTTTATGTTTTAGGAAAGTTTCTTTTTTTTTGTTGCTGTTTCCTTTTCACTTTATTTCCTTTCTAGCTAGGGTTCCTTAATGTTTTTTTTTGTGCCTTCCTCACTCTATATATATATATAAAAAGCTTATGCAAGGCGAAAATCAACTCATGGATTAAATGACAATGTCATGGTGAGAGACCATTCTCTAGTTCTTTAAGAACCTTCAAACTTATCAAGGGTAGATCCTTGTGGTGTTTAACCCTTCCTCTTGGGGTTTATACCTTGGGTTCTTGGCTTTGTATAGCCAAAGGATTTGGGTTCAAGAGTCTATCAGCCTTTTCTCTTAAGGTTTATACCTTAGATTCTTGACTCTCTATAGCCAATGGATCAGGGTCCAAGATTCTATATTATTGGTTGCTGGTTCTTTATAACCAAGGGGTCATTAATCTCAATCCATTTTTCTGTTATTCTTTTTTATTTAATAAATTATATTTTCTTTGAGTTTGAATCTATATTTGGATGATTCGATTTTGTGAAACAACGTATTATTGTCGGGTCTCATGGTATTGTTCAAAGAGGTTCACATCAGTTGGTATCAGAGCCACTCCAAATCAGGTTCTGTTATTTTCTTTGAATTTTGCTTTGTAATTAGTTTCTCTCAAAAACAAAAGAAAAGAAAAGAAAAATATTAAAAAAAGAATAGTATATTTAAAAAAGGCAGAAAAAAAAGTTGGTAAAAGTCAATTCTAATTTTCTCATGCATTATTTCACCCTATATTCAAGATTCGAGGACAAAAAATCTCTCAAGAGGGGGAGAATGATGTGATCCATAGAACCATATGTTTGAGGAAATTTTTGAACTTCAATACTGATGATTTGCATCACATTTTTTATCCGTTAGAAATTTATGAGACTCCAAAATCAGGAATATATATACATTTGGACGAATGAGAAGAAATTTGATGGCCCAAATTGAAGCTCATTCATGGAGAAGCCTAGAAGAAGAAAAAGAAGACTATCTTGGCGTCCAAGTTGATAATTTGATTTTTTTTCCTTTTTATATTTTAGGAATTTTCATTTTTTTGTTTCATTTCCTTTTTGCTCTATTTCCTTTCTAATTAGGGCTTCCTAATGTTTTTGTAATACCTTCCCTTCCAAATATATAAAGGGGGCTTGTGGTAGGAGAATATCAAATCATGAATTTGAAGAAAATGTGATGGTGAGAGACCATCTCTCTGGTTCTTTAAGAACCTCCAAACTTATCAAGGGTAGATCCTCGTGGCATTCAACTCTTGGGGTTTATACCTTAGGTTCTTAGCTCTCTATAGCAAATGGATTTGGGTTTAAGAGTCTATCAGACTTTCCTCTTGAGGTTTATACCTTAGATTCTTGGCTTTTTATAGCCAATGGGTATAGGTCCAAGATTCTATATTATTGGTTACTGGTTCTTTATAACCTTGGGGTCAAAAATCTCTATCCCATTTTATGTTATTCTTTTTATTTTAATAAATTGTATTTTCTTTGACTTTCAAATCGATATTTGGACAATCTAACTTAATAACTCGATGAACTGTTGTCAGGTCTCATTGTATTGTTTGGAGAGGTTCACATATGTTGGTATCAGAGCCACTTTAAATCATGTTGTGTTATTTTCTTTGAATTTTACTTCGTAGATTCGAGGACCAATATTCTTTCAAGAGGGGTAGAATGATGTGATCCATGGAACCATATGTTTGAGTAAAATTTGGAACTTCAGTACTGATGAGTTGCATCACATTTTTTATTAGTTAGAAATTTATGTGACTCTAAAATCAGGAACATATATACATTTGGGCCTCATGGACGAATGAAAAGAAATTTGATGGCCCAAGTAGAAGCTCATTTATGGAAAAGCCTAGAAGAACAAAAAGAAGACTATCTTAGCGTCCAAGTTGATAATTTGATTTTATTTCCTTTTTAAGTTTAGGAAAGTTTCTCTCTTTTTTTTTTGTTGTTTCCTTTTCCCTCTATTTCCTTTCGAGCTAGGGTTTCCTAATGTTTTTATAATGTCTTCCCTACTGTATATATAAAGGGGGCTTATGTTAGGAGAAAATCAACTCATGAATTAGATGACAATGTCATGGTGAGTGACCAATCTCTTTAGTTCTTTAAGAACCTCCGAACTTATCAAGGGTAGATCCTTGTGGCGTTTAACCCTTCCTCTTTAGTTTTATACCTTAGGTTCTTGGCTCTCTATTGCCAATGGATCTAGGTTCAAGAGTCTATCAGCCTTTCCTCTTGAGGTTCACACCTTGGTTCTTAGCTCTCTATTGCCAATGGGTCAGGGTCCAAGATTCTATATTATTGGTTGCTGGTTCTTTATAACCAACGGGTCAATAATCTCAATCCACTTTTATGTTATTCTTTTTTATTTAATAAATTGTTTTTTCTTTGAGTTTGAATCTATATTTGGAAGATCCGAGTTTGGGAATCAACGTATTGTAGTCGGATCTCACGGTATTGTTTGGAGAGGTTTACATCAGTTGGTATCAGAGCTACTCCAAATCAGGTTCTGTTATTTTCTTTGAATTTTTCTTTGTGGTCATTTTCTCTCAAAAAAGAAGAAAAGAAAAAAAAGAAAAAAGATGTTAAAAAATAGTATTTTTCGAAAAGGAGAAAAAAAATTGGGAGAAGTCAGTTCCATTTTTTTCTCACATTATTTCACCCTATATTCAAGATTCGAGGACCAATATTCTTTTAAGGGGGGAGAATGATGTAATCCATGAAACCATATGTTTGAGGAAAATTTGGAACTTCAATACTGATGATTTGCATCACATTTTTGATCTATTAGAAATTTATGTGATTCCAAAATCAAGAATATATATACATTTGGGCCTCATGGGCAAATAAGATAAAATTTGATGGCCTAAATTGAAGCTCATTTTTGGAGAAGCCTAGAAGAACAAAAAGAAGACTATCTTGGTGTCCAAGTTGATAATTTGATTTTATTTCTTTTTTATGTTTTAGGAAAGTCTCTATTTTTTTTGCTGTTGTTTCCTTTTCTATCTATTTCCTTTCGAGTTAGGGTTTCTAATGTTTTTATAATGTCTTCCCTACTCTGGATATAAAGGGGGCATGTTAGGAGAAAATCAACTCATGAATTAGATGACAATGTCATGGTGAGAGACCAATCTCTCTGGTTCTTTAAAAACCTCTGATCTTATCAAGGGTAGATCCTTGTAGAGTTTAACCCTTTCTCTTTGGGTTTATACCATAGGTTCTTGGCTCTCTATAGCCATTGAATCTGGGTTCAAGAGTTTATCAGCCTTTCCTCTTGAGGTTTACACCTTAGATTCTTAGCTCTCTATAGCCAGTGGGTCCGGGTTTAGGATTCTATTTTATTGGTTGCTGGTTCTTTATAACCAAGGGGTCAATAATCTCAATCTTCTTTTTTGTTATTCTTTTTTATTTAATAAATTGTTTTTCTTTGAGTTTGAAGATATTTGGAAGATTCGAGGAAAAATTCTTTTTTATTGGGAGAAGTCAATTCTACTTTTTTCTTGCATTATTTCACCATATATTCAAGATTCGAGGACAAATATTCTTTCAAGAGGGGAAGAATGATGTAATAAGGAGGAAAATGATGTGATCTGTGGAACCATATGTTTGAGGAAAATTTGGAACTTCAATACTGATGATTTGCATCACATTTTTGATCCATTAGAAATTTATATGACTCCAAAATCAAGAATATATATACATTTGGGCCTCATGGATGAATGAGAAGAAATTTGATGGCCCAATTTGAAGCTCATTATGGAGAAGCCTAGAAGAACAAAAAGAAGATTTGATAAATTGATTAGAACCTCCGAACTTAGAAGACAATGTCATGGTGAGAGACCATTCTCTTTGGTTCTTTAAGAACCTCCGAACTTATCAAGGGTAGATCCTCGTGGTGTTTAACCCATCCTCTTGGGGTTTATACCTTAGGTTCTTGGCTCTCTATATCCAATGGATTTGGGATCAAGAGTCTATCAGCCTTTCTTCTTGAGGTTTATACCTTAGATTCTTGGCTCTCTATAGCCAATGGGTTTGGGTCCAAGATTCTATATTATTGGCTCTTAGTTCTTTATATAACCATCGGGTCAAATATCTCTATCCACTTTTATGTTATTCTTTTTATTTTAATAAAATTTATTTTCTTTAACTTTCAAATATTTGGATGATTCGAGTTTATGAATCAATGAATTGTTGTCGGGTCTCACGGTATTGTTTGGAGAGGTTCACAGCAGTTGGTATCAGAGCCACTTCAAATCAGGTTGTTTTATTTCCTTTGAATTTTGTTTTGAAGTTATTTTCTCTCAAAAATAGAAGTAAAGAAAAGAAAAGAAAAGAAAAAAGGATATTAAAAAAAAGAATAGTATATTTAAAAAAATGGAGAAAAAAAAGGAGTTGGGAGAAGTCAATTCTATTTTTTTCTTGCATATTTCACCCAATCTCTAAGATTCAAGGATGAATCTTCTTTCAAGAGGAGGAGAATGATGTGATCCTCGGCAACATGTTTGAGGAAAATTTGGAACTTCAAGACTAATGATTTGCATCACATTTTTTGTCTACGGTCCGTTAGAAATTTATGCCAGCCCAAAATCAGCAATATATACAATTAGGCTTCATGGGCAAATAAGAAGAAATTTGATGGCCCAAATTGAAGCTCATTCTTAGAGAAGCCTAGAAGAACAAAAAGAAGACTATCTTAGCGTCCAAGTTGATAATTTGATTTAGTTTCTTTTTTTTTGTCTCCTTTTCCCTCTATTTCCTTTCGAGCTAGGGTTTCCTAATGTTTTTATAATGCCTTTCCTACTCTAAATATGAAGGGGGCTTATGTTAAGAGAAGATCAATTCATGGATTAGATGAAAATGTCATGGTGAGAGACCATTCTCTCTGGTTCTTTAATGTAACGTCCTTATTTTACTATACTAAAATCTGAAAAAAAAAAAATTAAAATTCTAATGCTTAATACTCATATCTTCAAAAAGAACATTCTACAATTGTTCTTAGTAAAATCATAATTGGTTATACATAATAATTGAAATTCTAAACATAAGATAATTTTAAATTCGTTTGAAATAAATTACAAATCTGTCGTACATAGTAATTTGATATGTAAACTTAAAAAAAATAATCTATAATTCTAATACTTAATAAACTTGAGTGGTCTAAAAGTGTTCATCAATCTTTACACCTTTCCCCTTATACTCAGTCCCTAAAATGGTCAGTTGAAAAAACACAAAAAGGTGAGATAAGGGTATCTCAGTAGCTAGCATAATTTTATAAACATTTATAAATATACCATTTCAGTCATAAAAGCACTTATATCATAAAAATCAGTCCATGTAATATAAATTCTCAGTTCAGTGTAATTGGTTGATGAAAAATTAGCAAGCTGATATATGAATAAATCATAGAATCAAGAATAGTTGGTGGCACACTCAACGACATGGAAAAGATAGTCTGCAGAACTATTTTTCCAAGCTAAACATGAGAGAAAGGCTACTGCAGTCCTTTAACTCAAGCTAGAAAGATTCCAAACTAAAACATGGAAATATAATTTCCAAGCTGACATGGAAATATAATTTCCAAGCTGACATGGAAATAGAATTTCCAAGCAGACATGGAAGCAGAACTCCCAAGCTGAACATGGAAGTAAACTTCCAAGCTGATATCATGTTAATTTCATCATGAAAAACATATTTCACTTTAAATAAAACTTCATGGACATAAAATATTCAAGTAGTAAAACAAGCTTTTATGAATTGCTAAGTTACCTGTACTTTGTAGTCTGACTTTTTAGCTGAAATAGCTATTCAATCTGTCTTGAAATTCGTTTCACGATTTTTGACCTATTCAAACAGTATATATAACCTTATTTAAAAATCTTAAATAAAAGGATTCTAGAATATCATCTTTCCTGATCTTCTTCAATTCTTAATTCTATCCCAATTTCTATTCATTGGGTTTCATCGTAATCTCATATTAGACCAATATTTTTCATAATATTTTTCAAATGATATGTATAAATAAATATCATTAATTTAAATAACATATACGTATAAATCTAAAAGATCATATTTATACATAGTTAACTTTTTAAAAATAAACATATATGTATAGATATAATTTTTTATAAATTTTTACATAATGATATAAATAACTAATTTAATTAAAATAACTTAGTTTTTAGCTAACATACTAAATAAAATTAGATTCTAGTTAAAACTAGATTTTTCTTAAATTTCTTTAATGAGTAATTACAAACTTTTCTGTTATTCGGGTAGGTCCCTCTTGCAATATTTTCGCTTTTTCCTTTGCAAGATCTAAGTTCATAATTAGTTTCGTCTAGGTCCCTAATCCCAGAATATATTTTTTTCCTAAATTTAAAACAGCTTCTATAAAATTTTCATTTCTTTCAGTTTAGTCCCTATTTTGTGTTTCACATTTTTGCTTGAGATTCAAAAGCTAAAACCTGCCCAGATTTCTTTCTTAGGTGTTTTTAGGACATATGTGACCATTTTTACCCAAAAACTAAGCTAAAGAAGTAATTACATAAAAAACTAAAATTTTCTAAAAAGTTACCGTTGACCGTGGGGTAGTCTGCACTGGTTTTGGTTCTGATTTTTGCTTCCTATTCACTGCCACTTCTCCCTTAACACTTGTGTGGGTTAGTAATAGAAGAATCTCCTCAAAGTAGCTCAGAAAAATAGAGTTTAACGTTGCTATTTGCTTCTTCCAAAAACCTCTATTTTATGGTTGAAAAAACAGAGGAATTTTTTTCTACTTCTGTCCAAGCTGCTGGATTCTCTTTTTCTCACTCTCTCTCGACTGTGAATGGTGCAAGGAAAGGGGAGGAAGATGTTGCTATTTATAGCTAAAAATTTCTTTTGAATATTCAAATATCTCTCTAAAGCCTAGAAATGTTTAGAAAACTCAAGATAACTCAAGATAAACCTAGAATTCTCTAGAATTATCTATACCATTCTACAACATTCTACACTTATCTAGGAAATTCAAGAATATACAAGATATCTCTAGAACATACAAGATTCCTCTAGAACAATCTTGATTCATCAAGGACATTCAAGAGGTTTCTAGAGTCTCAAAATAAAAAAAAAATATTAAATATTTAATCCATAATAATTTG
Source organism: Biancaea sappan (assembly GCA_037074585.1). Classification (NCBI taxonomy): domain Eukaryota; kingdom Viridiplantae; phylum Streptophyta; class Magnoliopsida; order Fabales; family Fabaceae; genus Biancaea; species Biancaea sappan. The sequence continues at coordinate 40,177,147 of CM073491.1, read as the reverse complement.
GGATGTTACATTTAAGAACCTCCGAACTTATCAAGGGTAGATCATTGTGGCATTTAACCCTTCCTCTTTGGGTTTATACCTTAAGGTCTTGGCTCTCTCTATAGCCAATGGATTTGGGTTCAAGAGTCTATCAGCCTTTCCTCTTCAGGTTTGCACCTTAGATTCTTGGCTCTATATAGCCAATGGGTCTGGGTCCAAGATTCTATGTTACTGGTTGATGGTCCTTTATAACCAAGTTGTCAATAATCTCAATCCACTTTCATGTCATTCTTTTTTATTTAATAAATTGTATTTTCTTTGAGTTTGAATCTATATTTGAACGATCCGAGTTTGGGAATCAACGTGTTATTGTTAGGTCTCACGGTATTGTTTAGAGAAGTTCACATCAGTTGGTATCAGAGCCACTTCAAATCAGGTTGTTTTTTATTTCCTTTGAATTTTGTTTTGAAGTTATTTTCTTTCAAAAATAGAAGTAAAGAAAGGAAAAGAGAAGAAAAGAAAAGAAAAGAAAAAAGGATATTTAAAAAAAAATAGAACAATATATTTAAAGAAATAGAGAAAAAAAAAGGAGTTGGGAGAAGTCAATTCTATTTTTTTCTTGCATTATTTCACCCAATCTTCAAGATTCGAGGACGAATCTTCTTTCAAGAGGGGGAGAATGATGTGATCTTCGGCAACATGTTTGAGGAAAATTTGGAACTTCAAGACTGATGAATTGCATCATATTTTTGTCTACGGTCAGTTAGAAATTTATGCCAGCCCAAAATCAGCAATATATACAATTAGGCTTCATGGACAAATGAGAAGAAATTTGATGGCCCAAATTGAAGCTCATTCTTAGAGAAGCCTAGAAGAACAAAAAGAAGACTATCTTAGTATCTAAGTTGATAATTTGATTTAGTTTCTTTTTGTTGTTGTTGTCTCCTTTTCCTTCTATTTCCTTTCTAGCTAGGGTTTCCTATTATTTTTATAATGCCTTCCCCACTTTATATATAAAGGGGGCTTATGTTAGGAGAAAATCAATTCATGGATTAAATGAAAATGTCATGGCGAGAGACTATTCTCTCTGGTTCTTTAAGAACCTATGAACTTATCAAGGGTAGATCCTTGTGGCGTTTAACCCTTCCTCTTTGGGTCTATACCTTAGGGTCTTGGCTCTCTCTATAACCAATGGATCTGGGTTCAAGAGTCTATCAGCCTTTCTTTTTCAGGTTTATACCTTAGATTCTTGGCTCTCTATAGCCAATGGGTCTAGGTCCAAGATTCTATATTACTGGTTGATGGTTCTTTATAACCAAGGTGTCAATAATCTCAATCCACTTTCATGTTATTCTTTTTTATTTAATAAATTGTATTTTCTTTGAGTTTGAATCTATATTTGAACAGTTTGAGTTTGGGAATCAACATATTGTTGTCGGGTCTCACGGTATTGTTTGGAGATGTTCACATCAGTTGGTATCAGAGCCACTCCAAATCAGGTTCTGTTACTTTCTTTGAATTTTTCTTTGTAGTTATTTTCTCTCAAAAATAGAGGAAAATAAAAGAAAAGAAAAGAAAAGAAAAGAAAAAAAGAAAAAAAGATATTAAAAAAGAATAATATTTTTGAAAAAGAGAAAAAAAAGTTGGGAGAAGTCAATTCCATTTTTTTTCTTGTATTATTTCACCCTATATTCAGAATTCAAGGACAAATATTCTTTCAAAAGGGGGAGAATGATGTGATCCATGGAACCATATGTTTGAGGAGAATTTGGAACTTCAATACTGATATGAACCCAACTACCATGCTGAAAGAAGAAATTCTCAATTTTATATCATTGATTTTAAGACTAAATTTTTCCTACGATCTGGGTGGCACTAATCAAAGATAGCGTTAAACCAAGGAAGATTAGATTAATGCTTTTATTTTAATTTAATGTATTTGAGCTTTTTGTTATATTTGTGGTCCAATTAAAGTTGATCATTTGATTTAGTTTCCTGATACGTGTAGCTTGGAGAGCAAGCTAATTGTTTCCTTTTTCTATTTTCTGAATTGGTTTCTTTTTAGCTATTAGTTTCCTTTTTCAGTAGTTTACTTTGTAATGCCTTTAAATAGGCCTTTTTATTCAATAAAAAATCAGAATACTTTTTGTGAGGAAAATTTCTCTCTAATTCTTTGAAGAACTTTTGAACTTATCAGACTTTTGTCTGTGGTGTTCATACCCTGACTTATCAATCAAGTTTTCCATCCCTTGATTGTGGTGTCTTCATCATACCAAGGTTCACACCTCTTTATAGATGTTAGGTTGTAGTTTTAATTCAAATCTGTAGTATAACGGTCCTAGGCACTAATTTTGATCACGGGTTTCGTCACAAGTTGGCGAGGTTCGTATCATAATCAACTCATGATTTAGATGACAATGTCATGGTGAGAGACCAATCTCTTTACAATAATATCAATCAGGTTTTAAAAAGAAATAAGAGGAAAATATATTCTTTATTAAAGAAATGACATGACAAATTCTTTCATCCACAACCCTTATTCACTTTTTTTTTTCTTGCATATACCCCACAAGCCTCCAAGCTGTCAAACCTTGATATTGCAGGTGTTGTTCACAATAACCATCATAAAAAATCATCTTTTCTTGTGTACTTATCCCTCCCATCATTGTTTTCACCTGGTTAGGGAAGTCCTCCAACATCCTTAGCTTTCTTTCTACACTTTTTTTTTGTGCTGAAAATGTAGTTGTGACCATGTAGCATGATCGAGTTACCTAAGATCAGCATTATGCCACAAGCAACCCAAAACCCAACTAAGCATTGTGGTCCAGATTCCAGAATAGCTAATTTAGATTGAAGTTGTCAAATAAAGCTTCATAATTAACTTTCAGATAACTGCAAGTACTTGTTTATATACATTCTTTGAAGATTATGGAAGTTGGTCACGCATAACATAATTATTCAATTCAATCTAAGTGGTGCCTGAAATCATAGTGAGTTGAGAAATTTCAAATAGACTAACAAATTCACATGAATTCTAAACTATAAAGAAAAGGAAAGAGAAAATATGCCCCTGATTACACACAATTAGAATGATCCCTTGGAAGTATCAGCTTTGTACAGTAAAAGTAAAAATTGCATATTTTTCATATGAATGCTAAACAAAAATCATGATTGATCAAGTTCATTCTTTTAAATTCAAATTAACAAATCAGTTGACTTATTTTTCATAACTACCAATTGTTAAGACAACTTCATGCTCTACTTCTATTATTTCTAAAGTTAGTGACAGATTTTTAATGGTCAAATACATTACTACAAATATAATGAAAAGTCACACAATTTCTTTTGGCACAAACATTGCAAGAAAACCTGCACCCATATCCACTTCTTGCAAATCAACCACTACAATAGTAGAACCCAACCATGATAGAAGTGAATCATGTGATGGTTGGAACAACAATCCATGTGCCAATCAAAATTTTGACATTGTTCCATCTAGTGTATATAAGTTCTTTCCCAGCCAACTCTGACTTTATGACATACTATATTATGCAATAACACACAGAACATGATTATTTTCTGCTTTGGTCTCTATCTCAGTGTATGGAAAAGAAAATTTAAAAAAATGTAATACTACATAGAGAGCAAGAAAAAGGGAATGGTAGAGATGAAACCACTAATCAATTCATTGACCAAGAAAAAAAAATACTCAATTTCAAAGCAAATAACAAATTAACACACACAATATAGAATTTAAAGCCAGAAAGAATTAAAGCCCCAGAGAGAGAGAGAGGTAAAGAGGGGATAACATTTTAGAGGAGAATACACTATTTGACCCTTGAAATAAAATGAAAGAAAACCCTCAAGCTACTTGTCGGTCTTCTTTCCTTTAATTTGAAAACTAGAGAGAAAAAAACCTTAACCATCACCCTAGGAAAATCAAAGACAAATAGTCTCTTCTTTTCATCTGATTCTTCTCTCAAAACAATTTACCGTCTTTAAAGCACATCAATTTGTAGACAGTAAAGAAAGACTTACATTGGAGGCACTGCATAGAGGCCTGTTCTGGTTCCGAGAAGCCATAGCCGGCTTTGTAAGTTGGGGATTTTTGCAAAATCTCTTTGAATCGATCCTAATTTCGGATTCTAGGGTTTACGCTTACACAAAGAGAAAGACCAAGAGAGTGACATATAGAAGGTATGGAATGGAGTGACAGCAGCGTTAAAACCCTCAAGCTACTAGCCAGTCTTTTTTCTGTCAATTTAAAAACTAGAGAGAAAAAAACCCTAACCATTACCCCAGGAAAATCAAAGACAAATAGTCTCTTCTTTTCATCTGATTCTTCTCTCAAAACAGTTTAACGTCTTTAAAGCACATCAATTTGTAGACAACAAAGAAAGACTTACATTGGAAGGGCTATGTAGAGGCTTGTTCTAGTTTCGAGAAGCCATAGCCGACTTCGTAAGTTGGGGATTTTTGCAAAATCTCTTTGAATCGATCCTGATTTTAGATTCTAGGGTTTACGCTCACATAGAGAGAAAGATCGAGCGAGTGAGATACAGAAGTATGGAATGGAGCGAGAGCAGCGTGAAATTTAAATTTGGATTTGATGCTCCCCCGCTAGTAGAAAATGAAGGCTAAAATGCACTTTATTCCCCTAAACAAACTCTATGTGCAAAAAACCTCCCTAAACTTCCAAACTCAACAAAAAACCCCCCTCGACTTTCATTTTGTGCCAAAAACCCCCTACAGTTAGTTGACCGTTAGTTGATCATTAACTAAATGCCACGTCATCAGTATACTAAACACCTCAAATGTCATGTCAAACATTTTTTACAGTTCACTTGCCATGTCAACACTGCCAAATCGTCACTATCAGCATTTGAGGTGTAAAAAATGTTTGACATGGCATTTTAGTTATCTAATATACTGATAACGTGGCATTAGTTAACAGTCAACTAACTGTAGGAGGTTTTTGGCACAAAATGAAAGTTGAGAGGGTTTTTTGTTGAGTTTGAAAGTTTAGGGGGTTTTTTGCACATAGAGCAAAGTTTAGGAGGGTAAAGTGCATTTTAGCCAAAAATGAAGGAATGAGCCGTTGCATGGGAAATGATCTGGTGCTTCTCCCTACCATCCCCTATGCTTTCTCTTAGCCCCAGTAACACAAAATCGTGGCAAACACGGAAACACTTTTTCACTAGTTTTAATTGTGGCTAAATATGTTATTTACAGTTAAAATCATGACTAATAGGAAAAGCATAGTGCTTATCCCTTAGGGACAAGCACCGTATCCGGTTCCATCGTTGCATGTCTAGCGAAATGTAAACAGAAATAAAAAAAGTGTCAAGATGGCCAATACTATCATTTTGAAAAAAAAAATTAGGGAACTCTACTCTTTAAAAAATATTTAGCCAAACATTCTCATTTTTGTCAGTTTTTTTATGACCTATAATTTTTTTAAAAAAAATTATAGAGGCTGAAACTCTTTAAAAAAATAAAAAACAAATCAGCCTCTGTGTGGCTGAGTATATGATAGAAATAAGATACTCGATCACATAGAGGCCAATTTTTGATTGAGATAGTAAAAGACAAAAAAAAGTTGGCCAAGTTTTTTTGAGTAAAAAAATAGAATATGGAGAGAATAGGATATAATTTAAGTAGGTAGTTGTAGTAATTTATAGGTTTAGAATTAAAAAATATTTTTGTATTACTTATTTAAAAAATTATATATACTAAAAATTCAATTGTAATGAAAAAATATTTAATATATAAATAAACAATATAATTATAGATATTTACATAATATAATAACGAATAACAATTTTATATTAAATATATAAGTAATAATATATATTTAATAGATAAATAAATAATATAATTTGATAAATTAATATAATAAGTAATAATTATTTAATTTAAATCATAATCATTAAATAAATATAATAAATAATCAATACAAAATATAGAAATTAAATATTTTTATATAATTATACATCCAAGTATAAATTTATAATTAATAATAATAATTATTAAATTTTTAAAACAACATCAATTTTAATAGTTGGTTAGAATTTAAAATGTAGTTGTCAATCAATAAATATTTAAATCAGTTAATATTAAAACAAAAAGTGTTTCAATATATAATTGATGTTGCATACAACTTAATAAAATGACTACCGATCCCACAATGTGATCGCGTAATTATTCGTTGCAACTATCAACACCTTGGTCCTTCCTGTTGTACATGCTCTTCTTCTTCTTCTCCTTATTCTTTATCTTCACCCCAATCATTATCTTCTCCTCCTATATCGGAAACATTAGGTAGAGAATTTAAATCTAATACAAGACATTGAATTAGGAGTATCATATGAGGCAGTGCCAGAAATTTCACTATAAATGCAGCATTATCCATAGAAAGCCCAACAAATAATAATGAAATGTCATATTGTTGCTGCATTGACATTGGAATAAAGAAGTCACCCTCTCCTGGATGTGCTGAGTATGAAGGACTGGTGCCATAACATCCAACGTCAAGTTGGGTCTGATAGTTAGCTGAAGTCGCACCCTGATATGCCAAAGATGCACCCGGTGCGTAGGCCTAAGTCTCTACTTGCAACCATGTTCCTTTTAGGTACACTTGTATGCTTTAGCTTCTTTTCTTTAGTGAACCACTCTATAGGTATGGTGAATTAGGACAGACCACTCTTTTATTGCAGTTCAGAATCGCCCTTTATCACTGAATAACTTCCCAACATAAAGGTTGCCATCATTCATTGTAGAATTGTCAGGTTCTTCATCGTTCATTGCCTTCTCATCTGGAATGCTTGTTAAAAATTATGTGCAGGGTGTTAATACTCACTAATGGGAGGGACTAACACTACAAAAAAATTGACTTCTAGTAGAGACTAAATAAGTCGCCACTAAAAGTTGAATTTTGATGGCAACTCCTAGAGTCGCCACTAAAAGTCACACTTTTAGTGACGAGTCACCACCAAAAGTCAGATTTTAAAAAAAAATTAAAGAAAGTTAGATTTTTTTAAAAAAATTAAAAATCAGACTTTTGATGGTGACTCTCATAGTCGCCACCAAAAGTTAATAAAAAATAAAAAAATTTGGAATTTTTTAAAACTAAAATTAAAAAAAATTAGACTTTTGGTTGCGACTCTCTTAATCGCCACCAAAAGTCTGACTTTTGGTGGCAACACCATAGTCACCACCAAAAGTTGATTCTAAAAAAAGTCAAATTTTTAAATAATATTAAAAAAATCAGACTTTTGGTACCAAAAGTCAATTTTTTAAAAAAATAAAAAAGTCAGATTTTTTAAATAAAATTAAAAAAAATTTGGTGGTGACTCTCATAGTCACCACCAAAAGTCTATTTTTTAAAAAAATTAAAAAAAGTCATATTTTTAAATAAAGTTAAAAAAATCAGACTTTTGGAGTCGCCATCAAAGTCTATTTTTTAAAAAACAAAAAAAATTCAAAATTTTTAATTTTTTAAATTTTCTTATTTTTATTTAAAAGAACTTCAAAATTTTTTATTTTTTTTAATTTTTCTAAAAAATCAAATTTTTGGTGACGACTAAATTCTGATTTTTTTAACCGAAGTCGATTTTTTTTTTTATGAAATTAGTTGAAGTTGGACTTTTTGTGGTGACTCCTATAGTAATAATATATTTTCTTTTTGTTAAGTTAAATGTTGTTTTATTTCTGTTTGGTAATATTTTTAACTTAAAATAATTTTAACAGATTATATTATCTATATAAATATATATATATATATATATATAAATATTTTGCACTTACATAACACAAATAAAGTGGTGGTAGGATAGCAAGACATACATGGTTACAAGTAAGAGACCCATGTTCGAATCTCAGGTATGCATATATTTAGTTTAATTTCAAATAAACTTGAATATTACACACACAAAAATCAAGTCACCTTGGGGCAGCGAGTTATTGGATTGGCCAAAACCTGCACGAGTGGAATGGGTCTCAGGTCAACCCGTCGAGCCAATTCAGATCAAAAAAGATGATAAGTGACTTTTGGTGAAGTCGCCACCGAGGTCTTTTTGGTGGCGACTTTCAAAGTCGCCACTAAAGGTGACATTCAATAGCAACTAAAGTCGCCACCAAAAGTTACTTTTTCTCACGAATTTTTTTTTTTTGCAATAAAGATGACTTTTGGTGGCGAATGTTGAAAGTCGCCACCAAAAGATAATCAGCCACGAACTTATGTCAACAAATTTAGTCGCCACTAAAAGCGCCACTAAAAGTCATTTTTTTTGTAGTGTAAAAACTCTTTCACCTTACATGTTGCCATCATCTGTAACATCATCGACATCATCATCATCATTATCAGCTAAATTCTGAAAGCATTTCTTTTCATCATAACCAGGGAGAAGAATGAATAACGTCCAGTTGTGGCATCGGTTCATCATCATCCACCAACAATAAACTATTGAACATTCCTTGACTAGGAGGCTGGAATGAAATATCACTGGGAACGATAGCTTGTAATGTATCGACTGAGGTATTAAGATCCATTTGATGACTTTAAGTTTTGACTCACAGCTCTAGATACTCAGCTTGACACATTAAATATTTGTTGATCATTGTTCTAACTGTATTGTCAGAACTCACATTTTCTTCCCTGTACTATCCTTGAAAGAAGTCCTTAAAGCTAGTATCCATTGATTCACTTTTGGGGGGGGGGGGGGGAAGATCTAAATTCTTATAAATCTTACTTTTCAATTCGTCGAGGGTGATATTCAAATCATCAAGTGACATCATACCATAAGCATCATATTTAAATGTAGCCCCCTGATCGCCTTAATATTATTTCTGTTATACATTTATTCCTTAACTCATCTTACTTGCCTATAGAATAAGTAAGAAGCAACAAATATTTATTCTAAAAATCATTAATAGAAATTAATACAAGAAATCTATATTTTCTAATTTACTAGACAAATCACGTTCCTTCTATCCTAACCTATCCTAATATAAATATACAAAAGTAAACACTAAAAATAAATAACTTTGTATATGAAATTTAATTTCTTTTCAAATATATTATATGAAATAAAAATAAAAATATAGAAATAATTTGTAAATTAAAAAATCTACACAATCTAAACTATATTTTTTTTCTTTTTTCAATTACAATTTTGTAATTATAAAAATCTATTTCTTCTACATTAATAATACAATCTAGTAAGACATATATTTTTAAATTTTTTACTGATACAATTTTTTGTTTTTAAAATTTAGTATTTTACCTTAAAATAACACAATCTAATTTACACTTTTCAATTTACAATTTTTTTTTAATGAAAACTAGTATTTTTCTTCAATTACAAATTTTTTCATAGTATATTTCTTCCATATTTAAAATAAGACAATCTGATTTATAATTATTTTTTAAATATTTTAGTAAAATTTTTAGTAAAAAATATATTTTTGCATTATATATAATTATTTTTTAAATATTTTAGTAAAATTTTTAGTAAAAAATATATTTTTGCATTATATATAATTATTTCTTAAATCTTTTAGGAGAAAATATATTTTACATTATATATAATTATTTTTAAAAATTTTTAGTAAAAATATATTTTTATATAATATATATTTTAAATCTTATAGTTAAAAAATATATATATATATATATTTATATTTATATTCTATATAATTATTTTTTAAATCTTTTAGGAGAAAATTTTTTTTTTATTTTTTATAATTATTTTTAAATATTTTAGTAAAAATTATATTTTTATATTATATAAATCTTTTAGTAAAACAAACTGATTTAATTTTGCTTTCTTAAATGCATACTTCCTTATTTGATTTGCTTGCTTTCTTGCTTTCTTTTTTATGTGTTTCTTTATCTATTTACTAGTTTTCTTGCTTGCTCCATTTACTCTTGCATATATACTTTTCTACATCCACACATACTTGCATTCTTGTTTGCATCTTTGCTTTTTCCTTTCTTTGCTTTCTTACTTACTTGCTTTCTTACTTCCTTGCCTAATTGGTTGCCTTTTTTATTACTTTATTTGTTTACTAGTTTGCTATCTTACTTGCTTTATTGCTTTGCTTGCTTCTTTGCTTCTTTTGTTTCATATTTACTTGCTCACTTACTACAAGGTTGCCTTCTTGCTTCCCTTGCCGACTTGCTTACTTCTTTGTCTATCTACTTGCTTGCATACTTACTTCTTTATTTGTTCATTGATTTATTTATTTACTTTTTTAGTTATTTACCATTCTGGTTACATGCTTGCTTGCTTAATTACTTTTTTAATTATTTATTTGCTTGCTTATTCAATTCTTGTATTTATTCATTACTTGCTTATATCCATACCTTACTTAATTTTTGTCTTTCTTCCTTACTTGTTTGGTTTCATAATTGGTTGCTTACTTAATTACTTTTTTGATTATTTATTTGCTTACTTACTTAATTCTTATATTTCTTTCTTGCTTGCTTAATTATTTACTTATTTACGTGAATGCTTACTTATTTACTTAATTACTTGTTTAGTTATTTATTTGATTCCATAATTAATTCTTGTTTTTCTTCATTTCTTGCTTATTACTTGCTCATTTACTTTACTTAATTGTCTGCTTATTTATTTACTGAATTAATAATTTAATTATAGATTTTCTTCCTTACTTAATTATTGCCTACTTTATTGCTTGTTTGAACATGTTTATTTATTTATTTATTTTTTGCTTGCTTACTTGCTAGCTAGTTTGTTTACTTCCTTTTTCACTTGTTTTTCTTCCTTTCTTGCTTTCTTAATTGTTTGCTTGCTTCCATGCTTGTTTTATTGCTCCCTTGCTTCCTTAAGTGCCAATTCCCTTGTTTCCCTCCTTGCATGCTTGCTTTCTTGCTTCATTGCTTCCTTAAATGTCTACTTCCTTGCTTGATTTCTTGCCTCCTTTCTTATGTGTTTATTTGCATATTTCCTTCATCACTTTCTTACATTGTTGCTTGCTCGCTGACTTAAGCGTCATATTTGTTTGTTTACTTACTTGCATCCCTTGCTCTTTATTTACTCACCGACTTACTTGTTTACTTTTTTAGTTTAATTGTATTCTTGTTTCTTACTTGCTTACTTATTTTTACTTAATTACTTATTTAATTATTAATTTTTTTACTTACTTAATTCTTCTCTTTCTTCCTTATTTGCTTACTTCTCTACTAGCTTGCTTGCTTATTTATTTATTTACTTGCTTACTTATTTACTTAATTATTTATTTACTTCCTTGCTCTTTCTTCCTTACTTGCTTGCTATACGTAATTACTTCTTTAATTATTTATTTGCTCCCTTAGTTGTTGCATGCTTCTTTACATGTTTGATTTCTTTTTTGCATGCTTGCTTACTTGCTTTTTTGCTAGCTTGTTTGTTCACTTCCTTACTTCCTCACGTGTTTACTTGATTGATTGCTTCCTTAATTCATTCTTTTCTTACTTATTTGATTGCTTGCTTGCTTTATTGCAGCACTCTTGCATTCTTTCTTAATTGGCTATTCCCTTACTTCTTTCCTTGCACACTTGCATCCTTGCTTTCATAATTGCCTCTTATTTGCTTGCTTTCTTGCGTCCTATGTTATATGTTTCTTTGCATATTTTCTTCCTTTCTTTGTTACTTGCTTGCTGACTGATTTAGTTCTTTAGCATTTTAATAGCTTTCGTGTTTGCTTCATTTACTTGCTTGCTTTTTTACTTTTCTACTTCAAAACTCAAATCCTTGTTTTTGTCCCTTTGTTTTTTTGCTTATTTATTTGCTTACTTTCTTTCTTGCCTACTTGGTTGCCTTCTTGCTTATTTTGTTTGTTTACTTGTTTGCTTTATTACTTTGCTTGCTTCTTTACTTCCTTCGTTTTTCATACTTGCTTGCTTGCTTGTTTATTTTCTTACATTCTTACTTGCCTACTTGATTGTCATGATTCCTTACTCGCTAACTTGCTTATTTCTTTATTTGTTTACTTCATTGCATCATTACCTTTTTATTTGCTCACAGACTTATTAATTTACTACTATAGTTATTTACTTGCATTCTTGCTTGTTTCTTACATTCTTGTTTAGTTAATTATTTGTTTAATTATTTATTTGCTATTTAATTAATTTTTATCTTTCTTTCTTACTTGCTTACTTTTCTACTTGCTTGCTTGCTTATTTACTTATTTACTTGCTTGTCTTTCTTCCTTACTTGATTACTACTGCTTACTATTTTAGTTACTTGCTTAATTATTTAATTATTTATTTCCTTCCCTACTTAATTATTCCCTAGTTCATTACTTGTTTACATATTTTTTACTTTCTTTATTACATGCTTACTTGTTGTCTTGTTTGTCCACTTCCTCACTTGCTTACTTGGTTACTTGCTTTCTTAATTTCTTCCATTCTTACTTACCTAATTGTTTGCTTGCTTCCATGCAGCACTTTTGCATGCTTCCTTAATTGCCCGTTCCCTTGCTACCCCTCCTTGCTTGCTTGTGTCCTTTCTTATGTTCGTTGCATATTTCATTTCATTACTTCCTTGTTTTGTAACTTGCTTGCTCACTAACTTATTTATTTCTTTAGCTATTTACTAGCTTTCTTGTTTGCTTTCTTTACTTGCTTGCATATGTACTTTTCTATATCCACACATACTTACATCCTTGCTTGTGTCTTTGCTTTTTTCTTTCTTTGCGTGCTTATTTGCTTGCTTTATTTCTCGCTTACTTCCTTGCCTAATTGGTTGCCTTCTTGCTTACTTTGTTTGTTTACTTGTTTGCTATCTTTCTTGTTTTATTACTTTGCTAATTCTTTGCTTTTGTTTCATATTTATTTGCTCACTTGCGCTTGTTTACTTGCTACATGGTTGCTTTCTTGCTTTCCTTACTTGCTGACTTGATTACTACTTTGACTGCTTTCTTGCTTTCCTTACTTGCTGACTTGATTACTACTTTGACTGTCTACTTGCTTGCATACTTACTTCCTTATATGTTGACTAACTTATTTATTTACTTTTTTTAGTTATTTTCTTGCATTCTTGCTAACATGCTTGCTTACTTACTTAATTACTTCTTTTATTATTTATTTGCTTGCTTACTTAATTCTTGTCTTTATTCCTTACTTTGGAGATGTCGCACATAGGATACAAGTAGGTGGTTGAATTGGAGAATGGCATCAAAAGTTGTTTGTGATCAGAAAGTACCTAATAAGCTCAAAGAAAAGTTTTATTATACTGCTATAAGACCAGCAATTTTATATGGGAGTGAATGTTGGGCGATGAAAGGATAACAAGAACAAAAAATTGGAATAGTGGAGATGATGATGTTGCGATGGATGTATGGTCATACAAGAAGAGATATGATCCGTAATGATTGTATACGAAGTAGAGTTGGAGTGGCATCTATTGAGGAAAAAATGGTTGAAAACTGTTTAAGGTGGTTTGGGCATGTTCAAAGAAGACCGTTGGAAGTGCCAGTAAGGAGAGTTGAGCAGATGGTTTGGAGTCCTGTGAAAAAAAGTCAAGGAAGTCCAAGAAGGATACTTAGAGAAGTATTGAACGGGATCTTATGATAAATGAGATACCTAAAGAGTTGGTCATTAATAGAGCTCAATGACGTCGTGCGATCCATGTAGCCAACCCCACCTAGTGGGATAAGGCTTTGTTGTTGTTGTTGTTATTTGTTTGCTTACTTCCTTAATTCTTATCTTTCTTTCTTGTTTGCTAGATTATTTACTTATTTACATACTTGCTAACTTATTTACTTAATTACTTGTTTAATTATTTATTTGATTCCTTAATTAATTTTTGTCTTTCTTTTTTACTTGCTCATTAGTTGCTTGTTTATTTATTTTACTTAATTAATTACCTGCTTACTTATTTACTGAATCAATAATTTAATTATTTATTTGCTTCCTTATTTAATTATTGCCTACTTCAATACTTGTTTAAACATGTTTGATTATTTTTTGCTTGCTTACTTGACAGCTTTTTTGTTTATTTCCTTACTTTTTCACTTGTTTAATTGGTTGGTTGCTTCCTTAATTTCTTCCTTTCTTGCTTATGATGTGCTTGTTTCCTTCCTTGCATGCTTGCTTTCTTCTTCATTGCTTCCTTAAATGGTTTTCCTTGCTTGATTATTTGCTTGCTTTCTTGCTTCCTTTCTTGCTTCCTTTCTTATGTGTTTATTTGCATATTTCCTTCATTACTTTCTTACATTGTTACTTGCTTGCACACTGACTTACTTGTTGACTTGCTTACATCTTTGTTTGTTTACTTGCTTGCATCCCTTACTCTTTATTTACTCACTAACTTATTTATTTACTTCTTTAGTTTAACTATATTCTTACTTGTTCCTTGCTTACTTTGTTTTACTACATTACTTATTTAATTATTTATTATCTTACTTAAATTCTTGTCTTGCTTCCATATTTGCTTACTTCTCTATTAGCTTGCTTGCTTATCTATTTACTTACTAGCTTTCTTATTTACTTAATTACTTCTTTGATTATTTATTTGCTTCCTTACTCTTCCTTACTTGCTTGGTTGTTTACTATACCTAATTTCTTCTTTATTTGCTCCCTTACTTAATTGTTGCTTGCTTTTTTTTTTTACATGTTTGATTGCTTTTTTGCATGCTTGCTTGTGTGCTAGTTTGGTTGTTCACTTCCTCACTTCCTCATGTGTTTACTTGGTTGATTGCTTCCTTAATTTCCTTTCTTACTTATTTGATTATTTGCTTGCTTTATTGCAGCACTCTTGCATTCTTTTTTAATTGGCTATTCTTGCTTTTTTATTTGCTTACTTTCTTGCTTGATTATTTGCTTACTTTCTTGCATCCTTTCTTATGTGTTTCTTTGCATATGGAACTTCTTTGCTTCCTTTCTTTGTTACTTTCTTGGTTATGAACTCATTTAATTCTTTAGCAATTTAATAGTTTTCTTGTTTGCTTCCTTTACTTGCTTGCGTCTTTAATTTTCTACTTCCACAATTACATCCTTGTTTTCTTACTTGTTTTTTCCTTCTTTGCTTGCTTTCCTCCTTGCTTACTTTCTTGCCTACTTGGTTGCCTTCTTGCTTACTTTGTTCGTTTACTTGTTTGCTTTATTACTTTTGCTTGCTTCTTTACTCCCTTCGTTGTGATTGTGATCAAGGCTAGGGTACTGTTTCAAACTTTTTATCTTGAATAATTTTTGGGGTACATCATCTTACATCAATTATTATTAGTATGTTTTGCTTATATCAAATTGAAGTTTTAATAAAATAAAATAGAATGAATAGAAAGAGACATTTACCATTTAAAAAAAAGGAGATGTCATTAAATTTTTGAAAAGCATATGATGATTCTGAAAATAGATAGGAATTAAATATTAAGTATGAATTATATAATTTTAGATATGATAATGCTAAGCTGCGTGTGCTTATATTGTCAAAACCAAAACAGAATGTCTAACATTATATATTCTGCATGTTTCTTTAATTAGGGCCTTTTGGTGCTCACCAATTAACACACCATTAATTACACATGCATTATACAAATTAATTATATATATGCATTATACAAATGTGGTGTTGTCTCCATCAAACTAAATTTAAGGATTTGTGTCTCATGAATCATGATTAATTCGTTTTGAGTGAACGAACCCGGAAAAGCTCGATCTCTTGTTAGCAAGAAAACTGCTTCCCAGCTAATCAGAATGATTTTAGAGGTTCATACCCAGAAATCATAGACTTAAATGATTTAGGAGTAAAAGAACTCGGCAATCTCTGCCACTCTCGCCTAATCCCTTCGCCCTTTTTTGCCTTTGGTGGTAGCGTATTCTAAGTGATCCCGTTCTGCCTGTCCTTTGACTCTAACCATAGGAAGGTGACCGTTCTAGCTCTTTTGGCCCTTGAGCATAGACGGTCTGGTCTGGTGTCCATGTATGCTTATGGCGTGCATGGCTCTTGGCTAAAGGAAGCTCTTGGTTTAAGGTTTTTTTTTTCTTTTTTTAAAAAGAGAGAGGCTAAATTATTAAATTATGGAATTTATTGTATATTTGT
Source organism: Biancaea sappan (assembly GCA_037074585.1). Classification (NCBI taxonomy): domain Eukaryota; kingdom Viridiplantae; phylum Streptophyta; class Magnoliopsida; order Fabales; family Fabaceae; genus Biancaea; species Biancaea sappan. The sequence goes on along the minus strand of CM073491.1, from coordinate 40,161,122 downwards.
TTTGAAAATATTCTCAAGAATAATATTATTTATTTTTATTAAAAATACAACTCATTAATTTTTTTAAAATTTTATTTTATTTTCGTTTATTGGTCAATTTTATTTTGGTGGTAGCGTATTAAATTTATTTAAAATTTTGGTCAATTTATGATAATACGCATAAACAAATAGCGTACATGAGATCAAGTATTATTAGTTAATTAGTATCTTTTAATTGGTAAATCTGGAAAAAAAAAGCATTTTTCAATGTGTTTTCTATTCTTTTTTTTATCAAATGAGTGTTTAAATAGATATTTAATACTTATTAATAATATATTATATATGTAATAAAATAGGGATATTTTGATTATATTATCTAATTTAAACAAAGAAAAAGATCATGAGACATATCTCAAAAGAGAGAGAATAATTCACCAAAAAATGGTTGTAATATTTCTTTTTAACTATATAACCTTTTTATTATTCGATTTTAATTAATAGACTTCTCAAATTTGAAATGAAGAGTAAATTCATGAGGTTTAAAAAAGGGGACAAATTGCGACGTGTAAGAAATTTAATCATATGATGCTAAAATATAAATAAATTTAGTGATATAAATTTTAAATTGATAGTAATTTAAAAATTAGTGATATAAATTACTCCTAGCTTTGATAGTAATTTAGTGATATAAATTTTAAATTGATTGATGATACTTTATTTGTAGAGATAGAAAAAATTGTAATATGATTTTAGGAATCTAGCAATCTTGTAATCTTGCCCTTTCTTCTTTGTATTTTGTTTGTTTTGTATTCCTTACTTTTCCTTAATAAATTCTTTCTATTTTATATATCAAAAACAAAGTGGAATAGGAAAACTTCCAGGAAGGAAGGAAGGAAGTTCTATTTGAATAGTTGAGGTAGATATCAATATTAGTTTCATGTTAATTTTTTATAATATGAGTTTTATGATGTATGATTCAATTGTACTATGCATAAATTAGGCAGTGTTATCTATTTTACTAGTTTGAATGTGTGTGTGTGTGGGTGAGATTCTGATATATATGTGGACAAATTCCTGATATACTCCTTCTATGAATGATAAGAAAGAATAATGGCCACATTCAAGAAAAGGGGAAGAAGGTGGGTTATAAGTCTCAATTGAACACCACAAGACAAGTCTTGATAAGTTTACAAATTCTTAGAAGAACCAAGAAGTGAATTGCTCACAAATAAAATTCAAAATTCATGTGTATATTTATATGCTCCATACATAGTATTTATAGGCAAAAAATAAAACTTTAATTCCCATATACATAGGGAATCAATCTAGATTAGGAAAATAATGAAAACTTTTTTAATAAGCAAAATAGAAACTTTTCTAATAATCAAAATGCCTAAATCAAATAATAAAAGTTCCATAAACAAGATAAGCAATCTTCAAATCATATTTCATGGATCATAGGGAAAAATAGATCTTAAATTTAGGGATGTGAAATAACGAAGTTTCCTTGTCAGCATGGTATTTGGATTCTTATCAATTGCTTCCTTGTTTGTTGCTTCCTTGCTTGCTTCATTGCTTCTGTAATTTCCTACTTCCTTGTTTACTTACTCATGTGCTTCCTTACTTGCTTGCTTGCTTCCATGCATCCTCGATTGCTTCTTTGTTGGGTTATTTGCATACTTCCTTGATTGCTTACTTGCTTCCTTAATTGCCTACTTCATTGCTTGATTACTTGTTTGCTTCCTTGCTCCCTTTCTTGTGTGTTTCCTTACTTGATTATTTCCTTCATTATTGCCTTTTGGTTTCTTGCTTGCATCCTTGCTTCTTTATTAACTCACTGACTTACATATTTACTTCTTTAGTTATTTACCTACATTCTTACTTGTTCCCTACTTGCTTGTTATTTACTTAATTACTTCTTTAATTATTTATTTTCTTACTTAATTCTTGTCTTTCTTTCTTACTTGCTAACTTTCCTACTTGCTTTCTTGCTTATTTACCTATTTACTTAATTACTTCTTTAATTATTTATTATTTGCTTCCTTATTTTAATTCTTGCTTTGTTCTTTACTTGTTTCCCTACTTACTTTACTTTGTTGCTTATTTACTTGCTTGCCTACTTATTTACTTAATTACTTTTTAATTATTTATTTGCTTCCTTAATTATTGCCTACTTCATTACTTGTTTATATATATACATGTTTGATTGCTTTTTTACATGCTTACAATAATTACAACTTTAATTATTTATTATTTGCTTCCCTATTTAATTCTTGCTTTGTTCTTTACTTGCTTCCCTACTTTCTTTACTTTATTGCTTATTTACTAACATGCTTACTTCTTTACAAACCATGCCAACTTGCGATGAAACTCGTAATGGATATTAGTTCCTAGGATCGTTCTACTACAGATTTGGATGGAAACCGCAACTCAACACTTATAGAGAGATGTGAACCTTGGTATGATGAAGACGAATCAAGGGATGGAAACTCAATTGATAAGTTAGAGAGTATGAATGCCACAGATAAAAATCTGATAAGTTCAAAAGTTCTTTAAAGAACCAAAGATAAATTTAATCTCACTTTTTTTTATCAAAGTATTGTGATTTTTATTGAATGAAAAGGCCTCTTTAAAGGCATCACAAAGAAAAAACTCGTCCATAAAGAAAAGGAAACTACCAAAAATAGAAAAAGGAAGCTAATAGCTTGCTCTGTCAAGCTACACAAATAAGCTAAAAAAAGGAAACTAAATCAATGGCATGCCCTATTTGTGTAATCTCATAACAAAAACAAATCCCAATGCAATATTCGCAATTAATCCCACAATATTTGAATCCATTGGATGGATTATTCTAGAACGTGAATCATGTTGAGATATCTTTGTTGATCATGCGGACCATGTTTCATGGGCTTACATGAAATAGCTTGAGCCCAAACCTCTTACATCAGCCCATTTAATGCCTCCTTGAATCTCTTTACTCTTGCTCTTGTAATTAGACCAAGTGCTTCAAGTGGGTCCACACTCCATTTGGTAACCATATTTCCATCATTCCCCTCCTCTTGAAAAGGATTTGTCTTCAAATCTTCACCTACATCAAAAGGACTTAAATCAGACACATTAAAAGTAGCACTGACATTGCACTCACCAGGCAAGTCTAGCTTGTAGGCATTGTCATTGATCTTTTCAATGACTTGAAATGGACCATCTCCTCGAGGTAACAACTTTGATTTTCTTTGTTTCAAAATGCGCTCCTTTCTCATGTGCACCCATACCCAGTCGCCAGGCTCAAAGATTAGCCATCCCTTATGTTGGCTTGTTTGACATATTGTTAAGTTTTCCTCTCAATGTGGATCCTTGCTTTATCATAAATCTGCTTAACAAAATTTGCTTTCTTTTTGCCATCTAAATTAACACGCTCAGTCACAGGTAAAGGAGATAAATCCAAAGGAGTTAATGGATTAAAACCATACACAATTTTAAATGGTGAAAACTTAGTAGCAGAATGAATAGTACAATTATAAGCAAACTCTAACATGTGGTAAACATTCTTCCCATGTTTTACTTTTTTTTTTTAATGATAGCCCTTAAAAATATAGACAAAGTCCTATTCACTACTTTGGTATAACCATTAGTTTGTGGGTGACAAGTAGTAGAAAGATAACAACTTAGTGCGTAACTTACGCCACAAAGTCTTCCAAAAGTAACTCAAGAATTTAGCATCTCTATTCAAGACTATTGTTCTAGGCATCCCATGTAATCTCACAATCTCCCTGAAGAATAAATCAGCAATGTTGGAAGCATCATTCGTTTTATGACATAGAATAAAGTGTACCATCTTAGAAATCTATCAACAACCATAAACACACTATCCCTTCCACGTTTAGTTCTAGGCAAACCTAACATAAAATCCATCAAAATATCAGTCCAAGGTGGACAATGGGTAGTGGTGCACTAAGAAATTGCAGTAGAATTGTTAGTAGTCAAATTATATCCTTTGCAATAAAGCAAGTATTGGGGCTGCTCCGAAAACAGCGCCCTCTTCACTTCTCTTTCTTTTGTAAGAAAATTTTCTTTTGTGTCTATCTTCTCACTATTTTTCTCTTGTTTTCCTTTGCTCTTTTTATTAAGACCATCACTCTTTTTCTCATTCTCTTTTTCTCTCAATTCTTCTCGTTCTTTCTTTTCTCTTATTTTAATTTGATGTTCACTCACCTCTCTAGGTGACATAGGTACAAGGGTGATCTTGTACTCATTATGCAAGAAAGAGAACTTATTTGTATACCCATCATGGTTGGCCTTTTTGTCAAACTGCCAAGGTCATCCAAGCAACAAATGACTTGCTTCCAATGGAAAAACAAACCTCAACTTGCTTGTAGTCATCTCTCCTCACTAAGCCATTGAAGCTTATATGGTCATGGGTGGGGTTTAGTTTCTAGGTTCAATTTAGAAACCATCAGAGTACAAGCCACATTAACACAACTGCCTCCATCAATGATTAGAGAACATACCTTCCCTTGGATAAGACTCCTTGAATGAAATATGTTCTCTCTTTGACTTGCATCCTCTTCCTTTACTTGACTCCCTAGCAGTCTTCTAACCATGAGTAAATCTCCTTCTGTTGGCATTTCTTCTCCTCTTTCAATCTCATCTTCATTAGTTATAGAATTGGATGAAGAATCAGTGGTGATTTCTCCATTGTCTTTCAACATCATCATCTTCTTGCTTGGGCATTGAGATGCAATGTGGCCCCCACCCAAACATTTGAAACACTTGATGTCTTAGTTTTTGGTGTTAGGAGGCTTCATGAGTCTTCACTTTAGAGCTAGTGGTGGCCTCCTTAGAAGATGAGGTACCCTCCTTCTTTGATTTGTCCTTCCAGCTTGTTGCATTGAAATTGGGAGAACTCTTCTTTTTGTACTCTTTTCTCTGAAGTTGCTGTTCTACCTTCATAGCTTGATGTACCAATTCTTCTAATTCAACATAGTGTTGCAGCTTCACCACATCACTAATGTCACAGTTTAGGCCATGTAGGAACCGTGCCATGGTTGCTTCTCTTTCTTCCACCACATTGGCTCTTATCAAACACACTTCCATTTCTTTAAAATACTCATCAACACTCTTAGATCCTTGGGTAAGTCTTTGACGCTTGTTGTGCAATTCCCTGTGGTAGTAGGAAGGCACAAAATGTCTCCTCATCAATCTCTTCATCTCCTCCCAAGTATCAATAGATGGTTCTTCAAATCTCCTTCTTTCCTTGAGTGTTTGATCCCACCAAATCAAGATATAATTAGAAAATTCAAGTGTTGCCACCTTCACCTTTTTCTCATCTGTATAGTCATGACATGCAAAGATTTGTTCAATTTTGTTTCCCACTCCAAACATAACTCTGGATCAATTTTCCCTTGAAAAGATGGCACCTTAATTTTTACACCACCTAGATGATGCGCTATTTCCCGACAAGTGTATCGGGTCGCACAAGTAGTAAAGTGATGAGAATAAGTTATCGTCCTCAGGGATTGACTTTAACAATTACCAATTTCACTAGATCAAGTTATATTTGGACAGAGGAAAAAAATGTAAAGATAAACCGTAAATAAACTAAACTAACAACAAGGAATTAACTAAACACCAAACGAAGAACTACGCCAAAACACAACGGGTAGGGGATTGACTTTCTTAACTCCTAATCCGATTAATTCATAGACAAACCAATCTTTGAATCATTAAAGGATGCTTAGATACATTCACAGATTCCATTTAATGTTGGTCGAGTTCACGTAAATATTTGAACCCAATGTCTTGGTGAGCAAATCTTCCTAGCCAAAATAATTAGCTAATGTCTTAGTCCAATTAATTGGTTCGGAGTTTAAGTTCAAGAACTCATATGACCACGCAAACAAGATTATCTATGTCTAGACTAACCCGATTCACGGTAGAAGTTACAAGGGCATGTTTATATCAAGCTATGTCTAGCATTAATACAAACCCTAAATGCATCTAAGTGAAATGATCACAATCACCTAAAAGGAGTTAAACCAATAACAACTACTCCAATAATCAGAAAAGCAATTGTATTTAAGCATCCAACAACAAAGCTTCATAGGAAGTTAATATACATCAATCCCCTAACCCTAGAGTTTATAACAAGAGGAAGAAATACATAACAAATACACAACAAAATATGATCAAGAGGAAGGAGAAAAAGGAAGAAAAGCTTCAAACTCAGTAGAGAAGAGGTCTCCCAGCTCCTCCATCCTTGCCCTAGCAGAGCTCCCTTGCCCTCCAACCAAAAGATCCACAAAACATCTGCAAAAGAGCAATAAATACAAGAAATCTCGTAGGTGCAGAACCGGGGCGCCTAGGCGCCAAGCAAAAACAAAGAGGAAATGGGGCTGGCGCCTGGGCGCCCTGGGTGGCGACTAGGCGCTAGCCCAAAATAGCTGGAAACAAGGAGTGGCGCCTAGGCGCCCTGGGTGGCGCCTGGGCGCCACGTTCTGACTCTTTGGCAGAGAGTTGAGGGGCTGGCGCCTCCAGGCGCCCTGCGTGGCGCCTGGGCGCCAGCCATCAGATGAGTAGCAGAACTTCAGATTCTCCATGTTCCAAACCAGAATGGAAAGCCTACTAGAATGTACAACAAAAAGGCGTAAAAAGGCAAGGAAAAAGATTAAAACAAGATAAAGCAAAGCAACAACTATGTACAAAGAGGAAAGCCAAAATGAAGGACAAAGCAAGGAAAAGGATAACAAAAACGGACAAAGGAGAGGAAAAAGCCCTAAAGAAGCAACCAAAATTAACCAAAATAGAGGACTCATCACTAGACTAAACCTTCTATTTTCTCCCTTATTTTCTCTCCTTCTTCTCTCATGTCGCTCCTAATGCCTCTGCCTTCTACCTCTTGAACATTCACTTTCAGCATTAGAAGAATTCCTAGGTGTTGTTCTATTTTGCTCCATTTGATCAAAAGCTTCTATTTGTAACCTTATAGCTATTGTCCTCGGAGATGGAGGAGTACTTCCACCACCTGTTCCTGCCATCCCTAATAATTGAAATTGACCAAAACAGAAAAATTTGTAGTTTGTTAGAAAAGGACCTCTCTACTCCCTTACATGTTTCACTCAAGATTGTGGTTCACTCGTGTTTACACTCAGTTCGGCTTTTATGTGATATGCACTCTTGCCTTTTTTCCACTCAACTTCCACTTATAGGTTCTTAAGAAAGAACCTTATCAATGATTTTTTCTCAAGACAACAAGAAGTGATCAGTATAGTAGCAAGATTGACATAAAAGAAAAGAGGAACAAGGATCAAAAGGAGATACAAATGGAGTAAAACAAAGATTTCAACCAAGGATTGTCACTGAAATCAGATTTCACAGAGGGACTATTGAGTCCTTTCAAATCACAATCTTTTTTTTTTGCGATTTTTTTTTGCAAATTTTTTTTTGCGAATTTTTTTTTTTGCGAATTTTTTGTTTTATACCTTTTTTTTATTAGAAACTCAATGATAATACTACTCTGGAAACACCTTTTTTTTTTAAAAATAAGACTAGGACTTAGTGAAAGGAAATATGATGCAATTGTAATAACAAGGATAGGAAGACAATAAAGACACAACTCACAAAGATCCAACAGAATTTGAAACAAAGGATTAACCCAACAAACAAGTAATCATAACAAAGAAATGGACAAGAGACAAAACAATAACATTCAAGTAGAAAGGAGCTTAATGGAATTGAGAAGAATATATATATATATATATATATATATATATATATTATGGATTCAAATAAAGAAAAGCCACACCTGTAATTCAAGAAGCCTAAGCTCTGATACCAAATGATAGATTCAAGGAAGGATTGCCCTGAAATTTAGATTAAAGGAGAGATATTGACGCCTCACTCAAGGAAAAGATGAGAGGGTGAGTGATAAGTCATGAATTTTTGATCACCACAAGTTGCCTTGATAAAATCAGACTTGATTCTTTACCCAAGAACTCAAGGGAAGCTCTCACAATTAGAGAAAACTCAATTTTCATTCGCGTTCAACTTGTTAAAACACTTAAAACTGATCTAGGAAGACTAAAAGATATCTGAAATTTGCAGCCCAAAACAATGTACGAAAATTACATAAAATAAATAAGGAATTGGGCTCACTTTTAACTAATTGGTCCTACCTAATTAGCCCAAAAGAAAAACAAACTCTAGCCCATGTGTTTCATATCAATTATGTGAGTTGGGCTCTAGTCAAGGCCTTCAAATTGTTGTCTTCAAGTTGGATCAAGTAGTTAACCAATTTGGGCTTCAATCCTTCGTGGCTTGGATCTGCCTTAATCATATTTGCCACCATTTGGTTCAAGGCTTCCTTAGCTTTCTTGGTACGTGCCCTTGTCATTAGCCCACCAAGATCTTGTAGTGCTTCATTGTCCATGCTCCTTGGTTGATCCTCATCAGGAAGAAGAGGAAGCATCCAATTTGACATTAGAAGGACCTTTGGCACGTTGAAGAAGAGACTAAGCTCTTTGCTTGAGGGCAGTTAGCAAGAAGGTTTTTGAACCAATAAAGGAAGAATGTGCTCCTATTGAATCCACTGTTGGCAATAGAAAGGGAATGAAGGTAAACGTTAGTTTCCTTAAGCATGAGATTCGACAATTGTAATTCCACTTTCACGTCATTGAGCTTTCACTCCTGCCTTTCCACGAGCAAGTTGACTTAGTTTAGTCGACCACTACGAATGGGGTAGTTTACTATATCAAGAGGTGATTAGTGCTGTTAGCAAGTGAATCAGAAGTAGTAGCAATATGACCAAGGGCACGCTTTAATTCAAGGGTACACTTTTCTCTATCTAGGATTTGCAGGAGTTTCCTTTCGAAGGCCTTTTAAGAACCTACCCTTGTTCCACTAGATATGACACTACTTAGCTATGTTCAATTGATATCAAAAGATGGATTCCCTTAAAAAAGAATATGCTAGAGATAACTTTTCCTCTCTTCTCTCTGTAAAGAGGTAGGCAAACCTGACTTTAAAGCCACCTTGATTCAGGATGTCGAAACACCAATCGAATCCTAAACTGACTTCCAAACAATTTCGAGAGCTTCTCGATCGAAAGCCTTTCCTACCTAGTGTTAGCTGATCCTTTAGCATCTGCACCAACTAAATCGGAAGCTTAATTCGAAAGACAAGAGTAGGCTTGAGGGGAATCAAAAGGCGGATTCTCAGTCCCCTAAAATTAGGAAGCTGGTTAGACTGCAATGTATGCCTATAGAAAGAAAAGTCACGAGAAGTGATCATATGATCATAATAAAGAATTGCCTATACATCTTTTAAAACAAGAATGTTGCTGGATCAGGATCCCAAGTGCAAAAGCTTTCTCTCTCCCAATCAACAATGATCTCAGTAGTGCAAACTATGGTAACAAAGGCTCTAGCCATCTTAGTGGAGTAAGCAGAGGACGTTGATAGACCATTTAGTCCACTACTTGACTTGATCTATTGGGAATGGAATTCTTTTTTGTCTTTCACAGATTAGCCTTTTAAGTCTCTCCTATTGTAAGCAAGTCTTGAAGGTCGACCGTGATCAAGCGAGTTGCAAAGAAATGATGAACTAAGGAGCCAAAGTGATGTGATTTCTGGAGGGAAAACACTTAATCGATTTTCTAGATAGATTGAAAGAAACAAACAAAGAAAAACAAATCACTCAATTGATAAGCCAAAGGGCACCACAACGAAGAGAAAAGGGTTGATCTCGCCACACTCAAGAAAGAAGAACGTGAGTGATAAGAAATCTAGTTGCTCTCGCCACTAACCTAAGTTAGATAAGAGAAATAACTCAAGAATCCTCTTGAAAGCAAAATGCCAATATCTCATATGATTCAAGGATGTCTACAATATATGGCAAGGACATTTTTTATAGAGAGTCTCCAAAACAAAAGATAAAAGACTCCAACTAATACATTAAACGCATGAACTAAAAGTCAAGTAGTGTAGGCTAAATGTCAAAAGACAGTAAATGCATAGCTAGCTAAATGTCAAAGATAATAAATACAAAGGTAGCTAAATGTCAAAGACAATAAATGCATAGGTAATAGAATCCACCTATATTCAACAAATGTAACCTTCCCACATGAAATCTTGTTCACACTTCTTCCACTTTCAACAATGTGGTTAAGCCCAATTCAAGCCCTTTAGCTCTTGCACGAGTTAGAGGCCTAATTGAAATGTTTTTCTTTTCTTAGGCTGCAATTGGGTTATCCTTGATTAGAGGCTCAATTAAAATATTCTCATTTTCTTGGGCTATAATTAGGTTATCCTTGATTACATATCCTCTCCTAGTTGAAATGGATTTGTCCTCAAATCCAAGTCTCCTTTATCTTCTAAGTAAGGAGAAAGATCCTTCATATTGAAAGTAGTAGAGACAGCGTAATCTTTACGTAAATCAATTTTGTATGCATTATCATTTACCTTGTCTATGATACAGAAAGGACCATTTGTCCTTGGCATTAATTTGGACTTCCTTTGGTTTGGAAACCTTTCTTTTCGAAGATAAACCCACACTAAATCTCCACGACTGAATTGAACAAATTTTCTCCTCTTGTTGGTAGCTTTCCCATAGATAAAGTTCTTCTTCTCAATTTGTCGCTTAATGTTTTCATGTAACTTCTTTATCATGTCAGTCTTCCTTTTTCCATCTAGACATTCTCGAGCCTCAAGTGGTAATGGTGCTAGATCAACTGGGCTTAATGGATTAAACCCATAAACTACTTCAAAAGGAGAGTGTTTCGTAGTACCATGTACACTTCTATTGTAAGCAAATTCAGCATAGGTCAAGCATTCATCCCAACTTTTCATGTTTTTTCCAATGATAGTTCTTAGCAAAGTAGAAAGTGTTCGGTTCACCACTTCAGTTTGCCCATCAGTTTGTGGGTGACAGGCAGTACTAAAGAGCAACTTTGTTCCTAGTTTCCTCTATAAAGTCTTCCAAAAATAACTAAGAAATTTAGCATCACGATCTGACATGATACTCTTTGGAATGCCATGAAGTCTCACAATTTTTTTAAAAAAATAAATTGGCAATGGTCGTCGATCTTATGGCATGGAATAAAATGAGACAATTTGAAAAACGATCAACAACAACCATGACCGAATCTTTACCTCTGTGTCCTTGGTAAGCCTAGCATAAAATCCATGCTAATATCAGTCCAAGGCTGATCTGGAATAGGTAGAGGTGTATAAAGTCCAAGGGCTTCTTCCGTGCTTTTGGCTTTTTTGCAAACAATACACCTCTCAATCACATGATGCACATCTCTAATCATGTTAGGCCAATAAAAATGCTCTTTCAGCATCTCCAATATCTTGGTTCACCGAAATGCCCAGCTAATCCTCCTCCGTGAGCCTCTTGTGTAAGTAATTCCCTCATAAAACAGTTTGGAATTACAAGCCTCCCCAAGCGAAATTAAAAACCTTCAGATCTATAAAATCCCTTATATGCCATTTTCTCACAAACTAGATAAATTTCAGCAAGTGTTGAATCTTCCATGTAATGGTCTTTAATAAATTCAAATCCCAACAATTTAGCATTCATCATGGAAATTAAGGCATACCTTCTTGATACAATGTTGGTTTCTCCCTTCTTATACTTCAATACATAAGGAAAAGCTTCAATAAATTTCCACCCACTTTGCATGTCTTCTATTCAGCTTGCTTTGCCCTTTCAACTGTTTGAGTGATTCATGGTCTGTGTGAATTACAAATTCTTTTGGTAACAAGTAATGCTGCCACGTCTCAAGAGCTCTAATTAAAGAGTAGAACTCCTTGTCATAGGTAAAGTAGTTAAGGTTGGCTTCATTCAACTTCTCACTAAAATAAGCTATGCGACGTATTTCTGAAGAAGTATAGCTCCAATTCCCACTCCACTAGCATCACTAAAATAAGCTTCATTCAACATGCGGCAAGTACTCATCCCAATTCTTCAAGTTTTTACTAACAACACTTCTAAGCAAAGTGGAAAGAGATCTATTTACCACTTCGGTTTGTCAATCAGTTTGAGGATGACAGGTTGTGCTAAATAGCAGCTTTGTTCCAAGCTTCATCCGTAATGTCTCCAAAAATAGCTCAAGAATTTGGCGTCACGATCAGAAACAATACTCCTTGGAATGCCATGCAATCTCACAACTTCCTTAAAGAATAAATTAGCAATATGAGAAGCATCATCAGTTTTGTGACAAGAAATAAAATGAGACATTTTGGAGAACCTATCAACAACCACCATAACTGAATCTTTTCCCCTTTGTGTTCTGGGTAATCCAAGCACAAAATCCATGCTTATGGTTGATCTGGAACAGGCAATGGCATGTACAAGCCATGTGCAGCCTCATTGCTCTTCGCTTTCTTACAAGCAACACATCTTTCTACAATCCAATGCACATCCTTCATCATATTCTGCCAATAGAAATGCTCTTTCGACATTTCAAATGTCTTCTTTTCACCAAAATGTCCAGCTAGCCCACCTGCATGTGATTCTCTAACAAGCAATTCCCTAATAGAACAATTAGGAATCACAAGTTTCCCAAATTTGAACATATAACCATCATGCCTATAAAACCCTTTAATGGCCATTTTCTCACAAGCTGAATAGATTTTAAGCTTGCATAGGATCAAGCAAGTATTGCTCCTTAATAAGTTCAAAGCCCAACAGATTAGTGTTCAAAAGAGAAATCAAAGCATACCTCTGAGATAATGCATCAGCCACCACATTCGTCTCCCCCCTTTTGTATTTGATTACATAGGGGAAAGCTTCTAAATACTCCTCCCATTTGGCATGTCTTCGATTCAGCTTCCCTTGCCCCTTCAAATGCTTTAGGGACTCATGATCAGTGTGAATGATGAACTCCTTTGGTAATAAATAATGCTGCCATGTCTCAAGAGCTCGAATTAGTGCAAATAACTCTTTATCATAGATTGAGTAATTCAGACTTGCTCCACCAAGCTTCTCACTAAAATAAGCAATGAGACACTTATCTTGCATTAAGACAGCTCCAATCCCTACTCCAGATGCATCACATTCAATCTCAAATACCTTTGAAAAATCTAGACGAGCTAGAATAGGTGCTGAACAAAATTTCTCCTTGATTAAGTCAAAACCCTTTTGTGTAGCTTCGGTCCATTTAAACTCACAATTTTTTTTTGATGCATGCAGTTAATGGTGCAAGAATAGTGCTAAAATTCCTCACAAATCGTCTATAAAAAGAAGCAAGGCCATGAAAACTTCGTACCTCAGAAATACTTTTAGGAATTGGCCACTCCTTGATTACTTTTATTTTCTCCTCATCCACGTGCACCCCATGTTGAGAGACAACATAACCAAGGAAAATAACTTGGTCTTGACAGAATTGGCACTTCTTGAAATTGCCAAATAGCCTTTGTTCTCGTAATACTTCAAATACTTGCCTCAAATGTGATGTGATTTCTGGAGGGAAAACACTTGATCGATTTTCTGGATAGGTTGAAAGAAACAAACAAATGAAACCAAATCACTCAATTGATAAGCCAAAGGGCGCCACAACTAAGAGAAATGGGTTGATCTCGCCACACTCAAGAAAGAAGAACGTGAGTGATAAGAAATCTAGTTGCTCTCGCCACTAACACAAGTTAGATAAGAGAAAGAACTCAAGAATCCTCTTGAAAGCAAAATGCCAATATCTCATATATGATTCAAAGATGGTTTACAACAAATGGCAAGGACCCTTTTTATAGAGGGTCTCCAAAACAAAAAGACAAAAGACTCCAACTAATGCATTAAATGCATCAACTAAAAGTCAAGTAGTGTAGGCTAAATGTCAAAGACAATAAATGCATAGGTAGCTAAATGTCAAAGACAATAAATGCATAGGTAATAGACTACAACTATATTCAACAAATGCAACTATCTCACATGCAATCTTTTTCACACTTCTTCCACTTTCAACAAAGTGGTTAAGCCCAATCCAAGCCCTTTAGCCCTTAAACGAGTTAGAGGCCCAATTGAAGTGTTCTCCCTTTCTTGGGTTGCAATTAGTCCAAGCTCTTTAACCCTTGAACGAGTTAGAGGCCCAATTGAAGTGTTCTCCTTTTCTTGGGCTGCAATGGGGTTATCCTTGATTACATCAAAATGCTCTTCGTGCTCTTCAGAATTTTTACTATAAAGCAAAATGTCATCAAAATAAACGACAACAAACATACCTATAAATTTTCAAAGCACATGGTTCATTAGCCTCATAAAGGTGCTTGGGGCATTGGATAATCCAAATGGCATGACCTTCCATTCATACAGCCCATGTTTTGTCTTAAAGGCTGTCTTCCATTCATCTCCTTCCTTCATACGAATTTGGTGATAACCACTCTTCAAGTCTATCTTTGAGAACACTTTGGAGCCATGTAATTCATCAAGCATGTCATCTAACCTTGGAATGGGATAACGATACTTGACTGTAATCTTGTTGATTGCTCTGCTATCCACACACATCCTCATGGTCCCATCTTTCTTTGGCACCAATAAGGCCGGTACTGAACAAGGACTCATGGACTCCTGCACATATCCTCTTTCCAGCAACTCATTTACTTGATGTTGCAACTCCTTTGCCTCCTCTGGATTCATTCTATAAGCTGGCCTATTTGGTAAGGCAGCTCCTGGTACAAGATCAATTTGGTGCTCAATACCACGAATTGGTGGTAATTCCTTTGGTAATTCTTCTGGAAATACATCACGAAATTCTTCCAAGAGTCTTTGAATTTGTGGTGGAAGTGATCCCACAATTTCTGGTACTATCTCCTTCAAATGCAATAAAAGAACTAAATTAGACCTGGATAAAGCTCTCTCAATGTCTCCTTTGTTGGCAAGTAAATTACCCTTCCTTTCAGCTTCTTGTTTATTTGTCTTCACTTGTTGAGGACTCAATGGTGCTAACACAATCTTCCTTCCATCTTTCTCAAAGGAATATGTGTTTTTACACCCATCATGCAAAGCTCTTCTATCATACTGCCATGGTCTTCCCAAGAGCAAATGACTAGCACTCATTGGAACAACATCACATAGTACCTTATCTTTGTAATTTTTCCCAATAGAAAATGGCACAACAACCTGTTTAGTGACTCTCACAACTCCATCTTCATTTAGCCACTACAATTTGTAAGGATGAGGGTGTTCAGTTGTAGCTAAATTCAACTTCTCCACCAAAGTAGTAAGGCACATTTGTGCAGCTCCCTCCATCTATAATTACACCACAAACCTTCTTTTCAATAGTACACCTTGTGTGAAAAATGTTCTCCCTTTGCTCATCACTAGGCTTAGCTTGCAAATTTAGAGCACGCCTAATGACAAGGAGTTCTCCCTCATCAGGATACTCCATGTTTTCCTTATCAGAACATTCTTCCATAACTCCTTCAATGACTGCCTCATCTTCGCTTACCACTTCTCCATGCGTGTCTTGGATGATCATTACCCTACGGTTTGGACATTCAGATGCGTAATGCCCATGACCAAGACATTTGAAGCACTTTACATCTCTACTCCTTTTAGGAGGTTCTGAATCATCTCCCTTTTCTTTCCCTTTTGATGAACTTGATGGAAGTTTTGAAGACTCCCTCTTCTCCTTTCGATGCAACCCATGATGGTGTTGTAGAGAAATTTGTGATTTTGTTTCTAGTTGGCTGTGACATTTGCTTAATAGAAACTCTCTTCCTTTGTCTCTCCACCTTGATTACAAGTTTAATAACATCCTCTAAGGTTACATAATTTTGTAGTTCCACCAAATCACCAATCTCCCTATGAAAACCACCAATGAACCTTGCAATTGTTTGCTCTTGAGGTTCATTCAGTTCACATCGAATCATTAGCATCTCAAACTCTTTCACATAGTCTTCTACACACATACCTCCTCGTCTCAAGGATTGAAATTTGAATAAGAGCTCTTGCTTGTAATATTCTGGCACAAATCTTCTTTGCATAAGTCTCTTCATTAGCCTCCAACTTCTAACTTCTTCCTCACCATCTCTCCTCCGTTGGTTCTTCAAATTCTCCCACCATAAATTGGCGTAATCTGTGAATTCAAGGGCTGCAAGATGACATTTGGTTGCCTCCGAGTACTCATGGCACTCAAAGACCTTCTCTACACGCTGCACCCACTCCAAAAATTCCTCTGGAGAGCTACTTCCCTTGAAAGTAGGGACCTTCATCTTAATCTTCAATTCTTGCTCTCTTTGCTGCCTCCTTGGCCTTGGAGACCTTTCATCTTCTGTATTGCTTTCTTGGTCCGACTGCTCTGCATTTCTATTTCTTCGCTGCCCATGCCTTGGTTGATGGTTTAGCCTCCCCATTTGTTCTACCAAACGATCCAACCGCTCCATCATTTGTTGTTGAGATCTCTCCATTTGACTTTGAGACCTTTCCAACTTCAGAATTTGAGCTTGCTCTAAAGTAAGCCCCATTGGAATTGGAAGTTCAGAACTGTTATCTCCAGACATGATCTCTCTCTCTAAGTGTTCTACTCCCAAGTTACAAGAGTTTTTCCCACACCAAACCACTGCTTTGATACCAATATAATGTGCCTAAAAGAGGACATAATTTGTACCACAAGGAGAATAAAGAGAAGAAACCAACTCAACTAAATTGATAAGCCTATGGCGCCACAATCAAGCTAAGATGGGTTGAATTCGCCACACCCCAGATTAGAGAACGGAATGGGAGTGATAAGAATTCTGAGATTTTCTCGCCACACTAACACAATTGTTAGATATGAGAAGATAGATGTGCACAAAGCAATATGAAAAATAATTCACTCAAATTTGATTATCTTGCCACTGATGTGCCTAAAAGAGGACACAATCTGTACCACAAGGAAAATAAAGAGAAGAAACCAACTCAACTAAATTGAAAAGCCTATGACGCCACAATCAAGCTAAGATGGGTGGAATTCGCCACACCCCAGATTAGAGAACGGAATGTGAGTGATAAGAATTCTGAGATTTTCTCGTCACACTAACACAATTGTTAGATAAGAGAAGATAGATGTGCACAAAGCAATCTGAAAAATAATTCACTCAAATCTGATTATCTTGCCACAAGAGTTCAAGTTCCCTTTTATAGATAACAAAAGCCAGCTCCCTCATTAATGCAACCACAACCACCTCATTAATGAGCCTACAATAACTATAGTCAACCTACAGCCACTTCATTAATGAGCCTACAACAACTATAGTCAAAGTACAGCTACCTCATTAATGAGCCTACAACAACTACAGCCTCCCTACAGCCACCTCAATAATGAACCTAGCCTACAACAACTACAGCCACCCTATAGTCACCTCATTAATGCAACAACAACTACAACCACTTGGAAAGCTAAATGACATTACAGCAACTCTAAAAACATTAAATTACATCAGATTCTGTATCCCAAAAATTCATGCACGAAAATTATTAAAAAAAATAAGAAAATCTACATTTCTTTTATTCTTCTAAGTCCAAGCTTCTATTTGGCCCAGCCCATCATTGCACACAAGTAAAGAAACCCAAGTCAATCCCATTTGATGCTTCTTGGCCCTTGAACGTGTTATTGGCCCAAGTATAGATTCAGCCTCTTGTTCTTCAAGGACAGCCTTCATGATCACATCATCTTCCCCTGGTTGACAAGGATTTGAGCTCAAATCCAGCTCCATGTTATCTTCCAAATAAGGGGTTATGTCCCTTACATTGAATGTTGCTGAAACACCATAATCTCCTGTGAGATCAATTTTATACGCATTGTCATTTACCTTTGCTAGTACTCGAAAAGGACCATCAGCTCGTGGCATAAGTTTAGACTTCCTTTTGTTTGGAAATCTCTCCTTGCGTAGGTGAATCCAAACAAGTTCTCCTGGGCTAAATTGAACATGCTTTCTTTTCTTGTCTACTGACTTTTTATAGGCAGCATTCTTCTTCTCAATTTGCTTCTTTACTGCCTCATACATTTTCTTCATGAATTCAGCTTTACTTTTGCCATCCAAGCTAAATTTTTCATTAATTGGAAGAGGTGCCAAATCTGCTGGTGTATTAGGATTAAATCCATACACAACCTCAAATGGAGATTTCTTTGTAGTACTATGAACACTTCGATTATAAGCAAATTCAACATGCGGCAAGTACTCATCCCAATTCTTCAAGTTTTTACTAATAACACTTCTAAGTAAAGTGGAAAGAGATCTATTTACCACTTCGGTTTGCCCATTAGTTTGAGGATGACAGGTTGTACTAAATAGCAGCTTTGTTCCAAGCTTCATCCATAATGTCTTCCAAAAATAGCTCAAGAATTTGGCATCACGATCAGAAACAATACTCCTTGGAATGCCATGCAATCTCACAACTTCCTTGAAGAATAAATCAGCAATATGAGAAGCATCATCAGTTTTGTGACATTAAATAAAATGAGACATTTTGGAGAACCTATCAACAACCACCATAACTGAATCTTTTCCCCTTTGTGTTCTAGGTAATCCAAGCACAAAATCCATGCTTAGATCCATCCATGGTTGATCTGGAACAGGCAATGGCATGTACAAGCCATGTGCAGCCTCATTGCTCTTCGCTTTCTTGCAAGCAACACATCTTTCTACAATCCGATGCACATCCTTCATCATATTTGGCCAATAGAAATGCTCTTTCAACATTTCAAATGTCTTCTCCAGCTAGCCCACCTGCATGTGATTCTCTAACAAGCAATTCCCTAATAGAACAATTAGGAATCACAAGTTTCCCAAATTTGAACATATAACCATCATGCCTATAAAACCCTTTAATGGCCATTTTCTCACAAGCTGAATAGATTTTAGCGAGCATAGGATCAAACAAGTATTGCTCCTTAATAAGTTCAAAGCCCAACAGCTTAGTGTTCAAAAGAGAAATCAAAGCATACCTCCGAGATAATGCATCAGCCACCACATTCGTCTCTCCCTTTTTGTATTTGATTACATAGGGAAAAGCTTCCAAATACTCCACCCATTTGGCATGTCTTCGATTCAGCTTCCCTTGCCCCTTCAAATGCTTTAAGGACTCATGATCAGTGTGAATGATGAACTCATTTGGTAATAAATAATGCTGCCATGTCTCAAGAGCTCGAATTAGTGCAAAGAACTCTTTATCATAGATTGAGTAATTCAGACTTGCTCCACCAAGCTTCTCACTAAAATAAGCAATGGGACACTTATCTTGCATTAAGACAGCTCCAATCCCTACTCCAGATGCATCACATTCAATCTCAAATACCTTTGAAAAATCTGGAAGAGCTAGAATAGGTGCTGAACACAATTTCTCCTTGATTAAGTCAAAACTCTTTTGTGTAGTTTCGGTCCATTTAAACTCGCAATTTTTTTTGATGCATGCAGTTAATGGTGCAAGAATAGTGCTAAAATTCTTCACAAATCGTCTATAAAATGAAGCAAGGCCATGAAAACTTCGTACCTCAGAAATACTTTTAGGAATTGGCCACTCCTTGATTGCTTTTATTTTCTCCTCATCCACGTGCACCCCATGTTGAGAGACAACATAACCAAGGAAAATAACTTGGTCTTGACAGAATTGGCACTTCTTGAAATTGCCAAATAGTTTTTGTTCTCGTAATACTTCAAATACTTGCTTCAAATGCTCTTCATGCCCTTCAGAATTTTTACTATAAACAAAAATGTCATCAAAATAAACGACAACAAACATACCTATAAATTTTCAAAGCACATGGTTCATTAGCCTCATAATGGTGCTTGGGGCATTGGATAACCCAAATGTCATGACCTTCCATTCATACAGCCCATGTTTTGTCTTAAAGGCTGTCTTCCATTCATCTCCTTCCTTCATACGAATTTGGTGATAACCACTCTTCAGGTCTATCTTTGAAAACACTTTGGAGCCATGTAATTCATCAAGCATGTCATCTAACCTTGGAATGGGATAACGATACTTAACTGTAATCTTGTTGATTGCTCTGCTATCCACACACATCCTCATGGTCCCATCTTTCTTTGGCACCAATAAGGCCGGTACTGAACAAGGACTCATGGACTCCTGCACATATCCTCTTTCCAGCAACTCTTTTACTTGACGTTGCAACTCCTTTGCCTCCTCCGGATTCATTCTATAAGCTGGCCTATTTGGTAAGGCAGCTCCTGGTACAAGATCAATTTGGTGCTCAATACCACGAATTGGTGGTAATTCCTTTGGTAGTTCTTCTGGAAATATATCACGAAATTCTTCCAAGAGCCTTTGAATTTGTGGTGGAAGTGATCCCACAATTTCTGGTACTATCTCCTTCAAATGCAATAAAAGAACTAAATTAGAGCTGGATAAAGCTCTCTTAATGTCTCCTTTGTTGGCAAGTAAATTACCCTTCCTTTCAGCTTCTTGTTGATACGTCTTCACTTGTTGAGGACTCAATGGTGCTAACACAATCTTCCTTCCATCTTTCTCAAAGGAATATGTGTTTTTAAACCCATCATGCAAAACTCTTCTATCATACTGCCATGGTCTTCCCAAGAGCAAATGACTAGCACTCATTGGAACAACATCACATAGTACCTTATCTTTGTAATTTTTCCCAATAGAAAATGGCACAACAACCTATTTAGTGACTCTCACAACTCCATCTTCATTTAGCCACTGCAATTTGTAAGGATGAGGGTGTTCAGTTGTGGCTAAATTCAACTTCTCCACCAAAGTAGTAGAAGCCACATTTGTGCAGCTCCCTCCATCTATAATTACACCACAAACCTTCTTTTCAACAGTACACCTTGTGTGAAAAATGTTCTCCCTTTGCTCATCACTAGGCTTAGCTTGCAAATTTAGAGCACGCCTTATGACAAGGAGTTCTCCCTCATCAGCATACTCCATGTTTTCCTTATCAAAACATTCTTCCATAACTCCTTCAATGACTGCCTCATCTTCGCTTACCACTTCTCCATGCGTGTCTTGGATTATCATTACCCTACGGTTTGGACATTCAGATGCGTAATGCCCATGACCAAGACATTTGAAGCACTTTACATCTCTACTCCTTTTAGGAGGTTCTGAATCAGCTCCCTTTTCTTTCCCTTTTGATGAACTTGATGGAAGTTTTGAAGACTCCCTCTTCTCCACCTTTCTTTCTTCTCCTTTAGATGCAACCCATGATGGTGTTGTAGAGAAATTTGTGATTTTTTTTCTAGCTGGCTGTGACATTTGCTTACTAGAAACTCACTTCCTTTGTCTCTCCACCTTGATTGCAAGTTTAATAACATCCTCTAAGGTTACATAATTTTGTAGTTCCACCAAATCACCAATCTCCCTATGCAAACCACCAATGAACCTTGCAATCGTTTGGTCTTGAGGTTCATTCAGTTCACATCGAATCATTAGCATCTCAAACTCTTTCACATAGTCTTCTACACACATACCTCCTTGTCTCAAGGATTGAAATTTGAAGAAGAGCTCTTGCTTGTAATATTCTGGCACAAATCTTCTTTGCATAAGTCTCTTCATTAGTCTCCAATTTCTGACTTCTTCCTCACCATCTCTCCTCCGTTGGTTCTTCAAATTCTCCCACCATAAATTGGCGTAATATGTGAATTCAAGGGCTACAAGACGACATTTGGTTGCCTCCGAGTACTCATGGCACTCAAAGACCTTCTCTACACGCTGCACCCACTCCAAAAATTCCTCAGGAGAGCTACTTCCCTTGAAAGTAGGGACCTTCATCTTAATCTTCAATTCTTGCTCTCTTTGTTGCCTCCTTGGCCTTGGAGACCTTTCATCTTCTGTATTGCTTTCTTGGTCCGATTGCTCTTCATTTCTATTTCTTCGCTGCCCACGCCTTGGTTGACAGTTTAGCCTCTCCATTTGTTCTACCAAACGATCCAACCGCTCCATCATTTGTTGTTGAGATCTCTCCATTTGACTTTGAGACCTTTCCAACTTCAAAATTTGAGCTTTCTCTAAAGTAAGCCCCATTGGAATTGGACGTTCAGAACTGTTATCTCCAGACATGATCTCTCTGTCAAAGTGTTCTACTCTCAAGTTACAAGAGTTTTCCCACACGAAACCACCGCTTTGATACCAAAATGATGTGCCTAAAAGAGGACACAATCTGTACCACAAGGAAAATAAAGAGAAGAAACCAACTCAACTAAATTGATAAGCCTATGGCGCCACAATCAAGCTAAGATGGGTGGAATTCGCCACACCCCAGATTAGAGAATGGAATGTGAGTGATAAGAATTCTGAGATTTTCTCGCCACACTAACACAATTGTTAGATAAGAGAAGATAGATGTGCACAAAGCAATCTGAAAAATAATTCACTCAAATCTGATTATCTTGCCACAAGGGGGCAAGTTCCCTTTTATAGATAACAAAAGGCAGCTCCCTCATTAATGCAACCACAACCACCTCATTAATGAGCCTACAACAACTATAGTCAACCTACAGCCACCTCATTAATGAGCCTACAACAACTATAGTCAAAGTACAGCTACCTCATTAATGAGCCTACAACAAATACAGCCTCCCTACAGCCACCTCAATAATGAACCTAGCCTACAACAACTACAGCCTCCCTACAGCCACCTCAATAATGAACCTAGCCTACAACAACTATAGCCACCCTATAGCCACCTCATTAATGCAACAACAACAACTACAACCACTTGGAAAGCTAAATGACATTACAGCAACTCTAAAAACATTAAATTACATCAGATTCTGTATCCCAAAAATTCATGCACGAAAATTATTAAAAAAAAAAAGAAAATCTGCATTTCTTTTATTCTTCTAAGTCCAAGCTTCTATTTGGCCCAGCCCATCATTGCACACAAGTAAAGAAACCCAAGTCAATCCCATTTGATGCTTCTTGGCCCTTGAACGTGTTATTGGCCCAAGTATAGATTCAGCCTCTTGTTCTTCAAGGACAGCCTTCATGATCACATTACCTTATCCCGAAAGTAGCTAACCTAACTTCATATGGTAATAAGGATCAACTGGGAATAAAACTCAACGTTGCGAGCTCCAAAAGTGATCTTGGAAGGCCCATGGGTAAACAAAGATTTGAATTCGAGATTAGTAGAGAAACATCATGTGTGAGCACGAACCAAAAGAAGGTGCCAAGTCAAAGTGTAGAAATCTCATAGGTCAATATCTACTTAGTCTTTATTAGCAGCTTCAGTAAGATTAAGGTGTTCTCTTTCTTTCCTGCGAGTGTTGAAGTAGGGAAGTCCATATCAATCTATCAAAAGAGAAGCCACCTCAGTCTAAATGGAAGTAGATCAAGTAGTTTCATAGGAAGAAATGTGAAAGTAGGGGCTGCTAAGCAGCCAGACCCATAATTCATTGAAAATGGAGTTCTTGGTACTAGTCAAGCGAAAAGAATATGAATAGTGAGCCAGCACTATATTTATTGATTGACAAGAAGGGACTCTCCAAAGAAAGGACCAAGTAGAATGAAGTTGTGCTAAATGAATAAGTTGTCCTAAATGCCCCTTGTTAACTGTCGCATGAAGTGGTGAGGGCTCAGGAAGTGAAGCAAACTCGACCAAAGGGCAAGTATATTCTTGCTTGGTTTTCTATTCCCAATTCAATCTTCACCTTTCCTAAATGAAGAGAGTGAAAGAGAAGATATCAGTGCAATAGGTACAAAGGAGAGAGAAATTGTCTTCATTCAGTTCGGAAGAAGAAAGCCGAGAAAATAGGAAGAGCAATATATAAGCTTATAATTAATTAAATATATAAAAGCCCTCAACTACGACTATAAGCATTATGGCTATGTTACTAACATAGACAACTATGAGTGGTATTCATTGACAGGAGTGACCGCTTTCTAGTCGTAGTTGGTAGCACCCCTGTTCACTTTAGCATGCAAGGAACACCTTTGGGAAGAATCCAAGTTTTTCTCTTCTACAAAGCTATCAATTCTTTATTCATGATATTTAGCAGTCAATCATTCATTCTCCCTCCCTGGTGGCTTTCGAAAGCTCGACATGAAAGAATAAAGAAAATAGGAAAAAAAAAGTACAGAGATCCTATTCCTCACCAGGGCTTCCTCATGAACCATAGTTATAAACATAAAAATAAGCCTTATTCAAAGTGCATGCACCCATCTGACCAAGTTAAGCCCTTTCTTACAAGGAAATAAAGAGAAAGAATTAGTCATAGATAGCGTATCTCTATAGATCCCAAGGAATTCACGTATAGCAGATCCTTTTTGACTAGACTAAATCTTGTCTTTCGACTTATCAAAAGTTAGACAGACAATTACATATATATATATATATATATATATATATAAAAGATGCGCACAATCTCGCTTTCAGATGACATGCCTAAATTAAAAGACTCCCCTACCTTTCTTGGTGTAAAGGCCTTCCCTATCTCGTTTATTGGTCTAAGGTGCAATGCCTTTTGAATCCATCCATCAACGAATCAATCAGTAAGTGCCTTATCCTATTCATGCTTTATAAGCCTTCTCCCCTTTTGCTTTAGCCTTTTTACCTCCTACAGATGAAAGTCTTGATTTGAATTTCACTTTGCACCTCGCTAAAAGGATGATGTCCTTTTCTTTTGAGGAAGTAAAGAGTCTTAAGGCAATTTGCATCTTAGCCCATGGACTGAGATAGAGACAAGGAAATCAAGCCAAAGGGGGACAATGCACCTTCTCCCTTCTTTGACCGGAATACAATCCAAAGACAACTTAGAATCATAGATCAAGATATGAATTATGTACTTTGAGGAATATAGAAATAGGTACTAGACTGATAGTGTAGGTTGGCCTACTCAATGGCTTGTATGAAATCTAAATTGATTGAAATGACAGCTTGGACTTCTAATGGAAAGCATTCTCCTTACTTGTACGATAATGAGAATGGGCCTTACCCTCAATCTAAGACACCGATAGACGGAATGGATATTGAGAGGGCTTTGACCACTCAAAAGCTAGCACCGAATCCGAAGACTGGAAAGATTTCAAGAATAGACTAGCTAGCATAAATCGTTGTATGTATTCTATTGAAGCAGTCATCCAATGAATTAATAAAGACTACTCAAGATAGATGACTGTGTCGTCATCATACTATTGATTGAGATCTTTAGCCTTGCGGTATGTAAAGTCCCAGTAAGAACGAAACAAATCCTTTGACATTTGCCTAACTGCTCAGGTAGGGAAGAAGAATCAACTAGATGAAAACATCCGACTTTGCAGTAGAAGTGGCACTAGCCTCTATTATTCTATTATAATATAAACTATTGAATTCATTTTCTTCTTTGAGTCAACTCCTAGAATAAATAGGAAGTCAGTTCACGGGCGACACTCTTTTTGATGAGATATAGCCACCTAGCTTGGAGCTAGAAAGAGAGGAGCTAAGTTCACCATCAAAAGCTGAAAAGGATGTGCCAAAAGGGCCAATTGCAAGAGCTAGAGCCAAATAGATCCAGCAAGCTATGAATGGCATCTTGATACAATTGCAATGTGGAAATCACCTAGAGGAAGAGGTGGAGTATTCCTACAACGTTTCACACTTTCAGATCCAAGAAAAACCAAGCATTGAAGGATGAAGAAACTTCAAATATCCAGAATGTGTTATTTGGGCTTAAAACAGCATATCTAGCCATTTTAAACATTTTGGACCTCTTTTGTTTACTTAAGCCCTAAATTTGTTTAAGCTTATTTAGATTATTTGGGCTTCTTTTGTTAAGTTTATTTTCAATCTTTGTAAAAGGCCCAAATATTGTGTTTAGAGTATTTAGTTCTAAGCCCAATCTGATTTAGGTCTTAATCTGATTTAGGTTTCCCTTATGACTTTTGGTCTTTTATTTCTAGCTTGTTGGCTATGAACAACCTTATATTTTCCCTTATGACTTGTGGTCTTTCATTTCTAGCTTGTTGGCTAAGAACAACCTTTATGTTTCCCTTATGACTTTTACTCTTCCATTTCTAGCCTATAAATAAGCCTCATGGCATATGCTTTGTACACAACTTGAGTTTGATAAATATAAGTGAGATTTGTTTTCCTTTGTGATGTTTTACAAGTTTCATACTAAAAATCCTAAGTGGATAACTTGAGATTTATTGATTGATTATATTGTTGGTTTCAGGTTGTTAATAACCTCAGGGTTAACAATATTTTAACTGTTGATAATATTGGTTTCTGGCTCTTTATAGCCACGGGGTCAATATTCCTATCTTTGTTTTCTTAGTTGTTTCATTGTTAAGAACCTGGTATAATTTGGTTTTCGATCTAAGAAGTTCAACATCTTGTTGTTGGGTTTCACATAACTTTGTTTGTGAAGTTTACGTCAGTTGGACTCTCATGAGATTGTATCATTTTCTCTTGCGCTGAAGTAGCCACATCTTGTTTAGCTGTCCTACTCTCGTTCTCGCCGAGACTAGAATGGGTTAGAAAGAAACTGGTGTTGTCCCACCACCGGAAGCAGAGGAAGCTAATCAAGTTGACTAAGAATTAGTGGTTTACCTCTACTTTGAACCCCAAAATATGCCTATCTACCTCTATGAGGTAATGCCAGGAGCAGTAAGTTCACCCCCAACAAAGCTATACTTTTTATCTACCAGTTCGAGTTACCATTGTTGATCCATCAGCTTCTTAGCTAGCAGAGTCAAACTAAAAAGGTGTACAAGTCACATCTTCTCTTGGATATCTGATTGAGACATAGTTGTAATGGTCCAAACACTCCTTTGGCAATATTCGAATCCATTAATAGTTGTGGGAGAGGCACCACTGCCACTTAGCATATCCACTTCTAGAAGCAGATGGGAATTGAATAGAAGAAAAAAATCCAATCGTTTATCCAAAAGCAAAACCTGAATGAGTGCTTATTCTATTCACTGAGCAGAAGTAGCAGTTCCACCAACAGCTCCAGTTGTAGTTGACCTATCATCATCTTGCATAGCATGCCTCTTAGATCGGAAGTTCAAAGCATACTTATAGCTCTTTTTCCCCTACTACCAAAGCAAGTAATCCCCCCAACTAGCATCTATTAGTTAAGAGGGTTGGGGTACGGGACATAGAAGTATAGGGAGTGATAGCAGCAATTGATCCTAATTCGGTTAAAGACCAAGAGCATTCCTACCTACAGGATTTAGATTAAGAACAACCAATGGTGGAGGCAGCTGATCATAATCAGCCAGTTGCTAGATTTAGATGTAGATCAAATTGGATCCTCCGTTCTAGCCAAAAAAACATAAGCGCCTAGTACGAAAGGTTGCTTTACTAATACAATAGTAAGGGGGCTTTTCTTGCTCGTTAGCACTATTTTTTTTTACAGGGGCGCATCGTTAGCACTTTACTAATAACATAGAAAGGGGCAAGCCAAAACCTACTCCTAACAAGTTGCTAAGTTCGACTTTCGGGGCTCCATACTTTAGGGCTTATGTATATATAAAGAAGAGCCCTCGTTTGGCCTTTTTGTTTAAGGGCTGTTTGCTTTTTTGAATAGAAAGAAGTGGGATAGCAGAGGTGATTTTGGTAAACTGATGCATGAGCTTAGGTCCATGTCTCGTTGACCCTCCAAAAAAGTAAAGTCATAAAATGGCTCATAGGGAGTCAGAAGCAAGAGAGTAAAAGGTGGGTCAACCTTACATAAGCAGAGGGGGAGGCACATTCATGAAAAGCCGGAAGCCATGCCATGGGGGACTGACCAAAATGGAATAGTTCTTACTTTTAGACAAGAGTAGGAAAATCTATTAGTACGTATCATGGGTCTACTTATTACAAAAGGCGAACATCCCTAATTCCAAAACATTCACACAGGTCCTCAGGCAATCATCAAAAAGAAAGGGGATGAAAATAGTCTATTTACCTTTACAATATTCTAGAATGTTTCATGGCCCTATCTATCCATCTTTTTATTAAAAAAAAAAAAGACTTTCGTATCCCACCAAGGGAACAAATAGGTGTGGGGAAGAGGGAGAGGGAGGCTATGAGCCCTCTTCTGTTGCTGTTCCCAAACCGTCCATCGCTTCTTTCCCCTTCACCCGGCCTAGTGAGGTCCAATGAGATCAGATCTCTTGAACGAAGTGAAGTGATAGGAAGAGAAGTGTTATGGACCAGCCTACAAATCAAGATCCAAAGTTTCAACAAAAAGAGGATGAGCTCGACCAAGAAGGTGAAGTTTGTGGAGTTTGCTTACAATAGGGCTGTTCATAGCACTACTAATTGTTCTCCATTTGAAACTGTTTATGGTTTTAATCCCCTTACTCCTATTGATTTGTTACCATTGCCACCTAACAAATTTGTGAGTGTAGATGCTAATTCCAAAGCTGATTGGATGAAAAAGATACATCAGCAGGTCAAGGAGAGAATTGATAAGAAAAATGCTAAGGTAGCTGCACGAGTGAATAAAGGAAGGAAGCCAATGATTTTTCAACCTGGAGATTTGGTTTGGGTGTATTTTCGTAAAGAAAGGTTTCCACTTCAAAGGAAATCTAAATTACACCCAAGAGGAGATGGCCCATTTCAAATACTGGAGAGGATTAATGACAACGCCTACAAAGTAGACCTACCTAGTGAGGACAATGTAAGTCCTACTTTCAATGTGACTGATTTGAGTCCTTTTGTTACAGGTGATGTTTTAGATTCGAGGACGAATCCTTTTGAGGGGAGGGGAAATGTTATGGACCAGCCTACAAATCAAGATCCAAAGTTTCAACAAAAAGAGGATGAGCTCGACCAAGAAGGTGAAGATCAATTCCAAGAAATTTCTAACATTCATCAAGGACCTATAACCAGATCAAGGGCAAAGAAGATTCAACAAGTTCTAATCTGTCATCTTCAAGATTTAGTGGATTCAGCTTGCAATGGATTGCATGGACAACAAGACTTAGAAACAAGAGAGGCTCAAGTTCACTATAACTTAGTCCAAGTCCAGATTTTGCAATAAAGCCCAAGCCCAATTAACCTAATCAGACTTGCTAAGATATTTAGCATGTTTTTATTATTATTTTCGTGCATAAAACTTGGGGAAAGCAAAGTCAGATGTAATTCATTTGTTTAGAGTTTCTAAGCTGACTTTTAGCCTTCCAAGATATGGTTGTAACTTGTGGAACCTTTTTAGCCTCCCAAAAATAGTGGTTCTGATGCTAGTAAATGTTTGTATTTCTTAATTAATTAAATTTTATTTTTAGCTGTAATGCTCTACTTATAAATAGAGCTTGAATGTAATGAATCAGAACTTTTGGGCATAATTCAGAATTTATTCAAGAAAAAGCTGTTTTTCTTTTTATCTTTGTGTTCTTGTGTAGAATACATGCTAAGGAACATTCAAGTAGGTTGATCACCTTCTTGTGAAGTGTTTCGAATCTGGAATTTCAGAAATGAGTTTTTCTTTATTATAGATCTTTGATCATCTTCTAAGCAATCTGTTTTCTAACCTTTCTTAGAGGTTGATTCCGAATTGGTTTTCTGGGGTTTTCAAGGTTAATGTTGTGGGGGTCCATTATACTCTAACGGGTTCTCAAGCTTGATTCTTGGAGGTTCTGTATCATTTTGGTATCAGAGATTGGCTCTAGATCAGGTTCTATCCTTTAAAAAAAAAATTGGAATTCTTATTTATCAACCCTTTGGATTCTATTCTGTTTGATCTTGTTTCTTTTGATTAAACCTTATCTTTACAAATCAGATTTGGTGTTTGTAGTCATAAAAAAAAACGCAAAAAAAAAAAAACGCAAAAAAAAAAAGTAAGAAAATTTGGAGTTCTGGACTTTATTAGAACTTCCTAATCAGATCTGAATGATGTTTGATTCTTGAAATTTTCTAATTTCATCTTTAATGTGATTATATTAATTATAATCCTTGCTCATCTTGTTCTAGCTGGATTGCTTCAAACTTGTTATTGAAAATTTCAGATTTTTGGAATTCTACACTGATCAAGCTATTTGTTTTGTTCTAAAAGTGAGATTCACCTAGGAACATAAAAGAATTAGCTAGAGTGTAGGAAAGCCGAGAGAAAAACTAATTGTTTGAGTGATACACGGGTGACCATCCCCATCTGTTGAGTTAAAAAAAAAACGTGAGAGAGTGCTTGTGAGGTCCATAAATAGAAGCATTCGTTTGTTTATTTTCTGACTTTTTTTATTGCAGCTATGACACACCAAAGTGGAGATAATGAAGCTGGTCATGTTAGTGAGACTTTATTGCGTGAGGCTTATCAAGGAGAATTTGCATGATTATACCGCATTATGGAGAACGTGCGGGAAACATTAGAGCGCATAGATGTAAGGCTACAGGCTGTTGAAAGAGCCACACCGAATCACAATGAGAGACAAAGGGGAGGTAGAAATCAAATACCTCAAGAGGATGTTTTGGAGGATGAATACAGTGATTATAATGAGGATGATAATGCAACTGTTGAAGGGGGAATTCCTAGACGAGGAGGTAGAGGAGTTCGTGATGTTGGAAGAGGTAGAGGGAGAATGTATGAAAATGCAATCTATGGTAGAAACCGTGGTGATGATAATTTTGTAGACAGAAACTTGGGAAGCATTAAACTGAAAATACCTCATTTTCAAGGTAAAACAGATCCAGAGGCTTATTTGCAATGGGAAAAACAAGTGGAGCTTATTTTTTATTGTCATCAGTTTAGTGAGGAAAAGAAAGTCAAACTTGCAGTTACTCAATTTTCAGATTATGCTATAGCTTGGTGGGACCAATTGGTGACTAGTAGGAGAAGGAATCTGGAGAATCCGATTGGGTCTTGGCTTGAGCTTAAATCTGTCATGAGAAAGCGATTTGTACCTAAACACTATCATCGAGAGCTTGTGCAAAGACTTCAGGTTCTTAGACAAGGTAGTAGAAGTGTCGATGACTACTACAAGGAGATGGAAATGATCATGACCCGAGCAAATTTAGATGACAGATTAGAACTTGTTGAATCTTCTTTGCCCTTGATCTGGTTATAGGTCCTTGATGAATGTTAGAAATTTCTTGGAATTGATCTTCACCTTCTTGGTCGAGCTCATCCTCTTTTTGTTGAAACTTTGGATCTTGATTTGTAGGCTGGTCCATAACAAGAAGACTGCTGGTGGGAGACCTATATTCATTACACCCCATTGTATAGTAAGGGGAAAATAGAAGCGTACCAGCTGAAGGCAATCTGCAGTGAGGGAAGCTTACCTTATTATAGAGAAAAACCTACTCTTAACAAGTTGTTGGATCGAAGTAAAACATTCTCCATCCACCCACCAGCAGCTGAGGGGGTTCGATTCTCGTTATATGCTTTGTGGCGAAAAAGATAGATTCAATAAGATATGCCTTGCTTGCATTAAGATTTAAAACTTGTCATCTACTTTCAGGAAATGTTCAAAACAGAGTCTCCAAAGATTGAGGAACAAGAAGAGATCTATTAAGAAAAAGATTTATCCGAGAGAAAATGATGTAATCAAGGATAACCCCATTGCAGCCCAAGAAAAGGAGAACACTTCAATTGGGCCTCTAACTCGTTCAAGGGTTAAAGAGCTTGGACTAATTGCAGCCCAAGAAAGGGAGAACACTTCAATTGGGCCTCTAACTCGTTTAAGGTCTAAAGGGCTTGTATTGGGCTTAACCACTTTGTTGAAAGTGGAAGAAGTGTGAAAAAGATTGCATGTGGGATAGTTGCATTTGTTGAATATAGTTGTAGTCTATTACCTATGCATTTATTGTCTTTGACATTTAGCTACCTATGCATTTATTGTCTTTGACATTTAGCTACCTATGCATTTATTGTCTTTGACATTTAGCCTACACTACTTGACTTTTAGTTGATGCATTTAATGTATTAGTTGGAGTCTTTTGTCTTTTTGTTTTGGAGACCCTCTACAAAAAGGGTCCTTGCCATTTGTTGTAAACCATCTTTGAATCATATATGAGATATTGGCATTTTTCTTTCAAGAGGATTCTTGAGTTCTTTCTCTTATCTAAATTGTGTTAGTGGCGAGAGCAACTAGATTTCTTATCACTCACGTTCTTCTTTCTTGAGTGTGGCGAGATCAATCCATTTCTCTTAGTTGTGGCGCCCTTTGGCTTATCAATTGAGTGATTTGGTTTCATTTGTTTGTTTCTTTCAACCTATCCAGAAAATCGATCAAGTATTTTCCCTCCGGAAATCACATCATATTGGTATCAGAGCCACTTCAATTTAGGTTCTATTCTTTGTTTTGTGTTTTGCCCCTTCGTGGAAAGCTTAATTTTATTGCATTTTATTCTGTGTTTTGCCACCTACATGGAAGGCTTAGTTTTCCTTATTTTGTATTCTGCCACCTATATGGAAGGCTTAGTTTTCCTTATTTTGTAATCTGCCACCTACATGGAAGGCTAATTTTCTGGTCTGTTCATCTTTATCTTTATTTCTATTCTTGTGTTGTTCTATTTTATTACAGCTTTTTTATTAAAAAAAAATTTCATCGTTACTGTTCATTGTTCATCGTTACTGTTCATTGTTCAACGCTACTGTTCATTGTTAATCCGAGTGTAAACACGTAGAGAGTGAACCTACCATTTACCAAACTCAAACCAACAAATTACAAATCACTATGACAGGAGAAAATAGTTCTGAAGTTCCTTTTGGACTTAGCCTACAACAAGCTCAAATTGTTGGCCTACAAAGAGGTCAAGAAGAAATGATGGAACAAATAGCTCAACTAACCACTCAAATGGCTAGATTTATGGAGCTACAACAACAACAACCAAGAAAAGGAGCTTATGTTGAACACCATGGAGAAGAATCTGAAGCTGAAGAAGGTGAACAACCTAGGCAAAGAAGGCAGCAGAGGGAGCGTGATGCCAACATCAAAATGAAGATTCCTCCATTTAAGGGAACAAGTTCTCCTCAAGAATACTTGGAGTGGGTGCAACGAGTAGAGAAGATTTTTTAATATCAAGAATATTCAGAAGCTACCAAATGTCGACTTGCAGCCCTTGAATTCACTGATTATGCAAATCTATGGTGGGAAAATTTGAAGAATCAACGAAGAAGAGATGGAGAGGAGGAAGTTCGAAATTGGAGATTGATGAAAAGGCTCATGCAGAGGCGTTTTGTACCTGATTACTACAAGCAAGAGCTTTATTTTAAGCTTCAAAGCTTGAGGCAAGGAGGCATGTGTGTTGAAGATTATGTCAAAGAATTTGAAACTTTGATGATTCGGTGCGAGCTGAATGGACCTCAAGAGCAAACCATAGCTCGATTTCTTGGTGGTTTGAACAAAAAAGTTACTGACTTAGTAGAGTTGCAGAATTATGTCTTCTTAGAAGATGTAATTAAATTGGCAATTAAGGTGGAGAGACAGAAAAAGAGAGTTTATGGAAGAAACAATGGAGTGTCTAAACCATTGGGGAGTAAACCTTTCCAAACACTTTCCCAAACCTCAAACACTACCAAAGGGAGTAATAAGGAGATATGGAAGAAAGTGCCGAACAAATCTGAAAGTTCTAAGGGGAAGGATAAGAGAGAAGACAACCAGCCCTCTAAAAGAAGCCGAGACATTAAGTGCTTCAAGTGCTTAGGTCATGGCCATATAGCATCCGAATGTCCTAATAGAAGAGTGATGATCTTGAAGGAGAAACAAGGGGAAATAGAGAGTGAAGATGAAGATATTGTGGAGGAATGTGAAGAGGAAGAATATTTTGACGAAGAAGAAGTTGTTGAGTATGCTGATGAAGGTGCTGCCTTGGTTATTAGACGTGCCTTGAATATCCAAGCCAAGGTAGAAGAAGAACAGAGGGAGAATATTTTTGAAACAAGGTGCACTATCGGAGGCAAAGTTTGTAACGTGATAATTGATAGTGGGAGCTGCACTAACGTTGCTTCAACCACCTTGGTTGGAAAATTGAAGCTACCTATCATCAATCATCCCCGTCCATATAAGCTGCAATGGCTAAATAATCATGGCGAGATGAAGGTCACCAAACAAGTAAAGGTACCTTTCTCTATAGGGAAGAATTACAAAGATGAGGTATTGTGTGACATAGTCCCTATGGATGCTAGTCATCTTCTACTTGGGAGGCCCTGGCAATTTGATAGAAGAGCACTACATGATGGCTTGAAAAACACCTACGCTTTTGAGAAGGATGGAAAGAAGATTGTGTTGCCACCCTTAAAGCCAATACAAGTACAGCCGAAGGAGGATGTAATCGAGGAGAAGAAGTCTAGTTGTTTTGCTTCTAAGAATGAGTTAAAGAAGGCAATAAAAAGGGAAAACTTTGTATTATTGCTAATTCTCAAGGAGCTAAATCCAGAACTTGCAGAAAAGCTTCCTAAGCTTGTGAGGGAGTTGATAGAAGAATTTGCGGATGTCTTTTCGAATGAGCTACCTAAGGGATTGCCACCCTTAAGAGGAATTAAGCATCAAATTGATTTGATGCCCGGTGCTGCCTTACCAAATAAGCCAGCATATAGAATGAATCCAGAGGAGGCTAATGAGCTAAAAAGGCGAGTTGATGAGTTGATTGAAAAGGGTTATGTAAGGGAATCCATGAGCCCTTGTTCTGTGCCTACATTATTAGTCCCTAAAAAGGATGGCTCTATGAGAATGTGTGTAGACAGTGGTGCTATAAATAAGATCACCATCAAATACCGCTACCCAATTCCAAGATTGGATGACATGTTGGATGAGCTGAATGGTTCCAAGGTATTTTCAAAAATTGACTTGAAGAGTGGCTATCACCAAATCCGAATGAAAGAGGGAGACGAGTGGAAGACAGCCTTCAAGATAAAGCATGGACTTTACGAATAGATGGTAATGCCATTTGGGCTATCTAATGCCCCTAGCGCATTTATACGATTGATGAATCATGTGCTTAGATCTTTCATTGGAAATTCGTTGTGGTATATTTCGATGATATTTTGATCTACAGTCAAAGTTATGTGCAACATTTGAAGGAAGTCTTGGAAGTGTTGCGAGAGGAGAAACTCTATGCTAATCTAAAAAAATGCTACTTTTGTCAAGACCATGTGATTTTTCTTAGCTTTGTAGTATCTCAGCAAGGAGTGGGAGTTGATGAAGAAAAGGTGAAAGCTATCAAAGAATGGCCCGTTCCAAGAACCATATCTGAAGTAAGAAGTTTTCATGGGCTTGCCTCTTTTTATAGAAGATTTGTAAGGGATTTCAGCACCATCTTAGCACCCATAACTGAATGTATTAAGGGAGGAAAGGAGTTCAAATGGAGTGATGCAGCCCAACGAAGTTTTGAGCTTGTCAAAGAAAAATTGTGCAATGCACCCATATTGGCTTTGCCTAATTTTTCTAAGACTTTTGAGATTGAATGTGATGCTAGTGGAGTGAGAATTGGAGCAGTACTTCTTCAAGAAAAGCGTCCTATAGCTTATTTTAGTGAGAAGTTGAATGGAGCCAGTCTTAACTACTCTACCTATGATAAGGAGTTCTACTCTTTAATTAGAGCTCTTGAGACATGGTAGCACTACTTGTTACCAAAAGAATTTGTAATTCACACAGACCATGAATCACTCAAACACTTGAAAGGTCAGAGCAAGCTGAACAGAAGACATGCAAAGTGGGTGGAATTTCTTGAAGCATTTCCTTATGTGTTGAAGTATAAGAAGGGAGAAACCAACATTGTTGCAGATGCCTTATCAAGGAGATATGCTTTAATTTCCATGATGAATGTTAAATTGTTGGGATTTGAATCTCTTAGAGACCATTATATGGAAGATTCGACACTTGCTTCTATTTATCTCGCTTGTGAGAAAATGGCATATAAGGGATTTTATAGATTTGAAGGTTTTTTATTTCGCTTGGGGAGACTTGTAATTCCAAACTGTTCTATAAGGGAATTACTTACACGAGAAGCTCACGGAGGATGATTGGCTGGGCATTTCGGTGAAACCAAGACATTGGAGATGCTCAAAGAGCATTTTTATTGGCCTAACATGATTAGAGATGTTCATCATATGATTGAAAGGTGTATTGTCTGCAAAAAAGCCAAGAGCAAGGAAGCAGCCCATGGACTTTATACACCTCTACCTGTTCCAGATCAACCTTGGACTGATGTTAGTATGGATTTCGTGCTAGGCTTACCAAGGACACAAAAAGGTAAAGATTCGGTCATGGTTGTTGTTGATCGTTTTTCAAAAATGTCTCATTTTATTCCATGCCATAAGACCGACGATGCTGTGCACATCGCCAATTTTTTTTTCAAAGAAATTGTAAGACTTCATGGCATTCCAAAGAGTATCGTGTCAATCGTGATGCCAAATTTCTTAGCTTCTTTTGGAAGACTTTATGGAGAAAGCTGGGAACAAAGTTGCTCTTTAGTACTGCCTGTCACCCACAAATTGATGGGCAAACTGAAGTGGTGAACCGAACGCTTTCTACTTTGCTAAGAACTATCATTGGCAAAAACTTGAAAAGTTGGGATGAATGCTTGGCCTATGCTGAATTTGCTTACAATAGAAGTGTACATGGTACTACTAAACACTCTCCTTTTGAAGTTGTTTATGGATTTAATCCATTGAGTCCACTTGATTTAGTACCATTACCACTTGAAGCTCGAGAATGCATAGATGGAAAAATGAAGGCTGACATGATAAAGAAGATACATGAAAACATTAAACAGCAAATTGAGAAGAAGAACTCCATCTATGAGAAGACTGCCAACAAGAGAAGAAAATTTGTTCAATTCATTCCTGGAGATTTAGTGTAGGTTCATCTTCGAAAAGAAAGATTTTCAAACCAAAAGAAGTACAAATTAATGCCAAGGGCAGATGGTCCTTTCCGTATCATAGACAAGGTAAATGATAATGCATACAAAATTGATTTGCCTGAAGACTATGCTGTTTCTACTACTTTCAATGTGAGGGATCTGTCCCCGTACTTAGAAGATAAAGAGGACTTGGATTTGAGGACAAATCCATTTCAACCAGGGGAGGATGATGTAATCAAGTATAATCCCATTGCAGCCCAAGAAAAGGAGAACACTTCAATTGGGCCTCTAACTCGTTCAAGGGTTAAAGAGCTTGGACTAATTACAGCCCAAGAAAGGGAGAACACTTCAATTGGGCCTATAACTCGTTTAAGGGCTAAAGAGCTTGGATTGGGCTTAACCACTTTGTTGAAAGTGGAAGAAGTGTGAAAAAGATTGCATGTGGGATAGTGGCATTTGTTGAATATAGTTGTAGTCTATTACCTATGCATTTATTGTCTTTGACATTTAGCTACCTATGCATTTATTGTCTTTAACATTTAGCCTACACTACTTGACTTTTAGTTGATGCATTTAATGTATTAGTTGGAGTCTTTTGTCTTTTTGTTTTGGAGACCCTTTATAAAAAGGGTCCTTGCCATTTGTTGTAAACCATCTTTGAATCATATATGAGATATTGGCATTTTTCTTTCAAGAGGATTCTTGAGTTCTTTCTCTTATCTAACTTGGGTTAGTGGCGAGAGCAACTAGATTTCTTATCACTCACGTTCTTCTTTATTGAGTGTGGCGAGATCAACCCATTTCTCTTAGTTGTGGCGCCCTTTGGCTTATCAATTGAGTGATTTGGTTTCATTTGTTTGTTTCTTTCAACCTATCCAGAAAATCGATCAAGTATTTTCCCTCCGGAAATTACATCAGAAAATCTTAACAGTTACATCCAATCACAAAACTACATGAAAGTTGACCCTTTGTCATGGGGATTTACCCATCATAGAGATGCACAGATGAACAGAACGAACTTCATATATCCCTTTTCTACTCAATCCAGAAACAAGATCGGACGTTATTCCTGTTCGTCTCCATTTTCGTGAAACTATTCCTTAAGCAAGGCAGCTGATAAGTCATCAAA
The DNA here is from genome assembly GCA_037074585.1 of Biancaea sappan. Taxonomy (NCBI): domain Eukaryota; kingdom Viridiplantae; phylum Streptophyta; class Magnoliopsida; order Fabales; family Fabaceae; genus Biancaea; species Biancaea sappan. Next base: position 40,123,353 of record CM073491.1, on the reverse strand, counting down.
GGGTTTGTGTGAATAATAGAATGGTAAGCATTATCCATTTGAAAGTGTCCCATGGAGATCTAATATCTTTTCAAGAAAATGATGTGAGAATCCATGGTGAAGAAATAAAGAGATCTTTCTATATCAAAATATCAGTTGAAAATCATAGGCAAATTCCTACCAAAACAGAATGGTTCCACCTATGCAAATCTAAGAGGGGATGCCGCCTACTACTAAAATCCTAGTTTTTGCAACAACGGTTGTGTTCTTCTATGCACAAAAGAAAACTTAAAAAGAACAAAGAAGTTTGGATTCAAAAAAGTATACTTAGCTAGTTCCTTCACTGAGCACAACAGAATGAAGAGGAATTTGTATCATTTCAAATCCCTATTCTTATCGAAGAAAAGAAATGAGAAAAACCAAAATCGTCCTACTCGTCCTATAGTTTACAACTCTTATATAGTAATTCAATTAGTTGCTCTGCATCCCCCCAAAAGTTTACTAGGAAGAGAAGAAGAATCAAAAGGACCGAACTACCTACTCATTATTCGAAGGAGAATCATAGCACATCAAAAGCTGTGGTATTTTATGGACCTAACATAGGTGATGTAATCAAGGATAACCCCATTGCAGCCCAAGAAAGGGAGAACACTTCAATTGGGCCTCTAACTCGTTCAAGGGTTAAACAGCTTGGACTAATTGTAGCCCAAGAAAGGGAGAATACTTCAATTGGGCCTCTAACTCGTTTAAGGGCTAAAGGGCTTGGATTGGGCTTAACCACATTGTTGAAAGTGGAAGAAGTGTGAAAAAGATTACATGTGGGATAGTTGCATTTGTTGAATATAGTTGTAGTCTATTACCTATGCATTTATTGTCTTTGACATTTAGCTACCTATGCATTTATTGTCTTTGACATTTAGCTACCTATACATTTATTGTCTTTAACATTTAGCTACCTATGCATTTATTGTCTTTGACATTTAGCCTACACTACTTGACTTTTAGTTGATGCATTTAATGCATTAGTTGGAGTCTTTTGTCTTTTTATTTTGGAGACCCTCTATAAAAACGGTCCTTGCCATTTGTTGTAAACCATCATTGAATCATATATGAGATATTGGCATTTTGCTTTCAAGAGGATTCTTGAGTTCTTTCTCTTATCTAACTTGGGTTAGTGGCGAGAGCAGCTAGATTTCTTATCACTCACGTTCTTCTTTCTTGAGTGTGGCGAGATCAACCCATTTCTCTTAGTTGTGGTGCCCTTTGGCTTATCAATTGAGTGATTTGGTTTTCTTTGTTTCTTTCTTTCAACCTATCCAGAAAATCGATTAAGTGTTTTCCCTCCGGAAATCACATCAATAGGTCACATCCCTCACAACATTGAAAGATCCAAACCTTCCTCTTCGGAGTAGAAATCATAGTCGCTCATAGAGACATATTTATCCTGATAAAGGATAGTCTAGATAGAATTCTATCCATATAGATAGGTATCTTCGTGGACAGAGATAAAGATAAGGATCCATCTAGATCTTGATTCACTATTTCCATTTTTTTTTATCCGTCCTGACTTTAACAAGTCAGTAATAAAAACATGACTTTAACAAGTCAATAATAAAAACTTGACTCTATCAAGTAAGCTCAAAATCCCTTACTCTAATGATTGCTTCTCCCATCAAGAAAACGGATGCGCCTTAAGGTGCAGTAGCTTTCGCACTAGCTCAGTCTGTTGCTTGTTTGATGGAGCACTTCATTCCTTAGCACAAGCATTTTTTTAAGAAACTCTGTTTTGACGACAAGTTTTAAGTCTTAATGCAGGCAAGGTATGAAGTGCTTGACTAAAAGGAAAGGAAACATCTTTTTTCAATTATTACTTGTTGGGTTAGAGCATAGACGAGCGAGCAGCGACTAGAATATATGGAAGCCAATCATAGAGTAATCTTCTACTTTTAGTCGACTGCTGGCCTGAGAGAAGGCGGCCTCTCTCAGGAAACATGGCCTTCTCTTCTTTCTTTTCGATTTCATTTAGTATTTCTGGAATTTTTCCAACCCATACTTTTTGATAAAGTCCTTGACCATATCGGCCATACGCTCAGGACCAAGAGCTTGCATCCCTTCTGATGTGATTTTTGGAGGGAAAACACTTCTGGATTGGTTGAAAGAAACAACAAAGAAAAAACCAAGTCACTCAATTGATAAGCCAAAGGGTGCCACAACTAAGAGAAATGGGATGATCTCGCCACATTCAAGAAAGAAGAACGTGAGTGATAAGAAATCCAGTTCCTCTCGCCACTAAGATAAGAGAAATAACTCAAGAATCCTCTTGAAAGCAAAATGCTAATATCTCATATATGATTCAAGGATGGTTTACAACATATGGCAATGACCCTTTTTATAGAGGGTCTCCAAAACAAAAGACAAAAGACTCCAACTAATCATTAAATACATCAACTAAAAGTTAAGTAGTGTAAGCTAAATGTCAAAGACAATAAATGCATTGGTAGCTAAATGTCAAAGACAATAAATGCATAGGTAATAGACTACAACTATATTCAACAAATGCAACCTTCCCACATGTTGTTTTGTTCACACTTTTTCCACTTTCAACAATGTGGTTAAGCCCAATCCAAGCCATTTAGCCCTTGAACGAGTTAGAGGCCCAATTGAAGTGTTTTCCCTTTCTTGGGCTGCAATTGGGTTATCCTTGATTATATTACCTTCCTCCTTTCCCAAATGATGTACTTCATCTTGGATTTTGTTCTCTAGCCAAGAGAGGTTCTTGAAGATCTAATTGTCATTTTGTTTCCAAATAAATTCCTCTTCTTTGGTCAAAAGAGGTAGGGTTGAGGTTCTTACACCACTAGAAGAGGTAAGATCCATTGGCGGAGCCACTCTAGCATTGATTTCAGGGTCGATTGTAAATGCCGGGTTGCTTTCCTTCTCAAGTCATCGCTATATCGAAGAGGGTTTAATGTTGTCCCCCAGATCTACTCTTTCTTTTTCGGTAAGAAGGCTCAGCTGACGCACCTTTGCTGGAGAATGAGCTCCAATAAACTCCTCTCTTTCAGCTTCATTTGAATTTTTCGCCGTTATCACATAAACAAATCAAAGGAACACAAAAAAAAAAAGCTACATACAAATGAGTGTGAATTTGAAAGTTTGAGATGATCCTTAAGAAGGCTGCCTTATTTTCATTTGGTAGGAAAGTTGAAAAAAAGAAGAATGCAAGCTTGCCTAAGAAAGGAATCCAGTATCAAAAGAATTACCCATTGCTCGAACTCGTGTTTTGACATTGGCTCTTTGGAATCCCCTTTCTTTGTGCACTTATGGGGAATCTCATAAAGAATTCAAGTGAAGTGGTGGATATCATTCCTAACAGGTTTAATACGCTCTACTAATTAGATTAGGCTGGCAAAGTCCTCTGGTTTCTCTTTTTGTGCTTGCTATGAAGGTTTATGTGACACACATACTTGAATGCATGAAACATGGGAAGCCTTTCTCGCTCGTCACTAGTCGCCTTAGACACCAAGAAGGTTCAATTTGAAAGAGAATAGAAAGGCGAGGACTTAGCTCATCTGTGCAGAGGAAATAGGTTCCTAAAGAAAGGAAAGCCTGAAAGTCACCTCTGATCGAGCTTTCTTATGCTTATGACTGGCATTCTCGAGGAGCTCTTCAGGACACCTACAAAAATAAGTCTATTGGAGGAGATCCTGCCTGAAAGACTTATTGGATTGGTTATTCACCCATGTATTTCGAGAAGAGCCAACTATATTACTATATTATGTGCGAGTGAGGAGTTTCCCAAAACAAACATTGGGATTTCCTCAACTAGAGAATGAAGGTTCCTCGAAAGACTCTGTCAGCTTCCAATGTAGGCTCATGTGGAAAGGCAACCTCTGGAATCTCCCACACTTCTCTAGTCTTGTATGTGAATCAAAGATATAAGTATTTCACTTTTGTCCCTGTGGGTTTCTGACCTTGAATTCTTTCTAGACATCACCTACCTTTGAGAATATCCGTATACTTTTTTGAAAAGAATGAAGAATTGTAGCATGATTCACCTACTGGACTGATACAAATAAGGGTAGTTGACCTGTAGAAAGAAGGAAAGCCTAAAGGTAGTCAATATCCTCTATACAGGGTAGGGCTTTTCACGATGGCACCAAAGCGCATATCTGATCTAGAACTTGAGAAAGCCTCTCGGGCTAGGTTGACTATGAAAATAGTAGCGATAGAGGATCATCCACCTCTTTAGATCTTTCACTGTGTCGCTGAGATTCAATGATTCCATCATAGGCCCTTTCTCTACAACCTAGAGATCTTAAAAGCTTTCGGGACTCTATAGAGATGGGAGTGGATTCAGTGAAACAGGAGGCTCAAGTGGTTCATCTGACTATTCAAGGGATATTCTAAGAGGAAAGTATGTTATTCGTTGGTGAGGGATCTATGGCAGCTCGTTAGCATCGATGGCAGGCCTAACTTTTACAGCTCGAGACTTCCAGTTGGAATCTAGGAATCATGGACTAGAGCCTTTATTCAAGGTTGAAGTGCCACCAATACATTCTACCTTTGAAATATGGCTTTACTTGGGCTGCTTCTCGACCGAGATCCCTTCTATGGATGTCACCATGCTTGTCTCTTCTCAACTAGATTTGGCTTCTATGGTTGACTTATTGAATATTGAATCTAACTACTAGCATCAGTCGCCTCCACTCGGCAAAGACCCCTCTTTTGTTCGAGCAAGGGACGCCTAACTTGAAAGAGGCTCGGCAAGACCTCGATGCGTAAGAGCTAATCAATAGTTTATCTGGGATGAATTCCTACTTACATTTCTTAGTAATGGTAACAAAGTTATGCCAAGGGAAGCTTAGGCCAACCTATGTCTCAGTAGCTACTCGAGAAAGGACCATTAAATCTAGATAAGTTCTTGCAATTGCCATTCAAATAGGACCTCAAGAGGCAAGCCATGGAAGTACCGCTAGGTAGGGGGTGAGCTCCTACTTCATTAGATGTCTAACAAAACAGGGGCTTCCAACTGAGATTCATGAATAGAAGAGAGGACCCAATGTCACAACTCGTGTCGAGCCTATGAACGAGTATACCTGAGTGGAATTGATAAGATTAAAAGACCCAACAGAGCAGGAAGTGATGTAACCAAGGATAACCCCATTGCATCCCAAGAAAGGGAGAACACTTCAATTGGGCCTCTAACTCGTTCAAGGGTTAAAGAGCTTGAACTAATTGCAGCCCAAGAAAGGGAGAACACTTCAATTGGGCCTCTAACTCGTTCAAGGGCTAACGGGCTTGGATTGGGCTTAACCACATTGTTGAAAGTGGAAGAAGTGTGAAAAGATTACATGTGGGTTAGTTGCATTTGTTGAATATAGTTGTAGTCTATTACCTATGCATTAATTGTCTTTGACTTTTAGCTACCTATACATTTATTGTCTTTGACATTTAGCCTACACTACTTGACTTTTAGTTGATGCATTTAATGCATTAGTTGGAGTCTTTTGTCTTTTTGTTTTAGAGACCCTCTATAAAAAGGGTCCTTGCCATATGTTGTAAACCATCTTTGAATCATATATGAGATATTGGCATTTTGCTTTCAAGAGGATTCTTGAGTTCTTTCTCTTATCTAACTTGTGTTAGTGGCGAGAGCAACTAGATTTCTTATCACTCACGTTCTTCTTTCTTGAGTGTGGCGAGATCAACCCATTTCTCTTAGTTGTGGCGCCCTTTGGCTTATCAATTGAGTGATTTAGTTTCATTTGTTTGTTTCTTTCAACCTATCCAGAAAATCGATCAAGTGTTTTCTCTCCGGAAATCACATCATATTGGTATCAGAGCCACTTCAATTCAGGTTCTATTATTTGTTTTGTGTTTTGCCCCTTCGTGGAAAGCTTAATTTAATTGCATTTTATTCTGTGTTTTGCCACCTACATGGAAGGCTTAGTTTTCCTTATTTTGTATTCTGCCACCTATATGGAAGGCTTAGTTTTCCTTATTTTGTAGTCTGCCACCTACATGGAAGGCTAATTTTCTGGTCTGTTCATTTTTATCTTTATTTCTATTCTTGTGTTGTTCTATTTTATTACAGTTTTTTTTAAAAAAAAAAATTTCATCGTTACTGTTCATTGTTCATTGTTACTGTCCATTGTTAATCCGAGTGTAAACACTTAGAGAGTGAACCTACCATTTACCAAACTCAAACCAACAAATTACAAATCACTATGACAGGAGAAAATAGTTCTGAAGTTCCTTTTGGACTTAGCCTACAACAAGCTCAAATTGTTGGCCTACAAAGAGGTCAAGAAGAAATGATGGAACAAATAGCTCAACTAACCACTCAAATGGCTAGATTTATGGAGCTACAACAACAACAACCAAGAAGAGGAGCTTATGTTGAACACCATGGAGAAGAATCTGAAGCTGAAGAAGGTGAACAACCTAGGCAAAGAAGGCAGCAGAGGGAACGTGATGCCAACATCAAAATGAAGATTCCTCCATTTAAGGGAACAAGTTCTCCTGAAGAATACTTGGAGTGGGTACAACGAGTAGAGAAGATTTTTTAATATCAAGAATATTCAGAAGCTACCAAATGCCGACTTGCAGCTCTTGAATTCACTGATTATGCAAATCTATGGTGGGAAAATTTGAAGAATCAACGAAGAAGAGATGGAGAGGAGGAAGTTCGAAATTGGAGATTGATGAAAAGGCTCATGCAGAGGCGTTTTGTACCTGATTACTACAAGCAAGAGCTTTATTTTAAGCTTCAAAGCTTGAGGCAAGGAGGCATGTGTGTTGAAGATTATGTCAAAGAATTTGAAACTTTGATGAATCGGTGCGAGCTGAATGAACCCCAAGAGCAAACCATAGCTCGATTTCTTGGTGGTTTGAACAAAGAAGTTGCTGACTTAGTAGAGTTGCAGAATTATGTCTTCTTAGAAGATGTAATTAAATTGGCAATTAAGGTGGAGAGACAGAAAAAGAGAGTTTATGGAAGAAACAATGGAGTGTCTAAACCATTGGGGAGTAAACCTTTCCAAACACTTTCCCAAACCTCAAACACTACCAAAGGGAGTAATAAGGAGATATGGAAGAAAGAGCTGAACAAATCTGAAAGTTCTAAGGGGAAGGATAAGAGAGAAGACAACCAACCCTCCAAAAGAAGCCGAGACATTAAGTGCTTCAAGTGCTTAGGTCATGGCCATATAGCATCCGAATGTCCTAATAGAAGAGTGATGATCTTGAAGGAAAAACAAGGGGAAATAGAGAGTGAAGATGAAGATATTGTGGAGGAATGTGAAGAGGAAGAATATTTTGACGAAGAAGAAGTTGTTGAATATGCTGATGAAGGTGCTGCCTTGGTTATTAGACGTGCCTTGAATATCCAAGCCAAAGTAGAAGAAGAACAGAGGGAGAATATTTTTCAAACAAGGTGTACTATCGGAGGCAAAGTTTGTAACGTGATAATTGATAGTGGGAGCTGCACTAACGTTGCTTCAACCACCTTGGTTGGCAAATTGAAGCTACCTATCATCAATCATCCCCGTCCATACAAGCTGCAATGGTTGAATAATCATGGCGAGATGAAGGTCACCAAACAAGTAAAGGTACCTTTCTCTATAGGGAAGAATTACAAAGATGAGGTATTGTGTGACATAGTCCCTATGGATGCTAGTCATCTTCTACTTGGGAGGCCCTGGCAATTTGATAGAAGAGCACTACATGATGGCTTCAAAAACACCTACGCTTTCGAGAAGGATGGAAAGAAGATTGTGTTGGCACCCTTAAAGCCAATACAAGTACAGCCGAAGGAGGATGTAATCGAGGAGAAGAAGCCTAGCTGTTTTGCTTCTAAGAATGAGTTAAAGAAGGCAATAAGAAGGGAAAACTTTGTATTATTACTAATTCTTAAGGAGCTAAATCCAGAACTTGCAGAAAAGCTTCCTAAGCTTGTGAGGGAGTTGATAGAAGAATTTACAGATGTCTTTCCGAATGAGCTACCTAAGGGATTGCCACCCTTAAGAGGAATTGAGCATCAAATTGATTTGGTGCCCGGTGCTGCCTTACCAAATAAGCCAGCATACAGAATGAATCCAGAGGAGGCTAAGGAGCTAAAAAGGCAAGTCGATGAGTTGATTGAAAAGGGTTATGTAAGGGAATCCATGAGCCCTTGTTCTGTGCCTACATTATTAGTCCCTAAAAAGGATGGCTCTATGAGAATGTGTGTGGACAGCCGTGCTATAAATAAGTTCACCATCAAATACAGCTACCCAATTCCAAGATTGGATGACATGTTGGATGAGCTGAATGGTTCCAAGGTGTTTTCAAAAATTGACTTGAAGAGTGGCTATCACCAAATCCAAATGAAAGAGGGAGACGAGTGGAAGACAGCCTTCAAGACAAAGCATGGACTTTACGAATGGATGGTAATGCCATTTGGGCTATCTAATGCCCCTAGCACATTTATGCGATTGATGAATCATGTGCTTAGATCTTTCATTGGAAAATTCGTTGTGGTATATTTCGATGATATTTTGATCTACAGTCAAAGTTATGAGGAGCATGTGCAACATTTGAAGGAAGTCTTGGAAGTGTTGCGAAAGGAGAAACTCTATGCTAATCTAAAAAAATGCTACTTTTGTCAAGACCATGTGATTTTTCTTGGCTTTGTAGTATCTCAGCAAGGAGTGGGAGTTGATGAAGAAAAGGTGAAAGCTATCAAAGAATGGCCCGTTCCAAGAACCATATCTGAAGTAAGAAGTTTTCATGGGCTTGCCTCTTTTTATAGAAGATTTGTAAGGGATTTCAGCACCATCTTAGCACCCATAACTGATGAATGCTAAATTGTTGGGGTTTGAATTTCCATGATGAATGCTAAATTGTTGGGGTTTGAATCTCTTAAAGACCATTATATGGAAGATTCGACACTTGCTTCTATTTATCTCGCTTGTGAGAAAATGGCATATAAGGGATTTTGTAGATTTGAAGGTTTTTTATTTCGCTTAGGGAGACTTGTAATTCCAAACTGTTCTATAAGGGAATTACTTACACGAGAAGCTCACGGAGGAGGATTGGCTGGGCATTTCGGTGAAACCAAGACATTGGAGATGCTGAAAGAGCATTTTTATTGGCCTAACATGATTAGAGATGTGCATCATGTGATTGAAAGGTGTATTGTTTGCAAAAAAGCCAAGAGCAAGGAAGCAGCCCATGGACTTTATACACCTCTACCTGTTCCAGATCAACCTTGGACTGATGTTAGTATGGATTTCGTGCTAGGCTTACCAAGGACACAAAGAGGTAAAGATTCGGTCATGGTTGTTGTTGATCGTTTTTCAAAAATGTCTCATTTTATTCCATGCCATAAGACCGACGATACTGTGCACATCGCCAATTTATTTTTCAAAGAAATTGTGAGACTTCATGGCATTCCAAAGAGTATCGTGTCAGATCGTGATGCCAAATTTCTTAGCTACTTTTGGAAGACTTTATGGAGAAAGCTGGGAACAAAGTTGCTCTTTAGTACTGCCTGTCACCCACAAACTGATGGGCAAACTGAAGTGGTGAACCGAACGCTTTCTACTTTGCTAAGAACTATCATTGGCAAAAACTTGAAAAGTTGGGATGAATGCTTGGCCTATGCTGAATTTGCTTACAATAGAAGTGTACATGGTACTACTAAACACTCTCCTTTTGAAGTAGTTTATGGATTTAATCCATTGAGCCCACTTGATTTAGTACCATTACCACTTGAAGCTCGAGAATGCATAGATGGAAAAATGAAGGCTGACATGATAAAGAAGTTACATGAAAACATTAAACAGCAAATTGAGAAGAAGAACTCCATCTATAAGAAGACTGCCAACAAGAGAAGAAAATTTGTTCAATTCAGTCCTGGAGATTTAGTGTGGGTTCATCTTCGAAAAGAAAGATTTCCAAACCAAAGGAAGTCTAAATTAATGCCAAGGGCAGATGGTCCTTTCCGTATCATAGACAAAGTAAATGATAATGCATACAAAATTGATTTGCCTGAAGACTATGCTGTTTCTACTACTTTCAATGTAAGGGATCTTTCCCCGTACTTAGAAGATAAAGAGGACTTGGATTTGAGGACAAATCCATTTCAACCAGGGGAGGATGATGTAACCAAGGATAACCCCATTGCAGCCCAAGAAAGGGAGAACACTTCAATTGGGCCTCTAACTCGTTCAAGGGTTAAAGAGCTTGAACTAATTGCAGCCCAAGAAAGGGAGAACACTTCAATTGGGCCTCTAACTCGTTCAAGGGCTAAAGGGCTTGGATTGGGCTTAACCACATTGTTGAAAGTGGAAGAAGTGTGAAAAGATTACATGTGGGTTAGTTGCATTTGTTGAATATAGTTGTAGTCTATTACCTATGCATTAATTGTCTTTGACTTTTAGCTACCTATACATTTATTGTCTTTGACATTTAGCCTACACTACTTGACTTTTAGTTGATGCATTTAATGCATTAGTTGGAGTCTTTTGTCTTTTTGTTTTGGAGACCCTCTATAAAAAGGGTCCTTGCCATATGTTGTAAACCATCTTTGAATCATATATGAGATATTGGCATTTTGCTTTCAAGAGGATTCTTGAGTTCTTTCTCTTATCTAACTTGTGTTAGTGGCGAGAGTAACTAGATTTCTTATCACTCACGTTCTTCTTTCTTGAGTGTGGCGAGATCAACCCATTTCTCTTAGTTGTGGCGCCCTTTGGCTTATCAATTGAGTGATTTGGTTTCATTTGTTTGTTTCTTTCAACCTATCCAGAAAATCGATCAAGTGTTTTCCCCTCCAGAAATCACATCAGGAAGTGACCAAGTTCAGTTGACTACAGAACCTGCCCTATCTATCTCATCGAGATCTACAGGATGACACTTGATCCCTGAACAGATTAAGATCATCTTTGATCAAACTTAGGTCTATTATCAGTTCTTTACAAGAGTTGAGCCCACTATGAAATACAGTGGTACTTGATTTGCAGTTTGAAGTGGATTGCAAGGTAGTTGGGGAGGATAATATGAAATTTCTTTTTCAAAGCTAGAATGTCTCAAACTAAGTGCAGGCCAATTGATGCTTGGGGGATCCCTTTTCCTATTTCCTCTGCCCTAAATAGAAGCTTGTAGCACCCCTCTTAGATCATCAATCTCTACAACAAGAACGACGGAAGGGTTGATCTTGTCCCATGCTCTGGCATCCCTATGGACTAGATGCCAGAATCTAAATTTACCCTTTCCGAGGTCAAAGACTAAGGCAAATCAGGCTTTTCTTGATCAGGTCCTCTTTTCCCATCCTTAAGGGACACTGACTTAATAGCTGAAATCCCTTTGAGGCATCAGTTTCTCATCTTGTCGAGGTATCTCTATAGAGTGAAACCTTCATTAAAAGATTAATGATCGGGATAGTCCTACTAGCGAAGGAATACATCCAATAGTGTTTTGTCTCATTGGGCCTCTCAGGCCAGAATTTGCTCATAAATAAACTTTGTTCTCTCAGAAATCACTTTAATTATAGTACATGACTTATGTTACTTCAATCCGATACCTCTTGATTCAGAGAGGAAATATGCATTTATATCATTTTGTCTCCCCATCTACTAGTTGGATATGGGACTAGTTGTGAAGGGAAGCTTTATGGGGAAAGGAGGAAAAGGTCAGTCTTAGCTAAAGGCTTGACTTAAACATATGGGATAGATTATGTGGAAGCCTTTGCCTCGGTAGCCAAGATTAATTCTATTCATCTCTTGCTCTCTATTGCTGCGAATCGAGATTGGCCTTTATTCTAATTAGATGTTAAAAATGCCTTCCTGAACGGGGTACCTATAGGAATAAGCATACATGAGTCCTCCACCCAGTTGTGTAAAGGGAAGGAGAACAAGAGAGGTCAACTAGAGTGGAAGCCAAATGATGGGGCTGAGAATCTGTGATCGATCCAAAGAACCATTGCAAGATACGATTCTCCTCCCCTTTTGTACTACTAAAAAATGCTATTCTTGCTCGTCTTTCTTTCAACTTAAGAAGGCTATGTTGAGAATGAGGATCACTTCAGATCTCTAGGAAAAATGGACGTTTTAGGGCAGGATCTAAAAGTTCTCCAACATGTTGCGGAGCCTTCGGCCATGAGAGGGTCTTTCGACATCCTCAGGGTCGTGTGAAGCTTATCTTGCTTTATCAACCACATGATGATTCAAGGTTCGTGGTAGGCTTAGAAGCTAGGTGAAGCGAAAGGGAAGCTCAGGTGGTGATGCCAGTGCGCAGTGAGCGTAGTTGCCACCCTAAGCATGCTCTTTGTACAACCAAGCGAAGAGATAGTAGGGCTAGAATGGAATATTGTATGTAGTGTAGAATTGGATCTGAAGCTCTTTTATGAGGATTGGAACAAGTGAGGAATGAGTGACCATAAGCTCTGCTTAAGCGCTTGACATGCAGTTAGTTAAAACATGTTCATTGTGTGGCCAAGCGAAGCACACCTGTGTGAAGCAGCCTAGCATCACTTTAGATAGGAGTAGAATGGATTACCTACAACTAAAAGTAAGTTCTTTGGATTGGTATATCATATGACGTAATGGAGATCTTGGTCTAGATCCTGTGGTTAGCAGAATTCGGGACCTAACGGTGTTCGATTCATCACCTGAATGGGAGCAGATGATTCCCTCGTCTCTCCCTTTTCAGGGAATGGCTGCAATCACAAGCAAGTTGAATGAGTGAGGGGCTCCAAAAGCACATATGGATAAGCAGGTGGTTTGGGAGATGGTCTAAAAAAGGGTCCAGTCTAGAAAGAAAAGAGAACTCTCAACAAGCTAGAGTTAATCAAGATCAATAGGAAAATGGGTTAGGTAGGAATTAATTTATTGACAAAGTTCATGGCAAGACGACCTATACGGAAGGGCAGCTTTGTTGATGCTTTTTTTTGCATTCTGGGGCTCTGCTTACTATATATATAATAATATTTATATAGTATCCTATAATAAGAGTTTAAAGTTTCATGTGGTTGGTTGTTGACCAATAAATTATGCTATGCATGGGACTCTTTTTTCTTTGTCATTGCTTGGCTATAAACCAAGTGCTTTTCGATCTTGTACTCTATGGAGGGGTGTAGCAGAACACAAAACCAATCTCAATAAATCAAAAAAGAAAGAATCAATTCTTTCTTCTTGTTGCAAACTTCTCATATCGCACTTTGCCCTCTAGCTATTTCAGTTCATCTTTACCTTAGTAGCATTCAGTTCATCAGCTATCTCATCGCTATACGTGGGATGCAGATGCAGCCTTTTCGATTTCTTATTAAAAAATACACAATTTCTTGATCCATTTCTTTTCAATGATAAGAAATTCATGCACAATTCAATTCTTTCCATGCTCGATTCAAACTCAAACAAGACGGGCAATCCTCTCATAGACTGAGCATTATTAGCTGTATATTATTCTGTACATACAGCGTAAATACTGTAAATTATTGTATTATTATATACCATATCCATGTAAGATAAGATATCCTAGGGCACAAAGCCCATCTTACTCTCCAATTCTACAAGCACTAACCCAATCTCACTGAATGAAGTTTCGCATCTTTCATCTCAACTTGTCGGACCGCTCTCGAACCAGGGTAGGGAAGGAAGATGAGCGTGAACTTCAATGGAGAAAGAAAGCACTCGATGAGAAATTCTCTATCAGACAAAGAAGATGATTACCAGCAGAGATAGCAATTTAAATGTTAGAGCATCTGTACTGTGAGAGAGACTGTCCGTGTCCTACTTCCTTTGAATAAATACAAACCAATCATGTATTCATCTATACATATGTAATTATTGGAACATGATCTGATCCTCAAGAAGTATTGTTATGATGCTTCCATCCCCTTTTTCTTCTTTCAATAGAAGCCAGTAATCCATTAGTAAAAAGATCACTTTATCAAAATTAAAGAATAGAAAAAGAAAGGATGAAGTCAGTGAAAAACATGATCTTCATTGAGATACCTAATAGAGTCGAAGAGCATATCAACCCTAAGCTCTTTGCTTGGGGATGACATTAGGACTGATCTACCTTTACTGTACAGACTTCTTTCTAAAGTAGTTCATTTATTCCAACCTACAACGTCTAAACTTAACTTCTACGTAGTAGTAGGGAAAAGCATACTAACAACCCAGCCAATGGTACTATCTTCGTATGAAATGGCAAATGTGGTTTTAGGTCGAATTTTCTTCCCTTTCTTCAAGGAGAACTAAGACAGCTGAAAGGTTGGCTAGAAGAGAGTTTTTCAATGCTTCCCTTGGTTGTAGATTACCCATCTCATCAATAGCTATGACAGTCTATTTTATATAATGGTGGCTACCCATTACCTCATCATGCCTTATTTGATTCCCCCTTCCTCTATGGTTTGGAAAGCTTTTGGCTCAGACCCTCAGTAGTTGGGACATTATCGTTTTGATTCGAGATTTAGTGACTCGTAATTTCATTCCTTATTAGTTAAAGAACTCCTTGGCTATGCTATTCACCCTGCCTTTCTCTACTCTTCAAGAGTTTTGATTTGAATCTTGATGCAATGCAAATGGAACAAGACCCAAATTGTGGAAAAGAATAAACAAAAGACGTTGACCCGATACTTTACTAGAAGTATGAACCTTGGTATAAGAAAGGATGTTAGATGCCACACTCAATAAAGGGGAAGAAGATGAGCAGTAAGTCTCAATTGAACGCCACAAGACAAGTCTTGATAAGTTCACACAAGTTCTTCGAAGAACCAAGAAGTGAATTGCTCTCAAATAAAAATTCTCAATTCATGTGTCTTTCACCATCCACCATACATAGTACTTATAGGCAAAAATAAAACCCTAATTCCTGTATGCATAGGGAAACAAACTAGATAAGAAAAATGGAAACTTTCCTAATAAGCAAAATGGAAACTTTCCTAACAAACAAAAAGGAAACTTTCCTAACAAACAAAATAGAAACTTTCCTAATAAACATAATGGAAACTTTCCTAAAAATCAAAATGGCTAATCAAATAATAAAAGTTTCCTAAAACAATATAAGTAATCTGATATGAATTGAAATCCAATTAGGCGCCTCCTTCCTTTAATCCTTCATGGCCCAATATGCTGAATTAGGTTAATAATACTAGTATGTTTGATTAACTCTAATTCATTATGGGCTGTAGTAAGCGTGGTCTGAATATCTTGAATAGTCCATTTAGTGCTTCCTTCATTCTCTTGGCTCTAGCCCTTGTGATTGGGCCTCCCTTGATTAATAATGGATCCTTTGGGTTTGGAACTTGAACTTCTTGACTTGGGCTGCTACTTTGCTCCTTAGGTTTTGGATTTGCATTATTTCCCCTCTCCTCAAAAGGATTTGTCCTCAAATAGGAATCTACATCAAAAGGAGTTAGGTCAGCAATATAGAAAGTAGCACTTACATTGTACTCACCGGGTAGGTCAAGTTTGTAAGCATTGTCATTGACCCTATCAATTACTTGGAAAGGACCATGTCCCCGTGGGAGTAACTTAGAACATCGTTGAGCTGGAAACCTCTCTTTGTGCATATGAACCAAAACCCAATCGCCAGGCTCAAATATCACTTTCTTTTGCCCTTTGTTAGCTTGAGTAACATATTGCTCTGTCTTTTTCTCAATGTTCAACCACACCTTGTCATGCAATTGCTTCACATATTCAGCCTTCTTTGCACCATCATAGTTAATATGCTCATGTATAGGCAAAGGAGATAGATCCAATAGAGTTAAAGGATTAAAACCATAAATAATCTCAAAAGGTGAATACTTAGTAGTAGAATGCACACTTCTATTATAAGGAAACTCAACATGTGGCAACCATTCTTCCCATGTTCTCAAGTTTTTCTTAATGATAGCACGTAATAAAGTAGACAAAGTTCTATTTACTACTTCCGTTTGACCATCAGTTTGTGGATAACAAGTAGTAGAAAACAAAAGTTTAGTACCTAATTTACACCACAACGTCTTCCAAAAGTAACTTAAGGACTTAGCATCTCTATCACTAACAATAGTACGAGGCATGCCATAATGCACAATTTCCTTGAAAAAACAAAGCAGCAATATGTGATGCATCATTGGTTTTATGACATGGAATAAAATGAGCTATCTTTGAAAACCTATTAACAACATATATGGAATCTTTACCACTCCTAGACCTAGGTAATCCAAGGACAAAGTCCATAGAGATATCGATCCAAGGTACATCTAGAATAGGTAACGGCATGTACAATCCATGAGGTTTAGCCTTAGATTTGGCTTGTTTGCATGTAACACATATATCACATATACGTATAACATCACATTTCATACGAGGCCAAAAGAAGTGTTCATGTAAAACATCCAAAGTCTTAACAATGCCAAAATGCCCCATTAATTCACCCCCATGACCTTCTCTGGTGTGATCATGAGGGCTGTCCTTGAAGAACAAGACGCTGAATCTATACTTGGGCCAATAACACGTTCAAGGGCCAAGAAGCATCAAATGAGATTGACTTAGGTTTTTTTACTTGTGTGCAATGATGGGCTGGGCCAAATTAGAAGTTTGGACTTAGAAGAATAAAAGAACTATAGATTTTTCTTATTTTTTAATAATTTTTGTGCACGAATTTTTGGGATATAAAATATGATATAATTTAATGTATTTAGAGTTGCTGTAGTGTCATTTAGCTTTCTAAGTGGTTGTAGTTGTTGTTGTTGCATTAATGAGGTGGCTATAGGGTGGCTGTAGTTGTTATAGGCTAGGCTCATTAATGAGGTGGTTGTGGTTGCATTAATAAGTTAGCTGACTTTTGTTATTTATAAAAGGGAACTTGCCCCCTTGTGGCAAGATAATCAGATTTGAGTGAAATATATTTCAAATTGCTTTGTCCACATCTATCTTCTCTTATCTAACAATTATGTTAGTGTGGCGAGAAAATCATAGAATTCTTATCACTCCCATTCCGTTCTCTAATCTAGAGTGTGGCGAATTCCACCCATCTTAGCTTGATTGTGGTGCCATTGGCTTATCAATTTAGTTGAGTTGGTTTCTTCTCTTTATTTTTCTTGTGGTACAGATTGTGTCCTCTTTTAGGCACATTATATTGGTATCAAAGTGGTGGTTCTGTGTGGGAAAACTCTTGTAACTTGAGAGTAAAACACTTAGAGAGAGAGATCATGTCTGGAGATAATAGTTCTGAACTCCAATTCCAATGGGGCTTCCTGATGTGATTTTCGGAGGGAAAACACTTGATCGATTTTTTGGATAGGTTGAAAGAAACAAACAAATGAAACCAAATCACTCAATTGATAAGCCAAAGGGCGCCATAACTAAGAGAAATGGGTTGATCTCGCCACACTCAAGAAAGAAGAACGTGAGTGATAAGAAATCTAGTTGCTCTCGCCACTAACACAAGTTAGATAAGAGAAAGAACTCAAGAATCCTCTTGAAAGCAAAATGCCAATATCTCATATATGATTCAAAGATGGTTTACAACAAATGGCAAGGACCCTTTTTATAGAGGGTCTCCAAAACAAAAAGACAAAAGACTCCAACTAATGCATTAAATGCATCAACTAAAAGTCAAGTAGTGTAGGCTAAATGTCAAAGACAATAAATGCATAGGTAGCTAAATGTCAAAGACAATAAATGCATAGGTAATAGACTACAACTATATTCAACAAATGCAACTATCTCACATACAATCTTTTTCACACTTCTTCCACTTTCAACAAAGTGGTTAAGCCCAATCTAAGCCCTTTAGCCCTTAAACGAGTTAGAGGCCCAATTGAAGTGTTCTCCTTTTTTTGGGCTGCAATGGGGTTATCCTTGATTACATCATCCTCCCCTGGTTGAAATGGATTTGTCCTCAAATCCAAGTCCTCTTTATCTTCTAAGTACGGGGAAAGATCCCTCACATTGAAAGTAGTAGAAACAGCATAGTCTTCAGGCAAATCAATTTTGTATGCATTATCATTTACCTTGTCTATGATACGGAAAGGACCATCTGCCCTTGGCATTAATTTGGACTTCCTTTGGTTTGAAAATCTTTCTTTTCAAAGATGAACCCACACTAAATCTCCTGGACTGAATTGAACAAATTTTCTTCTCTTGTTGGCAGTCTTCTGATAGATGGAGTTCTTCTTCTCAATTTTCTGTTTAATATTTTCATGTAACTTCTTTATCATGTAACTTCTTTATCATGTCAGCCTTCATTTTTCCATCTATGCATTCTCGAGCTTCAAGTGGTAATGGTACTAAATCAAGTGGGCTCAATGGATTAAATCCATAAACTACTTCAAAAGGAGAGTGTTTAGTAGTACCATGTACACTTCTATTGTAAGCAAATTCAGCATAGGCCAAGCATTCATCCCAACTTTTCAAGTTTTTGCCAATGATAGTTCTTAGCAAAGTAGAAAGCGTTCGGTTCACCACTTCAGTTTGCCCATCAGTTTGTGGGTGACAAGCAGTACTAAAGAGTAACTTTGTTCCCAGCTTTCTCCATAAAGTCTTCCAAAAGTAGCTAAGAAATTTGGCATCACGATCTGACACGATACTCTTTGGAATGCCATGAAGTCTCACAATTTCTTTGAAAAATAAATTGGCGATGTGCACAGAATCGTCGGTCTTATGGCATGGAATAAAATGAGACATTTTTGAAAAACGATCAACAACAACCATGACCGAATCTTTACCTCTTTGTGTCCTTGGTAAGCCTAGCACGAAATCCATACTAACATCAGTCCAAGGTTGATCTGGAACAGGTAGAGGTGTATAAAGTCCATGCTTTGTCTTGAAGGCTGTCTTCCACTCGTCTCCCTCTTTCATTCGGATTTGGTGATAGTCACTCTTCAAGTCAATTTTTGAAAACACCTTGGAACCATTCAGCTCATCCAACATGTCATCCAATCTTGGAATTGGGTAGCGGTATTTGATGGTGATCTTATTTATAGCACGGCTGTCCACACACATTCTCATAGAGCCATCCTTTTTAGGGACTAATAATGTAGGCACAGAACAAGGGCTCATGGATTCCCTTATATAACCTTTTTCAATCAACTCATCAACTTGCCTTTTTAGCTCCTTAGCCTCCTCTGGATTCATTCTATATGTTGGCTTATTTGGTAAGGCAGCACCGGGTACCAAATCAATTTGATGCTCAATTCCTCTTAAGGGTGGAAATCCCTTAGGTAGCTCATTCGGAAAGACATCCGCAAATTCTTCTATCAACTCCCTCACAAGCTTAGGAAGCTTTTCTGCAAGTTCTGGATTTAGCTCCTTGAGAATTAGTGATAATACAAAGTTTTCCCTTTTTATTGCCTTCTTTAACTCATTCTTAGAAGCAAAACAAATAGGCTTCTTCTCCTCGATTACATCCTCCTTCGGCTGTACTTGTATTGGCTTTAAGGGTGCCAACACAATCTTCTTTCCATCCTTCTCGAAAGCGTAGGTGTTTTTGAAACCATCATGTACTGCTCTTCTATCAAATTGCCAGGGCCTCCAAAGTAGAAGATGACTAGCATCCATAGGGACTATGTCACACAATACCTCATCTTTGTAATTCTTCCCTATAGAGAAAGGTACCTTTACTTGTTTGGTGACCTTCATCTCGCCATGATTATTTAGCCATTGCAGCTTATATGGAAGGGGATGATTGATGATAGGTAGCTTCAATTTTGCAACCAAGGTGGTTGAAGCAACGTTAGTGCAGCTCCCACTATCAATTATCACGTTACAAACTTTGCCTCCGATAGTGCACCTTGTTTGAAAAATATTCTCCCTCTGTTCTTCTTCTACCTTGGCTTGGATATTCAAGGCACGTCTAATAACCAAGGCAACACCTTCATCAGCATACTCAATAACTTCTTCTTCGTCAAAATATTCTTCCTCTTCACATTCCTCCACAATATCTTCATCTTCACTCTCTATTTCCCCTTGTTTCTCCTTCAAGATCATCACTCTTCTATTAGGATATTCGGATGCTATATGGCCATGACCTAAGCACTTGAAGCACTTAATGTCTCGGCTTCTTTTGGAGGGAGGATTATCTTCTCTCTTATCCTTCCCTTTAGAACTTTCAGATTTGTTCGGCTCTTTCTTCCATATCTCCTTATTACTCCCTTCGGTAGTGTTTAAGGTTTGGGAAAGTGTTTGGAAAGGTTTACTCCCCAATGGTCTAGACACTCCATTGGTTCTTCCATAAACTCTCTTTTTCTGTCTCTCCACCTTAATTGCCAATTTAATTACATCTTCTAAGAAGACATAATTCTGCAACTCTACTAAGTCAGCAACTTCTCTGTTCAAACCACCAAGAAATCGAGCTATGGTTTGCTCTTGAGGTTCATTCAGCTCGCACCGAATCATCAAAGTTTCAAATTCTTTGACATAATCTTCAACACACATACCTCCTTGCCTCAAGCTTTGAAGCTTAAAATAAAGCTCTTGCTTGTAGTAATCAGGTACAAAACGCCTCTGCATGAGCCTTTTCATCAATCTCCAATTTCGAACTTCCTCCTCTCCATCTCTTCTTCGTTGATTCTTCAAATTTTCCCACCATAGATTCGCATAATCAGTGAATTCAAGGGCTGCAAGTCGGCATTTGGTAGCTTCTGAATATTCTTGATATTCAAAAATCTTCTCTACTCGTTGCACCCACTCCAAGTATTATTCAGTAGAACTTGTTCCCTTAAATGGAGGAATCTTCATTTTGATGTTGGCATCACGCTCCCTCTGCTGCCTTCTTTGTCTAGGTTGTTCACCTTCTTCAGCTTCAGATTCTTCTCCATGGTGTTCAACATAAGCTCCTCTTCTTGGTTGTTGTTGTTGTAGCTCCATAAATCTAGCCATTTGAGTGGTTAGTTGAGCTATTTGTTCCGTCATTTCTTCTTGACCTCTTTGTAGGACAACAATTTGAGCTTGTTGTAGGCTAATCCCAAAAGGAACTTCAGAACTATTTTCTCCTGTCATAGTGATTTGTAATTTGTTGGTTTGAGTTTGGTGAAAGGTAGGTTCACTCTCTAAGTGTTTACACTCGGATTAACAATGAACAGTAGCGTTGAACAATGAACAGTATGATGAACAATGAACAGTAACGATGAATTTTTTTAATAAAAAAACTATAATAAAATAGAACAACACAAGAATAGAAATAAAGATAAAGATGATCAGACCAGAAAATTAGCCTTCCATGTAGGTGGCAGATTACAAAATAAGGAAAACTAAGCCTTCCATATAGGTGGCAGAATACAAAATAAGGAAAACTAAGCCTTCCATGTAGGTGGCAAAACACAGAATAAAATGCAATAAAATTAAGCTTTCCACGAAGGGGCAAAACACAAAACAAATAATAGAACCTGAATTGAAGTGGCTTTGATACCAATATGATGTGATTTTCCGGAGGGAAAACACTTGATCGATTTTCTGGATAGGTTGAAAGAAACAAACAAATGAAACCAAATCACTCAATTGATAAGCCAAAGGGCGCCACAACTAAGAGAAATGGGTTGATCTCGCCACACTCAAGAAAGAAGAACGTGAGTGATAAGAAATCTAGTTGCTCTCGCCACTAACACAAGTTAGATAAGAGAAAGAACTCAAGAATTCTCTTGAAAGCAAAATGCCAATATCTCATATATGATTCAAAGATGGTTTACAACAAATGGCAAGGACCCTTTTTATAGAGGGTCTCCAAAACAAAAAGACAAAAGACTCCAACTAATGCATTAAATGCATCAACTAAAAGTCAAGTAGTGTAGGCTAAATGTCAAAGACAATAAATGCATAGGTAGCTAAATGTCAAAGACAATAAATGCATAGGTAATAGATTACAACTATATTCAACAAATGCAACTATCTCACATGCAATCTTTTTCACACTTCTTCCACTTTCAACAAAGTGGTTAAGCCCAATCCAAGCCCTTTAGCCCTTAAACAAGTTAGAGGCCCAATTGAAGTGTTCTCCTTTTCTTGGGCTGCAATGGGGTTATCCTTGATTACATCACTTCCTTTAGAGCAAGCTCAAATTTTGAAGTTGGAAAGGTCTCAGTCAAATGGAGAGATCTCAACAACAAATGATGGAGTGGTTGGATCGTTTGGTAGAAGAAATGGAGAGGCTAAACCATCAACCAAGGCGTGGGCAGTGAAGAAATAGAAATGAAGAGCAATCGGACCAAGAAAGCAATACAGAAGATGAAAGGTCTCCAAGGCCAAGGAGGCAGCAAAGAGAGCAAGAATTGAAGATTAAGATAAAGGTCCCTACTTTCAAGGGAAGTAGCTCTCTAGAGGAATTTTTGGAGTGGGTGCAGCGTGTAGAGAAGGTCTTTGAGTGCCATGAGTACTCGGAGGTAACCAAATGTCATCTTGCAGCTCTTGAAATCACAGATTACACCAATCAATGGTGGGAGAATTTGAAGAACCAATGGAGGAGAGATGGTAAGGAAGAAGTTAGAAATTGGAGGCTAGTGAAAAGACTTATGCAAAGAAGATTTGTGCCAGAATATTACAAGCAAGAACTCTTCTTCAAATTTCAATCTTTGAGACAAGGAGGTATGTGTATAGAAGACTATGTGAAAGAGTTTAAGATGCTAATGATTCGATGTGAACTGAATGAACCTCAAAGGCAAACAATTGCAAGGTTCATTGGTGGTTTGCATAGGGAGATTGCTGATTTGGTGGAACTACAAAATTATGTAACCTTAGAAGATGTTATTAAACTTGCAATCAAGGTGGAGAGACAAAAGAATAGAGTTTCTAGTAAGCAAAATGTTATAGCCAACTAGAAACAAAATCACAAATTTCTTTACAACACCATCATGGGTTGCATCTAAAGAAGAAGAAAAAAAGGTGGAGAAGAGGAAGTCTTCAAAACTTCCATCAAGTTCATCAAAAGGGAAAGAAAAGGGGCAAGGGAAGCTAAATCGAAGACATGCCAAATGGGTAGAGTATTTGGAAGCTTTCCCCTATGTAATCAAATACAAAAAGGGAGAGACGAATGTAGTGGCTGATGCATTATCTCGGAGGTATGCTTTAATTTCTTTTCTGAACGCTAAACTGTTGGGCTTTGAACTTATTAAGGAGCAGTACTTGTTTGATCCTATGCTAACTAAAATCTATTCAGCTTGTGAGAAAATGGCCATTAAAGGGTTTTATAGGCATGATGGTTATATGTTCAGATTTGGGAAACTTGTGATTCCTATTTGTTCTATTAGGGAATTGCTTGTTAGAGAATCACATGCAGGTGGGCTGGTTGGACATTTTGGTAAAAAGAAGTCATTTGAAATGTTGAAAGAGCATTTCTATTGGCCAAATATGATGAAGGATGTGCATCAGATTGTAGAAAGATGTGTTGCTTGCAAGAAAGCGAAGAGCAATGAGGCTGCACATGGCTTGTACATGTCATTGCCTATTCCAGATCAACCATGGATGGATCTAAGCATGGATTTTGTTCTTGGATTACCCAGAACACAAAGGGGAAAAGATTCAGTTATGGTGGTTATTGATAGATTTTAAAAAATGTCTCATTTTATTTCATGTCACAAAACTGATGATGCTTCTCATATTGTTGATTTATTCTTCAAGTAAGTTGTGAGATTCCATGGCATTCCAAAGAGTATTGTTTTCGATCGTGATGCCAAATTCTTGAGCTATTTTTGGAAGACATTATGGATGAAGCTTGGAACAAAGCTACTATTTAGCATAACCTGTCATCCTCAAATTGATGGGCAAACCGAAGTGGTAAATAGATCTCTTTCCTCTTTGCTTAGAAGTGTTATTAGTAAAAACTTGAAGAATTGGGATGAGTACTTGCTGCATGTTGAATTTGCTTATAATTGAAGTGTTCATGGTACTACAAAGAAATCTCTATTTGAGGTTGTGTATGGATTTAATCCTAATACATCAACAGACTTGGCACCTCTTCCAATTAATGAAAAACTTAGCTTGGATGGCAAAAGTAAAGCTGAGTTCATGAAGAAAATGCATGAGGCAGTAAAGAAGCAACTTGAGTGGAAGAATGCTGCCTATAAAAAGTCAGTAGACAAGAGGAGAATGCATGTTCAATTTAGCCCAAGAGATCTTGTTTGGATCTACCTACGCAAGGAGAGATTTCCAAACAAGAGCAAGTCTAAACTTATGCCACGAGCTGATGGTCCTTTTCGAGTACTGGAAAAGGTAAATGACAATGCGTATAAAATTGACTCCCAAGAGATTATGGTGTTTTAGCAACATTCAATGTAAGGGATATAACCCCTTATTTGAAAGATAACATGGAGCTGGATTTGAGGGCACATCATTGTCAACCGGGGGAAGATGATGTGATCATGAGGGCTGTCCTTGAACAAGAGGCTGAATCTATACTTGGGCCGACACGTTCAAGGGCCAATAAGCATCAAATGGGATTGACTTAGGTTTCTTTACTTGTGTACAATGATGGGCTGGGCCAAATTAGAAGCTTGGACTTAGAATAATAAAAAAACTGCAAATTTTTCTTTTTTTTAACAATTTTCGTGCATGAATTTTTGGGATATAAAATCTGATGTAATTTAATGTTTTTAGAGTTGCTGTAGTGTCATTTAGCTTTCCAAGTGGTTGTAGTTGTTGTTGTTGCATTAATGATGTGGTTATAGGGTTGCTGTAGTTGTTATAGGCTCATTAATGATGTGGTTATATAGTTGCTGTAGGTTGACTATAGTTATTGTAGGCTCATTAATGAGGTGGCTGTGGTTGCATTAATGAGGCAGTTGGTTTTTGTTATCTATAAAAGGGAACTTGCCCCCTTGTGGCAAGATAATCAGATTTGAGTGAAATATATTTCAAATTGCTTTGTGTACATCTATCTTCTATTATCTAACAATTGTTTTAGTGTGGCGAGAAAATCATAGAATTCTTATCACTCCCATTCCGTTCTCTACTATGGAGTGTGGTGAATTCTACCCATCTTAGCTTGATTGTGGTGCCATTGTGATAGGAAAATCCTTAGGGTTGCCTGATCTTCACGGCGTAGGCGATAAATGAATTCAAGACTTAACAAAAGAAAAATAAGAACAACACACTCCGGAATTGAAGAAGGAATTGGAGTGGTTCAATGACCTAACAAGTGCAAATAGTCAACCAACATTATATAGAACGTGACCTACTATTTAGAACGCTTGTTCAACCACAAACACAAATTGAACCAATCCACACAACAACGCACTTGGGTTGAAGCACAAATTGGGGGCTTTTGTGAATTTGAATCACCAATCTTATAAAGAAGATTGACAAAGCAAGGTTTCACAAGAGCAAAGAAAGAAAGATAAATTGATGTGATCATGAAGGCTGTCCTTGAAGAACAAGAGGTTGAATCTATACATGGGCCAATAACACGTTCAAGGGCCAAGAAGCATCAAATGGGATTGACTTGGGTTTCTTTACTTGTGTGCAATGATGGGCTGGGCCAATTTAGAAGCTTGGACTTTGAAGATTAAAATAACTACAGATTTTTCTTATTGATTTAATAATTTTCGTGCATGACTTTTTGGGATATAAAATCTGATGTAATTTAATGTTTTCAGAGTTGTTGTATTGTCTTTTAGCTTTCCAAGTGGTTGTAGTTGTTGTTGTTGCATTAATGAGGTGGTTATAGGGTGGCTGTAGTTGGTATAGGCTAGGTGGCTGTATGTTGACTATAGTTGTAGGCTCATTAATGAGGTGGCTATAGGGAGGCTGTAGTTGTTGTAGAGGTGGCTATAGGTTGACTATAGTTGTTGTAGGCTCATTAATGAGGTGGCTTTGGTTGCATTAATGAGGCAGCTGTTTTTTTGTTATCTATAAAAGGGAACTTGCCCCCTTGTGGCAAGATAATCAGATTTGAGTGAATTATATTTCAGATTGCTTTGTGCACATCTATCTTCTCTTATCTAACAATTGTGTTAGTGTGGCGAGAAAATCTCAGAGTTCTTATCACTCCCATTCCGTTCTCTAATCTGGGGTGTGGCGAATTCTACCCATCTTAGCTTGATTGTGGCGCCATAGGCTTATCAATTTAGTTGAGTTGGTTTTCT
This sequence comes from Biancaea sappan, assembly GCA_037074585.1. Classification (NCBI taxonomy): domain Eukaryota; kingdom Viridiplantae; phylum Streptophyta; class Magnoliopsida; order Fabales; family Fabaceae; genus Biancaea; species Biancaea sappan. Next base: position 40,097,327 of record CM073491.1, on the reverse strand, counting down.
TCTCTTTATTTTCTTGTGGTTCAGATTGTGTCCTCTTTTAGGCACATCATAAATTCTCACACAATGAGAGAAAACACTTGAATGCAAGTTTTCATAAACTCAAATCTGATTATTACAATAAGCTTGGGGGGGTATTTATAGATAGGATGGAGAGACAAAGGTGCCCACCTATCTTGACTTGAAGATACATACATTTAATGCACATGAAAATAAATGCCCACCTATCTTGACTTTGGATACAATGCTTTTAATGCATTTTGAAAATAAATATCCACCTATCTTGACTTTGAAATATTGTACATTTAATGCACATGATTCATAATTGACTAAAGACCATCTAGAAGTTAAAATAAAAGAAAATTACAAAACATGAATTTCAACTCAAATGGATATAATTGAGCCCAAATTCTATTGGTCCATGTTTAGCTCTTGGACCAATCTCTTTAATTTGTAGTGTTCTGGCCCAAAATCCATTTAGCAACTCCATTTTCAGCCCAAATGATGTTGAGCACATTTTGATCACTATTTAACATACATTCAAATGGAATTTGCTTCATCCATTCTTGAACGAGCCCATTTAATGTCTCTTTTATTGTTTTAGCCCGAGCTCGTGTAATTGGCCCACTTGTAATATACAATGTGATGTGATCATGAAGGCTGTCCTTGAAGAACAAGAGGTTGAATCTATACATGGGCCAATAACACGTTCAAGGGCCAAGAAGCATCAAATGGGATTGACTTGGGTTTCTTTACTTGTGTGCAATGATGGGCTGGGCCAATTTAGAAGCTTGGACTTTGAAGATTAAAATAACTACAGATTTTTCTTATTGTTTTAATAATTTTCGTGCATGACTTTTTGGGATATAAAATCTGATGTAATTTAATGTTTTCAGAGTTGTTGTATTGTCTTTTAGCTTTCCAAGTGGTTGTAGTTGTTGTTGTTGCATTAATAAGGTGGTTATAGGGTGGCTGTAGTTGGTATAGGCTAGGTGGCTGTATGTTGACTATAGTTGTAGGCTCATTAATGAGGTGGCTATAGGGAGGCTGTAGTTGTTGTAGAGGTGGCTATAGGTTGACTATAGTTGTTGTAGGCTCATTAATGAGGTGGCTTTGGTTGCATTAATGAGGCAGCTGGTTTTTGTTATCTATAAAAGGGAACTTGCCCCCTTGTGGCAAGATAATCAGATTTGAGTGAATTATATTTCAGATTGCTTTGTGCACATCTATCTTCTCTTGTCTAACAATTGTGTTAGTGTTGCGAGAAAATCTCAGAATTCTTATCACTCCCATTCCGTTCTCTAATCTGGGGTGTGGCGAATTCTACCCATCTTAGCTTGATTGTGGCGCCATAGGCTTATCAATTTAGTTGAGTTGGTTTTCTTCTCTTTATTTTCCTTGTGGCACAGATTGTGTCCTCTTTTAGGCACATCATATTGGTATCAGAGCGGTGGTTTCGTGTGGGAAAACTCTTGTAACTTGAGAGTAGAACACTTATAGAGAGAGATCATGTCTGGAGAAAACAGTTCTGAACCTCCAATTCCAATGGGGCTTACTTTAGAGCAAGCTCAAATTCTGAAGTTGGAAAGGTCTCACAGTCAAATGGAGAGATCTCAACAACAAATGATGGAGCAGTTGAATCGTTTGATAGAACAAATGGAGAGGCTAAACCATCAACCAAGGCGTCGGCAGCGAAGAAATAGAAATGAAGAGCAATCGGACCAAGAAAGCAATACAGAAGATGAAAGGTCTCCAAGGCCAAGGAGGCAACAAAGAGAGCAAGAATTGAAGATTAAGATGAAGGTCCCTACTTTCAAGGGAAGTAGCTCTCCAGAGGAATTTTTGGAGTGGGTGCAGCGTGTAGAGAAGGTCTTTGAGTGCCATGAGTACTCGGAGGCAACCAAATGTCGTCTTGCAGCCTTGAATTCATAGATTACGCCAATTTATGGTGGGAGAATTTGAAGAACCAACGGAGGAGAGATGGTGAGGAAGAAGTCAAAAATTGGAGGCTAATGAAGAGACTTATGCAAAGAAGATTTGTGCCAGAATATTACAAGCAAGAGCTCTTCTTCAAATTTCAATCCTTGAGACAAGGAGGTATGTGTGTAGAAGACTATGTGAAAGAGTTTGAGATGCTAATGATTCGATGTGAACTGAATGAACCTCAAGAGCAAACAATTGCAAGGTTCATTGGTGGTTTGCATAGGGAGATTGGTGATTTGGTGGAACTACAAAATTATGTAACCTTAGAGGATGTTATTAAACTTGCAGTCAAAGTGGAGAGACAAAGGAAGAGAGTTTCTAGTAAGCAAATGTCACAACCAACTAGAAACAAAATCACAAATTTCTCTACAACACCATCATGGGTTGCATCTAAAGGAGAAGAAAAAAAGGTGGAGAAGAGGGATTCTTCAAAACTTCCATCAAGTTCATCAAAGGGGAAAGAAAAGGGAGCTGATTCAGAACCTCCTAAAAGGAGTAGAGATGTAAAGTGCTTCAAATGTCTTGGTCATGGGCATTACGCATCTGAATGTCCAAACCGTAGGGTAATGATTATCCAAGACACGCATGGAGAAGTGGTAAGCGAAGATGAGGCAGCCATTGAAGGAGTTATGGAAGAATGTTCTGATAAGGAAAACATGGAGTATGCTGATGAGGGAGAACTCCTTGTTATAAGGCGTGCTCTAAATTTGCAAGCTAAGCCTAGTGATGAGCAAAGGGAGAACATTTTTCACACAAGGTGTGCTGTTGAAAAGAAGGTTTGTGGTGTAATTATAGATGGAGGGAGCTGCACAAATGTGGCTTCTACTACTTTGGTGGAGAAGTTGAATTTAGCCACAACTGAACACCCTCATCCTTACAAATTGCAGTGGCTAAATGAAGATGGAGTTGTGAGAGTCACTAAACAGGTTGTTGTGCCCTTTTCTATTGGGAAAAATTACAAAGATAAGGTACTATGTGATGTTGTTCCAATGAGTGCTAGTCATTTGCTCTTGGGAAGACCTTGGCAGTATGATAGAAGAGCTTTGCATGATGGGTTTAAAAACACATATTCCTTTGAGAAAGATGGAAGGAAGATTGTGTTAGCACCATTGAGTCCTCAACAAGTGAAGATACATCAACAGGAAGCTGAAAGGAAGGGTAATTTACTTGCCAACAAAGGAGACATTGAGAGAGCTTTATCCAGCTCTAATTTAGTTCTTTTATTGCATTTGAAGGAGATAGTACCAGAAATTGTGGGATCACTTCCACCACAAATTCAAAGGCTCTTGGAAGAATTTCGTGATGTATTTCCAGAAGAACTACCAAAGGAATTACCACCAATTCGTGGTATTGAGCACCAAATTGATCTTGTACCAGGAGCTGCCTTACCAAATAGGCCAGCTTATAGAATGAATCCGGAGGAGGCAAAGGAGTTGCAACGTCAAGTAAATGAGTTGCTGGAAAGAGAATATGTGCAGGAGTCCATGAGTCCTTGTTCAGTACCGGCCTTATTGGTGCCAAAGAAAGATGGGACCATGAGGATGTGTGTGGATAGCAGAGCAATTAACAAGATTACAGTCAAGTATCGTTATCCCATTCCAAGGTTAGACATGCTTGATGAATTACATGGCTCCAAAGTGTTTTCAAAGATAGACTTGAAGAGTGGTTATCACCAAATTCGTATGAAGGAAGGAGATGAATGGAAGACAGCCTTTAAGACAAAACATGGGCTGTATGAATGGAAGGTCATGCCATTTGGATTATCCAATGCCCCAAGCACCTTTATGAGGCTAATGAACCATGTGCTTCGAAAATTTATAGGTTTGTTTGTTGTCGTTTATTTTGATGACATTTTGGTTTATAGTAAAAATTCTGAAGAGCATGAAGAGCATTTGAGGCAAGTATTTGAAGTATTACGAGAACAAAAGCTATTTGGCAATTTCAAGAAGTGCCAATTCTGTCAAGACCAAGTTATTTTCCTTGGTTTTGTTGTCTCACAACATGGGGTGCACGTGGATGAGGAGAAAATAAAAGCAATCAAGGAGTGGCCAATTCCTAAAAGTATTTCTGAGGTACGAAGTTTTCATGGCCTTGCTTCATTTTATAGACGATTTGTGAAGAATTTTAGCACTATTCTTGCACCATTAACTGCATGCATAAAAAAAAATTGTGAGTTTAAATGGACCGAAGCTACACAAAAGAGTTTTGACTTAATCAAGGAGAAATTGTGTTCAGCACCTATTCTAGCTCTTCCAGATTTTTCAAAGGTATTTGAGATTGAATGTGATGCATCTGGAGTAGGGATTGGAGCTGTCTTAATGCAAGATAAGTGTCCCATTGCTTATTTTAGTGAGAAGCTTGGTGGAGCAAGTCTGAATTACTCAATCTATGATAAAGAGTTCTTTGCACTAATTCGAGCTCTTGAGACATGGCAGCATTATTTATTACCAAAGGAGTTCATCATTCACACCGATCATGAATCCCTAAAGCATTTGAAGGGGCAAGGGAAGCTGAATAGAAGACATGCCAAATGGGTGGAGTATTTGGAAGCTTTCCCCTATGTAATCAAATACAAAAAGGGAGAGACGAATGTTGTGGCTGATGCATTATCTCGGAGGTATGCTTTGATTTCTCTGTTGAACACTAAACTGTTGGGCTTTGAACTTATTAAGGAGCAATACTTGCTTGATCCTATGCTGGCTAAAATCTATTCAGCTTGTGAGAAAATGGCCATTAAAGGGTTTTATAGGCATGATGGTTATATGTTCAGATTTGGGAAACTTGTGATTCCTAATTGTTCTATTAGGGAATTGCTTGTTAGAGAATCACATGCAGGTGGGCTGGCTGGACATTTTGGTGAAAAGAAGACATTTGAAATGTTGAAAGAGCATTTCTATTGGCCAAATATGATGAAGGATGTGCATCGGATTGTAGAAAGATGTGTTGCTTGCAAGAAAGCAAAGAGCAATGAGGCTGCACATGGCTTGTACATGCCATTGACTGTTCCAGATCAACCATGGATGGATCTAAGCATGGATTTTGTGCTTGGATTACCCAGAACAAAAAGGGGAAAAGATTCAGTTATGGTGGTTGTTGATAGATTCTCAAAAATGTCTCATTTTATTTCATGTCACAAAACTGATGATGCTTCTCATATTGCTGATTTATTCTTCAAAGAAGTTGTGAGATTGCATGGCATTCCAAAGAGTATTGTTTCTGATCGTGATGCCAAATTCTTGAGCTATTTTTGGAAGACATTATGGATGAAGCTTGGAACAAAGCTGCTATTTAGCACAACCTGTCATCCTCAAACTGATGGGCAAACTGAAGTGGTAAATAGATCTCTTTCCTCTTTGCTTAGAAGTGTTATCAGTAAAAACTTGAAGAATTGGGATGAGTACTTGCCGCATGTTGAATTTGCTTATAATCGGAGTGTTCATAGTACTACAAAGAAATCTCCATTTGAGGTTGTGTATGGATTTAATCCTAATACACCAGCAGATTTGGCACCTCTTCCAATTAATGAAAAACTTAGCTTGGATGGCAAAAGTAAAGCTGAATTCATGAAGAAAATGCATGAGGCAGTAAAGAAGCAAATTGAGACGAAGAATGCTGCCTATAAAAAGTCAGTAAACAAGAAAAGAAAGCATGTTCAATTTAGCCCAGGAGATCTTGTTTGGATTCACCTACGCAAGGAGAGATTTCCAAACAAAAGGAAGTCTAAACTTATGCCACGAGCTGATGGTCCTTTTCGAGTACTAGCAAAGGTAAATGACAATGCGTATAAAATTGATCTCCCAGGAGATTATGGTGTTTCAGCAACATTCAATGTAAGGGACATAACCCCTTATTTGGAAGATAACATGGAGCTGGATTTGAGGGCAAATCCTTGTCAATCAGGGGAAGATGATGTGATCATGAAGGCTGTCCTTGAAGAACAAGAGGTTGAATCTATACATGGGCCAATAACACGTTCAAGGGCCAAGAAGCATCAAATGGGATTGACTTGGGTTTCTTTACTTGTGTGCAATGATGGGCTGGGCCAATTTAGAAGCTTGGACTTTGAAGATTAAAATAACTACAGATTTTTCTTATTGTTTTAATAATTTTCGTGCATGACTTTTTGGGATATAAAATCTGATGTAATTTAATGTTTTCAGAGTTGTTGTTTGTCTTTTAGCTTTCCAAGTGGTTGTAGTTGTTGTTGTTGCATTAATGAGGTGGTTATAGGGTGGCTGTAGTTGGTATAGGCTAGGTGGCTGTATGTTGACTATAGTTGTAGGCTCATTAATGAGGTGGCTATAGGGAGGCTGTAGTTGTTGTAGAGGTGGCTATAGGTTGACTATAGTTGTTGTAGGCTCATTAATGAGGTGGCTTTGGTTGCATTAATGAGGCAGCTGGTTTTTGTTATCTATAAAAGGGAACTTGCCCCCTTGTGGCAAGATAATCAGATTTGAGTGAATTATATTTCAGATTGCTTTGTGCACATCTATCTTCTCTTATCTAACAATTGTGTTAGTGTGGCGAGAAAATCTCAGAATTCTTATCACTCCCATTCCGTTCTCTAATCTGGGGTGTGGCGAACTCTACCCATCTTAGCTTGATTATGGCGCCATAGGCTTATCAATTTAGTTGAGTTGGTTTTCTTCTCTTTATTTTCCTTGTGGTACAGATTGTGTCCTCTTTTAGGCACATCACAATGGATCTACTTATTGATCATCCAATGTAATTGTTGGGTTCACATCATCCTCCCCTTCTTGAAAAGGAGTCGTCCTCGACTCTTCAATATCTGCATCAAAATAAGGAGAGAGATCAGAAACATTGAAGGTAGCATGCACACCATATTCACCTGGTAATTCAAGTTTGTAAGCATTATCATTAATTTTCTCAATGACTCTAAATGGCCCATCCCCTCTAGGCATAAGTTTTGATTTTCGTTTTTCTGGAAACCTCTCTTTTCTTAGATGTAGCCAAACCAAATCTCCAGGCTTAAAAATTACTTGCTTTCTTCGTCTATTAGCACATTTTTCATATTGTTGAGTCATCCTTTCAATGTTGTGCCGTGCCTTCTCATGAATTTGCTTGACAAATTCAGCACGCTTTTTACCATCCATATTGGCTCTTTCCTGCAAAGGTAAAGGAATCAAGTCAATAGGTGTAAGAGGATTAAATCCATAAACAATTTCAAATGGCGAAAATTTAGTAGTGGAATGAATGGCCCTATTGTAAGCAAATTCGACATGTGGAAGACACTCCTCCCAACTCTTCAAATTTTTCTTGATGATTGTTCTCAACAATGAGGAAAGTGTCCTGTTCACAACCTCGGTTTGTCCATCAGTTTGTGGATGGCATGTAGTAGAAAATAACACTTTGGTTCCAAGCTTGCTCCACAATGTCTTCCAAAAATAGCTTAAAAATTTAGTATCCCGATCAGACACAATCGTTCTTGGCATCCCATGTAGTCTCACAACTTCCCTCAGTGATAAAGCATCAGCAACAATATTTTCTTTACCTTTCTTGTACTTAATCACATATGGAAATGATTCAATGAACTCAATCCATTTGGCATGCCTTCGATTCAACTTGCTTTGGCTCCTAATATGCTTTAAAGCCTCATGATCAGAATGAATTACAAATTCTTTAGGCCACAAATAATGTTGCCAAGTTTCCAGCACTCTAACTAATGCATATAATTCTTTATCATATGTAGGATAGTTAAGAGTTGGTCCACTTAGCTTTTCACTGAAATATGCAATGGGCTTACCTTCTTGCATGAGTACACCGCCTATGCCAATTCCACTAGCATCACATTCAATCTCAAAAGTCTTACCGAAATCAGGAAGGGCTAGTAAAGGTGCATTCGTGAGCTTCTCCTTAAGGGTTTTGAAGGCTTTCTCTTGAACATCTTCCCATTTGAAGGGGACATTCTTCTTGGTCAGTTCATTTAATGGTGCTGCTAGAGTGCTAAAGTCCTTCACGAACCTCCGATAAAAGCTTGCAAGTCCATGGAAACTCCTTACCTGTCCAACGGTGGTTGGAGTTGGCCATTCTTGAATTGCTTGGACCTTTTCTTCATCAACCCCTATACCTTTACTACTAACAACATAGCCAAGAAAAACAATTTTGTTTGTGCAAAAATCACATTTCTTCAAATTACCAAACAATCTTTCCTTTTTAAGAACCTCTAGAACTTTTCTAATGTGATCCACATGTTCATCTAAGGTTTTGCTATACACAAGAATGTCATCAAAATAAACTACCACAAATTTCCCAATGTAAGCTCTTAAGACATGATTCATTAACCTCATGAATGTACTAGGTGCATTAGTTAAACCAAAAGGCATAACCAACCATTCATAAAGTCCATGTTTAGTCTTGAATGCTGTTTTCCATTCATCTCCTTCTTTCATTCTAATTTGATGGTAGCCACTTTTTAAGTCAATTTTAGAAAAGATAGTAGAACCAGTCAATTCATCAAGCATATCATCTAACCTAGGAATAGGATGACGATATCTTACCGTTATGTTGTTAATGGCTCTACAGTCAATACACATCCTCCATGTGCCATCCTTCTTAGGTACGAGCAACACTGGAACTGCACAAGGACTAAGGCTTTCTCTCACATATCCTTTGTCTAACAATTCTTGGACTTGTTTTTGAATCTCCTTAGTCTCTTCAGGATTGGTGTGGTATGCTGGTCGGTTAGGCAATGATGCTCCAGGAATGAAATCAATTTGATGTTCTATCCCTCTAATTGGTGGCAATCCGGGTGGTACTTCATCGGAAAAAATATCCTCATATTCCTGCAAGAGAGACAAAACAACACTAGGCAAAGTAGAGGTTAAGTCTTTATTATTCAACATAGCCTCTTTGTAAACAAGTACTAGGAGGTTTTGTTGAGAAAATAAAGCTTGTTTAAGGTCACTATTTTTTGCCACAAGTAAACCTTTTCCTCCAACATCCATGTTCTCTCTTTTTCCTTTTTGATTTTCTTTTCTATCTTTCTTCTTTTTCAACACACTCTCTTTTTCTTCAGTACTTGACTCTTTTTGAATCTTTTCACTCTCATTTTTATTCTCTTCTTTTTTGCTCACTTGGCTGCACTCACTCTCTCTTTTCTTTTCTCTCTTTATTTGATCTTCTAAGATTTGCTTTGGTGACATAGGGAGGAGGGTTATAGGGTTCCCTCTAAGTACAAAAGAATAACGATTTAAGAATCCATCATAAGTGACATGCCTATCATACTGCCAAGGCCTACCTAACAAGAGATGACATGCTTTCATGGGTACAATATCACATAAGACTTCATCTCTATATTTGCCAATAGAAAAGAGTACTTTCACCTGTTTAGTCACCTTCAGTTCCCCACATTCATTGAGCCATTGAAGTCTGTATGGACGGTTATGCTTGATTGTTGGTAAGCTCAATTTTTCAACAAGCTCAACACTTGCCACATTGCTACAACTTCCACCATCTATGATCACACTACATACCTTGTCCTGAATTAAGCAACGTGTGTGGAACAAGTTTTCTCTTTGATTATTCTCTTCCATCACCTGGATGCTAAGTGCTCTTCTAGTCACAAGAAGCTCTCCTTCCATTGCACTTTCTCCCTCATCATTTGATTCTTCTTCCTCCTCTGTGATATCTTCTTCAGTCTCCCAATCTCCATTGTTATTGACGATCATGGTGCGTTTGTTTGGGCACTCACTAGCGATGTGACCTCTTCCTTGGCACTTAAAACACCTTATGTCACGGTTCCTTGAAGAATTAGGCTCAACTTGAGTTTTCTTTGGAACAACAGCTAGCTTTTCAATTTTCTTTGAATCAACTTCCTTGGAATTTGAAGTAGAAGGGTTGTCTTTCTTTGAATTGTGCTTCCAGGAGTTAAAAGAATTTGAATTGTAGCTTTTTCTTGCAGTATTCTTCCTCTTGAGTTGTTGCTCAACTTTGATGGCTTGATGTACCATCTCTTGAAGCTCTACATAATGATACATCTCCACGATATCAGCTATGTCACGATTGAGTCCATGTAAGAAGCGAGCCATTGTTGCTTCTCTATCCTCCACAATGTTGGCTCTTATCATGGCAACCTCCATCTCCTTATGATACTCATCTACACCCTTTGTTCCTTGTATGAGACGTTGCAACTTGTTATGAAGCTCTCTATGGTAATATGATGGGATGAACCTCCTTCTCATAATTGTCTTCATTTCTTCCCAAGTGGAAATGGGATACTCTCCATAATGAGCTCTTTCTTTTTGCATCTGGTCCCACCAAACAAGAGCATAATCAGTAAATTCAATAGCAGCAAGTTTCACCTTTTTACCTTCGGAGTAGTTATGGCATGAGAAAATTTGCTCAACACGCATTTCCCATTCTAAGTACTCCTCGGGATCACTTTTGCCTTGAAAGGAAGGGACTTTTACTTTGATTCCACCAAGGTCTTCTTCTCTAACTCTAGGTCTCCTAGGTTCTTCTCGATTAAATCTCCTCCTTCTTGGTTGATATCCACCAGATTCATCATCCTCAACTGGACTCTCCCCAACTCTATAAGGCTGCTCATTTCGTCTTCGGTTGTTTGGAGTGGCTGGTAGTGTAGCGGTTTGGTTCTCCATGTTATCTAAACGCTCAAGAACTCCTTCTAGCTTTCTGTCAAACATCCTTTCAAGATGACTCATCAATGCTTGCATTTGGATAGGGGCTAGTTGTGCTTGAGAAATTTCTTCATCTTGGTTCCCTGCCATGTTAGTGTAAAAAAAAAAATAACAGAATATAGGATCTCACAAAATGCTTAGTGTTTCACTCTTCTTCTCAACTCAGTATTTGCACTCCACTCTTAATAATCTCACTAACTCTTAAATCCCTCAATATCTTCCAAAGCTCTTATTCAATCTAAGTCCTTGTTGTGTGATTCAATAATTGCCAATTTCTCAACTTCAACCAAGCACATGAAAGTAGATTGTCAAAGTATGGGAATAGTTGAACTAGGTCACAGTTAAAGAAAGCTTTATGGATTCAATAGAAAGAAATTTTGTTACAAGTGCAAGATAAGATTTTTTTGTTAAATGAAAAGGGAATCAACTACTTTGAGGGCAAGAAGATGCACTATTTGAACAATTTTTTTTTTTTTCGAATTTTTTTTTTCGTTTTTTTTTTCAATATGATGTGCAGTAGATAGGAGCAACAAAACAATATATGACCTTCTCAAGGACAATGAAATCTTGCACAGTGAAAGGAAAAAATTGATATCTAGGCAAATTGGAAATTGAAGAAAGGGGAAGGAACAACAAAGGAACAATAATATATTTTTCTCAAAAAAAGGTGAAAATAAAGAAGGCCTACCGTGTCAACCAAAATGCTCTGATACCAAATGATAGGAAAATCCTTAGGGTTGCCTGATCTTCACGGCGTAGGCGATAAATGAATTCAAGACTTAACAAAAGAAAAATAAGAACAACACACTCCGGAATTGAAGAAGAAATTGGAGTGGTTCAATGACCTAACAAGTGCAAATAGTCAACCAACGTTATATAGAACGTGACCTACTATTTAGAACGCTTGTTCAACCACGAACACGAATTGAACCAATCCACACAACAACGCACTTGGGTTGAAGCACAAATTGGGGGCTTTTGTGAATTTGAATTACCAATCTTATAAAGAAGATTGACAAAGTAAGGTTTCACAAGAGCAAAGAAAGAAAGATAAATTCTCACACAATGAGAGAAAACACTTGAATGCAAGTTTTCATAAACTCAAATCTGATTATTACAATAAGCTTGGGGGGGTATTTATAGATAGGATGGAGAGACAAAGGTGCCCACCTATCTTGACTTGAAGATACATACATTTAATGCACATGAAAATAAATGCCCACCTATCTTGACTTTGGATACAATGCTTTTAATGCATTTTGAAAATAAATATCCACCTATCTTGACTTTGAAACATTGTGCATTTAATGCACATGATTCATAATTGACTAAAGACCATCTAGAAGTTAAAATAAAAGAAAATTACAAAACATGAATTTCAACTCAAATGGATATAATTGAGCCCAAATTCTATTGGTCCATGTTTAGCTCTTGGACCAATCTCTTTAATTTGTAGTGTTCTGGCCCAAAATCCCTTTAGCAACTCCATTTTCAGCCCAAATGATGTTGAGCACATTTTGATCATTATTTAACATACATTCAAATGGAATTTGCTTCATCCATTCTTGAACGAGCCCATTTAATGTTTCTTTTATTGTTTTAGCCCGAGCTCGTGTAATTGGCCCACTTGTAATATACAATGGATCTACTTCTTGATCATCCAATGTAATTGTTGGGTTCACATCACATTGGCTTATCAATTTAGTTGAGTTGGTTTCTTCTCTTTATTTTCTTGTGGTACAGATTGTGTCCTCTTTTAGGCACATCATTCTCTTGCAAGTAGCTTATGCAAAGAACAGATAGGCATACATAAACATTTTTCCTTAAACAAGTATCCATCATACCTAAAGAACTTATCAAATGCAACCTGCTCACAAGCATTAAACACATTGCAAAAATCAGAATCATTTGCATACAAATCCCTTATATTCTCAAATCCTAACCGCTTTGCATCTAAAGTAGAAAGAAGCGCATACCTTCGAGATAATGCATCTGCAACAACATTATCTTTACCTTGCTTGTATTTGATGACATAAAGGAAAGATTCAATGAACTCACTCCATCTTGCATGTCGCCTATTCAGTTTGTTTTGTCCTTTCAAATGCTTTAAAGATTCATGATCGATGTGAATCACAAATTCTTGAGGCCAAAGATAGTGTTGCCAAGTTTTCAATGCACGAACCAATGCATACATCTCCTTGTCATATGTTGGGTATTTTGAGGCTACCCCATTCAATTTCTCGTTAAAATAAGCAATTGGTCGACCTTCCTGCATCAATACAGCTCTAATTCCAATACCTAAAGCATCACACTCAACTTCAAAAGTTTTAGCAAAGTTAGGTAAAACAAGTATAGCTGCTGAAATTAACTTTTCTTTAAGCACATTAAAAGCCTTGTCTTGTTCTTCGCCCCACTTGAAGCCTACGGTTTTCTTAATTACTTTAGTTAAAGGTGCGGCTAAGCTACTAAACTTTTACAAATCTCCTGTAGAAACTAGCTAAGCCATGAAAACTCCTTACATCCCCAACACAAGTGGGTGTCAGCCACTCCTTAATAGCCTTGATCTTCTCTTCATCAAAGCTTATTAGTGCAAAAAGAACGCTTTTTTTGGTTGACATACAAAGATTTTATGCACAAAACTTCCAATACCATGCGCACATGCTCTAGATGTTCATTCAAATTATGACTATAAACAAGTATATCATCAAAATAGACAACTACAAACTTACCTATAAAGGCACGCAAAACATGATTCACAAGCCTCATAAAAGTGCTAAGGGCATTAGTTAATCCAAAAGGCATAACTAACCACTCATACAATCCATGTTTTGTTTTAAATGCAGTTTTCCACTCATCACCCTCTTTCATGCGAATTTGATGATAACCATTTTTCAAGTCAATTTTAGAAAACACACAAGCACCATACAATTCATCAAGCATATCATCTAACCTAGGAATGGGATGCCTATACTTTTCAGTAATTTTATTGACAGCATGACAATCAATGCACATTCTCCATGATCCATCCTTCTTAGGTACAAGTAGAACAGGAACGGCACGAGGGCTCATACTCTTTCTAATCAATCCTCTGGACATCAATTCTTCAACTTGCTTTTGAAGCTCCTTAGTCTCCTCAGGATTACTTCTATAAGTGGGCCGATTAAGAATGAAGTCAATTTGATGTTCAATTCCCCTTATTGGTGGTAGACCATGTGGAATCTCCTCAGGAAATGGCTCATCAAACTCCTGTAACAAAGACACAAAAGCATTAGGCAAAGAAGAGGTAAGTTCATTAGCATTGAAATAAGCATCTTTGTACATAAGTATAAACATAGGTCAATTGGAAAGGATTGCCCTCTTCATGTCACTTTCTTTTGTATAGAAGCTATCTCTCTTCCCCTTTTTTTTTTTTTTTTACTTTGTACTTCCTCACTTTTTTCCTTTTATCTCATGCGCATACCCTCTTTATCTTTTTGTGCACTATCACTTAGTTGTTTGGTATTACTCTTCTTTTTCATCTGCATTTGATTTCATAAACCTCTCTAGGTGTCATTGGTACAAGTGTAACAGTTTTGGCATTCATTACAAAAGAATATTTGTTGGAGAACCCATCATGAATGGCTCTCCTATCAAATTGCCACGGACGGCCTAAAAGAATATGGCTGGCCTGCATGGGCACGACATTACACAACACTTCATCCTTGTACTTACCAATAGAGAAAGACACTAGCACTTGTTTAGCAACCTTAATTTCTCCACAATCATTCAGCCATTAGAGCTTATAAGCTCTAGGGTGTTTAAAAGTGGGTAAACATAATTTTTAAATAAGTTTAATACTAGCAACCTTGGTACAACTATCTCCATCAATTATCATGCTACATACCTTATTGTTAACTCGGCATCTAGTATGAAATATGTTATCTCATTGGACCTCCTCCTCTTTTGCTTGCAAGCTCAATGCACGCCTTGGTCATTTGCATCTTCTAATGGCAGCATCTCGTCATCATCTTCACTCTCAGATTCAATCTCACCGTTATCCTTCAAAATCATTGTTCTCTTGTTAGGATATTGAGCTGCAATATGTCCCATTCCCAAGCACTTAAAACACTTTGTGTCTCTTGTTTTAGATGCTTGAGGATTGGCGTTTCCTTGAGTTCTATTGCTGCTCTCCACCTTGTGATCTTTGAAAATTTCAAATTTGGACTTAGAAGTAGCCTTGTCATCCCTCTTCCAATTTGACTTCCATGAGGAAGTTGAAGCCGAATTAGATTTTGCTCCTCTAGTCTTCAATTGTTTTTCAATGTTCATGGCCATATACACCATGTCTTCAATCTCCACATAATGTTGAAGGTCCACTATATTAGCTATATCACAGTTCAGACCATGCAAAAACCTTGCCACATTTGCTTCACGATCTACACTCTTAGAGCCTTGCGTAAGACTTTGCAATCTATTATGCAATTATCTATAATAACGTTAAGGAATAAATTGTTTCCTCATGATAGCCTTCATCTCTTCCCATTGGCCTTTCATAATTCCTCCTCCTACTCATCACAAGTTGATCCTACCAAATAATAGTATAGTCAGTAAATTCAATGGCAGCAAGTTTTACCTTTTTCTCCTCAGAGTAATTATGGCAATCGAACACAAGCTCCCTATACCTACTTTACTGACTAACTTAGAAACTTAAAGTTTTTTAGAACCCTTACGATAAGGTGCGAGTTTTATGAGCAAACTAAAAGAAGAAAAGAGCGAAAGCAACTGTACCAATAGGTGTAGGTATGAAATCACTCAACATAGAGAGAGGAGCAAGGGCCCAATTTTTGCTTTACTCGTTTACAGGTAGATCATAGATAAAGAAAAGAATTTGGATCCCAATAGTCTGGAAATAATGTAGTAGAATGATCCTAGGGACTAAATTCCATTACGGGTTTCATCACAAGTTGGCGAGGTTTGTATCGTTTGTTATCAGAGCCAGGTTCTAGTCTTAAGTTTGCCTATCATTCGTTGCATTTTCTTCATGCTTATCTCAATCCTAGGTTTTTTTTTCTTCATTCCAGTTCTTTTTCCTTAAAAAAAATTGCATTACTGTTCATCATCAATACTGTTCTATTCATCCATGTACTGTTCGTTCAGGTACTATTCAAGCAATTTTTTTCGGGGTTAAAAAAATTTTGTGTTTCATTATTTCCGATTGTATGTTTTTCCTTTTTCCCTTGAATACCCAATTTTTTTTCTTTCAAAAACAAAAATCTCAGCCTTACAAAAATTTTTCTCCTTTGTTTGATCTTTTTTTTTTTGAAACACTAGTAAAATTGAGTATGCCATTGTTTGAGTGAAACATGTGAGAAGTGTGATGTGAGGTCCTTTATTTTTTTTTTTACAAACGTATTCTTTGCAGCCAAAAAAAAACATGTCGAAAGAAAGTACTTCAAAAGATGCAACGGGTAAGGTTGATACAAAGTTGTTTGTAGAAGCTTTGACAAAAGAGATGAGGAGAATGTTAATGGCGGAGTTGGAACCAATTCTTGAAAAGCTAGAACGAATAGCATCCAATTTCCAAAGAGGACAGCCTAGGCGTTTCAATCCACACCATGAGAGACCGAGGCATACACGTGACGTGGATTGTAGGAATCGGCAATTCGCTTTGAAAGTTGTAGATTCACCCAAGAAGCCATCGCCTAAAGATACTTTTGTAGAAGAAATCTATGAAACTTATGGAATTCAGGCTCAAGTTCAAAATTTTGTTAGTGATGCAAGTGAAGTAGAAGATTAAAAACAAGGGAAAAAGGAGAGTGAGCATGTAAAAAGTGAATTGTAGAATGAAATTGAAAATACCACAAAGAGTAAGGAAGTGATTGAAAGTGAAGAGAAATAAAAATAGAGAGCGCAAAAAAGAAAGAGTTGGGAGAAATCGAAAAAGAAAACACACCCACTATTTTTTATATTTCTTTGCCCAAAGAAGTCAATTCTCTTTCCCAGACATTATTACACCCTATTTTCAAGATTCGAGGACGAGTCTTCTTTCAATAGGGGAAGAATGATATGAACCCAACTACCATGCTAAAAGAAGGAATTCTCGATTTCATATCATTGATTTTGAGACTAAATTTTCCCATTATCTGGGTGGCACTAATCAAAGATAGTGTTGGATCAAGAAATATTAAAGGCTTTATTTTAATTTAATGTAATTGGGCTGTTTGGAAAGTTAGCAAAGTTCGTATCATTTGCCCAATTACATTAAATTAAAATAAAAGCCTTTAATCTTCCTTGATCCAACGCTATCTTTAATTAGTGCCGCTCGGATTGTAGGGAAAACTTAGTCTCAAAATTAATGATATGAAATCGAGAATTTCTTCTTTCACCATGGTAGTTGGGTTCATATCACAAACAATAAGTGAGAATCCACAAAACAGAATAAGCAAGGTTCATCAAGATGCCACTCCACTCATCTTAAGCACAAAGGACTTGGTCTTCTGCCCCGTAGGACCCCAACAATTGGCTACGTTCATACGGGGATTTTCTAGTGGGAGAAGTGAACAAATGAAGACGAGGTTGTTCTATTAAATTCATAACTCCCATCTATCTTTCTTTTATGTCTTGGATCTCATGGTTGATAGACAAGATGGAAAGCTGCATCATACGGAACACTACCTTGTTTGCTTAGGTCTTAAGGTTGTAGGCTATAAGGATCCTAGTCTAACAACAAAACAAATTCCCTTTATCCTGGTCGAATGAAAAACCTACTCGGGGTGCTAGCCTACAATCAACCAGTTAGGCCAACATGGGGATCCCCAGCCTAATAAACTTCCCCTTTCTAACGCCTCGGTTCTTACTTGAGGGATCCTCAATGGACCTCAGGGGGGATTAGGTACTGAAGGAATTGAATAATTAGTTATTGTCAAAGCTATTCATGTAACTACTGTTGGGGTACCCAAAAGGGACGGATGCAAATATTCTAAACTCTTGCAGCTATGGCCGAATAGATAGGGACAGGAAGAAAGCAGAAGTGACTCCACAAAGGCTTTTTACATAATGTCTCCACTAGGACCATAAAAAGATCGACAAGGCTTGCTTTCTTCATCCAATAGCTAGGGCCCTTTACTGGCACTTCTAAATATAGAAATATAGTATAAGATAACCATCGAAGACTGTTAAAGTGACTAATTCCAGGAAATTAAGCAGCATTGAGGACAAAAACTATTGGAGTTACCATTTTTTTTGTCCAGTACCATCATACTTTATGTTAACAAAAAATCTTTTACATGAAGGTTGGCTAGAGATTTATTGTAAAAACACTAGCCCTACTTAGTTCATAATGAGAATGCTGCAATCTTTTTTCATTCTATGTATTTTTATTATTATGTCCGTATGAGATGAAAATTTCACGTACGATTCTAAAACAGATATTCTTTGAACTAAATGACGATTGTAATGAATGTTAGCTCAATCTGAAGGAAATTATATGGAAGCTTTACACAATTATTATGAAGCTAAGCGACCGGAAATTGATCCCTATGATCGAAGATATACTTTATAACATAGGCCTTATCCACACAAGTAATGGAGAACATACTAAAGCCAAGGATGGTAATGGGGCGGATCAGGACGGGTTTTTCACTACCCATCCCCCGCCCCGCACACTTACATATTGCCCCCTGCGGGTTTTTTTTTATTTTTCTATTTTATTTTTCCATATCCCCAAACCCGCAAGGAATTTTAATACCCACCCCGCCCGGAAATCATTCTATTGAGTGACTTTCCCGTACCTGTACCCAAACCCGAACATAATTTTGGATGCTTCTTGATTTCAAATTTTATTAAAAAAATCTTATATATTATAAAAATAATAACCTTTCACTTTCATACTTATACTTTAGAGTAAATTATCTAGGTTATGATTAAAAATGAAGATAAAATACAGCTCCAATCATTTTTCCTTCAAAATTCTTTTGTAATCTTTATCATAAAAAAGTCGCTAGGTTATGATTAAAAATGAAGTAAAAGATAAAATCAAAATATATTCCAAAAGCAAGAATTATTCCTGATGAAATAATATAAAAAATGAAGCCATATTCATGTTCATTGTTCAAGTAAAAATGCTATATTCATCACACAAATGAGTTCTATTGTAGCTTTAGGATCTGGACCCTAGATGCAGAAATGCTTAAGTCATGAAATTATTTCAGAAAGTCCTACACAACAACACTACAAACACACATCCTGAACATATTATAAATTCCTTTTTAGAAAAGGACAAACAAGGTACTCCACAAACGCATATCACAATTTCAGTAGAGTGCAAACTAAATTAAATCTCACATGCAAGATAGGAAACAACACCAAAGAGAACTGAAAGTGAAATGATGAAGCTATTATTTGGTGGGATCAACTTGTGTTCATTACCATAACTACTCTGAGGAGAAAAAAAAAGGTAAAACATGTTGCCATTGAATTTACTGACTATGCTATTGTTTGGTGGGATCATGAGGACATAAAGGCCAATTTCAAGTTGGGAGGACATAAAGGCCGTCATGAGGAAACGATTTATTCCACAACATTATTATAGAGAATTATATAATAGATTGCAAAGTCTCTTGCAAGGCTTTAAGAGTGTGGAGGAATACAATAAGGAGATTGGAGATCATGATGATTAGAGCAAATGTGGAAGATCGTGAAGTGACATTGGCAAGGTTTTTGCATGGTCTAAAACATGATATAGCTAATGTGGTGAAGCTTCAACATTATGTGGAGATTGAAGACATGATGCACATGGCCTTGAAAGTTAAAAAACAATTGAAGACTAGAGGAGCCAAATCTAATTCAGATTCAACTTTCTCATGGAAATAGAATTGGAAGAGGGATGACAAGGCTACTTCTAAGCCTAAATTTGAGACTTATAAAGATCAAAGGGTGGAGAGCAGCAACAAAACTCAAGGAAAAGCCCTTCCTCAATGATATGAATCCAAATACCATACTGAAGGGAAACGTTCACAATTTCATATCACTACAGTTGAGATCCATTTTTTTCTTATGATCTGGTGGAAAAAGCCAAATTGACATGAAATATGACTTGAAAATATGTCTTATCTTTCACTAGAAGCAAGAATCACGTTATTTGGATGATCCTAACCTATGATATGGTCGAATTACTCAACCTATATAGCATATTGGTCCATGAAGCATTAAAGGAAAGAGGCGCTTAATTGAATTTCAAATCAGATTGCTTATATTGTTTTAGGAAACATTTATTTTTTGATTTAGGCATTTTGATTATTAGGAAATTTTTCATTTTGGTTGTTAGGAAAGCTTCCATTTTAATTATTAGAAAAGTTTCCATTTTGATTATTAGGAAAGTTTCTATTTTGCTTATTTTTCTGATCTAGTCTAATTCCCTATGCATATGGGAATTAGGGTTTTATTTTTGCCTATAAGTACTACGTGTGGTGTATGGTGAACATATACATGAATTCTGAATTTTATTTGTGAGCAATTCACTTCTTAGTTCTTCTGAGAACTTGTAAACTTATCACTCACTTTCTTCCCTTTTCTTGAGTATGGCGTCTAACTTCTTTTTTTATACCAAGGTTCGTACTTCTATTAAAATATTAGGTCAAGGTCTTTTAAAACCTAAATTTAGATTTTCTGGGTTATTTTTTTTTTTTCCATAATTTGGGTCTGGTATCTAGATTCATATCACTCAACAAAAGACACAAAGGATTTTAAGTGTTTGGGAATGGGGCTCATTGCACCTCAACATCCAAACAATAGAATAATGGTTTTGAAGGATAACAGTGAGATTGAATCTGATGTGCCTAAAAAGATGACACAATCTGTACCACAAGGAAAATAAAGAGAAGAAACCAATTCAACTAAATTGATAAGCCTATGGCGGCACAATCAAGCTAAGATGGGTGGAATTCGCCACACCCCATATTAGAGAATGGAATGGTAGTGATAAGAATTCTGAGATTTTCTCGCCACACTAACACAATTGTTAGATAAGAGAAGATAGATGTGCACAGAGCAATCTAAAATATAATTCATTCAAATCTGATTATCTTGCCACAAGGGGGCAAGTTCCCTTTTATAGATAACAAAAACCAGCTAGCTGCCTCATTAATGCATCCACAGCCACCTCATTAGTAAACCTACAACAACTATAGTCAACATACAGCCACCTCATTAATGAGCCTACAACAATTATAGCCTCCCTACAGCCACCTCATTAACGAGCCTACAACAACTATAGCCAACCTACAGCCACCTCATTAATGAGCCTAACCTATAACAACTACAGCCACCCTATAGCCGCCTCATTAATGCAACAACAACAACTACAACCACTTGGAAAGCTAAATGACAATACAGCAACTCTAAAAACATTAAATTACATCAGATTTTATATCCCAAAAAGTCATGCACGAAAATTATTAAAACAATAAGAAAAATCTGTAGTTCTTTTATTCTTCAAAGTCCAAGCTTCTAATTTGGCCCAGCCTATTATTGCACACAAGTAAAGAAACCCAAGTCAATCCCATTTGATGCTTCTTGGCCCTTGAACGTGTTATTGGCCCATTATTAGATTCAGCCGCTTGTTCTTCAAGGACAGCCTTCGTGATGACATCATCTTCCCCCGGTTGACAAGGATTTGCCCTCAAATCCAGCTCCATGTTATCTTCCAAATAAGAGGTTATGTCCCTTACATTGAATGTTGCTGAAACACCATAATCTCCTGGGAGATCAATTTATACGCATTGTCATTTACCTTTTCTAGTACTCGAAAAGGACCATCAGCTCGTGGCATAAGTTTAGACTTCCTTTTGTTTGGAAATCTCTCTTTGCGTAGGTGAATCCAAACAAGATCTCCTGGGCTAAATTGAATATGCTTTCTCCTCTTGTCTACTGACTTTTTATAGGCAGCATTCTTCTTCTCAATTTGCTCTTTTACTGCTTCATGCTTTTTCTTCATGAATTCAGCTTTACTTTTGCCATCCAAGCTAAGTTTTTCATTAATTGGAAGAGGTGCCAAATCTGCTGGTGTGTTAGGATTAAATCCATACACAACCTCAAATGGAGATTTCTTTGTAGTACTATGAACACTTCGATTATAAGCAAATTCAACATGCGGCAAGTGCTCATCCCAATTCTTCAAGTTTTTACTAACAACACTTCTAAGCAAAGTGGAAAGAGATCTATTTACCACTTCGGTTTGCCCATCAGTTTGAGGATGACAGGTTGTCCTAAATAGCAGCTTTGTTCCAAGCTTCATCCATAATGTCTTCCAAAAATAGCTCAAGAATTTGGCATCACGATCAGAAACAATACTCCTTGGAATGCCATGCAATCTCACAACTTCCTTGAAGAATAAATCAGCAATATGAGAAGCATCATCAGTTTTGTGACATAAAATAAAATGAGACATTTTGGAGAATCTATCAACAACCACCATAACTGAATCTTTTCCCCTTTGTGTTCTGGGTAACCCAAGCACAAAATCCATGCTTAGATCCATCCATGGTTGATCTGGAACAGGCAATGGCATGTACAAGCCATGTGCAGTCTCATTGCTCTTCGCTTTCTTACAAGCAACACATCTTTCTACAATCCAATGCACATCCTTCATCATATTTGGCAAATAGAAATGCTCTTTCAACATTTCACATGTCTTCTTTTCACCAAAATGTCCAGCTAGCCCACCTGCATCTGATTCTCTAACAAGCAATTGATGTGATCATGAAGGCTGTCCTTGAAGAACAAGAGGTTGAATCTATACTGATGTGATCATGAAGGCTGTCCTTGAAGAACAAGAGGTTGAATCTATACATGGGCCAATAACACGTTCAAGGGCCAAGAAGCATCAAATGGGATTGACTTGGGTTTCTTTACTTGTGTGCAATGATGGGCTGGGCCAATTTAGAAGCTTGGACTTTGAAGATTAAAATAACTACAGATTTTTCTTATTGTTTTAATAATTTTCGTGCATGACTTTTTGGGATATAAAATCTGATGTAATTTAATGTTTTCAGAGTTGTTGTATTGTCTTTTAGCTTTCCAAGTGGTTGTAGTTGTTGTTGTTGCATTAATGAGGTGGTTATAGGGTGGCTATAGTTGGTATAGGCTAGGTGGCTGTATGTTGACTATAGTTGTAGGCTCATTAATGAGGTGGCTATAGGGAGGCTGTAGTTGTTGTAGAGGTGGCTATAGGTTGACTATAGTTGTTGTAGGCTCATTAATGAGGTGGCTTTGGTTGCATTAATGAGGCAGCTGATTTTTGTTATCTATAAAAGGGAACTTGCCCCCTTGTGGCAAGATAATCAGATTTGAGTGAATTATATTTCAGATTGCTTTGTGCACATCTATCTTCTCTTATCTAACAATTGTGTTAGTGTGGCGAGAAAATCTCAGAGTTCTTATCACTCCCATTCCGTTCTCTAATCTGGGGTGTGGCGAATTCTACCCATCTTAGCTTGATTGTGGCGCCATAGGCTTATCAATTTAGTTGAGTTGGTTTTCTTCTCTTTATTTTCTTGTGGTACAGATTGTGTCCTCTTTTAGGCACATCATATTGGTATCAGAGCGGTGGTTTCGTGTGGGAAAACTCTTGTAACTTGAGAGTAGAACACTTATAGAGAGAGATCATGTCTGGAGAAAACAGTTCTGAACCTCCAATTCCAATGGGGCTTACTTTAG
Source organism: Biancaea sappan (assembly GCA_037074585.1). NCBI lineage: Eukaryota > Viridiplantae > Streptophyta > Magnoliopsida > Fabales > Fabaceae > Biancaea > Biancaea sappan. The sequence goes on along the minus strand of CM073491.1, from coordinate 40,073,997 downwards.
AGCAAGCTCAAATTCTGAAGTTGGAAAGGTCTCACAGTCAAATGGAGAGATCTCAACAACAAATGATGGAGCAGTTGAATCGTTTGGTAGAACAAATGGAGAGGCTAAACCATCAACCAAGGCGTCGGCAGCGAAGAAATAGAAATGAAGAGCAATCGGACCAAGAAAGCAATACAGAAGATGAAAGGTCTCCAAGGCCAAGGAGGCAACAAAGAGAGCAAGAATTGAAGATTAAGATGAAGGTCCCTACTTTCAAGGGAAGTAGCTCTCCAGAGGAATTTTTGGAGTGGGTGCAGCGTGTAGAGAAGGTCTTTGAGTGCCATGAGTACTCGGAGGCAACCAAATGTCGTCTTGCAGCCCTTGAATTCACAGATTACGCCAATTTATGGTGGGAGAATTTGAAGAACCAACGGAGGAGAGATGGTGAGGAAGAAGTCAGAAATTGGAGGCTAATGAAGAGACTTATGCAAAGAAGATTTGTGCCAGAATATTACAAGCAAGAGCTCTTCTTCAAATTTCAGTCTTTGAGACAAGGAGGTATGTGTGTAGAAGACTATGTGAAAGAGTTTGAGATGCTAATGATTCGATGTGAACTGAATGAACCTCAAGAGCAAACAATTGCAAGGTTCATTGGTGGTTTGCATAGGGAGATTGGTGATTTGGTGGAACTACAAAATTATGTAACCTTAGAGGATGTTATTAAACTTGCAATCAAGGTGGAGAGACAAAGGAAGAGAGTTTCTAGTAAGCAAATGTCACAGCCAGCTAGAAACAAAATCACAAATTTCTCTACAACACCATCATGTGTTGCATCTAAAGGAGAAGAAAGAAAGGTGGAGAAGAGGGAGTCTTCAAAACTTCCATCAAGTTCATCAAAAGGGAAAGAAAAGGGAGCTGATTCAGAACCTCCTAAAAGGAGTAGAGATGTAAAGTGCTTCAAATGTCTTGGTCATGGGCATTACGCATCTGAATGTCCAAACCGTAGGGTAATGACTATCCAAGACACGCATGGAGAAGTGGTAAGCGAAGATGAGGCAGCCATTGAAGGAGTTATGGAAGAATGTTCTGATAAGGAAAACATGGAGTATGCTGATGAGGGAGAACTCCTTGTCATAAGGCGTGCTCTAAATTTGCAAGCTAAGCCTAGTGATGAGCAAAGGGAGAACATTTTTCACACAAGGTGTACTGTTGAAAAGAAGGTTTGTGGTGTAATTATAGATGGAGGGAGCTGCACAAATGTGGGTTCTACTACTTTGGTGGAGAAGTTGAATTTAGCCACAACTGAACACCCTCATCCTTACAAATTGCAGTGGCTAAATGAAGATGGAGTTATGAGAGTCACTAAACAGGTTGTTGTGCCATTTTCTATTGGGAAAAAAAATCAAAGATAAGGTACTATGTGATGTTGTTCCAATGAGTGCTAGTCATTTGCTCTTGGGAAGACCATGGCAGTATGATAGAAGAGCTTTGCATGATGGGTTTAAAAACACATATTCCTTTGAGAAAGATGGAAGGAAGATTGTGTTAGCACCATTGAGTCCTCAACAAGTGAAGAGGCATCAACAAGAAGCTGAAAGAAAGGGTAATTTACTTGCCAACAAAGGAGATATTGAGAGAGCTTTATCCAGCTCTAATTTAGTTCTTTTATTGCATTTGAAGGAGATAGTACCAGAAATTGTGGGATCACTTCCACCACAAATTCAAAGGCTCTTGGAAGAATTTCGTGATGTATTTCCAGAAGAATTACCAAAGGAATTACCACCAATTCGTGGTATTGAGCACCAAATTGATCTTGTACCAGGAGCTGCCTTACCAAATAGGCCAGCTTATAGAATGAATCCGGAGGAGGCAAAGGAGTTGCAACGTCAAGTAAATGAGTTGCTGGAAAGAGGATATGTGCAGGAGTCCATGAGTCCTTGTTCAGTACCGGCTTTATTGGTGCCAAAGAAAGATGGGACCATGAGGATGTGTGTGGATAGCAGAGCAATTAACAAGATTACAGTCAAGTATCGTTATCCCATTCCAAGGTTAGATGACATGCTTGATGAATTACATGGCTCCAAAGTGTTTTCAAAGATAGACTTGAAGAGTGGTTATCACCAAATTCGTATGAAGGAAGGAGATGAATGGAAGACAGCCTTTAAGACAAAACATGGGCTGTATGAATGGAAGGTCATGCCATTTGGATTATCCAATGCCCCAAGCACCTTTATGAGGCTAATGAACCATGTGCTTCGGAAATTTATAGGTATGTTTGTTGTCGTTTATTTTGATGACATTTTGGTTTATAGTAAAAATTCTGAAGAGCATGAAGAGCATTTGTGGCAAGTATTTGAAGTATTACGAGAACAAAAGCTATTTGGCAATTTCAAGAAGTGCCAATTCTGTCAAGACCAAGTTATTTTCCTTGGTTATGTTGTCTCTCAACATGGGGTGCACGTGGATGAGGAGAAAATAAAAGCAATCAAGGAGTGGCCAATTCCTAAAAGTATTTCTGAGGTACGAAGTTTTCATGGCCTTGCTTCTTTTTATAGACGATTTGTGAAGAATTTTAGCACTATTCTTGCACCATTAACTGCATGCATCAAGAAAAATTGTGAGTTTAAATGGACCGAAGCTACACAGAAAAGTTTTGACTTAATCAAGGAGAAATTGTGTTCAGCACCTATTCTAGCTCTTCCAGATTTTTCAAAGGTATTTGAGATTGAATGTGATGCATCTGGAGTAGGGATTGGAGCTGTCTTAATGCAAGATAAGTGTCCCATTGCTTATTTTAGTGAGAAGCTTGGTGGAGCAAGTCTGAATTACTCAATCTATGATAAAGAGTTCTTTGCACTAATTCGAGCTCTTGAGACATGGCAGCATTATTTATTACCAAAGGAGTTCATCATTCACACCGATCATGAGTCCCTAAAGCATTTGAAGGGGCAAGGGAAGCTGAATAGAAGACATGCCAAATGGGTGGAGTATTTGGAAGCTTTCCCCTATGTAATCAAATACAAAAAGGGAGAGACGAATGTTGTGGCTGATGCATTATCTCGGAGGTATGCTTTGATTTCTCTTTTGAACACTAAACTGTTGGGCTTTGAACTTATTAAGGAGCAATACTTGCTTGATCCTATGCTGGCTAAACTCTATTCAGCTTGTGAGAAAATGGCCATTAAAGGGTTTTATAGGCATGATGGTTATATGTTCAGATTTGGGAAACTTGTGATTCCTACTTGTTCTATTAGGGAATTGCTTGTTAGAGAATCACATGCAGGTGGGCTGGCTGGACATTTTGGTGAAAAGAAGACATTTGAAATGTTGAAAGAGCATTTCTATTGGCCAAATATGATGAAGGATGTGCATCGGATTGTAGAAAGATGTGTTGCTTGCAAGAAAGCAAAGAGCAATGAGGCTGCACATGGCTTGTACATGCCATTGACTGTTCCAGATCAACCATGGATGGATCTAAGCATGGATTTTGTGCTTGGATTACCGAGAACAAAAAGGGGGAAAGATTCAGTTATGGTGGTTGTTGATAGATTCTCAAAAATGTCTCATTTTATTTCATGTCACAAAACTGATGATGCTTCTCATATTGCTGATTTATTCTTCAAAGAAGTTGTGAGATTGCATGGCATTCCAAAGAGTATTGTTTCTGATCGTGATGCCAAATTCTTGAGCTATTTTTGGAAGACATTATGGATGAAGCTTGGAACAAAGCTGCTATTTAGCACAACCTGTCATCCTCAAACTGATGGGCAAACTGAAGTGGTAAATAGATCTCTTTCCTCTTTGCTTAGAAGTGTTATCAGTAAAAACTTGAAGAATTGGGATGAGTACTTGCCGCATGTTGAATTTGCTTATAATCGGAGTGTTCATAGTACTACAAAGAAATCTCCATTTGAGGTTGTGTATGGATTTAATCCTAATACACCAGCAGATTTGGCACCTCTTCCAATTAATGAAAAACTTAGCTTGGATGGCAAAAGTAAAGCTGAATTCATGAAGAAAATGCATGAGGCAGTAAAGAAGCAAATTGAGACGAAGAATGCTGCCTGATGTGAACCCAACAATTACATTGGATGATCAAGAAGTAGATCCATTGTATATTACAAGTGGGCCAATTACACGAGCTCGGGCTAAAACAATAAAAGAGACATTAAATGGGCTCGTTCAAGAATGGATGAAGCAAATTCCATTTGAATGTATGTTAAATAATGATCAAAATGTGCTCAACATCATTTGGGCTGAAAATGGAGTTGCTAAAGGGATTTTGGGCCAGAACACTACAAATTAAAGAGATTGGTCCAAGAGATAAACATGGACCAATAGAATTTGGGCTCAATTATATCCATTTGAGTTGAAATTCATGTTTTGTAATTTTCTTTTATTTTTGTACGAATTTTAACTTCTAGATGGTCTTTAGTCAATTATGAATCATGTGCATTAAATGCACAATGTTTCAAAGTCAAGATAGGTGGATATTTATTTTCAAAATGCATTAAAAGCATTGTATCCAAAGTCAAGATAGGTGGGCATTTATTTTCATGTGCATTAAATGTATGTATCTTCAAGTCAAGATAGGTGGGCACCTTTGTCTCTCCATCCTATCTATAAATACCCCCCGAAGCTTACTGTAATAATCAGATTTGAGTTTATGAAAACTTGCATTCAAGTGTTTTCTCTCATTGTGTGAGAATTTATCTTTCTTTCTTTGCTCTTGTGAAATCTTGCTTTGTCAATCTTCTTTATAAGATTGGTGATTCAAATTCACAAAAGCCCCCAATTTGTGCTTCAACCCAAGTGCGTTGTTGTGTGGATTGGTTCAATTCGTGTTCGTGGTTGAACAAGCGTTCTAAATAGTAGGTCACGTTCTATATAACGTTGGTTGACTATTTGCACTTGTTAGGTCATTAAACCACTCTAATTCCTTCTTCAATTCCGGAGTGTGTTGTTCTTATTTTTCTTTTGATAAGTCTTGAATTCATTTATCGCCTACGCCGTGAAGATCAGGCAACCCTAAGGATTTTTCCTATCATTTGGTATCAGAGCATTTTGGTTGACACGGTAGGCCTTCTTTATTTTCACCTTTTTTTGAGAAAAATATATTATTGTTCCTTTGTTGTTCCTTCCCTTTTCTTCAATTTCCAATTTGCCTAGATATCAATTTTTTCCTTTCACTGTGCAAGATTTCATTGTCCTTGAGAAGGTCATATATTGTTTTGTTGCTCCTATCTATTCTGCACATCATATTGAAAAAAAAAAAAACGAAAAAAAAAAATTCGAAAAAAAAAAAATTGTTCAAATAGTGCATCTTCTTGCCCTCAAAGTAGTTGATTCCCTTTTCATTTAACAAAAAAATCTTATCTTGCACTTGTAACAAAATTTCTTTCTATTGAATCCATAAAGCTTTCTTTAACTGTGACCTTGTTCAACTATTCCCATACTTTGACAATCTACTTTCATGTGCTTGGTTGAAGTTGAGAAATTGGCAATTATTGAATCACACAACAAGGACTTAGATTGAATAAGAGCTTTGGAAGATATTGAGGGATTTAAGAGTTAGTGAGATTATTAAGAGTGGAGTGCAAATACTGAGTTGAGAAGAAGAGTGAAACACTAAGCATTTTGTGAGATCCTATATTCTGTTATTATTATTATTTTTTTTTTTTACACTAACATGGCAGGGAACCAAGATGAAGAAATTTCTCAAGCACAACTAGCTCCTATCCAAATGCAAGCATTGATGAGTCATCTTGAAAGGATGTTTGACAGAAAGCTAGAAGGAGTTCTTGAGCGTTTAGATAACATGGAGAAGCAAACCGCTACACTACCAGCCTCTCCAAACAACCGAAGACGAAATGAGCAGCCTTATAGAGTTGCGGAGAGTCCAGTTGAGGATGATGAATCTGGTGGATATCAACCAAGAAGGAGGAGATTTAATCGAGAAGAACCTAGGAGGCCTAGAGTTAGAGAAGAAGACCTTGGTGGAATCAAAGTAAAAGTCCCTTCCTTTCAAGGCAAAAGTGATCCCGAGGAGTACTTAGAATGGGAAATGCGTGTTGAGCAAATTTTCTCATGCCATAACTACTCCGAAGGTAAAAAGGTGAAACTTGCTGCTATTGAATTTACTGATTATGCTCTTGTTTGGTGGGACCAGATGCAAAAAGAAAGAGCTCGTTATGGAGAGTATCCCATTTCCACTTGGGAAGAAATGAAGACAATTATGAGAAAGAGGTTCATCCCATCATATTACCATAGAGAGCTTCATAACAAGTTGCAACGTCTCATACAAGGAACAAAGGGTGTAGATGAGTATCATAAGGAGATGGAGGTTGCCATGATAAGAGCCAACATTGTGGAGGATAGAGAAGCAACAATGGCTCGCTTCTTACATGGACTCAATCGTGACATAGCTGATATCGTGGAGATGTATCATTATGTAGAGCTTCAAGAGATGGTACATCAAGCCATCAAAGTTGAGCAACAACTCAAGAGGAAGAATACTGCAAGAAAATGCTACAATTCAAATTCTTTTAACTCTTGGAAGCACAATTCGAAGAAAGACAACCCTTCTACTTCAAATTCCAAGGAAGTTGATTCAAAGAAAATTGAAAAGCTAGCTGTTCCAAAGAAAACTCAAGTTGAGCCTAATTCTTCAAGGAGCCGTGACATAAGGTGTTTTAAGTGCCAAGGAAGAGGTCACATCGCTAGTGAGTGCCCAAACAAACGCACCATGATCGTCAATAACAATGGAGATTGGGAGACTGAAGAAGATAGCACAGAGGAGGAAGAAGAATCAAATGATGAGGGAGAATGTGCAATGGAAGGAGAGCTTCTTGTGACTAGAAGAGCACTTAGCATCCAGGTGATGGAAGAGAATAATCAAAGAGAAAACTTGTTCCACACACGTTGCTTAATTCAGGACAAGGTATGTAGTGTGATCATAGATGGTGGAAGTTGTAGCAATGTGGCAAGTGTTGAGCTTGTTGAAAAATTGAGCTTACCAACAGTCAAGCATAACCGTCCATACAGACTTCAATGGCTCAATGAATGTGGGGAACTGAAGGTGACTAAACAGGTGAAAGTACTCTTTTCTATTGGCAAATATAGAGATGAAGTCTTATGTGATATTGTACCCATGAAAGCATGTCATCTCTTGTTAGGTAGGCCTTGGCAGTATGATAGGCATGTCACTCATGATGGATTCTTAAATCGTTATTCTTTTGTACTTAGAGGGAACCCTATAACCCTCCTCCCTATGTCACCGAAGCAAATCTTAGAAGATCAAATAAAGAGAGAAAAGAAAAGAGTGAGTGAGTGCAGCCAAGTGAGCAAAAAAGAAGAGAATAAAAATGAGAGTGAAAAGATTCAAAAAGAGTCAAGTACTGAAGAAAAAGAGAGTGTGTTGAAAAAGAAGAAAGATAGAAAAGAAAATCAAAAAGGAAAAAGAGAGAACATGGATGTTGGAGGAAAAGGTTTACTTGTGGCAAAAAATAGTGACCTTAAACAAGCTTTATTTTCTCAACAAAACCTCCTAGTACTTGTTTACAAAGAGGCTATGTTGAATAATAAAGACTTAACCTCTACTTTGCCTAGTGTTGTTTTGTCTCTCTTGCAGGAATATGAGGATATTTTTTCCGATGAAGTACCACCCGGATTGCCACCAATTAGAGGGATAGAACATCAAATTGATTTCATTCCTGGAGCATCATTGCCTAACCGACCAGCATACCGCACCAATCCTGAAGAGACTAAGGAGATTCAAAAACAAGTCCAAGAATTGTTAGACAAAGGATATGTGAGAGAAAGCCTTAGTCCTTGTGCAGTTCCAGTGTTGCTCGTACCTAAGAAGGATGGCACATGGAGGATGTGTATTGACTGTAGAGCCATTAACAACATAACGGTAAGATATCGCCATCCTATTCCTAGGTTAGATGATATGCTTGATGAATTGACTGGTTCTACTATCTTTTCTAAAATTGACTTAAAAAGTGGCTACCATCAAATTAGAATGAAAGAAGGAGATGAATGGAAAACAGCATTCAAGACTAAACATGGACTTTATGAATGGTTGGTTATGCCTTTTGGTTTAACTAATGCACCTAGTACATTCATGAGGTTAATGAATCATGTCTTGAGAGCTTACATTGGGAAATTTGTGGTAGTTTATTTTGATGACATTCTTGTGTATAGCAAAACCTTAGATGAACATGTGGATCACATTAGAAAAGTTCTAGAGGTTCTTAAAAAGGAAAGATTGTTTGGTAATTTGAAGAAATGTGATTTTTGCACAAACAAAATTGTTTTTCTTGGCTATGTTGTTAGTAGTAAAGGTATAGGGGTTGATGAAGAAAAGGTCCAAGCAATTCAAGAATGGCCAACTCCAACCACCGTTGGACAGGTAAGGAGTTTCCATGGACTTGCAAGCTTTTATCGGAGGTTCGTGAAGGACTTTAGCACTCTAGCAGCACCATTAAATGAACTGACCAAGAAGAATGTCCCCTTCAAATGGGAAGATGTTCAAGAGAAAGCCTTCAAAACCCTTAAGGAGAAGCTCACGAATGCACCTTTACTAGCCCTTCCTGATTTTGGTAAGACTTTTGAGATTGAATGTGATGCTAGTGGAATTGGCATAGGCGGTGTACTCATGCAAGAAGGTAAGCCCATTGCATATTTCAGTGAAAAGCTAAGTGGACCAACTCTTAACTATCCTACATATGATAAAGAATTATATGCATTAGTTAGAGTGCTGGAAACTTGGCAACATTATTTGTGGCCTAAAGAATTTGTAATTCATTCTGATCATGAGGCTTTAAAGCATATTAGGAGCCAAAGCAAGTTGAATCGAAGGCATGCCAAATGGATTGAGTTCATTGAATCATTTCCATATGTGATTAAGTACAAGAAAGGTAAAGCAAATATTGTTGCTGATGCTTTATCATGGAGGTATGTTCTTCTTTCCATGTTAGATGCTAAAATTCTGGGTTTTGAATTCATTAAAGAATTGTATGCTACTGATGTTGATTTTGGAGTAGCATTTCATCATTGCAAGCCAAACACTAGTTGGAATAAATTTTTCTTGCATGAAGGATTCCTATTTTATATTGACAAACTTTGCATTCCTAACTGTTCTTTGCGTGTGCTTTTGTTGAAAGAGGCGCATTCTGGTGGCCTTATGGGTCATTTTGGCATTGCCAAGACCTTTAGTGTTTTGAATGTACACTTTTATTGGCCTAGAATGCGTAGAGATGTTGAGAAATTTGTGGGAAGATGCATTGTATGTCATAAGGCAAAATCTAAATTAAATCCCCATGGATTGTATACTCCCCTCCCAATTCCTAATGTACCTTGGGAAGATATTTCAATGGATTTTATTGTGGGATTACCTAGATCTAAGATGGGGAGAGATTCAATCTTTGTTATTGTTGATAGATTTTCTAAAATGGCACATTTCATTCCTTGTCACAAAGTTGATGACGCTTCTAACATTGCTAATTTATTCTTTAGGGAAGTTGTGAGACTACATGGGATGCCAAGAACGATTGTGTCTGATCGGGATACTAAATTTTTAAGCTATTTTTGGAAGACATTGTGGAGCAAGCTTGGAACCAAATTGTTATTTTCTACTACATGCCATCCACAAACTGATGGACAAACCGAGGTTGTGAACAGGACACTTTCCTCATTGTTGAGAACAATCATCAAGAAAAATTTGAAGAGTTGGGAGGAATGTCTTCCACATGTCGAATTTGCTTACAATAGGGCCATTCATTCCACTACTAAATTTTCGCCATTTGAAATTGTTTATGGATTTAATCCTCTTACACCTATTGACTTGATTCCTTTACCTTTGCAGGAAAGAGCCAATATGGAAGGTAAAAAGCGTGCTGAATTTGTCAAGCAAATTCATGAGAAGATATTGAAGAGTCGAGGACGACTCCTTTTCAAGAAGGGGAGGATGATGTGAACCCAACAATTACATTGGATGATCAAGAAGTAGATCCATTGTATATTACAAGTGGGCCAATTACACGAGCTCGGGCTAAAACAATAAAAGAGACATTAAATGGGCTCGTTCAAGAATGGATGAAGCAAATTCCATTTGAATGTATGTTAAATAATGATCAAAATGTGCTCAACATCATTTGGGCTGAAAATGGAGTTGCTAAAGGGATTTTGGGCCAGAACACTACAAATTAAAGAGATTGGTCCAAGAGATAAACATGGACCAATAGAATTTGGGCTCAATTATATCCATTTGAGTTGAAATTCATGTTTTGTAATTTTCTTTTATTTTTGTACGAATTTTAACTTCTAGATGGTCTTTAGTCAATTATGAATCATGTGCATTAAATGCACAATGTTTCAAAGTCAAGATAGGTGGATATTTATTTTCAAAATGCATTAAAAGCATTGTATCCAAAGTCAAGATAGGTGGGCATTTATTTTCATGTGCATTAAATGTATGTATCTTCAAGTCAAGATAGGTGGGCACCTTTGTCTCTCCATCCTATCTATAAATACCCCCCGAAGCTTACTGTAATAATCAGATTTGAGTTTATGAAAACTTGCATTCAAGTGTTTTCTCTCATTGTGTGAGAATTTATCTTTCTTTCTTTGCTCTTGTGAAATCTTGCTTTGTCAATCTTCTTTATAAGATTGGTGATTCAAATTCACAAAAGCCCCCAATTTGTGCTTCAACCCAAGTGCGTTGTTGTGTGGATTGGTTCAATTCGTGTTCGTGGTTGAACAAGCGTTCTAAATAGTAGGTCACGTTCTATATAACGTTGGTTGACTATTTGCACTTGTTAGGTCATTAAACCACTCTAATTCCTTCTTCAATTCCGGAGTGTGTTGTTCTTATTTTTCTTTTGATAAGTCTTGAATTCATTTATCGCCTACGCCGTGAAGATCAGGCAACCCTAAGGATTTTCCTATCACTGCCTATAAAAAGTCAGTGGACAAGAAAAGAAAGCATGTTCAATTTAGCCCAGGAGATCTTGTTTGGATTCACCTACGCAAGGAGAGATTTCCAAACAAAAGGAAGTCTAAACTTATGCCACGAGCTGATGGTCCTTTTCGAGTACTAGCAAAGGTAAATGACAATGCGTATAAAATTGATCTCCCAGGAGATTATGGTGTTTCAGCAACATTCAATGTAAGGGACATAACCCCTTATTTGGAAGATAACATGGAGCTGGATTTGAGGGCAAATCCTTGTCAACCAGGGGAAGATGATGTGATCATGAAGGCTGTCCTTGAAGAACAAGAGGTTGAATCTATACATGGGCCAATAACACGTTCAAGGGCCAAGAAGCATCAAATGGGATTGACTTGGGTTTCTTTACTTGTGTGCAATGATGGGCTGGGCCAATTTAGAAGCTTGGACTTTGAAGATTAAAATAACTACAGATTTTTCTTATTGTTTTAATAATTTTCGTGCATGACTTTTTGGGATATAAAATCTGATGTAATTTAATGTTTTCAGAGTTGTTGTATTGTCTTTTAGCTTTCCAAGTGGTTGTAGTTGTTGTTGTTGCATTAATGAGGTGGTTATAGGGTGGCTATAGTTGGTATAGGCTAGGTGGCTGTATGTTGACTATAGTTGTAGGCTCATTAATGAGGTGGCTATAGGGAGGCTGTAGTTGTTGTAGAGGTGGCTATAGGTTGACTATAGTTGTTGTAGGCTCATTAATGAGGTGGCTTTGGTTGCATTAATGAGGCAGCTGATTTTTGTTATCTATAAAAGGGAACTTGCCCCCTTGTGGCAAGATAATCAGATTTGAGTGAATTATATTTCAGATTGCTTTGTGCACATCTATCTTCTCTTATCTAACAATTGTGTTAGTGTGGCGAGAAAATCTCAGAGTTCTTATCACTCCCATTCCGTTCTCTAATCTGGGGTGTGGCGAATTCTACCCATCTTAGCTTGATTGTGGCGCCATAGGCTTATCAATTTAGTTGAGTTGGTTTTCTTCTCTTTATTTTCTTGTGGTACAGATTGTGTCCTCTTTTAGGCACATCATATACATGGGCCAATAACACGTTCAAGGGCCAAGAAGCATCAAATGGGATTGACTTGGGTTTCTTTACTTGTGTGCAATGATGGGCTGGGCCAATTTAGAAGCTTGGACTTTGAAGATTAAAATAACTATAGATTTTTCTTATTGTTTTAATAATTTTCGTGCATGACTTTTTGGGATATAAAATCTGATGTAATTTAATGTTTTCAGAGTTGTTGTATTGTCTTTTAGCTTTCCAAGTGGTTGTAGTTGTTGTTGTTGCATTAATGAGGTGGTTATAGGGTGGCTATAGTTGGTATAGGCTAGGTGGCTGTATGTTGACTATAGTTGTAGGCTCATTAATGAGGTGGCTATAGGGAGGCTGTAGTTGTTGTAGAGGTGGCTATAGGTTGACTATAGTTGTTGTAGGCTCATTAATGAGGTGGCTTTGGTTGCATTAATGAGGCAGCTGGTTTTTGTTATCTATAAAAGGGAACTTGCCCCCTTGTGGCAAGATAATCATATTGGAATGAATTATATTTCAGATTGCTTTGTGCACATCTATCTTCTCTTATCTAACAATTGTGTTAGTGTGGCGAGAAAATCTCAGAATTCTTATCACTCCCATTCCGTTCTCTAATCTGGGGTGTGGCGAATTCTATCCATCTTAGCTTGATTGTGGCGCCATAGGCTTATCAATTTAGTTGAGTTGGTTTTCTTCTCTTTATTTTCCTTGTGGTACAGATTGTGTCCTCTTTTAGGCACATCATATTGGTATCAAAGCAGTGGTTTCGTGTGGGAAAACTCTTGTAACTTGAGAGTAGAACACTTATAGAGAGAGATCATGTCTGGAGAAAACAGTTCTGAACCTCCAATTCCAATGGGGCTTACTTTAGAGCAAGCTCAAATTCTGAAGTTGGAAAGGTCTCACAGTCAAATGGAGAGATCTCAACAACAAATGATGGAGCAGTTGAATCATTTGGTAGAACAAATGGAGAGGCTAAACCATCAACCAAGGCATCGGCAGCGAAGAAATAGAAATGAAGAGCAATCGGACCAAGAAAGCAATACAGAAGATGAAAGGTCTCCAAGGCCAAGGAGGCAACAAAGAGAGCAAGAATTGAAGATTAAGATGAAGGTCCCTACTTTCAAGGGAAGTAGCTCTCCAGAGGAATTTTTGGAGTGGGTGCAGCGTGTAGAGAAGGTCTTTGAGTGCCATGAGTACTCGGAGGCAACCAAATGTCGTCTTGCAGCCCTTGAATTCACAGATTATGCCAATTTATGGTGGGAGAATTTGAAGAACCTACGGAGGAGAGATGATGAGGAAGAAGTCAGAAATTGGAGGCTAATGAAGAGACTTATGCAAAGAAGATTTGTGCCAGAATATTACAAGCAAGAGCTCTTCTTCAAATTTCAATCCTTGAGACAAGGAGGTATGTGTGTAGAAGACTATGTGAAAGAGTTTGAGATGCTAATGATTCGATGTGAACTGAATGAACCTCAAGAGCAAACAAATGCAAGGTTCATTGGTGGTTTGCATAGGGAGATTGGTGATTTGGTGGAACTACAAAATTATGTAACCTTAGAGGATGTTATTAAACTTGCAATCAAGGTGGAGAGACAAAGGAAGAGAGTTTCTAGTAAGCAAATGTCACAGCCAGCTAGAAACAAAATCACAAATTTCTCTACAACACCATCATGGGTTGCATCTAAAGGAGAAGAACGAAAGGTGGAGAAGAGGGAGTCTTCAAAACTTCCATCAAGTTCATCAAAAGGGAAAGAAAAGGGAGCCGATTCAGAACCTCCTAAAAGGAGTAGAGATGTAAAGTGCTTCAAATGTCTTGGTCATGGGCATTACGCATCTGAATGTCCAAACCGTAGGGTAATGATTATCCAAGACACGCATGGAGAAGTGGTAAGCGAAGATGAGGCAGCCATTGAAGGAGTTATGGAAGAATGTTCTAATAAGGAAAACATGGAGTATGCTGATGAGGGAGAACTCCTTGTCATAAGGCGTGCTCTAAATTTGCAAGCTAAGCCTAGTGATGGGCAAAGGGAGAACATTTTTCACACAAGGTGTACTGTTGAAAAGAAGGTTTGTGGTGTAATTATAGATGGAGGGAGCTGCACAAATGTGGCTTCTACTACGTTGGTGGAGAAGTTGAATTTAGCAACAACTGAACACCCTCATCCTTACAAATTGCAGTGGCTAAATGAAGATGGAGTTGTGAGAGTCACTAAACAGGCTGTTGTGCCATTTTCTATTGGGAAAAATTACAAAGATAAGGTACTATGTGATGTTGTTCCAATGAGTGCTAGTCATTTGCTCTTGGGAAGACCATGGCAGTATGATAGAAGAGCTTTGCATGATGGGTTTAAAAACACATATTCCTTTGAGAAAGATGGAAGGAAGATTGTGTTAGCACCATTGAGTCCTCAACAAGTGAAGATACATCAACAGGAAGCTGAAAGGAAGGGTAATTTACTTGCCAACAAAGGAGACATTGAGAGAGCTTTATCCAGCTCTAATTTAGTTCTTTTATTGCATTTGAAGGAGATAGTACCAGAAATTGTGGGATCACTTCCACCACAAATTCAAAGGCTCTTGGAAGAATTTCGTGATGTATTTCCAGAAGAACTACCAAAGGAATTACCACCAATTCGTGGTATTGAGCACCAAATTGATCTTGTACCAGGAGCTGCCTTACCAAATAGGCCAGCTTATAGAATGAATCCGGAGGAGGCAAAGGAGCTGCAACGTCAAGTAAATGAGTTGCTGGAAAGAGGATATGTGCAGGAGTCCATGAGTCCTTGTTCAGTACCGGCCTTATTGGTGCCAAAGAAAGATGGGACCATGAGGATGTGTGTGGATAGCAGAGCAATTAACAAGATTACAGTCAAGTATCGTTATCCCATTCCAAGGTTAGATGACATACTTGATGAATTACATGGCTCCAAAGTGTTTTCAAAGATAGACTTGAAGAGTGGTTATCACCAAATTCGTATGAAGGAAGGAGATGAATGGAAGACAGCCTTTAAGACAAAACATGGGCTGTATGAATGGAAGGTCATGCCATTTGGATTATCCAATGCCCCAAGCACCTTTATGAGGCTAATGAACCATGTGCTTCGAAAATTTATAGGTATGTTTGTTGTCGTTTATTTTGATGACATTTTGGTTTATAGTAAAAATTCTGAAGAGCATGAAGAGCATTTGAGGCAAGTATTTGAAGTATTACGAGAACAAAAGCTATTTGGCAATTTCAAGAAGTGCCAATTCTGTCAAGACCAAGTTATTTTCCTTGGTTTTGTTGTCTGATGTGATCATGAAGGCTGTCCTTGAAGAACAAGAGGTTGAATCTATACATGGGCCACTAACACGTTCAAGGGCCAAGAAGCATCAAATGGGATTGACTTGGGTTTCTTTACTTGTGTGCAATGATGGGCTGGGCCAATTTAGAAGCTTGGACTTTGAAGATTAAAATAACTACAGATTTTTCTTATTGTTTTAATAATTTTCGTGCATGACTTTTTGGGATATAAAATCTGATGTAATTTAATGTTTTCAGAGTTGTTGTATTGTCTTTTAGCTTTCCAAGTGGTTGTAGTTGTTGTTGTTGCATTAATGAGGTGGTTATAGGGTGGCTATAGTTGGTATAGGCTAGGTGGCTGTATGTTGACTATAGTTGTAGGCTCATTAATGAGGTGGCTATAGGGAGGCTGTAGTTGTTGTAGAGGTGGCTATAGGTTGACTATAGTTGTTGTAGGCTCATTAATGAGGTGGCTTTGGTTGCATTAATGAGGCAGCTGATTTTTGTTATCTATAAAAGGGAACTTGCCCCCTTGTGGCAAGATAATCAGATTTGAGTGAATTATATTTCAGATTGCTTTGTGCACATCTATCTTCTCTTATCTAACAATTGTGTTAGTGTGGCGAGAAAATCTCAGAGTTCTTATCACTCCCATTCCGTTCTCTAATCTGGGGTGTGGCGAATTCTACCCATCTTAGCTTGATTGTGGCGCCATAGGCTTATCAATTTAGTTGAGTTGGTTTTCTTCTCTTTATTTTCTTGTGGTACAGATTGTGTCCTCTTTTAGGCACATCATATACATGGGCCAATAACACGTTCAAGGGCCAAGAAGCATCAAATGGGATTGACTTGGGTTTCTTTACTTGTGTGCAATGATGGGCTGGGCCAATTTAGAAGCTTGGACTTTGAAGATTAAAATAACTATAGATTTTTCTTATTGTTTTAATAATTTTCGTGCATGACTTTTTGGGATATAAAATCTGATGTAATTTAATGTTTTCAGAGTTGTTGTATTGTCTTTTAGCTTTCCAAGTGGTTGTAGTTGTTGTTGTTGCATTAATGAGGTGGTTATAGGGTGGCTATAGTTGGTATAGGCTAGGTGGCTGTATGTTGACTATAGTTGTAGGCTCATTAATGAGGTGGCTATAGGGAGGCTGTAGTTGTTGTAGAGGTGGCTATAGGTTGACTATAGTTGTTGTAGGCTCATTAATGAGGTGGCTTTGGTTGCATTAATGAGGCAGCTGGTTTTTGTTATCTATAAAAGGGAACTTGCCCCCTTGTGGCAAGATAATCATATTGGAATGAATTATATTTCAGATTGCTTTGTGCACATCTATCTTCTCTTATCTAACAATTGTGTTAGTGTGGCGAGAAAATCTCAGAATTCTTATCACTCCCATTCCGTTCTCTAATCTGGGGTGTGGCGAATTCTATCCATCTTAGCTTGATTGTGGCGCCATAGGCTTATCAATTTAGTTGAGTTGGTTTTCTTCTCTTTATTTTCCTTGTGGTACAGATTGTGTCCTCTTTTAGGCACATCATATTGGTATCAAAGCAGTGGTTTCGTGTGGGAAAACTCTTGTAACTTGAGAGTAGAACACTTATAGAGAGAGATCATGTCTGGAGAAAACAGTTCTGAACCTCCAATTCCAATGGGGCTTACTTTAGAGCAAGCTCAAATTCTGAAGTTGGAAAGGTCTCACAGTCAAATGGAGAGATCTCAACAACAAATGATGGAGCAGTTGAATCATTTGGTAGAACAAATGGAGAGGCTAAACCATCAACCAAGGCATCGGCAGCGAAGAAATAGAAATGAAGAGCAATCGGACCAAGAAAGCAATACAGAAGATGAAAGGTCTCCAAGGCCAAGGAGGCAACAAAGAGAGCAAGAATTGAAGATTAAGATGAAGGTCCCTACTTTCAAGGGAAGTAGCTCTCCAGAGGAATTTTTGGAGTGGGTGCAGCGTGTAGAGAAGGTCTTTGAGTGCCATGAGTACTCGGAGGCAACCAAATGTCGTCTTGCAGCCCTTGAATTCACAGATTATGCCAATTTATGGTGGGAGAATTTGAAGAACCTACGGAGGAGAGATGATGAGGAAGAAGTCAGAAATTGGAGGCTAATGAAGAGACTTATGCAAAGAAGATTTGTGCCAGAATATTACAAGCAAGAGCTCTTCTTCAAATTTCAATCCTTGAGACAAGGAGGTATGTGTGTAGAAGACTATGTGAAAGAGTTTGAGATGCTAATGATTCGATGTGAACTGAATGAACCTCAAGAGCAAACAAATGCAAGGTTCATTGGTGGTTTGCATAGGGAGATTGGTGATTTGGTGGAACTACAAAATTATGTAACCTTAGAGGATGTTATTAAACTTGCAATCAAGGTGGAGAGACAAAGGAAGAGAGTTTCTAGTAAGCAAATGTCACAGCCAGCTAGAAACAAAATCACAAATTTCTCTACAACACCATCATGGGTTGCATCTAAAGGAGAAGAACGAAAGGTGGAGAAGAGGGAGTCTTCAAAACTTCCATCAAGTTCATCAAAAGGGAAAGAAAAGGGAGCCGATTCAGAACCTCCTAAAAGGAGTAGAGATGTAAAGTGCTTCAAATGTCTTGGTCATGGGCATTACGCATCTGAATGTCCAAACCGTAGGGTAATGATTATCCAAGACACGCATGGAGAAGTGGTAAGCGAAGATGAGGCAGCCATTGAAGGAGTTATGGAAGAATGTTCTAATAAGGAAAACATGGAGTATGCTGATGAGGGAGAACTCCTTGTCATAAGGCGTGCTCTAAATTTGCAAGCTAAGCCTAGTGATGGGCAAAGGGAGAACATTTTTCACACAAGGTGTACTGTTGAAAAGAAGGTTTGTGGTGTAATTATAGATGGAGGGAGCTGCACAAATGTGGCTTCTACTACGTTGGTGGAGAAGTTGAATTTAGCAACAACTGAACACCCTCATCCTTACAAATTGCAGTGGCTAAATGAAGATGGAGTTGTGAGAGTCACTAAACAGGCTGTTGTGCCATTTTCTATTGGGAAAAATTACAAAGATAAGGTACTATGTGATGTTGTTCCAATGAGTGCTAGTCATTTGCTCTTGGGAAGACCATGGCAGTATGATAGAAGAGCTTTGCATGATGGGTTTAAAAACACATATTCCTTTGAGAAAGATGGAAGGAAGATTGTGTTAGCACCATTGAGTCCTCAACAAGTGAAGATACATCAACAGGAAGCTGAAAGGAAGGGTAATTTACTTGCCAACAAAGGAGACATTGAGAGAGCTTTATCCAGCTCTAATTTAGTTCTTTTATTGCATTTGAAGGAGATAGTACCAGAAATTGTGGGATCACTTCCACCACAAATTCAAAGGCTCTTGGAAGAATTTCGTGATGTATTTCCAGAAGAACTACCAAAGGAATTACCACCAATTCGTGGTATTGAGCACCAAATTGATCTTGTACCAGGAGCTGCCTTACCAAATAGGCCAGCTTATAGAATGAATCCGGAGGAGGCAAAGGAGCTGCAACGTCAAGTAAATGAGTTGCTGGAAAGAGGATATGTGCAGGAGTCCATGAGTCCTTGTTCAGTACCGGCCTTATTGGTGCCAAAGAAAGATGGGACCATGAGGATGTGTGTGGATAGCAGAGCAATTAACAAGATTACAGTCAAGTATCGTTATCCCATTCCAAGGTTAGATGACATACTTGATGAATTACATGGCTCCAAAGTGTTTTCAAAGATAGACTTGAAGAGTGGTTATCACCAAATTCGTATGAAGGAAGGAGATGAATGGAAGACAGCCTTTAAGACAAAACATGGGCTGTATGAATGGAAGGTCATGCCATTTGGATTATCCAATGCCCCAAGCACCTTTATGAGGCTAATGAACCATGTGCTTCGAAAATTTATAGGTATGTTTGTTGTCGTTTATTTTGATGACATTTTGGTTTATAGTAAAAATTCTGAAGAGCATGAAGAGCATTTGAGGCAAGTATTTGAAGTATTACGAGAACAAAAGCTATTTGGCAATTTCAAGAAGTGCCAATTCTGTCAAGACCAAGTTATTTTCCTTGGTTTTGTTGTCTGATGTGATCATGAAGGCTGTCCTTGAAGAACAAGAGGTTGAATCTATACATGGGCCACTAACACGTTCAAGGGCCAAGAAGCATCAAATGGGATTGACTTGGGTTTCTTTACTTGTGTGCAATGATGGGCTGGGCCAATTTAGAAGCTTGGACTTTGAAGATTAAAATAACTACAGATTTTTCTTATTGTTTTAATAATTTTCGTGCATGACTTTTTGGGATATAAAATCTGATGTAATTTAATGTTTTCAGAGTTGTTGTATTGTCTTTTAGCTTTCCAAGTGGTTGTAGTTGTTGTTGTTGCATTAATGAGGTGGCTATAGGGAGGCTGTAGTTGTTGTAGAGGTGGCTATAGGTTGACTATAGTTGTTGTAGGCTCATTAATGAGGTGGCTTTGGTTGCATTAATGAGGCAGCTGGTTTTTGTTATCTATAAAAGGGAACTTGCCCCCTTGTGGCAAGATAATCAGATTTGAGTGAATTATATTTCAGATTGTTTTGTGCACATCTATCTTCTCTTATCTAACAATTGTGTTAGTGTGGCGAGAAAATCTCAGAATTCTTATCATTCCCATTCCGTTCTCTAATCTGGGGTGTGGCGAATTCTACCCATCTTAGCTTGATTGTGGCGCCATAGGCTTATCAATTTAGTTGAGTTGGTTTTCTTCTCTTTATTTTCCTTGTGGTACAGATTGTGTCCTCTTTTAGGCACATCATATTGGTATCAGAGGGGTGGTTTCGTGTGGGAAAACTCTTGTAACTTGAGAGTAGAACACTTATAGAGAGAGATCATGTCTGGAGAAAACAGTTCTGAACCTCCAATTCCAATGGGGCTTACTTTAGAGCAAGCTCAAATTCTGAAGTTGGAAAGGTCTCACAGTCAAATGGAGAGATCTCAACAACAAATGATGGAGCAGTTGAATCGTTTGGTAGAACAAATGGAGAGGCTAAACCATCAACCAAGGCGTCGGCAGCGAAGAAATAGAAATGAAGAGCAATCGGACCAAGAAAGCAATACAGAAGATGAAAGGTCTCCAAGGCCAAGGAGGCAACAAAGAGAGCAAGAATTGAAGATTAAGATGAAGATCCCTACTTTCAAGGGAAATAGCTCCCCAGAGGAATTTTTGGAGTGGGTGCAGCGTGTAGAGAAGGTCTTTGAGTGCCATGAGTACTCGGAGGCAACCAAATGTCGTCTTGCAGCCCTTGAATTCACAGATTACGCCAATTTATGGTGGGAGAATTTGAAGAACTGATGTAATCAAGGATAACCCCATTGTAGCCCAAGAAAGGGAGAACACTTCAATTGGGCCTCTAACTCGTTCAAGGGTTAAAGAGCTTGGACTAATTGCAGCCCAAGAAAGGGAGAACACTTCAATTGGGCCTCTAACTCGTTCAAGGGCTAAAGGGCTTTGATTGGGCTTAACCACATTGTTGAAAGTGGAAGAAGTGTGAAAAGATTGCATGTGGGTTAGTTACATTTGTTGAATATAGTTGTAGTCTATTACCTATGCATTTCTTGTCTTTGACTTTTAGCTTCCTATACATTTATTGTCTTTGACATTTAGCCTACACTACTTGACTTTTAGTTGATGCATTTAATGCATTAGTTGGAGTCTTTTGTCTTTTTGTTTTAGAGACCCTCTATAAAAAGGGTCCTTGCCATATGTTGTAAACCATCTTTGAATCATATATGAGATATTGGCATTTTGCTTTCAAGAGGATTCTTGAGTTCTTTCTCTTATCTAACTTGTGTTAGTGGCGAGAGCAACTAGATTTCTTATCACTCACGTTCTTCTTTCTTGAGTGTGGCGAGATCAACCCATTTCTCTTAGTTGTGGCGCCCTTTGGCTTATCAATTGAGTGATTTGGTTTCATTTATTTGTTTCTTTCAACCTATCCAGAAAATCGATCAAGTGTTTTCCCTCCGAAAATCACATCATATTGGTATCAAAGCCACTTCAATTCAGGTTCTATTATTTGTTTTGTGTTTTGCCCCTTCGTGGAAAGCTTAATTTTATTGCATTTTATTCTGTGTTTTGCCACCTACATGGAAGGCTTAGTTTTCCTTATTTTGTATTCTGCCACCTATATGGAAGGCTTAGTTTTCCTTGTTTTGTAATCTGCCACCTACATGGAAGGCTAATTTTCTAGTCTGTTCATCTTTATCTTTATTTCTATTCTTGTGTTGTTCTATTTTATTCCAACTTTTTTATTTAAAAAAAAAAAAATTCATCGTTACTGTTCATTGTTCATCGTTACTGTTCATTGTTAATCCGAGTGTAAACACTTAGAGAGTGAACCTACCCTTCACCAAACTCAAACCAACAAATTACAAATCACTATGACAGGAGAAAATAGTTCTGAAGTTCCTTTTGGGCTTAGCCTACAACAAGCTCAAATTGTTGGCCTACAAAGAGGTCAAGAAGAAATGATGGAACAAATAGCTCAACTAACCATTCAAATGGCTAGATTTATGGAGCTACAACAACAACAACCAAGAAGAGGAGCTTATGTTGAACACCATAGAGAAGAATCTGAAGCTGAAGAAGGTGATCAACCTAGGCAAAGAAGGCAGCAGAGGGAACGTGATGCCAACATCAAAATGAAGATTCCTCCATTTAAGGGAACAAGTTCTCCTGAAGAATACTTGGAGTGGGTGCAACGAGTAGAGAAGATTTTTGAATATCAAGAATATTCAGAAGCTACCAAATGCCGTCTTGCAGCACTTGAATTCACTGATTATGCGAATCTATGGTGGGAAAATTTGAAGAATCAACGAAGAAGAGATGGAGAGGAGGAAGTTCGAAATTGGAGATTGATGAAAAGGCTCATGCAGAGGCGTTTTGTACCTGATTACTACAAGCAAGAGCTTTATTTTAAGCTTCAAAGCTTGAGGCAAGGAGGTATGTGTGTTGAAGATTATGCAAAGAATTTGAAACTTTGATGATTCGGTGCGAGCTGAATGAACCTCAAGAGCAAACCATAGCTCGATTTCTTGGTGGTTTGAACAGAGAAGTTGCTGACTTAGTAGAGTTGCAGAATTATGTCTTCTTAGAAGATGTAATTAAATTGGCAATTAAGGTGGAGAGACAGAAAAAGAGAGTTTATGGAAGAACCAATGGAGTGTCTAAACCATTGGGGAGTAAACCTTTCCAAACACTTTCCCAAACCTCAAACACTACCAAAGGGAGTAATAAGGAGATATGGAAGAAAGAGCCGAACAAATCTGAAAGTTCTAAGGGGAAGGATAAGAGAGAAGACAACCAGCCCTCTAAAAGAAGCCGAGACATTAAGTGCTTCAAGTGCTTGGGTCATGGCCATATAGCATCCGAATGTCCTAATAGAAGAGTGATGATCTTGAAGAAGAAACAAGGGGAAATAGAGAGTGAAGATGAAGATATTGTGGAGGAATGTGAAGAGGAAGAATATTTTGATGAAGAAGAAGTTGTTGAGTATGCTGATGAAGGTGCTGCCTTGGTTATTAGACGTGCCTTGAATATCCAAGCCAAGGTAGAAGAAGAACAGAGGGAGAACATTTTTCAAACAAGGTGCACTATCGGAGGCAAAGTTTGTAACGTGATAATTGATAGTGGGAGCTGCACTAACGTTGCTTCAACCACCTTGGTTGGAAAACTGAAGCTACCTATCATCAATCATCCCCGTCCATATAAGCTGCAATGGCTAAATAATCATGGCGAGATGAAGGTCACCAAACAAGTAAAGGTACCTTTCTCTATAGGGAAGAATTACAAAGATGAGGTATTGTGTGACATAGTCCCTATGGATGCTAGTCATCTTCTACTTGGGAGGCCGTGGCAATTTGATAGAAGAGCACTACATGATGGCTTCAAAAACACCTACGCTTTTGAGAAGGATGGAAAGAAGATTGTGTTGGCACCCTTAAAGCCAATACAAGTACAGCCGAAGGAGGATGTAATCGAGGAGAATAAGCCTAGTTGTTTTGCTTCTAAGAATGAGTTAAAGAAGGCAATAAGAAGGGAAAACTTTGTATTATTACTAATTCTTAAGGAGCTAAATCCAGAACTTGCAGAAAAGCTTCCTAAGCTTGTGAGGGAGTTGATAGAAGAATTTACAGATGTCTTTCCGAATGAGCTACCTAAGGGATTGCCACCCTTAAGAGGAATTGAGCATCAAATTGATTTGGTGCCCGGTGCTGCCTTACCAAATAAGCCAGCATACAGAATGAATCCAGAGGAGGCTAAGGAGCTAAAAAGGCAAGTCGATGAGTTGATTGAAAAGGGTTATGTAAGGGAATCCATGAGCCCTTGTTCTGTGCCTACATTATTAGTCCCTAAAAAGGATGGCTCTATGAGAATGTGTGTAGACAGCCGTGCTATAAATAAGATCACCATCAAATACCGCTACCCAATTCCAAGATTGGATGACATGTTGGATGAGCTGAATGGTTCCAAGGTGTTTTCAAAAATTGACTTGAAGAGCGGCTATCACCAAATCCGAATGAAAGAGGGAGACGAGTGGAAGACGGCCTTCAAGACAAAGCATGGACTTTACGAATGGATGGTAATGCCATTTGGGCTATCTAATGCCCCTAGCACATTTATGCGATTGATGAATCATGTGCTTAGATCTTTCATTGGAAAATTCGTTGTGGTATATTTCGATGATATTTTGATCTACAGTCAAAGTTATGAGGAGCATGTGCAACATTTGAAGGAAGTCTTGGAAGTGTTGCGAAAGGAGAAACTCTATGCTAATCTAAAAAAATGCTACTTTTGTCAAGACCATGTGATTTTTCTTGGCTTTGTAGTATCTCAGCAAGGAGTGGGAGTTGATGAAGAAAAGGTGAAAGCTATCAAAGAATGGCCCGTTCCAAGAACCATATCTGAAGTAAGAAGTTTTCATGGGCTTGCCTCTTTCTATAGAAGATTTGTAAGGGATTTCAGCACCATCTTAGCACCCATAACTGAATGTGTTAAGGGAGGAAAGGAGTTCAAATGGAGTGATGCAGCCCAACGAAGTTTTGAGCTTGTCAAAGAAAAATTGTGCAATGCACCCATATTGGCTTTGCCTAATTTTTCTAAGACTTTTGAGATTGAATGTGATGCTAGTGGAGTGGGAATTGGAGCTGTACTTCTTCAAGAAAGGCGTCCTATAGCTTATTTTAGTGAGAAGTTGAATGGAGCCAGTCTTAACTACTCTACCTATGATAAGGAGTTCTACTCTTTAATTAGAGCTCTTGAGACATGGCAGCACTACTTGTTACCAAAAGAATTTGTAATTCACACAGACCATGAATCACTCAAACACTTGAAAGGTCAGAGCAAGCTGAATAGAAGACATGCAAAGTGGGTGGAATTTCTTGAAGCTTTTCCCTATGTGTTGAAGTATAAGAAGGGAGAAACCAACATTGTTGCAGATGCCTTATCAAGGAGATATGCCTTAATTTCCATGATGAATGCTAAATTGTTGGGATTTGAATCTATTAAAGACCATTACATGGAAGATTCAACACTTGCTGAAATTTATCTCGCTTGTGAGAAAATGGCATATAAGGGATTTTATAGATCTGAAGGTTTTTTATTTCGCTTAGGGAGGCTGGTAATTCCAAATTGTTCTATAAGGGAATTACTTACACGAGAAGCTCACGGAGGAGGATTGGCTGGGCATTTCGGTGAAACCAAGACATTGGAGATGCTGAAAGAGCATTTTTATTGGCCTAACATGATTAGAGATGTGCATCATGTGATTGAAAGGTGTATTGTTTGCAAAAAAGCCAAGAGCAAGGAAGCAGCCCATGGACTTTATACACCTCTACCTGTTCCAGATCAACCTTGGACTGATGTTAGTATGGATTTCGTGCTAGGCTTACCAAGGACACAAAGAGGTAAAGATTCGGTCATGGTTGTTGTTGATCGTTTTTCAAAAATGTCTCATTTTATTCCATGCCATAAGACCGATGATGCTGTGCACATTGCCAATTTATTTTTCAAAGAAATTGTGAGACTTCATGGCATTCCAAAGAGTATCGTATCAGATCGTGATGCCAAATTTCTTAGCTACTTTTGGAAGACTTTATGGAGGAAGTTGGGAACAAAGTTGCTCTTTAGTACTGCCTGTCACCCACAAACTGATGGGCAAACTGAAGTGGTGAACCGAACGCTTTCTACTTTGCTAAGAACTATCATTGGCAAAAACTTGAAAAGTTGGGATGAATGCTTGGCCTATGCTGAATTTGCTTACAATAGAAGTGTACATGGTACTACTAAACACTCTCCTTTTGAAGTAGTTTATGGATTTAATCCATTGAGCCCACTTGATTTAGTACCATTACCACTTGAAGCTCGAGAATGCATAGATGGAAAAATGAAGGCTGACATGATAAAGAAGTTACATGAAAACATTAAACAGCAAATTGAGAAGAAGAACTCCATCTATAAGAAGACTGCCAACAAGAGAAGAAAATTTGTTCAATTCAGTCCTGGAGATTTAGTGTGGGTTCATCTTCGAAAAGAAAGATTTCCAAACCAAAGGAAGTCTAAATTAATGCCAAGGGCAGATGGTCCTTTCCGTATCATAGACAAGGTAAATGATAATGCATACAAAATTGATTTGCCTGAAGACTATGTTGTTTCTACTACTTTCAATGTAAGGGATCTTTCCTCGTACTTAGAAGATAAAGAGGACTTGGATTTGAGGACAAATCCATTTCAACCAGGGGAGGATGATGTAATCAAGGATAACCCCATTGTAGCCCAAGAAAGGGAGAACACTTCAATTGGGCCTCTAACTCGTTCAAGGGTTAAAGAGCTTGGACTAATTGCAGCCCAAGAAAGGGAGAACACTTCAATTGGGCCTCTAACTCGTTCAAGGGCTAAAGGGCTTGGATTGGGCTTAACCACATTGTTGAAAGTGGAAGAAGTGTGAAAAGATTGCATGTGGGTTAGTTGCATTTGTTGAATATAGTTGTAGTCTATTACCTATGCATTTCTTGTCTTTGACTTTTAGCTTCCTATACATTTATTGTCTTTGACATTTAGCCTACACTACTTGACTTTTAGTTGATGCATTTAATGCATTAGTTGGAGTCTTTTGTCTTTTTGTTTTAGAGACCCTCTATAAAAAGGGTCCTTGCCATATGTTGTAAACCATCTTTGAATCATATATGAGATATTGGCATTTTGCTTTCAAGAGGATTCTTGAGTTCTTTCTCTTATCTAACTTGTGTTAGTGGCGAGAGCAACTAGATTTCTTATCACTCACGTTCTTCTTTCTTGAGTGTGGCGAGATCAACCCATTTCTCTTAGTTGTGGCGCCCTTTGGCTTATCAATTGAGTGATTTGGTTTCATTTATTTGTTTCTTTCAACCTATCCAGAAAATCGATCAAGTGTTTTCCCTCCGAAAATCACATCAAGAACCAACGGAGGAGAGATGGTGAGGAAGAAGTCAGAAATTGGAGGCTAATGAAGAGACTTATGCGAAGAAGATTTGTGCCAGAATATTACAAGCAAGAGCTCTTCTTCAAATTTCAATCCTTGAGACAAGGAGGTATGTGTGTAGAAGACTATGTGAAAGAGTTTGAGATGCTAATGATTCGATGTGAACTGAATGAACCTCAAGAGCAAACAATTGCAAGGTTCATTGGTGGTTTGCATAGGGAGATTGGTGATTTGGTGGAACTACAAAATTATGTAACCTTAGAGGATGTTATTAAACTTGCAGTCAAAGTGGAGAGACAAAGGAAGAGAGTTTCTAGTAAGCAAATGTCACAACCAACTAGAAACAAAATCACAAATTTCTCTACAACACCATCATGGGTTGCATCTAAAGGAGAAGAAAAAAAGGTGGAGAAGAGGGATTCTTCAAAACTTCCATCAAGTTCATCAAAGGGGAAAGAAAAGGGAGCTGATTCAGAACCTCCTAAAAGGAGTAGAGATGTAAAGTGCTTCAAATGTCTTGGTCATGGGCATTACGCATCTGAATGTCCAAACCGTAGGGTAATGATTATCCAAGACACGCATGGAGAAGTGGTAAGCGAAGATGAGGCAGCCATTGAAGGAGTTATGGAAGAATGTTCTGATAAGGAAAACATGGAGTATGCTGATGAGGGAGAACTCCTTGTCATAAGGCGTGCTCTAAATTTGCAAGCTAAGCCTAGTGATGAGCAAAGGGAGAACATTTTTCACACAAGGTGTACTGTTGAAAAGGAGGTTTGTGGTGTAATTATAGATGGAGGGAGCTGCACAAATGTGGCTTCTACTACTTTGGTGGAGAAGTTGAATTTAGCCACAACTGAACACCCTCATCCTTACAAATTGCAGTGGCTAAATGAAGATGGAGTTGTGAGAGTCACTAAACAGGTTGTTGTGCCCTTTTCTATTGGGAAAAATTACAAAGATAAGGTACTATGTGATGTTGTTCCAATGAGTGCTAGTCATTTGCTCTTGGGAAGACCTTGGCAGTATGATAGAAGAGCTTTGCATGATGGGTTTAAAAACACATATTCCTTTGAGAAAGATGGAAGGAAGATTGTGTTAGCACCATTGAGTCCTCAACAAGTGAAGATACATGAACAGGAAGCTGAAAGGAAGGGTAATTTACTTGCCAACAAAGGAGACATTGAGAGAGCTTTATCCAGCTCTAATTTAGTTCTTTTATTGCATTTGAAGGAGATAGTACCAGAAATTGTGGGATCACTTCCACCACAAATTCAAAGGCTCTTGGAAGAATTTCGTGATGTATTTCCAGAAGAACTACCAAAGGAATTACCACCAATTCGTGGTATTGAGCACCAAATTGATCTTGTACCAGGAGCTGCCTTACCAAATAGGCCAGCTTATAGAATGAATCCGGAGGAGGCAAAGGAGTTGCAACGTCAAGTAAATGAGTTGCTGGAAAGAGGATATGTGCAGGAGTCCATGAGTCCTTGTTCAGTACCGGCCTTATTGGTGCCAAAGAAAGATGGGACCATGAGGATGTGTGTGGATAGCAGAGCAATTAACAAGATTACAGTCAAGTATCGTTATCCCATTCCAAGGTTAGATGACATGCTTGATGAATTACATGGCTCCAAAGTGTTTTCAAAGATAGACTTGAAGAGTGGTTATCACCAAATTCGTATGAAGAAAGGAGATGAATGGAAGACAGCCTTTAAGACAAAACATGGGCTGTATGAACGGAAGGTCATGCCATTTGGATTATCCAATGCCCCAAGCACCTTTATGAGGCTAATGAACCATGTGCTTCGAAAATTTATAGGTATGTTTGTTGTCGTTTATTTTGATGACATTTTGGTTTATAGTAAAAATTCTGAAGAGCATGAAGAGCATTTGAGGCAAGTATTTGAAGTATTACGAGAACAAAAGCTATTTGGCAATTTCAAGAAGTGCCAATTCTGTCAAGACCAAGTTATTTTCCTTGGTTTTGTTGTCTGTCAACATGGGGTGCACGTGGATGAGGAGAAAATAAAAGCAATCAAGGAGTGGCCAATTCCTAAAAGTATTTCTGAGGTACGAAGTTTTCATGGCCTTGCTTCATTTTATAGACGATTTGTGAAGAATTTTAGCACTATTCTTGCACCATTAACTGCATGCATAAAAAAAAATTGTGAGTTTAAATGGACCGAAGCTACACAAAAGAGTTTTGACTTAATCAAGGAGAAATTGTGTTCAGCACCTATTCTAGCTCTTCCAGATTTTTCAAAGGTATTTGAGATTGAATGTGATGCATCTGGAGTAGGGATTGGAGCTGTCTTAATGCAAGATAAGTGTCCCATTGCTTATTTTAGTGAGAAGCTTGGTGGAGCAAGTCTGAATTACTCAATCTATGATAAAGAGTTCTTTGCACTAATTCGAGCTCTTGAGACATGGCAGCATTATTTATTACCAAAGGAGTTCATCATTCACACCGATCATGAATCCCTAAAGCATTTGAAGGGGCAAGGGAAGCTGAATAGAAGACATGCCAAATGGGTGGAGTATTTGGAAGCTTTCCCCTATGTAATCAAATACAAAAAGGGAGAGACGAATGTTGTGGCTGATGCATTATCTCGGAGGTATGCTTTGATTTCTCTTTTGAACACTAAACTGTTGGGCTTTGAACTTATTAAGGAGCAATACTTGCTTGATCCTATGCTGGCTAAAATCTATTCAGCTTGTGAGAAAATGGCCATTAAAGGGTTTTATAGGCATGATGGTTATATGTTCAGATTTGGGAAACTTGTGATTCCTAATTGTTCTATTAGGGAATTGCTTGTTAGAGAATCACATGCAGGTGGGCTGGCTGGACATTTTGGTGAAAAGAAGACATTTGAAATGTTGAAAGAGCATTTCTATTGGCCAAATATGATGAAGGATGTGCATCGGATTGTAGAAAGATGTGTTGCTTGCAAGAAAGCAAAGAGCAATGAGGCTGCACATGGCTTGTACATGCCATTGACTGTTCCAGATCAACCATGGATGGATCTAAGCATGGATTTTGTGCTTGGATTACCCAGAACAAAAAGGGGAAAAGATTCAGTTATGGTGGTTGTTGATAGATTCTCAAAAATGTCTCATTTTATTTCATGTCACAAAACTGATGATGCTTCTCATATTGCTGATTTATTCTTCAAAGAAGTTGTGAGATTGCATGGCATTCCGAAGAGTATTGTTTCTGATCGTGATGCCAAATTCTTGAGCTATTTTTGGAAGACATTATGGATGAAGCTTGGAACAAAGCTGCTATTTAGCACAACCTGTCATCCTCAAACTGATGGGCAAACTGAAGTGGTAAATAGATCTCTTTCCTCTTTGCTTAGAAGTGTTATCAGTAAAAACTTGAAGAATTGGGATGAGTACTTGCCGCATGTTGAATTTGCTTATAATCGGAGTGTTCATAGTACTACAAAGAAATCTCCATTTGAGGTTGTGTATGGATTTAATCCTAATACACCAGCAGATTTGGCACCTCTTCCAATTAATGAAAAACTTAGCTTGGATGGCAAAAGTAAAGCTGAATTCATGAAGAAAATGCATGAGGCAGTAAAGAAGCAAATTGAGACGAAGAATGCTGCCTATAAAAAGTCAGTAGACAAGAAAAGAAAGCATGTTCAATTTAGCCCAGGAGATCTTGTTTGGATTCACCTACGCAAGGAGAGATTTCCAAACAAAAGGAAGTCTAAACTTATGCCACGAGCTGATGGTCCTTTTCGAGTACTAGCAAAGGTAAATGACAATGCGTATAAAATTGATCTCCCAGGAGATTATGGTGTTTCAGCAACATTCAATGTAAGGGACATAACCCCTTATTTGGAAGATAACATGGAGCTGGATTTGAGGGCAAATCCTTGTCAACCAGGGGAAGATGATGTGATCATGAAGGCTGTCCTTGAAGAACAAGAGGTTGAATCTATACATGGGCCACTAACACGTTCAAGGGCCAAGAAGCATCAAATGGGATTGACTTGGGTTTCTTTACTTGTGTGCAATGATGGGCTGGGCCAATTTAGAAGCTTGGACTTTGAAGATTAAAATAACTACAGATTTTTCTTATTGTTTTAATAATTTTCGTGCATGACTTTTTGGGATATAAAATCTGATGTAATTTAATGTTTTCAGAGTTGTTGTATTGTCTTTTAGCTTTCCAAGTGGTTGTAGTTGTTGTTGTTGCATTAATGAGGTGGCTATACGGAGGCTGTAGTTGTTGTAGAGGTGGCTATAGGTTGACTATAGTTGTTGTAGGCTCATTAATGAGGTGGCTTTGGTTGCATTAATGAGGCAGCTGGTTTTTGTTATCTATAAAAGGGAACTTGCCCCCTTGTGGCAAGATAATCAGATTTGAGTGAATTATATTTCAGATTGCTTTGTGCACATCTATCTTCTCTTATCTAACAATTGTGTTAGTGTGGCGAGAAAATCTCAGAATTCTTATCACTCCCATTCCGTTCTCTAATCTGGGGTGTGGCGAATTCTACCCATCTTAGCTTGATTGTGGCGCCATAGGCTTATCAATTTAGTTGAGTTGGTTTTCTTCTCTTTATTTTCCTTGTGGTACAGATTGTGTCCTCTTTTAGGCACATCATTGTCTCTCAACATGGGGTGCACGTGGATGAGGAGAAAATAAAAGCAATCAAGGAGTGGCCAATTCCTAAAAGTATTTCTGAGGTACGAAGTTTTCATGGCCTTGCTTCATTTTATAGACGATTTGTGAAGAATTTTAGCACTATTCTTGCACCATTAACTGCATGCATAAAAAAAAATTGTGAGTTTAAATGGACCGAAGCTACACAAAAGAGTTTTGACTTAATCAAGGAGAAATTGTGTTCAGCACCTATTCTAGCTCTTCCAGATTTTTCAAAGGTATTTGAGATTGAATGTGATGCATCTGGAGTAGGGATTGGAGCTGTCTTAATGCAAGATAAGTGTCCCATTGCTTATTTTAGTGAGAAGCTTAGTAGAGCAAGTCTGAATTACTCAATCTATGATAAAGAGTTCTTTGCACTAATTCGAGCTCTTGAGACATGGCAGCATTATTTATTACCAAAGGAGTTCATCATTCACACCGATCATGAATCCCTAAAGCATTTGAAGGGGCAAGGGAAGCTGAATAGAAGACATGCCAAATGGGTGGAGTATTTGGAAGCTTTCCCCTATGTAATCAAATACAAAAAGGGAGAGACGAATGTTGTGGCTGATGCATTATCTCGGAGGTATGCTTTGATTTCTCTGTTGAACACTAAACTGTTGGGCTTTGAACTTATTAAGGAGCAATACTTGCTTGATCCTATGCTGGCTAAAATCTATTCAGCTTGTGAGAAAATGGCCATTAAAGGGTTTTATAGGCATGATGGTTATATGTTCAGATTTGGGAAACTTGTGATTCCTAATTGTTCTATTAGGGAATTGCTTGTTAGAGAATCACATGCAGGTGGGCTGGCTGGACATTTTGGTGAAAAGAAGACATTTGAAATGTTGAAAGAGCATTTCTATTGGCCAAATATGATGAAGGATGTGCATCCGATTGTAGAAAGATGTGTTGCTTGCAAGAAAGCAAAGAGCAATGAGGCTGCACATGGCTTGTACATGCCATTGACTGTTCCAGATCAACCATGGATGGATCTAAGCATGGATTTTGTGCTTGGATTACCCAGAACAAAAAGGGGAAAAGATTCAGTTATGGTGGTTGTTGATAGATTCTCAAAAATGTCTCATTTTATTTCATGTCACAAAACTGATGATGCTTCTCATATTGCTGATTTATTCTTCAAAGAAGTTGTGAGATTGCATGGCATTCCGAAGAGTATTGTTTCTGATCGTGATGCCAAATTCTTGAGCTATTTTTGGAAGACATTATGGATGAAGCTTGGAACAAAGCTGCTATTTAGCACAACCTGTCATCCTCAAACTGATGGGCAAACTGAAGTGGTAAATAGATCTCTTTCCTCTTTGCTTAGAAGTGTTATCAGTAAAAACTTGAAGAATTGGGATGAGTACTTGCCGCATGTTGAATTTGCTTATAATCGGAGTGTTCATAGTACTACAAAGAAATCTCCATTTGAGGTTGTGTATGGATTTAATCCTAATACACCAGCAGATTTGGCACCTCTTCCAATTAATGAAAAACTTAGCTTGGATGGCAAAAGTAAAGCTGAATTCATGAAGAAAATGCATGAGGCAGTAAAGAAGCAAATTGAGACGAAGAATGCTGCCTATAAAAAGTCAGTAGACAAGAAAAGAAAGCATGTTCAATTTAGCCCAGGAGATCTTGTTTGGATTCACCTACGCAAGGAGAGATTTCCAAACAAAAGGAAGTCTAAACTTATGCCACGAGCTGATGGTCCTTTTCGAGTACTAGCAAAGGTAAATGACAATGCGTATAAAATTGATCTCCCAGGAGATTATGGTGTTTCAGCAACATTCAATGTAAGGGACATAACCCCTTATTTGGAAGATAACATGGAGCTGGATTTGAGGGCAAATCCTTGTCAACCAGGGGAAGATGATGTGATCATGAAGGCTGTCCTTGAAGAACAAGAGGTTGAATCTATACATGGGCCACTAACACGTTCAAGGGCCAAGAAGCATCAAATGGGATTGACTTGGGTTTCTTTACTTGTGTGCAATGATGGGCTGGGCCAATTTAGAAGCTTGGACTTTGAAGATTAAAATAACTACAGATTTTTCTTATTGTTTTAATAATTTTCGTGCATGACTTTTTGGGATATAAAATCTGATGTAATTTAATGTTTTCAGAGTTGTTGTATTGTCTTTTAGCTTTCCAAGTGGTTGTAGTTGTTGTTGTTGCATTAATGAGGTGGCTATACGGAGGCTGTAGTTGTTGTAGAGGTGGCTATAGGTTGACTATAGTTGTTGTAGGCTCATTAATGAGGTGGCTTTGGTTGCATTAATGAGGCAGCTGGTTTTTGTTATCTATAAAAGGGAACTTGCCCCCTTGTGGCAAGATAATCAGATTTGAGTGAATTATATTTCAGATTGCTTTGTGCACATCTATCTTCTCTTATCTAACAATTGTGTTAGTGTGGCGAGAAAATCTCAGAATTCTTATCACTCCCATTCCGTTCTCTAATCTGGGGTGTGGCGAATTCTACCCATCTTAGCTTGATTGTGGCGCCATAGGCTTATCAATTTAGTTGAGTTGGTTTTCTTCTCTTTATTTTCCTTGTGGTACAGATTGTGTCCTCTTTTAGGCACATCATTGTCTCTCAACATGGGGTGCACGTGGATGAGGAGAAAATAAAAGCAATCAAGGAGTGGCCAATTCCTAAAAGTATTTCTGAGGTACGAAGTTTTCATGGCCTTGCTTCATTTTATAGACGATTTGTGAAGAATTTTAGCACTATTCTTGCACCATTAACTGCATGCATAAAAAAAAATTGTGAGTTTAAATGGACCGAAGCTACACAAAAGAGTTTTGACTTAATCAAGGAGAAATTGTGTTCAGCACCTATTCTAGCTCTTCCAGATTTTTCAAAGGTATTTGAGATTGAATGTGATGCATCTGGAGTAGGGATTGGAGCTGTCTTAATGCAAGATAAGTGTCCCATTGCTTATTTTAGTGAGAAGCTTAGTAGAGCAAGTCTGAATTACTCAATCTATGATAAAGAGTTCTTTGCACTAATTCGAGCTCTTGAGACATGGCAGCATTATTTATTACCAAAGGAGTTCATCATTCACACCGATCATGAATCCCTAAAGCATTTGAAGGGGCAAGGGAAGCTGAATAGAAGACATGCCAAATGGGTGGAGTATTTGGAAGCTTTCCCCTATGTAATCAAATACAAAAAGGGAGAGACGAATGTTGTGGCTGATGCATTATCTCGGAGGTATGCTTTGATTTCTCTGTTGAACACTAAACTGTTGGGCTTTGAACTTATTAAGGAGCAATACTTGCTTGATCCTATGCTGGCTAAAATCTATTCAGCTTGTGAGAAAATGGCCATTAAAGGGTTTTATAGGCATGATGGTTATATGTTCAGATTTGGGAAACTTGTGATTCCTAATTGTTCTATTAGGGAATTGCTTGTTAGAGAATCACATGCAGGTGGGCTGGCTGGACATTTTGGTGAAAAGAAGACATTTGAAATGTTGAAAGAGCATTTCTATTGGCCAAATATGATGAAGGATGTGCATCCGATTGTAGAAAGATGTGTTGCTTGCAAGAAAGCAAAGAGCAATGAGGCTGCACATGGCTTGTACATGCCATTGACTGTTCCAGATCAACCATGGATGGATCTAAGCATGGATTTTGTGCTTGGATTACCCAGAACAAAAAGGGGAAAAGATTCAGTTATGGTGGTTGTTGATAGATTCTCAAAAATGTCTCATTTTATTTCATGTCACAAAACTGATGATGCTTCTCATATTGCTGATTTATTCTTCAAAGAAGTTGTGAGATTGCATGGCATTCCAAAGAGTATTGTTTCTGATCGTGATGCCAAATTCTTGAGCTATTTTTGGAAGACATTATGGATGAAGGTTGGAACAAAGCTGCTATTTAGCACAACCTGTCATCCTCAAACTGATGGGCAAACTGAAGTGGTAAATAGATCTCTTTCCTCTTTGCTTAGAAGTGTTATCAGTAAAAACTTGAAGAATTGGGATGAGTACTTGCCGCATGTTGAATTTGCTTATAATCGGAGTGTTCATAGTACTACAAAGAAATCTCCATTTGAGGTTGTGTATGGATTTAATCCTAATACACCAGCAGATTTGGCACCTCTTCCAATTAATGAAAAACTTAGCTTGGATGGCAAAAGTAAAGCTGAATTCATGAAGAAAATGCATGAGGCAGTAAAGAAGCAAATTGAGACGAAGAATGCTGCCTATAAAAAGTCAGTGGACAAGAAAAGAAAGCATGTTCAATTTAGCCCAGGAGATCTTGTTTGGATTCACCTACGCAAGGAGAGATTTCCAAACAAAAGGAAGTCTAAACTTATGCCACGAGCTGATGGTCCTTTTCGAGTACTAGCAAAGGTAAATGACAATGCGTATAAAATTGATCTCCCAGGAGATTATGGTGTTTCAGCAACATTCAATGTAAGGGACATAACCCCTTATTTGGAAGATAACATGGAGCTGGATTTGAGGGCAAATCCTTGTCAACCAGGGGAAGATGATGTGATCATGAAGGCTGTCCTTGAAGAACAAGAGGTTGAATCTATACATGGGCCAATAACACGTTCAAGGGCCAAGAAGCATCAAATGGGATTGACTTGGGTTTCTTTACTTGTGTGCAATGATGGGCTGGGCCAATTTAGAAGCTTGGACTTTGAAGATTAAAATAACTACAGATTTTTCTTATTGTTTTAATAATTTTCGTGCATGACTTTTTGGGATATAAAATCTGATGTAATTTAATGTTTTCAGAGTTGTTGTATTGTCTTTTAGCTTTCCAAGTGGTTGTAGTTGTTGTTGTTGCATTAAGAGGTGGTTATAGGGTGGCTATAGTTGGTATAGGCTAGGTGGCTGTATGTTGACTATAGTTGTAGGCTCATTAATGAGGTGGCTATAGGGAGGCTGTAGTTGTTGTAGAGGTGGCTATAGGTTGACTATAGTTGTTGTAGGCTCATTAATGAGGTGGCTTTGGTTGCATTAATGAGGCAGCTGGTTTTTGTTATCTATAAAAGGGAACTTGCCCCCTTGTGGCAAGATAATCATATTGGAATGAATTATATTTCAGATTGCTTTGTGCACATCTATCTTCTCTTATCTAACAATTGTGTTAGTGTGGCGAGAAAATCTCAGAATTCTTATCACTCCCATTCCGTTCTCTAATCTGGGGTGTGGCGAATTCTATCCATCTTAGCTTGATTGTGGCGCCATAGGCTTATCAATTTAGTTGAGTTGGTTTTCTTCTCTTTATTTTCCTTGTGGTACAGATTGTGTCCTCTTTTAGGCACATCAGCAATTCCCTCCGAGATAATGCATCAGCCACCACATTCGTCTCTCCCTTTTTGCATTTGATTACATAGGGGAAAGCTTCCAAATACTCCACCCATTTGGCATGTCTTCGATTCAGCTTCCAAGCCCCTTCAAATGCTTTAGGGACTCATGATCAGTGTGAATGATGAACTCCTTTGGTAATAAATAATGCTACCATGTCTCAAGAGCTCGAATTAGTGCAAAGAACTCTTTATCTTAGATTGAGTAATTCAGACTTGCTCCACAAAGCTTCTCACTAAAATAAGCAATAGGACACTTATCTTGCATTAAGACAGCCCCAATCCCTACTCCAGATGCATCACATTCAATCTCAAATACCTTTGAAAAATCTGGAAGAGCTAGAATAGGTGATGTGCCTAAAAGAGGACACAATCTGTACCACAAGGAAAATAAAGAGAAGAAACCAACTCAACTAAATTGATAAGCATATGGCGCAAAAATCAAGCTAATATGGGTGGAATTCGCCACAGCCTAGATTAGGGAACGGAATGGGAGTGATAAGAATTCTGAGATTTTCTCGCCACACTAACACAATTGTTAGATAAGAGAAGATAGATGTGCACAAAGCAATCTGAAATATAATTCACTCAAATCTGATTATCTTGCCACAAGGGGGCAAGTTCCCTTTTATAGATAACAAAAGCCAGCTGCCTCATTAATACAACCACAGCCACCTCATTAATGAGCCTACAACAACTATAGTCAACCTACAGCCACCTCATTAATGAGCCTAGCCTATAACAACTACAGCCACCCTATAACCACCTCATTAATGCAACAACAACAACTACAACCACTTGGAAAGCTAAATGACACTACAACAACTCTGAAAACATTAAATTACATCAGATTTTATATCCCAAAAAGTCATGCACGAAAATTATTAAAAAAAATAAGAAATCTGTAGTTCTTTTATTCTTCAAAGTCCAAGCTTCTGATTTGGCACAGCCCATCATTGCACACAAGTAAAGAAACCCAAGTCAATCCCATTTGATGCTTCTTGGCCCTTGAACGTGTTATTGGCCCAAGTATAGATTCAGTCTCTTGTTCTTCAAGGACAGCCTTCATGAACACATCAATAGGTGCTGAACACAATTTCTCCTTGATTAAGTCAAAACTCTTTTGTGTAGCTTCAGTCCATTTAAACTCACAATTTTTTTTGATGCATGCAGTTAATGGTGCAAGATAGTGCTAAAATTCTTCGCAAATCGTCTATAAAAAGAAGCAAGGCCATGAAAACTTCGTACCTCAGAAATACTTTTAGGAATTGGCCACTCCTTGATTGCTTTTATTTTCTCCTCATCCAAGTGCACCCCATGTTGAAAGACAACATAACCAAGGAAAATAACTTGGTCTTGACAGAATCGGCACTTCTTGAAATTGCCAAAAAGCTTTTGTTCTCGTAATACTTCAAATACTTGCCTTAAATGCTCTTCATGCTCTTCAGAATTTTTACTATAAACCAATATGTCATCGAAATAAACGACAACAAACATACCTATAAATTTTCAAAGCACATGGTTCATTAGCCTCATAAAGGTGCTTGGGGCATTGGATAATCCAAATGGCATGACCTTCCATTCATACAGCCCATGTTTTGTCTTAAAGGCTGTCTTCCATTCATCTCCTTCCTTCATACGAATTTGGTGATAACCACTTTTCAAGTCTATTTTTGAAAACACTTTGGAGCCATGTAATTCATCAAGCATGTCATCTAACGTTGTAATGGGATAATGATACTTGACTGTAATCTTGTTGATTGCTCTACTATCCACACACATCCTCATGGTCCCATCTTTCTTTGGCACCAATTAGGCTGGTACTGAACAAGGACTCATGGACTCCTACACATATCCTCTTTCCAGCAACTCATTTACTTGACGTTGCAACTCCTTTGCCTCCTCCGGATTCATTCTATAAGCTGGCCTATTTGGTAAGGCAGCTCCTGGTACAAGATCAATTTGGTGCTCAATACCACGAATTGGTGGTAATTCCTTTGGTAGTTCTTCTGGAAATACATCACAAAATTCTTCCAAGAGCCTTTGAATTTGTGGTGGAAGTTGATGTGATTTCCGGAGGGAAAACACTTGATCGATTTTCTGGATAGGTTGAAAGAAACAAACAAATGAAACCAAATCACTCAATTGATAAGCCAAAGGGCGCCACAACTAAGAGAAATGGGTTGATCTCGCCACACTCAAGAAAGAAGAACGTGAGTGATAAGAAATCTAGCTGCTCTCGCCACTAACACAAGTTAGATAAGAGAAAGAACTCAAGAATTCTCTTGAAAGCAAAATGCCAATATCTCATATATGATTCAAAGATGGTTTACAACAT
This sequence comes from Biancaea sappan, assembly GCA_037074585.1. NCBI lineage: Eukaryota > Viridiplantae > Streptophyta > Magnoliopsida > Fabales > Fabaceae > Biancaea > Biancaea sappan. The sequence continues at coordinate 40,034,847 of CM073491.1, read as the reverse complement.
ATGGCAAGGACCCTTTGATGTGATTTCCGGAGGGAAAACACTTGATCAATTTTCTGGATAGGTTGAAAGAAACAAACAAATGAAACCAAATCACTCAATTGATAAGCCAAAGGGCGCCACAACTAAGAGAAATGGGTTGATCTCGCCACACTCAAGAAAGAAGAACGTGAGTGATAAGAAATCTAGTTGCTCTCGCCACTAACACAAGTTAGATAAGAGAAAGAACTCAAGAATCCTCTTGAAAGCAAAATGCCAATATCTCATATATGATTCAAAGATGGTTTAAAACATATGGCAAGGACCCTTTTTATAGAGTGTCTCCAAAACAAAAAGACAAAAGACTCCAACTAATGCATTAAATGCATCAACTAAAAGTCAAGTAGTGTAGGCTAAATGTCAAAGACAATAAATGTATAGGTAGCTAAAAGTCAAAGACAATTAATGCATAGGTAATAGACTACAACTATATTCAACAAATGCAACTAACCCACATGTAATCTTTTCACACTTCTTCCACTTTCAACAATGTGGTTAAGCCCAATCCAAGCCCTTTAGCCCTTGAACGAGTTAGAGGCCCAATTGAAGTGTTCTCCCTTTCTTGGGCTGCAATTAGTTCAAGCTCTTTAACCCTTGAACGAGTTAGAGGCCCAATTGAAGTGTTCTCCCTTTCTTGGGCTGCAATGGGGTTATCCTTGGTTACATCATCCTCCCCTGGTTGAAATGGATTTGTCCTCAAATCCAAGTCCTCTTTATCTTCTAAGTACGGGGAAAGATCCCTTACATTGAAAGTAGTAGAAACAGCATAGTCTTCAGGCAAATCAATTTTGTATGCATTATCATTTACCTTGTCTATGATACGGAAAGGACCATCTGCCCTTGGCATTAATTTAAACTTCCTTTGGTTTGGAAATCTTTCTTTTCGAAGATGAACCCACACAAAATCTCCAGGACTGAATTGAACAAATTTTCTTCTCTTGTTGGCAGTCTTCTTATAGATGGAGTTCTTCTTCTCAATTTGCTGTTTAATGTTTTCATGTAACTTCTTTATCATGTCAGCCTTCATTTTTCCATCTATGCATTCTCGAGCTTCAAGTGGTAATGGTACTAAATCAAGTGGGCTCAATGGATTAAATCCATAAACTACTTCAAAAGGAGAGTGTTTAGTAGTACCATGTACACTTCTATTGTAAGCAAATTCAGCATAGGCCAAGCATTCATCCCAACTTTTCAAGTTTTTGCCAATGATAGTTCTTAGCAAAGTAGAAAGCGTTCGGTTCACCACTTCAGTTTGTCCATCAGTTTGTGGGTGACAGGCAGTACTAAAGAGCAACTTTGTTCCCAGCTTTCTCCATAAAGTCTTCCAAAAGTAGCTAAGAAATTTGGCATCACGATCTGACACGATACTCTTTGGAATGCCATGAAGTCTCACAATCTCTTTGAAAAATAAATTGGCGATGTGCACAGCATCGTCGGTCTTATGGCATGGAATAAAATGAGACATTTTTGAAAAACGATCAACAACAACCATGACCGAATCTTTACCTCTTTGTGTCCTTGGTAAGCCTAGCACAAAATCCATACTAACATCAGTCCAAGGTTGATCTGGAACAGGTAGAGGTGTATAAAGTCCATGGGCTGCTTCCTTGCTCTTGGCTTTTTTGCAAACAATACACCTTTCAATCACATGATGCACATCTCTAATCATGTTAGGCCAATAAAAATGCTCTTTCAGCATCTCCAATGTCTTGGTTTCACCGAAATGCCCAGCCAATCCTCCTCCGTGAGCTTCTCGTGTAAGTAATTCCCTTATAGAACAATTTGGAATTACCAGCCTCCCTAAGCGAAATAAAAAACCTTCAGATCTATAAAATCCCTTATATGCCATTTTCTCACAAGCGAGATAAATTTCAGCAAGTGTTGAATCTTCCATGTAATGGTCTTTAATAGATTCAAATCCCAACAATTTAGCATTCATCATGGAAATTAAGGCATATCTCCTTGATAAGGCATCTGCAACAATGTTGGTTTCTCCCTTCTTATACTTCAACACATAGGGAAAAGCTTCAAGAAATTCCACCCACTTTGCATGTCTTCTATTCAGCTTGCTCTGACCTTTCAAGTGTTTGAGTGATTCATGGTCTGTGTGAATTACAAATTCTTTTGGTAACAAGTAGTGCTGCCATGTCTCAAGAGCTCTAATTAAAGAGTAGAACTCCTTATCATAGGTAGAGTAGTTAAGACTGGCTCCATTCAACTTCTCACTAAAATAAGCTATAGGACGCTTTTCTTGAAGAAGTACTGCTCCAATTCCCACTCCACTAGCATCACATTCAATCTCAAAAGTCTTAGAAAAATTAGGCAAAGCCAATATAGGTGCATTGCACAATTTTTCTTTGACAAGCTCAAAACTTCGTTGGGCTGCATCACTCCATTTGAACTCCTTTCCTCCCTTAATACATTCAGTTATGGGTGCTAAGATGGTGCTGAAATCCCTTACAAATCTTCTATAGAAAGAGGCAAGCCCATGAAAACTTCTTACTTCAGATATGGTTCTTGGAACGGGCCATTCTTTGATAGCTTTCACCTTTTCTTCATCAACTCCCACTCCTTGCTGAGATACTACAAAGCCAAGAAAAATCACATGGTCTTGACAAAAGTAGCATTTTTTTAGATTAGCATAGAGTTTCTCCTTTCGCAACACTTCCAAGACTTCCTTCAAATGTTGCACATGCTCCTCATAACTTTGACTGTAGATCAAAATATCATCGAAATATACCACAACGAATTTTCCAATGAAAGATCTAAGCACATGATTCATCAATCGCATAAATGTGCTAGGGGCATTAGATAGCCCAAATGGCATTACCATCCATTTGTAAAGTCCATGCTTTGTCTTGAAGGCTGTCTTCCACTCGTCTCCCTCTTTCATTCGGATTTGGTGATAGCCACTCTTCAAGTCAATTTTTGAAAACACCTTGGAACCATTCAGCTCATCCAACATGTCATCCAATCTTGGAATTGGGTAGCGGTATTTGATGGTGATCTTATTTATAGCACGGCTGTCTACACACATTCTCATAGAGCCATCCTTTTCAGGGACTAATAATGTAGGCACAGAACAAGGGCTCATGGATTCCCTTACATAACCCTTTTCAATCAACTCATCGACTTGCCTTTTTAGCTCCTTAGCCTCCTCTGGATTCATTCTGTATGCTGGCTTATTTGGTAAGGCAGCACCGGGCACCAAATCAATTTGATGCTCAATTCCTCTTAAGGGTGGCAATCCCTTAGGTAGCTCATTCGGAAAGACATCTGTAAATTCTTCTATCAACTCCCTCACAAGCTTAGGAAGCTTTTCTGCAAGTTCTGGATTTAGCTCCTTAAGAATTAGTAATAATACAAAGTTTTCTCTTCTTATTGCCTTCTTTAACTCATTCTTAGAAGCAAAACAGCTAGGCTTCTTCTCCTCGATTACATCCTCCTTCGGCTGTACTTGTATTGGCTTTAAGGGTGCCAACACAATCTTCTTTCCATCCTTCTCGAAAGCGTAGGTGTTTTTGAAGCCATCATGTAGTGCTCTTCTATCAAATTGCCAGGGCCTCCCAAGTAGAAGATGACTAGCATCCATAGGGACTATGTGATGTGCCTAAAAGAGGACACAATCTGTACCCCAAGGAAAATAAAGAGAAGAAAACCAACTCAACTAAATTGATAAGCCTATGGCGCCACAATCAAGCTAAGATGGGTAGAATTCGCCACACCCCAGATTAGATAACGGAATGGGAGTGATAAGAATTCTGAGATTTTCTCGCCACACTAACACAATTGTTAGATAAGAGAAGATAGATGTGCACAAAGCAATCTGAAATATAATTCACTCCAATATGATTATCTTGCCACAAGGGGGCAAGTTCCCTTTTATAGATAACAAAAGCCAGCTCCCTCATTAATGCAACCACAACCACCTCATTAATGAGCCTACAACAACTATAGTCAACCTACAGCCACCTCATTAATGAGTCTACAACAACTATAGTCAAAGTACAGTTACCTCATTAATGAGCCTACAACAACTACAGCCTCCCTACAGTCACCTCATTAATGAACCTAGCCTACAACAACTACAGCCACCCTATAGCCACCTCATTAATGCAACAACAACAACTACAACCACTTGGAAAGCTAAATGACATTACAGCAACTCTAAAAACATTAAATTACATCAGATTCTGTATCCCAAAAATTCATGCACGAAAATTATTAAAAACAAAAAGAAAATCTGCATTTCTTTTATTCTTCTAAGTCCAAGCTTCTATTTGGCCCAGCCCATCATTGCACACAAGTAAAGAAACCCAAGTCAATCCCATTTGATGCTTCTTGGCCCTTGAACGTGTTATTGGCCCAAGTATAGATTCAGCCTCTTGTTCTTCAAGGACAGCCTTCATGATCACATCATCTTCCCCTGGTTGACAAGGATTTGCCCTCAAATCCAGCTCCATGTTATCTTCCAAATAAGGGGTTATGTCCCTTACATTGAATGTTGCTGAAACACCATAATCTCCTGGGAGATCAATTTTATACGCATTGTCATTTACCTTTGCTAGTACTCGAAAAGGACCATCGGCTCGTGGCATAAGTTTAGACTTCCTTTTGTTTGGAAATCTCTCCTTGCGTAGGTGAATCCAAACAAGATCTCCTGGGCTAAATTGAACATGCTTTCTCTTCTTGTCTACTGACTTTTTATAGGCAGCATTCTTCTTTTCAATTTGCTTCTTTACTGCCTCATGCATTTTTTTCATGAATTCAGCTTTACTTTTGCCATCCAAGCTAAATTTTTCATTAATTGGAAGAGGTGCCAAATCTGCTGGTGTATTAGGATTAAATCCATACACAACCTCAAATGGAGATTTCTTTGTAGTACTATGAACACTCCGATTATAAGCAAATTCAACATGCGGCAAGTACTCATCCCAAATCTTCAAGTTTTTACTGATAACACTTCTAAGCAAAGAGGAAAGAGATCTATTTACCACTTCAGTTTGCCCATCAGTTTGAGGATGACAGGTTGTGCTAAATAGCAGCTTTGTTCCAAGCTTCATCCATAATGTCTTCCAAAAATAGCTCAAGAATTTGGCATCACGATCAGAAACAATACTCTTTGGAATGCCATGCAATCTCACAACTTCTTTGAAGAATAAATCAGCAATATGAGAAGCATCATCAGTTTTGTGACATGAAATAAAATGAGACATTTTTGGGAATCTATCAACAACCACCATAACTGAATCTTTTCCCCTTTTTGTTCTGGGTAATCCAAGCACAAAATCCATGCTTAGATCCATCCATGGTTGATCTGGAACAGTCAATGGCATGTACAAGCCATGTGCAGCCTCATTGCTCTTTGCTTTCTTGCAAGCAACACATCTTTCTACAATCCGATGCACATCCTTCATCATATTTGGCCAATAGAAATGCTCTTTCAACATTTCAAATGTCTTCTTTTCACCAAAATGTCCAGCCAGCCCACCTGCATGTGATTCTCTAACAAGCAATTCCCTAATAGAACAAGTAGGAATCACAAGTTTCCCAAATCTGAACATATAACCATCATGCCTATAAAACCCTTTAATAGCCATTTTCTCACAAGCTGAATAGATTTTAGCCAGCATAGGATCAAGCAAGTATTGCTCCTTAATAAGTTCAAAGCCCAATAGTTTAGTGTTCAAAAGAGAAATCAAAGCATACCTCCGAGATAATGCATCAGCCACAACATTCGTCTCTCCCTTTTTGTATTTGATTACATAGGGGAAAGCTTCCAAATACTCCACCCATTTGGCATGTCTTCTATTCAGCTTCCCTTGCCCCTTCAAATGCTTTAGGGACTCATGATCAGTGTGAATGATGAACTCCTTTGGTAATAAATAATGCTGCCATGTCTCAAGAGCTCGAATTAGTGCAAAGAACTCTTTATCATAGATTGAGTAATTCAGACTTGCTCCACCAAGCTTCTCACTAAAATAAGCAATGGGACACTTATCTTGCATTAAGACAGCTCCAATCCCTACTCCAGATGCATCACATTCAATCTCAAATACCTTTGAAAAATCTGGAAGAGCTAGAATAGGTGCTGAACACAATTTCTCCTTGATTAAGTCAAAACTTTTCTGTGTAGCTTCGGTCCATTTAAACTCACAATTTTTCTTGATGCATGCAGTTAATGGTGCAAGAATAGTGCTAAAATTCTTCACAAATCGTCTATAAAAAGAAGCAAGGCCATGAAAACTTCGTACCTCAGAAATACTTTTAGGAATTGGCCACTCCTTGATTGCTTTTATTTTCTCCTCATCCACGTGCACCCCATGTTGAGAGACAACATAACCAAGGAAAATAACTTGGTCTTGACAGAATTGGCACTTCTTGAAATTGCCAAATAGCTTTTGTTCTCGTAATACTTCAAATACTTGCCACAAATGCTCTTCATGCTCTTCAGAATTTTTACTATAAACCAAAATGTCATCAAAATAAACGACAACAAACATACCTATAAATTTCCGAAGCACATGGTTCATTAGCCTCATAAAGGTGCTTGGGGCATTGGATAATCCAAATGGCATGACCTTCCATTCATACAGCCCATGTTTTGTCTTAAAGGCTGTCTTCCATTCATCTCCTTCCTTCATACGAATTTGGTGATAACCACTCTTCAAGTCTATCTTTGAAAACACTTTGGAGCCATGTAATTCATCAAGCATGTCATCTAACCTTGGAATGGGATAACGATACTTGACTGTAATCTTGTTAATTGCTCTGCTATCCACACACATCCTCATGGTCCCATCTTTCTTTGGCACCAATAAAGCCGGTACTGAACAAGGACTCATGGACTCCTGTACATATCCTCTTTCCAGCAACTCATTTACTTGACGTTGCAACTCCTTTGCCTCCTCCGGATTCATTCTATAAGCTGGCCTATTTGGTAAGGCAGCTCCTGGTACAAGATCAATTTGGTGCTCAATACCACGAATTGGTGGTAATTCCTTTGGTAATTCTTCTGGAAATACATCATGAAATTCTTCCAAGAGCCTTTGAATTTGTGGTGGAAGTGATCCCACAATTTCTGGTACTATCTCCTTCAAATGCAATAAAAGAACTAAATTAGAGCTGGATAAAGCTCTCTCAATATCTCCTTTGTTGGCAAGTAAATTACCCTTTCTTTCAGCTTCTTGTTGATGCGTCTTCACTTGTTGAGGACTCAATGGTGCTAACACAATCTTCCTTCCATCTTTCTCAAAGGAATATGTGTTTTTAAACCCATCATGCAAAGCTCTTCTATCATACTGCCAAGGTCTTCCCAAGAGCAAATGACTAGCACTCATTGGAACAACATCACATAGTACCTTATCTTTGTAATTTTTCCCAATAGAAAAGGGCACAACAACCTGTTTAGTGACTCTCACAACTCCATCTTCATTTAGCCACTGCAATTTGTAAGGATGAGGGTGTTCAGTTGTGGCTAAATTCAACTTCTCCACCAAAGTAGTAGAAGCCACATTTGTGCAGCTCCCTCCATCTATAATTACACCACAAACCTTCTTTTCAACAGTACACCTTGTGTGAAAAATGTTCTCCCTTTGCTCATCACTAGGCTTAGCTTGCAAATTTAGAGCACGCCTTATGACAAGGAGTTCTCCCTCATCAGCATACTCCATGTTTTCCTTATCAGAACATTCTTCCATAACTCCTTCAATGGCTGCCTCATCTTCGCTTACCACTTCTCCATGTGTGTCTTGGATAATCATTACCCTACGGTTTGGACATTCAGATGCGTAATGCCCATGACCAAGACATTTGAAGCACTTTACATCTCTACTCCTTTTAGGAGGTTCTGAATCAGCTCCCTTTTCTTTCCCTTTTGATGAACTTGATGGAAGTTTTGAAGACTCCCTCTTCTCCACCTTTCTTTCTTCTCCTTTAGATGCAACCCATGATGGTGTTGTAGAGAAATTTGTGATTTTGTTTCTAGCTGGCTGTGACATTTGCTTACTAGAAACTCTCTTCCTTTGTCTCTCCACCTTGATTGCAAGTTTAATAACATCCTCTATGGTTACATAATTTTGTAGTTCCACCAAATCACCAATCTCCCTATGCAAACCACCAATGAACCTTGCAATTGTTTGCTCTTGAGGTTCATTCAGTTCACATCGAATCATTAGCATCTCAAACTCTTTCACATAGTCTTCTACACACATACCTCCTTGTCTCAAAGATTGAAATTTGAAGAAGAGCTCTTGCTTGTAATATTCTGGCACAAATCTTCTTTGCATAAGTCTCTTCATTAGCCTCCAATTTCTGACTTCTTCCTCACCATCTCTCCTCCGTTGGTTCTTCAAATTCTCCCACCATAAATTGGCGTAATCTGTGAATTCAAGGGCTGCAAGACGACATTTGGTTGCCTCCGAGTACTCATGGCACTCAAAGACCTTCTCTACACGCTGCACCCACTCCAAAAATTCCTCTGGAGAGCTACTTCCCTTGAAAGTAGGGACCTTCATCTTAATCTTCAATTCTTGCTCTCTTTGTTGCCTCCTTGGCCTTGGAGACCTTTCATCTTCTGTATTGCTTTCTTGGTCCGATTGCTCTTCATTTCTATTTCTTCGCTGCCGACGCCTTGGTTGATGGTTTAGCCTCTCCATTTGTTCTACCAAACGATTCAACTGCTCCATCATTTGTTGTTGAGATCTCTCCATTTGACTGTGAGACCTTTCCAACTTCAGAATTTGAGCTTGCTCTAAAGTAAGCCCCATTGGAATTGGAGGTTCAGAACTGTTTTCTCCAGACATGATCTCTCTCTATAAGTGTTCTACTCTCAAGTTACAAGAGTTTTCCCACACGAAACCACCGCTTTGATACCAATATGATGTGCCTAAAAGAGGACACAATCTGTACCCCAAGGAAAATAAAGAGAAGAAAACCAACTCAACTAAATTGATAAGCCTATGGCGCCACAATCAAGCTAAGATGGGTAGAATTCGCCACACCCCAGATTAGAGAACGGAATGGGAGTGATAAGAATTCTGAGATTTTCTCGCCACACTAACACAATTGTTAGATAAGAGAAGATAGATGTGCACAAAGTAATCTGAAATATAATTCACTCCAATATGATTATCTTGCCACAAGGGGGCAAGTTCCCTTTTATAGATAACAAAAGCCAGCTCCCTCATTAATGCAACCACAACCACCTCATTAATGAGCCTACAACAACTATAGTCAACCTACAGCCACCTCATTAATGAGTCTACAACAACTAAAGTCAAAGTACAGTTACCTCATTAATGAGCCTACAACAACTACAGCCTCCCTACAGTCACCTCATTAATGAACCTAGCCTACAACAACTACAGCCACCCTATAGCCACCTCATTAATGCAACAACAACAACTACAACCACTTGGAAAGCTAAATGACATTACAGCAACTCTAAAAACATTAAATTACATCAGATTCTGTATCCCAAAAATTCATGCACGAAAATTATTAAAAACAAAAAGAAAATCTGCATTTCTTTTATTCTTCTAAGTCCAAGCTTCTATTTGGCCCAGCCCATCATTGCACACAAGTAAAGAAACCCAAGTCAATCCCATTTGATGCTTCTTGGCCCTTGAACGTGTTATTGGCCCAAGTATAGATTCAGCCTCTTGTTCTTCAAGGACAGCCTTCATGATCACATCACTATGTCACACAATACCTCATCTTTGTAATTCTTCCCTATAGAGAAAGGTACCTTTACTTGTTTGGTGACCTTCATCTCGCCATGATTATTCAACCATTGCAGCTTGTATGGACGGGGATGATTGATGATAGGTAGCTTCAATTTGCTAACCAAGGTGGTTGAAGCAACGTTAGTGCAGCTCCCACTATCAATTATCACGTTACAAACTTTGCCTCCGATAGTACACCTTGTTTGAAAAATATTCTCCCTCTGTTCTACTTCTACTTTGGCTTGGATATTCAAGGCACGTCTAATAACCAAGGCAGCACCTTCATCAACATATTCAACAACTTCTTCTTCGTCAAAATATTCTTCCTTTTCACATTCCTCCACAATATCTTCATCTTCACTCTCTATTTCCCCTTGTTTTTCCTTCAAGATCATCACTCTTCTATTAGGACATTCGGATGCTATACGGCCATGACCCAAGCACTTGAAGCACTTAATGTCTCGGCTTCTTTTAGAGGACTGGTTGTCTTCTCTCTTATCCTTCCCTTTAGAACTTTCAGATTTGTTCGGCTCTTTCTTCCATATCTCCTTATTACTCCCTTTGGTAGTGTTTGAGGTTTGGGAAAATGTTTGGAAAGGTTTACTCCCCAATGGTTTAGACACTCCATTGGTTCTTCCATAAACTCTCTTTTTCTGTCTCTCTACCTTAATTGCCAATTTAATTACATCTTCTAAGAAGACATAATTCTGCAACTCTACTAAGTCAGCAACTTCTCTGTTCAAACCACCAAGAAATCGAGCTATGGTTTGCTCTTGAGGTTCATTCAGCTCACACCGAATCATCAAAGTTTCAAATTCTTTGACATAATCATCAACACACATACCTCCTTGCCTCAAGCTTTGAAGCTTAAAATAAAGCTCTTGCTTGTAGTAATCAGGTACAAAACGCCTTTGCATGAGCCTTTTCATCAATCTTCAATTTCGAACTTCCTCCTCTCCATCTCTTCTTCGTTGATTCTTCAAATTTTCCCACCATAGATTTGCATAATCAGTGAATTCAAGGGCTACAAGTCGGCATTTGGTAGCTTCTGAATATTCTTGATATTCAAAATTCTTCTCCACTCGTTGCACCCACTCCAAGTATTCTTCAGGAGAACTTGTTCCCTTAAATGGAGGAATCTTCATTTTGATGTTGGCATCACGTTCCCTCTGCTGCCTTCTTTGCCTAAGTTGATCACCTTCTTCAGCTTCAGATTCTTCTCTATGGTGTTCAACATAAGCTCTTCTTCTTGGTTGTTGTTGTTGTAGCTCCATAAATCTAGCCATTTGAGTGGTTAGTTGAGCTATTTGTTCCATCATTTCTTCTTGACCTCTTTGTAGGCCAACAATTTGAGCTTGTTGTAGGCTAAGCCCAAAAGGAACTTCAGAACTATTTTCTCCTGTCATAGTGATTTGTAATTTGTTGGTTTGAGTTTGGTGAAGGGTAGGTTCACTCTCTAAGTGTTTACACTCGGATTAACAATGAACAGTAACGATGAACAATGAACAGTAACAATGAATTTTTTTTTTAAATAAAAAAGTTGGAATAAAATAGAACAACACAAGAATAGAAATAAAGATAAAGATGAACAGACTAGAAAATTAGCCTTCCAAGTAGGTGGCAGATTACAAAACAAGGAAAACTAAGCTTTCCATATAGGTGGCAGAATACAAAATAAGGAAAACTAAGCCTTCCATGTAGGTGGCAAAACACAGAATAAAATGCAATAAAATTAAGCTTTCCACGAAGGGGCAAAACACAAAACAAATAATAGAACCTGAATTGAAGTGGCTTTGATACCAATATGATGTGATTTCCGGAGGGAAAACACTTGATCGATTTTCTGGATAGGTTGAAAGAAACAAACAAATGAAACCAAATCACTCAATTGATAAGCCAAAGGGAGCCACAACTAAGAGAAATGGGTTGATCTCGCCACACTCAAGAAAGAAGAACGTGAGTGATAAGAAATCTAGTTGCTCTCGCCACTAACACAAGTTAGATAAGAGAAAGAACTCAAGAATCCTCTTGAAAGCAAAATGCCAATATCTCATATATGATTCAAAGATGGTTTACAACATATGGCAAGGACCCTTTTTATAGAGTGTCTCCAAAACAAAAAGACAAAAGACTCCAACTAATGCATTAAATGCATCAACTAAAAGTCAAGTAGTGTAGGCTAAATGTCAAAGACAATAAATGTATAAGTAGCTAAAAGTCAAAGACAATTAATGCATAGGTAATAGACTACAAGTATATTCAACAAATGCAACTAACCCACATGTAATCTTTTCACACTTCTTCCACTTTCAACAATGTGGTTAAGCCCAATCCAAGCCCTTTAGCCCTTGAACGAGTTAGAGGCCCAATTGAAGTGTTCTCCCTTTCTTGGGCTGCAATTAGTTCAAGCACTTTAACCCTTGAACGAGTTAGAGGCCCAATTGAAGTGTTCTCCCTTTCTTGGGCTGCAATTAGTCCAAGCTCTTTAACCCTTGAACGAGTTAGAGGCCCAATTGAAGTGTTCTCCCTTTCTTGGGCTGCAATGGGGTTATCCTTGATTACATCATCCTCCCCTGGTTGAAATGGATTTTTCCTCAAATCCAAGTCCTCTTTATCTTCTAAGTACGGGGAAAGATCCCTTACATTGAAAGTAGTAGAAACAGCATAGTCTTCAGGCAAATCAATTTTGTATGCATTATCATTTACCTTGTCTATGATACGGAAAGGACCATCTGCCCTTGCCATTAATTTAGACTTCCTTTGGTTTGGAAATCTTTCTTTTCGAAGATGAACCCACACTAAATCTCCAGGACTGAATTGAACAAATTTTCTTCTCTTGTTGGCAGTCTTCTTATAGATGGAGTTCTTCTTCTCAATTTGCTGTTTAATGTTTTCATGTAACTTCTTTATCATGTCAGCCTTCATTTTTCCATCTATGCATTCTCGAGCTTCAAGTGGTAATGGTACTAAATCAAGTGGGCTCAATGGATTAAATCCATAAACTACTTCAAAAGGAGAGTGTTTAGTAGTACCATGTACACTTCTATTGTAAGCAAATTCAGCATAGGCCAAGCATTCATCCCAACTTTTCAAGTTTTTGCCAATGATAGTTCTTAGCAAAGTAGAAAGCGTTCGGTTCACCACTTCAGTTTGCCCATCAGTTTGTGGGTGACAGGCAGTACTAAAGAGCAACTTTGTTCCCAACTTCCTCCATAAAGTCTTCCAAAAGTAGCTAAGAAATTTGGCATCACGATCTGACACGATACTCTTTGGAACGCCATGAAGTCTCACAATTTCTTTGAAAAATAAATTGGCAATGTGCACAGCATCATCGGTCTTATGGCATGGAATAAAATGAGACATTTTTGAAAAACGATCAACAACAACCATGACCGAATCTTTACCTCTTTGTGTCCTTGGTAAGCCTAGCACGAAATCCATGCTAACATCAGTCCAAGGTTGATCTGGAACAGGTAGAGGTGTATAAAGTCCATGGTTTGTCTTGAAGGCCGTCTTCCACTCGTCTCCCTCTTTCATTCGGATTTGGTGATAGCCGCTCTTCAAGTCAATTTTTGAAAACACCTTGGAACCATTCAGCTCATCCAACATGTCATCCAATCTTGGAATTGGGTAGCGGTATTTGATGGTGATCTTATTTATAGCACGGCTGTCCACACACATTCTCATAGAGCCATCCTTTTTAGGGACTAATAATGTAGGCACAGAACAAGGGCTCATGGATTCCCTTACATAACCCTTTTCAATCAACTCATCGACTTGCCTTTTTAGTTCCTTAGCCTCCTCTGGATTCATTCTGTATGCTGGCTTATTTGGTAAGGCAGCACCGGGCACCAAATCAATTTGATGCTCAATTCCTCTTAAGGGTGGCAATCCCTTAGGTAGCTCATTCGGAAAGACATCTGTAAATTCTTCTATCAACTCCCTCACAAGCTTAGGAAGCTTTTCTGCAAGTTCTGGATTTAGCTCCTTGAGAATTAGCAATAATACAAAGTTTTCCCTTTTTATTGTCTTCTTTAACTCATTCTTAGAAGCAAAACAACTAGGCTTCTTCTCCTCGATTACATTCTCCTTCGGCTGTACTTGTATTGGCTTTAAGGGTGCCAACACAATCTTCTTTCCATCCTTCTCAAAAGCGTAGGTGTTTTTGAAGCCATCATGTAGTGCTCTTCTATCAAATTGCCAGGGCCTCCCAAGTAGAAGATGACTAGCATCCATAGGGACTATGTCACACAATACCTCATCTTTGTAATTCTTCCCTATAGAGAAAGGTACCTTTACTTGTTTAGTGACCTTCATCTCGCCATGATTATTCAACCATTGCAGCTTGTATGGACGGGGATGATTGATGATAGGTAGCTTCAATTTGCCAACCAAGGTGGTTGAAGCAACGTTAGTGCAGCTCCCACTATCAATTATCACGTTACAAACTTTGCCTCCGATAGTGCACCTTGTTTGAAAAATATTCTCCCTTTGTTCTTCTTCTACCTTGGCTTGGATATTCAAGGCACGTCTAATAACCAAGGCAGCACCTTCATCAGCATACTCAACAACTTCTTCTTCGTCAGAATATTCTTCCTCTTCACATTCCTCCACAATATCTTCATCTTCACTCTCTATTTCCCCTTGTTTTTCCTTCAAGATCATCACTCTTCTATTAGGACATTCGGATGCTATATGGCCATGACCTAAGCACTTGAAGCACTTAATGTCTCGGCTTCTTTTAGAGGGTTGGTTGTCTTCTCTCTTATCCTTCCCCTTAGAACTTTCAGATTTGTTCGGCTCTTTCTTCCATATCTCCTTATTACTCCCTTTGGTAGTGTTTGAGGTTTGGGAAAGTGTTTGGAAAGGTTTACTCCCCAATGGTTTAGACACTCCATTGTTTCTTCTATAAACTCTCTTTTTCTGTCTCTCCACCTTAATTGCCAATTTAATTACATCTTCTAAGAAGACATAATTCTGCAACTCTACTAAGTCAGCAACTTCTTTGTTCAAACCACCAAGAAATCGAGCTATGGTTTGCTCTTGAGGTTCATTCAGCTCACACCGAATCATCAAAGTTTCAAATTCTTTGACATAATCTTCAACACACATGCCTCCTTGCCTCAAGCTTTGAAGCTTAAAATAAAGCTCTTGCTTGTAGTAATCAGGTACAAAACGCCTCTGCATGAGCCTTTTCATCAATCTCCAATTTCGAACTTCCTCCTCTCCATCTCTTCTTCGTTGATTCTTCAAATTTTCCCACCATAGATTTGCATAATCAGTGAATTCAAGGGCTGCAAGTCGGCATTTGGTAGCTTCTGAATATTCTTGATATTCAAAAATCTTCTCTACTCGTTGCACCCACTCCAAGTATTCTTCAGGAGAACTTGTTCCCTTAAATGGAGGAATCTTCATTTTGATGTTGGCATCACGCTCCCTCTGCTGCCTTTTTTGCCTAGGTTGTTCACCTTCTTCAGCTTCAGATTCTTCTCCACGGTGTTCAACATAAGCTCCTCTTCTTGGTTGTTGTTGTTGTAGCTCCATAAATCTAGCCATTTGAGTGGTTAGTTGAGCTATTTGTTCCATCATTTCTTCTTGACCTCTTTGTAGGCCAACAATTTGAGCTTGTTGTAGGCTAAGCCCAAAAGGAACTTCAGAACTATTTTCTCCTGTCATAGTGATTTGTAATTTGTTGGTTTGAGTTTGGTGAAGGGTAGGTTCACTCTCTAAGTGTTTACACTCGGATTAACAATGAATAGTAGCGTTGAACAATGAACAGTAATGATGAACAATGAACAGTAACGATGAATTTTTTTTTAATAAAAAAGCTGTAATAAAATAGAACAACACAAGAATAGAAATAAAGATAAAGATGAACAGACTAGAAAATTAGCCTTCCATGTAGGTGGCAGATTACAAAATAAGGAAAACTAAGCCTTCCATATAGGTGGCAGAATACAAAATAAGGAAAACTAAGCCTTCCATGTAGGTGGCAAAACACAAAATAAAATGCAATAAAATTAAGCTTTCCACGAAGGGGCAAAACACAAAACAAATAATAGAACCTGAATTGAAGTGGCTTTGATACCAATATGACGTGATTTCCGGAGGGAAAACACTTGATCGATTTTCTGGATAGGTTGAAAGAAACAAACAAATGAAACCAAATCACTCAATTGATAAGCCAAAGGGCGCCACAACTAAGAGAAATGGGTTGATCTCGCCACACTCAAGAAAGAAGAACGTGAGTGATAAGAAATCTAGTTGCTCTCGCCACTAACACAAGTTAGATAAGAGAAAGAACTCAAGAATTCTCTTGAAAGCAAAATGCCAATATCTCATATATGATTCAAAGATGGTTTACAACATATGGCAAGGACCCTTTTTATAGAGGGTCTCCAAAACAAAAAGACAAAAGACTCCAACTAATGCATTAAATGCATCAACTAAAAGTCAAGTAGTGTAGGCTAAATGTCAAAGACAATAAATGTATAGGTAGCTAAAAGTCAAAGACAAGAAATGCATAGGTAATAGACTACAACTATATTCAAAAAATGCAACTAACCCACATGTAATCTTTTCACACTTCTTCCACTTTCAACAATGTGGTTAAGCCCAATCCAAGCCCTTTAGCCCTTGAACGAGTTAGAGGCCCAATTGAAGTGTTCTCCCTTTCTTGGGCTGCAATTAGTCCAAGCTCTTTAACCCTTGAACGAGTTAGAGGCCCAATTGAAGTGTTCTCCCTTTCTTGGGCTGCAATGGGGTTATCCTTGATTACATCATCCTCCCCTGGTTGAAATGGATTTGTCCTCAAATCCAAGTCCTCTTTATCTTCTAAGTACGGGGAAAGATCCCTTACATTGAAAGTAGTAGAAACAGCATAGTCTTCAGGCAAATCAATTTTGTATGCATTATCATTTACCTTGTCTATGATACGGAAAGGACCATCTGCCCTTGCCATTAATTTAGACTTCCTTTGGTTTGGAAATCTTTCTTTTCGAAGATGAACCCACACTAAATCTCCAGGACTGAATTGAACAAATTTTCTTCTCTTGTTGGCAGTCTTCTTATAGATGGAGTTCTTCTTCTCAATTTGCTGTTTAATGTTTTCATGTAACTTCTTTATCATGTCAGCCTTCATTTTTCCATCTATGCATTCTCGAGCTTCAAGTGGTAATGGTACTAAATCAAGTGGGCTCAATGGATTAAATCCATAAACTACTTCAAAAGGAGAGTGTTTAGTAGTACCATGTACACTTCTATTGTAAGCAAATTCAGCATAGGCCAAGCATTCATCCCAACTTTTCAAGTTTTTGCCAATGATAGTTCTTAGCAAAGTAGAAAGCGTTCGGTTCACCACTTCAGTTTGCCCATCAGTTTGTGGGTGACAGGCAGTACTAAAGAGCAACTTTGTTCCCAACTTCCTCCATAAAGTCTTCCAAAAGTAGCTAAGAAATTTGGCATCACGATCTGACACGATACTCTTTGGAACGCCATGAAGTCTCACAATTTCTTTGAAAAATAAATTGGCAATGTGCACAGCATCATCGGTCTTATGGCATGGAATAAAATGAGACATTTTTGAAAAACGATCAACAACAACCATGACCGAATCTTTACCTCTTTGTGTCCTTGGTAAGCCTAGCACGAAATCCATGCTAACATCAGTCCAAGGTTGATCTGGAACAGGTAGAGGTGTATAAAGTCCATGGTTTGTCTTGAAGGCCGTCTTCCACTCGTCTCCCTCTTTCATTCGGATTTGGTGATAGCCGCTCTTCAAGTCAATTTTTGAAAACACCTTGGAACCATTCAGCTCATCCAACATGTCATCCAATCTTGGAATTGGGTAGCGGTATTTGATGGTGATCTTATTTATAGCACGGCTGTCCACACACATTCTCATAGAGCCATCCTTTTTAGGGACTAATAATGTAGGCACAGAACAAGGGCTCATGGATTCCCTTACATAACCCTTTTCAATCAACTCATCGACTTGCCTTTTCAGTTCCTTAGCCTCCTCTGGATTCATTTTGTATGCTGGCTTATTTGGTAAGGCAGCACCGGGCACCAAATCAATTTGATGCTCAATTCCTCTTAAGGGTGGCAATCCCTTAGGTAGCTCATTCGGAAAGACATCTGTAAATTCTTCTATCAACTCCCTCACAAGCTTAGGAAGCTTTTCTGCAAGTTCTGGATTTAGCTCCTTGAGAATTAGCAATAATACAAAGTTTTCCCTTTTTATTGCCTTCTTTAACTCATTCTTAGAAGCAAAACAACTAGGCTTCTTCTCCTCGATTACATCCTCCTTCGGCTGTACTTGTATTGGCTTTAAGGGTGCCAACACAATCTTCTTTCCATCCTTCTCGAAAGCGTAGGTGTTTTTGAAGCCATCATGTAGTGCTCTTCTATCAAATTGCCAGGGCCTCCCAAGTAGAAGATGACTAGCATCCATAGGGACTATGTCACACAATACCTCATCTTTGTAATTCTTCCCTATAGAGAAAGGTACCTTTACTTGTTTGGTGACCTTCATCTCGCCATGATTATTCAACCATTGCAGCTTGTATGGACGGGGATGATTGATGATAGGTAGCTTCAATTTGCCAACCAAGGTGGTTGAAGCAACGTTAGTGCAGCTCCCACTATCAATTATCACGTTACAAACTTTTCCTCCGATAGTGCACCTTGTTTGAAAAATATTCTCCCTCTGTTCTTCTTCTACCTTGGCTTGGATATTCAAGGCACGTCTAATAACCAAGGCAGCACCTTCATCAGCATACTCAACAACTTCTTCTTCGTCAAAATATTCTTCCTCTTCACATTCCTCCACAATATCTTCATCTTCACTCTCTATTTCCCCTTGTTTCTCCTTCAAGATCATCACTCTTCTATTAGGACATTCGGATGCTATATGGCCATGACCTAAGCACTTGAAGCACTTAATGTCTCGGCTTCTTTTAGAGGGCTGGTTGTCTTCTCTCTTATCCTTCCCCTTAGAATTTTCAGATTTGTTCGACTCTTTCTTCCATACCTCCTTATTACTCCCTCTGGTAGTGTTTGAGGTTTGGGAAAGTGTTTGGAAAGGTTTACTCCCCAATGGTTTAGAGACACTCTATTGTTTCTTCCATAAACTCTCTTTTTCTATCTCTCCACCTTAATTGCCAATTTAAGTACATCTTCTAAGAAGACATAATTCTGCAACTCTACTAAGTCAGCAACTTCTTTGTTCAAACCACCAAGAAATCGAGCTATGGTTTGCTCTTGAGGTTCATTCAGCTCGCACCGAATCATCAAAGTTTCAAATTCTTTGACATAATCTTCAACACACATGCCTCCTTGCCTCAAGCTTTGAAGCTTAAAATAAAGCTCTTGCTTGTTGTAATCAGGTACAAAACGCCTCTGCATGAGCCTTTTCATCAATCTCCAATTTCGAACTTCCTCCTCTCCATCTCTTCTTCGTTCATTCTTCAAATTTTCCCACCATAGATTTGCATAATCAGTGAATTCAAGGGCTGCAAGTCGGCATTTGGTTGCTTCTGAATATTCTTGATATTAAAAAATCTTCTCTACTCGTTGCACCCACTCCAAGTATTCTTCAGGAGAACTTGTTCCCTTAAATGAAGGAATCTTCATTTTGATGTTGGCATCACGCTCCCTCTGCTGCCTTCTTTGCCTAGGTTGTTCACCTTCTTCAGCTTCAGATTCTTCTCCATGGTGTTCAACATAAGCTCCTCTTCTTGGTTGTTGTTGTTGTAGCTCCATAAATCTAGCCATTTGAGTGGTTAGTTGAGCTATTTGTTCCATCATTTCTTTTTGACCTCTTTGTAGGCCAACAATTTGAGCTTGTTGTAGGCTAAGCCCAAAAGGAACTTCAGAACTATTTTCTCCTGTCATAGTGATTTCTAATTTGTTGGTTTGAGTTTGGTGAAGGGTAGGTTCACTCTCTAAGTGTTTACACTCGGATTAACAATGAATAGTAGCGTTGAACAATGAACAGTAACGATGAACAATGAACAGTAACGATGAATTTTTTTTTAAAATAAAAAAGCTGTAATAAAATAGAACAACACAAGAATAGAAATAAAGATAAAGATGAACAGACCAGAAAATTAGCCTTCCATGTAGGTGGCAGATTACAAAATAAGGAAAACTAAGCCTTCCATATAGGTGGCAGAATACAAAATAAGGAAAACTAAGCCTTCCATGTAGGTGGCAAAACACAAAATAAAATGCAATAAAATTAAGCTTTCCACGAAGGGGCAAAACACAAAACAAATAATAGAACCTGAATTGAAGTGGCTTTGATACCAATATGATGTGATTTCCGGAGGGAAAACACTTGATCGATTTTCTGGATAGGTTGAAAGAAACAAACAAATGAAACCAAATCACTCAATTGATAAGCCAAAGGGCGCCACAACTAAGAGAAATGGGTTGATCTCGCCACACTCAAAAAAGAAGAACGTGAGTGATAAGAAATCTAGTTGCTCTCGCCACTAACACAAGTTAGATAAGAGAAAGAACTCAAGAATTCTCTTGAAAGCAAAATGCCAATATCTCATATATGATTCAAAGATGGTTTACAACATATGGCAAGGACCCTTTTTATAGAGGGTCTCCAAAACAAAAAGACAAAAGACTCCAACTAATGCATTAAATGCATCAACTAAAAGTCAAGTAGTGTAGGCTAAATGTCAAAGACAATAAATGTATAGGTAGCTAAAAGTCAAAGACAAGAAATGCATAGGTAATAGACTACAACTATATTCAACAAATGCAACTAACCCACATGTAATCTTTTCACACTTCTTCCACTTTCAACAATGTGGTTAAGCCCAATCCAAGCCCTTTAGCCCTTGAACGAGTTAGAGGCCCAATTGAAGTGTTCTCCCTTTCTTGGGCTGCAATTAGTCCAAGCTCTTTAACCCTTGAACGAGTTAGAGGCCCAATTGAAGTGTTCTCCCTTTCTTGGGCTGCAATGGGGTTATCCTTGATTTCATCAGCATCATATATTGCTGATTTGTTTTTCAAGAAAATTGTGCATTTACATGGCATGCCTCGTACTATGGTTAGTGATAGCATTGCTAAGTTCTTAAAGTTACTTTTGGAAAACCTTGTAGTGCTAATTAGGTACTAAACTTTTTGTTTTCTATTACTTGTGGTGTAAATTAACTAAGTGAATAGAACTTTGTCTACTTTATTGCATGCTATCACTAAGAAAAACATAAAAACATAGGAAGAATGTTTGCCACATGTTGAGTTTGTTTATAATAGAAGTGTGCATTTTGCTACTAAGTATTCACTTTTTGAGATTGTTAATGGTTTTATTCCTTTAACTCCATTACATCTATGTCCTTTTCCTATATGTGAACATATTAACTTAGATGATGCAAAGAAGACCAAATATGTGAAACAATTGCATGACAAGTTGTGGATGAACATTGAGAAAAAAAATGGAGCAATATGTTTCTTAAGCTAACAAAGCTATGATGAGCATGTGCAACATTTGAAGATCGCCTATCACTAAATCTAAATAAAATAGGGAGACGAGTGGAAGATAGCCTTCAAGACAAAGCATGAACCTTACGAATGCATGCTAATACCATTTGGGCTATATCTAATGCCCCTAGCACATTTTATGCGATTGATGAATTAGGTACTTTGATCTTACATTGGAAAATCTATTGTGATATATTTTAACGATATTTTGATCTACAGTCAAAGCTATGATGAACATGTGCAACATTTGAAGGAAGTCTTAGAAATGCTGTGAAGGGGGAAACTCTGCTAATTTGAAAAAAAAATGCTATTTTTGTCAAGATCATGTTTTTTTTTGGTTTTGTTGTATCTCAACAAAGAGTGGGAGTTGACGAAGGTAAAAGCTATCAAAGAATGGCCTGTGCCGCGCACCATATCTAAGGTAAGAAGTTTTCACAGGCTTGTCTCCTTTTACAAAAGATTTATGAGGGATTTCATCACCAACTTGGCACCTATAACTGAATTATTAAAGGAGGAAAGAAGTTCAAATTGAGTGAAGCAGCCCAAAGATGCTTTGAGCTTGTCAAAGAAAAATTATGCAACGCATCTATATTAGCTTTGCCTAATTTTTCAAAGACTTTTGAGATTAAATGTGATGCTAGTGGAGTGGTGATAGGAAAATCCTTAGGGTTGCCTGATCTTCACGGCGTAGGCGATAAATGAATTCAAGACTTATCAAAAGAAAAATAAGAACAACACACTCCGGAATTGAAGAAGGAATTGGAGTGGTTCAATGACCTAACAAGTGCAAATAGTCAACCAACGTTATATAGAACGTGACCTACTATTTAGAACGCTTGTTCAACCACGAACACGAATTGAACCAATCCACACAACAACGCACTTGGGTTGAAGCACAAATTGGGGGCTTTTGTGAATTTGAATCACCAATCTTATAAAGAAGATTGACAAAGCAAGGTTTCACAAGAGCAAAGAAAGAAAGATAAATTCTCACGCAATGAGAGAAAACACTTGAATGCAAGTTTTCATAAACTCAAATCTGATTATTACAATAAGCTTAGGGGGGTATTTATAGATAGGATGGAGAGACAAAGGTGCCCACCTATCTTGACTTGAAGATACATACATTTAATGCACATGAAAATAAATGCCCACCTATCTTGACTTTGGATACAATGCTTTTAATGCATTTTGAAAATAAATATCCACCTATCTTGACTTTGAAACATTGTGCATTTAATGCACATGATTCATAATTGACTAAAGACCATCTAGAAGTTAAAATTCGTACAAAAATAAAAGAAAATTACAAAACATGAATTTCAACTCAAATGGATATAATTGAGCCCAAATTCTATTGGTCCATGTTTATCTCTTGGACCAATCTCTTTAATTTGTAGTGTTCTGGCCCAAAATCCCTTTAGCAACTCCATTTTCAGCCCAAATGATGTTGAGCACATTTTGATCATTATTTAACATACATTCAAATGGAATTTGCTTCATCCATTCTTGAACGAGCCCATTTAATGTCTCTTTTATTGTTTTAGCCCGAGCTCGTGTAATTGGCCCACTTGTAATATACAATGGATCTACTTCTTGATCATCCAATGTAATTGTTGGGTTCACATCATCCTCCCCTTCTTGAAAAGGAGTCGTCCTCGACTCTTCAATATTTTCTTCGTCTATTAGCACATTTTTCATATTGTTGAGTCATCCTTTCAATGTTGTGCCGTGCCTTCTCATGAATTTGCTTGACAAATTCAGCACGCTTTTTACCATCCATATTGGCTCTTTCCTGCAAAGGTAAAGGAATCAAGTCAATAGGTGTAAGAGGATTAAATCCATAAACAATTTCAAATGGCGAAAATTTAGTAGTGGAATGAATGGCCCTATTGTAAGCAAATTCGACATGTGGAAGACATTCCTCCCAACTCTTCAAATTTTTCTTGATGATTGTTCTCAACAATGAGGAAAGTGTCCTGTTCACAACCTCGGTTTGTCCATCAGTTTGTGGATGGCATGTAGTAGAAAATAACAATTTGGTTCCAAGCTTGCTCCACAATGTCTTCCAAAAATAGCTTAAAATTTTAGTATCCCGATCAGACACAATCGTTCTTGGCATCCCATGTAGTCTCACAACTTCCCTCCGTGATAAAGCATCAGCAACAATATTTTCTTTACCTTTCTTGTACTTAATCACATATGGAAATGATTCAATGAACTCAATCCATTTGGCATGCCTTCGATTCAACTTGCTTTGGCTCCTAATATGCTTTAAAGCCTCATGATCAGAATGAATTACAAATTCTTTAGGCCACAAATAATGTTGCCAAGTTTCCAGCACTCTAACTAATGCATATAATTCTTTATCATATGTAGGATAGTTAAGAGTTGGTCCACTTAGCTTTTCACTGAAATATGCAATGGGCTTACCTTCTTGCATGAGTACACCGCCTATGCCAATTCCACTAGCATCACATTCAATCTCAAAAGTCTTACCAAAATCAGGAAGGGCTAGTAAAGGTGCATTCGTGAGCTTCTCCTTAAGGGTTTTGAAGGCTTTCTCTTGAACATCTTCCCATTTGAAGGGGACATTCTTCTTGGTCAGTTCATTTAATGGTGCTGCTAGAGTGCTAAAGTCCTTCACGAACCTCCGATAAAAGCTTGCAAGTCCATGGAAACTCCTTACCTGTCCAACGGTGGTTGGAGTTGGCCATTCTTGAATTGCTTGGACCTTTTCTTCATCAACCCCTATACCTTTACTACTAACAACATAGCCAAGAAAAACAATTTTGTTTGTGCAAAAATCACATTTCTTCAAATTACCAAACAATCTTTCCTTTTTAAGAACCTCTAGAACTTTTCTAATGTGATCCACATGTTCATCTAAGGTTTTGCTATACACAAGAATGTCATCAAAATAAACTACCACAAATTTCCCAATGTAAGCTCTCAAGACATGATTCATTAACCTCATGAATGTACTAGGTGCATTAGTTAAACCAAAAGGCATAACCAACCATTCATAAAGTCCATGTTTAGTCTTGAATGCTGTTTTCCATTCATCTCCTTCTTTCATTCTAATTTGATGGTAGCCACTTTTTAAGTCAATTTTAGAAAAGATAGTAGAACCAGTCAATTCATCAAGCATATCATCTAACCTAGGAATAGGATGGCGATATCTTACCGTTATGTTGTTAATGGCTCTACAGTCAATACACATCCTCCATGTGCCATCCTTCTTAGGTACGAGCAACACTGGAACTGCACAAGGACTAAGGCTTTCTCTCACATATCCTTTGTCTAACAATTCTTGGACTTGTTTTTGAATCTCCTTAGTCTCTTCAGGATTGGTGCGGTATGCTGGTCGGTTAGGCAATGATGCTCCAGGAATGAAATCAATTTGATGTTCTATCCCTCTAATTGGTGGCAATCCGGGTGGTACTTCATCGGAAAAAATATCCTCATATTCCTGCAAGAGAGACAAAACAACACTAGGCAAAGTAGAGGTTAAGTCTTTATTATTCAACATAGCCTCTTTGTAAACAAGTACTAGGAGGTTTTGTTGAGAAAATAAAGCTTGTTTAAGGTCACTATTTTTTGCCACAAGTAAACCTTTTCCTCCAACATCCATGTTCTCTCTTTTTCCTTTTTGATTTTCTTTTCTATCTTTCTTCTTTTTCAACACACTCTCTTTTTCTTCAGTACTTGACTCTTTTTGAATCTTTTCACTCTCATTTTTATTCTCTTCTTTTTTGCTCACTTGGCTGCACTCACTCACTCCTTTCTTTTCTCTCTTTATTTGATCTTCTAAGATTTGCTTCGGTGACATAGGGAGGAGGGTTATAGGGTTCCCTCTAAGTACAAAAGAATAACGATTTAAGAATCCATCATGAGTGACATGCCTATCATACTGCCAAGGCCTACCTAACAAGAGATGACATGCTTTCATGGGTACAATATCACATAAGACTTCATCTCTATATTTGCCAATAGAAAAGAGTACTTTCACCTGTTTAGTCACCTTCAGTTCCCCACATTCATTGAGCCATTGAAGTCTGTATGGACGGTTATGCTTGACTGTTGGTAAGCTCAATTTTTCAACAAGCTCAACACTTGCCACATTGCTACAACTTCCACCATCTATGATCACACTACATACCTTGTCCTGAATTAAGCAACGTGTGTGGAACAAGTTTTCTCTTTGATTATTCTCTTCCATCACCTGGATGCTAAGTGCTCTTCTAGTCACAAGAAGCTCTCCTTCCATTGCACATTCTCCCTCATCATTTGATTCTTCTTCCTCCTCTGTGCTATCTTCTTCAGTCTCCCAATCTCCATTGTTATTGACGATCATGGTGCGTTTGTTTGGGCACTCACTAGCGATGTGACCTCTTCCTTGGCACTTAAAACACCTTATGTCACGGCTCCTTGAAGAATTAGGCTCAACTTGAGTTTTCTTTGGAACAGCTAGCTTTTCAATTTTCTTTGAATCAACTTCCTTGGAATTTGAAGTAGAAGGGTTGTCTTTCTTCGAATTGTGCTTCCAAGAGTTAAAAGAATTTGAATTGTAGCTTTTTCTTGCAGTATTCTTCCTTTTGAGTTGTTGCTCAACTTTGATGGCTTGATGTACCATCTCTTGAAGCTCTACATAATGATACATCTCCACGATATCAGCTATGTCACGATTGAGTCCATGTAAGAAGCGAGCCATTGTTGCTTCTCTATCCTCCACAATGTTGGCTCTTATCATGGCAACCTCCATCTCCTTATGATACTCATCTACACCCTTTGTTCCTTGTATGAGACGTTGCAACTTGTTATGAAGCTCTCTATGGTAATATGATGGGATGAACCTCTTTCTCATAATTGTCTTCATTTCTTCCCAAGTGGAAATGGGATACTCTCCATAACGAGCTCTTTCTTTTTGCATCTGGTCCCACCAAACAAGAGCATAATCAGTAAATTCAATAGCAGCAAGTTTCACCTTTTTACCTTCGGAGTAGTTATGGCATGAGAAAATTTGCTCAACACGCATTTCCCATTCTAAGTACTCCTCGGGATCACTTTTGCCTTGAAAGGAAGGGACTTTTACTTTGATTCCACCAAGGTCTTCTTCTCTAACTCTAGGCCTCCTAGGTTCTTCTCGATTAAATCTCCTCCTTCTTGGTTGATATCCACCAGATTCATCATCCTCAACTGGACTCTCCGCAACTCTATAAGGCTGCTCATTTCGTCTTCGGTTGTTTGGAGAGGCTGGTAGTGTAGCGGTTTGCTTCTCCATGTTATCTAAACGCTCAAGAACTCCTTCTAGCTTTCTGTCAAACATCCTTTCAAGATGACTCATCAATGCTTGCATTTGGATAGGAGCTAGTTGTGCTTGAGAAATTTCTTCATCTTGGTTCCCTGCCATGTTAGTGTAAAAAAAAAAATAATAATAATAACAGAATATAGGATCTCACAAAATGCTTAGTGTTTCACTCTTCTTCTCAACTCAGTATTTGCACTCCACTCTTAATAATCTCACTAACTCTTAAATCCCTCAATATCTTCCAAAGCTCTTATTCAATCTAAGTCCTTGTTGTGTGATTCAATAATTGCCAATTTCTCAACTTCAACCAAGCACATGAAAGTAGATTGTCAAAGTATGGGAATAGTTGAACAAGGTCACAGTTAAAGAAAGCTTTATGGATTCAATAGAAAGAAATTTTGTTACAAGTGCAAGATAAGATTTTTTTGTTAAATGAAAAGGGAATCAACTACTTTGAGGGCAAGAAGATGCACTATTTGAACAATTTTTTTTTTTTTCGAATTTTTTTTTTTCGTTTTTTTTTTTTTCAATATGATGTGCAGAATAGATAGGAGCAACAAAACAATATATGACCTTCTCAAGGACAATGAAATCTTGCACAGTGAAAGGAAAAAATTGATATCTAGGCAAATTGGAAATTGAAGAAAAGGGAAGGAACAACAAAGGAACAATAATATATTTTTCTCAAAAAAAGGTGAAAATAAAGAAGGCCTACCGTGTCAACCAAAATGCTCTGATACCAAATGATAGGAAAAATCCTTAGGGTTGCCTGATCTTCACGGCGTAGGCGATAAATGAATTCAAGACTTATCAAAAGAAAAATAAGAACAACACACTCCGGAATTGAAGAAGGAATTGGAGTGGTTCAATGACCTAACAAGTGCAAATAGTCAACCAACGTTATATAGAACGTGACCTACTATTTAGAACGCTTGTTCAACCACGAACACGAATTGAACCAATCCACACAACAACGCACTTGGGTTGAAGCACAAATTGGGGGCTTTTGTGAATTTGAATCACCAATCTTATAAAGAAGATTGACAAAGCAAGGTTTCACAAGAGCAAAGAAAGAAAGATAAATTCTCACACAATGAGAGAAAACACTTGAATGCAAGTTTTCATAAACTCAAATCTGATTATTACAATAAGCTTAGGGGGGTATTTATAGATAGGATGGAGAGACAAAGGTGCCCACCTATCTTGACTTGAAGATACATACATTTAATGCACATGAAAATAAATGCCCACCTATCTTGACTTTGGATACAATGCTTTTAATGCATTTTGAAAATAAATATCCACCTATCTTGACTTTGAAACATTGTGCATTTAATGCACATGATTCATAATTGACTAAAGACCATCTAGAAGTTAAAATTCGTACAAAAATAAAAGAAAATTACAAAACATGAATTTCAACTCAAATGGATATAATTGAGCCCAAATTCTATTGGTCCATGTTTATCTCTTGGACCAATCTCTTTAATTTGTAGTGTTCTGGCCCAAAATCCCTTTAGCAACTCCATTTTCAGCCCAAATGATGTTGAGCACATTTTGATCATTATTTAACATACATTCAAATGGAATTTGCTTCATCCATTCTTGAACGAGCCCATTTAATGTCTCTTTTATTGTTTTAGCCCGAGCTCGTGTAATTGGCCCACTTGTAATATACAATGGATCTACTTCTTGATCATCCAATGTAATTGTTGGGTTCACATCACTTTTTATGTAAGGTCTCCAAAACAAAAAGACAAAAGACTCTAACTAATGTATTAAATGCATCAACTAAAATTCAAGTAGTGTAGGCTAAATGTCAAAGACAATAAATGTATAGGTAGCTAAATGTCAAAGACAATAAATGCATAGGTAATAGACTACAACTATATTCAACAAATGCAACTATCCCACATGCAATCTTTTTCACACTTCTTCCACATTCAACAATGTGGTTAAGCCCAATCCAAGCCCTTTAGCCCTTGAACGAGTTAGAGGCCCAATTGAAGTATTTTCCCTTTCTTGGGAGGCAATTGGGTTATCTTTGATTACATCATCCTCCCCTGGTTGAAATAGATTTGGCCTCAAATCCAAATCCTCTTTATCTTCTAAGTACGGAGGAAGATCCCTCACATTGAAAGTAGTAGAAACAGCACAGTCTTCAGGCAAATCAATTTTGTATGTATTATCATTTACCTTGTATATGATACGAAAAGGACCATATGCACTTGGCATTAATTTAGACTTCCTTTGGTTTGGAAATCTTTCTTTTTGAATATGAACCCACACTAAATCTCCAAGACTGAATTGAACAAATTTTCTTCTTTTGTTGGCAGTCTTCTCATAGATGGAGTTCTTCTTCTCAATTTACTGTTTAATATTTTCATGTAACTTCTTTATCATGTCAGCCTTCATTTTTCCATCTATGCATTCTTAAGCTTCAAGTGGTAATGGTACTAAATCAAGTGGGCTCAATGGATTAAATCCATAAACTACTTCAAAAGTAGAGTGTTTAGTAGTACCATGTACACTTCTATTGTAAGCAAATTCAGCATAGGCCAAGCATTCATCCCAACTTTTCAAGTTTTTGCCAATGATAGTTCTTATCAAAGTAGAAAGCGTTCGGTTTACCACTTCAGTTTGGCCATCAGTTTGTGGGTGACAGGCACTAAAGAGCAACTTTGTTCCTAGCTTCCTCCATAAAGTCTTCCAAAAGTAGCTAAGAAATTTGGCATCACGATCTGACACGATACTCTTTGGAATGCCATGAAGTCTCACAATTTCTTTGAAAAATAAATTGGCGATGTGCACAACATCGTCAGTCTTATGGCATGGAATAAAATAGGACATTTTTGAAAAACGATCAACAACAACCATGACTGAATCTTTACCTCTTTGTGTCATTGATAGCATGAAATCCATGCTAACATCAGTTCAAGGTTGATCTGGAACAGGTAGAGGTATATAAAGTCCATGGGCTGCTTCCTTATCTTGGCTTTTTTGCAAATAATACACCTTTCAATCACATGATGCACATCTCTAATCATTAGGCCAATAAAAATTCTCTTTCAGCATCTCCAATCTCTTGGTTTCACCGAAATGCCCAGCCAATCCTCCTTCGTGAGCTTCTCGTGTAAGTAATTCCCTTATAGAACAGTTTGGAATTACAAGCCTCCCCAAGCGAAATAAAAAACATTTAGATCTATAAAATCCCTTATATGCCATTTTCTCACAAGTGAGATAAATTTCAGCAAGTGTCAAATCTTCCATGTAATGGTCTTTAATAGTTTGAAATCCCAACAATTTAGCATTCATCATGGAAATTAAGGCATATCTCCTTGATAAGGCATCTGCAACAATGTTGGTTTCTCCCTTCTTATAATTCAACACATAGGGAAAAGCTTCAAAAACTTCCACCCACTTTGCATGTCTTCTATTCAGCTTGTTCTGACATTTCGAGTGTTTGAGTGATTCATTGTCTGTGTGAATTACAAATTCTTTTGGTAACAAGTAGTGCTACCATGTCTCAAGAGCTCTAATTAAAGAGTAGAACTCCTTATCATAGGTAGTGATGTGCCTAAAAGAGGACACAATCTGTACCACAAGGAAAATAAAGAGAAGAAAACCAACTCAACTAAATTGATAAGCCTATGGCGCCACAATCAAGCTAAGATGGGTAGAATTCGCCACACCCCAGATTAGAGAACGGAATGGGAGTGATAAGAATTCTGAGATTTTCTCGCCACACTAACACAATTGTTAGATAAGAGAAGATAGATGTGCACAAAGCAATCTGAAATATAATTCACTCAAATCTGATTATCTTGCCACAAGGGGGCAAGTTCCCTTTTATAGATAACAAAAACCAGCTGCCTCATTAATGCAACCAAAGCCACCTCATTAATGAGCCTACAACAACTATAGTCAACCTATAGCCACCTCTACAACAACTACAGCCTCCCTATAGCCACCTCATTAATGAGCCTACAACTATAGTCAACATACAGCCACCTAGCCTATACCAACTACAGCCACCCTATAACCACCTCATTAATGCAACAACAACAACTACAACCACTTGGAAAGCTAAAAGACAATACAACAACTCTGAAAACATTAAATTACATCAGATTTTATATCCCAAAAAGTCATGCACGAAAATTATTAAAACAATAAGAAAAATCTGTAGTTATTTTAATCTTCAAAGTCCAAGCTTCTAAATTGGCCCAGCCCATCATTGCACACAAGTAAAGAAACCCAAGTCAATCCCATTTGATGCTTCTTGGCCCTTGAACGTGTTATTGGCCCATGTATAGATTCAACCTCTTGTTCTTCAAGGACAGCCTTCATGATCACATCATCTTCCCCTGGTTGACAAGGATTTGCCCTCAAATCCAGCTCCATGTTATCTTCCAAATAAGGGGTTATGTCCCTTACATTGAATGTTGCTGAAACACCATAATCTCCTGGGAGATCAATTTTATACGCATTGTCATTTACCTTTGCTAGTACTCGAAAAGGACCATCAGCTCGTGGCATAAGTTTAGACTTCCTTTTGTTTGGAAATCTCTCCTTGCGTAGGTGAATCCAAACAAGATCTCCTGGGCTAAATTGAACATGCTTTCTTTTCTTGTCTACTGACTTTTTATAGGCAGCATTCTTCGTCTCAATTTGCTTCTTTACTGCCTCATGCATTTTCTTCATGAATTCAGCTTTACTTTTGCCATCCAAGCTAAGTTTTTCATTAATTGGAAGAGGTGCCAAATCTGCTGGTGTATTAGGATTAAATCCATACACAACCTCAAATGGAGATTTCTTTGTAGTACTATGAACACTCCGATTATAAGCAAATTCAACATGCGGCAAGTACTCATCCCAATTCTTCAAGTTTTTACTGATAACACTTCTAAGCAAAGAGGAAAGAGATCTATTTACCACTTCAGTTTGCCCATCAGTTTGAGGATGACAGGTTGTGCTAAATAGCAGCTTTGTTCCAAGCTTCATCCATAATGTCTTCCAAAAATAGCTCAAGAATTTGGCATCACGATCAGAAACAATACTCTTTGGAATGCCATGCAATCTCACAACTTCTTTGAAGAATAAATCAGCAATATGAGAAGCATCATCAGTTTTGTGACATGAAATAAAATGAGACATTTTTGAGAATCTATCAACAACCACCATAACTGAATCTTTTCCCCTTTTTGTTCTGGGTAATCCAAGCACAAAATCCATGCTTAGATCCATCCATGGTTGATCTGGAACAGTCAATGGCATGTACAAGCCATGTGCAGCCTCATTGCTCTTTGCTTTCTTGCAAGCAACACATCTTTCTACAATCCGATGCACATCCTTCATCATATTTGGCCAATAGAAATGCTCTTTCAACATTTCAAATGTCTTCTTTTCACCAAAATGTCCAGCCAGCCCACCTGCATGTGATTCTCTAACAAGCAATTCCCTAATAGAACAATTAGGAATCACAAGTTTCCCAAATCTGAACATATAACCATCATGCCTATAAAACCCTTTAATGGCCATTTTCTCACAAGCTGAATAGATTTTAGCCAGCATAGGATCAAGCAAGTATTGCTCCTTAATAAGTTCAAAGCCCAACAGTTTAGTGTTCAACAGAGAAATCAAAGCATACCTCCGAGATAATGCATCAGCCACAACATTCGTCTCTCCCTTTTTGTATTTGATTACATAGGGGAAAGCTTCCAAATACTCCACCCATTTGGCATGTCTTCTATTCAGCTTCCCTTGCCCCTTCAAATGCTTTAGGGATTCATGATCGGTGTGAATGATGAACTCCTTTGGTAATAAATAATGCTGCCATGTCTCAAGAGCTCGAATTAGTGCAAAGAACTCTTTATCATAGATTGAGTAATTCAGACTTGCTCCACCAAGCTTCTCACTAAAATAAGCAATGGGACACTTATCTTGCATTAAGACAGCTCCAATCCCTACTCCAGATGCATCACATTCAATCTCAAATACCTTTGAAAAATCTGGAAGAGCTAGAATAGGTGCTGAACACAATTTCTCCTTGATTAAGTCAAAACTTTTCTGTGTAGCTTCGGTCCATTTAAACTCACAATTTTTCTTGATGCATGCAGTTAATGGTGCAAGAATAGTGCTAAAATTCTTCACAAATCGTCTATAAAAAGAAGCAAGGCCATGAAAACTTCGTACCTCAGAAATACTTTTAGGAATTGGCCACTCCTTGATTGCTTTTATTTTCTCCTCATCCACGTGCACCCCATGTTGAGAGACAACATAACCAAGGAAAATAACTTGGTCTTGACAGAATTGGCACTTCTTGAAATTGCCAAATAGCTTTTGTTCTCGTAATACTTCAAATACTTGCCACAAATGCTCTTCATGCTCTTCAGAATTTTTACTATAAACCAAAATGTCATCAAAATAAACGACAACAAATATACCTATAAATTTCCGAAGCACATGGTTCATTAGCCTCATAAAGGTGCTTGGGGCATTGGATAATCCAAATGGCATGACCTTCCATTCATACAGCCCATGTTTTGTCTTAAAGGCTGTCTTCCATTCATCTCCTTCCTTCATACGAATTTGGTGATACCCACTCTTCAAGTCTATCTTTGAAAACACTTTGGAGCCATGTAATTCATCAAGCATGTCATCTAACCTTGGAATGGGATAACGATACTTGACTGTAATCTTGTTAATTGCTCTGCTATCCACACACATCCTCATGGTCCCATCTTTCTTTGGCACCAATAAGGCCGGTACTGAACAAGGACTCATGGACTCCTGCACATATCCTCTTTCCAGCAACTCATTTACTTGACGTTGCAACTCCTTTGCCTCCACCGGATTCATTCTATAAGCTGGCCTATTTGGTAAGGCAGCTCCTGGTACAAGATCAATTTGGTGCTCAATACCACGAATTGGTGGTAATTCCTTTGGTAGTTCTTCTGGAAATACATCACGAAATTCTTCCAAGAGCCTTTGAATTTGTGGTGGAAGTGATCCCACAATTTCTGGTACTATCTCCTTCAAATGCAATAAAAGAACTAAATTAGAGCTGGATAAAGCTCTCTCAATGTCTCCTTTGTTGGCAAGTAAATTACCCTTCCTTTTAGCTTCCTGTTGATGTATCTTCACTTGTTGAGGACTCAATGGTGCTAACACAATCTTCCTTCCATCTTTCTCAAAGGAATATGTGTTTTTAAACCCATCATGCAAAGCTCTTCTATCATACTGCCATGGTCTTCCCAAGAGCAAATGACTAGCACTCATTGGAACAACATCACATAGTACCTTATCTTTGTAATTTTTCCCAATAGAAAATGGCACAACAACCTGTTTAGTGACTCTCACAACTCCATCTTCATTTAGCCACTGCAATTTGTAAGGATGAGGGTGTTCAGTTGTGGCTAAATTCAACTTCTCCACCAAAGTAGTAGAAGCCACATTTGTGCAGCTCCCTCCATCTATAATTACACCACAAACCTTCTTTTCAACAGTACACCTTGTGTGAAAAATGTTCTCCCTTTGCTCATCACTAGGTTTAGCTTGCAAATTTAGAGCACGCCTTATGACAAGGAGTTCTCCCTCATCAGCATACTCCATGTTTTCCTTATCAAAACATTCTTCCATAACTCCTTCAATGGCTGCCTCATCTTCGCTTACCACTTCTCCATGCGTGTCTTGGATAATCATTACCCTACGGTTTGGACATTCAGATGCGTAATGCCCATGACCAAGACATTTGAAGCACTTTACATCTCTACTCCTTTTAGGAGGTTCTGAATCAGCTCCCTTTTCTTTCCCCTTTGATGAACTTGATGGAAGTTTTGAAGAATCCCTCTTCTCCACCTTTTTTTCTTCTCCTTTAGATGCAACCCATGATGGTGTTGTAGAGAAATTTGTGATTTTGTTTCTAGTTGGTTGTGACATTTGCTTACTAGAAACTCTCTTCCTTTGTCTCTCCACTTTGACTGCAAGTTTAATAACATCCTCTAAGGTTACATAATTTTGTAGTTCCACCAAATCACCAATCTCCCTATGCAAACCACCAATGAACCTTGCAATTGTTTGCTCTTGAGGTTCATTCAGTTCACATCGAATCATTAGCATCTCAAACTCTTTCACATAGTCTTCTACACACATACCTCCTTGTCTCAAGGATTGAAATTTGAAGAAGAGCTCTTGCTTGTAATATTCTGGCACAAATCTTCTTCGCATAAGTCTCTTCATTAGCCTCCAATTTCTGACTTCTTCCTCACCATCTCTCCTTCGTTGGTTCTTCAAATTCTCCCACCATAAATTGGCGTAATCTGTGAATTCAAGGGCTGCAAGACGACATTTGGTTGCCTCCGAGTACTCATGGCACTCAAAGACCTTCTCTACACGCTGCACCCACTCCAAAAATTCCTCTGGAGAGCTACTTCCCTTGAAAGTAGGGACCTTCATCTTAATCTTCAATTCTTGCTCTCTTTGTTGCCTCCTTGGCCTTGGAGACCTTTCATCTTCTGTATTGCTTTCTTGGTCTGATTGCTCTTCATTTCTATTTCTTCGCTGCCGACGCCTTGGTTGATGGTTTAGCCTCTCCATTTGTTCTACCAAACGATTCAACTGCTCCATCATTTGTTGTTGAGATCTCTCCATTTGACTGTGAGACCTTTCCAACTTCAGAATTTGAGCTTGCTCTAAAGTAAGCCCCATTGGAATTGGAGGTTCAGAACTGTTTTCTCCAGACATGATCTCTCTCTATAAGTGTTCTACTCTCAAGTTACAAGAGTTTTCCCACACGAAACCACTGCTCTGATACCAATATGATGTGCCTAAAAGAGGACACAATCTGTACCACAAGGAAAATAAAGAGAAGAAAACCAACTCAACTAAATTGATAAGCCTATGGCGCCACAATCAAGCTAAGATGGGTAGAATTCGCCACACCCCAGATTAGAGAACGGAATGGGAGTGATAAGAATTCTGAGATTTTCTCGCCACACTAACACAATTGTTAGATAAGAGAAGATAGATGTGCACAAAGCAATCTGAAATATAATTCACTCAAATCTGATTATCTTGCCACAAGGGGGCAAGTTCCCTTTTATAGATAACAAAAACCAGCTGCCTCATTAATGCAACCAAAGCCACCTCATTAATGAGCCTACAACAACTATAGTCAACCTATAGCCACCTCTACAACAACTACAGCCTCCCTATAGCCACCTCATTAATGAGCCTACAACTATAGTCAACATACAGCCACCTAGCCTATACCAACTACAGCCACCCTATAACCACCTCATTAATGCAACAACAACAACTACAACCACTTGGAAAGCTAAAAGACAATACAACAACTCTGAAAACATTAAATTACATCAGATTTTATATCCCAAAAAGTCATGCACGAAAATTATTAAAACAATAAGAAAAATCTGTAGTTATTTTAATCTTCAAAGTCCAAGCTTCTAAATTGGCCCAGCCCATCATTGCACACAAGTAAAGAAACCCAAGTCAATCCCATTTGATGCTTCTTGGCCCTTGAACGTGTTATTGGCCCATGTATAGATTCAACCTCTTGTTCTTCAAGGACAGCCTTCATGATCACATCAGGTAGGGTAGTTAAGACTGGCTCCACTCAACTTCTCACTAAAATAAGCTATAGGACGCCTTTCTTGAAGAAGTACAGCTCCAATTCCCACTCCACTAGCATCACATTCAATCTCAAAAGTCTTAGAAAAATTAGGCAAAGCCAATATGGGTGCATTGCACAATTTTTCTTTGACAAGCTCAAAACTTCGTTGGGCTGCATCACTCCATTTGAACTCCTTTCCTCCCTTAATACATTCAGTTATGGGTGATAAAATGGTGCTGAAATCCCTTACAAATATTCTTTAGAAAGAGGCAAGCCCGTGAAAACTTCTTACTTCAGATATTGTTCTTGGAACGGTCCATTCTTTGATAGCTTTCACTTTTTCTTCATTAACTCCCACTCCTTGCTGAGATACTACAAAGCCAAGAAAAATCACATGGTCTTGACAAAAGTAGCATTTTTTCAGATTAGCGTAGAGTTTCTCCTTTTGCAACACTTCCAAGACTTCCTTCAAATGTTGCACATGCTCCTCATAACTTTGACTGTAGATCAAATATCATCGAAATATACAACAACAAATTTTCCAATGAAAGATCTAAGAACATGATTCATCAATCGTATAAATGTGCTAGGGGCATTAGATAGCCCAAATGGCATTACCATCCATTCGTAAAGTCCATGCTTCGTCTTGAAGGCTGTCTTCCACTCGTCTCCCTCTTTCATTCGGATTTGGTGATAGCCGCTCTTCAAGTCAATTTTTGGAAACACCTTGGAACCATTCAGCTCATTCAACATGTCATCCAATCTTGGAATTGGATAGCGGTATTTGATGGTAATCTTATTTATAGCACGACTGTCCATACACATTCTCATAGAGCCATCCTTTTTAGAGACTAATAATGTAGGCACAGAACAAGGGCTCATGGATTCCCTTACATAACCCTTTTCAATCAACTCATCAACTTGCCTTTTTAGCTCCTTAGTGATGTGCCTAAAAGAGGACACTATCTGTACCACAAGGAAAATAAAGAGAAGAAAACAACTCAACTAAATTGATAAGCCTATAGCGCCACAATCAAGCTAAGATGGGTGGAATTCGCCACACCCTAGATTAGAAAACAGAATGGGAGTGATAAGAATTCTGAGATTTTCTCGCCACACTAACACAATTGTTAGATAAGAGAAGATAGATGTGGACAAAGCAATCTGAAATATAATTCACTCAAATCTGATTATCTTGTCACAAGGGAGCAAGTTCCCTTTTATAGATAACAAAAGCCAGCTGCCTCATTAATGCAACCACAGCCACCTCATTAATGAGCCTACAACAACTATAGTCAACCTATAGCCACCTCATTAATGAGCCTACAACAACTACAGCCTCCCTATAGCCACCTCATTAATGAGCCTACAACAACTATAGTCAACCTACAGCCACCTAGCCTATAACAACTACAGCCATCCTATAACCACCTCATTAAGGCAACAACAACAACTACAACCACTTGGAAAGCTAAATGTCACTACAACAACTCTGAATACATTAAATTACATCAGATTTTATATCCCAAAAAGTCATGCACGAAAATTATTAAAAATAAGAAAAATTTTTAGTTTTTTTATTCTTCAAAGTCCAAGCTTCTGATTTGGCCTAGCCCATCATTGCAAACAAGTAAAGAAACCCAAGTCAATCCCATTTGATGCTTCTTGGCCCTTGAATGTGTTATTGGCCCCAAGTATAGATTCAGCCTCTTGTTCTTCAAGGACAGCCTTCATGATCACATCACTTAGCCTCCTCTAGATTCAATCTATATGCTGGCTTATTTAGTAAGACAGCACCGGGCACCAAATCAATTTGATGCTCAATTCCTCTTAAGGGTGGCAATCCCTTAGGTAGCTCATTCAGAAATACATCTGCAAATTCTTCTATCAACTCCCTCACAAGCTTAGGCAGCTTTTCTGCAAGTTCTAGATTCAACTCCTTGAGAATTAGCAATAATACAAAGTCATCCCTTTTTATTGCCTTCTTTAACTCATTCTTAGAAGCAAAACAACTAGGCTTCTTCTCCTCTATTACATCCTGTTTCGGCTGTACTTGTATCGGCTTTAAGGGTGCCAACACAATCTTCTTTCCATTCTTCTCAAAAGTATAAGTGTTTTTGAAGCCATCATGTAATGCTTTTCTATCAAATTGCCACGGCCTCCCAAGTAGAAGATGACTAGCATTCATAGTGACTATGTTACATAACACCTCATCTTTGTAATTCTTCCCTATAGAGAAAGGTACCTTTACTTGGTTGGTGACCTTCATCTCGCCATGATTATTTAGCCATTGCAGCTTGTATAGATGGGGATGATTGATGATAGGTAGCTTCAATTTGCCAACCAAGGTGGTTGAAGCAACGTTAGTGCAGCTCCCACTATCAATTATCACGTTACAAACTTTGCCTCCAATAGTGCACCTTGTTTGAAAAATATTCTCCCTCTGTTCTTCTTCTACCTTGACTTGGATATCCAAGGCACGTCTAATAACCAAGGCAGCTCCTTCATCAGCATACTCAACAACTTCTTCTTCTTCAGAATATTCTTACTCTTCACATTCCTCCACAATATCTTCATCTTCATTCTCTATTTCCACTTGTTTCTCCTTCAAGATCATCACTCTTCTATTAGGACATTCAGATGCTATATGGCCATGACCTAAGCACTTGAAGCACTTAATGTCTCGGCTTCTTTTAGAGGGTTGGTTGTCTTCTCTCTTCTCATTCCCGTTAGAACTTTCAGTTTTGTTTGGATCCTTCTTCCATATCTCCTTATTACTCCCTTTGGTAGTGTTTGAGGTTTGGGAAAGTGTTTGGAAAGGTTTACTCCCCAATGGTTTAGATACTCCATTGTTTCTTCCATAAACTCTCTTTTTTTGTCTCTCCACCTTAATTGCCAATTTAATTACATCTTCTAAAAAAACATAATTTTGTAACTCTACTAAGTCAGCAACTTCTTTGTTCAAACCACCAAGAAATCGAGCTATGGTTTGCTCTTAGAGTCCAGTCAGCTTGCAACGAATCATCAAAGTTTCAAATTCTTTAACATAATCTTCAACACACCTCAAGCTTTGAAGTTTAAAATAAAGCTCTTGCTTATATAGTAGTCAGGTACAAAACGCCTCTGCATGAGTCTTTTCATCAATCCCCAGTTTCGAACTTCTTCCTCTCCATCTCTTCT
The DNA here is from genome assembly GCA_037074585.1 of Biancaea sappan. Lineage (NCBI taxonomy): Eukaryota > Viridiplantae > Streptophyta > Magnoliopsida > Fabales > Fabaceae > Biancaea > Biancaea sappan. The sequence goes on along the minus strand of CM073491.1, from coordinate 39,995,462 downwards.
TCATTGATTCTTCAAATTTTCCCACTATAAATTCGCATAATCAGTGAATTCAAGGGCTGCAAGTCGGCATTTGGTAGCTTCTGAATATTCTTGATATTCAAAAATCTTCTCTACTCATTGCACCCACTCCAAGTATTCTTCAGGAGAACTTGTTCCCTTAAATGGAGGAATCTTCATTTTGATTTTGGCATCACGTTCCCTCTGCTGCCTTCTTTGCCTAGGTTGTTCACCTTCTTCAGCTTTAGATTCTTCTCCATGGTGTTCAACATAAGCTCCTCTTCTTGGTTGTTGTTGTTGTACCTCCATAAATCTAGCCATTTGAGTGGTTAGTTGAGTTATTTGTTCCATTATTTCTTCTTGACCTCTTTGTATGCCAACAATTTGAGCTTGTTGTAGGCTAAGCCCAAGAGGAACTTCAGAACTATTTTCTCCTGTCATAGTGATTTGTAATTGCTCGTTTGAGTTTGGTGAAGGGTAGGTTCACTCTCTAAGTGTTTACACTCGGATTAATAATGAACAGTAACTATGAACAATGAACAGTAACGATGAATTTTTTTTAATAAAAAAAGCTAGAATAAAATAGAACAACACAAGAATAGAAATAAAAACAAAGACGAACATACCAGAAAATTAGCCCTCCATGTAGGTGGTAGATTACAAAATAAGGAAAATTAAGCCTTCCATATAGGTGGCAGAATACAAAATAAGGAAAACTAAACCTTCCATGTAGGTGGCAAAACACAGAATAAAATGTAATAAAATTAAGCTTTCCACGAAGGGGCAAAACACAAAACAAATAATAGAACTTGAATTGAAGTGGCTTTGATACCAATATGATGTGATTTCCGGAAGGAAAACACTTAATCGATTTTCTGGATAGATTGAAAGAAACAAACAAAGAAAACCAAATCACTCAATTTATAAGCCAAAGGGCGCCACAACTAAGAGAAATAGGTTGATCTCGCCACACTCAAGAAAGAAGAACGTGAGTGATAAGAAATCTAGTTGCTCTCGCTACTAACCTAAGTTAGAGAAGAGAAAGAACTCAAGAATCCTCTTGAAAACAAAATGCAAATATCTCATATATGATTCAAGGATGGTTTACAACAAATGGCAAGGACCCTTTTTATAGAAGGTCTCCAAAATAAAAAGACAAAAGACTCTAACTAATGCATTAAATGCATCAACTAAAAGTCAAGTAGTGTAGGCTAAATGTCAAAGACAATAAATGCATAGGTAGCTAAATGTCAAAGACAATAAATGCATAGGTAATAGACTACAACTATATTCAACAAATACAACTATCCCACATGCAATCTTTTTCACACTTCTTCCACATTCAACAATGTGGTTAAGCCCAATCCAAACCCTTTAGCCCTTGAACGAGTTAGAGGCCCAATTGAAGTATTCTTCCTTTCTTAGGCTGCAATTGGGTTATCTTTGATTACATCAAGTGTGGACCAGCTTGATGTACGACCTGGTCCAATTACAAAAGCAAGAGCAAAGAGATTCAAGGAGGCATTAAATAGGCTGATGCAAGAGGATTGGGCTCAAGCTATTTTGTGTAGCACATGAAACTGTAACATCCCAAATTATTATGGATTAAATATTTAATTTTTTTTAAGACTCTAGAAATCTCTTGAATGTGCTTGATGAATCTAGATTGTTCTAGAGGAATCTTGTATGTTCTAGAGATATCTTGTATATTCTTGAATTTACTAGATAAGTGTAGAATGTTGTAGAATGGTATAGATAATTCTAGAAAATTCCAGGTTAGTTATATTCTAGAGATATCTTGTATATTCTTGAATTTCCTAGATAAGTGTAGAATGTTGTAGAGTGGTATAGATAATTCTAGAGAATTCCAGGTTAGTTTAGGTTTATCTTGAGTTATCTTGAGTTCTCTAAACATTTCTAGGCTTTAGAGAGATGTTGCCTCCCATTCTTAGCTATAAATAGCAACATCTTCCTCCCCTTTCCTTGCACCATTCACAACCGAGAGATAGTGAAAAAAGAGAAACCAGCAGCTTGGACAGAAGCAGAAAAATATTCTCTGTTTTTTTAACCATAAAATAGAGATTTTGGAAGAAGCAAATAGCAACGTTAAACTCGATTTTTCTGAGCTACTTTGAGGAGATTCTTCTATTACTAACCCACACAAGTGTTAAGGGAGAAGTGGCAGTGAATAGGAAGCAAAAATCAGAACCAAAACAAGTGCAAACTACCCCACGGTCAACTGTCAAAAATCGTGAAATGAATTTCAAGACAGATTGTGATGTGCCTAAAAGAGGACACAATCTATACCACAAGGAAAATAAAGAGAAGAAACCAACTCAACTAAATTGATAAGCCTATGGCGCCACAATTAAGCCAACATGGATTGAATTCGGCACACCCCAGATTAGAGAACGGAATGGGAGTGATAAGAATTCTGAGATTTTCTCGCCACACTAACACAATTGTTAGATAAGAGAAGATAGATGTGCACAAAGCAATCTGAAAAATAATTCACTCCAATCTGATTATCTTGCCACAAGGGGGCAAGTTCCCTTTTATAGATAACAAAAGCCAGCTGCCTCAACCACCTCATTAATGAGCCTACAACAACTATAGTCAACCTATAGCCACCTCATTAATGAGTCTACAACAACTACAGCTTCCCTATAGCCACCTCATGAATGAGCCTACAACAACTATAGTCAACCTACAGCCACCTAGCCTATAACAACTACAGCCACCCTATAACCACCTCATTAATGCAACAACAACTACTACAACCAATTGGAAAGCTAAATGACACTACAACAATTCTGAAAATATTAAATTACATCAGATTTTATATCCCAAAAAGTCATGCACGAAAATTATTAAAAATAAGAAAAATATGTAGTTTTTTTATTCTTCAAAGTCCAAGCTTCTGATTTGGCCCAGCCCATCATTGCACACAAGTAAAGAAACCCAAGTTAATCTCATTTGATGCTTCTTGGCCCTTGAACGTGATATTGGCCCAAGTATAGATTCAGCCTCTTCTTCTTCAAGGACATCCTTCATGATCACATCAGATTGAATAGCTATTTGAGCTAAAAAGTCAGAGTACAAAGTACAGGTAGCTTAGCAATTCATAAAAGCTTGTTTTACTACTTGAATATTTTATGTCCATGAAGTTTTATTTAAAGAGAAATATGTTTTTCATGATGAAATTAGCATGATATCAGCTTGGAAGTTTACTTCCATGTTCAGCTTGGGAGTTTTGCTTCCATGTCAGCTTGGAAATTCTATTTCCATGTCAGCTTGGAAATTATATTTCCATGTTTTAGCTTGGAATCTTTCTAGCTTGAGTTAAAGGACTGCAGTAGCCTTTCTCTCATGTTCAGCTTGGAAAAATAGTTCTGCAGACTATCTTTTCCATGACGTTGAGTGTGCCACCAACTATTCTTGATTCCATGATTTATTTATATATCAGATTTCTAATTTTTCATCAACCTATTACACTGAAATGGTATATTTATAAATGTTTATAAAATTATGCTAGCTACTGAGATACCCTTATCTCACCCTTTTGTGTTTTTCCAACTGACCATTTCAGGGGCTGAGTATAAGGGGAAAGGTGTAAAGATTGATTGAACACTTTTAGAGCACTCAAGTTTATTAAGTATTAGAATTATAGATTATGTACGATAGATTTGCAATTTATTTCAAACAAATGTAAAATTATCTTATGTTTAGAATTTCAATTATTATGTATAACCAATTATGATTTGTACTGAGAACAATTGTAGAATGTTCTTTTTGAAGATATGAGTATTAAGCATTAGAATTTGAAAAAAAAAATTTCAGATTTTAGTGTAGTAAAATAAGGACGTTACAAAATTTGGTATCAGAGCAAAGATTTGGGCAACTTATGGGTAGAATTAGGATATTTTGATGATGTTTGCTATATGTTTGATTAGCTTGTTTCTATGATTTAGAAATACAACCTTTTCAGTGCCTTGTAGAAATGGCCTCATCTAAGAGAACCCAAGCCGAGATCTTGGAAACCCTTACTCAGAACATAGAACACTTGGTGGCTAGGGCAGATCGACAAGAAGACAATCAGGCTACCACCACTGAAGTTCTAAAACTCTTGACCAATGAGTTAAAGGGTAGAGGAAAGAGAAAGGAAGGTGAAACTAGCAACTCAATTAACCGGATTCTAGGGGAATTTCGAAAAAATAACCCTCCTTCATTTAAGGGATCTCATGACCCAGACGTAGCCCAAGAGTAGATGGATCAAATTGAGAAAATTTTTGGAGCAATGGTTGTTAGGTCTCCTAGTGATTACAGAGCAAGGTAACCTTAGTAGGACCTCCTCTATCGTTGTGAACCCGGGCACAACTATAGAGAAACGGCTATACTGAAGGTCCTGTAGGATATTTTCATTTCCTCTCCCTCCGAGACTTATCTTTTCTTAGGAATTATGTTCTTAGTTTTAGTTTTAGATAGATGTAGCTACACTTTTGAACTTAGTCAAGGAAAAGTTGTTATGTGTTTTGATTCCGTTGCTGTCGGATCAAATTTTTATATGGTGGGTTTTATAAGCTGAATTCAAGATTGATTTTGTGTAGCTATATTATTTTAGGGTACTAGCCAATAAAAGAAACCACTTGCATTAAAAAAAACTGAAGGATTACTTGGCAAAAAAAAAAAAGAAGTTTACTCATGCATGAGTAATCTAAAGGCGAGGTGGTCTTGGATTAGGAGGGTTGTATTGTATCATCACCCCTCGACCATTCCTTGGAGCAAGAGACAGAGCAATGTCGCGGAGGGTAGTGTAAATTCCATTCATACAATCAACACTTCTTTGCTGTTGATTGCAGAAGCATTGGGTGGACCAATAGAAGAATCTGTCTATTCTTGAAGTCATTGCTGGATTATTGCGTTTAGTTAACTTCTCCAGGTCCTCTATCATCTTTTTCAGATTTTTCACCTCCTGCTCTAGACAAGCGATTTTGTCCTCCGAGGTATGGCCTGTGCTAGTCTCCTCAGCTTCCTCGTTCTTCTTCATTTTTTTTCTCTTTCTGCTTCTCTTGAGAGCCCTCAAAAGGTCTTTTGCCCTTGTCTTTGCCCATACTTAAGTTTAAGTCGAGCTCTTCTTCCTTGGCCTCCACTGTGAGATCAATGTACTTTCTTGTGGCCATGATTTGGAAAATGTAGAAATTTTTGTAAGAGCATGAGGCGAGAGGAATGTTGGGAGATTGTAGGCTCAGAGATTATTACTCTTTGTGGTGTGGTAACTGAGAACGTTGAGAAGGTTTTTATAGAGAAAAATTAGGACTTGGAGACAAAGAAGATATCTCTTCACCGCACCCCTACACGATCAACCTATGGATTTCTGCAAGCTGGAAGCCAGAAGTCTAGGGTAGGCATACACACCAATAGCGCGCTGTATTAATGCCAAAACCATGAAAGTCAATATTCGGTGGATTTGCGGCCGATTTTACTTGGTTGTCCCATTTCTCCCGTTGGCATTTTCTGAAATTCAAAGAAGTTGACGATATAGCCATTAAAGATTGCATTGGATGCTTTTTTGATGAACTGAAATGCATTTCTCTGTTTTATTGTGTTGTTCTTAAGAGCCTTCAGTTGAGTATAATATACATAATTGATTGAATCATGTTGTAATTACATGTATGTATGCTATTCATGCATAGTGAGTGAAGGCTATTTGTTATGGCCAGGAATAATATGTAATAATCCCACATACATTCAGAGAATGAGAAGTCAGAAATTTAAAAAGGACTTAAATAGATGAAAATATATAGATAATGATGTATCTCTATGTTTATACATATATACATATATGCTCGTAGAGGCAAGTGAAAGGTAAAAATTTTTTTCTCACTTTATGGAACGCTTGATGTGTAAATGTGAGAAGTTTTTATTTTAATATGTATGTTTCAAAATGTATAAGCCTAGGGCAAAACCACGGATTAGAAACCTAGATAAGGCTAGTATGAAGCTACCCGTTCTTGGAGTAATATCTCGATTTAGGATTATTGGATAAGACAAATACAGAGTTAGGAAGTTATAAATTGAAGCGGCGAATAGTTGAATAATTTGAGCAAGAGTCAAAAGTTAGCCGAAACTTTTGAGGAAATCTTTTGTATTAGATTATATTTTGTTATTTTCTGGCATGCTTATCATAGACCGTTGGCATTGCGACGGATAAGGTCTGTAGGCCATCTTTAGAGTATGATGTAAAGGTTTTGTAGCCCTAAATTTCGTCTATATATAATGGATGCCCCATTACACTGCTCACTACATTAAGAGTTCATTACCTATAAGCTTTCTAGCATCAAACTTCTCCTTCCGTACAACCTTTATAGCTCAGAAAAATATGGCTAGCAATAAATCTTTCAATCTAAACTTTGAAGCTGGCAAGGTAGAGCTGGATCTAAATCTTAGCCTGGAAAATTATAAGAATAAGAGATCCATGGAAGAGTCACCGGAGGCTAAGAAAAGAAAAAGGGATATAGTAGAGCTAGAGGATGTTAGCACAGCAACATCTTTTAATAATGAGCTTGCGCTTATGAGACAAAAGATGGAGGACTTGGAAAGATTGATAAACCGCCACTTTGAGGACCAGGGGAGATTGATAAATTGTCTCTTTACAGAACAAGAGAAGCTTTTGAATCGTCATTTTAGGGAATTGGCGAATAGAGTTGATAGACATTCGATGTTTGGAACTCAAAATTTTCGTGACCAACAAGCGAGATGTATTGACTGTATGAATGGAGTGACTTCTGCACATCGCCAAATTTCCCAGACGTTTCCTCCAGAAACTCTTTCTAGGCTACAACGATTAGCTTCCTCCTTAAGGTCTGAAGCACCTTCCTCTTCTAGACCCGGAGCACCTTTTATATTTCAAAAGCCTCCTCGTCCTTAATTTATTCTTTCTTTTGTTTGTGCCTAAAGCTATATTTGGTCTAAGCTTCACGTATTAAAATTATCTATGTAATAGAAATAAAATTTAAAGTTTATATTTAGATCTTCTTTGTTGAAGTGATTCCTTTTGCTGAAAGAACTTGAGGAATGAGAAAATGTTGGACTTGTTATATTTCATACTTGATTATGGAAATTCTAAAGCAGAGTATGGTAATATCTTTTTGACTGAGCGGAGTTACTAAACTTGAAGAATGTTCTGATAAGGAAAACATGGAGTATGCTGATGAGGCAGAACTCCTTGTCATAAGGCGTGCTCTAAATTTGCAAGCTAAGCCTAGTGATGAGCAAAGGGAGAACATTTTTCACACAAGGTGTACTGTTGAAAAGAAGGTTTGTGGTGTAATTATAGATGGAGGGAGCTGCACAAATGTGGCTTCTACTACTTTGGTGGAGAAGTTAAATTTAGCCACAACTGAACACCCTCATCCTTACAAATTGCAGTGGCTAAATGAAGATGGAGTTGTGAGAGTCACTAAACAGGTTGTTGTGCCCTTTTCTATTGGGAAAAATTACAAAGATAAGGTACTATGTGATGTTGTTCCAATGGGTGCTAGTCATTTGCTCTTGGGAAGACCTTGGCAGTATGATAGAAGAGCTTTGCATGATGGGTTTAAAAACACATATTCCTTTGAGAAAGATGGAAGGAAGATTGTGTTAGCACCATTGAGTCCTCAACAAGTGAAGATACATCAACAGGAAGCTGAAAGGAAGGGTAATTTACTTGCCAACAAAGGAGACATTGAGAGAGCTTTATCCATCTCTAATTTAGTTCTTTTATTGCATTTGAAGGAGATAGTACCAGAAATTGTGGGATCACTTCCACCACAAATTCAAAGGCTCTTGGAAGAATTTCGTGATGTATTTCCAGAAGAACTACCAAAGGAATTACCACCAATTCGTGGTATTGAGCACCAAATTGATCTTGTACCAGGAGCTGCCTTACCAAATAGGCCAGCTTATAGAATGAATCCGGAGGAGGCAAAGGAGTTGCAACGTCAAGTAAATGAGTTGCTGGAAAGAGGATATGTGCAGGAGTCCATGAGTCCTTGTTCAGTACCGGCCTTATTGGTGCCAAAGAAAGATGGGACCATGAGGATGTGTGTGGATAGCAGAGCAATTAACAAGATTACAGTCAAGTATCGTTATCCCATTCCAAGGTTAGATGACATGCTTGATGAATTACATGGCTCCAAAGTGTTTTCAAAGATAGACTTGAAGAGTGGTTATCACCAAATTCGTATGAAGGAAGGAGATGAATGGAAGACAGCCTTTAAGACAAAACATGGGCTGTATGAATGGAAGGTCATGCCATTTGGATTATCCAATGCCCCAAGCACCTTTATGAGGCTAATGAACCATGTGCTTCGAAAATTTATAGGTATGTTTGTTGTCGTTTATTTTGATGACATTTTGGTTTATAGTAAAAATTCTGAAGAGCATGAAGAGCATTTGAGGCAAGTATTTGAAGTATTACGAGAACAAAAGCTATTTGGCAATTTCAAGAAGTGCCAATTCTGTCAAGACCAAGTTATTTTCCTTGGTTTTGTTGTCTCTCAACATGGGGTGCACGTGGATGAGGAGAAAATAAAAGCAATCAAGGAGTGGCCAATTCCTAAAAGTATTTCTGAGGTACGAAGTTTTCATGGCCTTGCTTCATTTTATAGACGATTTGTGAAGAATTTTAGCACTATTCTTGCACCATTAACTGCATGCATCAAAAAAAATTGTGAGTTTAAATGGACCGAAGCTACACAAAAGAGTTTTGACTTAATCAAGGAGAAATTGTGTTCAGCACCTATTCTAGCTCTTCCAGATTTTTCAAAGGTATTTGAGATTGAATGTGATGCATCTGGAGTAGGGATTGGAGCTGTCTTAATGCAAGATAAGTGTCCCATTGCTTATTTTAGTGAGAAGCTTGGTGGAGCAAGTCTGAATTACTCAATCTATGATAAAGAGTTCTTTGCACTAATTCAAGCTCTTGAGACATGGCAGCATTATTTATTACCAAAGGAGTTCATCATTCACACCGATCATGAATCCCTAAAGCATTTGAAGGGGCAAGGGAAGCTGAATAGAAGACATGCCAAATGGGTGGAGTATTTGGAAGCTTTCCCCTATGTAATCAAATACAAAAAGGGAGAGACGAATGTTGTGGCTGATGCATTATCTCGGAGGTATGCTTTGATTTCTCTGTTGAACACTAAACTGTTGGGCTTTGAACTTATTAAGGAGCAATACTTGCTTGATCCTATGCTGGCTAAAATCTATTCAGCTTGTGAGAAAATGGCCATTAAAGGGTTTTATAGGCATGATGGTTATATGTTCAGATTTGGGAAACTTGTGATTCCTAATTGTTCTATTAGGGAATTGCTTGTTAGAGAATCACATGCAGGTGGGCTGGCTGGACATTTTGGTGAAAAGAAGACATTTGAAATGTTGAAAGAGCATTTCTATTGGCCAAATATGATGAAGGATGTGCATCGGATTGTAGAAAGATGTGTTGCTTGCAAGAAAGCAAAGAGCAATGAGACTGCACATGGCTTGTACATGCCATTGACTGTTCCAGATCAACCATGGATGGATCTAAGCATGGATTTTGTGCTTGGATTACCCAGAACAAAAAGGGGAAAAGATTCAGTTATGGTGGTTGTTGATAGATTCTCAAAAATGTCTCATTTTATTTCATGTCACAAAACTGATGATGCTTCTCATATTGCTGATTTATTCTTCAAAGAAGTTGTGAGATTGCATGGCATTCCAAAGAGTATTGTTTCTGATCGTGATGCCAAATTCTTGAGCTATTTTTGGAAGACATTATGGATGAAGCTTGGAACAAAGCTGCTATTTAGCACAACCTGTCATCCTCAAACTGATGGGCAAACTGAAGTGGTAAATAGATCTCTTTCCTCTTTGCTTAGAAGTGTTATCAGTAAAAACTTGAAGAATTGGGATGAGTACTTGCCGCATGTTGAATTTGCTTATAATCGGAGTGTTCATAGTACTACAAAGAAATCTCCATTTGAGGTTGTGTATGGATTTAATCCTAATACACCAACAGATTTGGCACCTCTTCCAATTAATGAAAAACTTAGCTTGGATGGCAAAAGTAAAGCTGAATTCATGAAGAAAATGCATGAGGCAGTAAAGAAGCAAATTGAGACGAAGAATGCTGCCTATAAAAAGTCAGTAGACAAGAAAAGAAAGCATGTTCAATTTAGCCCAGGAGATCTTGTTTGGATTCACCTACGCAAGGAGAGATTTCCAAACAAAAGGAAGTCTAAACTTATGCCACGAGCTGATGGTCCTTTTCGAGTACTAGCAAAGGTAAATGACAATGCGTATAAAATTGATCTCCCAAGAGATTATTGTGTTTCAGCAACATTCAATGTAAGGGACATAACCCCTTATTTGGAAGATAACATGGAGCTGGATTTGAGGGCAAATCCTTGTCAACCAGGGGAAGATGACGTGATCATGAAGGCTGTCCTTGAAGAACAAGAGGTTGAATCTATACATGGGCCAATAACATGTTCAAGGGCCAAGAAGCATCAAATGGGATTGACTTGGGTTTCTTTACTTGTGTGCAATGATGGGCTGGGCCAATTTAGGAGCTTGGACTTTGAAGATTAAAATAACTACAGATTTTTCTTATTGTTTTAATAATTTTCGTGCATGACTTTTTGGGATATAAAATCTGATGTAATTTAATGTTTTCAGAGTTGTTGTATTGTCTTTTAGCTTTCCAAGTGGTTGTAGTTGTTGTTGTTGCATTAATGAGGTGGTTATAGGGTGGCTGTAGTTGGTATAGGCTAGGTGGCTGTATGTTGACTATAGTTGTAGGCTCATTAATGAGGTGGCTATAGGGAGGCTGTAGTTGTTGTAGAGGTGGCTATAGGTTGACTATAGTTGTTGTAGGCTCATTAATGAGGTGGCTTTGGTTGCATTAATGAGGCAGCTGGTTTTTGTTATCTATAAAAGGGAACTTGCCCCCTTGTGGCAAGATAATCAGATTTGAGTGAATTATATTTCAGATTGCTTTGTGCACATCTATCTTCTCTTATCTAACAATTGTGTTAGTGTGGCGAGAAAATCTCAGAATTCTTATCACTCCCATTCCGTTCTCTAATCTGGGGTGTGGCGAATTCTACCCATCTTAGCTTGATTGTGGCGCCATAGGCTTATCAATTTAGTTGAGTTGGTTTTCTTCTCTTTATTTTCCTTGTGGTACAGATTGTGTCCTCTTTTAGGCACATCAAGTTAGATAAGAGAAAGAACTCAAGAATCCTCTTAAAAGTAAAATGCCAATATCTCATATATCAATCAAAGATGGTTTACAACATATGGTAAGGACCCTTTTTATAGAGGGTCTCTAAAAGAAAAAGACAAAAGACTCCAACTAATGCATTAAATGCATCAACTAAAAGTCAAGTAGTGTAGGCTAAATGTCAAAGACAATAAATGTATAGGTAGCTAAAAGTCAAAGACAAGAAATGCATAGGTAATAGACTACAACTATATTCAACAAATGCAACTAACCCACATGCAATCTTTTCACACTTCTTCCACTTTCAACAATGTGGTTAAGCCCAATCCAAGCCCTTTAGCCCTTGAACGAGTTAGAGGCTCAATTGAAGTGTTCTCCCTTTCTTGGGCTGCAATTAGTCCAAGCTCTTTAACTCTTGAACGAGTTAGAGGCCCAATTGAAGTGTTCTCCCTTTCTTGGGCTACAATGGGGTTATCCTTGATTACATCAAGATGGGAAGACGGTGCATTTTCACTTTGATATTAGAATATGTTTGCGAACTGTGTACTATTTTGTTGTAAATGATATTGTAACAGTTTCATCTTAGGAAAATGTAAACATTGATCCTACATCGACCTGAAATAGCATCTACCTCAATGCTGTTACTAACGATTCAAACATAAATCATAAACTACGAAGAATTTTTTTCGGTAATAATCTTTGAAGAACTGTATAAAAATTATTTTTGATGAGTTTTTTGGTTTATCTTAAAACAAATTGAGGCACAAATGCTTTGATAAGGACTTTTATATTATTTTACTGAGTTTTTCTTCAAAGAATTTAGTTCTTAGGTTAATGTAATATTTGTCGGCAGTTATCTATATTTATACGATTTATGTAAAACCTTGAAGCATATGCATGATTAGAGAAATATTTTAACCATGTCATTAAGAAAGAACATAATTAATCATGTTCAACAATATGAAGCTCATTGCAACCCAAAAGAAACTCGTATATATATATATATATATATATATATATATGAATACAAGTTTCTATAGCGCAAACCAATAGGTAGCAAACAAACATGCTGCAATCATGACTCATGACTCATTAGCAATCTCCATTTAAATCATCTAAGAAATGCTTCACATGATAGGTCGAGCTGCGGGGTATGTTTGTAATCATGAAAGAGCTAGATTCTCAATCATAGTCAATACCCTCAAACTTTGTTTCTTGGCAGGAGGCAACAATCATGAGTCTAAAATCTCTCTAGGGTTTATGTTTTGAACTCCAGATTTTTGTATATAGGAAATTAGATCATTTGGATGATTTCCTACTGAAACTAAACACATCAGATTTCTCAGTCACTGCCATCTAGTATGCAAGATCTATACCACCCTTAGAACTGCTGTTCAGACTGACTTCTTTTATGTTCGCCAACCTAGTTGCTTCCAACACAGATTTCAGACTAAATAAAAGAACATCCCGTGTCATTTCATTTTTTTAAGTCCCGTGTCAATTGCATTAACTACTCCAATGGCCTATGCAATCTTTCATAGAAGCAAATATTGATCCATTCTATAAACTGATCTTAAGTAATTACTCCATCGATGCTTTCCTTGAAACCGTCATACCACAAATACATCGATTCATCCAGTGCCAAGTTGGCCATAGTGACTTTGTTTTCATTTAGCATCTTCTCCAAACCAAAATAATCCTCACACTTCGAAATGCACCATGCCTCATGAACTTTGGAAAAACTTGGAAGATCCATCTTGGTGAATCTCGTTGGGGCATGGTATGCTTCCCTCTGTGGTCCCATACTTTAACGTATCAACCCCTTAAGTTGTTGCAAAATTTGTGAGACATAATTGTGAATAACAGTTAATTCTCCTCTGACATGAGCAAAATGCTGATCTGTAATCGTGCGCAGCTCTGTTACTGCTTAACTTCTCAGAGAACCACCTGCGAATGAGTTTCGTCAACCATTAGTCCAAGAATCAATTCTTTTGATGCCAATGATGCAATCTTGTAAAAAGATCAACACCGGTATCAAAATTAACCCAAGAATAGAAATAAGAAAGAAAAAAAGAACAGAATGTAGAAAGGAAGTAAGAGAGAAGAAACAGAATACAGTTTCCGATTAGAGAGAAGGTCATAGAGAATTCAAAGATGAAGAAGAAAATGTTCATCGAACAACAACAATCCATGTAAGTCTACAACACTTTTATACAACTGCCATGTCATTAACCAATTCCAATTAATGTCAACATACAAAATTACCCTTACTTATTCATGGCAAAAGACTAACATGGCCCTAAAACAATTTAAGCCGTATCTTATGGGAAGGAAATGCTCTTTCACTATGATCTCAAATTGAGTTTGCGATCTGTGTACTATTTTTGTTCCAAACAATATCATAATTGTTTCATCTCGGGAAAATCTAAACATTGATCCTACATTGATCTGAAACATCATCTAACTCTACGCTGTTGTTAATGATTCAAACGTAAATGATAAACAACAAAGAATTTTTTTGGGCAATAAATTGAGACGAATTGTACAAAAATTATTTTTGATGATATTTTTTGTTTATCTTAAACAAATTAAGGCACAAATGCTTTAATATGGACTTTCATATTATTTTACTGAGTTTTTTTCCTTAAGGAATTTAGCCCTTGGGTTAATGTAATATTTGTTGGCAACTATCCGTATTTATTTGATTTATATAAAACCTTGAAGCATATTCACAATTAGAGAAATATTTTAACCATTTCATAAAGAAAGTACCTAATTAATTAGCACGTCCAAAAATATGAAACAATAGTTCAGTACAACCCCCAAAAAAACTTGTATATATATATATATATATATGAATACAACTTCCTATACATGTATATACAAGTGCTCCAACCGCTTGCCTATAGTGCAAACCTATAGGTAGCAAACAAATTTGATTCAATCATGACTCATTACTCATTAGTAGTCTCCATTTCAATCATCTGGGAAATGCTTCGCATGGTTGGTTGAACTGCAAGGTAAGTTTGTACACAACAAGAAAGCTAGATTCTCAATCATAGCCAATACCCTTAAACTTTGTTTCATGGTAGGAGGTAACAATCATGAGTCTAAAATCCGTTTGAGGTCATATGTTTGTATATAGGAAATTAGATCATCTGGATTCTTTCCCATTGGAACCTCAAAAGTCAAAACACCAAAACTAAACACATATGATTTCTCAGTCATTGCCATGTGTATGCAAGCTCTATACTACCCTTAGAACTACTATTCAGACTTAGTACATTTATTTTTGTCAACCTAGTTGCATCCAACACAGGTTTCGGACTGCATAAACAAACACCCTACACCATTTCATTTTTTAGTCCCTCCAAGTGACAGTCAAGTTTCTGGGCTTCAAAGAGATCAATCCTAGATAGAATTTTCTCAAACTGCTCTTGGTAGTCATGCAATTGCCCAGTTTGCTTCAATTGCATTAACTTCTCCAATTACCTATGCAATCTTTCATAGAAGCTAATATTGATCCCTTCAACGAACCGATCCCAAGTAATTGCTCCATCGACACTTTCCTTGAAACCTCTAAACCTCGCATATTGATCTAATGCCAAGCTGGCCATAGTGACTTTGTTTTCATTCAACGTCATGTCCAGACCAAAATAATCCTCACACTTCGAAATTCACCATGCCTCATCAACTTTGGAAAAACTTGGAAGATCCATCTTGGTGAATCCTATAGAGCATGGAATGCTTCCCTCTGCGGTCCCATATTTTGACACATTAACACCCTGAGTTGTTACGAAATTTGCCATAAGAAATCTTGAATGATAGTTAATTCTCTTCTGACATTAGCAAAATGCTGATCCATAATCATTTAATGCATTAGTTGGAGTCTTTTGTCTTTTTGTTTTGGGGACCCTCTAAGAAAATGGTCCTTGCCATTTGTTGTAAACCATCTTTGAATCATATATGAGATATTGGCATTTTGCTTTCAAGAGGATTCTTGAGTTCTTTCTCTTATCTAACTTGTGTTAGTGGCGAGAGCAACTAGATTTCTTATCACTCACATTCTTCTTTCTTGAGTGTAGCGAGATCAACCCATTTCTCTTAGTTGTGGCGCCCTTTGGCTTATCAATTGAGTGATTTGGTTTCATTTGTTTGTTTCTTTCAACCTATCCAGAAAATCGATCAAGTGTTTTCCCTCCGGAAATCACATCATATTGGTATCAGAGCCACTTCAATTCAGGTTCTATTATTTGTTTTGTGTTTTGCCCCTTCGTGGAAAGCTTAATTTTATTGCATTTTATTCTGTGTTTTGCCACCTACATGGAAGGCTTAGTTTTTCTTATTTTGTATTCTTCCACCTATATGGAAGGCTTAGTTTTCCTTATTTTGTAATCTGCCATCTACATGGAAGGCTAATTTTCTGGTCTGTTCATCTTTATCTTTATTTCTATTCTTGTGTTGTTCTATTTTATTACAGCTTTTTTATTAAAAAAAATTTATCGTTACTGGTCATTGTTAATCCGAGTGTAAACACTTAGAGAGTGAACCTACCCTTCACCAAACTCAAACCAACAAATTACAAATCACTATGACAGGAGAAAATAGTTCTGAAGTTCCTTCCTACAACAAGCTCAAATTGTTGGCCTACAAATAGGTCAAGAAGAAATGATGGAACAAATAGCTCAACTAACCACTCAAATGGCTAGATTTATGGAGCTACAACAACAACAACCAAGAAGAGGAGCTTATGTTGAACACCATGGAGAAGAATCTGAAGCTGAAGAAGGTGAACAACCTAGGCAAAGAAGGCAGCAGAGGGAGCGTGATGCCGACATCAAAATGAAGATTCCTCCATTTAAGGGAACAAGTTCTCCTGAAGAATACTTGGAGTGGGTGCAACGAGTAGAGAAGATTTTTGAATATCAAGAATATTCAGAAGCTACCAAATGCCGACTTGCAGCACTTGAATTCACTGATTATGCAAATCTATGGTGGGAAAATTTGAAGAATCAACGAAGAAGAGATGGAGAGGAGGAAGTTCGAAATTGGAGATTGATGAAAAGGCTCATGCAAAGGCGTTTTGTACCTGATTACTACAAGCAAGAGCTTTATTTTAAGCTTCAAAGCTTGAGGCAAGGAGGTATGTGTGTTGAAGATTATGTCAAAGAATTTGAAACTTTGATGATTCAGTGCGAGCTGAATGAACCCCAAGAGCAAACCATAGCTCGATTTCTTGGTGGTTTGAACAAAGAAGTTGCTGACTTAGTAGAGTTGCAGAATTATGTCTTCTTAGAAAATGTAATTAAATTGGCAATTAGGGTGGAGATACAGAAAAAGAGAGTTTATGGAAGAAACAATGGAGTGTCTAAACCATTGGGGAGTAAACCTTTCCAAACACTTTCCCAAACCTCAAACACTACCAAATGAA
Organism: Biancaea sappan; assembly: GCA_037074585.1. Taxonomy (NCBI): domain Eukaryota; kingdom Viridiplantae; phylum Streptophyta; class Magnoliopsida; order Fabales; family Fabaceae; genus Biancaea; species Biancaea sappan. The sequence continues at coordinate 39,978,783 of CM073491.1, read as the reverse complement.
GTAATAAGGAGATATGGAAGAATGAGCCAAACAAATCTGAAAGTTCTAATGGGAAGGATAAGAGAGAAGACAACCAGCCCTCTAAAAGAAGCCGAGACATTAAGTGCTTCAAGTGCTTAGGTCATGGCCATATAGCATCCGAATGTCCTAATAGAAGAGTGATGATCTTGAAGGAGAAACAAGGGGAAATAGAGAGTGAAGATGAAGATATTGTGGAGGAATGTGAAGAGGAAGAATATTTTGACGAAGAAGAAGTTGTTGAGTATGATGATGAAGGTGCTGCCTTGGTTATTAGATGTGCCTTGAATATCCAAGCCAAGGTTGATGTGCCTAAAAGAGGACACAATCTGTACCCCAAGGAAAATAAAGAGAAGAAAACCAACTCAACTAAATTGATAAGCCTATGGCGCCACAATCAAGCTAAGATGGGTAGAATTCGCCACACCCCAGATTAGAGAACGGAATGGGAGTGATAAGAATTCTGAGATTTTCTCGCCACACTAACACAATTGTTAGATAAGAGAAGATAGATGTGCACAAAGCAATCTGAAATATAATTCACTCCAATATGATTATCTTGCCACAAGGGGGCAAGTTCCCTTTTATAGATAACAAAAGCCAGCTCCCTCATTAATGCAACCACAACCACCTCATTAATGAGCCTACAACAACTATAGTCAACCTACAGCCACCTCATTAATGAGTCTACAACAACTATAGTCAAAGTACAGTTACCTCATTAATGAGCCTCCAACAACTACAGCCTCCCTACAGTCACCTCATTAATGAACCTAGCCTACAACAACTACAGCCACCCTATAGCCACCTCATTAATGCAACAACAACAACTACAACCACTTGGAAAGCTAAATGACATTACAGCAACTCTAAAAACATTAAATTACATCAGATTCTGTATCCCAAAAATTCATGCACGAAAATTATTAAAAAAAAAAAGAAAATCTGCATTTCTTTTATTCTTCTAAGTCCAAGCTTCTATTTGGCCCAGCCCATCATTGCACACAAGTAAAGAAACCCAAGTCAATCCCATTTGATGCTTCTTGGCCCTTGAACGTGTTATTGGCCCAAGTATAGATTCAGCCTCTTGTTCTTCAAGGACAGCCTTCATGATCACATCAAAGGTAGAAGAAGAACAGAGGGAGAATATTTTTCAAACAAGGTGCACTATCGGAGGCAAAGTTTGTAATGTGATAATTGATAGTGGGAGCTGCACTAACGTTGCTTCAACCACCTTAGTTGGAAAATTGAAGCTACCTATCATCAATCATCCCCATCCATATAAGCTGCAATGGCTAAATAATCATGGCGAGATGAAGGTCACCAAACAAGTGAAGGTACCTTTCTCTATAGGGAAGAATTACAAAGATGAGGTATTGTGTGACATAGTCCTTATGGATGCTAGTCATCTTCTACTTGGGAGGCCCTGGCAATTTGATAGAAGAGCACTACATGATGGCTTCAAAAACACCTACGCTTTCGAGAAGGATGGAAAGAAGATTGTGTTGGCACCCTTAAAGCCAATACAAGTACAGCCGAAGGAGGATGTAATCGAGGAGAAGAAGCCTAGTTGTTTTGCTTCTAAGAATGAGTTAAAGAAGGCAATAAAAAGGGAAAACTTTGTATTATTGCTAATTCTCAAGGAGCTAAATCCAGAACTTGCAGAAAAGCTTCCTAAGCTTGTGAGGGAGTTGATAGAAGAATTTGCGGATGTCTTTCCGAATGAGCTACCTAAGGGATTGCCACACTTAAGAGGAATTGAGCATCAAATTGATTTGGTGCTCGGTGCTGCCTTACCAAATAAGCCAGCATATAGAATGAATCCATAGGAGGCTAAGGAGCTAAAAAGGCAAGTTGATAAGTTGATTGAAAAGGGTTATGTAAGGGAATCCATGAGCCCTTGTTCTGTGCCTGCATTATTAGTCCCTAAAAAGGATGGCTCTATGAGAATGTGTGTGGACAGCCGTGCTATAAATAAGATCACCATCAAATACCGACACCCAATTCCAAGATTGGATGACATGTTGGATGAGCTGAATGGTTCCAAGGTGTTTTCAAAAATTGACTTGAAGAGTGGCTATCACCAAATCCGAATGAAAGAGAGAGACGAGTGGAAGACAGCCTTCAAGACAAAGCATGGACTTTACGAATGGATGGTAATGCCATTTGGGCTATCTAATGCCCCTAGCACATTTATGCGATTGATGAATCATGTGCTTAGATCTTTCATTGGAAAATTCGTTGTGGTATATTTCGATGATATTTTGATCTACAGTCAAAGTTATGAGGAGCATGTGCAACATTTGAAGGAAGTCTTGGAAGTGTTGCGAAAGGAGAAACTCTATGCTAATCTAAAAAAATGCTACTTTTGTCAATACCATGTGATTTTTCTTGGCTTTGTAGTATCTCAGCAAGGAGTGGGAGTTGATGAAGAAAAGGTGAAAGCTATCAAAGAATGGCCCGTTCCAAGAACCATATCTGAAGTAATAAGTTTTCATGGGCTTGCCTCTTTCTATAGAAGATTTGTAAGGGATTTCAGCACCATCTTAGCACCCATAACTGAATGTATTAAGGGAGGAAAGGAGTTCAAATGGAGTGATGCAGCCCAACGAAGTTTTGAGCTTGTCAAAGAAAAATTGTGCAATGCACCCATATTGGCTTTGCGTAATTTGTCTAAGACTTTTGAGATTGAATGTGATGCTAGTGGAGTGGGAATTGGAGTTGTACTTCTTCAAGAAAGGCGTCCTATAGCTTATTTTAGTGAGAAGTTGAATGGAGCCAGTCTTAACTACTCTACCTATGATAAGGAGTTCTACTCTTTAATTAGAGCTCTTGAGACATGGCAGCACTACTTGTTAACAAAAGAATTTGTAATTCACACAGACCATGAATCACTCAAAGCCTTTTTAGCTCCTTAGCCTCCTCTGGATTCATTCTATATGCTGGCTTATTTGGTAAGGCAGCACCGGGCACCAAATCAATTTGATGCTCAATTCCTCTTAAGGGTGGCAATCCTTTAGGTAGCTCATTCGGAAAGACATCCGCAAATTCTTCTATCAACTCCCTCACAAGCTTAGGAAGCTTTTCTGCAAGTTCTGGATTTAGCTCCTTAAGAATTAGTAATAATACAAAGTTTTTCCTTCTTATTGCCTTCTTTAACTCATTCTTAGAAGCAAAATAGCTAGGCTTCTTCTCCTCGATTACATCCTCCTTCGGCTGTACTTGTATTGGCCTTAAGGGTGCCAACACAATCTTCTTTCCATCCTTCTCGAAAGCGTAGGTGTTTTTGAAGCCATCATGTAGTGTTCTTCTATCAAATTGCCAGGGCCACCCAAGTAGAAGATGACTAGCATCCATAGGGACTATGTCACACAATACCTCATCTTTGTAATTCTTCCCTATAGAGAAAGGTACCTTTACTTGTTTGGTGACCTTCATCTCGCCATGATTATTCAACCATTGCAGCTTGTATGGACGGGGATGATTGATGATAGGTAGCTTCAATTTGCCAACCAAGGTGGTTGAAGCAACGTTAGTGCAGCTCCCACTATCAATTATCACGTTACAAACTTTGCCTCCGATAGTGCACCTTGTTTGAAAAATATTCTCCCTCTGTTCTTCTTCTACTTTGGCTTGGATATTCAAGGCACGTCTAATAACTAAGGCAGCACCTTCATCAGCATACTCAACAACTTTTTCTTCGTCAGAATATTCTTCCTCTTCACATTCCTCCACAATATCTTCATCTTCACTCTCTATTTCCCCTTGTTTCTCCTTCAAGATCATCACTCTTCTATTAGGACATTCGGATGCCATATGGCCATGACCTAAGCACTTGAAGCACTTAATGTCTCGGCTTCTTTTAGAAGGCTGGTTGTCTTCTCTCTTATCCTTCCCCTTAGAACTTTCAGATTTGTTCGGCTCTTTCTTCCATATCTCCTTAATACTCCCTTTGGTAGTGTTTGAGGTTTGGGAAAGTGTTTGGAAAGGTTTACTCCCCAATGGTTTAGACACTCCATTGTTTCTTCCATAAACTCTCTTTTTCTGTCTCTCCACCTTAATTGCCAATTTAATTACATCTTCTAAGAAGACATAATTCTGCAACTCTACTAAGTCAGCAACTTCTTTGTTCAAACCACCAAGAAATCGAGCTTTGGTTTGCTCTTGGGGTTCATTCAGCTCGCACCGAATCATCAAAGTTTCAAATTCTTTGACATAATCTTCAACACACATACCTCCTTGCCTCAAGCTTTGAAGCTTAAAATAAAGCTCTTGCTTGTAGTAATTAGGTACAAAACGCCGCTGCATGAGCCTTTTCATCAATCTCCAATTTCGAACTTCCTCCTCTCTATCTCTTCTTCGTTGATTCTTCAAATTTTCCCACCATAGATTTGCATAATCAGTGAATTCAAGGGCTGCAAGTCGGCATTTGGTAGCTTCTGAATATTCTTGATATTCAAAAATCTTCTCTACTCGTTGCACCCACTCCAAGTATTCTTCAGGAGAACTTGTTCCCTTAAATGGAGGAATCTTCATTTTGATGTTGGCATCACGCTCCCTCTGCTGCGTTCTTTGTCTAGGTTGTTCACCTTCTTCAGCTTCAGATTCTTCTCCATGGTGTTCAACATAAGCTCCTCTTCTTGGTTGTTGTTGTTGTAGCTCCATAAATCTAGCCATTTGAGTGGTTAGTTGAGCTATTTGTTCCATCATTTCTTCTTGACCTCTTTGTAGGCCAACAATTTGAGCTTGTTGTAGGCTAAGCCCAAAAGGAACTTCAGAACTATTTTCTCCTGTCATAGTGATTTGTAATTTGTTGGTTTGAGTTTGGTGAAGGGTAGATTCACTCTCTAAGTGTTTACACTCGGATTAACAATGAACAGTAGCGTTGAACAATGAACAGTAACGATGAACAATGAACAGTAATGATGAATTTTTTTTTAATAAAAAAGCTGTAATAAAATAGAACACAAGAATAGAAATAAAGATAAAGATGAACAGACCAGAAAATTAGCCTCCCATGTAGGTGGCAGATTACAAAATAAGGAAAACTAAGCCTTCCATATAGGTGGCAGAATACAAAATAAGGAAAACTAAGCCTTCCATGTAGGTGGCAAAACACAGAATAAAATGCAATAAAATTAAGCTTTCCACGAAGGGGAAAAACACAAAACAAATAATAGAACCTGAATTAAAGTGGCTTTGATACCAATATGATGTGATTTCCGGAGGGAAAACACTTGATCGATTTTCTGGATAGGTTGAAAGAAACAAACAAATGAAACCAAATCACTCAATTGATAAGCCAAAGGGCGCCACAACTAAGAGAAATGGGTTGATCTCGCCACACTCAAGAAAGAAGAACGTGAGTGATAAGAAATCTAGTTGCTCTCGCCACTAACACAAGTTAGATAAGAGAAAGAACTCAAGAATCCTCTTGAAAGCAAAATGCCAATATCTCATATATGATTCAAAGATGGTTTACAACATATGGCAAGCACCCTTTTTATAGAGGGTCTCCAAAACAAAAAGACAAAAGACTCCAACTAATGCATTAAATGCATCAACTAAAAGTCAAGTAGTGTAGGCTAAATGTCAAAGACAATAAATGTATAGGTAGCTAAAAGTCAAAGACAAGAAACGCATAGGTAATAGACTACAACTATATTCAACAAATGCAACTAACCCACATGCAATCTTTTCACACTTCTTCCACTTTCAACAATGTGGTTAAGCCCAATCCAAGCCCTTTAGCCCTTGAACGAGTTAGAGGCCCAATTGAAGTGTTCTCCCTTTCTTGGGCTGAATTAGTCCAAGCTCTTTAACCCTTGAACGAGTTAGAGGACCAATTGAAGTGTTCTCCCTTTCTTGGGCTGCAATGGGGTTATCCTTGATTACATCACAATGTGCACTATCGGAGCCAAAGTTTGTAACGTGAGAATTGATAGTGGGAGCTGCACTAACGTTGCTTCAACTACCTTGGTTGGAAAATTGAAGCTACCTATCATCAATCATCCTCGTCCATATAATCTGCAATGGCTAAATAATCATGGCGATATGAAGGTCACCAAACAAGTAAAGGTACCTTTCTCTATAGGGAAGAATTACAAAGATGAGGTATTGTGTGACATAGGCCCTATGGATGCTAGTCATCTTCTACTTGGGAGGCCGTGGCAATTTGATAGAAGAGCACTACATGATGGCTTCAAAAACACCTACGCTTTTGAGAAGGATGGAAAGAAGATTGTGTTGGCACCCTTAAAGCCAATACAAGTACAGCCGAAGGAGGATGTAATCGAGGAGAAGAAGCCTAGTTGTTTTGCTTCTAAGAATGAGTTAAAGAAGGCAATAAAAAGGGAAAACTTTGTATTATTGCTAATTCTCAAGGAGCTAAATCCAGAACTTGCAGAAAAGCTTCCTAAGCTTGTGAGGGAGTTGATAGAAGAATTTGCGAATGTGTTTCCGAATGAGCTACCTAAGGGATTGCCACCCTTAAGAGGAATTGAGCATCAAATTGATTTGGTGCCCGGTGCTGCCTTACCAAATAAGCCAGCATATAAAATGAATCCAGAGGAGGTTAAGGAGCTAAAAAGGCAAGTTGATGAGTTGATTGAAAAGGGTTATGTAAGGGAATCCATGAGCCTTTGTTCTGTGCCTACATTATTAGTCCCTAAAAAGGATGGCTCTATGAGAATGTATGTGGATAGCCGTGCTATAAATAAGATCACCATCAAATACCGCTACCCAATTCCAAGATTGGATGGCATGTTGGATGAGCTGAATAGTTCCAAGGTGTTTTCAAAAATTGACTTGAAGAGTGGCTATCACCAAATCCGAATGAAAGAGGGAGACGAGTGGAAGACAGCCTTCAAGACAAAGCATGGACTTTACGAATGGATGGTAATGCCATTTGGGCTATCTAATGCCCCTAGCACATTTATGCGATTGATGAATCATGTGCTTAGATCTTTCATTGGAAAATTCGTTGTGGTATATTTCGATGATATTTTGATCTACAGTCAAAGTTATGAGGAGCATGTGCAACATTTGAAGGAAGTCTTGGAAGTGTTGTGAAAGGAGAAACTCTATGCTAATCTAAAAAAATGCTACTTTTGTCAAGACCATGTGATTTTTCTTGGCTTTGTAGTATCTCAGCAAGGAGTGGGAGTTGATGAAGAAAAGGTGAAAGCCATCAAAGAATGGCCCGTTCCAAGAACCATATCTGAAGTAAGAAGTTTTCATGGGCTTGCCTCTTTCTATAGAAGATTTGTAAGGGATTTCAGCACCATCTTAGCACCCATAACTAAATGTATTATGGGAGGAAAGGAGTTCAAATGGAGTGATGCAGCCCAACGAAGTTTTGAGTTTGTCAAAGAAAAATTGTGCAATGCACCTATATTGGCTTTGCCTAATTTTTCTAAGACTTTTGAGATTGAATGCGATGCTAGTGGAGTGGGAATTGGAGCAGTACTTCTTCAAGAAAAGCGTCCTATATCTTATTTTAGTGAGAAGTTGAATGGAGCCAGTCTTAACTACTCTACCTATGATAAGGAGTTCTACTCTTTAATTAGAGCTCTTGAGACATGGCAGCACTACTTGTTACCAAAAGAATTTGTAATTCGCACAGACCATGAATCACTCAAACACTTGAAAGGTCAGAGCAAGCTGAATAGAAGACATGCAAAGTGGGTGGAATTTCTTGAAGCTTTTCCTTATGTGTTGAAGTATAAGAAGAGAGAAACCAACATTGTTGCAAATGCCTTATCAAGGAGATATGCTTTAATTTCCATGATGAATGCTAAATTGTTGGGGTTTGAATCTCTTAAAGACCATTATATGGAAGATTCGACACTTGCTTCTATTTATCTCGCTTGTGAGAAAATGGCATATAAGGGATTTTATAGATCTGAAGGTTTTTTATTTCGCTTGGGGAGACTTGTAATTCCAAACTGTTCTATAAGGGAATTACTTACACGAGAAGCTCACGGAGGAGGATTGGCTGGGCATTTCGGTGAAACATAGACATTGGAGATGCTGAAAGAGCATTTTTATTGGCCTAACATGATTAGAGATGTGCATCATGTGATTGAAAGGTGTATTGTTTGCAAAAAAGCCAAGAGCAAGGAAGCAGCCCATGGACTTTATACACCTCTACCTGTTCCAGATCAACCTTGGACTGATGTTAGTATGGATTTCGTAGTAGGCTTCCCAAGGACACAAAGAGGTAAAGATTCGGTTATGGTTGTTGTTGATCGTTTTTCAAAAATGTCTCATTTTATTCCATGCCATAAGACCGACGATGCTGTGCACATCGCCAATTTATTTTTCAAAGAAATTGTGAGACTTCATGGCATTCCAAAGAGTATCGTGTCAGATCGTGATGCCAAATTTCTTAGCTACTTTTGGAAGACTTTATGGAGAAAGCTGGGAACAAAGTTACTCTTTAGTACTGCCTGTCACCCACAAACTGATGGGCAAACTGAAGTGGTGAAACAAACGCTTTCTACTTTGCTAAGAACTATCATTGGCAAAAACTTGAAAAGTTGGGATGAATGCTTGGCCTATGCTGAATTTGCTTACAATAGAAGTGTACATGGTACTACTAAACACTCTCCTTTTGAAGTAGTTTATGGATTTAATCCATTGAGCCCACTTGATTTAGTACCATTACCACTTGAAGCTCGAGAATGCATAGATGGAAAAATGAAGGCTGACATGATAAAGAAGTTACATGAAAACATTAAACAGCAAATTGAGAAGAAGAACTCCATCTATGAGAAGACTGCCAACAAGAGAAGAAAATTTGTTCAATTCAGTCCAGGAGATTTAGTGTGGGTTCATCTTCGAAAAGAAAGATTTTCAAACCAAAGGAAGTCCAAATTAATGCCAAGGGCAGATGGTCCTTTCCGTATCATAGACAAGGTAAATGATAATGCATACAAAATTGATTTGCCTGAAGACTATGCTGTTTCTACTACTTTCAATGTGAGGGATCTTTCCCCGTACTTAGAAGATAAAGAGGACTTGGATTTGAGGACAAATCCATTTCAACTAGGGGAGGATGATGTAATCAAGGATAACCCCATTGCAGCCCAAGAAAAGGAGAACACTTCAATTGGGCTTCTAACTCGTTCAAGGGTTAAAGAGCTTGGACTAATTGCAGCACAAGAAAGGGAGAACACTTCAATTGGGCCTCTAACTCGTTTAAGGGCTAAAAGGCTTGGATTGGGCTTAACCACTTTGTTGAAAGTGGAAGAAGTGTGAAAAAGATTGCATGTGAGATAGTTGCATTTGTTGAATATAGTTGTAGTCTATTACCTATGCATTTATTGTCTTTGATATTTAGCTACCTATGCATTTATTGTCTTTGACATTTAGCCTACACTACTTGACTTTTAGTTGATGCATTTAATGCATTAGTTGGAGTCTTTTGTCTTTTTGTTTTGGAGACCCTTTATAAAAAGGGTCCTTGCCATTTGTTGTAAACCATCCTTAAATCATATATGAGATATTGGCATTTTGCTTTCAAGAGGATTCTTGAGTTCTTTCTCTTATCTAACTTGGGTTAGTAGCGAGAGCAGATAGATTTCTTATCACTCACGTTCTTCTTTCTTGAGTGTGGCGAGATCAACCCATTTCTCTTAGTTGTGGCGCCCTTTGGCTTATCAATTGAGTGATTTGGTTTTCTTTGTTTGTTTCTTTCAACCTATCCAGAAAATCGATTAAGTGTTTTTCCCTCCGAAAATCACATCAATTGGCCCACTTGTAATATACAATGGATCTACTTCTTGATCATCCAATGTAATTGTTGGGTTCACATCACTCAAGTTGTGTACAAAGCATATGCCATGAAGCTTATTTATAGGCTGGAAATGGAAGACTAAAAGTCATGAGGCAAACCTAAAGGTTGTTCTTAGCCAACAAGCTAGAAATGAAAAACCAAAAGTCATGAAGGAAACCTAAAGGTCTTAGCCAACAAACTAGAAATGAAAGGCCAAAAGTCATAAGGGAAACCTAAATCAAATTGGGCCAAGAACTAAACACTCTAAACACACTATTTGGGCCTTTTACAAAAGACTAAAAGTAAAATTAATAAAAGAAGCCCACATAGTTTAAATAAATTTAAACAAGTTACTTTAAGCCTTTTAACATCAGTTTTGGGCTTAAGTAAACAAAAGATGTCCAAAACGATTAAAATGGCTAAATAAGTTGTTTTAAGTAACACATTTTGAATGCTTGAAGTTTCTTCATCCTTTAACGCTTGGTTCTTCTTGGATATGAAAGTGTGAAACGTTAAAAGAATGTTCCAGCTTTTCCTCTAGGTGATTTCCACGTTGCAATTGCATCAAGATGCCATTCACAGCTTATTGGATCTGTTTGGCTTTGGCTCTTGTAACTGGCCCTTTTGGCACATCATTTTCAGCTTTGAATGGTGTAATTAGCTCCTCTTCTTCTAGCTCTAGCTCCAAGCTAGGTGGCTACATCTCATCATTAAGGAACGGGTAGGGGAGCTATGCACGATTATGGATCAGCATTTTGCTAATGTCAGAAGAGAATTAACTGTCATTCAAGATTTCTTCTGGCAAATTTCGTAACAACTCAGGGTGTTAATGTGTCAAAATATGGGACCGCAGAGGGAAGCATTCCACGCTCTATAGGATTCACCAAGATGGATCTTCCAAGTTTTTCCAAAGTTGATGAGGCATGGTGAATTTCGAAGTGTGAGGATTATTTTGGTCTGGACATGACGTTGAATGAAAACAAAGTCACTATGGCCAGCTTGGCATTAGATCAATATGCGTATTCGAGGTTTAGAGGTTTCAAGGAAAGCGTCGATGGAGCAATTACTTGGGATCGGTTCGTTGAAGGGATCAATATTAGCTTCTATGAAAGATTGCATAGGTAATTGGAGAAGTTAATGCAATTGAAGCAAACTGGGCAATTGCATGGCTACCAAGAGCAGTTTGAGAAAATTCTATCTAGGACTGATCTCTTTGAAGCCCAGAAACTTGACTGTCACTTGGAGGGACTAAAAAATGAAATGGTGTAGGGTGTTTGTTTATTCAGTCCAAAACCTGTGTTGGATGCAACTAGGTTGACAAAAATAAATGTACTAAGTCTGAATAGTAGTTCTAAGGGTAGTATAGAGCTTGCATACACATGGCAATGACTGAGAAATCATATGTGTTTAGTTTTGGTGTTTTGACTTTTGAGGTTCCAATGGGAAAGAATCCAGATGATCTAATTTCCTATATACAAACATATGACCTCAAACGGATTTTAGACTCATGATTGTTACCTCCTACCATGAAACAAAGTTTAAGGGTATTGGCTATGATTGAGAATCTAGCTTTCTTGTTGTGTACAAACTTACCTTGCAGTTCAACCAACCATGCGAAGCATTTCCCAGATGATTGAAATGGAGACTACTAATGAGTAATGAGTCATGATTGAATCAAATTTTAGAAAAGATAGTAGAACCAATCAATTCATCAAGCATATCATCTAACCTAGGAATAGGATGACGATATCTTACCGTTATGTTGTTAATGGCTCTACAGTCAATACACATCCTCCATGTTCCATCCTTCTTAGGTACGAGCAACACTGGAACTGCACAAGGACTAAGGCTTTCTCTCACATATCCTTTGTCTAACAATTCTTGGACTTGTTTTTGAATCTCCTTAGTCTCTTCAGGATTGGTGCGGTATGCTGGTCGGTTAGGCAATGATGCTCCAGGAATGAAATCAATTTGATGTTCTATCCCTCTAATTGGTGGCAATCCGGGTGGTACTTCATCGGAAAAAATATCCTCATATTCCTGCAAGAGAGACAAAACAACACTAGGCAAAGTAAAGGTTAAGTCTTTATTATTCAACATAGCCTCTTTGTAAACAAGTAATAGGAGGTTTTGTTGAGAAAATAAAGCTTGTTTAAGGTCACTATTTTTTGCCACAAGTAAACCTTTTCCTCCAACATCCATGTTCTCTCTTTTTCCTTTTTGATTTTCTTTTCTATCTTTCTACTTTTTCAACACACTCTCTTTTTCTTCAGTACTTGACTCTTTTTGAATCTTTTCACTCTCATTTTTATTCTCTTCTTTTTTGCTCACTTGGCTGCACTCACTCTCTCGTTTCTTTTCTCTCTTTATTTGATCTTCTAAGATTTGCTTTGGTGACATAGGGAGGAGGGTTATAGGGTTCCCTCTAAGTACAAAAGAATAACGATTTAAGAATCCATCATGAGTGACATGCCTATCAAATGGATATAATTGAGCCCAAATTCTATTGGTCCATGTTTAGCTCTTGGACCAATCTCTATAATTTGTAGTGTTCTGGCCCAAAATCCCTTTAGCAACTCCATTTTCAGCCCAAATGATGTTGAGCACATTTTGATCATTATTTAACATACATTCAAATGGAATTTGCTTCATCCATTCTTGAACGAGCCCATTTAATGTCTCTTTTATTGTTTTAGCCCGAGCTCGTGTAATTGGCCCATTTGTAATATACAATGTATCTACTTCTTGATCATCCAATGTAATTGTTGGGTTCACATCACATGCCAAATGGGTGGAGTATTTGGAAGCTTTCCCCTATGTAATCAAATACAAAAAGGGAGAGACGAATGTTGTGGCTGATGCATTATCTCGGAGGTATGCTTTGATTTCTTTTTTGAACACTAAACTATTGGGCTTTGAACTTATTAAGGAGCAATACTTGCTTGATCCTATACTGGCTAAAATCTATTCAGCTTGTGAGAAAATGGCCATTAAAGGGTTTTATATGCATGATGGTTATATGTTCAGATTTGGGAAACTTGTGATTCCTAATTGTTCTATTAGGTTATTGCTTGTTAGAGAATCACATGCAGGTGGGCTGGCTGGACATTTTGGTGAAAAGAAGACATTTGAAATGTTGAAAGAGCATTTCTATTGGCCAAATATGATGAAGGATGTGCATCGGATTGTAGAAAGATGTGTTGCTTGCAAGAAAGCAAAGAGCAATGAGGCTGCACATGGCTTGTACATGCCATTGACTGTTCCAGATCAACCATGGATGGATCTAAGCATGGATTTTGTGCTTGGATTACCGAGAACAAAAAGGGGAAAAGATTCAGTTATGGTGGTTGTTGATAGATTCTAAAAAATGTCTCATTTTATTTCATGTCACAAAACTGATGATGCTTCTCATATTGCTGATTTATTCTTCAAAGAAGTTGTGAGATTGCATGGCATTCCAAAGAGTATTGTTTCTGATCGTGATGCCAAATTCTTGAGCTATTTTTGGAAGACATTATGGATGAAGCTTGGAACAAAGCTGCTATTTAGCACAACCTGTCATCCTCAAACTGATGGGCAAACTAAAGTGGTAAATAGATCTCTTTCCTCTTTGCTTAGAAGTGTTATCAGTAAAAACTTGAAGAATTGGGATGAGTACTTGCCGCATGTTGAATTTGCTTATAATCGGAGTGTTCATAGTACTACAAAGAAATCTCCATTTGAGGTTGTGTATGGATTTAATCCTAATACACCAGCAGATTTGGCACCTCTTCCAATTAATGAAAAATTTAGCTTGGATGGCAAAAGTAAAGCTGAATTCATGAAGAAAATGCATGAGGCAGTAAAGAAGCAAATTGAGAAGAAGAATGCTGCATATAAAAAGTCAGTAGACAAGAAGAGAAAGCATGTTCAATTTAGCCCAGGAGATCTTGTTTGGATTCACCTACGCAAGGGGAGATTTCCAAACAAAAGGAAGTCTAAACTTATGCCACGAGCTGATGGTCCTTTTCGAGTACTAGCAAAGGTAAATGACAATGCGTATAAAATTGATCTCCCAGGAGATTATGGTGTTTCAGCAACATTCAATGTAAGGGACATAACCCCTTATTTGGAAGATAACATGGAGCTGGATTTGAGGGCAAATCCTTGTCAACCAGGGGAAGATGATGTGATCATGAAGGCTGTCCTTGAAGAAACAGAGGCTGAATCTATACTTGGGCCAATAACACGTTCAAGGGCCAAGAAGCATCAAATGGGATTGACTTGGGTTTCTTTACTTGTGTGCAATGATGGGCTGGGCCAAATAGAAGCTTGGACTTAGAAGAATAAAAGAAATGCAGATTTTCTTATTTTTTTTAATAATTTTCGTGCATGAATTTTTGGGATACAGAATCTGATGTAATTTAATGTTTTCAGAGTTGTTGTAGTGTCATTTAGCTTTCCAAGTGGTTGTAGTTGTTGTTGTTGCATTAATGAGGTGGTTATAGGGTGGCTGTAGTTGTTATAGGCTAGGTGGCTGTAGGTTGACTATAGTTGTTGTAGGCTCATTAATGAGGTGGCTATAGGGAGGCTATAGTTGTTGTAGGCTCATTAATGAGGTGGCTATAGGTTGACTATAGCTGTTGTAGGCTCATTAATGAGATGGTTGTGGTTGCATTAATGAGGCAGTTGGCTTTTGTTATCTATAAAAGGGAACTTGCCCCCTTGTGGCAAGATAATCAAATTTGAGTGAATTATTTTTCAGATTGCTTTGTGCACATCTATCTTCTCTTATCTAACAATTGTGTTAGTGTGGCGACAAAATCTCAGAATTCTTATCACTCCCATTCCGATCTCTAATCCGGGGTGTGGCGAATTCAACCCATCTCAGCTTAATTGTGGCGCCATAGGCTTATCAATTTAGTTGAGTTGGTTTCTTCTCTTTATTTTCCTTGTGGTATAGATTGTGTCCTCTTTTAGGCACACCAGTTATTGAGGTAAGAAGTTTTCATGGCCTAGCTGGATTCTATAGGAAGTTTATGCAAAACTTTAGCACCATTGCTGCACCTCTCACTGAGGTCATCAAGAAAAATATTGGATTCAAGTGGGAAAAAAGCTCAAGAGGATGCATTCCGCACTCTTAAGGAAAAGCTGCATCCCTACTTGTTTTACCTAATTTTTCCAAAACCTTTGAAATCGAACGTGATGCTTCTGGGATTGGAATTGGTGCTGTTCTTATGCAGGAAAAGAGGCCAATAGCTTATTTCAGTAAAAAACTGAATGGAGCTACTTTGAACTACTCCACCTATAACAAGGAGCTCTATGCTTTGGTTAGAGCATTAGAGACATGGCAACACTATCTATGGTCCAAGCCATTTGTCATCCATACTGATCATAAGTCTCTAAAACACTTAAAGGGACAACACAAGCTAAGCCGCAAGCATGCGAAATGGGTGGAATTTATTGAGATGTTTCCTTATGTGGTTCAATACAAGCAAGGGAAGGAGAACATAGTGGCTGATGCACTATCAAGGAGGTATATTCTAATATCCACTCCTAGTACAAAATTTCTAAGCTTTGAACACATCAAAAGCATGTATGAAAATGATAATGATTTCTGTGTTATTTTCAAAGC
This sequence comes from Biancaea sappan, assembly GCA_037074585.1. NCBI lineage: Eukaryota > Viridiplantae > Streptophyta > Magnoliopsida > Fabales > Fabaceae > Biancaea > Biancaea sappan. The sequence goes on along the minus strand of CM073491.1, from coordinate 39,963,373 downwards.
TTGTAGAAAACATCCATTTGAGAGGTTCTTTAGGAAAGATGGGTTTTTGTTTAGGGAAAATAAACTCTGCAAACCCAACTGTTCTTTGAGAAATTTGTTGATTAAAGAATCTCATGGGGGAGGATTAATGGGACACTTTGGAGAAGCCAAAACACTTGAAATTTTGAAAGAACACTTCTTTTGGCCTCACATGAAAAAGGATGTAAAAAAACATGCTCTAGGTGCATAACTTGTTTACGGGCTAAAACACAAATCAAACCCCATAGTCTTTACATGCCTTTACCTACTCCCACACACCCTTGGGTTGACATTTCAATGGATTTTGTATTGGGATTGCCAAGGACCCAATCTAGAAAAGATTCTATCTTTGTGGTTGTAGATAGATTCTCAAAAATGGCTCACTTTATTCCATGTCATAAAACTGATGATGCCACTAACATCGCAAATTTGTTCTTTAAAGAAGTGGTGAGGTTACATGATGTGATCATCAAGGCTGTCCTTAAAGAACAAGAGGCTGAATCTATACTTGGGCCAATAACACGTTCAAGGGCCAAAAAGCATCAAATGTGATTGACTTGGGTTTCTTTACTTGTGTACAATGATGGGCTGGGCCAAATTAGAAGCTTGGACTTTTAAGAATAAAAGAACTACATATTTGTCTTATTTTTTTAATAATTTTCGTGCATGACTTTTTGGAATATAAAATCTGATGTAATTTAATGTTTTTAGAGTTGCTGTAGTGTCATTTAGCTTTCCAAGTGGTTGTAGTTGTTGTTGTTGCATTAATGAGGTGGTTATAGGGTGGCTGTAGTTGTTATAGGCTAGGCTCATTAATGAGGTGGCTGTAGGTTAACTATAGTTATTGTAGACTCATTAATGAGGTTGCTATAGGGAGGCTGTAGTTGTTGTAGGCTGATTAATGAGGTGGCTATAGGTTGACTATAGTTGTTGTAGGCTCATTAATGAGGTAGCTATAGGTTGACTATAGTTGTTGTAGGCTCATTAATGAGGTGGCTATGGTTGCATTAATGAGGCAGCTGGCTTTTGTTATCTATAAAAGGGAACTTGCCCCCTTATGGCAAGATAATCAGATTTGAGTGAATTATATTTCAGATTGCTTTGTGTACATCTATCTTCTCTTATCTAACAATTGTGTTAGTGTGGCGAGAAAATCTCAGAATTCTTATCACTCCCATTCCGTTCTCTAAACTGGGGTGTGGTGAATTCTACCCATCTTAGCTTCATTGTGGCGCCATAGGCTTATCAATTTAGTTGAGTTGGTTTCTTCTCTTTATTTTCCTTGTGGTACAGATTGTGTCCTCTTTTTAGGCACATCATTACATGGTCTTCCTAAAACCAAGATATCAAGTTTTTGAGTCACTTTTGGAGAGTATTGTGGGGAAAAATTAGGAACAGCCTTGCTCTTTTCTACTACATGTAATAGGACATTGGATACATTATTGAGGGCTGTTTTGAAAAAGAATTTAAAATCTTGGGAAGCATTCATCCCTCATATAGAATTTGCATATAATAGATCCATGCATTCTTCAACCAAATTTTCACCATTTGAAGTAGTTTATGGATTTAACCCACTAACTCCTTTGGACTTGTTACCTTTGCCAAGTAACAAGCTTGTTAATGTTGATGGAAAGAAAAAGGCAGAATTGGTGAAAAAAATCCATGAGGAAGCACAATGCCATATTCAGCAAAAGAATGCTCAAAATGCCTTCCGTGCTAACAAAGGCAAAAAGCAAGTGCTATTCCAACCTGGGGACTTAGTATGGCTTCATTTTCGAAAAGAAAGGTTTCCAAATCAAAGGAAATCTAAATTACATCCAAGAGGTGATGGGCCCTTCCAAATACTTTAGAAAATCAATGACAATGCCTACATCGTTGATCTTCTAGGTGAGTATCAAGTTAGTCCTACATTTAATGTTTCTGACCTTTCTCCTTGCCATGCAGATACAGATTCGAGGATGAATCCTTTTGAGGAGGGAGTGAATGATGAGATCCAGCCACCTAGCTTAGAGCTAGAGCTAGAAGAAGAGGAGCTAATTACACCATTCAAAGCTGAAAATGATGTGCCAAAAAGGGCCAATTGCAAGAGCCAAAGCCAAACAGATCCAACAAGCTGTGAATGGCATCCTGATGCAATTGCAACGTGGAAATCACCTAGAGGAAAAGCTGGAGCATTCCTTCAACGTTTCACACTTTCATATCCAAGAAGAACCAAGCATTAAAGGATGAAGAAACTTCAAGGATTCAAAATGTGTTTTTTGGGCTTAAAACAACTTATTTAGCCATTTTAATCATTTTGGATATCTTTTGTTTACTTAAGCCCAAAACTAATGTTAAAAGGCTTAAAGTACCTTGTTTAAGTTTATTTAAACTATGTGGGCTTCTTTTGTTAAGTTTACTTTCAGTCTTTTGTAAAAGGCCCAAATAGTGTGTTTAGAGTGTTTAGTTCTTGGCCCAATTTGATTTAGGTTTCCCTCATGACTTTTAGTCTTCCATTTCCAACCTATAAATAAGCCTCATGGCATATGCTTCGTACACAACTTGAGCTTGATAAATATAAATGAGATTTGTTCTCCTTTGTGCTGTTCTACAGCTTTCATATCGAAAGTCCCGAGCGGATAACTTGAGTTTGTCATTTGATTATGTTGTTCGTTTCAGGTTGTTAATAACCTTGGGGTCAACAATCTTTTATCCACTGATAATATTGGTTTCTAGCTCTTCATAGCCACAGGGTCAATATTTCTATCCTTGTTTTCCTTGTTGTTTCGTTGTAAAGAACCTGATATAATTTGGTTTTTTCAATCTAAGTTCAATATCTTGTCGTTGGGTTTCACATAACTTTGCTTGTGAAGTTTACTTTAGTTGGACTCTCGTGAAATTGTATCAACTTTCCAAAAGCAATCTTCAAGTCATATGTCACCTCATTTTGGCTCTTTTCACTTGGATCATAGGGAAAAATGGATATGAAATTTAGTAATGTGAGATTGCGAATTTCATCATGGTAATTGGATTCCCATCAGTTGCCGTGATATTGTTCTATGGAAGCTGGCGGGCTGTTAGAAGTTTGGCCCAATTATTTTTGGTGTCATAGGAGAGGGATTGACCTTTTTAAGGCATATTTAGTCATACAAGCATGGCCCCACTGATTTGTTTTCAATTGGAGCATCAATTAGCACAACCTAGTTCTACTTGACTAAGCCCCGTGCTTGTCCAAGGAGGAAGTTTGCTTTACCCAACTTTCTTTTTAATAACAAGGCAGAAACCCCTAACCTGACATTCATTAGTTTTGAATGAAGAATGCCCCAGCAAGCACCTACTCAGCAACATAATATGATAGTCCTTATCAAAGCATCTGTGCCATAATTTGCTTAAGATAAACCAAACATCTCATCAAAAATTATTTTTGTCCAGTACTTCTCAGTTTATTACCCAAAAAAATTCTTCATAGTTTTTCATTTATGTTTGAATCATTAATAATAGCATATAGGTAGATGATGTTTCAGATTGATGTAGGATCAATGTTTACGTTTTCCCAAGATGAAACAGTTACATTATCGTTAGCAACAAAAATAGAACATAGATCGCAAACTAATTATGAGATCAATGTGAAATGCACTTCCTTCCCATCTGATACAGCTTAAATTGTACAAAGGGCACCTTAGTCTTTCAGAATAAGTAGGAGTAATTTTGTATACTGACATTAACCAGAATTGGTTAATGATGTGTCAATTGTATAAATGTGTTGCAGACTAACGTGGATTGTTGTTGTTGAATAAGCATTTTCTTCTTCGTCTTTGAATTCTTAGATTTTCTCTCTTTTCTGAAACTGTATTCTACTTCTTCTCTTTCACTTCCTTTCTATATTCTATTCTTTTCTTCCTTCTTATATCTATTCTTGGGTTAATTCTGATTCCGATGTTTAACTTTTTACAAGATCACTTCATTGGCTTTAGAAGAATCAATTCTTGGACCAATGGCTGAAAGAACTTGATGTGATCACGAAGGCTGTCCTTGAAGAACAAGAGGCTGAAACTATACTTGGGCCAATAACACGTTCAAGGGCCAAGAAGCATCAAATGGGATTGACTTGGGTTTCTTTACTTGTGTGCAATGATGGGCTGGGCCAAATTAGAAGCTTGGATTTTGAGGAATAAAAGAACTACAGATTTTTCTTATTGTTTTAATAATTTTTGTGCATGACTTTTTCGGATATAAAATCTGATATAATTTAATGTTTTCAGAGTTGTTGTAATGTCATTTAGCTTTCTAAGTGGTTGTAGTTGTTGCATTAATGAGGTGGTTATAGGGTGGCTGTAGTTGTTTCAGGCTAGGCTCATTAATGAGGTGGCTGTAGGTTGACTATAGTTGTTGTAGGCTCATTAATGAGGTGGCTATAGGTTGACTATAGTTGTTGTTGTAGGCTCATTAATGAGGTGGCTATAGGTTGACTATAGTTGTTGTTGTAGGCTCATTAATGAGGTGGCTGTGGTTGCATTAATGAGGCAGCTGGCTTTTGTTATCTATAAAAGGGAACTTGCCCCCTTGTGGCAAGATAATCAAATGTGAGTGAATTATTTTCAGATTGCTTTGTGCACATCTATCTTCTCTTATCTAACAATTGTGTTAGTGTGGCGACAAAATCTCAGAATTCTTATCACTCCCATTTCGTTCTCTAATCTGGGGTGTGGCGAATTCAACCCATCTTAGCTTGATTGTGGCGCCATAGGCTTATCAATTTAGTTGAGGTGGTTTCTTCTCTTTATTTTCCTTGTGGTACAGATAGTGTCCTCTTTTAGGCACATCAACAAATGTGGCTTCTACTACTTTGGTGGGGAAGTTGAATTTAGCCACAACTGAACACCCTCATCCTTACAAATTGTAATGGCTAAATGAAGATGGAGTTGTGAGAGTCACTAAACAGGTTGTTGTGCCATTTTCTATTGGGAAAAATTACAATGATAAGGTACTATATGATGTTGTTCCAATGAGTTCTAGTCATTAGCTCTTGGGAAGACCATGGCAGTATGATAGAAGAGTTTTGCATAATGGGTTTAAATACACATATTCCTTTGAGAAAGATGGAAGGAAGATTGTGTTAGCACCATTGAGTCCTCAACAAGTGAAGACGCATCAACAAGAAGCTGAAAGGAAGGGTAATTTACTTGCCAACAAAGGAGACATTGAGAGAGCTTTATCCAGCTCTAATTTAGTTCTTTTATTGCATTTGAAGGAGATAGTACCAGAAATTGTGGGATCACTTCCACCACAAATTCAAAGGCTCTTGGAAGAATTTCATGATGTATTTCCAGAAGAACTACCAAAGGAATTACCACCAATTCGTGGTATTGAGCACCAAATTGATCTTGTACCAGGAGCTGCCTTACCAAATAGGCCAGCTTATAGAATGAATCCGGAGGAGGCAAAGGAGTTGCAACGTCAAGTAAATGAGTTGTTGGAAAGAGGATATGTGCAGGAGTACATGAGTCCTTGTTCAGTACCGGCCTTATTGGTGCCAAAGAAAGATGGGACCATGAGGATGTGTGTGGATAGCAGAGCAATCAACAAGATTACAGTCAAGTATCGTTATCCCATTCCAAGGTTAGATGACATGCTTGATGAATTACATGGCTCCAAAGTGTTTTCAAAGATAGACTTGAAGAGGTTATCACCAAATTCGTATCAATGAAGGAGATGAATGGAAGACAGCCTTTAAGACAAAACATGAGCTGTATGAATGGAAGGTCATGCCATTTGGATTATCCAATGCCCCAAGCACTTTTATGAGGCTAATGAACCATGTGCTTTGAAAATTTATAGGTATATTTGTTGACGTTTATTTTGATGACATTTTGGTTTATAGTAAAAATTCTGAAGAGCATGAAAAGCATTTGAGGCAAGTATTTGAAGTATTACGAGAACAAAAGATATTTGGCAATTCCAAGAAGTGCCAATTCTATCAAGACCAAGTTATTTTCCTTGGTTATGTTGTATGATGTAATCAAGGATAACCCCATTGCAGCCCAAGAAAGGGAGAACACTTCAATTGGGCCTCTAACTCGTTCAAGGGCTAAAGGGCTTGGATTGGGCTTAACCACATTGTTGAAAGTGGAAGTGTGAAAAAGATTACATGTGGGATAGTTGCATTTGTTGAATATAGTTGTAGTCTATTACCTATGTATTTATTGTCTTTGACATTTAGCTACCTATGCATTTATTGTCTTTGACATTTAGCTACCTATATATTTATTTTCTTTGACATTTAGCCTACACTACTTGACTTTTAGTAGATGTATTTAATGCATTAGTTGGAGTCTTTTGTCTTTTTGTTTTGGAGACCCTCTATAAAAAGGGTCCTTGCCATTTGTTGTAAACCATCCTTGAATCATATATGAGATATTGGCATTTTGCTCTCAAGAGGATTCTTGAGTTCTTTCTCTTATCTAACTTGTGTTAGTGGCGAGAGCAACTAGATTTCTTATCACTCACGTTCTTCTTTCTTGAGTGTGGCGAGATCAACCCATTTCTCTTAGTTGTGGCGCCCTTTGGCTTATCAATTGAGTGATTTGGTTTCATTTGTTTGTTTCTTTCAATCTATCCAGAAAATCGATCAAGTGTTTTCCCTCCGGAAATCACATCATATTGGTATCAGAGCCACTTGAATTCAGGTTCTATTATTTGTTTTGTGTTTTTTCCCTTCGTGGAAAGCTTAATTTTATTGTATTTTATTCTGTGTTTTGCCACCTACATGGAAGGCTTAGTTTTCCTTATTTTGTATTCTGCCACCTATATGGAAGGCTTAGTTTTCCTTGTTTTGTAATCTGCCACCTACATGGAAGGCTAATTTTCTAGTCTGTTCATCTTTATCTTTATTTCTATTCTTGTGTTGTTCTATTTTATTCCAACTTTTTTATTTTAAAAAAAAATTCATCGTTACTGTTCATTGTTCATCGTTACTGTTCATTGTTAATCCGAGTGTAAAGACTTAGAGAGTGAACCTACCCTTCACCAAACTCAAACCAACAAATTACAAATCACTATGACAGGAGAAAATAGTTCTGAAGTTCCTTTTGGGCTTAGCCTACAACAAGCTCAAATTGTTGGCCTACAAAGAGGTCAAGAAGAAATGATGGAACAAATAGCTCAACTAACCACTCAAATGGCTAGATTTTTGGAGCTACAACAACAACAACCAAGAAGAGGAGCTTATGTTGAATACCATAGAGAAGAATCTGAAGCTGAAGAAGGTGATCAACCTAGGGAAAGAAGGCAGCAGAGGGAACGTGATGCCAACATCAAAATGAAGATTCCTCCATTTAAGGGAACAAGTTCTCCTGAAGAATACTTGGAGTGGGTGCAACGAGTAGAGAAGATTTTTGAATATCAAGAATATTCAGAAGCTACCAAATGCCGACTTGCAGCCCTTGAATTCACTGATTATGTAAATCTATGGTGGGAAAATTTGAAGAATCAACGAAGAAGAGATGGAGAGGAGGAAGTTCGAAATTGGAGATTGATGAAAAGGCTCATGCAGAGGCGTTTTGTACCTGATTACTACAAGCAAGAGCTTTATTTTAAGCTTCAAAGCTTGTGGCAAAGAGGTATGTGTGTTGAAGATTATGTCAAAGAATTTGAAACTTTGATGATTCGGTGTGAGCTGAATGAACCCCAAGAGCAAACCATAGCTCGATTTCTTGGTGGTTTGAACAAAGAAGTTGCTGACTTAGTAGAGTTGCAGAATTATGTCTTCTTAGAAGATGTAATTAAATTGGCAATTAAGGTGGAGAGACAGAAAAAGAGAGTTTATGGAAGAAACAATGGAGTGTCTAAACTATTGGGGAGTAAACCTTTCCAAACATTTTCCCAAACCTCAAACACTACCAAAGGGAGTAATAAGGAGATATGGAAGAAAGAGCCGAACAAATCTGAAAGTTCTAAGGGGAAGGATAAGAGAGAAGACAACCAGCCCTCTAAAAGAAGCCGAGACATTAAGTGCTTCAAGTGCTTAGGTCATGGCCATATAACATCCGAATGTCCTAATAGAAGAGTGATGATCTTGAAGGAAAAACAAGGGGAAATAGAGAGTGAAGATGAAGATATTGTGGAGAAATGTGAAGAGGAAGAATATTTTGACGAAGAAGAAGTTGTTGAATATGCTGATGAAGGTGCTGCCTTGGTTATTAGACGTGCCTTGAATATCCAAGCCAAAGTAGAAGAAGAACAGAGGGAGAATATTTTTCAAACAAGGTGTACTATCGGAGGGAAAGTTTGTAACGTGATAATTGATAGTGGGAGCTGCACTAACGTTGCTTCAACCACCTTGGTTAGCAAATTGAAGCTACCTATCATCAATCATCCCCGTCCATACAAGCTGCAATGGTTGAATAATCATGGCGAGATGAAGGTCACCAAACAAGTAAAGGTACCTTTCTCTATAGGGAAGAATTACAAAGATGAGGTATTGTGTGACATAGTCCCTATGGATGCTAGTCATCTTCTACTTGGGAGGCCCTGGCAATTTGATAGAAGAGCACTACATGATGGCTTCAAAAACACCTACGCTTTCGAGAAGGATGGAAAGAAGATTGTGTTGGCACCCTTAAAGCCAATACAAGTACAGCCGAAGGAGGATGTAATCGAGGAGAAGAAGCCTAGCTGTTTTGCTTCTAAGAATGAGTTAAAGAAGGCAATAAGAAGGGAAAACTTTGTATTATTACTAATTCTTAAGGAGCTAAATCCAGAACTTGCAGAAAAGCTTCCTAAGCTTGTGAGGGAGTTGATAGAAGAATTTACAGATGTCTTTCCGAATGAGCTACCTAAGGGATTGCCACCCTTAAGAGGAATTGAGCATCAAATTGATTTGGTGCCCGGTGCTGCCTTACCAAATAAGCCAGCATACAGAATGAATCCAGAGGAGGCTAAGGAGCTAAAAAGGCAAGTCGATGAGTTGATTGAAAAGGGTTATGTAAGAGAATCCATGAGCCCTTGTTCTGTGCCTACATTATTAGTCCCTAAAAAGGATGGCTCTATGAGAATGTGTGTAGACAGCCGTGGTATAAATAAGATCACCATCAAATACCGCTACCCAATTCCAAGATTGGATGACATGTTGGATGAGCTGAATGGTTCCAAGGTGTTTTCAAAAATTGACTTGAAGAGTGGCTATCACCAAATCCGAATGAAAGAGGGAGACGAGTGGAAGACAGCCTTCAAGACAAAGCATGGACTTTACGAATGGATGGTAATGCCATTTGGGCTATCTAATGCCCCTAGCACATTTATGCGGTTGATGAATCATGTGCTTAGATCTTTCATTGGAAAATTCGTTGTGGTATATTTCGATGATATTTTGATCTACAGTCAAAGTTATGAGGAGCATGTGCAACATTTGAAGGAAGTCTTGGAAGTGTTGCGAAAGGAGAAACTCTATGCTAATCTAAAAAAATGCTACTTTTGTCAAGACCATGTGATTTTTCTTGGCTTTGTAGTATCTCAGCAAGGAGTGGGAGTTGATGAAGAAAAGGTGAAAGCTATCAAAGAATGGCCCGTTCCAAGAACCATATCTGAAGTAAGAAGTTTTCATGGGCTTGCCTCTTTCTATAGAAGATTTGTAAGGGATTTCAGCACCATCTTAGCACCCATAACTGAATGTATTAAGGGAGGAAAGGAGTTCAAATGGAGTGATGCAGCCCAACGAAGTTTTGAGCTTGTCAAAGAAAAATTGTGCAATGCACCTATATTGGCTTTGCCTAATTTTTCTAAGACTTTTGAGATTGAATGTGATGCTAGTGGAGTGGGAATTGGAGCAGTACTTCTTCAAGAAAAGCGTCCTATAGCTTATTTTAGTGAGAAGTTGAATGGAGCCAGTCTTAACTACTCTACCTATGATAAGGAGTTCTACTCTTTAATTAGAGCTCTTGAGACATGGCAGCACTACTTGTTACCAAAAGAATTTGTAATTCACACAGACCATGAATCACTCAAACACTTGAAAGGTCAGAGCAAGCTGAATAGAAGACATGCAAAGTGGGTGGAATTTCTTGAAGCTTTTCCCTATGTGTTGAAGTATAAGAAGGGAGAAACCAACATTGTTGCAGATGCCTTATCAAGGAGATATGCCTTAATTTCCATGATGAATGCTAAATTGTTGGGATTTGAATCTATTAAAGACCATTACATGGAAGATTCAACACTTGCTGAAATTTATCTCGCTTGTGAGAAAATGGCATATAAGGGATTTTATAGATCTGAAGGTTTTTTATTTCGCTTAGGGAGGCTGGTAATTCCAAATTGTTCTATAAGGGAATTACTTACACGAGAAGCTCACGGAGGAGGATTGGCTGGGCATTTCGGTGAAACCAAGACATTGGAGATGCTGAAAGAGCATTTTTATTGGCCTAACATGATTAGAGATGTGCATCATGTGATTGAAAGGTGTATTGTTTGCAAAAAAGCCAAGAGCAAGGAAGCAGCCCATGGACTTTATACACCTCTACCTGTTCCAGATCAACCTTGGACTGATGTTAGTATGGATTTCGTGCTAGGCTTACCAAGGACACAAAGAGGTAAAGATTCGGTCATGGTTGTTGTTGATCGTTTTTCAAAAATGTCTCATTTTATTCCATGCCATAAGACCGACGATGCTGTGCACATCGCCAATTTATTTTTCAAAGAAATTGTGAGACTTCATGGCATTACAAAGAGTATCGTGTCAGATCGTGATGCCAAATTTCTTAGCTACTTTTGGAAGACTTTATGGAGAAAGCTGGGAACAAAGTTGCTCTTTAGTACTGCCTGTCACCCACAAACTGATGGGCAAACTGAAGTGGTGAACCGAACGCTTTCTACTTTGCTAAGAACTATCATTGGCAAAAACTTGAAAAGTTGGGATGAATGCTTGGCCTATGCTGAATTTGCTTACAATAGAAGTGTACATGGTACTACTAAACACTCTCCTTTTGAAGTAGTTTATGGATTTAATCCATTGAGCCCACTTGATTTAGTACCATTACCACTTGAAGCTCGAGAATGCATAGATGGAAAAATGAAGGCTGACATGATAAAGAAGTTACATGAAAACATTAAACAGCAAATTGAGAAGAAGAACTCCATCTATAAGAAGACTGCCAACAAGAGAAGAAAATTTGTTCAATTCAGTCCTGGAGATTTAGTGTGGGTTCATCTTCGAAAAGAAAGATTTCCAAACCAAAGGAAGTCTAAATTAATGCCAAGGGCAGATGGTCCTTTCCGTATCATAGACAAGGTAAATGATAATGCATACAAAATTGATTTGCCTGAAGACTATGCTGTTTCTACTACTTTCAATGTAAGGGATCTTTCCCCGTACTTAGAAGATAAAGAGGACTTGGATTTGAGGACAAATCCATTTCAACCAGGGGAGGATGATGTAACCAAGGATAACCCCATTGCAGCCCAAGAAAGGGAGAACACTTCAATTGGGCCTCTAACTCGTTCAAGGGTTAAAGAGCTTGAACTAATTGCAGCCCAAGAAAGGGAGAACACTTCAATTGGGCCTCTAACTCGTTCAAGGGCTAAAGGGCTTGGATTGGGCTTAACCACATTGTTGAAAGTGGAAGAAGTGTGAAAAGATTACATGTGGGTTAGTTGCATTTGTTGAATATAGTTGTAGTCTATTACCTATACATTAATTGTCTTTGACTTTTAGCTACCTATACATTTATTGTCTTTGACATTTAGCCTACACTACTTGACTTTTAGTTGATGCATTTAATGCATTAGTTGGAGTCTTTTGTCTTTTTGTTTTGGAGACCCTCTATAAAAAGGGTCCTTGCCATATGTTGTAAACCATCTTTGAATCATATATGAGATATTGGCATTTTGCTTTCAAGAGGATTCTTGAGTTCTTTCTCTTATCTAACTTGTGTTAGTGGCGAGAGCAACTAGATTTCTTATCACTCACGTTCTTCTTTCTTGAGTGTGGCGAGATCAACCCATTTCTCTTAGTTGTGGCGCCCTTTGGCTTATCAATTGAGTGATTTGGTTTCATTTGTTTGTTTCTTTCAATCTATCCAGAAAATCGATCAAGTGTTTTCCCTCCGGAAATAAAAGCAATCAAGGAGTGGCCAATTCCTAAAAGTATTTCTGAGGTACGAAGTTTTCATGGCCTTGCTTCATTTTATAGACGATTTGTGAAGAATTTTAGCACTATTCTTGCACCATTAACTGCATGCATAAAAAAACATTGTGAGTTTAAGTGGACCGAAGCTACACAAAAGAGTTTTGACTTAATCAAGGAGAAATTGTGTTCAGCACCTATTCTAGCTCTTCCAGATTTTTCAAAGGTATTTGAGATTGAATGTGATGCATCTGGAGTAGGGATTGGAGCTGTCTTAATGCAAGATAAGTGTCCCATTGCTTATTTTAGTGAGAAGCTTGGTGGAGCAAGTCTGAATTACTCAATCTATGATAAAGAGTTCTTTGCACTAATTCGAGCTCTTGAGACATGGCAGCATTATTTATTACCAAAGGAGTTCATCATTCACACCGATCATGAATCCCTAAAGCATTTGAAGGGGCAAGGGAAGCTGAATAGAAGACATGCCAAATGGGTGGAGTATTTGGAAGCTTTCCCCTATGTAATCAAATACAAAAAGGGAGAGACGAATGTTGTGGCTGATGCATTATCTCGGAGGTATGCTTTGATTTCTCTGTTGAACACTAAACTGTTGGGCTTTGAACTTATTAAGGAGCAATACTTGCTTGATCCTATGCTGGCTAAAATCTATTCAGCTTGTGAGAAAATGGCCATTAAAGGGTTTTATAGGCATGATGGTTATATGTTCAGATTTGGGAAACTTGTGATTCCTAATTGTTCTATTAGGGAATTGCTTGTTAGAGAATCACATGCAGGTGGGCTGGCTGGACATTTTGGTGAAAAGAAGACATTTGAAATGTTGAAAGAGCATTTCTATTGGCCAAATATGATGAAGGATGTGCATCGGATTGTAGAAAGATGTGTTGCTTGCAAGAAAGCAAAGAGCAATGAGGCTGCACATGGCTTGTACATGCCATTGACTGTTCCAGATCAACCATGGATGGATCTAAGCATGGATTTTGTGCTTGGATTACCCAGAACAAAAAGGGGAAAAGATTCAGTTATGGTGGTTGTTGATAGATTCTCAAAAATGTCTCATTTTATTTCATGTCACAAAACTGATGATGCTTCTCACATTGCTGATTTATTCTTCAAAGAAGTTGTGAGATTGCATGGTATTCCGAAGAGTATTGTTTCTGATCGTGATGCCAAATTCTTGAGCTATTTTTGGAAGACATTATGGATGAAGCTTGGAACAAAGCTGCTATTTAGCACAACCTGTCATCCTCAAACTGATGGGCAAACTGAAGTGGTAAATAGATCTCTTTCCTCTTTGCTTAGAAGTGTTATCAGTAAAAACTTGAAGAATTGGGATGAGTACTTGCCGCATGTTGAATTTGCTTATAATCGGAGTGTTCATAGTACTACAAAGAAATCTCCATTTGAGGTTGTGTATGGATTTAATCCTAATACACCAGCAGATTTGGCACCTCTTCCAATTAATGAAAAACTTAGCTTGGATGGCAAAAGTAAAGCTGAATTCATGAAGAAAATGCATGAGGCAGTAAAGAAGCAAATTGAGACGAAGAATGCTGCCTATAAAAAGTCAGTAGACAAGAAAAGAAAGCATGTTCAATTTAGCCCAGGAGATCTTGTTTGGATTCACCTACGCAAGGAGAGATTTCCAAACAAAAGGAAGTCTAAACTTATGCCACGAGCTGATGGTCCTTTTCGAGTACTAGCAAAGGTAAATGACAATGCGTATAAAATTGATCTCCCAGGAGATTATGGTGTTTCAGCAACATTCAATGTAAGGGACATAACCCCTTATTTGGAAGATAACATGGAGCTGGATTTGAGGGCAAATCCTTGTCAACCAGGGGAAGATGATGTGATCATGAAGGCTGTCCTTGAAGAACAAGAGGTTGAATCTATACATGGGCCAATAACACGTTCAAGGGCCAAGAAGCATCAAATGGGATTGACTTGGGTTTCTTTACTTGTGTGCAATGATGGGCTGGGCCAATTTAGAAGCTTGGACTTTGAAGATTAAAATAACTACAGATTTTCTTATTGTTTTAATAATTTTCGTGCATGACTTTTTGGGATATAAAATCTGATGTAATTTAATGTTTTCAGAGTTGTTGTATTGTCTTTTAGCTTTCCAAGTGGTTGTAGTTGTTGTTGTTGCATTAATGAGGTGGTTATAGGGTGGCTGTAGTTGGTATAGGCTAGGTGGCTGTATGTTGACTATAGTTGTAGGCTCATTAATGAGGTGGCTATAGGGAGGCTGTAGTTATTGTAGAGGTGGCTATAGGTTGACTATAGTTGTTGTAGGCTCATTAATGAGGTGGCTTTGGTTACATTAATGAGGCAGCTGGTTTTTTGTTATCTATAAAAGGGAACTTGCCCCCTTGTGGCAAGATAATCAGATTTGAGTGAATTATATTTGAGATTGCTTTGTGCACATCTATCTTCTCTTATCTAACAATTGTGTTAGTGTGGCGAGAAAATCTCAGAATTCTTATCACTCCCATTCCGTTCTCTAATCTGGGGTGTGGCGAATTCTACCCATCTTAGCTTGATTGTGGCGCCATAGGCTTATCAATTTAGTTGAGTTGGTTTTCTTCTCTTTATTTTCCTTGTGGTACAGATTGTGTCCTCTTTTAGGCACATCAGCTTGGGTCATGGCCATATAGCATCCGAATGTTCTAATAGAAGAGTGATGATCTTGAAGGAGAAACAAGGGCAAAAAGAGAGTGAAGATGAAGATATTGTGGAGGAATGTGAAGAGGAAGAATATTTTGACGAAGAAGAAGTTGTTGAGTATGCTGATGAAGGTGCTGCATTGGTTATTTGACGTGACTTGAATATCCAAGCCAAGGTAGAAGAAGAACAGAGGGAGAATATTTTTCAAACAAGGTGCACTATCGGAGGCAAAGTTTGTAACGTGATAATTGATAGTGGGAGCTGCACTAACGTTGCTTCAACCACCTTGGTTGGAAAATTGAAGCTACCTATCATCAATCATCCCCGTCCATATAAACTGCAATGGCTAAATAATCATGGCGAGATGAAGGTCACCAAACAAGTAAAGGTACCTTTCTCTATAGGGAAGAATTACAAAGATGAGGTATTGTGTGACATATTCCCTATGGATGCTAGTCATCTTCTACTTGGGAGGCCCTGGCAATTTGATAGAAGAGCACTACATGATGGCTTCAAAAACACCTACGCTTTTGAGAAGGATGGAAAGAAGATTGTGTTGGCACCCTTAAAGCCAATACAAGTACAGCCGAAGGAGGATGTAATCGAAGAGAAGAAGCCTAGTTGTTTTGCTTCTAAGAATGAGTTAAAGAAGGCAATAAAAAGGGAAAACTTTGTATTATTGCTAATTCTCAATGAGCTAAATCCAGAACTTGCAGAAAAGCTTCCTAAGCTTGTGAGGGAGTTGATAGAAGAATTTGCGCATGTCTTTCCGAATGAGCTACCTAAGGGATTGCCACCCTTAAGAGGAATTGAGCATCAAATTGATTTGGTGCCCGGTGCTGCCTTACCAAATAAGCCAGCATATAGAATGAATCCAGAGGAGGCTAAGAAGCTAAAAAGGCAAGTTGATGAGTTGATTGAAAAGGGTTATGTAAGGGAATCCATGAGCCCTTGTTCTGTGCCTACATTATTAGTCCCTAAAAAGGATGGCTCTATGAGAATGTGTGTGGACAGCCGTGCTATAAATAAGATCACCATCAAATACCGCTACCCAATTCCAAGATTGGATGACATGTTGGATGAGCTGAATGGTTCAAAGGTGTTTTCAAAAATTGACTTGAAGAGTGGCTATCACCAAATCCAAATGAAAGTGGGAGACGAGTGGAAGACAGCCTTCAAGACAAAGCATGGACTTTACGAATGGATGGTAATGCCATTTGGGCTATCTAATGCCCCTAGCACATTTATGCGATTTATGAATCATGTTCTTAGATCTTTCATTGGAAAATTCGTTGTGGTATATTTCGATGATATTTTGATCTATAGTCAAAGTTATGAGGAGCATGTGCATCATTTGAAGGAAGTCTTGGAAGTGTTGCGAAAGGAGAAACTCTATGCTAATCTAAAAAAATGCTACTTTTGTCAAGACCATGTGATTTTTCTTGGCTTTGTAGTATCTCAGCAAGGAGTGGGAGTTGATGAAGAAAAGGTGAAAGCTATCAAAGAATGGCCCGTTCCAAGAACCATATCTGAAGTAAGAAGTTTTCATGGGCTTGCTTCTTTCTATAGAAGATTTGTAATGGATTTTATAGATCTGAAGGTTTTTTATTTCGCTTGGGGAGACTTGTAATTCCAAACTGTTCTATAAGGGAATTACTTACACGAGAAGCTCACGGAGGAGGATTGGCTGGGCATTTCGGTGAAACCAAGACATTGGAGATGCTGAAAGAGCATTTTTATTGGCCTAACATGATTAGAGATGTGCATCATGTGATTGAAAGGTGTATTGTTTGCAAAAAAGCCAAGAGCAAGGAAGCAGCCCATGGACTTTATACACCTTTACCTGTTCCAAATCAACCTTGGACTGATGTTAGTATGGATTTCGTGCTAGGCTTACCAAGGACACAAAGAGGTAAAGATTCGGTCATGGTTGTTGTTGATCGTTTTTCAAAAATGTCTCATTTTCTTCCATGCCATAAGACCGACGATGCAGTGCACATCGCCAATTTATTTTTCAAAGAAATTGTGAGACTTCATGGCATTACAAAGAGTATCGTGTCAGATCGTGATGCCAAATTTCTTAGCTACTTTTGGAAGACTTTATGGAGAAAGCTGGGAACAAAGTTGCTCTTTAGTACTGCCTGTCACCCACAAACTGATGGGCAAACTGAAGTGGTGAACCGAACGCTTTCTACTTTGCTAAGAACTATCATTGGCAAAAACTTGAAAAGTTGGGATGAATGCTTGGCCTATGCTGAATTTGCTGATAATAGAAGTGTACATGGTACTACTAAACACTCTACTTTTGAAGTAGTTTATGGATTTAATCCATTGAGCCCACTTGATTTAGTACCATTACCACTTGAAGCTCGAGAATGCATAGATGAAAAAATGAAGGCTGGCATGATAAAGAAATTACATGAAAACATTAAACAGCAAATTGAGAAGAAGAACTCCATATATGAGAAGACTGCTAACAAGAGAAGAAAATTTGTTCAATTCAATCCTGGAGATTTATTGTGGGTTCATCTTTGAAAAGAAAGATTTCCAAACCAAAGGAAGTCCAAATTAATGCCAAGGGCAGATGGTCCTTTCCGTATCATAGACAAGGTAAATGATAATGCATACAAAATTGATTTGCCTGAAGACTATGCTGTTTCTACTACTTTCAACGTGAGGGATCTTTCCCCGTACTTAGAAGATAAAGAGGACTTGGATTTGAGAACAAATCCATTTCAACCAGGGGAGGATGATGTAATCAAGGATAACCCCATTGCAGCGCAAGAAAAGGAGAACACTTCAATTGGGCCTCTAACTCCTTCAAGGGTTAAAGAGCTTAGACTAATTGCAGCCCAAGAAAGGGAGAACACTTCAATTGGGCCTCTAACTCGTTTAAGGGCTAAAGGGCTTGGATTGGGCTTAACCACTTTGTTGAAAGTGGAAGAATTGCGAAAAAGATTGCATGTGAGATAGTTGCATTTGTTCAATATAGTTGTACTCTATTACCTATGCATTTATTATCTTTGACATTTAGCTACCTATGCATTTATTGTCTTTGACATTTAGCCTACACTACTTGACTTTTAGTTGATACATTTAATGCATTAGTTGGAGTCTTTTGTCTTTTTGTTTTGGAGACCCTATATAAAAAGGGTCCTTGCCATTTGTTGTAAACCATCTTTGAATCATATATGAGATATTGGCATTTTGCTTTCAAGAGGATTCTTGAGTTCTTTCTCTTATCTAACTTGTGTTAGTGGCGAGAGTGGCTAGATTTCTTATCACTCACGTTCTTCTTTCTTGAGTGTGGCGAGATCAACCCATTTCTCTTAGTTGTGGCACCCTTTGGCTTATCAATTGAGTGATTTGGTTTCATTTGTTTGTTTCTTTTCAACCTATCCAGAAGATCGATTAAGTGTTTTCCCTCCGGAAATCACATCACAGAGGGAGAATATTTTTCAAACAAGGTGCACTATCGGAGGCAAAGTTTGTAACGTGATAATTGATAGTGGGAGCTGCACTAACGTTACTTCAACCACCTTGGTTGGCAAATTGAAGCTACCTATCATCAATCATCCCCGTCCATATAAGCTGCAATGGCTAAATAATCATGGCGAGATGAAGGTCACCAAACAAGTAAAGGTACCTTTCTCTATAGGGAAGAATTACAAAGATGAGGTATTGTCTGACATAGTCTGATGTAATTTCCGGAGGGAAAACACTTGATCGATTTTCTGGATAGGTTGAAAGAAACAAACAAATGAAACCAAATCACTCAATTGATAAGCCAAAGGGTGCCACAACTAAGAGAAATGGGTTGATCTCGCCACACTCAAGAAAGAAGAACATGAGTGATAAGAAATCTAGTTGCTCTCGCCACTAACACAAGTTAGATAAGAGAAAGAACTCAAGAATCCTCTTGAAAGCAAAATGCCAATATCTCATATATGATTCAAAGATGGTTTACAACAAATGGCAAGGACCCTTTTTATAGAGGGTCTCCAAAACAAAAAGACAAAAGACTCCAACTAATGCATTAAATGCATCAACTAAAAGTCAAGTAGTGTAGGCTAAATGTCAAAGACAATAAATGCATAGGTAGCTAAATGTCAAAGACAATAAATGCATAGGTAATAGAGTACAACTATATTCAATAAATGCAACTATCCCACATGCAATCTTTTTCACACTTCTTCCACTTTCAACAAAGTGGTTAAGCCCAATCCAAGCCCTTTAGCCCTTAAACGAGTTAGAGGCCCAATTGAAGTGTTCTCCCTTTTTTGGGCTGCAATGGGATTATCCTTGATTACATCATAGTCCCTATGGATGCTAGTCATCTTCTACTTGGGAGGCCCTGGCAATTTGATAGAAGAGCACTACATGATGGCTTCAAAAACACCTACGCTTTCGAGAAGGATGGAAAGAAGATTGTGTTGGCACCCTTAAAGCCAATACAAGTACAGCCGAAGGAGGATGTAATCGAGGAGAAGAAGCCTAGTTGTTTTGCTTCTAAGAATGAGTTAAAGAAGGCAATAAAAAGAGAAAACTTTGTATTATTGCTAATTCTCAAGGAGCTAAATCCAGAACTTGCAGAAAAGCTTCCTAAGCTTGTGAGGGAGTTGATAGAAGAATTTGCGGATGTCTTTCCGAATGAGCTACCTAAGGGATTGCCACCCTTAAGAGGAATTGAGCATCAAATTGATTTGGTGCCCGGTGCTGCCTTACCAAATAAGCCAGCATATAGAATGAATCCAGAGGAGGCTAAGGAGCTAAAAAGGCAAGTTGATGAGTTGATTGAAAAGGGTTATGTAAGGGAATCCATGAGCCCTTGTTCTGTGCCTACATTATTTGTCCCTAAAAAGGATGGCTCTATGAGAATGTGTGTGGATAGCCGTGCTATAAATAAGATCACCATCAAATACCGCTACCCAATTCCAAGTTTGGATGACATGTTGGATGAGCTGAATGGTTCCAAGGTGTTTTCAAAAATTGACTTGAAGAGTGGCTATCACCAAATCCGAATGAAAGAGGGAGACGAGTGGAAGACAGCCTTCAAGACAAAGCATGGACTTTACGAATAGATGGTAATGCCATTTGGGCCATCTAATGTGATGTGATTTCCGGAGGGAAAACACTTGATCGATTTTCTGGATAGATTGAAAGAAACAAACAAATGAAACCAAATCACTCAATTGATAAGCCAAAGGGCGCCACAACTAAGAGAAATGGGTTGATCTCGCCACACTCAAGAAAGAAGAACGTGAGTGATAAGAAATCTAGTTGCTCTCGCCACTAACACAAGTTAGATAAGAGAAAGAACTCAAGAATCCTCTTGAAAGCAAAATGCCAATATCTCATATATGATTCAAAGATGGTTTACAACATATGGCAAGGACCCTTTTTATAGAGGGTCTCCAAAACAAAAAGACAAAAGACTCCAACTAATGCATTAAATGCATCAACTAAAAGTCAAGTAGTGTAGGCTAAATGTCAAAGACAATAAATGTATAGGTAGCTAAAAGTCAAAGACAATTAATGTATAGGTAATAGACTACAACTATATTCAACAAATGCAACTAACCCACATGTAATCTTTTCACACTTCTTCCACTTTCAACAATGTGGTTAAGCCCAATCCAAGCCCTTTAGCCCTTGAACGAGTTAGAGGCCCAATTGAAGTGTTCTCCCTTTCTTGGGCTGCAATTAGTTCAAGCTCTTTAACCCTTGAACGAGTTAGAGGCCCAATTGAAGTGTTCTCCCTTTCTTGGGCTGCAATGGGGTTATCCTTGGTTACATCATCCTCCCCTGGTTGAAATGGATTTGTCCTCAAATCCAAGTCCTCTTTATCTTCTAAGTACGGGGAAAGATCCCTTACATTGAAAGTAGTAGAAACAGCATAGTCTTCAGGCAAATCAATTTTGTATGCATTATCATTTACCTTGTCTATGATACGGAAAGGACCATCTGCCCTTGGCATTAATTTAGACTTCCTTTGGTTTGGAAATCTTTCTTTTCGAAGATGAACCCACACTAAATCTCCAGGACTGAATTGAACAAATTTTCTTCTCTTGTTGGCAGTCTTCTTATAGATGGAGTTCTTCTTCTCAATTTGCTGTTTAATGTTTTCATGTAACTTCTTTATCATGTCAGCCTTCATTTTTCCATCTATGCATTCTCGAGCTTCAAGTGGTAATGGTACTAAATCAAGTGGGCTCAATGGATTAAATCCATAAACTACTTCAAAAGGAGAGTGTTTAGTAGTACCATGTACACTTCTATTGTAAGCAAATTCAGCATAGGCCAAGCATTCATCCCAACTTTTCAAGTTTTTGCCAATGATAGTTCTTAGCAAAGTAGAAAGCGTTCGGTTCACCACTTCAGTTTGCCCATCAGTTTGTGGGTGACAGGCAGTACTAAAGAGCAACTTTGTTCCCAGCTTTCTCCATAAAGTCTTCCAAAAGTAGCTAAGAAATTTGGCATCACGATCTGACACGATACTCTTTGTAATGCCATGAAGTCTCACAATTTCTTTGAAAAATAA
Source organism: Biancaea sappan (assembly GCA_037074585.1). Taxonomy (NCBI): domain Eukaryota; kingdom Viridiplantae; phylum Streptophyta; class Magnoliopsida; order Fabales; family Fabaceae; genus Biancaea; species Biancaea sappan. The sequence continues at coordinate 39,942,032 of CM073491.1, read as the reverse complement.
ATTGGCGATGTGCACAGCATCGTCGGTCTTATGGCATGGAATAAAATGAGACATTTTTGAAAAACGATCAACAACAACCATGACCGAATCTTTACCTCTTTGTGTCCTTGGTAAGCCTAGCACGAAATCCATACTAACATCAGTCCAAGGTTGATCTGGAACAGGTAGAGGTGTATAAAGTCCATGGGCTGCTTCCTTGCTCTTGGCTTTTTTGCAAACAATACACCTTTCAATCACATGATGCACATCTCTAATCATGTTAGGCCAATAAAAATGCTCTTTCAGCATCTCCAATGTCTTGGTTTCACCGAAATGCCCAGCCAATCCTCCTCCGTGAGCTTCTCGTGTAAGTAATTCCCTTATAGAACAATTTGGAATTACCAGCCTCCCTAAGCGAAATAAAAAACCTTCAGATCTATAAAATCCCTTATATGCCATTTTCTCACAAGCGAGATAAATTTCAGCAAGTGTTGAATCTTCCATGTAATGGTCTTTAATAGATTCAAATCCCAACAATTTAGCATTCATCATGGAAATTAAGGCATATCTCCTTGATAAGGCATCTGCAACAATGTTGGTTTCTCCCTTCTTATACTTCAACACATAGGGAAAAGCTTCAAGAAATTCCACCCACTTTGCATGTCTTCTATTCAGCTTGCTCTGACCTTTCAAGTGTTTGAGTGATTCATGGTCTGTGTGAATTACAAATTCTTTTGGTAACAAGTAGTGCTGCCATGTCTCAAGAGCTCTAATTAAAGAGTAGAACTCCTTATCATAGGTAGAGTAGTTAAGACTGGCTCCATTCAACTTCTCACTAAAATAAGCTATAGGACGCTTTTCTTGAAGAAGTACTGCTCCAATTCCCACTCCACTAGCATCACATTCAATCTCAAAAGTCTTAGAAAAATTAGGCAAAGCCAATATAGGTGCATTGCACAATTTTTCTTTGACAAGCTCAAAACTTCGTTGGGCTGCATCACTCCATTTGAACTCCTTTCCTCCCTTAATACATTCAGTTATGGGTGCTAAGATGGTGCTGAAATCCCTTACAAATCTTCTATAGAAAGAGGCAAGCCCATGAAAACTTCTTACTTCAGATATGGTTCTTGGAACGGGCCATTCTTTGATAGCTTTCACCTTTTCTTCATCAACTCCCACTCCTTGCTGAGATACTACAAAGCCAAGAAAAATCACATGGTCTTGACAAAAGTAGCATTTTTTTAGATTAGCATAGAGTTTCTCCTTTCGCAACACTTCCAAGACTTCCTTCAAATGTTGCACATGCTCCTCATAACTTTGACTGTAGATCAAAATATCATCGAAATATACCACAACGAATTTTCCAATGAAAGATCTAAGCACATGATTCATCAACCGCATAAATGTGCTAGGGGCATTAGATAGCCCAAATGGCATTACCATCCATTCGTAAAGTCCATGCTTTGTCTTGAAGGCTGTCTTCCACTCGTCTCCCTCTTTCATTCGGATTTGGTGATAGCCACTCTTCAAGTCAATTTTTGAAAACACCTTGGAACCATTCAGCTCATCCAACATGTCATCCAATCTTGGAATTGGGTAGCGGTATTTGATGGTGATCTTATTTATACCACGGCTGTCTACACACATTCTCATAGAGCCATCCTTTTTAGGGACTAATAATGTAGGCACAGAACAAGGGCTCATGGATTCTCTTACATAACCCTTTTCAATCAACTCATCGACTTGCCTTTTTAGCTCCTTAGCATCCTCTGGATTCATTCTGTATGCTGGCTTATTTGGTAAGGCAGCACCGGGCACCAAATCAATTTGATGCTCAATTCCTCTTAAGGGTGGCAATCCCTTAGGTAGCTCATTCGGAAAGACATCTGTAAATTCTTCTATCAACTCCCTCACAAGCTTAGGAAGCTTTTCTGCAAGTTCTGGATTTAGCTCCTTAAGAATTAGTAATAATACAAAGTTTTCCCTTCTTATTGCCTTCTTTAACTCATTCTTAGAAGCAAAACAGCTAGGCTTCTTCTCCTCGATTACATCCTCCTTCGGCTGTACTTGTATTGGCTTTAAGGGTGCCAACACAATCTTCTTTCCATCCTTCTCGAAAGCGTAGGTGTTTTTGAAGCCATCATGTAGTGCTCTTCTATCAAATTGCCAGGGCCTCCCAAGTAGAAGATGACTAGCATCCATAGGGACTATGTCACACAATACCTCATCTTTGTAATTCTTCCCTATAGAGAAAGGTACCTTTACTTGTTTGGTGACCTTCATCTCGCCATGATTATTCAACCATTGCAGCTTGTATGGACGGGGATGATTGATGATAGGTAGCTTCAATTTGCTAACCAAGGTGGTTGAAGCAACGTTAGTGCAGCTCCCACTATCAATTATCACGTTACAAACTTTCCCTCCGATAGTACACCTTGTTTGAAAAATATTCTCCCTCTGTTCTTCTTCTACTTTGGCTTGGATATTCAAGGCACGTCTAATAACCAAGGCAGCACCTTCATCAGCATATTCAACAACTTCTTCTTCATCAAAATATTCTTCCTCTTCACATTTCTCCACAATATCTTCATCTTCACTCTCTATTTCCCCTTGTTTTTCCTTCAAGATTATCACTCTTCTATTAGGACATTCGGATGTTATATGGCCATGACCTAAGCACTTGAAGCACTTAATGTCTCGGCTTCTTTTAGAGGGCTGGTTGTCTTCTCTCTTATCCTTCCCCTTAGAACTTTCAGATTTGTTCGGCTCTTTCTTCCATATCTCCTTATTACTCCCTTTGGTAGTGTTTGAGGTTTGGGAAAATGTTTGGAAAGGTTTACTCCCCAATAGTTTAGACACTCCATTGTTTCTTCCATAAACTCTCTTTTTCTGTCTCTCCACCTTAATTGCCAATTTAATTACATCTTCTAAGAAGACATAATTCTGCAACTCTACTAAGTCAGCAACTTCTTTGTTCAAACTACCAAGAAATCGAGCTATGGTTTGCTCTTGGGGTTCATTCAGCTCACACCGAATCATCAAAGTTTCAAATTCTTTGACATAATCTTCAACACACATACCTCTTTGCCTCAAGCTTTGAAGCTTAAAATAAAGCTCTTGCTTGTAGTAATCAGGTACAAAACGCCTCTGCATGAGCCTTTTCATCAATCTCCAATTTCGAACTTCCTCCTCTCCATCTCTTCTTCGTTGATTCTTCAAATTTTCCCACCATAGATTTACATAATCAGTGAATTCAAGGGCTGCAAGTCGGCATTTGGTAGCTTCTGAATATTCTTGATATTCAAAAATCTTCTCTACTCGTTGCACCCACTCCAAGTATTCTTCAGGAGAACTTGTTCCCTTAAATGGAGGAATCTTCATTTTGATGTTGGCATCACGTTCCCTCTGCTGCCTTCTTTCCCTAGGTTGATCACCTTCTTCAGCTTCAGATTCTTCTCTATGGTATTCAACATAAGCTCCTCTTCTTGGTTGTTGTTGTTGTAGCTCCAAAAATCTAGCCATTTGAGTGGTTAGTTGAGCTATTTGTTCCATCATTTCTTCTTGACCTCTTTGTAGGCCAACAATTTGAGCTTGTTGTAGGCTAAGCCCAAAAGGAACTTCAGAACTATTTTCTCCTGTCATAGTGATTTGTAATTTGTTGGTTTGAGTTTGGTGAAGGGTAGGTTCACTCTCTAAGTCTTTACACTCGGATTAACAATGAACAGTAACGATGAACAATGAACAGTAACGATGAATTTTTTTTTAAAATAAAAAAGTTGGAATAAAATAGAACAACACAAGAATAGAAATAAAGATAAAGATGAACAGACTAGAAAATTAGCCTTCCATGTAGGTGGCAGATTACAAAACAAGGAAAACTAAGCCTTCCATATAGGTGGCAGAATACAAAATAAGGAAAACTAAGCCTTCCATGTAGGTGGCAAAACACAGAATAAAATACAATAAAATTAAGCTTTCCACGAAGGGAAAAAACACAAAACAAATAATAGAACCTGAATTCAAGTGGCTCTGATACCAATATGATGTGATTTCCGGAGGGAAAACACTTGATCGATTTTCTGGATAGATTGAAAGAAACAAACAAATGAAACCAAATCACTCAATTGATAAGCCAAAGGGCGCCACAACTAAGAGAAATGGGTTGATCTCGCCACACTCAAGAAAGAAGAACGTGAGTGATAAGAAATCTAGTTGCTCTCGCCACTAACACAAGTTAGATAAGAGAAAGAACTCAAGAATCCTCTTGAAAGCAAAATGCCAATATCTCATATATGATTCAAAGATGGTTTACAACATATGGCAAGGACCCTTTTTATAGAGGGTCTCCAAAACAAAAAGACAAAAGACTCCAACTAATGCATTAAATGCATCAACTAAAAGTCAAGTAGTGTAGGCTAAATGTCAAAGACAATAAATGTATAGGTAGCTAAAAGTCAAAGACAATTAATGCATAGGTAATAGACTACAACTATATTCAACAAATGCAACTAACCCACATGTAATCTTTTCACACTTCTTCCACTTTCAACAATGTGGTTAAGCCCAATCCAAGCCCTTTAGCCCTTGAACGAGTTAGAGGCCCAATTGAAGTGTTCTCCCTTTCTTGGGCTGCAATTAGTTCAAGCTCTTTAACCCTTGATGATAGGAAAATCCTTAGGGTTGCCTGATCTTCACGGCGTAGGCGATAAATGAATTCAAGACTTATCAAAAGAAAAATAAGAGCAACACACTCCGGAATCGAAGAAGGAATTGGAGTGGTTCAATGACCTAACAAGTGCAAATAGTCAACCAACGTTATATAGAACGTGACCTACTATTTAGAACGCTTGTTCAACCACGAACACGAATTGAACCAATCCACACAACAACGCACTTGGGTTGAAGCACAAATTAGGGGCTTTTGTGAATTTGAATCACCAATCTTATAAAGAAGATTGACAAAGCAAGATTTCACAAGAGCAAAGAAAGAAAGATAAATTCTCACACAATGAGAGAAAACACTTGAATGCAAGTTTTCATAAACTCAAATCTGATTATTACAATAAGCTTAGGGGGGTATTTATAGATAGGATGGAGAGACAAAGGTGCCCACCTATCTTGACTTGAAGATACATACATTTAATGCACATGAAAATAAATGCCCACCTATCTTGACTTTGGATACAATGCTTTTAATGCATTTTGAAAATAAATATCCACCTATCTTGACTTTGAAACATTGTGCATTTAATGCACATGATTCATAATTGACTAAAGACCATCTAGAAGTTAAAATTCGTACAAAAATAAAAGAAAATTACAAAACATGAATTTCAACTCAAATGGATATAATTGAGCCCAAATTCTATTGGTCCATGTTTATCTCTTGGACCAATCTCTTTAATTTGTAGTGTTCTGGCCCAAAATCCCTTTAGCAACTCCATTTTCAGCCCAAATGATGTTGAGCACATTTTGATCATTATTTAACATACATTCAAATGGAATTTGCTTCATCCATTCTTGAACGAGCCCATTTAATGTCTCTTTTATTGTTTTAGCCCGAGCTCGTGTAATTGGCCCACTTGTAATATACAATGGATCTACTTCTTGATTATCCAATGTAATTGTTGGGTTCACATCATCCTCCCCTTCTTGAAAAGGAGTCGTCCTCGACTCTTCAATATCTGCATCAAAATAAGGAGAGAGATCAGAAACATTGAAGGTAGCATGCACACCATATTCACCTGGTAATTCAAGTTTGTAAGCATTATCATTAATCTTCTCAATGACTCGAAATGGCCCATCCCCTCTAGGCATAAGTTTTGATTTTCGTTTTTCTGGAAACCTCTCTTTTCTTAGATGTAGCCAAACCAAATCTCCAGGCTTAAAAATTACTTGCTTTCTTCGTCTATTAGCACATTTTTCAAATTGTTGAGTCATCCTTTCAATGTTGTGCCGTGCCTTCTCATGAATTTGCTTGACAAATTCAGCACGCTTTTTACCATCCATATTGGCTCTTTCCTGCAAAGGTAAAGGAATCAAGTCAATAGGTGTAAGAGGATTAAATCCATAAACAATTTCAAATGGCGAAAATTTAGTAGTGGAATGAATGGCCCTATTGTAAGCAAATTCGACATGTGGAAGACATTCCTCCCAACTCTTCAAATTTTTCTTGATGATTGTTCTCAACAATGAGGAAAGTGTCCTGTTCACAACCTCGGTTTGTCCATCAGTTTGTGGATGGCATGTAGTAGAAAATAACAATTTGGTTCCAAGCTTGCTCCACAATGTCTTCCAAAAATAGCTTAAAAATTTAGTATCCCGATCAGACACAATCGTTCTTGGCATCCCATGTAGTCTCACAACTTCCCTAAAGAATAAATTAGCAATGTTAGAAGCGTCATCAACTTTGTGACAAGGAATGAAATGTGCCATTTTAGAAAATCTATCAACAATAACAAAGATTGAATCTCTCCCCATCTTAGATCTAGGTAATCCCACAATAAAATCCATTGAAATATCTTCCCAAGGTACATTAGGAATTGGGAGGGGAGTATACAATCCATGGGGATTTAATTTAGATTTTGCCTTATGACATACAATGCATCTTTCCACAAATTTCTCAACATCTCTACGCATTCTAGGCCAATAAAAGTGTACATTCAAAACACTAAAGGTCTTGGCAATGCCAAAATGACCCATAAGGCCACCAGAATGCGCCTCTTTCAACAAAAGCACACGCAAAGAACAGTTAGGAATGCAAAGTTTGTCAATATAAAATAGGAATCCTTCATGCAAGAAAAATTTATTCCAACTAGTGTTTGGCTTGCAATGATGAAATGCTACTCCAAAATCAACATCAGTAGCATACAATTCTTTAATGAATTCAAAACCCAGAATTTTAGCATCTAACATGGAAAGAAGAACATACCTCCGTGATAAAGCATCAGCAACAATATTTTCTTTACCTTTCTTGTACTTAATCACATATGGAAATGATTCAATGAACTCAATCCATTTGGCATGCCTTCGATTCAACTTGCTTTGGCTCCTAATATGCTTTAAAGCCTCATGATCAGAATGAATTACAAATTCTTTAGGCCACAAATAATGTTGCCAAGTTTCCAGCACTCTAACTAATGCATATAATTCTTTATCATATGTAGGATAGTTAAGAGTTGGTCCACTTAGCTTTTCACTGAAATATGCTATGGGCTTACCTTCTTGCATGAGTACACCGCTTATGCCAATTCCACTAGCATCACATTCAATCTCAAAAGTCTTACCAAAATCAGGAAGGGCTAGTAAAGGTGCATTCGTGAGCTTCTCCTTAAGGGTTTTGAAGGCTTTCTCTTGAACATCTTCCCATTTGAAGGGGACATTCTTCTTGGTCAGTTCATTTAATGGTGCTGCTAAAGTACTAAAGTCCTTCACGAACCTCCGATAAAAGCTTGCAAGTCCATGGAAACTCCTTACCTGTCCAACGGTGGTTGGAGTTGGCCATTCTTGAATTGCTTGGACCTTTTCTTCATCAACCCCTATACCTTTACTACTAACAACATAGCCAAGAAAAACAATTTTGTTTGTGCAAAAATCACATTTCTTCAAATTACCAAACAATCTTTCCTTTTTAAGAACCTCTAGAACTTTTCTAATGTGATCCACATGTTCATCTAAGGTTTTGCTATACACAAGAATGTCATCAAAATAAACTACCACAAATTTCCCAATGTAAGCTCTCAAGACATGATTCATTAACCTCATGAATGTACTAGGTGCATTAGTTAAACCAAAAGGCATAACCAACCATTCATAAAGTCCATGTTTAGTCTTGAATGCTGTTTTCCATTCATCTCCTTCTTTCATTCTAATTTGATGGTAGCCACTTTTTAAGTCAATTTTAGAAAAGATAGTAGAACCAGTCAATTCATCAAGCATATCATCTAACCTAGGAATAGGATGGCGATATCTTACCGTTATGTTGTTAATAGCTCTACAGTCAATACACATCCTCCATGTGCCATCCTTCTTAGGTACGAGCAACACTGGAACTGCACAAGGACTAAGGCTTTCTCTCACATATCCTTTGTCTAACAATTCTTGGACTTGTTTTTGAATCTCCTTAGTCTCTTCAGGATTGGTGCGGTATGCTGGTCGGTTAGGCAATGATGCTCCAGGAATGAAATCAATTTGATGTTCTATCCCTCTAATTGGTGGCAATCCGGGTGGTACTTCATCGGAAAAAATATCCTCATATTCCTGCAAGAGAGACAAAACAACACTAGGCAAAGTAGAGGTTAAGTCTTTATTATTCAACATAGCCTCTTTGTAAACAAGTACTAGGAGGTTTTGTTGAGAAAATAAAGCTTGTTTAAGGTCACTATTTTTTGCCACAAGTAAACCTTTTCCTCCAACATCCATGTTCTCTCTTTTTCCTTTTTGATTTTCTTTTCTATCTTTCTTCTTTTTCAACACACTCTCTTTTTCTTCAGTACTTGACTCTTTTTGAATCTTTTCACTCTCATTTTTATTCTCTTCTTTTTTGCTCACTTGGCTGCACTCACTCACTCTTTTCTTTTCTCTCTTTATTTGATCTTCTAAGATTTGCTTCGGTGACATAGGGAGGAGGGTTATAGGGTTCCCTCTAAGTACAAAAGAATAACGATTTAAGAATCCATCATGAGTGACATGCCTATCATACTGCCAAGGCCTACCTAACAAGAGATGACATGCTTTCATGGGTACAATATCACATAAGACTTCATCTCTATATTTGCCAATAGAAAAGAGTACTTTCACCTGTTTAGTCACCTTCAGTTCCCCACATTCATTGAGCCATTGAAGTCTGTATGGACGGTTATGCTTGACTGTTGGTAAGCTCAATTTTTCAACAAGCTCAACACTTGCCACATTGCTACAACTTCCACCATCTATGATCACACTATATACCTTGTCCTGAATTAAGCAACGTGTGTGGAACAAGTTTTCTCTTTGATTATTCTCTTCCATCACCTGGATGCTAAGTGCTCTTCTAGTCACAAGAAGCTCTCCTTCCATTGCACTTTCTCCCTCATCATTTGATTCTTCTTCCTCCTCTGTGATATCTTCTTCAGTCTCCCAATCTCCATTGTTATTGACGATCATGGTGCGTTTGTTTGGGCACTCACTAGCGATGTGACCTCTTCCTTGGCACTTAAAACACCTTATGTCACGGCTCCTTGAAGAATTAGGCTCAACTTGAGTTTTCTTTGGAACAGCTAGCTTTTCAATTTTCTTTGAATCAACTTCCTTGGAATTTGAAGTAGAAGGGTTGTCTTTCTTCGAATTGTGCTTCCAAGAGTTAAAAGAATTTGAATTGTAGCTTTTTCTTACAGTATTCTTCCTCTTGAGTTGTTGCTCAACTTTGATGGCTTGATGTACCATCTCTTGAAGCTCTACATAATGATACATCTCCACGATATCAGCTATGTCACGATTGAGTCCATGTAAGAAGCGAGCCATTGTTGCTTCTCTATCCTCCACAATGTTGGCTCTTATCATGGCAACCTCCATCTCCTTATGATACTCATCTACACCCTTTGTTCCTTGTATGAGACGTTGCAACTTGTTATGAAGCTCTCTATGGTAATATGATGGGATGAACCTCTTTCTCATAATTGTCTTCATTTCTTCCCAAGTGGAAATGGGATACTCTCCATAACGAGCTCTTTCTTTTTGCATCTGGTCCCACCAAACAAGAGCATAATCAGTAAATTCAATAGCAGCAAGTTTCACCTTTTTACCTTCGGAGTAGTTATGGCATGAGAAAATTTGCTCAACACGCATTTCCCATTCTAAGTACTCCTCGGGATCACTTTTGCCTTGAAAGGAAGGGACTTTTACTTTGATTCCACCAAGGTCTTCTTCTCTAACTCTAGGCCTCCTAGGTTCTTCTCGATTAAATCTCCTCCTTCTTGGTTGATATCCACCAGATTCATCATCCTCAACTGGACTCTCCGCAACTCTATAAGGCTGCTCATTTCGTCTTCGGTTGTTTGGAGAGGCTGGTAGTGTAGCGGTTTGGTTCTCCATGTTATCTAAACGCTCAAGAACTCCTTCTAGCTTTCTGTCAAACATCCTTTCAAGATGACTCATCAATGCTTGCATTTGGATAGGAGCTAGTTGTGCTTGAGAAATTTCTTCATCTTGGTTCCCTGCCATGTTAGTGTAAAAAAAAAAAATAATAATGACAGAATATAGGATCTCACAAAATGCTTAGTGTTTCACTCTTCTTCTCAACTCAGTATTTGCACTCCACTCTTAATAATCTCACTAACTCTTAAATCCCTCAATATCTTCCAAAGCTCTTATTCAATCTAAGTCCTTGTTGTGTGATTCAATAATTGCCAATTTCTCAACTTCAACCAAGCACATGAAAGTAGATTGTCAAAGTATGGGAATAGTTGAACTAGGTCACAGTTAAAGAAAGCTTTATGGATTCAATAGAAAGAAATTTTGTTACAAGTGCAAGATAAGATTTTTTTGTTAAATGAAAAGGGAATCAACTACTTTAAGGGCAAGAAGATGCACTATTTGAACATTTTTTTTTTCCGAATTTTTTTTTTTTCGTTTTTTTTTTCAATATGACGTGCAGAATAGATAGGAGCAACAAAACAATATATGACCTTCTCAAGGACAATGAAATCTTGCACAGTGAAAGGAAAAAATTGATATCTAGGCAAATTGGAAATTGAAGAAAAGGGAAGGAACAACAAAGGAACAATAATATATTTTTCTCAAAAAAAGGTGAAAATAAAGAAGGCCTACCGTGTCAACCAAAATGCTCTGATACCAAATGATAGGAAAATCCTTAGGGTTGCCTGATCTTCACGGCGTAGGCGATAAATGAATTCAAGACTTATCAAAAGAAAAATAAGAGCAACACACTCCGGAATCGAAGAAGGAATTGGAGTGGTTCAATGACCTAACAAGTGCAAATAGTCAACCAACGTTATATAGAACGTGACCTACTATTTAGAACGCTTGTTCAACCACGAACACGAATTGAACCAATCCACACAACAACGCACTTGGGTTGAAGCACAAATAGGGGCTTTTGTGAATTTGAATCACCAATCTTATAAAGAAGATTGACAAAGCAAGATTTCACAAGAGCAAAGAAAGAAAGATAAATTCTCACACAATGAGAGAAAACACTTGAATGCAAGTTTTCATAAACTCAAATCTGATTATTACAATAAGCTTAGGGGGGTATTTATAGATAGGATGGAGAGACAAAGGTGCCCACCTATCTTGACTTGAAGATACATACATTTAATGCACATGAAAATAAATGCCCACCTATCTTGACTTTGGATACAATGCTTTTAATGCATTTTGAAAATAAATATCCACCTATCTTGACTTTGAAACATTGTGCATTTAATGCACATGATTCATAATTGACTAAAGACCATCTAGAAGTTAAAATTCGTACAAAAATAAAAGAAAATTACAAAACATGAATTTCAACTCAAATGGATATAATTGAGCCCAAATTCTATTGGTCCATGTTTATCTCTTGGACCAATCTCTTTAATTTGTAGTGTTCTGGCCCAAAATCCCTTTAGCAACTCCATTTTCAGCCCAAATGATGTTGAGCACATTTTGATCATTATTTAACATACATTCAAATGGAATTTGCTTCATCCATTCTTGAACGAGCCCATTTAATGTCTCTTTTATTGTTTTAGCCCGAGCTCGTGTAATTGGCCCACTTGTAATATACAATGGATCTACTTCTTGATTATCCAATGTAATTGTTGGGTTCACATCACTTGAACGAGTTAGAGGCCCAATTGAAGTGTTCTCCCTTTCTTGGGCTGCAATGGGGTTATCCTTGGTTACATCATAATGCCCCTAGCACATTTATGCGATTGATGAATCATGTGTTTAGATCTTTCATTGGAAAATTCGTTTTGGTATATTTCGATGATATTTTGATCTACAGTCAAAGTTATGAGGAGCATGTGCAACATTTGAAGGAAGTCTTGGAAGTGTTGCGAAAGGAGAAACTCTATGATAATCTAAAAAAATGCTACTTTTGTCAAGACCATGTGATTTTTCTTGGCTTTGTAGTATCTCAGCAAGGAGTGGGAGTTGATGAAGAAAAGGTGAAAGCTATCAAAGAATGGCCCGTTCCAAGAACCATATCTGAAGTAAGAAGTTTTCATGGGCTTGCCTCTTTCTATAGAAGATTTGTAAGGGATTTCAGCACCATCTTAGCACCCATAACTGAATGTATTAAGGGAGGAAAGGAGTTCAAATGGAGTGATGCAGCCCAACGAAGTTTTGAGCTTGTCAAAGAAAAATTGTGCAATGCACCCATATTGGCTTTGCCTAATTTTTCTAAGACTTTTGAGATTGAATGTGATGCTAGTGGAGTGGGAATTGGAGCTGTACTTCTTCAAGAAAAGCGTCCTATAGCTTATTTTAGTGAGAAGTTGAATGGAGCCAGTATTAACTACTCTACCTATGATAAGGAGTTCTACTATTTAATTAGAGCTCTTGAGACATGGTAGCACTACTTGTTACCAAAAGAATTTGTAACTCACACAGACCATGAATCACTCAAACACTTGAAAGCTCAGAGCAAGCTGAATAGAAGACATGCAAAGTGGGTGGAATTTCTTGAAGCTTTTCCTTATGTGTTGAAGTATAAGAAGCGAGAAACCAACATTGTTGCAGATGCTTTATCAAGGAGATATGCTTTAATTTCCATGATGAATGCTAAATTGTTGGGATTCGAATCTCTTAAAGACCATTATATGGAAGATTCGACACTTTCTCTTAAAAAAAGAAGTAAAGAAAAGAGAAGAAAAGAAAAAAAAGATACATAAAAAAAAGAATGGCACATTTTAAAAAATGGAGAAAAAAAAAAAGAGTTGGGAGAAGTCAATTCTATTTTTTTCTTGCATTATTTCACCCAATCTTCAAAGATTCGAGGATAAATCCTCTTTCAAGACGGGGAGAATGATGTGATCATGGGCAACATCTTAGAGGAAAATGTGGAACTTCAAGACTAATGATTGGCGTCAGATTTTTACCTACGATTCGTTGGAAATTTATGGCAGCCCAAAATCAGCAATATATGCATTTGGGCTTCATGGACAAATGAGATGAAATTTGATGGCCCAAATTGAAGCTCATTACGAGAGAAGCCTAGAAGAGCAAAAAGAACACTACCTTAGCGTCCAAGTTGATAATTTGATTTTATTTCCTTTTTAATTTTAGGAAAGTTTATTTATTTATTTTCCATTTGTTGTTGTCTCCTTTCCCTCTATTTCCTTTCGAGCAAGGGTTTCCTATTGTTTTTTTTAATGTCTTCACTACTCTATATATAAAGGGGGGTTATGTTAGGAGAAAATCAACTCATGGATTAGATGACAATGTCATGGTGAGAGACCATTCGCTCTGTTTCTTTATGAACCTCGAAACTTATCAAGGGTAGATCCTTGTGGCATTTAACACTTCCTCTTTGGGTTTATACCTTTAGATTTGGCTATAGCCAACGGATTTGGGTTCAAGAGTCTTTCTTTCAACCTTTCCTCTTAAGGTTTATACCTTAGATTCTTGGCCCCTTTATAGCGAATGGGTATGGGTCCAAGATTCTATATTATTGGTTCCTGGTTGTTTATACCCAAGGGGTCAATAATCTCAATCCACTTTCATGTTATTCTTTTTCATTTAGAAATTGTATTTTCATTGACTTTCAAATCTGTATCTGGACGATCCGAGTTTTTGAATCAACGAATTGTTGTCGTGGCTCACAGTATTGTTTGAAGAGGTTCACATCAGTTGGTATGAAGGCCACTTTAAATCAGGTTTTTTAATTTTCTTTGAATTTTGTTTTTTGTAGTTTTTTCTCTTAAAAAAAGAAGTAAAGAAAAGAGAAGAAAAGAAAAAAAAGATACATAAAAAAAAGAATAGCAGATTTTAAAAAATGGAGAAAAAAAAAGAGTTGGGAGAAGTCAATTCTATTTTTTTCTTGCATTATTTCACCCAATCTTTGAAAGATTCGAGGATAAATCCTCTTTCAAGACGGGGAGAATGATGTGATCCTGGGCAACATCTTGGAGGAAAATTTGGAACTTCAAGACTAATGATTGGCGTCAGATTTTTACCTACGATTCGTTGGAAATTTATGGCAGCCCAAAATCAGCAATATATGCATTTGGGCTTCATGGACAAATGAGATGAAATTTGATGGCCCAAATTGAAGCTCATTACGAGAGAAGCCTAGAAGAGCAAAAAGAACACTACCTTAGCGTCCAAGTTGATAATTTAATTTTATTTCCTTTTTAATTTTAGGAAAGTTTATTCATTTATTTTTCATTTGTTGTTGTCTCCTTTCCCTCTATTTCCTTTCGAGCTAGGGTTTCCTATTGTTTTTTTTAATGTCTTCCCTACTCTATATATAAAGGGGGATTATGTTAGGAGAAAATCAACTCATGGATTAGATGACAATGTCATGGTGAGAGACCATTCGCTCTGCTTCTTTATGAACCTCGAAACTTATCAATGGTAGATCCTTGTGGCATTTAACACTTCCTCTTTGGGTTTATACCTTTAGATTTAGCTATAGCCAACGGATTTGGGTTCAAGAGTCTTTCTTTCAACCTTTCCTCTTGAGCTTTATACCTTAGATTCTTGGCCCCTTTATAGCGAATGGATATGGGTCCAAGATTCTATATTATTGGTTCCTGGTTGTTTATACCCAAGGGGTCAATAATCTCAATCCACTTTCTTGTTATTCTTTTTCATTTAAGAAATTGTATTTTCATTGACTTTCAAATCTGTATCTGGACGATTGGAGTTTTTGAATCAATGAATTGTTGTCGTGTCTCACAGTATTGTTTGAAGAGGTTCACATCAGTTGGTAAGCCACTTTAAATCAGGTTTTTTAATTTTCTTTGAATTTTGTTTTTTGTAGTTATTTCTCTTAAAAAAAGAAGTAAAGAAAAGAGAAGAAAAGAAAAAAAAGATACATAAAAAAAAGAATGGCACATTTTAAAAAAAAGAGAAAAAAAAGAGTTGGGAGAAGTCAATTCTATTTTTTTCTTGCATTATTTCACCCAATCTTCAAAGATTCGAGGATAAATCCTCTTTCAAGACGGGGAGAATGATGTGATCATGGGCAACATCTTAGAGGAAAATTTGGAACTTCAAGACTAATTCGTTGGAAATTTATGGCAGCCCAAAATCAGCAATATATGCATTTGGGCTTCATGGACAAATGAGATGAAATTTGATGGCCCAAATTGAAGCTCATTACGAGAGAAGCCTAGAAGAGCAAAAAGAACACTACCTTAGCGTCCAAGTTGATAATTTGATTTTATTTCCTTTTTAATTTTAGGAAAGTTTATTTATTTATTTTTCATTTGTTGTTGTCTCCTTTCCCTCTATTTCCTTTCGAGCTAGGGTTTCCTGTTGTTTTTCTTAATGTCTTCCCTACTCTATATATAAAGGGGGATTATGTTAGGAGAAAATCAACTCATGGATTAGATGACAATGTCACGGTGAGAGACCATTCGCTCTATTTCTTTATGAACCTCGAAACTTATCAAGGGTAGATCCTTGTGGCATTTAACACTTCCTCTTTGGGTTTATACCTTTAGATTTGGCTATAGCCAAAGGATTTGGGTTCAAGAGTCTTTCTTTCAACCTTTCCTCTTAAGGTTTATACCTTAGATTCTTGGCCCCTTTATAGCGAATGGGTATGGGTCCAAGATTCTATATTATTGGTTCCTGGTTGTTTATAACCAAGGGGTCAATAATCTCAATCCACTTTCATGTTATTCTTTTTCATTTAAGAAATTGTATTTTCATTGACTCTCAAATCTGTATCTGGACGATCCGAGTTTTTGAATCAATGAATTGTTGTCGTGTCTCACAGTATTGTTTGAGGTGGTTCACATCAGTTGGTATGAAAGCCACTTCAAATCAAGTTGTTTAATTTTCTTTGAATTTTGTTTTTTGTAGTTATTTCTCTTAAAAAAAGATGTAAAGAAAAGAGAAGAAAAGAAAAAAAAGGCTGCATAAAAAAAAAGAATGTCAGATTTCAAATAAATGGAGAAAAAAAGGAGTTGGGAGAAGTCAATTCTATTTTTTTCTTGCATTATTTCACCCAATCTTCTAAGATTCACTGGAAATTTATGGCAGCCCAAAATCAGCAATATATGCATTTGGGCTTCATGGACAAATGAGATGAAATTTGATGGCCCAAATTGAAGCTCATTACGAGAGAAGCCTAGAAGAGCAAAAAGAACACTACCTTAGCGTCCAAGTTGATATTTTGATTTTATTTCCTTTTTAATTTTAGGAAAGTTTATTTATTTATTTTTCATTTGTTGTTGTCTCCTTTCCCTCTATTTCCTTTCGAGCTAGGGTTTCCTATTGTTTTTTTTAATGTCTTCCCTACTCTATATAAAGGGGGCTTATGTTTGGAGAAAATCAACTCATGGATTAGATGACAATGTCACGGTGAGAGACCGTTCTCTCTGTTTCTTTAAGAACCTCAAAACTTATCAAGGGTAGATCCTTGTGGCATTTAATGATGTGCCTAAAAGAGGACACAATCTGTACCACAAGAAAATAAAGAGAAGAAAACCAACTCAACTAAATTGATAAGCCTATGGCGCCACAATCAAGCTAAGATGGGTAGAATTCGCCACACCCCAGATTAGAGAACGGAATGGGAGTGATAAGAACTCTGAGATTTTCTCGCCACACTAACACAATTGTTAGATAAGAGAAGATAGATGTGCACAAAGCAATCTGAAATATAATTCACTCAAATCTGATTATCTTGCCACAAGGGGGCAAGTTCCCTTTTATAGATAACAAAAACCAGCTGCCTCATTAATGCAACCAAAGCCACCTCATTAATGAGCCTACAACAACTATAGTCAACCTATAGCCACCTCTACAACAACTACAGCCTCCCTATAGCCACCTCATTAATGAGCCTACAACTATAGTCAACATACAGCCACCTAGCCTATACCAACTACAGCCACCCTATAACCACCTCATTAATGCAACAACAACAACTACAACCACTTGGAAAGCTAAAAGACAATACAACAACTCTGAAAACATTAAATTACATCAGATTTTATATCCCAAAAAGTCATGCACGAAAATTATTAAAACAATAAGAAAAATCTGTAGTTATTTTAATCTTCAAAGTCCAAGCTTCTAAATTGGCCCAGCCCATCATTGCACACAAGTAAAGAAACCCAAGTCAATCCCATTTGATGCTTCTTGGCCCTTGAACGTGTTATTGGCCCATGTATAGATTCAACCTCTTGTTCTTCAAGGACAGCCTTCATGATCACATCATCTTCCCCTGGTTGACAAGGATTTGCCCTCAAATCCAGCTCCATGTTATCTTCCAAATAAGGGGTTATGTCCCTTACATTGAATGTTGCTGAAACACCATAATCTCCTGGGAGATCAATTTTATACGCATTGTCATTTACCTTTGCTAGTACTCGAAAAGGACCATCAGCTCGTGGCATAAGTTTAGACTTCCTTTTGTTTGGAAATCTCTCCTTGCGTAGGTGAATCCAAACAAGATCTCCTGGGCTAAATTGAACATGCTTTCTTTTCTTGTCTACTGACTTTTTATAGGCAGCATTCTTCGTCTCAATTTGCTTCTTTACTGCCTCATGCATTTTCTTCATGAATTCAGCTTTACTTTTGCCATCCAAGCTAAGTTTTTCATTAATTGGAAGAGGTGCCAAATCTGCTGGTGTATTAGGATTAAATCCATACACAACCTCAAATGGAGATTTCTTTGTAGTACTATGAACACTCCGATTATAAGCAAATTCAACATGCGGCAAGTACTCATCCCAATTCTTCAAGTTTTTACTGATAACACTTCTAAGCAAAGAGGAAAGAGATCTATTTACCACTTCAGTTTGCCCATCAGTTTGAGGATGACAGGTTGTGCTAAATAGCAGCTTTGTTCCAAGCTTCATCCATAATGTCTTCCAAAAATAGCTCAAGAATTTGGCATCACGATCAGAAACAATACTCTTTGGAATGCCATGCAATCTCACAACTTCTTTGAAGAATAAATCAGCAATATGAGAAGCATCATCAGTTTTGTGACATGAAATAAAATGAGACATTTTTGAGAATCTATCAACAACCACCATAACTGAATCTTTTCCCCTTTTTGTTCTGGGTAATCCAAGCACAAAATCCATGCTTAGATCCATCCGTGGTTGATCTGGAACAGTCAATGGCATGTACAAGCCATGTGCAGCCTCATTGCTCTTTGCTTTCTTGCAAGCAACACATCTTTCTACAATCCGATGCACATCCTTCATCATATTTGGCCAATAGAAATGCTCTTTCAACATTTCAAATGTCTTCTTTTCACCAAAATGTCCAGCCAGCCCACCTGCATGTGATTCTCTAACAAGCAATTCCCTAATAGAACAATTAGGAATCACAAGTTTCCCAAATCTGAACATATAACCATCATGCCTATAAAACCCTTTAATGGCCATTTTCTCACAAGCTGAATAGATTTTAGCCAGCATAGGATCAAGCAAGTATTGCTCCTTAATAAGTTCAAAGCCCAACAGTTTAGTGTTCAACAGAGAAATCAAAGCATACCTCCGAGATAATGCATCAGCCACGACATTCGTCTCTCCCTTTTTGTATTTGATTACATAGGGGAAAGCTTCCAAATACTCCACCCATTTGGCATGTCTTCTATTCAGCTTCCCTTGCCCCTTCAAATGCTTTAGGGACTCATGATCGGTGTGAATGATGAACTCCTTTGGTAATAAATAATGCTGCCATGTCTCAAGAGCTCGAATTAGTGCAAAGAACTCTTTATCATAGATTGAGTAATTCAGACTTGCTCCACCAAGCTTCTCACTAAAATAAGCAATGGGACACTTATCTTGCATTAAGACAGCTCCAATCCCTACTCCAGATGCATCACATTCAATCTCAAATACCTTTGAAAAATCTGGAAGAGCTAGAATAGGTGCTGAACACAATTTCTCTTTGATTAAGTCAAAACTCTTTTGTGTAGCTTCGGTCCATTTAAACTCACAATTTTTTTTGATGCATGCAGTTAATGGTGCAAGAATAGTGCTAAAATTCTTCACAAATCGTCTATAAAATGAAGTAAGGCCATGAAAACTTCGTACCTCAGAAATACTTTTAGGAATTGGCCACTCCTTGATTGCTTTTATTTTCTCCTCATCCACGTGCACCCCATGTTGAGAGACAACAAAACCAAGGAAAATAACTTGGTCTTGACAGAATTGGCACTTCTTGAAATTGCCAAATAGCTTTTGTTCTCGTAATACTTCAAATACTTGCCTCAAATGCTCTTCATGCTCTTCAGAATTTTTACTATAAACCAAAATGTCATCAAAATAAACGACAACAAACATACCTATAAATTTTCGAAGCACATGGTTCATTAGCCTCATAAAGGTGCTTGGGGCATTGGATAATCCAAATGGCATGACCTTCCATTCATACAGCCCATGTTTTGTCTTAAAGGCTGTCTTCCATTCATCTCCTTCCTTCATACGAATTTGGTGATAACCACTCTTCAAGTCTATCTTTGAAAACACTTTGGAGCCATGTAATTCATCAAGCATGTCATCTAACCTTGGAATGGGATAACGATACTTGACTGTAATCTTGTTAATTGCTCTGCTATCGACACACATCCTCATGGTCCCATCTTTCTTTGGCACCAATAAGGCCGGTACTGAACAAGGACTCATGGACTCCTGAACATATCCTCTTTCCAGCAACTCATTTACTTGACGTTGCAACTCCTTTGCCTCCTCCGGATTCATTCTATAAGCTGGCCTATTTGGTAAGGCAGCTCCTGGTACAAGATCAATTTGGTGCTCAATACCACGAATTGGTGGTAATTCCTTTGGTAGTTCTTCTGGAAATACATCACGAAATTCTTCCAAGAGCCTTTGAATTTGTGGTGGAAGTGATCCCACAATTTCTGGTACTATCTCCTTCAAATGCAATAAAAGAACTAAATTAGAGCTGGATAAAGCTCTCTCAATGTCTCCTTTGTTGGCAAGTAAATTACCCTTCCTTTCAGCTTCCTGTTGATGTATCTTCACTTGTTGAGGACTCAATGGTGCTAACACAATCTTCCTTCCATCTTTCTCAAAGGAATATGTGTTTTTAAACCCATCATGCAAAGCTCTTCTATCATACTGCCAAGGTCTTCCCAAGAGCAAATGACTAGCACTCATTGGAACAACATCACATAGTACCTTATCTTTGTAATTTTTCCCAATAGAAAAGGGCACAACAACCTGTTTAGTGACTCTCACAACTCCATCTTCATTTAGCCACTGCAATTTGTAAGGATGAGGGTGTTCAGTTGTGGCTAAATTCAACTTCTCCACCAAAGTAGTAGAAGCCACATTTGTGCAGCTCCCTCCATCTATAATTACACCACAAACCTTCTTTTCAACAGTACACCTTGTGTGAAAAATGTTCTCCCTTTGCTCATCACTAGGCTTAGCTTGCAAATTTAGAGCACGCCTTATGACAAGGAGTTCTCCCTCATCAGCATACTCCATGTTTTCCTTATCAGAACATTCTTCCATAACTCCTTCAATGGCTGCCTCATCTTCGCTTACCACTTCTCCATGCGTGTCTTGGATAATCATTACCCTACGGTTTGGACATTCAGATGCGTAATGCCCATGACCAAGACATTTGAAGCACTTTACATCTCTACTCCTTTTAGGAGGTTCTGAATCGGCTCCCTTTTCTTTCCCTTTTGATGAACTTGATGGAAGTTTTGAAGACTCCCTCTTCTCCACCTTTCTTTCTTCTCCTTTAGATGCAACCCATGATGGTGTTGTAGAGAAATTTGTGATTTTGTTTCTAGCTGGCTGTGACATTTGCTTACTAGAAACTCTCTTCCTTTGTCTCTCCACCTTGATTGCAAGTTTAATAACATCCTCTAAGGTTACATAATTTTGTAGTTCCACCAAATCACCAATCTCCCTATGCAAACCACCAATGAACCTTGCAATTGTTTGCTCTTGAGGTTCATTCAGTTCACATCGAATCATTAGCATCTCAAACTCTTTCACATAGTCTTCTACACACATACCTCCTTGTCTCAAAGATTGAAATTTGAAGAAGAGCTCTTGCTTGTAATATTCTGGCACAAATCTTCTTTGCATAAGTCTCTTCATTAGCCTCCAATTTCTGACTTCTTCCTCACCATCTCTCCTCCGTTGGTTCTTCAAATTCTCCCACCATAAATTGGCGTAATCTGTGAATTCAAGGGCTGCAAGACGACATTTGGTTGCCTCCGAGTACTCATGGCACTCAAAGACCTTCTCTACACGCTGCACCCACTCCAAAAATTCCTCTGGAGAGCTACTTCCCTTGAAAGTAGGGACCTTCATCTTAATCTTCAATTCTTGCTCTCTTTGTTGCCTCCTTGGCCTTGGAGACCTTTCATCTTCTGTATTGCTTTCTTGGTCCGATTGCTCTTCATTTCTATTTCTTCGCTGCCGACGCCTTGGTTGATGGTTTAGCCTCTCCATTTGTTCTACCAGACGATTCAACTGCTCCATCATTTGTTGTTGAGATCTCTCCATTTGACTGTGAGACCTTTCCAACTTCAGAATTTGAGCTTGCTCTAAAGTAAACCCCATTGGAATTGGAGGTTCAGAACTGTTTTCTCCAGACATGATCTCTCTCTATAAGTGTTCTACTCTCAAGTTACAAGAGTTTTCCCACACGAAACCACCGCTCTGATACCAATATGATGTGCCTAAAAGAGGACACAATCTGTACCACAAGAAAATAAAGAGAAGAAAACCAACTCAACTAAATTGATAAGCCTATGGCGCCACAATCAAGCTAAGATGGGTAGAATTCGCCACACCCCAGATTAGAGAACGGAATGGGAGTGATAAGAACTCTGAGATTTTCTCGCCACACTAACACAATTGTTAGATAAGAGAAGATAGATGTGCACAAAGCAATCTGAAATATAATTCACTCAAATCTGATTATCTTGCCACAAGGGGGCAAGTTCCCTTTTATAGATAACAAAAACCAGCTGCCTCATTAATGCAACCAAAGCCACCTCATTAATGAGCCTACAACAACTATAGTCAACCTATAGCCACCTCTACAACAACTACAGCCTCCCTATAGCCACCTCATTAATGAGCCTACAACTATAGTCAACATACAGCCACCTAGCCTATACCAACTACAGCCACCCTATAACCACCTCATTAATGCAACAACAACAACTACAACCACTTGGAAAGCTAAAAGACAATACAACAACTCTGAAAACATTAAATTACATCAGATTTTATATCCCAAAAAGTCATGCACGAAAATTATTAAAACAATAAGAAAAATCTGTAGTTATTTTAATCTTCAAAGTCCAAGCTTCTAAATTGGCCCAGCCCATCATTGCACACAAGTAAAGAAACCCAAGTCAATCCCATTTGACGCTTCTTGGCCCTTGAACGTGTTATTGGCCCATGTATAGATTCAACCTCTTGTTCTTCAAGGACAGCCTTCATGATCACATCATTTAACCCTTCCTCTTTGGGTTTATACCTTTAGATTTGGCTATAGCCAACGGATTTGGGTTCAAGAGTCTTTCTTTCAACCTTTCCTCTTGAGCTTTATACCTTAGATTCTTGGCCCCTTTATAGCGAATGGGTATGGGTCAAAGATTCTATATTATTGGTTCCTGGTTGTTTATACGCAAGGGGTCAATAATCTCAATCCACATTCATGTTATTCTTTTTCATTTAGAAATTGTATTTTCATTAACTTTCAAATCTGTATCTGGACGATCCGAGTTTTTGAATCAATGAATTGTTGTCGTGTCTCACAGTATTGTTTGAGGAGGTTCACATCAGTTGGTATGAAAGCCACTTCAATTCAGGTTTTTTAATTTTCTTTGAATTTTGTTTTTTGTAGTTATTTCTCTTAAAAAAAGAAGTAAAGAAAAGTGAAGAAAAGAAAAAAAAGATACATAAAAAAAAAGAATGGCAGATTTTAAAAAATGGAGAAAAAAAAGAGTTGGGAGAAGTCAATTCTATTTTTTTCTTGCATTATTTCACCCAATCTTCAAAGATTCGAAGATAAATCCTCTTTCAAGACGAGGAGAATGATGTGATCTTGGGCAACATCTTGGAGTAAAATTTGGAACTTCAAGACTAATGATTGGCCTCAGATTTTTGACTACGATTCGTTAGAAATTTATGGCCGGCCAAAATCAGCAATATATGCATTTGGGCTTCATGGACAAATGAGATGAAATTTGATGGCCCAAATTGAAGCTCATTACAAGAGAAGCCTAGAAGAGCAAAAAGAACACTACCTTAGCGTCCAAGTTGATAATTTGATTTTATTTCCTTTTTAATTTTAGGAAAGTTTATTTTTTTATTTTTCTTTTGTTGTTGTCTCCTTTCCCACTATATCCTTTCGAGCTAGGGTTTCATATTGTTTTTTTTAATGTCTTCCCTACTCTATATATAAAGGGGGCTTATGTTTGGAGAAAATCAACTCATGGATTAGATGACAATGTCATGGTGAGAGACCATTCTCTCTCTTTCTTTAAGAACCTCAAAACTTATCAAGGGTAGATCCTTGTGGCATTTAACCCTTCCTCTTTGGGTTTATACCTTTAGATTTGGCTATAGCCAACGGATTTGGGTTCAAGAGTCTTTCTTTCAACCTTTCCACTTGAGGTTTATACCTTAGATTCTTGGCCCCTTTCTAACGAATGGGTATGGGTCCAAGATTCTATATTATTGGTTCCTGGTTGTTTATAACCAAGGGGTCAATAATCTCAATCCACTTTTGATGTGCCTAAAAGAGGACACAATCTGTACCACAAGGAAAATAAAGAGAAGAAAACCAACTCAACTAAATTGATAAGCCTATGGCGCCACAATCAAGCTAAGATGGGTAGAATTCGCCACACCCCAGATTAGAGAACGGAATGGGAGTGATAAGAACTCTGAGATTTTCTCGCCACACTAACACAATTGTTAGATAAGAGAAGATAGATGTGCACAAAGCAATCTGAAATATAATTCACTCAAATCTGATTATCTTGCCACAAGGGGGCAAGTTCCCTTTTATAGATAACAAAAACCAGCTGCCTCATTAATGCAACCAAAGCCACCTCATTAATGAGCCTACAACAACTATAGTCAACCTATAGCCACCTCTACAACAACTACAGCCTCCCTATAGCCACCTCATTAATGAGCCTACAACTATAGTCAACATACAGCCACCTAGCCTATACCAACTACAGCCACCCTATAACCACCTCATTAATGCAACAACAACAACTACAACCACTTGGAAAGCTAAAAGACAATACAACAACTCTGAAAACATTAAATTACATCAGATTTTATATCCCAAAAAGTCATGCACGAAAATTATTAAAACAATAAGAAAAATCTGTAGTTATTTTAATCTTCAAAGTCCAAGCTTCTAAATTGGCCCAGCCCATCATTGCACACAAGTAAAGAAACCCAAGTCAATCCCATTTGATGCTTCTTGGCCCTTGAACGTGTTATTGGCCCATGTATAGATTCAACCTCTTGTTCTTCAAGGACAGCCTTCATGATCACATCATCTTCCCCTGGTTGACAAGGATTTGCCCTCAAATCCAGCTCCATGTTATCTTCCAAATAAGGGGTTATGTCCCTTACATTGAATGTTGCTGAAACACCATAATCTCCTGGGAGATCAATTTTATACGCATTGTCATTTACCTTTGCTAGTACTCGAAAAGGACCATCAGCTCGTGGCATAAGTTTAGACTTCCTTTTGTTTGGAAATCTCTCCTTGCGTAGGTGAATCCAAACAAGATCTCCTGGGCTAAATTGAACATGCTTTCTTTTCTTGTCTACTGACTTTTTATAGGCAGCATTCTTCGTCTCAATTTGCTTCTTTACTGCCTCATGCATTTTCTTCATGAATTCAGCTTTACTTTTGCCATCCAAGCTAAGTTTTTCATTAATTGGAATAAATGAATTCAAGACTTATCAAAAGAAAAATAAGAACAACACACTCCGGAATTGAAGAAGGAATTGGAGTGGTTCAATGACCTAACAAGTGCAAATAGTCAACCAACGTTATATAGAACGTGACCTACTATTTAGAACGCTTGTTCAACCACGAACACGAATTGAACCAATCCACACAACAACGCACTTGGGTTGAAGCACAAATTGGGGGCTTTTGTGAATTTGAATCACCAATCTTATAAAGAAGATTGACAAAGCAAGGTTTCACAAGAGCAAAGAAAGAAAGATAAATTCTCACACAATGAGAGAAAACACTTGAATGCAAGTTTTCATAAACTCAAATCTGATTATTACAATAAGCTTAGGGGGGTATTTATAGATAGGATGGAGAGACAAAGGTGCCCACCTATCTTGACTTGAAGATACATACATTTAATGCACATGAAAATAAATGCCCACCTATCTTGACTTTGGATACAATGCTTTTAATGCATTTTGAAAATAAATATCCACCTATCTTGACTTTGAAACATTGTGCATTTAATGCACATGATTCATAATTGACTAAAGACCATCTAGAAGTTAAAATTCGTACAAAAATAAAAGAAAATTACAAAACATGAATTTCAACTCAAATGGATATAATTGAGCCCAAATTCTATTGGTCCATGTTTATCTCTTGGACCAATCTCTTTAATTTGTAGTGTTCTGGCCCAAAATCCCTTTAGCAACTCCATTTTCAGCCCAAATGATGTTGAGCACATTTTGATCATTATTTAACATACATTCAAATGGAATTTGCTTCATCCATTCTTGAACGAGCCCATTTAATGTCTCTTTTATTGTTTTAGCCCGAGCTCGTGTAATTGGCCCACTTGTAATATACAATGGATCTACTTCTTGATCATCCAATGTAATTGTTGGGTTCACATCATCCTCCCCTTCTTGAAAAGGAGTCGTCCTCGACTCTTCAATATCTGCATCAAAATAAGGAGAGAGATCAGAAACATTGAAGGTAGCATGCACACCATATTCACCTGGTAATTCAAGTTTGTAAGCATTATCATTAATCTTCTCAATGACTCGAAATGGCCCATCCCCTCTAGGCATAAGTTTTGATTTTCGTTTTTCTGGAAACCTCTCTTTTCTTAGATGTAGCCAAACCAAATCTCCAGGCTTAAAAATTACTTGCTTTCTTCGTCTATTAGCACATTTTTCATATTGTTGAGTCATCCTTTCAATGTTGTGCCGTGCCTTCTCATGAATTTGCTTGACAAATTCAGCACGCTTTTTACCATCCATATTGGCTCTTTCCTGCAAAGGTAAAGGAATCAAGTCAATAGGTGTAAGAGGATTAAATCCATAAACAATTTCAAATGGCGAAAATTTAGTAGTGGAATGAATGGCCCTATTGTAAGCAAATTCGACATGTGGAAGACATTCCTCCCAACTCTTCAAATTTTTCTTGATGATTGTTCTCAACAATGAGGAAAGTGTCCTGTTCACAACCTCGGTTTGTCCATCAGTTTGTGGATGGCATGTAGTAGAAAATAACAATTTGGTTCCAAGCTTGCTCCACAATGTCTTCCAAAAATAGCTTAAAAATTTAGTATCCCGATCAGACACAATCGTTCTTGGCATCCCATGTAGTCTCACAACTTCCCTAAAGAATAAATTAGCAATGTTAGAAGCGTCATCAACTTTGTGACAAGGAATGAAATGTGCCATTTTAGAAAATCTATCAACAATAACAAAGATTGAATCTCTCCCCATCTTAGATCTAGGTAATCCCACAATAAAATCCATTGAAATATCTTCCCAAGGTACATTAGGAATTGGGAGGGGAGTATACAATCCATGGGGATTTAATTTAGATTTTGCCTTATGACATACAATGCATCTTTCCACAAATTTCTCAACATCTCTACGCATTCTAGGCCAATAAAAGTGTACATTCAAAACACTAAAGGTCTTGGCAATGCCAAAATGACCCATAAGGCCACCAGAATGCGCCTCT
Source organism: Biancaea sappan (assembly GCA_037074585.1). NCBI lineage: Eukaryota > Viridiplantae > Streptophyta > Magnoliopsida > Fabales > Fabaceae > Biancaea > Biancaea sappan. The sequence continues at coordinate 39,914,936 of CM073491.1, read as the reverse complement.
TTCAACAAAAGCACACGCAAAGAACAGTTAGGAATGCAAAGTTTGTCAATATAAAATAGGAATCCTTCATGCAAGAAAAATTTATTCCAACTAGTGTTTGGCTTGCAATGATGAAATGCTACTCCAAAATCAACATCAGTAGCATACAATTCTTTAATGAATTCAAAACCCAGAATTTTAGCATCTAACATGGAAAGAAGAACATACCTCCGTGATAAAGCATCAGCAACAATATTTTCTTTACCTTTCTTGTACTTAATCACATATGGAAATGATTCAATGAACTCAATCCATTTGGCATGCCTTCGATTCAACTTGCTTTGGCTCCTAATATGCTTTAAAGCCTCATGATCAGAATGAATTACAAATTCTTTAGGCCACAAATAATGTTGCCAAGTTTCCAGCACTCTAACTAATGCATATAATTCTTTATCATATGTAGGATAGTTAAGAGTTGGTCCACTTAGCTTTTCACTGAAATATGCAATGGGCTTACCTTCTTGCATGAGTACACCGCCTATGCCAATTCCACTAGCATCACATTCAATCTCAAAAGTCTTACCAAAATCAGGAAGGGCTAGTAAAGGTGCATTCGTGAGCTTCTCCTTAAGGGTTTTGAAGGCTTTCTCTTGAACATCTTCCCATTTGAAGGGGACATTCTTCTTGGTCAGTTCATTTAATGGTGCTGCTAGAGTGCTAAAGTCCTTCACGAACCTCCGATAAAAGCTTGCAAGTCCATGGAAACTCCTTACCTGTCCAACGGTGGTTGGAGTTGGCCATTCTTGAATTGCTTGGACCTTTTCTTCATCAACCCCTATACCTTTACTACTAACAACATAGCCAAGAAAAACAATTTTGTTTGTGCAAAAATCACATTTCTTCAAATTACCAAACAATCTTTCCTTTTTAAGAACCTCTAGAACTTTTCTAATGTGATCCACATGTTCATCTAAGGTTTTGCTATACACAAGAATGTCATCAAAATAAACTACCACAAATTTCCCAATGTAAGCTCTCAAGACATGATTCATTAACCTCATGAATGTACTAGGTGCATTAGTTAAACCAAAAGGCATAACCAACCATTCATAAAGTCCATGTTTAGTCTTGAATGCTGTTTTCCATTCATCTCCTTCTTTCATTCTAATTTGATGGTAGCCACTTTTTAAGTCAATTTTAGAAAAGATAGTAGAACCAGTCAATTCATCAAGCATATCATCTAACCTAGGAATAGGATGGCGATATCTTACCGTTATGTTGTTAATGGCTCTACAGTCAATACACATCCTCCATGTGCCATCCTTCTTAGGTACGAGCAACACTGGAACTGCACAAGGACTAAGGCTTTCTCTCACATATCCTTTGTCTAACAATTCTTGGACTTGTTTTTGAATCTCCTTAGTCTCTTCAGGATTGGTGCGGTATGCTGGTCGGTTAGGCAATGATGCTCCAGGAATGAAATCAATTTGATGTTCTATCCCTCTAATTGGTGGCAATCCGGGTGGTACTTCATCGGAAAAAATATCCTCATATTCCTGCAAGAGAGACAAAACAACACTAGGCAAAGTAGAGGTTAAGTCTTTATTATTCAACATAGCCTCTTTGTAAACAAGTACTAGGAGGTTTTGTTGAGAAAATAAAGCTTGTTTAAGGTCACTATTTTTTGCCACAAGTAAACCTTTTCCTCCAACATCCATGTTCTCTCTTTTTCCTTTTTGATTTTCTTTTCTATCTTTCTTCTTTTTCAACACACTCTCTTTTTCTTCAGTACTTGACTCTTTTTGAATCTTTTCACTCTCATTTTTATTCTCTTCTTTTTTGCTCACTTGGCTGCACTCACTCACTCTTTTCTTTTCTCTCTTTATTTGATCTTCTAAGATTTGCTTCGGTGACATAGGGAGGAGGGTTATAGGGTTCCCTCTAAGTACAAAAGAATAACGATTTAAGAATCCATCATGAGTGACATGCCTATCATACTGCCAAGGCCTACCTAACAAGAGATGACATGCTTTCATGGGTACAATATCACATAAGACTTCATCTCTATATTTGCCAATAGAAAAGAGTACTTTCACCTGTTTAGTCACCTTCAGTTCCCCACATTCATTGAGCCATTGAAGTCTGTATGGACGGTTATGCTTGACTGTTGGTAAGCTCAATTTTTCAACAAGCTCAACACTTGCCACATTGCTACAACTTCCACCATCTATGATCACACTACATACCTTGTCCTGAATTAAGCAACGTGTGTGGAACAAGTTTTCTCTTTGATTATTCTCTTCCATCACCTGGATGCTAAGTGCTCTTCTAGTCACAAGAAGTTCTCCTTCCATTGCACATTCTCCCTCATCATTTGATTCTTCTTCCTCCTCTGTGCTATCTTCTTCAGTCTCCCAATCTCCATTGTTATTGACGATCATGGTGCGTTTGTTTGGGCACTCACTAGCGATGTGACCTCTTCCTTGGCACTTAAAACACCTTATGTCACGGCTCCTTGAAGAATTAGGCTCAACTTGAGTTTTCTTTGGAACAGCTAGCTTTTCAATTTTCTTTGAATCGACTTCCTTGGAATTTGAAGTAGAAGGGTTGTCTTTCTTCGAATTGTGCTTCCAAGAGTTAAAAGAATTTGAATTGTAGCTTTTTCTTGCAGTATTCTTCCTCTTGAGTTGTTGCTCAACTTTGATGGCTTGATGTACCATCTCTTGAAGCTCTACATAATGATACATCTCCACGATATCAGCTATGTCACGATTGAGTCCATGTAAGAAGCGAGCCATTGTTGCTTCTCTATCCTCCACAATGTTGGCTCTTATCATGGCAACCTCCATCTCCTTATGATACTCATCTACACCCTTTGTTCCTTGTATGAGACGTTGCAACTTGTTATGAAGCTCTCTATGGTAATATGATGGGATGAACCTCTTTCTCATAATTGTTTTCATTTCTTCCCAAGTGGAAATGGGATACTCTCCATAACGAGCTCTTTCTTTTTGCATCTGGTCCCACCAAACAAGAGCATAATCAGTAAATTCAATAGCAGCAAGTTTCACCTTTTTACCTTCGGAGTAGTTATGGCATGAGAAAATTTGCTCAACACGCATTTCCCATTCTAAGTACTCCTCGGGATCACTTTTGCCTTGAAAGGAAGGGACTTTTACTTTGATTCCACCAAGGTCTTCTTCTCTAACTCTAGGCCTCCTAGGTTCTTCTCGATTAAATCTCCTCCTTCTTGGTTGATATCCACCAGATTCATCATCCTCAACTGGACTCTCCGCAACTCTATAAGGCTGCTCATTTCGTCTTCGGTTGTTTGGAGAGGCTGGTAGTGTAGCGGTTTGGTTCTCCATGTTATCTAAACGCTCAAGAACTCCTTCTAGCTTTCTGTCAAACATCCTTTCAAGATGACTCATCAATGCTTGCATTTGGATAGGAGCTAGTTGTGCTTGAGAAATTTCTTCATCTTGGTTCCCTGCCATGTTAGTGTAAAAAAAAAAATAATAATAATAACAGAATATAGGATCTCACAAAATGCTTAGTGTTTCACTCTTCTTCTCAACTCAGTATTTGCACTCCACTCTTAATAATCTCACTAACTCTTAAATCCCTCAATATCTTCCAAAGCTCTTATTCAATCTAAGTCCTTGTTGTGTGATTCAATAATTGCCAATTTCTCAACTTCAACCAAGCACATGAAAGTAGATTGTCAAAGTATGGGAATAGTTGAACTAGGTCACAGTTAAAGAAAGCTTTATGGATTCAATAGAAAGAAATTTTGTTACAAGTGCAAGATAAGATTTTTTTGTTAAATGAAAAGGGAATCAACTACTTTGAGGGCAAGAAGATGCACTATTTGAACAATTTTTTTTTTTTCCGAATTTTTTTTTTTCGTTTTTTTTTTCAATATGATGTGCAGAATAGATAGGAGCAACAAAACAATATATGACCTTCTCAAGGACAATGAAATCTTGCACAGTGAAAGGAAAAAATTGATATCTAGGCAAATTGGAAATTGAAGAAAAGGGAAGGAACAACAAAGGAACAATAATATATTTTTCTCAAAAAAAGGTGAAAATAAAGAAGGCCTACCGTGTCAACCAAAATGCTCTGATACCAAATGATAGGAAAATCCTTAGGGTTGCCTGATCTTCACGGCGTAGGCGATAAATGAATTCAAGACTTATCAAAAGAAAAATAAGAACAACACACTCCGGAATTGAAGAAGGAATTGGAGTGGTTCAATGACCTAACAAGTGCAAATAGTCAACCAACGTTATATAGAACGTGACCTACTATTTAGAACGCTTGTTCAACCACGAACACGAATTGAACCAATCCACACAACAACGCACTTGGGTTGAAGCACAAATTGGGGGCTTTTGTGAATTTGAATCACCAATCTTATAAAGAAGATTGACAAAGCAAGGTTTCACAAGAGCAAAGAAAGAAAGATAAATTCTCACACAATGAGAGAAAACACTTGAATGCAAGTTTTCATAAACTCAAATCTGATTATTACAATAAGCTTAGGGGGGTATTTATAGATAGGATGGAGAGACAAAGGTGCCCACCTATCTTGACTTGAAGATACATACATTTAATGCACATGAAAATAAATGCCCACCTATCTTGACTTTGGATACAATGCTTTTAATGCATTTTGAAAATAAATATCCACCTATCTTGACTTTGAAACATTGTGCATTTAATGCACATGATTCATAATTGACTAAAGACCATCTAGAAGTTAAAATTCGTACAAAAATAAAAGAAAATTACAAAACATGAATTTCAACTCAAATGGATATAATTGAGCCCAAATTCTATTGGTCCATGTTTATCTCTTGGACCAATCTCTTTAATTTGTAGTGTTCTGGCCCAAAATCCCTTTAGCAACTCCATTTTCAGCCCAAATGATGTTGAGCACATTTTGATCATTATTTAACATACATTCAAATGGAATTTGCTTCATCCATTCTTGAACGAGCCCATTTAATGTCTCTTTTATTGTTTTAGCCCGAGCTCGTGTAATTGGCCCACTTGTAATATACAATGGATCTACTTCTTGATCATCCAATGTAATTGTTGGGTTCACATCAACTATAGTCAACATACAGCCACCTAGCCTATACCAACTACAGCCACCCTATAACCACCTCATTAATGCAACAACAACAACTACAACCACTTGGAAAGCTAAAAGACAATACAACAACTCTGAAAACATTAAATTACATCAGATTTTATATCCCAAAAAGTCATGCACGAAAATTATTAAAACAATAAGAAAAATCTGTAGTTATTTTAATCTTCAAAGTCCAAGCTTCTAAATTGGCCCAGCCCATCATTGCACACAAGTAAAGAAACCCAAGTCAATCCCATTTGATGCTTCTTGGCCCTTGAACGTGTTATTGGCCCATGTATAGATTCAACCTCTTGTTCTTCAAGGACAGCCTTCATGATCACATCATCTTCCCCTGGTTGACAAGGATTTGCCCTCAAATCCAGCTCCATGTTATCTTCCAAATAAGGGGTTATGTCCCTTACATTGAATGTTGCTGAAACACCATAATCTCCTGGGAGATCAATTTTATACGCATTGTCATTTACCTTTGCTAGTACTCGAAAAGGACCATCAGCTCGTGGCATAAGTTTAGACTTCCTTTTGTTTGGAAATCTCTCCTTGCGTAGGTGAATCCAAACAAGATCTCCTGGGCTAAATTGAACATGCTTTCTTTTCTTGTCTACTGACTTTTTATAGGCAGCATTCTTCGTCTCAATTTGCTTCTTTACTGCCTCATGCATTTTCTTCATGAATTCAGCTTTACTTTTGCCATCCAAGCTAAGTTTTTCATTAATTGGAAGAGGTGCCAAATCTGCTGGTGTATTAGGATTAAATCCATACACAACCTCAAATGGAGATTTCTTTGTAGTACTATGAACACTCCGATTATAAGCAAATTCAACATGCGGCAAGTACTCATCCCAATTCTTCAAGTTTTTACTGATAACACTTCTAAGCAAAGAGGAAAGAGATCTATTTACCACTTCAGTTTGCCCATCAGTTTGAGGATGACAGGTTGTGCTAAATAGCAGCTTTGTTCCAAGCTTCATCCATAATGTCTTCCAAAAATAGCTCAAGAATTTGGCATCACGATCAGAAACAATACTCTTTGGAATGCCATGCAATCTCACAACTTCTTTGAAGAATAAATCAGCAATATGAGAAGCATCATCAGTTTTGTGACATGAAATAAAATGAGACATTTTTGAGAATCTATCAACAACCACCATAACTGAATCTTTTCCCCTTTTTGTTCTGGGTAATCCAAGCACAAAATCCATGCTTAGATCCATCCATGGTTGATCTGGAACAGTCAATGGCATGTACAAGCCATGTGCAGCCTCATTGCTCTTTGCTTTCTTGCAAGCAACACATCTTTCTACAATCCGATGCACATCCTTCATCATATTTGGCCAATAGAAATGCTCTTTCAACATTTCAAATGTCTTCTTTTCACCAAAATGTCCAGCCAGCCCACCTGCATGTGATTCTCTAACAAGCAATTCCCTAATAGAACAATTAGGAATCACAAGTTTCCCAAATCTGAACATATAACCATCATGCCTATAAAACCCTTTAATGGCCATTTTCTCACAAGCTGAATAGATTTTAGCCAGCATAGGATCAAGCAAGTATTGCTCCTTAATAAGTTCAAAGCCCAACAGTTTAGTGTTCAACAGAGAAATCAAAGCATACCTCCGAGATAATGCATCAGCCACAACATTCGTCTCTCCCTTTTTGTATTTGATTACATAGGGGAAAGCTTCCAAATACTCCACCCATTTGGCATGTCTTCTATTCAGCTTCCCTTGCCCCTTCAAATGCTTTAGGGACTCATGATCGGTGTGAATGATGAACTCCTTTGGTAATAAATAATGCTGCCATGTCTCAAGAGCTCGAATTAGTGCAAAGAACTCTTTATCATAGATTGAGTAATTCAGACTTGCTCCACCAAGCTTCTCACTAAAATAAGCAATGGGACACTTATCTTGCATTAAGACAGCTCCAATCCCTACTCCAGATGCATCACATTCAATCTCAAATACCTTTGAAAAATCTGGAAGAGCTAGAATAGGTGCTGAACACAATTTCTCCTTGATTAAGTCAAAACTCTTTTGTGTAGCTTCGGTCCACTTAAACTCACAATGTTTTTTTATGCATGCAGTTAATGGTGCAAGAATAGTGCTAAAATTCTTCACAAATCGTCTATAAAATGAAGCAAGGCCATGAAAACTTCGTACCTCAGAAATACTTTTAGGAATTGGCCACTCCTTGATTGCTTTTATTTTCTCCTCATCCACGTGCACCCCATGTTGAGAGACAACAAAACCAAGGAAAATAACTTGGTCTTGACAGAATTGGCACTTCTTGAAATTGCCAAATAGCTTTTGTTCTCGTAATACTTCAAATACTTGCCTCAAATGCTCTTCATGCTCTTCAGAATTTTTACTATAAACCAAAATGTCATCAAAATAAACGACAACAAACATACCTATAAATTTTCGAAGCACATGGTTCATTAGCCTCATAAAGGTGCTTGGGGCATTGGATAATCCAAATGGCATGACCTTCCATTCATACAGCCCATGTTTTGTCTTAAAGGCTGTCTTCCATTCATCTCCTTCCTTCATACGAATTTGGTGATAACCACTCTTCAAGTCTATCTTTGAAAACACTTTGGAGCCATGTAATTCATCAAGCATGTCATCTAACCTTGGAATGGGATAACGATACTTGACTGTAATCTTGTTAATTGCTCTGCTATCCACACACATCCTCATGGTCCCATCTTTCTTTGGCACCAATAAGGCCGGTACTGAACAAGGACTCATGGACTCCTGCACATATCCTCTTTCCAGCAACTCATTTACTTGACGTTGCAACTCCTTTGCCTCCTCCGGATTCATTCTATAAGCTGGCCTATTTGGTAAGGCAGCTCCTGGTACAAGATCAATTTGGTGCTCAATACCACGAATTGGTGGTAATTCCTTTGGTAGTTCTTCTGGAAATACATCACGAAATTCTTCCAAGAGCCTTTGAATTTGTGGTGGAAGTGATCCCACAATTTCTGGTACTATCTCCTTCAAATGCAATAAAAGAACTAAATTAGAGCTGGATAAAGCTCTCTCAATGTCTCCTTTGTTGGCAAGTAAATTACCCTTCCTTTCAGCTTCCTGTTGATGTATCTTCACTTGTTGAGGACTCAATGGTGCTAACACAATCTTCCTTCCATCTTTCTCAAAGGAATATGTGTTTTTAAACCCATCATGCAAAGCTCTTCTATCATACTGCCAAGGTCTTCCCAAGAGCAAATGACTAGCACTCATTGGAACAACATCACATAGTACCTTATCTTTGTAATTTTTCCCAATAGAAAAGGGCACAACAACCTGTTTAGTGACTCTCACAACTCCATCTTCATTTAGCCACTGCAATTTGTAAGGATGAGGGTGTTCAGTTGTGGCTAAATTCAACTTCTCCACCAAAGTAGTAGAAGCCACATTTGTGCAGCTCCCTCCATCTATAATTACACCACAAACCTTCTTTTCAACAGTACACCTTGTGTGAAAAATGTTCTCCCTTTGCTCATCACTAGGCTTAGCTTGCAAATTTAGAGCACGCCTTATGACAAGGAGTTCTCCCTCATCAGCATACTCCATGTTTTCCTTATCAGAACATTCTTCCATAACTCCTTCAATGGCTGCCTCATCTTCGCTTACCACTTCTCCATGCGTGTCTTGGATAATCATTACCCTACGGTTTGGACATTCAGATGCGTAATGCCCATGACCAAGACATTTGAAGCACTTTACATCTCTACTCCTTTTAGGAGGTTCTGAATCAGCTCCCTTTTCTTTCCCCTTTGATGAACTTGATGGAAGTTTTGAAGAATCCCTCTTCTCCACCTTTTTTTCTTCTCCTTTAGATGCAACCCATGATGGTGTTGTAGAGAAATTTGTGATTTTGTTTCTAGTTGGTTGTGACATTTGCTTACTAGAAACTCTCTTCCTTTGTCTCTCCACTTTGACTGCAAGTTTAATAACATCCTCTAAGGTTACATAATTTTGTAGTTCCACCAAATCACCAATCTCCCTATGCAAACCACCAATGAACCTTGCAATTGTTTGCTCTTGAGGTTCATTCAGTTCACATCGAATCATTAGCATCTCAAACTCTTTCACATAGTCTTCTACACACATACCTCCTTGTCTCAAGGATTGAAATTTGAAGAAGAGCTCTTGCTTGTAATATTCTGGCACAAATCTTCTTCGCATAAGTCTCTTCATTAGCCTCCAATTTCTGACTTCTTCCTCACCATCTCTCCTCCGTTGGTTCTTCAAATTCTCCCACCATAAATTGGCGTAATCTGTGAATTCAAGGGCTGCAAGACGACATTTGGTTGCCTCCGAGTACTCATGGCACTCAAAGACCTTCTCTGCACGCTGCACCCACTCCAAAAATTCCTCTGGAGAGCTACTTCCCTTGAAAGTAGGGACCTTCATCTTAATCTTCAATTCTTGCTCTCTTTGTTGCCTCCTTGGCCTTGGAGACCTTTCATCTTCTGTATTGCTTTCTTGGTCCGATTGCTCTTCATTTCTATTTCTTCGCTGCCGATGCCTTGGTTGATGGTTTAGCCTCTCCATTTGTTCTACCAAACGATTCAACTGCTCCATCATTTGTTGTTGAGATCTCTCCATTTGACTGTGAGACCTTTCCAACTTCAGAATTTGAGCTTGCTCTAAAGTAAGCCCCATTGGAATTGGAGGTTCAGAACTGTTTTCTCCAGACATGATCTCTCTCTATAAGTGTTCTACTCTCAAGTTACAAGAGTTTTCCCACACGAAACCACCGCTTTGATACCAATATGATGTGCCTAAAAGAGGACACAATCTGTACCACAAGGAAAATAAAGAGAAGAAAACCAACTCAACTAAATTGATAAGCCTATGGCGCCACAATCAAGCTAAGATGGGTAGAATTCGCCACACCCCAGATTAGAGAACGGAATGGGAGTGATAAGAATTCTGAGATTTTCTCGCCACACTAACACAATTGTTAGATAAGAGAAGATAGATGTGCACAAAGCAATCTGAAATATAATTCACTCAAATCTGATTATCTTGCCACAAGGGGGCAAGTTCCCTTTTATAGATAACAAAAACCAGCTGCCTCATTAATGCAACCAAAGCCACCTCATTAATGAGCCTACAACAACTATAGTCAACCTATAGCCACCTCTACAACAACTACAGCCTCCCTATAGCCACCTCATTAATGAGCCTACAACTATAGTCAACATACAGCCACCTAGCCTATACCAACTACAGCCACCCTATAACCACCTCATTAATGCAACAACAACAACTACAACCACTTGGAAAGCTAAAAGACAATACAACAACTCTGAAAACATTAAATTACATCAGATTTTATATCCCAAAAAGTCATGCACGAAAATTATTAAAACAATAAGAAAAATCTGTAGTTATTTTAATCTTCAAAGTCCAAGCTTCTAAATTGGCCCAGCCCATCATTGCACACAAGTAAAGAAACCCAAGTCAATCCCATTTGATGCTTCTTGGCCCTTGAACGTGTTATTGGCCCATGTATAGATTCAACCTCTTGTTCTTCAAGGACAGCCTTCATGATCACATCAACTTTCATGTTATTCTTTTTCATTTAAGAAATTGTATTTTCATTGAATCTCAAATATGTATCTGGACGATCCGAGTTTTTGAATCAATGAATTGTTGTCGTGTCTCACAGTATTGTTTGAGGTGGTTCACATCAGTTGGTATGAAAGCCACTTCAAATCAGGTTGTTTAATTTTCTTTGAATTTTGTTTTTTGCAGTTATTTCTCTTAAAAAAAGAAGTAAAGAAAAGAGAAGAAAAGAAAGAAAGGGCGCATAAAAAAAAGAATGGCAGATTTCAAAAAAATGGAGAAAAAAAGGAGTTGGGAGAAGTCAATTCTATTTTTTTCTTGCATTATTTCACCCAATCTTCAAACATTCGAGGATTAATCCTCTTTCAAGAGGGGAGAATGATGCGATCCTTGGCAACATCTTGGAGTAAAATTTGGAACTTCAAGACTAATGATTGGCCTCAGATTTTTGCCTACGATTCGTTAGAAATTTATGGCAGCCCAAAATCAGCAATATATGCATTTGGGCTTCATGGACAAATGAGATGAAATTTGATGGCCCAAATTGAAGCTCATTACGAGAGAAGCCTAGAAGAGCAAAAAGAACACTACCTTAGCGTCCAAGTTGATAATTTGATTTTATTTACTTTTTAATTTTAGGAAAGTTTATTTTTTTATTTTTCTTTTGTTGTTGTCTCCTTTCCCACTATTTCCTTTCGAGCTAGGGTTTCCTATTGTTTTTTTTTAATGTCTTCCCTACTCTATATATAAAGGGGGCTTATGTTTGGAGAAAATCAACTCATGGATTAGATGACAATGTCACGGTGAGAGACCATTCTCTCTGTTTCTTTAAGAACCTCAAAACTTATCAAGGGTAGATCCTTGTGGCATTTAACCCTTCCTCTTTGGGTTTATACCTTTAGATTTGGCTATAGCCAACGGATTTGGGTTCAAGAGTCTTTCTTTCAACCTTTCCTCTTGAGCTTTATACCTTAGATTCTTGGCCCCATTATAGCGAATGGGTATGGGTCCAAGATTCTATATTATTGGTTCCTAGTTGTTTATACCCAAGGGGTCAATAATCTCAGTCCACTTTCATGTTATTCTTTTTCATTTAAGAAATTGTATTTTCATTGACTCTCAAATCTGTATCTGGACGATCTGAGTTTTTGAATCAATGAATTGTTGTCGTGTCTCACAGTATTGTTTGAGGTGGTTCACATCAGTTGGTATGAAAGCCACTTCAAATCAAGTTGTTTAATTTTCTTTGAATTTTGTTTTTTGTAGTTATTTCTCTTAAAAAAAGAAGTAAAGAAAAGAGAAGAAAAGAAAAAAAGCGTGCATAAAAAAAAGAATGGCAGATTTTAAAAAATGGAGAAAAAAAGGAGTTGGGAGAAGTCAATTCTATTTTTTTCTTGCATTATTTCACCCTATCTTCAAAGATTCGAGGATAAATCCTCTTTCAAGACGGGGAGAATGATGTGATCCTGGGCAACATCTTGGAGGAAAATTTGGAACTTCAAGACTAATGATTGGCGTCAGATTTTTGCCTACGATTCGTTAGAAATTTATGGCAGCCCAAAATCAGCAATATATGCATTTGGGCTTCATGGACAAATGAGATGAAATTTGATGGCCCAAATTGAAGCTCATTACAAGAGAAGCCTAGAAGAGCAAAAAGAACACTAACTTAGCGTCCAAGTTGATAATTTGATTTTATTTCCTTTTTAATTTTAGGAAAGTTTATTTTTTTATTTTTCTTTTGTTGTTGTCTCCTTTCCCACTATATCCTTTCGAGCTAGGGTTTCATAATGTTTTTTTTAATGTCTTCCCTACTCTATATATAAAGGGGGCTTATGTTTGGAGAAAATCAACTCATGGATTAGATGACAATGTCACGGTGAGAGACCATTCTCTCTGTTTCTTTAAGAACCTCGAAACTTATCAAGGGTAGATCCTTGTGGCATTTAACCCTTCCTCTTTGGGTTTATACCTTTAGATTTGGCTATAGCCAACGGATTTGGGTTCAAGAGTCTTTCTTTCAACCTTTCCTCTTGAGGTTTATACCTTAGATTCTTGGCCCCTTTATAGCGAATGGGTATGGGTCCAAGATTCTATATTATTGGTTCCTGGTTGTTTATAACCAAGGGGTCAATAATCTCAATCCACTTTCATGTTATTCTTTTTCATTTAAGAAATTGTATTTTCATTGAATGTCAAATCTGTATCTGGACGATCCGAGTTTTTGAATCAATGAATTGTTGTCGTGTCTCACAGTATTGTTTGAGGTGGTTCACATCAGTTGGTATGAAAGTGATGTAATCAAGGATAACCCCATTACAGCCCAAGAAAAGGAGAACACTTCAATTGGGCCTCTAACTCGTTCAAGGGTTAAAGAGCTTGGACTAATTGCAGCCCAAGAAAGGGAGAACACTTCAATTGGGCCTCTAACTCGTTTAAGGGCTTGGATTGGGCTTAACCACTTTGTTGAAAGTGGAAGAAGTGTGAAAAAGATTGCATGTGAGATAGTTGCATTTGTTGAATATAGTTGTAGTCTATTACCTATGCATTTATTGTCTTTGACATTTAGCTACCTATGCATTTATTGTCTTTGACATTTAGCCTACACTACTTGACTTTTAGTTGATGCATTTAATGCATTAGTTGGAGTCTTTTGTCTTTTTGTTTTGGAGACCCTCTATAAAAAGGGTCCTTGCCATTTGTTGTAAACCATCTTTGAATCATATATGAGATATTGGCATTTTGCTTTCAAGAGGATTCTTGAGTTCTTTCTCTTATCTAACTTGTGTTAGTGGCGAGAGCAACTAGATTTCTTATCACTCACGTTCTTCTTTCTTGAGTGTGGCGAGATCAACCTATTTCTCTTAGTTGTGGCGCCCTTTGGCTTATCAATTGAGTGATTTGGTTTCATTTGTTTGTTTCTTTCAACCTATCCAGAAAATCGATCAAGTGTTTTCCCTCCGTAAATCACATCATATTGGTATCAGAGCCTGGTTCAATTCAGGTTCTATTATTTGTTTTGTGTTTTGCCCCTTCGTGGAAAGCTTAATTTTATTGCATTTTATTCTGTGTTTTGCCACCTACATGGAAGGCTTAGTTTTCCTTATTTTGTATTCTGCCACCTATATGGAAGGCTTAGTTTTCCTTGTTTTGTAATCTGCCACCTACATGGAAGGCTAATTTTCTAGTCTGTTCATCTTTATCTTTATTTCTATTCTTGTGTTGTTCTATTTTATTCCAACTTTTTTATTTTAAAAAAAAAAATTCATCGTTACTGTTCATTGTTCATCGTTACTGTTCATTGTTAATTCGAGTGTAAACACTTAGAGAGTGAACCTACCCTTCACCAAACTCAAACCAACAAATTACAAATCACTATGACAGGAGAAAATAGTTCTGAAGTTCCTTTTGGGCTTAGCCTACAACAAGCTCAAATTGTTGGCCTACAAAGAGGTCAAGAAGAAATGATGGAACAAATAGCTCAACTAACCACTCAAATGGCTAGATTTATGGAGCTACAACAACAACAACCAAGAAGAGGAGCTTATGTTGAACACCATAGAGAAGAATCTGAAGCTGAAGAAGGTGATCAACCTAGGCAAAGAAGGCAGCAGAGGGAACGTGATGCCAACATCAAAATGAAGATTCCTCCATTTAAGGGAACAAGTTCTCCTGAAGAATACTTGGAGTGGGTGCAACGAGTAGAGAAGATTTTTGAATATCAAGAATATTCAGAAGCTACCAAATGCCGACTTGCAGCCCTTGAATTCACTGATTATGCAAATCTATGGTGGGAAAATTTGAAGAATCAACGAAGAAGAGATGGAGAGGAGGAAGTTCGAAATTGGAGATTGATGAAAAGGCTCATGCAGAGGCGTTTTGTACCTGATTACTACAAGCAAGAGCTTTATTTTAAGCGTCAAATCTTGAGGCAAGGAGGTATGTGTGTTGAAGATTATGTCAAAGAATTTGAAACTTTGATGATTCGGTGTGAGCTGAATGAACCTCAAGAGCAAACCATAGCTCGATTTCTTGGTGGTTTGAACAGAGAAGTTGCTGACTTAGTAGAGTTGCAGAATTATGTCTTCTTAGAAGATGTAATTAAATTGGCAATTAAGGTGGAGAGACAGAAAAAGAGAGTTTATGGAAGAACCAATGGAGTGTCTAAACCATTGGGGAGTAAACCTTTCCAAACACTTTCCCAAACCTCAAACACTACCAAAGGGAGTAATAAGGAGATATGGAAGAAAGAGCCGAACAAATCTGAAAGTTCTAAGGGGAAGGATAAGAGAGAAGACAACCAGTCCTCTAAAAGAAGCCGAGACATTAAGTGCTTCAAGTGCTTGGGTCATGGCCATATAGCATCCGAATGTCCTAATAGAAGAATGATGATCTTGAAGGAGAAACAAGGGGAAATAGAGAGTGAAGATGAAGATATTGTGGAGGAATGTGAAGAGGAAGAATATTTTGACGAAGAAGAAGTTTTTGCTGGAAAGATGGAAAGAATAGGTACAATCTCATAAAAGATGGAAAGAATATCACTCTTGCTCCACTACCTCTTCAACAAGTTTTTGCTGAATCTACTGATAAAGAAAAACAAAATGAGCAAGAAAAAAAGGGTAACTCATCAAAATGAGAAGAAGAATACAAAAATAAAGGAGAGAAATGTAAGTTAAATTTCTTTGCAAAAGAAAAGGAAGTTAGAACATCTTTAAACTCTGAAAGAGCTTTAATTTTGCTGGTTCACAAAGAATCTTACCTTTCTAACACTGAATCAAATTCTTCTTTGCCTAGTACTGCCCTAACCCTTTTGCAATAATTCCAAGATGTTTTTCCAGAAGAGCAACCTGTGGGGTTGCCACCAAATCGTGGGATTGAGCACCAAATTGACTTTGTGCCTAGCTCACAAATCCCAAACAAGCCTGCTTACCGTAGCAATCCTGAAGAAGCTAAAGAATTGCAAAGACAAGTGGAAGAACTCATGGAAAGGGGCTATATTAGAGAAAGTATGAGCCCATGTGCTGTACCAGTCCTTTTGGTTCAAAGAAGGATGGCTCTTGGCGAATGTGTGTGGATTGCAGAGCTATCAACAAGATCAAGGTAAAATATAGATATCCCATCCCTAGACTTGATGATATGCTAGATGAATTGCATGGTTCAACTATTTTCTCAAAAATTGATTTAAAAAGTAGGTACCATCAAATTAGGATGAAAGAAGGGGATGAGTGGAAAACTACTTTTAAAACCAAGCAAGGTTTGTATGAGTGGTTAGTAATGCCTTTTGGCTTAACTAATGCACCAAGTACATTTATGCGCTTAATGAATCATGTTCTAAGAAACTTTCTTGGAAAATTTGTTGTTGTATACTTTGATGATATCTTAGTATATAGCAAAACTGAATCTGAACACATGAATAATTTAAGAAGTGTAATGAAGGTCCTAAGAAAAGAAAAATTGTATGTTTATCTTAAAAAGTGTACTTTTTGCATAGATAGAGTTGTTTTCCTTGGTTTTGTTGTAAGTGCCAGGGGAGTTGAGGTGGATGAAGAGAAGCTAAAGGCAATCAAAGAATGGCCTACTCCCACTACATTACTGAGGTAAGAAGTTTTCATGGCCTAGCTGGATTCTCTAGGAGGTTTATGCAAAACTTTAGCACCATTGTTGCACCTCTCACTGAGGTCATCAAGAAAAATGTCGGATTCAAGAGGGAAAAAGCTCAAGAGGATGCATTCCGCACTCTTAAGGAAAAGCGAAGTACTGCACCCCTACTTGTTTTACCTAATTTTTCCAAAACCTTTGAAATCGAATGTGATGCTTTTGGGATTGGAATTGGTGCTGTTCTTATGCAGAAAAATGAGGCCAATAGCTTATTTCAGTGAAAAACTGAATGAAGCTACTTTGAACTACTCCACCTATGACAAGGAGCTCTATGCTTTGGTTAGAGCATTAGAGACATGGCAACACTATCTATGGTCCAAGGAATTTGTCATCCATACTGATCATGAGTCTCTAAAACACTTAAGGGGACAATACAAGCTAAGCCGCAAGCATGCAAGATGGGTGGAATTTATTGAGATGTTTCCTTATGTGGTTCAATACAAGCAAGGGAAGGAGAACATAGTGGCTGATGCACTATCAAGGAGGTATATTGTAATATCCACTCTTAGCACAAAATTTCTAGGCTTTCAACACATCAAAAGCATGTATGAAGATGATAATGATTTCTGTGTTATTTTCAAAGCTTGTGAAAAACATCCATTTGAGAGGTTCTTTAGCAAGATGGGTTTTTGTTTAGGGAAAATAAACTCTGCATACCCAACTGTTCTTTGAGAAATTTGTTGATTAAAGAATCTCATGGGGGAGGATTAATGGGACACTTTGGGGAAGCCAAAACACTTGAAATTCTAAAAGAGCACTTCTTTTGGCCTCACAAGAAAAAGGATGTAAAAAAAAACATGCTCTAGGTGCATAACTTGTTTACGGGCTAAATCACAAATCAAACCCCATGGTCTTTACATGCCTTTACCTACTCCCACACACCCTTGGGTTGACATTTCAATGGATTTTGTATTGGGATTGCCAAGGACCCAATCTGAAAAAGATTCTATCTTTGTGGTTGTAGATAGATTCTCAAAAATGGCTCACTTTATTCCATGTCATAAAACTGATGATGCCACTAACATTGCAATATTGTTCTTTAAAGAAGTGGTGAGGTTACATGGTCTTCCTAAAACAATTGTTAGTGACCAAGATGTCAAGTTTTTGAGTCACTTTTGGAGAGTATTGTGGGGAAAATTAGGAACAACCTTGCTCTTTTCTACTACATGTCATCCACAAACTGATGGCCAAACTGAAGTAGTCAATAGGACTTTGGGTGCATTATTGAGGGCTGTTTTGAAAAAGAATTTAAAATCTTGGGAAGCATTCATCCCTCATATAGAATTTGCATATAATAGATCCATGCATTCTTCAACCAAATTTTCACCATTTGAAGTTGTTTATGGATTTAACCCACTAACTCCTTTGGACTTGTTACCTTTGCCAAGTAACAAGCTTGTTAATGTTGATGGGAAGAAAAAGGCAGATTTGGTGAAAAAAATCCATGAGAAAGCACAACGCCATATTCAGCAAAAGAATGCTCAAAATGGCTTCCGTGCTAACAACGGCAAAAAGCAAGTGCTATTCCAACCTGGGACTTAGTATGGGTTCATTTTCGAAAAGAAAGGTTTCCAAATCAAAGGAAATGAAAATTGCATCCAAGAGGCGATGGGCCCTTCCAAATACTTCAAAAAATCAAAGACAATGCCTACGTCGTTGATCTTCCAGGTGAGTATCAAGTTAGTCCTACATTTAATGTTTCTGACCTTTCTCCTTACTGATGTGATCATGAAGGCTGTCCTTGAAGAACAAGAGGCTGAATCTATACTTGGGCCAATAACACGTTCAAGGGCTAAGAAGTATCAAATGTGATTGACTTGGGTTTTTTTACTTGTGTGAAATGATGGGCTGGGCCAAATCAGAAGCTTAGACTTTGAAGAATAAAAAAAAACTACAGATTTTTCTTATTTTTAATAATTTTCGTGCATGACTTTTTGGGATATAAAATCTTATGTAATTTAATGTTTTCAGAGTTGTTGTAGTGTCATTTAGCTTTCCAAGTGGTTGTAGTTGTTGTTGTTGCATTAATGAGGTGGTTATAGGGTGGCTGTAGGTGTTATAGGCTAGGTGGCTGTAGGTTGACTATAGTTGTTGTAGGCTTATTAATGAGGTGGCTATAGGGAGGCTGTAGTTGTTGTAGGCTCATTAATGAGGTGGCTATAGGTTGACTATAGTTGTTGTAGGCTCATTAATGAGGTGGTTGTGGCTGCATTAATGAGGCAGCTGGCTTTTGTTATCTATAAAAGGGAACTTACCCCCTTGTGGCAAGATAATCAGATTTGAGTGAATTATATTTCAGATTGCTTTGTGGCGAGAAAATCTCAGAATTCTTATCACTCCCATTCCATTCTCTAATCTGGGGTGTGGCGAATTCTACCCATCTTAGCTTGATTGTGGCGCCATAGGCTTATCAATTTAGTTGAGTTGGTTTTCTTCTCTTTATTTTCCTTGTGGTACAAATTGTGTCCTCTTTTAGGCACATCACTTACCATGTAGATACAGATTCGAGGACGAATCCTTTTGAGGAGGGAGGGAATGATGAGATCCAGCCACCTAGCTTGGAGCTAGAGCTAGAAGAAGAGGAGCTAATTACACCATTCAAAGCTGAAAATGATGTGCCAAAAGGGCCAATTACAAGAGCCAAAGCCAAACAGATCCAACAAGCTGTGAATGGCATCCTGATGCAATTACAATGTGGAAATCACCTAGAGGAAAAGCTGGAGCATTCCTTCAACATTTCACACTTTCATATCCAAGAAGAACCAAGTGTTAAAGGATGAATAAACTTCAAGCATTCAAAATGTGTTATTTGGGCATTAAACAACTTATTTAGCTATTTTAATCATTTTGGACATCTTTTGTTTACTTAAGCCCAAACCTGATGTTAAAAGGCTTAAAGTACCTTGTTTAAGTTTATTTAAACTATGTGGGCTTCTTTTCTTAAATTTACTTTTAGTCGTTTGTAAAAGGCCCAAATAGTGTGTTTAGAGTGTTTAGTTCTTGGCCCAATTTGATTTTGGTTTCTCTTATGACTTTTGGCCTTTCATTTCTAGCTTGTTGGCTAAGACCTTTAGGTTTCCTTCATAACTTTTGGTCTTTCATTTCTAGCTTGTTGGCTAAAAACAACCTTTATGTTCCCTCATGACTTTTAGTCTTCCATTTCCAGCCTATAAATAAGCCTCATGGCATATGCTTTGTACACAACTTGAGCTTGATAAATATAAGTGAGATTTGTTCTCCTGTGCGGATAACTTGAGATTCGTCGTTTGATTATATTGTTGGTTTCAAGTTGTTAATAACCTTGGGGTCAACAATCTTTCATCGATTAATAATATTGGTTTCTAGCTCTTCATAGCCACGGGGTCAATATTTCTATCCTTGTTTTCCTTGTTGTTTCGTTGTTAAGAACCTGATATAATTTGGTTTTTCAATCTAAGAAGTTCAACATCTTGTCGTTGGGTTTCACATAACTTTGCTTGTGAAGTTTACTTCCGTTGGACTCTCGTGTAATCGTATCAATTGAAAAATTTTTGAACTTACCATATTTTATTTGTGGCATTCATACTCCGACTTATCAATCAAGTTTCCATCCCTTGAGTGTGGCGTCTTCATCATACCAAGGTCCATAGCTCTTTGTAGGTGTTGGGTTGTGATTTCCATCCAAATCTGTAGTAGAACAGTCCTAGGGACTAAATTCCATTATGGGTTTCGTCACAAGTTGGTGATGTTCGTATCATTTTGGTATCGAAGCACGGTTCTAGTCTTAGGTTTGCCTATCATTTATTGCATTTTGTTCGTGCTTATCTCAATCCTAATTTTTTTTCTTCATTCCAGTTCTTTTTCCAAAAAAAGAAAATAAAAGAAATTACGTGTTACTGTTCATCATCAATACTATTCAATCGTGTACTGTTCATGCAATTTTTTTGGGCAGAAAAAACATTTTTTTTCATTTTTTTCGATTGTCTGTTTTTCCTTTTTTCCTTGAGTTCCCAATTTTTTTTCTTTCAAAAACAAAAATCTTAGCCTTATAAAAATTTTGTTCTTTGTTTGATTCTTTTTTTGAAATATGAGTAAAATTGAGTGCACCATTCTTTGAGTGAAACACATGAGAAGTGTGAAGTGAGGTCCTTTATTTATTTATTTTTTACTAACATCTTATTTGCACAATAAAAAAACATGTCTAAAGAAAGTACTTCAGATGATGCAACAGGTGAGGTTGATACAAAGTTGTTAGTGGACGCTTTGACAAAAGAGATGAAAAGCTAGAGCGAATAGCATTCAATTTCCAAAGAGAGCTGCCTAGGCATTTCAATCCACACCATGAGAGGCCGAGGCATACATGTGACGTGGATTGCAAGAATCTGCAATTAACTTTGAAAGTTGTAGATTCACCCAAGAAGCCATCACCTAAAGATACTTTTGTAGAAGAAATCTAGGAAACTGATGGAATTTAGGCTCAAGTTCAAAATTTTATTAGTGATGCAAGTGAAGTAGAAGATGAAAAACAAGGTAAAAAGGTGAGTGAGCATGTAAAAGGTTAAACAAAGAATGAAATTGAAAATACCATAAAGGGTAAGGAAATGATTGAAAGTGAAGAGAAAATAAATATAGAGAGCGCCAAAAAGGAAGAGTTGGGAGAAATTGAAAAAGAGAAAAAACTGACTATTTTTGAAATTTTTTGCCCAAAGAAATTCTCTTTCCCAGGCATTATTACACCTTATTTTCAAGATTCGAAGACGAATCTTATTTCAAGAGGGGGTGGATGATAAAAACACAACTACCATGTTGAAAGAAGAAATTCTCGGTTTCATATCATTGATTTTGAGACTAAATTTTCCCTATGATCCGGGCGGCACCAATCAAAGATAGCATTGGATCAAGGAAGATTAAAGGCTTTTATTAATTTAATGTAATTAGACTTTTTTTATATTAGAGTTGATCATTTGAATTAGTTTAGCAATTAGTTTCCATTTTGCTAATAGTTTCCCTTTATCAATTAATTTCCTTTTTAGCTATTAGTTTCCTTTTAGCAATCAATGTCCTTTTAGCTATTAGTTTTTTTTTAGCAATTAGTTTCCTTTTAGCCATTTGTTTGTTTCCTTTTAGCATTTTTTTTGTAGTTTTCTTTATAGTGACTTTAAATAGGCCTTTTCGTTCAATAAAAATCAGAGAATACATTTATAAGGATAAATTTCTATTTGGTTCTTTGAAGAATTTTGAACTTATCAGATTTTGTCTGTACCATTCATACTCTGAATTATCAATCAAGTTTCCATCCCTTGATTGTGACGTCTTAATCAAAACAAGGTTTACAGCTCTTTGTAGGTGTTGGGTTGCAGTTTCTATCCAAATCTGTAGTAGAATTGTTATGGACCAGCCTACAAATCAAGATCCAAAGTTTCAACAAAAAGAGGATGAGCTCGACCAAGAAGGTGAAGATCAATTCCAAGAAATTTCTAACATTCATCAAGGACCTATAACCAGATCAAGGGCAAAGAAGATTCAACAAGTTCTAATCTGTCATCTTCAAGATTTAGTGGATTCAGATTGCAATAGATTGCATGGACAACAAGACTTGGAAACAAGAGAGGCTCAAGTTCACTATAACTTAGTCCAAGTCCAGATTTTGCAATAAAGCCCAAGCCCAATTAACCTAATCAGACTTGCTAAGATATTTAGCATGTTTTTATTATTATTTCCGTGCATAAAACTTGGGGAAAGCAAAGTCAGATGTAATTCATTTGTTTAGAGTTTCTAAGCTGACTTTTAGCCTTTCAAGATATGGTTGTAACTTGTGGAACCTTTTTAGCCTCCCAAAAATAGTGGTTCTGATGCTAGTAAATGTTTGTATTTCTTAATTAATTAAATTTTATTTTTAGCTGTAATGCTCTACTTATAAATAGAGCTTGAATGTAATGAATCAGAACTTTTGGGCATAATTCAGAATTTATTCAAGAAAAAGTTGTTTTGCTTTTTTATCTTTGTGTTCTTGTGTAGAATACATGCTAAGGAACATTCAAGTAGGTTGATCACCTTCTTGTGAAGTGTTTCGAATCTGGAATTTCAGAAATGAGTTTTTCTTTATTCTAGATCTTTGATCATCTTCTAAGAAATCTGTTTTCTAACCTTTCTTAGAGGTTGATTCCGAATTGGTTTTCTGGGGTTTTCAAGGTTAATGTTGTGGGGGTCCATTATGATGGTTTCAAAAACACCTACGCTTTCGAGAAGGATGGAAAGAAGATTGTGTTGGCACCCTTAAAGCCAATACAAGTACAGCCGAAGGAGGATGTAATCGAGGAGAAGAAGCCTATTTGTTTTGCTTCTAAGAATGAGTTAAAGAAGGCAATAAAAAGGGAAAACTTTGTATTATCACTAATTCTCAAGGAGCTAAATCCAGAACTTGCAGAAAAGCTTCCTAAGCTTGTGAGGGAGTTGATAGAAGAATTTGCGGATGTCTTTCCGAATGAGCTACCTAAGGAATTTCCACCCTTAAGAGGAATTGAGCATCAAATTGATTTGGTGCCCGGTGCTGCCTTACCAAATAAGCCAACATATAGAATGAATCCAGAGGAGGCTAAGGAGCTAAAAAGGCAAGTTGATGAGTTGATTGAAAAATGTTATATAAGGGAATCCATGAGCCCTTGTTCTGTGCCTACATTATTAGTCCCTAAAAAGGATGGCTCTATGAGAATGTGTGTGGACAGTCGTGCTATAAATAAGATCACCATCAAATACCGCTACCCAATTCCAAGATTGGATGACATGTTGGATGAGCTGAATGGTTCCAAGGTGTTTTCAAAAATTGACTTGAAGAGTGACTATCACCAAATCCGAATGAAAGAGGGAGACGAGTGGAAGACAGCCTTCAAGACAAAGCATGGACTTTATACACCTCTACCTGTTCCAGATCAACCTTGGACTGATGTTAGTATGGATTTCGTGCTAGGCTTACCAAGGACACAAAGAGGTAAAGATTCGGTCATGGTTGTTGTTGATCGTTTTTCAAAAATGTCTCATTTTATTCCATGCCATAAGACCGACGATTCTGTGCACATCGCCAATTTATTTTTCAAAGAAATTGTGAGACTTCATGGCATTCCAAAGAGTATCGTGTCAGATCGTGATGCCAAATTTCTTAGCTACTTTTGGAAGACTTTATGGAGAAAGCTGGGAACAAAGTTACTCTTTAGTACTGCTTGTCACCCACAAACTGATGGGCAAACTGAAGTGGTGAACCGAACGCTTTCTACTTTGCTAAGAACTATCATTGGCAAAAACTTGAAAAGTTGGGATGAATGCTTGGCCTATGCTGAATTTGCTTACAATAGAAGTGTACATGGTACTACTAAACACTCTCCTTTTGAAGTAGTTTATGGATTTAATCCATTGAGCCCACTTGATTTAGTACCATTACCACTTGAAGCTCGAGAATGCATAGATGGAAAAATGAAGGCTGACATGATAAAGAAGTTACATGAAAATATTAAACAGCAAATTGAGAAGAAGAACTCCATCTATGAGAAGACTGCCAACAAGAGAAGAAAATTTGTTCAATTCAGTCCAGGAGATTTAGTGTGGGTTCATCTTCGAAAAGAAAGATTTTCAAACCAAAGGAAGTCCAAATTAATGCCAAGGGCAGATGGTCCTTTCCGTATAAATAACTGTACCATACAAAATATTATAACTACAAATACCACATTTACTAACACAATCAATCTATCATTCATTTGACATAATTATAGTATTACATTTGTCTCAATTTGCATATGTTTTCTTGGGTGATCAATCTCTCAATCACTTTGTATTATGTGCCGTAGATACTTGCACCGAGTGACCTAGGAATTTAACCCTCAAACTCTTTGTGCATAAATGTGGCGTAGATTCTTGCACTGAGTGACCTGAGAATTTAACCTTCAAACTCTTTGTGCATAAATGTGTTGTAGATTCTTGCACTGAGTGACTTGGGAATTTAAGCCTCAAACTCTTTGTGCATAAATAACCGTAGATACTTGTATTCCCTTTAATTTCTATCATCAATCATAGCAATCATCGTATATTATCAACTAAAAGATTGATTGTTTAACATTTCAATAGTAAATGGGACTTATATTGTACTTTATCAAATTAGTTTAGCAAGGTTATTCACTTACATAGATTTCGTAACCAAATCACTTTTCCAAATTGCTACAAGGAAGAGGACGTAGCTGGATTTCAAGTTCTGTTATGGAGATTTTCATGAAAATCAGATATAGAAAGTCAGGGTTGCTTTTGTACAAAACACTATTTATACGTATGATTACTATTTATATATACGGATACTATTCATATATATGGTTACTATTCATACATATGTATATTATTTATATGTATAGTTACTATTTATACATACGAATACTATTCATACATATAGTTACTATTCATATGTACAGATACTATTCATACATACGGATACTATATATATCGAGAATAGCAAATATAAGCCATAAAAGAGTATACCAGGAAAGTTTCCAAGAAAGAGTGGAGGGTCACAATGGATACATTTAAGTATCAAGTCTTTCCTTAGCCATAATTTTCCTAGAGATGTATTCTTCATAGTTTATATTCTATTTTGGTAATCAGAGAATCAAAATAACATATAGGTAGCTATGGACAATTTTTCTGATGTGGAAGATCAGCTAAAGCTGCAACCACAGAGCATACTTAAAAATATAACTTCTAAAATTTGAAAGACGTAAAAAGGGTATAGAATCTTCACTTTGGATCTAGGCTAAGGATGAAAGACCTAGAATTTCAAAGCCCTAACTCGGAGTAAGAGAACTTTTGAGGAGAGAAGAGAAGAAAAACTGAAGGTGTGAGTTTATAAGTAAAATAGAAAGGCGTATTTATAGGAGAAGTTATGGTACTATTTGCTACTATTCCATCTACCGTTTTCCTATACTATTCTATCTACCATTCTCTTATACTATTCTATCTACTAGTTTCACTTACTAGTTTTCATCTACCAGTTTCACTTACCAATTTTCATCTACCAGTTTTACTTTAACTTTTCATTTTAGTCCCCAAGGGAATTTTTCTCATATAAAACGTCATTTTTGTCCCGGTTTCATTCTAGATTCCACTTATGCTCAAATTGTATTTTACACATGGGATAAATTCCATATCATAGCATCCATTATATCCCACAATTTATTCAATTTATAAGTGAAAATCCATATTTTCAAAACATGCACAATCAAGATAATAAGATTCACATAAGCATACAAAATTAAACAGACAGAAAAATTATTTTTTCCAGAATAAATTTATCATAGTTTGCATAATTTTTAAAATATACCAGGTATTACATTCTATCCCCTTAAGAGAATTCGGTCCCCCGAGTTCGAAAACTTACCTCATGATTCGAACAAGTGTGGATATTTCGTCAACATCTCATCCTCTGTTTCCAACGTGGCCTCTTCATGAGAATGATTTCTCCACATAACTTTGACAATGGGAATTTCCTTGGTGTGACGTTTCTTAACCTGCCAATCGAGAATGGCTACTGGTACCTCTTTATAGACAAGAGTCTTATCAAACTGTACTTCTTGTGGCTGGATGACGTAAGAGGTGTCAGGAAGATACTTACATAGCATCAATACATGAAATACTGGGTGTATCCCTTCTAGGTCTGAAGGTAAGGCTAGGTGATATGTCAAGTTACCCACTCTCTCTACAATCTCATAAGGACCAACATATCTTGGACTAAGCTTTCCTTTCCTTCTAAATCTCATTACTCCCTTTATCAGTGAGATTCATAAGAAAACCATGTCACCTACAGAGAACTCTAAATCACGTCATCGGTTGTCCGCATAGGACTTTTGTCTACTCTGACCGGCTAATAACCTTTCTCTGATTAGCTTAATTTTATCCACAGCCTCCTGTATCATCTCAGGTCCTATTATTTTAGGTTTACTTAGTTCAAACCAACTGATAAGAGATTGACATCGTCTCCCATATAAAGCCTCAAAAGGAGCCATTTTAATGCTAGCTTAGTAGCTATTATTATAAACAAATTCAATAAGTGACAAGTGGTTTTCCCACCACCGAAATCCATCACACATGCTCTCAGCATATCCTCTAAGGTCTAAATAGTCCTTTCAGACTGATCATTTGTCTGAGGGTGAAAAGCTGTGCTCAAGTCCACTCTAGTGCCCAAAGTTTTCTGAAAAGCTCTCTAGAATCGAGAAGTGAATTGGGGTCCTCGATTTGATATGATGGACACTGGTACGCCATGGAGCTTTACTATCTTATTCACATACATTTGACTAAGTTTCACTATACTGTAGGTAGTATGAATAGGAAGTAAATGTGCTGACTTAGTAAGTTGATCCACAATGACCCATATAGAGTCGTGCCCTTTTAAAGATCGGGGTAAGCCTACCACGAAGTCTATAGTAATTCGTTCCCATTTCCACTCGGGAATCTCAAGCTTATGCATTAACCCAGGTGGTCTCTGATGTTCAGATTTTACCTGCTGGCATGTCAAGCATCGAGCAACAAAGTTAGTCATATCTCACTTCATGCCTTTCCACCAATAAGTTTGTTTCAAGTCCTGGTACATCTTTGTGGCACCAGGATGAACAATATATGGTGCACTGTGAGCCTCTACTAAGATCTCCTGCTTCAAGGGTTCAATGTTCAGAATACACAACTTCTTGTTAAACCATAATATACCTTCCTTGTCTACCGAGAAACCCTATATTAAACCTTTTTTCACCTTATCTCTAGTCTTAATCATTTCTTCATCATTCTCCAATGCTGCCTTCACTATTTCCACGAGGGAAGACTTAACCGTCAAGTGAGCTAAGAAAGCACCTGACTCAGTAATCTCAAAGAATACTCCATTGGCCTCTAACTCTTGTAGTTCTTAAATCAAGGACCTCTTTACTGTGGTAATATGAGCTAGACTCTCCATAGATTTTTGACTAAGGGCATCTGCTACCTCCTTCCCTTCCCTGGATGGTAGAGGATGGTACAGTCATAATCCTTCAAGAGTTCCATCCATCTCTATCGCCTTAAGTTGAGATCCTTCTGTTCGAAGATATATTTGAGGCTCTTGTGATCCGTGAAAATCTCACATGTCTCACTATACAAATAGGACCTCCAAATTTTTAAAGCAAACATTATAGCTGCCATCTCCAAATCATGAGTGGAATAATTGAGTTTATGCTTTTTTGGCTATCGAGATCTATAAGCAATGACCCTACCGTGTTGCATTAACACGCACCCTAATCCCACCTTTGAAGCATCACAATATATAGTGTAACCCCCTGGTCCCGATGGTAGAATGAGAACTCTTTGAACTTAGAGAAACTTTGCTCACATGAATCATCCCAAATGTATTTAACATTCTTTCATGTTAACTTATTCAATGGAAGAGCCATTTTGGAGAAATCTTTCACAAAGCAACGGTAATATCCTGCTAAGCTAAGAAACTATGCACTTCAGACACAGTTGTTGGTCTAGGCCATTGTTTTACTACTTTAATTTTGCTTGGATCTACATAAATACCTTCCTAGGAAATAACATGCCCTAAGAACATTACATGACTCATCCAGAATTCACATTTTGAGAGCTTTGCATACAACTGATGCTCTCTCAAGTTCTGAAGCACCATTCTCAAATGTTCAGTATGTTGTTCATGACTCTTTGAATATACCAAAATATCATCAATGAAGACGAGCACGAATCTATCAAGAAAAGGTTTGAACACTCGGTTCATAAGGTCCATAAATGCTATTGGTGCATTAGTCAACCTAAATGACATTACGAGAAATTCATAATGCCCATATCGTGTTCGGAAGGCGGTCTTGGGTATGTCTTCCTCCTTAATCTTCAATTGATGGTAACCAGATCTCAAATCTATCTTCGAGAAGTGTTGTACCCCCTGAAACTGGTTAAACAAGTCATCAATTCTTGGTAAAGGATATTTATTCTTTATCGTGACTTTGTTTAACTGCCGATAATCTATGCACAATCTTAGAGAGCCATCTTTCTTCCTCACAAAGAGTACTAGGGCACCCAGACGTGAGAAACTTGGGTGGATAAACCCCTTATCTAGCAAGTCTTATAATTGCTCTTTAAGCTCTTTCAACTCAGCAGGTGCCATACGATAAGGAGGAATTGAAATTGATCTAGTACCCGGAACTAATTCAATATTAAATTCAATATCCCTCTCCGGTGGTAAACCAGGTAGATTTTCTGAAAATACATCTGGGAATTTGCTAACTACTGGTATTTGTTCAAGACTTTGTTCCTTCTTGACTGTATCTTTGACAAAGGCTAGAAATCCATGACAACCTTTTCGTAACATACATCAGGCGGTTAACATAGATATCATGTTGCAAGGCACCTTACTCTGGTCTCCTTGAAATATGAAATTATGTCCACCCGGTATACTAAAAGAAATAGCCTTGTCATGACAATTCATTGTAGCATGGCATGAGGATAACCAGTCCATGCTTAAGATCACATCAAAGTCTGTCATACTAAGAAGCATGAGGTCTACCTCTATCTCCATATCCCCAACAGTTATCTTACAAGAACAGTTTCCTAATCTAACAACTAGGGCTTTCCCTATAGATGTAGCTACCAAAAATGGTTTGTCTAGTATAACTGGCTCAGACTTGAACCTCTTGGCAAATAGAGGTAACACATACAAATATATAGAACTAGGATCAAATAATACATGTGCAACTAAAGTGCTAACTAATAAATTACCTGTAACAAAGGCATTAATAGTAGTACACCGTACGGGACCTTTCAGACGCTAGTAATAATAGTAAGAGTATTCGGAATTGCATAATTGGAGTTTTCAACCCCAATTTTACCTTCCTTGTGTATGTCTATGCTCTCTCACGATTTTTTACCAAAAAATATGGAAAATTTCATCGTTTATGCCACTTTTTTAATTTTTTGGTTTATTTTAGTCTGATTTTTCTAATTCTTTGTGAATTTTTGTTTATTTTTGTAGATTTTCTTGAAGTTTTTTTTTTTGGATTATGTGTTTTCAAGGTATGATGGATTTTTCCCAAGTGAAATTTTTTTTATTTTGAACCAATCCATACGGGACATTTCGTAGGCTAATAATAGTAGTAACAGTAGTAACAGTAATCGGAGCAGCATTATTGATGTTTTCAATACTAATTTTGCCTTTCTTGTGTATGAGTAAGTTCTTCCATGATTTTTTCCCCAAAAAAAATGGCAAATTCTATCATTTAGGCCACTTGTTCAATTTTTTTGGTATTTTTTAGTCTAATTTTTCTAATTGTTTGTGTATTTTTGTTTGATTTTTGCAAGATTGTTTTTAAATTCTTTTTGGGGTTCTATGCTCCTAATGTATAAGGGATTTTTTCCTAGTGAAATTTTTCGATTTTGAGCCAGACCGTACAGGACCTTTTAGAGGCTAATAATAGCAATAAGAGTATTCAGAGAAGTATAATTGGTGATTTCAATACCAATTTTGCCTTCCTTGTGTATAAGTAAGCGCTCCTTGATTTTTATCCAAAAAATGCGGCAAATTCCATCACTTATGCCACGTTTTCAAATTTTTTTAGTGTAATTTTTCTAAATGTTTGTGAATTTTTGTTTGATTTTTGTGATTTTTTCTTGAAGTTTTTTTTTGGAATTCTGTGTTTCCAATGTATAAGGAATTTTTCCCAAGTGGAATTTGTCAATTCTGAGCCACACTGTACAGAACTTTTTGGAGGCTAGTAATAGTAGTTAAAGTATTCGGAGTAGCATAATTGGTGATTTCAATACAAATTTTGCATTCATTGTGTACGAGTAAGTTCTCCCATGACTTTTTATCCAAAAAAATAAGGCAAATTCCATCATTTAGGCCATTTTTTCAATTTTTTGGTATTTTTTGACTGATTTTTCTAATTTTTTGTGAA
This sequence comes from Biancaea sappan, assembly GCA_037074585.1. Classification (NCBI taxonomy): domain Eukaryota; kingdom Viridiplantae; phylum Streptophyta; class Magnoliopsida; order Fabales; family Fabaceae; genus Biancaea; species Biancaea sappan. Next base: position 39,884,619 of record CM073491.1, on the reverse strand, counting down.
TTTTTGTTTGATTGTTGTAGATTGTTTCTTAAAGTTCTTTTCGGGTTTCTATGTTCCTAATCTATGAGGGATTTTTCCTAAGTTCAATAATTCGATTTCTAGCCGGATCGTGTGGGACCTTTCGGAGGCTAGTAATAGTAGTAAGAGTATTAGGAGTAGCATGATTGATGTTTTCAACACTAATTTTTCCTTCCTTATGTATGAGTAAGTTCTTTGATGATTTTTTACCCAAAAAATTAAGGTAAATTCCATCGTTTAGGCTTTTTTTAATTAATTGGAACTTTTTATCCTGATTTTTCTAATTGTTTGTGAATTTTTGTTTGATTTTTGTAGATTTTTCTTGAAGTTCTTTTTGGGATTATGTGTTTTTAACGTATGAGGGATCTTTCCCAAGTGAAATTTTTTGATTCTGAGACGGATCGTATGGGACCTTGCAGAGGTTAGTATGAGTAGTAAGAGTATTTGAAGCAGATGGTTGGCATTTTCAAAATAAATTTTTCCTTCGTTGTGTATAAGTAAGTTTTTCCATAATTGTTTACCCAAAAAAAAAAGGTAAATTCCATCATTTAGGCCACTTTTTCAATTTTTTGGTATTTTTTTGTTTGAATTTCCTAATTGTTTGTGAATTTTTCTTTGATTTTTGTAGTTTCTTTTTTAAGTTCTTTTTGGGATTCTGTGTTGCCTATCTATGAGGGATTTTTCCCATGTGAAATTTTTCAATTCTGAGTTGCACCGTACGAGACCTTTCGGAGGCTAGTAATAGTAGTAAGAGTATTAGGAGAAGCATAATTTGTGATTTCATTGCCAATTCTGCCTTCCTTGTGTATAAGTAAGTTCTCTCGTGACTTTTTATCCAAAAAATACGGCAAATTCCATCATTTATGCCAATTTTTCAATTTTTTGGTTTTTTTAGTTGGATTTTTCAAAATGTTTGTGAATTTTTGTTTGATTTTTGTAGATTTTTTTCTTGAAGTTCTTTTGGGATTCTGTGTTTCCAATGTATGAGGAATTTTTTCCAAGTGAAATTTTTTGATTTCGAACTGGATTATACGGGACCTTTCGTAGGCTAAACTTGGTGTCCACATCTAGAACAGCTACTAGACTCTGAGAAATTCCTCTCCCAACGGTTTGAGATACTAAGCCAAGGTCAGACGGGTGGTCTACCCTGACAAGGTCTAATGCGGCTCAACTCCGTGGTGATCTATGAATTATGTATAGTAAGATGGGTTCCTCTAAATGAGAAGGAAGAAATGCCTATTTATGCCCTACTCGATCTATTTGTCTTCAAGCCAGTAATGTGATTGAAAAGAGCGAGAAGTCGGGACTGAGCTGCATCTGATGTTTTCAATACTAATTTTGCCTACCTTGTGTATGAGTAAGTTCTTTCATGATTTTTCCCAAAAATATATGGCAAATTCTATAGTTTAGGTCACTTTTTCAATTTTTGGGTATTTTTTAGTCTAATTTTTCTAATTGTTTGTGCATTTTTGTTTTATTTTTGCTGGATTTTTCTTAAGTTCTTTTTAGGATTTTATGTTTCCAATGTATGAAGGATTTTTTCCAAGTGAAATTTTTCAATTCCGAGCCGGACTGTACGAGACCCTTTGGAGGCTAGTAATAGTAGTAAGAGTATTCAGAGTAGCATAATTGGTGTTTTCAACACCAATTCTGCCTTCCTTGTGTATGAGTAAGTTCTCCCATGAATTTTTTCCCAAAAAATACATCAAATTCCATTGTTTAGCCATTTTTTCAATTTTTTAGTATTTTTTAGTCTAATTTTTCTAATTGTTTGTAAATTTTTGTTTGATTTTCATAAATTATTTTCTTGAAGTTCAATTTTGGCATTCTGAATTTCCAATATATGTGTGTTTTTTTCCAAGGAAATTTTTCAATTTCAAGCTAGACCATAGTAGACCATTCAGATACTAGTAATAGTACTAATAGTATTACGAGTAACATAATTTGTGTTTTCAATACCAATTCAGCCTTCCTTGTGTATGAGTAAGTTTTCCCATGATTTTTTACCCAAAAAATATGGCAAATTCCATCATTTATGCCACTTTTTCAAATTTTTTTTAGTCCGATTTTTCTAAATATTTGTGAATTTTTGTTTGATTTTGTAAATTTTTTTAAGCTCTTTTTGGGATTCTATGTTTCCAATGTATGAGAAATTTTTCCCAAGTGGAATTTGCCAATTCTGTGCCGGACCGTACAAGACCTTTTGGAGGCTAGTATTAGTAGTTAGAATATTCATAGTAGCATAATTGGTGATTTCAATACAAATTTTGCATTCATTGTGTACGAGTAAGTTCTCCTATGATTTTTTATTCAAAAAAATAAGGCAAATTTCTTCATTTAGACCATTTTTTTAATTTTTTGGTATTTTTTGTTTGATTTTTCTAATTTTTTGTGAATTTTTGTTTGATTTTTGTAGGTTTTTCTTAAAGTTCTTTTTGGGATTTTATGTTCCAAATCTATGAGGGGTTTTTCCTAAGTTCAATAATTTGACTTCCAGCCGGACCGTACGGGACCTTTCGGAGGCTAGTAATTGTAGTAAGAGTATTAGGAGTAGCATAATTGATGTTTTCAACACCAATTTTGCCTTCCTTGTGTATGAGTAAGTTCTTCTATGATTTTTTTACCTAAAAAATTAAACTAAATTCCATCGTTTAGGCCACTTTTTCAATTAGTTGGTATTTTTATCCTGATTTTTCTCATTGTTTGTGAATTTTTGTAGATTTTTTCTTGAAGTTCTTTTCAGGATTATGTGTTTTTAATGTATGGGATTTTGTATTTCTAATATATGTGTGATTTTTTCCAAGGGAATTTTTCGATTTCGAGCCGAACCGTACTGGACCATTCAGATACTCGTAATAGTAGTAAGAGTATTAAGAGTAATATAATTGGTGTTTTCAATACCAATTCTACCTTCCTTGTATATGAGTGAGTTCTCCCATGATTTTTTACCCAAAAAATATGACAAATTCCATCATTTATGCCACTTTTTCAATTTTTTATTTCTTTTAGTTCGATTTTTCTAAATGTTTGTGAATTTTTGTTTGATTTTTGTAGATTTTTTTTTTGGCGTTCCTTTTGGGATTCTATGTTTCTAATGTATGAGGGATTTTTTCCAAGTGAAATTTTTTGATTCTGAGCCGCACTATATAGGACCTTTTGAATGCTAGTAGTAGTAGTAAGAGTATTAAGAATTGCATAATTGGAGTTTTCAACCCCAAATTTGCCTTCCGTGTGTATCTCTCAGCTCTCCCATGATTTTTTACAAAAAAAATACAAAAAACTCTCAGCTCCCATAATTGGAGTTTTTCAATTTTTTGGTTTTTTTAGTCCGATTTTTCTAAATATTTGTGAATTTTTGTTTGATTTTTGTGGCTTTTTTCTTGACGTTCTTTTTGAGATTCTATGTTTCCAATGTATGAGGAATTTTTTCCAAGTGAAATTTGTCAATTTTGAGTCAGGCCGTACGGGACCTTTTGGATGCTAGTAATAGTAGTTAGAGTATTTGGAGTAGCATAATTGGTGATTTCAATAGAAATTTTGCATTCACTATGTATAAGTACGTTCTCTCATGATTTTTTATCCAAAAAAATAAGGCAAATTGCATCGTTTAGGCCATTTTTTCAATTTTTTGGTATTTTTTTTACTGATTTTTCTAGTCTTTTATGAATTTTTGTATATTTTTTCTTAAAGTTCTTTTTGGGATTCTATGTTCCAAATCTATGGGGAATTTTTCCTAAGTTCAATAATTCAATTTGTAACCAGACCGTACAGGATTTTTCAGAGGCTAGTAATAGTAGTAAGAGTATTAGGAGTAGCATAATTGATGTTTTCAACACCAATTTTTCCTTTTTTATGTTTGAGTAAGTTCTTCTATTATTTTTTACCTAAAAAATTAAGCTAAATTCCATCGTTTAGGCCACTTCTTTAATTAATAGTATTTTTATCCTATTTTTCTAATTGTTTGTGAATTTTTGTTTGATTTTGTAGATATTTTCTTGAAGTTCTTTTTGGGATTATGTGTTTTTAATGTATGAGGGATTTTTTCTAAGTGGAATTTTTCGATTCTGAGATAAACCGCGGGACCTTACGAAGGATAGTAAGAGTAGTATGAGTATTTGGAGTCGATAGTTGGTGTTTTCAAAATCAATTTGGTCTTCGTTGTGAATAAGTAAGTTGTCCAATGATTTTTTACCCTAAAAATAAGGCAAATTCCATCATTTAGACCACTTTTTCAATTAATTGGTATTTTTTGTCTAATTTTTCTAATTGTTTGTGAATTTTTGTTTGATTTTTATAGATTATGTTTTGAAGTTCTTTTGCAGATTCTGTGTTTCCAATGTATGAGGGTTTTTTTCTAAGTGAAATTTTTCGATTCCGAGTCGAACCGTACGGGGCCATTCAGAGGCTAGTAATAGTAGTAATTGTATTAGGAGCAGCATAATTGGTGTTTTAAATACCAATTTTGCCTTCCTTATGAATGAGTAAGTTCTCTCATGATTTTCGACCCGAAAAATAAGGCAAATTCCTTCGTTTAGGAAACTTTTTCAATTTTTTGGTATTTTTAGTCTAATTTTTCTAATTGTTTATGTATTTTTGTTTGATTTATTTTTTTGCCCGATTTTTCTAATTGTTTGTGAATTTTTATTTTATTTTTTTAGATTTATTCTTGAAGTTCTATTGAGGACTGTGTGTTTCCAATGTATGAGGGACATTTCCCAAGTGAATTTTTTCAATTTTGAGCCGGACTGTGCGGGATAATTCGAGACTAGTTGATGTGCCTAAAAGAGGACACAATCTGTACCACAAGGAAAATAAAGAGAAGAAAACCAACTCAACTAAATTGATAAGCCTATGGCGCCACAATCAAGCTAAGATGGGTAGAATTCGCCACACCCCAGATTAGAGAACGGAATGGGAGTGATAAGAATTCTGAGATTTTCTCGCCACACTAACACAATTGTTAGATAAGAGAAGATAGATGTGCACAAAGCAATCTCAAATATAATTCACTCAAATCTGATTATCTTGCCACAAGGGGGCAAGTTCCCTTTTATAGATAACAAAAACCAGCTGCCTCATTAATGCAACCAAAGCCACCTCATTAATGAGCCTACAACAACTATAGTCAACCTATAGCCACCTCTACAACAACTACAGCCTCCCTATAGCCACCTCATTAATGAGCCTACAACTATAGTCAACATACAGCCACCTAGCCTATACCAACTACAGCCACCCTATAACCACCTCATTAATGCAACAACAACAACTACAACCACTTGGAAAGCTAAAAGACAATACAACAACTCTGAAAACATTAAATTACATCAGATTTTATATCCCAAAAAGTCATGCACGAAAATTATTAAAACAATAAGAAAAATCTGTAGTTATTTTAATCTTCAAAGTCCAAGCTTCTAAATTGGCCCAGCCCATCATTGCACACAAGTAAAGAAACACAAGTCAATCCCATTTGATGCTTCTTGGCCCTTGAACGTGTTATTGGCCCATGTATAGATTCAACCTCTTGTTCTTCAAGGACAGCCTTCATGATCACATCATCTTCCCCTGGTTGACAAGGATTTGCCCTCAAATCCAGCTCCATGTTATCTTCCAAATAAGGGGTTATGTCCCTTACATTGAATGTTGCTGAAACACCATAATCTCCTGGGAGATCAATTTTATACGCATTGTCATTTACCTTTGCTAGTACTCGAAAAGGACCATCAGCTCGTGGCATAAGTTTAGACTTCCTTTTGTTTGGAAATCTCTCCTTGCGTAGGTGAATCCAAACAAGATCTCCTGGGCTAAATTGAACATGCTTTCTTTTCTTGTCTACTGACTTTTTATAGGCAGCATTCTTCGTCTCAATTTGCTTCTTTACTGCCTCATGCATTTTCTTCATGAATTCAGCTTTACTTTTGCCATCCAAGCTAAGTTTTTCATTAATTGGAAGAGGTGCCAAATCTGCTGGTGTATTAGGATTAAATCCATACACAACCTCAAATGGAGATTTCTTTGTAGTACTATGAACACTCCGATTATAAGCAAATTCAACATGCGGCAAGTACTCATCCCAATTCTTCAAGTTTTTACTGATAACACTTCTAAGCAAAGAGGAAAGAGATCTATTTACCACTTCAGTTTGCCCATCAGTTTGAGGATGACAGGTTGTGCTAAATAGCAGCTTTGTTCCAAGCTTCATCCATAATGTCTTCCAAAAATAGCTCAAGAATTTGGCATCACGATCAGAAACAATACTCTTCGGAATGCCATGCAATCTCACAACTTCTTTGAAGAATAAATCAGCAATGTGAGAAGCATCATCAGTTTTGTGACATGAAATAAAATGAGACATTTTTGAGAATCTATCAACAACCACCATAACTGAATCTTTTCCCCTTTTTGTTCTGGGTAATCCAAGCACAAAATCCATGCTTAGATCCATCCATGGTTGATCTGGAACAGTCAATGGCATGTACAAGCCATGTGCAGCCTCATTGCTCTTTGCTTTCTTGCAAGCAACACATCTTTCTACAATCCGATGCACATCCTTCATCATATTTGGCCAATAGAAATGCTCTTTCAACATTTCAAATGTCTTCTTTTCACCAAAATGTCCAGCCAGCCCACCTGCATGTGATTCTCTAACAAGCAATTCCCTAATAGAACAATTAGGAATCACAAGTTTCCCAAATCTGAACATATAACCATCATGCCTATAAAACCCTTTAATGGCCATTTTCTCACAAGCTGAATAGATTTTAGCCAGCATAGGATCAAGCAAGTATTGCTCCTTAATAAGTTCAAAGCCCAACAGTTTAGTGTTCAACAGAGAAATCAAAGCATACCTCCGAGATAATGCATCAGCCACAACATTCGTCTCTCCCTTTTTGTATTTGATTACATAGGGGAAAGCTTCCAAATACTCCACCCATTTGGCATGTCTTCTATTCAGCTTCCCTTGCCCCTTCAAATGCTTTAGGGATTCATGATCGGTGTGAATGATGAACTCCTTTGGTAATAAATAATGCTGCCATGTCTCAAGAGCTCGAATTAGTGCAAAGAACTCTTTATCATAGATTGAGTAATTCAGACTTGCTCCACCAAGCTTCTCACTAAAATAAGCAATGGGACACTTATCTTGCATTAAGACAGCTCCAATCCCTACTCCAGATGCATCACATTCAATCTCAAATACCTTTGAAAAATCTGGAAGAGCTAGAATAGGTGCTGAACACAATTTCTCCTTGATTAAGTCAAAACTCTTTTGTGTAGCTTCGGTCCATTTAAACTCACAATTTTTTTTTATGCATGCAGTTAATGGTGCAAGAATAGTGCTAAAATTCTTCACAAATCGTCTATAAAATGAAGCAAGGCCATGAAAACTTCGTACCTCAGAAATACTTTTAGGAATTGGCCACTCCTTGATTGCTTTTATTTTCTCCTCATCCACGTGCACCCCATGTTGAGAGACAACAAAACCAAGGAAAATAACTTGGTCTTGACAGAATTGGCACTTCTTGAAATTGCCAAATAGCTTTTGTTCTCGTAATACTTCAAATACTTGCCTCAAATGCTCTTCATGCTCTTCAGAATTTTTACTATAAACCAAAATGTCATCAAAATAAACGACAGCAAACATACCTATAAATTTTCGAAGCACATGGTTCATTAGCCTCATAAAGGTGCTTGGGGCATTGGATAATCCAAATGGCATGACCTTCCATTCATACAGCCCATGTTTTGTCTTAAAGGCTGTCTTCCATTCATCTCCTTCCTTCATACGAATTTGGTGATAACCACTCTTCAAGTCTATCTTTGAAAACACTTTGGAGCCATGTAATTCATCAAGCATGTCATCTAACCTTGGAATGGGATAACGATACTTGACTGTAATCTTGTTAATTGCTCTGCTATCCACACACATCCTCATGGTCCCATCTTTCTTTGGCACCAATAAGGCCGGTACTGAACAAGGACTCATGGACTCCTGCACATATCCTCTTTCCAGCAACTCATTTACTTGACGTTGCAACTCCTTTGCCTCCTCCGGATTCATTCTATAAGCTGGCCTATTTGGTAAGGCAGCTCCTGGTACAAGATCAATTTGGTGCTCAATACCACGAATTGGTGGTAATTCCTTTGGTAGTTCTTCTGGAAATACATCAGGAAATTCTTCCAAGAGCCTTTGAATTTGTGGTGGAAGTGATCCCAAAATTTCTGGTACTATCTCCTTCAAATGCAATAAAAGAACTAAATTAGAGCTGGATAAAGCTCTCTCAATGTCTCCTTTGTTGGCAAGTAAATTACCCTTCCTTTCAGCTTCCTGTTGATGTATCTTCACTTGTTGAGGACTCAATGGTGCTAACACAATCTTCCTTCCATCTTTCTCAAAGGAATATGTGTTTTTAAACCCATCATGCAAAGCTCTTCTATCATACTGCCAAGGTCTTCCCAAGAGCAAATGACTAGCACTCATTGGAACAACATCACATAGTACCTTATCTTTGTAATTTTTCCCAATAGAAAAGGGCACAACAACCTGTTTAGTGACTCTCACAACTCCATCTTCATTTAGCCACTGCAATTTGTAAGGATGAGGGTGTTCAGTTGTGGCTAAATTCAACTTCTCCACCAAAGTAGTAGAAGCCACATTTGTGCAGCTCCCTCCATCTATAATTACACCACAAACCTTCTTTTCAACAGTACACCTTGTGTGAAAAATGTTCTCCCTTTGCTCATCACTAGGCTTAGCTTGCAAATTTAGAGCACGCCTTATGACAAGGAGTTCTCCCTCATCAGCATACTCCATGTTTTCCTTATCAGAACATTCTTCCATAACTCCTTCAATGGCTGCCTCATCTTCGCTTACCACTTCTCCATGCGTGTCTTGGATAATCATTACCCTACGGTTTGGACATTCAGATGCGTAATGCCCATGACCAAGACATTTGAAGCACTTTACATCTCTACTCCTTTTAGGAGGTTCTGAATCAGCTCCCTTTTCTTTCCCCTTTGATGAACTTGATGGAAGTTTTGAAGAATCCCTCTTCTCCACCTTTTTTTCTTCTCCTTTAGATGCAACCCATGATGGTGTTGTAGAGAAATTTGTGATTTTGTTTCTAGTTGGTTGTGACATTTGCTTACTAGAAACTCTCTTCCTTTGTCTCTCCACTTTGACTGCAAGTTTAATAACATCCTCTAAGGTTACATAATTTTGTAGTTCCACCAAATCACCAATCTCCCTATGCAAACCACCAATGAACCTTGCAATTGTTTGCTCTTGAGGTTCATTCAGTTCACATCGAATCATTAGCATCTCAAACTCTTTCACATAGTCTTCTACACACATACCTCCTTGTCTCAAGGATTGAAATTTGAAGAAGAGCTCTTGCTTGTAATATTCTGGCACAAATCTTCTTTGCATAAGTCTCTTCATTAGCCTCCAATTTCTGACTTCTTCCTCACCATCTCTCCTCCGTTGGTTCTTCAAATTCTCCCACCATAAATTGGCGTAATCTGTGAATTCAAGGGCTGCAAGACGACATTTGGTTGCCTCCGAGTACTCATGGCACTCAAAGACCTTCTCTACACGCTGCACCCACTCCAAAAATTCCTCTGGAGAGCTACTTCCCTTGAAAGTAGGGACCTTCATCTTAATCTTCAATTCTTGCTCTCTTTGTTGCCTCCTTGGCCTTGGAGACCTTTCATCTTCTGTATTGCTTTCTTGGTCCGATTGCTCTTCATTTCTATTTCTTCGCTGCCGACGCCTTGGTTGATGGTTTAGCCTCTCCATTTGTTCTACCAAACGATTCAACTGCTCCATCATTTGTTGTTGAGATCTCTCCATTTGACTGTGAGACCTTTCCAACTTCAGAATTTGAGCTTGCTCTAAAGTAAGCCCCATTGTAATTGGAGGTTCAGAACTGTTTTCTCCAGACATGATCTCTCTCTATAAGTGTTCTACTCTCAAGTTACAAGAGTTTTCCCACACGAAACCACTGCTCTGATACCAATATGATGTGCCTAAAAGAGGACACAATCTGTACCACAAGGAAAATAAAGAGAAGAAAACCAACTCAACTAAATTGATAAGCCTATGGCGCCACAATCAAGCTAAGATGGGTAGAATTCGCCACACCCCAGATTAGAGAACGGAATGGGAGTGATAAGAATTCTGAGATTTTCTCGCCACACTAACACAATTGTTAGATAAGAGAAGATAGATGTGCACAAAGCAATCTCAAATATAATTCACTCAAATCTGATTATCTTGCCACAAGGGGGCAAGTTCCCTTTTATAGATAACAAAAACCAGCTGCCTCATTAATGCAACCAAAGCCACCTCATTAATGAGCCTACAACAACTATAGTCAACCTATAGCCACCTCTACAACAACTACAGCCTCCCTATAGCCACCTCATTAATGAGCCTACAACTATAGTCAACATACAGCCACCTAGCCTATACCAACTACAGCCACCCTATAACCACCTCATTAATGCAACAACAACAACTACAACCACTTGGAAAGCTAAAAGACAATACAACAACTCTGAAAACATTAAATTACATCAGATTTTATATCCCAAAAAGTCATGCACGAAAATTATTAAAACAATAAGAAAAATCTGTAGTTATTTTAATCTTCAAAGTCCAAGCTTCTAAATTGGCCCAGCCCATCATTGCACACAAGTAAAGAAACACAAGTCAATCCCATTTGATGCTTCTTGGCCCTTGAACGTGTTATTGGCCCATGTATAGATTCAACCTCTTGTTCTTCAAGGACAGCCTTCATGATCACATCACTAGTAATTGTAGAAAGAGGATTAGGAGTATAATAATTGGTATTTTCAATGCCAATTTATCTTCATTGTGTATAAGCAAGTTCTCCCTTTTTTTTTTACCCAAAAGAATACGGCAAATTACATCATTTTAGCCACTTTTTCAATTTTTTTTATTTTTTAGTTTGATTTTTCTAATTGCTTCTGAATTTTTGTTTGTTTTTGTAGATTTTTTCTTGAAATTCTTTTGCGGATTCTATTTTTCCAATGTATAGGGATTTTTCCTGGGTGAAATTTTTTGATTCCGACCTAGACTGTATGGGACTATTCAAAGGCTCGTAATAGTCGTAAGAGAGTAGCATAATTGGTGTTTTCAACACTAATTTTGCCTTCCTTTTGTGTTAGTACGTTCTCCCATGATTTTCTTCCCAAAAAAATAAGGGAAATTCCATAGTTTAAGCTACTTTTTCAATTTTTTGGTATTTATAGTCAGATTTTTCTAATTGTTTGTGAATTGTTGTCCGATTTTTTATGCTGAAGTTCTTTTTGGGATTCTGTGATTCAAATGTATGAGAGATTTTTCTCAGGTGGAATTTTTTTATTCCAAGATGGATCGTAAGGGTCAATTCGGAGGCTAGTAGGATTAGGAGTAGGATAATTGGTTTTTTCAATACCAATTTTGCCTTCATTGTATATAAGTAAGTTCTTCCTTATTTTTTGCTCTAAAAAATATGAAAATTCCATCGTTTAGGCCACTTTCTCAATTTTTTGTTATTTTTGAGTCTGATTTTATTAATTGTTTATGAATTTTTGTTTGATTTTTGTAGATTTTTTCATAAAGTTCTTTTTGGGATTCTATGCTCCAAATCTATGAGGGATTTTTCCTAAGTTCAATAATTTGATTCCAAGCCGGAGCGTACGAGACCATTCAGAGGCTAGAAATAGTAGTAAGAGTATTAGGAGTAGCATAATTGGTGTTTTCAATCCCAATTTTGTCTTTCTTGTGCTTGAGTAAGTTGTCCCATGATTTTTTACACAAAAAAAAGCCAAATTCTATCGTTTAGGCTACTTTTTCAATTTTATGATATTTTATCGTCTGATTTTTCTAATTGTTTGTGAATTTTTCTTTGATCTTTGTGGATTTTTTTTAGTTCTTTTGTAAATTATGTAGTTCCAATATATGCTGGATTTTTCCCAAGTATAATTTTTCAATTCTAAACGAGACTGTACGGGACCATTTTGAGGCTAGTAATGGCAGTAAGAGTATTCGGAGTAGCATAATTAGTGTTTTCAATATCAATTTTGCTTTCCTTGTGTATGAGTAAGTTCTCCCATAATTTTTTACCCAAAAAAGAATGGCAAATTCCAACTTTTATGCCACTTTTTCAATTTTTTGTTATTTCTAGTTTGATTTTTTAATTGTTTGTGAATTTTTGTTTGATTTTTGTAGATTTTTTCTTGAAGTTCTTTTGGGAATTTTGTGTTTCCAATGTATGAGAGATTTTTCCCAAGTAAAAATTTTCAACTCTGAAACAGACCGTATGGGTCCATTTAGAGGCTAGTAATTGTAGTAAGCATGTTAGGAGTAGCATATTTAGTGTTTTCAATACCAATTTTGCCTTCATCTTGTATGAGTAAGCTCTCCCATTATTTTTTACCCAAAAAAATATGGCAAATTCCATCGTTTAGGGCACTTTTTCAATTTTTTGGTATTTTATCATCTGATTTTTCTAATAGTTTGTGAATTCTTGTTTGATTTTTGTAGATTTTCTCTTAAAGTTCTTTTGCGGATTCTATGTTTCTAATGTATGAGGGCTTTTTCCCAGGTGAAAATTTTCGATTCCAAGTACGGGACCATTTAGAGGCTTGTAATAGTACTAAGTGTATTAGGAGTAGCATAATTGGTGTTTTTAAAACCAATTTTGCCATTCTTGTGTATTTGTAAGTTCTTCCATAATTTTCTACGTAAAAAAAAGGCAAATTCCATCGTTTAGGCCACTTTTTCAATTTTTTCGTATTTTTTAGACTGATTTTTCTATTTGTTTCTGAATTTTTGTTCTATTTTTTTAGATTTTTTTTCTGAAGTTCTTTTTCGGATTCTGTTTTTCCAATGTATGAGGGATTTCCCCTAGTGAAATTTTTCGATTCCAGGTCAAACCGTATGGGAACATTAGGAGGCTAATACTAGTAGTAAGATGTTTAGGAGTAGGAAAATTGGTATTTTCAAAACCAATTTTGCCTTCATTGTGGATAACTAAGTTCCCCATGATTTTTTACCCAAAAAAATATGGCATATTCCATCGTTTAGGCTAATTTTTTAATTTTTTTAATATTTTATTGTCTGATTTTTCTAATTGTTTGTGAATTTTTGTTTCATTTTTGTAGATTTTTTTTGGAGTTCTTCTATGGGTCTTGTGTTTCCAATGTATGATGGATTTTTCTCAAGTGAAATTTTCCAATTTCAAGCAAGACTATACAGGACCATTCAGAGGCTAGTAATAGTTGTAAGAATATTCGTAGTAGCATAATTGGTGTTTTCAATATCAATTTTGCCTTCCTTATGTATGAGTAATTTCTCCCATGATTTTTTACCCAAAAAAGCATAGCAAATTCCATCGTTTAGGCCACTTTTTCAATTTTTTTTGCTATTTTTTATTTGATTTTTTTAATTGTTTGTGAATTTTTGTTTGATTTTTGGAGATTTTTTCTTGAAGTTCTTTTGGGGATTTTGTATTTCCAATGTATGACGGATTTTTTCCAAGTAGAATTTTTCGATTCCGAGTCGGACTGTACGGGACCGTTTGGAAGCTAGTAATAGTAGTAAGAGTATTAGGAGTAGCATAATTGGTCTTTTCAAAACCAATTTTGCCATTCTTGTATATTAGGAAGTTCTCCCCAGGATTTTCTACCCAAAAAAATAAACCAAATTCCATCATTTACTTTTTCAATTTTTTGGTATTTTTTAGTTTGATTTTTCTAATTGTTTGTGAATTTCTGTTTGATTTTTGTAGATTTTTTCTTGAAGTTCTTTTGGGGATTCTGTGTTTCCAATATCTGAGGGATTTTTTCCACGAGAAATTTTTCGATCCCGAGCCAGACCGTACGGGACCATTCGGAGGCTAGTAATAGTCGTAAGAGTATTAGGAATAGCATAATTTATGTTTTCAAAACCAATTTTGCCATCCTTGTCTATTAGTTAGTTCTCCCATGATTTTATACCCAAAAAAATAAGGCAAATTCTTTCGTTTAGGCCACTTTTTCAATTTTTTGGTATTTTTAGTTTGATTTTTCTAATTGTTTGTGAATTTCTGTCTGATTTTTTTAGATTTTTTTCTTAAATTATTTTTGGGATTCTGTGTTTGCTATGTATAAGGAATTTTTCCTAGGTGAAAATTTTCAATTCCGAGCCGGACTGTACGGGACCATTCGATGGCTAGTAATAGTAGTAAGAGGATTAGGAGTAGGATAATTGGTATTTTCAATACCAATTTTGCCTTCATTGTATAAGTAAGTTCTCCTATGATTTTTTACCCAAAAAAATATAACAAATTACATCGTTTAGTCCACTTTTTCAGTTCTTTGTTATTTTTTAGTTTGATTTTTCTAATTGTTTGTGAATTTTTGTCTGTTTTTTTTTATTTTTTTCTTAATTTCTTTTAGAGATTCTGTGTTTTCAACGAATAAGGGATTTTTCCTAAGTGAAATTTTTCGATTCCAAGCCAGACCGTATAGAACCATTCGGAGGCTAGTAACAGCAGTAAGAGGATTAGGAGTAGCATAATTGGGTTTTCAATTCCAATTTTGCCGTCATTATGTATGAGTATGTTGTCCCATGATTTTTTACGCAAAAAAAAAAGGCAAATTTTATCATTTAGGCTACTTTTTTCAATTTTTTGGTATGTTTTAGTCTGATTTTTCTAATTGTCTGTGGATTTTTTGTATAATTTTTTCAGATTCTTTTCTGAAGTTCTTTGTGGGATTCTGTGTTTCCAACGTAAGAGGGATTTTTCATGAGTGCAATTTTTCGATTTCGAGTAGGACTGTATGAGACCAGTCGGAGGCTGGTAATAGTAGTAAGAGTATTAGGAGTAGCATAATTGGTGTTTTCAATACCAATTTTGCCATCCTTGTGTAATACTAAGTTCTCCCATGATTTTCTACCTAAGAAAATAAGACAAATTCCATCGTTGAGCCCACTTTTTCAATTTTTTCGTATTTTTTAGTCTAATTTTTCTAATTGTTTGTGGATTTTTGTCTACTTTTTTCAGATTTTTTTTTCTAAAGTTCCTTTTAGGATTCTGTGTTTCCAACGTATGAGGGTTTTTTCCCATGTCGAATTTTTTTATTATAAGCAGGAATGTACGGCTCCAGTCGGAGGCTAGTAATAGTAGTAAGAGGACTAGAAGTAGCGTAATTGGTGTTTCCAATTGCAATTTTGCCTTCATTGTGTATGACGAATTTGTGTAATGATTTTTACCTTAAAAAATATGGCAAATTCAATCATTTAGGCTATTTTTTTTTAATTTTTTTGTATTTTATCATTTGATTTTTCTAATTGTTTGTGAATTTTTGTTTGATTTTTACAGATTATTTTTTGAATTTTTTTTATAGATTTCGTGTTTCTAATGTATGATGGATTTTTTCCCAGTGGAATTTTTCAATTCCAAGCAAGACTGTATAGGAGCATTCGGATAGTAGTAAGAGCATTAGGAGTAGCATAATTGGCGTTTTCAATTTCAATTTTGCCTTCTTTGTGTATGAGTGAGTTCTCCCATGATTTTTTATCCAAAAAAATAAGGCAAATTTCATAGTTTAGGCCACTTTTTTCATATTTTGCTATTTTTTAGTCTATTTTTCTAATTGTTTGTAAAATTTTGTCTAATTTTTTTAGATTTTTTTAAAGTTCTTTTTGGGCTTCTGTGTTTCCAACGTATGAGGGATTTTTCGCAAGTCAAAATTTTTCGATTCCGAACCGGATCGTACGGGAGTATTCGGAGGCTAGTAATAGTAGTAACATTATTAGGCGTAGCATAATTGGTGTTTTTAATACTAATTTTGCCTTCTTTTTGTATAAGTAATTTCTCCAATGATTTTTTTTTTCAAAAAAATAAGGTAAATTCCATCGTTTAGGGCATTTTTTCAATTTTTTGATTTTTTTTGTCCGATTTTTCTAATTGTTTGTGAATTTTTGTTTGTTTTGTAGATTTTTTCTTGAAGTTCTTTTGTGAATTCTGTGTTTCCAATGTATGAGGGATTTTTCCCTCGTAGATTTTTTTCGATTTCGAGCCAAACCATACGGGACCATTTAGAGGCTCAAAATAGTAGTAATAGGTGTTTGTAATACACATTTTGCCTTCCTTGTGTATTAGTAAGTTCTCCCATAATTTTCTACCTAAAAAAATGGGCAAATTCCATCGTTTAGGCCACTTTTTTGTTTGTTATTTTCTAGTTTGATTTTTCCAATTGTTTTTGAATTTTTGTTTGATTTTTTTAGATTTTTTCTTGAAGTTTTTTTGGAGATTTTGTGTTTCCAATGTATGAGAGATTTTTTTCAAGTGGAATTTTTCAATTCCAAGCCGGACCGTACGGGTCTATTCGAGGGCCAGTAATAGTAGTAAGAGTGTTACGTATAACTAATTAGTGTTTTCAATTCCAATTTTGCCTTCTTTTTGTATGAGTAATTTTTTGGTATTTTATCGTCTAATTTTTTTAATTGTTTGTGAATTTTTTTTATTTTTGTAGATTTTTCTTAAAGTTCTTTTGCCGATTATGTGTTTCCAATGTATGAGGGATTTTTCCCATGTGGAATTTTTTGATTCCGAGCCATATCGTACGGGACCATTCAGAGGTTTGTAATAGTAGTAAGAGCATTAGGAGTAGCATAATTGGTGTTTTCAATACCAATTTTGCCATCCTTGTAGATTAGTATGTTCTCCAATGATTTTCTACCTAAAAAAATAAAGCAAATTCCATCGTTTATGCCACTTTTTCAATTTTTTGGTATCTTTTAGTCTAATTTTTCTAATTGTTTTATGAATTTTTGTCTAATTTTTTTAGATGTTTTTTCTAAAGTTCTTTTTCGAATTCTGTGTTTCCAATTATGAGGGTTTTTTCCCAAGTGGAATTTCTCGATTCTGAGTCAGACGGGACGGGACCATTCAAAGGCACGTAACAGTGGTAAAGGATTTGGAGTAGCATAATTGGTGTTTTCAATTGCAATTTTGCCTTCATTGTGTATGAGTAAGTTCTCCCATGATTATTTACCCAAAAAAATAAGGCAAATTCCATCATTTAAGACACTTTTTCCAATTTTTAGTATTTTTTGTCTGATTTTCCTAATTGTTTGTGAATTTTTGTTTGACTTTTGTAGATTTTTTCTTGAAGTTCTTTTGCGGATTCTGTGTTTCCAATATATGAGGGATTTTTCTCAGGTACAATTTTTTATTCTAAGCCGGACCATATGAGACCATTCAGAGGCTCGTAATAGTAGTAAGTGTATTAAGAGTAGCATAATTGGTGTTTTTAATAACAATTTTGTCATCCTTGTCTACTAGTAAGTTCTCCTACGATTTTCTACCCAAAAAAATAAGGCAAATTTCATCGTTTAGGCCACTTTTTCAATTTTTTGGTAATATTTTAGTTTGACTTTTCAAATTGTTTGCGAATTTTTTTTTTGATTTTTGTAGATATGTTGTTGAAGTTCTGTTGGGAATTCTGTGTTTCCAACGTTTGATGGATTTTTTCAAGTAAAATTTTTTGATTTCGAGCTGGACCGTACGGGACCATTCAGAGGTTATTAATAGTAAGAGTATTCGAAGTTGCATAATTGGTGATTTCAATACCAATTTTGCCTTCCTTCTATTTGAATAAGTTCTCCCATGATTTATTACCTAAAAAAAAGGAAAATTCCACAGTCTAGGCCACTTTTTCAATTTTTGTGTATTTTTTAGTTGGATTTTTCTAATTGTTTATGAATTTTTGTTTGATTTTTTTAGTTATTTTTTCTGAAGTTCCATTGGGGATTATGTGTTTCTAATGTGTGCGGGATTTTTTCCAAGTGGAATTTTTCAATTCCATGCCGGACTGTACGAGACCATTCGAAGGCTAATAATAGTAGTAAGAGTATTAGGAGTAGCATAATTGGTATTTTCAATTTTGCCTTCGTTGCCTTCGTTGTGTATGAGTAAGTTATCCCATTACTTTTTACCTAAAAAAATAAGGAAAATTCCATAGTTTTGGCCACTTTCAAATTTTTGGTATTTTTTTGTTTGATTTTCTAATTGTATGTGAATTTTATTTTTATTTTTTTAGATATTTTTTTAAAAGTTCTTTCTGGAATTATGTGTTTCCAATGTATGAGAGATTTTTCCTAAGTGAAAATTTTCAATTCTAATCCAGATCGTACGGGACCATTCGGAGGCTTGTAATAGTGGTAAAAGTATTCGGAGCAGCAAAATTTGTGTTTTCAATACCAATTTTGCCTTCCTTGTGCATAAGCAAGTTGTCCCATATTTTTTACATAAAAAATAATGCAAATTCAATAGTTTAGGCAACTTTTTCAAATTTTTGGTATTTTTTAGTCGAATTTTTCTAATTGTTTGTGAATTTTGTTTTATTTTTTTAGATATTTTTTCTGAAGTTCTTTCTGGGATTCTGTGTTTCCAATGTATGAGGGAGTTTTCCCAAGATAAATTTTTCTATTCCGAGCCGGATCATACGGGACCATTCAGAGGCTAGTAATTGTAGTAGGAGTATTCAGAGCAGCATAATTGGTGTTTTCAATGCAGATTTTGCCTTCCTCGTCTATGAGTAAGTTCTCTCATGATTTTTTACCTAAAAAGATAAAACAAATTGCATAGCTTAGGCCACTTTTAAAATTTGTTGGTATTTTTTAGTCTGATTTTCCTAGTTATTTGTGAATTTTTATGTGATTATTTTAGATTTTTTTCTAAAGTTCTTTTTGGGATTATGTGGTTCCAATGTATAAGGGATTTTTTTCAAGTGAAATTTTTTGATTCCGAGCCAGACTGTACAATACCATTTGGAAACTAGTAATAGTAGTAAGAGTTTTAGGAGTAGCATAATTGATATTTTCAATACCAATTTTGCCTTCGTTGTGTATGAGTAAGTTGTCTAATTATTTTTACCTAAAAAAATAAGGCAAATTTCATATTTTAGGCCACTTTTTCAAATTTTTGGTATTTTTAGATTGATTTTTCTAATTGTTTGCGAATTTTATTTTGATTTTTTTAGATATTTTTTCAGAAGTTCTTTCTGGAATTCTGTGTTTCCAATGTATGCGGGATATTTCCCCAATGAAAATTTTCAATTCTGATTCGGATCGTATGGGACCATTCGGAGGCTTGTAATAGTGGTAAAAGTATTCGAAGCGACAAAATTGGTGTTTTCGATACCAATTTTACCTTCCTTGTGTATAAGCAAGTTATCCCATGATTTTTTACCCAAAAAAATAAGGCAAATTCCATAATTTAGGCCACTTTTTCAATTTTTTGGATTTTTTATTCTGATTTTTTAATTGTTTGTGAATTTTGTTTTGATTTTTTTGGATTTTATTCTGAATTTTTTTCTAGGATTCTGTGTTTCCAATGTATGAGGGATTTTTTCCAAGAGAAAATTTTCGATTCCGAGCCGGATCATACGGGACCATTCGAAGACCAATAATTGTAGTAGGAGTATTCGGAGTAGCATAATTGGTGTTTTCAATGTAGATTTTGCCTTCCTCGTGTATGAGTAAGTTCTCCTATGATTTTTTTACCTAAAAAAATAAAACAAATACCATAGTTTAGGCCACTTTTTAAATTTGTTGGTATTTTTTAGTCTGATTTTCCTAATTGTTTGTGAATTTTTGTTTGATTTTTAAGATTTTTTTCTGAAGTTCTTTTTTGGATTCTGTGTTTCTAATATATGAGGGATTTTTCTCAACTAGAATTTTTCGATTTCGAGCCGGAACGTATTGTACCATTCGTAGGTTAGTAATATTAGAAAGAGTATTAGGAGTAGCATATTAGTGTTTTCAATACCAATTTTGCCTTCCTTGTGTATGAGTAAGTTCTCTCATGATTTTTTACTCTAAAAAATATTGCAAATGCCATTGTTTAGGCCTTTTTTTCAATTTTTTGGTTTTTTTTATCTAATTTTTCTAATTCTTTGTGAAATTTTGTTTGATTTTCGTAGTTTTTTTTAAGTTCATTTGCGGATTATATGTTTACAATGGATGAGGGATTTTTCCCAAGTGGAATTTTTCGATTTTGAGCTGAGCTAGACCGTACGGGACCATTCAGAAGCTAGTAATAGTAGCAAGAGTATTAGGAATCACATAATTGGTGTTTTCAATACCAATTTTGGCTTTCTTGTGTATGAGTAAGTTCTCCCATGATTTTTTAAACCAAAAAATATGGCAAATTCCATCGTTTAGGCCACTTTTTAAATTTTTTAGTATTTTTTACTCTGATTTTTCAAATTGTTTGTGAATTATTGTTTGATTTTTGTACATATTTTCTTGAAGTTCTGTTGAGGACTCTGTCTTTCCAATGTATAAGGGATTTTTTTCAAGTGAAAATTTTCATTTCCGATCCAGATCATATGGGACCATAGGAGGAAAGTAACAGTAGTAAAAGTATTTGGAGTAGCATAATTGGTGTCTTCAATACCAATTTTGCTCTCCTTGTGTATGAGTAAGTTGTCACATGATTTTTTATAAAAAAAAGGCAAATTCCATTGTTTAGGCCACTTTTTCAATTTTTTTGTATTTTTTAGTGTAATTTTTCTAATTCATTGTGAATTTTTGTTTGATTTTTTAGATTTTTTTTTCTAAAGTTCTTTTTGGGTTTCTGTGTTTCCAATGTATGAGGGATTTTTCAAAAGTGAAAATTTTCAATTCTGATCCGGATCGTACGGGACCATTTGGAGGCTTGTAATAGTGGTAAAAGTATTCAGAGCAGCAAAATTGGTGTTTTCAATACCAATTTTACCTTCATTGTGTAGCAATTTATCCCATGATTTTTTACCTAAAAAATAAGGCAAATTCCATAATTTAGGCCACTTTTTCAATTTTTGGTATTTTTTAGTTTGATTTTTCTAATTGTTTGTGAATTTTGTTTTGATTTTTTTGGATTTTATTCTGAAGTTTTTTCTATGATTTTGTGTTTCCAATGTATGAGGGATTTTTTCCAAGAGAAATTTTTCGATTCCGAGCTGGATCGTATGGGACCATTCAAAGACGAGTAATTATAGTAGGAGTATTCGGAGTAGCATAATTGGTGTTTTCAATGTAGATTTTGCCTTCCTCGTGTATGAGTAAGTTTTCCTATGATTTTTTTACCTAAAAAAAAAATAAATACCATAGTTTAGGCCACTTTTTAAATTTGTTGGTATTTTTTAATCTGATTTTCCTAATTGTTTGTGAATTTTTGTTTTATTTTTAAGATTTTTTTTCTGTAATTCTTTTTTGGATTTTGTGTTTCTAATGTATGAGGGATTTTTCTCAACTAGAATTTTTCGATTCCGAGCCGGAATGCACTGTACCATTCGTAGGTTAGCAATATTAGTAAGAGTATTAGGAGTAGCATATTGGTGTTTTCAATACCAATTTTGCCTTCCTTGTGTATGAGTAAGTTCCCCCATGATTTTTTACTCCAAAAAATATTGCAAATTCCATTGTTTAGGCCATTTTTTCAATTTTTTGGTTTTTTTATCGAATTTTTCTAATTCTTTGTGAAATTTTGTTTGATTTTTGTAGTTTTTTTAAGTTCATTTGCAGATTCTGTGTTTACAATGGATGAGGGATTTTTGCCAAGTGGAATTTTTCGATTCTGAGCTAGACTGTACGGGACCCTTCAGAAGCTAGTAATAGTAGTAAAAGTATTAGGTGTCACATAATTGGTATTTTCAATACCAATTTTGGCTTTCTTGTGTATGAGTAAGTTCTCTCATGATTTTTTAAGCCAAAAAAATGGTAAATTCTATCGTTTAGGCCACTTTTTAAATTTTTTGGTATTTTTTATTCTAATTTTTTAAATTGTTTGTGAATTATTGTTCGATTTTTGTACATTTTTTCTTGAAGTTCTGTTGAGGATTCTGTCTTTCCAATGTATAAGGAATTTTTTCCAAGTGAAAATTTTCAATTCCGATCCGAATCAAACGGGACCATTCGGAGACTAGTAACAGTAGTAAAAGTATTTGGAGTAGCATAATTGGTGTTTTCAATACCAATTTTTCTCTCCTTGTGTATGAGTAAGTTGTCACATGATTTTTTACAAAACAAAAAGGGCAAATTCCATTGTTTAGGCCACTTTTTCAATTTTTTTGTATTTTTTAGTGTAATTTTTCTAATTGATTATGAATTTTTGTTTGATTTTTTTAGATTTTTTTTTTCTGAAGTTCTTTTTCAGTTTCTGTGTTTCCAATGTATGAGGGATTTTTTCCAAGTGAAAATTTTCAATTCTAATCCGGATCGTACGAGACCATTCGGAGGCTTATAATAGTGGTAAAAGTATTCGGAGCAGCAAAATTGGTGTTTTCAATACCAATTTTACCTTCCTTGTGTAGCAATTTATCCCATGATTTTTTACCTAAAAAATAAGGTAAATTCCATAATTTAGGCCACTTTTTCAATTTTTTGGTATTTTTTAGTCTGATTTTTCTAATTGTTTGTGAATTTTGTTTTGATTTTTTGGATTTTATTCTGAAGTTTTTTCTATGATTTTGTGTTTCCAATGTATGAGGAATTTTTCCCAAGAGAAATTTTTCGATTCCGAGCTGGATCGTATGAGACCATTCAAAGACGAGTAATTATAGTAGGAGTATTCGGAGTAGCATAATTGATGTTTTCAATGTAGATTTTGCCTTCCTCGTGTATGAGTAAGTTCTCCTATGATTTTTTTACCTAAAAAAATAAAACAAATACCATAGTTTAGGCCACTTTTTAAATTTGTTGGTATTTTTTAATCTGATTTTCCTAATTGTTTGTGAATTTTTGTTTGATTTTTAAGATTTTTTTCTGAAGTTCTTTTTTGGATTCTGTGTTTCTAATGTATGAGGGATTTTTATCAACTAGAATTTTTCGATTCCGAACCAGAACGTTCTGTACTATTCGTAGGTTAGTAATATTAGTGAGAGTATTAGGAGTGTCATATTGGTGTTTTCAATACCAATTTTGCCTTCCTTGTGTATGAGTAAGTTCTCCCATGATTTTTTACTCTAAAAAATATTGCAAATTCCATTGTTTAGGCCATTTTTTCAATTTTTTTGGTTTTTTTATCTAATTTTTCTAATTCTTTGTGAAATTTGGTTTGATTTTTGTAGTTTTTTTTAAGTTCATTTGCGGATTCTGTGTTTACAATGGATGAGGGATTTTTTCCGAAGTAGAATTTTTCGATTCCGAGCCAGACCGTACGGGACCATTTAGAAGCTAGTAATAGTAGTAAGAGTATTAGGAGTCGCATAATTGGTGTTTTCAATACCAATTTTGGCTTTCTTGTGTATGAGGAAGTTCTCCCATATTTTTTAGGCCAAAAATATGGCAAATTCCATCGTTTAGGCCACTTTTTAAATTTTTTGGTATTTTTTACTTTGATTTTTCAAATTGTTTGTGAATTATTGTTTGATTTTTGTACATTTTTTCTTGAAGTTCTATTGAGGATTCTATCTTTCCAATGTGTAAGGGATTTTTTCAAAGTGAAAATTTTCAATTCTGATCCAGATCATACGGGACCATTCGGAGGCTAGTAACAGTAGTAAAAGTATTTGGAGTAGCATAATTGGTGTTTTCAATACCAATTTTGCTCTCCTTGTGTATGAGTAAATTGTCACATGATTTTTTACAAAAAAAAATGGCAAATTCCATTGTTTAGGCCACTTTTTCAATTTATTTTTGTATTTTTAGTGTAATTTTTCTAATTAATTGTGAATTTTTTTTTTATTTTTTTAGATTTTCTTCTAATGTTCTTTTTGGGTTTCTGTGTTTCCAATGTGTGAGGGATTTTTCCCAAGTGAAATTTTTCAATTCTGATCCGGATCATGCGGGACCATTCGAAGCCTTGTAATAGTAGTAAAAGTATTCGAAGTGGCTTAATTGGTGTTTTCAATACCAATTTTGTCTTCCTTGTGTATGAATAAGTTGTCCAATTATTTTTTACCCAAAAAAAAAAAGGCAAATTCCATAGTCTAGGCCACTATTTCAATTTTTTTGGTATTTTTTATTCTGATTTTTCTAATTATTTGTGAATTTTGTTTTTGATTTTTTTAGAGATTTTTTCTGAAGTTCTTTCTGGGATTCTGTGTTTCTAATGTCTGAGGGATTTTTTCCAAGTGAAAATTTTTTATTCCGAGCCGAATCGTATGGGATTCTGAGGCTAGTGATTGTAGTAAGAGTATTCTGATTAGCATAATTGGTGTTTCCCATATTTTGCTTTCCTTATGTATGAGTAAGTTCTCCCATGATTTTTTACACAAAAAAATAAGACAAATTCCATAATTTAGGCCACTTTTTCAATTTGTTGGGGTTTTTCAATCTGATTTTCCTAATTGTTTGTGAATTTTTCTTTGATTTTTTTAGATTTTTTTCTGAAGTTCTTTTTTGGATTCTGTGTTTCCAATGTATGAGGGATTTTTCCAAGTGGAATTTTTGATTCCGAGCCGGATCGTACGGTACCATTCGGAGGTTAGTAATATTAGAAAGAGTCTTAGGAGTAGCTTAATTGGTGTTTTCAATATGAATTTTGCCTTTCTTGTCTATGAGTAAGTTCTCCCACGATTTTTTATCTAAAAAAATAACGCAAATTCCTTAGTTTAGGCAACTTTTTCAATTTTTTTTTTGTATTTTTTAGTTTGATTTTTCTAATTGATTATGAATTTTTCTTTTATCTTCTTCGATTTTTTTTTTCTAAAGTTCTTTTTAGGATTCTGTGTTTCCAAAGTATGAGGGACTTTTTCCAAGTGAAATTTGTCAATTCCGATCTAGATCGTACGGGACCATTCGGAGGCTAGTAACAGTAGTAAAGGTATTTGAAGTAGCATAATTGGTGTTTTCAATTCCAATTTTGCCTTCCTTATGTATGAGTAAGTTGTCCCATGATTTTTTACAAAAAAAAAAGGCAGATTCCACAATTTAGGCCACTGTTTCAATTTATTGGTATTTTTAGTCTGATTTTTCTAATTGTTTGTGAAGTTTGTTTTGACTTTTTTAGATATTATTTCTAAAGTTCTTTCTAATAGTTTAGGCCAGTTACATTTCATAAAAGCACTGTTCATATATTTTGAAGTTTTTTATACTGAAAATGATTTAATTATGAATTATGTGATATTCAACTCTATGCATTGTTATGTATATATTTGTATTATTATTATACTCATGTGCTAAGGCAGTGTACGCCAAGCATCTGGGGTACGACGGTACGCGCCAGTATAAGACTTGCCATGGTTAGGGCGAAAGCAGCTATGCATGACTATGCTAGTGTCAGTCTTGCTGACCTTTGACCACAGGGTATAATCAGACCCTGGTGGTAGGCACTGAGAATAGTGATGACCCTTGGCACCACTTGAGGTGAAACAGACTCTTGTGTACTAAGACCCAAGAATAATCTCTGCATGATAGTGGCATAGATGAGTTGAACTGAATTATGAATGGTGTTATGAACTTGCTTTTATGACTGGGAATGGTTCTTGTTTTCAAGATTAACTACTGGCTACTGAGATTTTTATGTCTCATGATTTTGTACTGTATTAACCATTTCCAGGTGCAAATCAAGGTGAGAATAGCGGGGTTGCAGCAGGGAGTCAGTAGCTGTAGCCTAGATTTTATAGTTTTTATAAAATAATTAAGACCTAATCTCCAATGATATGTATATATGTCGAAATGATGGTGATGTAACGCATGCGATGATGATAATGGTCCCTAGTTGCTTTTAGTTATGGATTTGAGATCTTTGAAATTTAAGGTTTGAGAATTGCCATAATTATTCACTAAGAAACCTTATCTTAAAAATATTTTATCCTGGAGATAGTTTTGTGAAAATTTGAGGTGTTACATAGAAATGGTATCAGAGCACGGTTCTAGGCACTAAGTGGGTTAGCATGGGTAGTTTAAAACCCTAGCTCTATGTTTTGGGTTATTTTTGAAATAATCTAATTGTCTATTTTCAGAATATGGCTACAAGGAGAACTCAGACTGAAATCTTAGAAGAAATAGTGACATAGTTGAGGTATCAGGCTAATACTCAAGCCGTAACGGCTGATATCCTTAGGAGATTGCAGGATGAAGGGAGGAGGGACCATAATGAAGGAAGGCACCGAGGTAATGGTGAAGAAATTGAGGATGCCAACTCCTTTACAAAGGTACTAGGAGAATTCAGAAAGGCCAATCCCCCTTCATTTGCAGGAACACATGATCCGGCTGTGGCACAAAATTGGATCAAACAATTAGAAAAAATATTCAAGATAATGAATTGCACCCCAGCTCAAAGGCTCGCCCTGGCAGTGTATAAATTGGAAGGAGAAGCGGAATATTGGTGGGAAGGGGCAAAGAGGCTTCTTGAGTCAAAGGGAGAACAAATTACTTGGGAAAATTTCCAACTCACTGTATTCAACAAATACTTCCCAAACAATGTGAAAAAACAAAAGGAAGCTGAATTCCTCTAGATAAGGCAGGGGACAATGATAGTAGGGGAATACGAGGCCAAGTTTGAAGAGCTTTCCAAATTTTCTTCATACCTTAACAACATGCACGATGAGGCATGGAAAACAAGCCACTTCGAGAGAGGCTTGAGATCCGAGATAAAGAATCTAGTGGGGACTTTTGAGATATCAAACTTCTCTCAACTTGTGAACAAATGTCGGATAGCTGAAGCCCACATTCAGGAGGTCAAGCTAGAGAAAGAGGCCGAAACGAGTGAAAAGAGGAAAAGAAAGGATCGCGTGTTCCTAACAACAGAAGAAACGATGGTTGGAAGAAGAAGTTCAAAGGAAATAAAGAGCAGTTTCGTAGAAACCAGACGGGAAACCCCAATCAGACCTTTACCCCTCGATGTCAAAAATGTGGTGCCAACAAGTGTAAGCCGTGGCATAAAGAAAGAAAGCATGAAAGCACTAATAGGTCAATTAATTATAGGAACACATGAAAATATCAAACTACATGTATAGGCTTGCAAAAGTCGAAACACCTATTATTCTTTCTGCAACTTGATTTGCTGGTTTTTCTACTGGGGGCTGGCTCCCAGGCTTTCCTGCTGCCTTTTTCATTGCTTCTCCCATTGCTTTCATCGCTGGTGCCTCCACCTCTACTAGTGGTTTTGTGGGCTCACCTACTTATGCCTACGGCTTATTGACCTTATGGAGAAATAGGTGGTTTTGAATCAACAGGCTTTGCTGCCCCTGTATAGCGACTCTCTACTAGTTTTACTTAGCTGTTTGCTCCTACCTTTGTATCTGCTATGAGTGAATCTACTCTGGGGTGAAATAACCACTGCGATTGTCTTTGACCATACCTTTACTTATGCCTATATAAATATTTTTAAGTTACAGATCTGCTTCAATAGAGCCAGTTGATTCCTGCGATTCTGTTGATGAAGCAGTCAATGAAGAAAGACATGGTTAAGTCAGTCGAAGAAGTAAATGCTCTTATCTTAGGGGAGTATACACACCTACTGCAAATTAGAGAGACTATTGAGTTCCCAACTTAGCACTATTTTGGGTGCTATTTACCTTTTCTTTTGATATCTATCTTGTCTATTCTAATAATTCTTAACTCATGTTTTAGTGTTTTAGATTAGTTTATGATTTCTTAGATTTTAGGTTAGTTTGAGTAATTTCATGATTCTTTGCCACTTATATTTGGTGTTTTGTTTTTTTTGTTGTAGGTTGGGTTGGTACGAAGCTTGTACATGAAAATGGACCGTATCATAAAAAGAATTGGCTTGCCGTCTCCCATAGCTATAGTGGTGGATTCTACAGCTATAGTGCTGGCTGCTAGAAGTGAAGATTTTTTAGTTGTTTTCTCTACCTTCCACTGCTATAGCGGTGGGTCACATTCTACACTAGTCCAAATAGCGTCAAAATAGAATTTTTAGGGCATTGAGAGTTAGGGGAAGGCTAGAGGACACCGATCTTGCAGAAGGAAGAGGAGGAATCCCATTCTGAAGCTCTCCGAGCCCAATTTCCATTAAGCCAACCTCAGATTCATGGAGTTTGATCAATCTTTTACTGTTTTCTGTAGTTTTAGAGCTATGAGTAGCTGATTTCCTCATTCTAGGGTTGCTATGAACCTAATCTTTGATTAGGAGTTGTTTTCTCTCTGACTTTGTGATTTCAATTCAATAAATATATTCCTTTCATTCATATTTATTGTACTTGTTGTAAAATTAGCCACTTTATGATTTGTCTGTTGCTTTCATCGAACTTTGGCGATGGAGAGGTTGGTAGAACATTAAATGAATAGGGCTAGTGGTTAAACTTTTTGCTTGTTAATTAATAAAAATATTAATTAACCTCATTTAATCAAATTAGGTTAACTTTTATCCAGCTTAAACTCACATGAGAGATTATGTTAAAGTTGAGTAGCTTAAATTAGGTTCAGGAGAATTACTTTAAGCCAATAGAAAACCTAAGATTAAAGTATATAATCGAATTGAATCACATATGTTAGGGAGAGTTCGCAACTCTTAGGAAGAGAGAAGGGGATTAGTAACCCTATGTCTTTTAATTAAGTTAATTTCATCCAAATTTGTGATTGCATTCTGTTAATTGCTAAAAATACAAAAATATGTTATTTGTCACCTTTTTATTTAAAAGTTAGAGCTACCTTTAATCCAAAATTGGTTGTCTGACTAATACGTTTAAATTTCTAGAGTACTTAGCGAGTTAGTCATCATGGGATCAACACTTTTATTCATTTTTACACTATATTACTTGTGCGATTGGTACACTTGCCAAATCACTTAACAAGTTTTTGGGCTGTTGTCGTAGACTAACGGTTTTAGCTAATATTCTAAGGAATTTAAAGGTGCTAGATTAGGCATTTGTTTTGTTTTGTTTTACTTTGTTTGAGTCTTTTGTTTTGTTTCTTTTTGTTTAAGTAGTCATTTTTCCTTTTAGAGTTATTTTTTGATTTCTTTTTGTCACTTCGGACCAGTTATTTCTGCTATGTATGTGAGGTACTCTTGGTCCTTCTAAGCTCCTGTACGAACCTGAGATCTAGAAACTTGCAAGGAGAGCCAGAAAAGAAGCAAGAGCAAGAAAAATTCAAGAAAAATCAGTTTCTCTAGAAGAAGAAGAAATGGCAAATAATAACAGAAACAATAAGGGCAATGGTGCAAGAAACGACCATAATGATGATAATAGAGTTGTATAAAACTATGCTTCACCCACTGAAGTCGAACACTCATCCAGTATAGTGAAACCTCCATTAGGCGCAAACAATTTTAAAATAAGGACTTTTTTGATGAATTTTGTTCAACAGAACCAGTTCGGGGGAAGTCCTATGGAGGACTCGAATAACCATATCACAAACTTCTTGGATATCTGTGACATGGTTAAGATGAATAGGGTGAGTGATAATGCTCTTCAACTTCGGTTATTCACTTTCTCATTGAGGGACATTGCAAAGAGTTGGTTGACTTCTCAACTAAAAGGGAGCGTCACTACATGGGATCAACTTCAGAAAAAGTTCTTGGACAAATTCTTTCCTCCTTCAAGGTCAGTTAAGTTGAGGAATGAAATTACTGCATTTTATCAACATGAACGACAGAGCTTATCGTAGCATGCGACTAGTTTAGAGAATTGTTGAATGAGTGCCCAAATCATGGCATTCCAGAGTGGCAACAACTTACTATCTTTCACAGTGGGTAACTTATGAAACAAGGGATAAATTGGACACCACAGCTGGCGGTGCTTTAATGGCTAAACCGATCAGGCAAGCCCAAGAAATAATAGAGACTATGGGGGCAAGTCAAAATAGCTTCAAGCCGAGCCAAAAATGTTTCAAGGAGGGGAGTTGTGGAACTAGATACCCTTAACACTCTATTGGCTCAAAGTGAAGCACTGGCCAAGAAAGTTGACATGTTGTGCTCCAGGAAACAATGAATTGTGAGAGTAAATGCACTAGTCACTCTAGAGGCTAGCTGTGATTTTTGTGGTGATGCCCATATGAATGGGTGTTGCGATGTATTGACTGTAATTGAGCAACTAAATTACATGGGTAATGCTCAAAGGAATCATCCAAGTTTTTCATGGAGCAACAATCACTGTCTGAACCCCATGACTTCCTCATCTTCTAGTAAGCTTTCTCAACCTCCTGTAATCAGTAATCAGAGTATTTACCTTCCTCACAATAGAGCTCTACCACCTCAAGTGGAGAAGAAACCTTTAATGAAGGAGATGTTTATGAAATTCATGGAAAGAAGTGAGTCTATGTTTCAGACTCAGAATATGGCAATTAAGAATTTAGAAACTTAGATGGGTCAGCTGGCACTTGCTCTAAACAATAGGCCACAAGGTAATCTCCCCAGTGACACTAAAAATAACCCAAGAAGGGGGGGAAAGAGTACTGTAATACCATTACCTTAAGGAATGGCAAGGAGGTCCCTGATGTGGTCAAATCACACAACAAGAAGAAAGAGGTGATTGGTGCAAAAGAGAATGAAGAAATTGCCAAGCCTCAAGAGAAGGCAACTGAAAAGGTAGAGGCTTCAGATGCCAAAGCTAAAGATGAGAATACAGTAAGAAACATGAGAGCTGAAAATTTTATTCCATCACTACGTTATCCTCAAAGACAGAAAAAGCTCAATCTGGACTGGCAGTATAGAAAATTCTTGGAGATCTTGAAGTAATGATATCTAGCATTTTTTATATACATTTTAACCCATAATTTGGTCTATTTGCATTTTCATCTATGGGAATTCTCAAATTTTATTATATTTTGTGATTTATTGGGTCTAAATTAATTTTGAATGGAAAATGAATTATTTTCATATTTTTAGGACTTAAATTATTAAAGACTCAATTTAATTCATTTGTGTACTTTGCAGAAATTAAATTTGGAGATTTTCTGATGATGTAGCGCTGAGGTGGACATTCTTGCTGACATGGCGTTGATGTGGCACTCTTCTGATGAGTAGTAGGATGCTGACTGGGACTTATTTCTACATTTTTGCTAATGTGGAGACATGTGGGGCCCTCAATCCAGATCACCTTCTGTATGCAGCCCAGCCTTTGCTTACCTTTTTCCCAAACTTTGTTGAAAATAGCATATCAGCTTTCTGCATTGCAAAAGAGCCTTTCTGCTGCACCATTTTCATGATCTGCTACTGCTGTCTATTGGCCCCCTTCTGTAAAAAGAAATCAGCCACATCTCAGCTCTCCTTTTGAAAGTCAATTGAGCATCTAGGGTAGAATATTCCAAGGCATTTAAGGGCATCAGTTTTGTAACACAGAGGACAATTTTCATTTCTGTAACTTGGCATTTTCGCAGCTCTCCCTTCCTCTCTATTTTCCTTTTGCTGTTTTGCTGTTTTGCTCTCATGGAGGGCTAAATCTCTATTGTAATCAGTCACTAGGACCTTTGGATGTTGTAGCTTGAACTGAAAGTGCAAGATAAGTGTTTTATTCTCCATTTTATCTCATTCTGTTTCTGTTCTGCTTTTATGTTTATGTTGCTATTAGATTCTGATTTGAACTTGAAGGAACATAAACTGATTTATATATGAGATATAACTTTGCTTCACTAATTAGAAAAAGTGAGTGAAATGAAATGGCTAGTTAGATGATATTTAACTTGGTTTGGTTGAGGTTTTCTTTTGAAATGCATCTAGTTATAGTTAGTGAAGATATTCTTGACTATAGTTAGTAGCATTAAATTTTGGAAGTTACTCTAGAATCATTTTCATAAAGAATCAGATGGTGAAATGAGAACAAAACTGAATCAATGAGTTAGGTAATGAAGTTGTTCTCCCATAAACCCTAGTGGCTGGTTACATAGTCTCCTTACTGTCAACACTTTATCATTTTCACTTGCTGCTGATTAGCTGCTAGTTTGCTTCTGTTTTAAGTTTTTGTTATTGTTACTGCCAACAAACCCCTGCATTTATATGCTTTTAATTAGTGTTTGGGTGCTTAGAGAAACTAATTAGTGATTAGAAGTAAGGCTCCTTGAGTGAATACGACTTGGGGACCACTATACCGTAAAATTGCCATGAATTCAATTCTAAACAATTCGACACCATAGTAGTGTAAACCAGAATTTTGGCGCCAAGGAGCCAAATTCACTTCTTAGTTGTTGATTTAGTTGTTCCGTTGTGTTTTTGTTTAATTTTCAGTTGTTTAGTGTTGTTTAGTGGTTTACAAGTTTGAGTCATTTTCTCATAAACTAGTCAAAACTAGTCATTTTCTAGCCGGCAAAAAACCTATCTCTGATTAACCTTAAACTTGGTAGACCACTAGTTTTCAACGTTTCGAGCAAGTTGCAACCCCTACTTTGCTTTGCATAGTACAGGGTGGCCATTTTTCCAAATTCTATCGTTTAGACCCTCTTTTCTTTTTTTTTAATGTTTTTTATTTTTTAATTAATTATGATTTTTAGTGTGATTTTTGTAGATCCAATTTTTAAGTTCTGTTTTTTTACATTAATTCCTCCAACTTGTAAAGGATTCTTCCAAGAAAAATCAGATTTTTCTGAGATACTTTATTTTTTTCAGTGGTTTGCATCGGTTGGATCCTAGTGTGTCGATTTTGCTAATTTTAGTGTTTTTGTTGATTTTGCTGTTTTCTTGTGATTTTTGCCCTTCCTAGTGTATGAGAAGGTCTGGTCACATAAACTTACCACCTTTTGATCCAGAAATTGATAGGACCTTCCATAGGCTAGTAAGAAGCAATAGCATTAGGACTAGTATAGTTTCTGAACTTCTTGCTGAAATTGTTGAGCTTGCTGTCAATAGTGTAGAAGTAGAGTTAGATTCTGAATCTGATATTGTGTTAGAGTCAATTGATTTTGAGTCAGGTGGGACAACTAGGATGGATAATCAAAATGCACAAGTGCCTCAAAATAGGCAAGAACAATCTATTAAAGAGTTGATTGCACTTGATGTGCATTATGAACCATTGTGCATAAATCATCCTGAGTTGGATGGTAATTTTGAACTGAAATCTGGTCTAATCCATTTGTTGTCCAAGTTTCATGGTCTTGCAAGTGAGGACCCATATAAGCACTTGAAAGAGTTACATGTTGTCTGTTTTACCATGAGACCACATGGAGTTGGAGAAGAACAGATCAAATTGATAGCCTTTCCATTCTCTTTGGATGGGGCAGCCAAGGATTGGCTTTACTACCTACCCACTACCTTAATCATAAGATGGGATGAACTGAAGAAGATGTTCCTAGAAAAATTCTTCCTAGGCTCTAGAATAGCAGCAATTAGGAAAGACATCAGTGGGATTAGACAAGCAAGTGGTGAATCATTGCATGAGTATTGGGAGAGATTCAAGAAGCTGTGTTCAAGATGTCCCAACCATCAAATTTCAGAGCAGCTTCTCATCCTGTATTTCTATGAGGGATTATTGCCTATAAATAGATATATAGTTGATGTAGCTGCTGGTCGAGCATTGGTGGATAAGACTCCTGCTATAGCAAATGAATTGTTGTTCAAAATGGCCTAAAATGCATAGCAATTTGGTGATTGAATGATCCAGTAGCAATTACTGTCAATAAAGTGAGGACACCTCCCATGGAGCAACAAAGGATAGAAAATAAATTAGAAGAGTTAGCTTCAATGGTGAGGCAATTGGCATTAAATCAAAGAGCACAACAACCAGCCCTTCCTCCTTCAGTATTTGTTCCTTGAATATCCACCATACTGATCAGTGCCCTCAGTTGCAAGAGACCCTAACTGAGTCATGTGCTGGCATATTCCCTAATAGACCTATGCAGCCATAATAACAAAAATATGACCCATATTCCTCCACCTACAATCTTGGGTGGTGTGACCATCTAGCTTTCAAGTATGGAAATACCTCCAACCCTCCTTACCAGCCACCCCATGTAAGATACAATTAACCTGGACCTAGCCATGCACCTCCTCCAGCATCTAAGAAACTAGAGCCTAGTCTTGAGGATTTAATGAAGAACTGACTGCCAATACTCTTCAGTTCCAGCAAAGAATAGAAACAAATATGTAAAACTTGGAGACTCAAATTGGTCAGTTAGCCACAACAGTAAATGAGCTCAAAAGTCAAGGTTTAGGGAGTTTTCCATCTCAACCAGTAATCAATCCAAGAGGAAATGTTAGTGCCATCATTTTGAGGAGTACAAACAAGTAGATGGTCCGCCTCCTAATTCTGAACCAGAAAAGTCGAATGTGCAGCAAAGTGTTCCTTTATCCTCAACTAGTGAGCAAAATCAAAAGGATGAAGAAGTGGTTCAGAGAATACTCTTCCTTTTCCCAATAGGCAAACTCAATCAAAGAAAGCTTCTGAACCTGACATGGATAAAGAGATCATGAAGACCTTCAGAAAAATAGAGGTCAATATTCTACTTTTGGAAGCAATTAAGCAAATCCCCAAATATGCCAAGTTCCTCTAAGAGTTGTGCAATCATAAAAGGCGTTTAAGGGGCAATGAAAGAGTGAATTTGGGGAGGAATGTTTTTGCACTCATCGAACCACCCATGCCACCTAAGTGTAAAGATCCTAGAACTTTCACAATACCATGCATAATAGGCAACATGGAGTTCTCCAATGCTGTGCTGGATTTGGGAGCCTTAATCAATGTCATGCCCAAATCAGTGTACTCAAGCCTCAAGATTGGTGTTCTTTCACCAACTGGAGTGATTGTCCAACTTGCTGACAGGAGCATAGCACATCCAGCAGGAGTTCTGGAAGATGTCTTGGTAAGAGTTAAAGATTTCATTTTTCCTGCTATTTTTATGTGCTAGATATGGAAAATGATAACACTTCTGGCCATGCACCATTAATACTTAGTAGACCTTTTCTGAAAACTGTAAAAACTATTATTAATGTGCATGAAAGGACTTTGTCCATGGAGTTTGTTGGAAACAAATTGATTTTAACATTTTGGATGCCATGAAACACCCTATAGAAAATCATTCCAATGTGCATGTGGTTAACTTTCTGGATTATTTAGTTGATGAGGCATGTGATGATTTCCATGCTAAATTAATTTTTGATTTTCCTGAGTTTTTTTTACTTGGTTGATGCCTTTGAGTGCAATTATGCTGGTTCTGAATTTTGTCATGCTTGCACTTAAATTGAAACTTCTCTAAATGTTGATAATTATGAGTTGCATTCTGATTTACATTCTGATTTGGATTCTTTTGTGCATTCTGATTCTATCATTTTCTCTAGCTTAGATTTAGATTCTGTTTCTGCTTTAGGTAGTTATAGGTGTAGCGATTTAAACTGTAATGTTGTACATTCTTCATCTCTTTCCTCTTGTGCTATTGACCCTTCCTCCTCTTTAGCCGAGGATACTGTCTTTAAGTAATCTGAATTTGCAGGTGCCTCCGTGGATGTGACTGCACAAAACTGATTCCATCCTCTATCCAACCACCTACATTGGGGTTGAAGGCTTTACCAGAAAACCTCAAGTATGCCTTCTTGTAAGTAGGAGACAAACTTCCAGTCATTGTAGCCAACAACTTGAATCCCAATCAAGAAGAAAAATTGATAAATTTGCTGAAAAAGGATAAGAAGGCTATTGGGTGGACTCTAGCAGACATTTCTGAGATTATTCCTTCCATGTGCATACATCGTATTCTTCTTGAAGAAGAGACGAAACCAATGAGACAACCCCAAAGAAGACTCAACCCTATGAT
This sequence comes from Biancaea sappan, assembly GCA_037074585.1. NCBI lineage: Eukaryota > Viridiplantae > Streptophyta > Magnoliopsida > Fabales > Fabaceae > Biancaea > Biancaea sappan. The sequence continues at coordinate 39,848,978 of CM073491.1, read as the reverse complement.
TCTTGATGTGGTCAAGAAGGAGGTAAGTAAGCTCCTCCAAACTGGCATTATTTATCTTATCTTTGATAGTAAGTGGGTAAGTCCGGTACAAGTGGTGCCAAAGAAAATCGAGGTAACTGTCATAGCAAATGAAAATAATGAGCTACTACCCACTAGAGTGCAAAATAGTTGGCATGTTTGCATTGATTATAGGAAGTTGAACCAAGCAACTAGAAAAGATCATTTTCCTCTTCCTTTTATTGATCAAATGCTTGAGAGACTTGCTGGAAAGTCTCATTACTATTTTCTTGATGGTTTTTCTAGATATTTTCAAATTCACATTGCACCTGAAGATCAAGAGAAGACCACCTTCACCTGTCCCTTTGGCACTTTTGCATATAGACGCATGCCTTTTGGTCTCTGTAATGCACTTGGCACTTTTCAAAGATGCATGATAAGCATATTTTCTAATTTGTTAGAGGATTGCATGGAAGTGTTCATGGATCATTTTTCTATTTATGGAGACTCATTTGATGCATGCTTGAAAAATTTGGAGAGAGTACTTGAGAGATGCATAGAAAAGAATTTGGTCTTGAATTATGAGAAATGTCATTTCATGGTAGAGCAAGGGATAGTCCTAGGCCATATATTGTCATCACGCGGCATAGAAGTAGACAAAGACAAAGTTGATGTTATCTCATCTTTGCCTTATCCCGCTTCTGTGCGGGAAGCTTATTCTTTTCTTGGCCATGTAGGATTTATAGGAGATTCATCAAGGACTTCAGTAAGATCGCTCTACCCCTATCTAAACTCCTCTAAAAAGAAATTGATTTTGTTTTTAATGGTGCTTGCAGGTTAGCTTTTGATGAGTTGAAGAAGCAACTTACCTCCCCTTCAATCATCCAACCTTCACAGTAGGCCCTTTTGAGCTCATGTGTGATGCCTCGAATTATACTGTGGGAGCAATACTTCCACAAAGAGTAGAGAGAAAGTTGCATGTCATAGCTTATGCTTCTCGCATCCTTGATTCAGCTCAATCAAATTACACAACCACAGAGAAGGAGTTTTTAGCAATTGTCTTTGTTTTAGATAAATTTAGATCATACTTGCTTGACTCCAAAGTAATTGTGTTTTCTGAGCATGCAGCACTAAAATACTTGCTAAAGATGCCGGATACAAAGCCAAGATTGATTAGATGGATGCTACTTCTCCAAGAATTTGATGTGGAGATCAAGGATAAGAGTGGAGTGGAGAATGTAGTAGTAGATCATTTGAGTAGGCTTTCTGATCTACCATTGGAACATCTCCTCATTAAAGACAACTTCCCAGATGAGTGTTTTTCCCTTTTGCATGGTATTAGTGAGCCTTGGTATGCTAATTTAGTGAATTATCTTGTTGCATATGAATTGCCTGCATACCAAAATAAACATCAGTTGAATAACTTAAGAAGTGAGGCTAGGTATTATGTGTGGGATGACCCTTATTTGTGAAAGATTTGTAGTGACCAAATTGTTAGGAGATGTGTTCCAAATCATGAATTTGCATCTGTGCTAAATATCTATCATACTCTTGCATGTGGTGGACACTTTGGTCCCCAGAGAATAGCTAGAAAAGTATTAGATTCTAGTTTATATTGGCCTACTTTGTTTAGGGATGCCTATGAGTTTTGCAAGAACTGTTCTAGAAGAAATGAAATGCCTCAACAACCTCTTCTCTTTTGTGATATTTTTTATGTGTGGGATATAGACTTTATGGGTCCTTTTCCTGTTTCTTTTGGCTTTATGTATATCTTGGTTATTATGGCTTATGTGTCGAAGTGGGTGGAAGCAAAAGCCACCCTACATGATGATTCTATTGTTGTTGTAGACTTTCTTCATTCACATATTTTCTACAGATTTGGTGTCCCCAAGGGCATAATCAGTGATCAAGGATGACACTTTTGCAATAGAAACATGCAAGGGCTATTAAAGAAATATAGGGTGGTGCACAAAACCTCAACACCTTATCACCCCCAAACCAATGGGCAAGCGGAAGTCTCCAACCGATAAATAAAGCAAATATTAGAGAAAACCGAGCAGCCCAATAGAAAAGATTGGTGCAAGAGGCTTGAAGATGCGCTTTGGGCCTATAGAACCGCCTTCAAAACACCCATCGGCATGTCTCCATATCGCTTGGTATTTGGTAAAGCATGTCACTTGCTAGTAGAGATTGTACACAAGGCATATTGGGTGGTTAAGCAATGCAATATGGACATGACCCTAGCCGGTAAGGAAAGGAAGTTACAACTACAAGAATTAGAAGAACTAAGGCTAGCGGCTTATGAGAACGGCTTATGAGAATGCGCGCATCTATAAAGAGAGGACAAAAGTTTTACATGATCTGAAAATTGAGAAAAAATGAATTCCAAGTGGGAGACAAAGTCCTTCTCTACAATTCTCGCCTCAAACTAATGCCTAGTAAGCTTCGCTCTAGATGGGTTGTCCCTTTTGTTGTTACTAATGTATTTCCTTTTGGTGGAGTAGAAATTCAAAATGAGGCCACCAACAAGCAATTCATAGTAAATGGACAAAGGTTGAAGAAGTTCTACAAGGGCTTCAAAGAAGAAACTGTAGAGGAAATCCAACTCTACAATATTCCGGCTCTATGATAAGGCCGTACTCTTTCCCTCCTTTTAATTTATGTCCTCTTCATTTTATTTGATGTTTGGTGCTGATTTGCATTGAGGACAATGCAATGTTTAAGAGTGGGGGGGGGGGGGGGAGAGAGTTTAATTAGAATTGATTTAAAAAAAAAAAAATTTTTACTGTCTCCTCTGTTTTCTCTGTTTCGTCTAGAATTTTTCAGCTGTCTTGCACTAATTTTCTATACTGATTGGCTACGAATTTTGCTACTTTCTTTACATGTTTTTAAAGCTTATATGTCTTCTAGCTATAGAATTTTATTTGGTGTCTTTCGCATCTGTTTTGGTGTAGTTTTGTGTCGATAAAGCTGAGTCGCCAGAATTTCTGCACTACAGAAATTTTACTGCTTTGTTTTGTCCGAATTTGATGCTCTCTTTTTGAAAATTTGATGAAGTTTTTGCGTGAATGCATGCGGATGAAATAGCTTAAGTTGTGAATTGACTTAGCATGAAAAGAATTTAGTCTTCTTTTTCTAAGGAACTCAAATAAAATGGCAATGACGTTGTTTTTAATGATTTTTAGTAATAATCTTCAAACTGTGAGAATTTGAACTTTTATTGCAAACAATATTCTTTCTTGTTGTGTGTATTCCCTTTCATGATTTTCACTCTAGAATTTGTCTTGAATCTTTGTTGAGGCTACATTACATGTACATGCTTAGAAATGATTTAGGCATTTGTTTCTTGTAACCATTCTAGCCAAATAGCCATCCTATGTGTTGTTTCCATTGTGTGCCACTTTGTGCCTTACTTCCACCTTTCTTTCTTGTGTTTTCTATCTCTCTTCCACCTTAAAACAAATTCTTTCTTTTCACCAAAATTAGCATTTGAAGAGCTTTAGAAATTTCTTTTGAAAAGAGATTGAGCATGTGCAAAAAGAAAGATTTGTGGGCTGTTTTGAAATCAGTTTTGCTACTCAAAAGAAAAGAAAAATTTGACAATTCTTCATGAACAATATACTATATGGAGATAAAAAAAAAGAATCCAAACAAAAAAAGAGCAAGAAAGAAGAAAAGAAAAGTAGCATTTTTGTGCCCAAATTTCAAAGTTCAATCTCTTGTGACTTTCTTGATTGATGCTCTTCACTTCTTTAAGTTTTTGTTAAACTTTGTTTTGTGTATTTCTTTCTACCATCCAATCATTCCTTCACCCAACCTTACATCCATAGTAAAGTCCTAATAATTCAAGCATGTATGTGATTCAAGTAGTGGAGATTTAGATTCTTGACAAGCTTATGGTAGTGAATTTGTGATAGGTTGAAATGAGAGCGTATTACCTTAAACACCTGAGAGAATAAACAGTATACACTCTTCCTTGTGAGTAGATTTTTACTTGGATTCATTCTTGTCAACGAAATTGTCATGATTCTTGAACTTTTTAGAAATTTAAGATTTGTTTTCTCCTAGCATTAAATCTTTTCAAGCTTGAACGAATTCATTATTGCATACTTTCTACACTACTTGTTGTCTCCTTTGGTGCCTTTGTTGCTTTTAACTGATTTTGCCTAGGAGTGCAAAAGACTAAGTGTGGGGGATTTGATATCTAGCATTTTTTATATACATTTTAACCCATAATTTGGTCTATTTGCATTTTCATCTATGGAAATTCTCCAATTTTATTACACTTTGTGATTTATTAGGTCTCAATTAAATTTGAATGGAAATGAATTATTTTCATATTTTAGGACTTAAATTATTAAAGACTCAATTTAATCCATTTGTGTGCTTTGCAGAATTTAAATTTGGAGATTTTTTGATGATGCGGTGCTGAGGTGGACATTCTTGCTGACATGGCGCTGATGTAGCACTCTTCTGATGAATAGGATGCTGACTGGGACTTGTTTCTGCGTTTTTGCTGATGTGGAGACATGTAGGGCCCTCAATCCAGATCACCTTCTGCATGCAACCCAGCCTTTGCTTACCTCTTCTCCAAACTTTGTTGAAAATAGCATATCAGCTTTCTACATTGCAAAAGAGCCCTTCTGCTACACCATTTTCATCATCTACTATTGCTGTCTATTGGCCCCCTTCTGTAGAAAGAAATCAGCCACATCTCAGCTCTCCTTTTGAAAGTCAATTGAGCATTTAGGATAGAATATTCCAAGGCATTTTAGGGCATCAGTTTTGTAACACAGATGACACTTTTCATTTCTATAACTTAGCATTTTCGCATCTCTCCCTTCCTCTCTGTTTTCCTTTTGCTGTTTTATTGTTTTGCTCTCATGGAGGTCTAAATCTCCATTGTAATCAGTCACTAGGACCTTGGGATGTTGTAGCTTGAACTGAAAGTGCAAGATAAGTGTTTTATTCTCCATTTCATCTCATCTCATTTCTATTTTGCTTTTATGTTCATATTCTGATTTGAACTTGAAGGAACATAAACTGATTTATATATGAGATATAACCTTGTTTGACTGATTAGAAAAGTGAGTGAAATGAAATAGCTAGTTAGTGAAGATATTCTTGACTATAGTTAGTTGCATTAAATTTTGGAAGTTACTCTAGAATCATTTTCATAAAGAACCAAATGGTGAAATGAGAATGAAACTGAATCAATGAGTTAGGTAATGATAGTTGCACTCCTATGAATCCTAGTGGCTGGTTACATAGTCTCCTTACTGTCAAAACTTTGTCATTTTCAACTGCTGCTGATTAGCTGCTAGTTTGCTTCTGTTTTAAGTTTCTGTTACTGTTACTTCCAACAAACCTCCCCCTCGTTTATGTGCTTTTAATTAGTGTTTAGGTGTTTAGAGCAACTAATTAGTGATTAAAAGTGAGGCTCCTTGAGTGAATACGACCTGGGGACCACTATACCGTAAAATTGCCACGAATTCAATTCTAGGATATTTAGCATCGTAGTGGCGTGAACCAAGCAACTTCATGTCAATATCCTATTAATGGAGGCATTGGAACAAATGCCTAGTTATGCAAAGTTTCTGAGGGATGCTCTGTCAAGAAAAAAGGTGCTTGTGTGAGTTTGAGACTGTTGCTATGACTCAAGAGTGTAGTGCTATCCTCCAAAAGAAGTTGCCTAGCAAAATGAAAGATCTAGGTAGCTTTGTGATGCCATGCAACATTAGGAAAAATTTTTCCGAAAAAACATTGTGTGATTTGGAAGCAAGTGTAAATTTGATGTCGCTCTTTGTCTTCAAGAAATTGGGTTTAGGAAATGCTCGGTCTACCATAGTGACACTTCAGCTGGCTGACCATTCAATGTGCTATCCGAATGGAATCATTAAGGATGTACTTGTCAAGGTGGACAAATTGATTATTTTGGTGGATTTTTTTATCGTGGATAATGAGGAAGACAAGGAGATCCAAATCATTTTGGGAAGGCCTTTTCTAGCTACCGGAAGAACTTTGATAGATTTTCATAAAGGTGAGTTAACCATGAGAGTCAACGATCAAGAGGTCACCTTTAACATGAAAAAAGCAATGAAAGCTCTTGATGACCCACAGGAATGCTACATCATGAGGATGATTGATAAGGAATCTCATGGTTATTTTCATAATGAGATGTGTAAAAGTTTTTTAGAGGACGCTGAAGATGTGGTAAAAAGAACAAGGGGAATTTTTGGAATTTCATAGGTTTATGCCAAGTTTCATGACGATCCCCATAAATTTAAACATCCTAACATTTCAAATAGTGTTTTAACTCAAATGATGGCATTCAAGAAGCAACAAACATTGGAAAATTTACCTTGAGCATATGTGCCCTGGTAAAGTCTGGCTGAAGAATATAAACTTAGTGCTCTTAAGAGACAACCCAAGTTTTATTGCTTTCTTAGTTTTTATTGTTCTGTTTTTGCTTTAATTACTTTTTTTATCGGTGGTATTTCTTGTTCTTGTTGTTGTGCTGTTGGTATGCTTCTTTTCCTCTGTTGTGTTAATATGAGATAGTGAAGACATTATCAACTTTAAGTTTGGGGGAGAGAAGTTTGGTATTTGTTTGTGATTGTGTTGCTTGTTGTCTTGTATTTGTCTGTTTTTATTTGTTAGTGTGTAAAGCGATTTTCAGATATGATAGATTTTCAAAATTTTCAAACTTTTTGTTTAAGAGCTTTGACAGGGAAATGATTGCATATTTTTGTGGAAAATTTTGAAATATTTGTTAAAATTATAATTTTGGGATTGCTTTTAATAAAGAATTAGCCTTACTTTAAAGAATAACAGGAGATTCATTCAAAATTCATTTTAAGCTTTTTGAAGTTTTGAAACTCTTAGAACAATTACTTTAGCTTGAGTTAAGCTTTCATAAAATCAAAAGTAAGCTCAATAAGGGTTACATTCCAAATTCCAAAAATAAATTTAAAAAAAAAAGAGAGAAAGATTGGTGTTCTATTTTTACAAATAAGAATAATTTGCTAGCTTGAAGGTATGGTTTATGTTGAGGCAGTGTCATGTAGATTAGGTGCACGAACACTTTTTCATCCAATGAACTTTATTTTCAGTTAGTTTGAGAGAATGAAAGGGTAGAGAAGTGTTGTGTGGATTAGGAGCATGTCGCCTTTGGTGTGAATAGGGAGGAAGTGTTGTGTAGATTAGGTACACAAATTTTACCTCTTCTTGGTTACACCTCCTATTATGTGGTGTGCTTATTGGATCATTGGAATTTGGATTGAAAACCCTTGAGAGTGTAAAACTACAAAAAAGAAAGATTAATTCAAGTGATGGTATTTTACTTTAAGATGTCTCTAAGGTTTCAAAAAGTTTATTTTGAGTTTTATTTAAATCTCCAGATTATTGTTGCAAGTATGGCTATTCTCTAGTAAAACCATTTTTGGATCAAATTTTAATAGATGGTTCTATTTCTCCTTACATATTCCACTCTTTTCCCTTACTTAGTTTAATTGCTTTCAAAGCTTAATTGTAAATTTGCTTATCTGATTTCTGCTTTGTGCCTTGTTCTGTGTGAGGGTTAATTTGCTTGAGGCAAGCAATGGTTCAAGTTTGGGGGAGTGTTGAGTTCTCAACTTAGCACTATTTCGGGTGTTATTTACCTTCTCCTTTGATATCTATCTTGTCTATTCTAGCAATTCTTAACTCATGTTTTGGTGTTTTAGATTAGTTTATGATTTCTTAGATTTTAGGTTAGTTTGAGTAATTTCATGATTCTTTGCCACTTATTTTTGGTGTTTCGTTGTTTTTGTTGTAGGTTGGGTTGGCGCGAAGCTTGTGCAAGAAAATGGACCGTATCAAAAAAAGAATTGGCTTCTTGTCTCCCACAGCTATAACAGTGGCAGCTAGAAGTGAAGATTTTTGAGCTGTTTTCTCTGCCTTCCACCACTATAGCAATGGATACTGCACCAAAATGTTTTTAAGCCATTTCTCTGCCTTCCACCGCTATAGTGGTGGGTCGCATTCTGCACTGGTTTAAATAGTGTCAAAACATAATACGGCATTCGGAGTTGGAGGAAGGCTAGAGGATGTTGATTTTGCAGAGGGAATAGGAGAAATCCCATTCTGAAGCTCTCCGGGCCCAATTTCCGTTAGCCCAACCTCAAATTCATGGAGTTTGATCGATCTTTTACTATTTTATGTAGTTTTAGGGCTATGACTAGCTGATTTCCTCATTCTAGGGTTGTTATGAATCTAATCTCTAATTAGGAGTTATTTTCTCTCTGACTTTGTGATTTCAATTCAATAAATATATTCCTTTCATTCATATATTACTGTATTTGTTGTAAAATTAGCCACTTTATGATTTGTCTGTTGCTTTCTTCGAACTTTGGCGAGGGAGATATTGGTAGAACACTGCGTGAATAGGGTGAATAGTTAAACCTTAGGGGTTTTACTTATTAATTAATAGGAATATTAATTAACCTCGTTTAATCAAATTAGGTTAACTTTTATCCAGCTTGAACTCATATAAAGGATCATGTTAGAGTTGAGTAGCTTAACTTAGGTTCGGAAGAATCACTTTAAGCCAATAGAAAACCTAAGATTAAGTATATAATTGAATTGAATCGCAGATGTTAGGGAGAGTCGCAACTCTTAGGATGGGAGAAGAGGATTAGTAGCCCTAGCTCTTTTAATTAAGTTAATTTCATCCGAATTTGTGATTGCATTCTGTTAATTGCAAAAAATACAAAAATAAGCTATTTCTCACCTTTTCATTTAAAAGTTAGACCTATCTTTAATCCAAAATTGGTTGTCTAACTAATAGGTTTAAATTTTTGGAGTACTTAGCGAGTTAGTCCTTGTGGGATCAACACTTTTACTCTTTTTTACACTATATTACTTGTGCGACTGGTACACTTGCCAAATTGCTTAACAGAGACCTGATCTACATTCATTAATCATCTCGTAGGAATTTCCCTTCTCAAGGTAGGTCAAAAGAGCAAGCATATGTTTGGAAGACTCTCTTGAAAGGTGTCTACTTGTGGAATAGAAAGAGTTTGTTGCATCAACAAAGTGTAGTAGTAAAAAATGCTTACTTAAGCTCATCGATGTGTGCTCACTCCTCCGCTATCCATGAGAGGGTACTTCTAAGCTAAATCAATCATGCGATTACCCTAAACTTTACATTCAATGCAAAGCAAAAAGGAAGAGTAAATTTGCTTTTCAATTCTAGAGACTAGTTAAACGACCAGGTAGCAGGTGGGAGTAGTAGAAGCATTGAGATTTGCTTGTTTAGAGTTGCACCAAAGGTATACCTATGAAAGTTGATTGCAAGGGTCAGGCACCCAAAGGATAACAAACTAAAATGACTTCTCAGGGAGTGTAGAAAGAAGGAGACTTAAAAGTGATATATGTAGGCCAACCTTGGGAATGATACACTTCGACTTAGCCTTGATAGGCTAATGCACTCTCTTGATCTCGCTCAAATGCCTGAGAAATCTTCAAGTTGTTCCCAACAGATCAACAAACCCTCGGTGAGGCATCTTTCTAGCTTCAAAGAAAGAGAAATACAATGAAGTGGGATGATTTCCCAAGCTTAAACTTTGATCAATGGGCACTATAGAGAGGAGCTAACATGCAAAAAAGCCTCCTTTAGGGTGGTTGATGTCAGCGGTTTAAACGCAAGTAGCTATGGCCCATGATCCAAAGGACTCGCAAGCAGTCAATCACGTTATCCTTACCTTTCAACTAATTCCTTCGATTCCGCTTTTGTAGCAGTGTAGTTTCTCAGTACCTTACCTTGATGCCTATAGCTCAATTTGTTTTCGAGTGAGGGCAGGGGAAACGATTTTTCTTTTGGTCATTCTTGTGGCGTTGTCTCTGGGTGGTGCCTTCGTAGTCCAATATTGCCGAAGGACAATGTGGACCACAGCTCTACTGTGGGGAATATGTTGTTTCTGACTAGAATGCCAATTTCGCTATCCAGCCTGAGCCAATGCCATAATCTCGCTTCCTGGGGGCCGAAGCTACTAGTTTGAAGTGCCTTGTTCCATCCGGCTTGAACCCTATCCATAACTAGTGTAGTGTAAATGTCATATATTTCAATAGTGAATAAATATACGACTCCACTACAAATAATGAGCAAACTCATTTGATATGTGGGTTCATTTTATAAGAAGTGCATTTTTTTTTTCTCGGTTGATGGATGGATAAATCCCTACTATTAGAGTCTCAAGGCAACTCGTTAAAGGCTTATCCACTATTCAAAAAGGGACTCATTTCAACATCGACTTGGATGGTTAACAAGCATGGTTTGTAGATCCTGGATTGGTTAGGGCTTCTACAATAGGAAATTTAGTTGACCTAGGCACATGGCATTGTCTAATGACTTTAGTGAAAAGGGCACTTTCCAAGGTATAGCGCATGTAGTGGAACATCACTAAATGAGCCAAGCTCACGCCCCTATTCCAATACTATAGGGAACAAGCGCATGCATTTGAAGTTTAGAAAGAGCTTTGTAAGCCTGTGATGAAATTTCTATTGATAAAGACGAAAGCTCAAGGAAAGAGTCAAGCCACAACTTTCGTTCCTCAACCCGTGAATCGATGAAATGACAGAGTGGAAAGACTAGTTTTAGTCAAAGAAAGAGGTCGACGAAGCCAGAAGGAAAATCAGTGTAACTCTTGCAGCCCTTGTTGCTTTAGTCATAGAAGTGCCCTGCAGCGGATCGAGTTCCATACCGAATAAAATTCATGGCACATCAGAAAAAGAAGGGCACCTGCTAAGGTACCTATGCGCCTAGTCCAACTGCTAGATTGGATGCTACTCGAAAGCCCTTTTTGATTTGAGAGTATGACCTTTTCTTGCCTTTGAGTTGGATTTATTGATTACTGAATGGTATAGATGTTCACCATTCCTTTCTGCCCATTAAGGAAAGGAGGCTTAACTACCTTTCCTATCACAAAGAGTAATTGCTATCAATGTAAGATATATAAAGTTAGTAGTCTCCTAGCATTGATTCTATTGTAAAAGTCTCCTCCTTCAATATGGGGGCTTTTGTCCCTTTGATTGTAACCCTGCTTTTCCCTAGTTCTTGCTTGCCTCCAGCTTTTTAGTGCCTTTCATATTTAGCCAAATTGACTTCCCTTTGGGAAGATCCTTCATGTCAATAGATAGAGATAGGCATTCCTACTTTCACTCGAGCAGGAGGTATGAGACCAGTAAGCACGTCTTATATCACTAGATTCGATTGTTGTGAAAATTTAACTAGCTAAACCGGGCTTTGAACGAGGATAGAAAAAAACTTAACTATATAATAGCACTTGGTGTGCTAGAATCAATGGCATTGGAACGTTGCAATCTAAGTGTGAAAGAAGTAGCTATAGATGAATCTTACTCTATCTGATAGGAAAATTCTTAGGATGGGCCGATCTTCAAGGCATAGCCGATAAATGAATTCAAGACTAAACAAAGAGAAAGATACAAACTATACACTCTAAATTTCAGGAAATTAATGGGAGTGGTAAGTTTTGATTTGGGTAGCTCAATGGCCTAATAAGTGCAAATAGCCAACCAACACTATATAGAACGTGACTTGCTATTTAGAATGCTTATCCAACCATGAACACAAATTGAACCAAACAACACAACAACACACCTGGTTTAAAGCACAAATTGGGGCCTTTTGTGAATTTGAATCACTAATCTTATGAAGAAGATTGACAAAACAAGGTTTCACATGAGCAAAAGAAGATAAATAAATTCTCGCTCAATGAGAGAACACTCTTGAATGCAATTTTCATAAACTCTAATGTGTTTACAACAAGCTTGGGTAAGGGTGTTTATAGATGGGATAAAGAGAAAGTATTTAATGCACCTAGACAAAAATGCCTACCCATCTTACTTGGAATACAGAGCATTTAATGCTCTTAGAAAATAAGTGCCTATCTATCTTGACTTAGGAACATAGTGCATTTAATGCATATAATTCAGATTTGTCTAAAGATAATCTAGATCTTAAAATTCGTGCAAAAATATAAGAAAATTACAAAACCTAATTTCTGCCCACATTGACATTATTGAGCCCAAATTGAGTTGTCCCATGTTTAGCTCTTGGTCCAAGGTCCTTAATTTGTAGCATTCTGGCCCAAATTTCCTTTAACAACTCCATATTTGGCCCAAAGATGTTGAGAACATTTTGAGCATTGTTTAGATTAGATTCAGGCGGAATTTGCTTAATCCACTCTTGAACAAGCCCATTTAATGCGTCTTTAATTCTTTTAGCTTGTGCTCTCGTAATTGGCCCACTCGGAATATGTAATGGATCCCTTAAAATGCTTGAATTAGATTATTTCAGGCCATGATCATCCAAAGTGGTTGTTGGGTTCATATCACTATCAAATCAATTCCGATTGAATTGACACTTGAGATTCTTTTTAAAAAAATACATTATACCCCAATTTAATTTAGGAACTTTCACTTATGGAGGAAGGAATGTAGTAGCATTAGGGCTAGAAGGCACTTTTAAAAGTAGCAATTGTAATAACAATAGGAGTAGCAGGGGAAGAAGAGGAAGCATCCAATTTGATGTTAGAAGGGGCTTTGGCATGTTAAGGAAGAGATTAAGCTCTTTGCGGAAGGGCAGTTAGCAAGAAGGTTTTGGAATCAATAAAGGAAGAATGAGCTCCTATTGAATCCACTATTGGGAATAAAAGAGGAATAAAGGTAAACGTCAGTTTGCTTAAGCACAAGATTCGACAATTGTGATTCCACTTTCATGTCATTGAGCTTTCACTCATGCCTTTCCACGAGCAAGTTGACTAAGTCTAGTCGACCAGTAGTAGAGGAAAGGAAGGTTAGACACTATGAATAGGGTAGTTTACTAAGTCAAAAAGTGACTAGTGCTGTTAGCAAGTGAATCAAAAGCAGTAGCAATAGGACCAAAGGCGCACTTTAATTTAAGGTTACACTTTTCTCCATCTAGGATTTGCAGGAGTTTACTTTCGAAGGCCTTTTAAGAACCTACCCTTGATCCACTGGATATGACACAACTTAGCCAGTGTTTAATTGATATCAAAAGATCGATTCCGATAAAAAAGAATATGCTAGAGATAACTTTTCCTTTCTTTTCTCTGTAAAGAGGTAGGCAAACCTGACTTTAGAGCCACCTTGATTCTGGATGTTGGAACACCAACCGAATCCTAAACCGACTTCGAAATAGGTTCGAGAGCTTCTCAATCGAAAGCCATTCCTATCTAATGTCAGCTGATCCTTCAGTGTCTAAGCCAACTAAATCAGAAGCTTAATTTGAAAGACAAGAGTAGGCTCGAGGGGGATCAAAAGACGGATTCTCAGTCCCTTAAAATTAGAAAGCTGGTTAGACTGCAATATATACCTATAGAAAGAAAAGTCATGAAAAGCGATCTATATGATCATAATAAAGAATTTCCTATACATCTTTTAAAACAAGAATATTGCTAGCTCAAGATCCCAAGTGCAAAAACTTTCTCTCTCCCAATCAACAATGATCTCAGTAGCGTGAACTATAGTAACAAGGCTCTAGCCATCCTAGTGGAGTAAGTGGAGGACATTGATAGACGATTTGGTCTACTACCTCGGCTTGATCTATTGGGAATGGAATTCTTTTTTCGTCTTTCACATATTAGCCTTTCAATTCTCTCCAATCGTAAGCAAGACTTGAAGGTTGACCGTGATCAAGAGAGTTGCAAAGAAATGATGAACTAAGAAGCCAAAGAATAGTAGCGCGCTGAACAGGGACCTTATATTGAAGTCTCCACCTCGCCTATGGATTGACCCTCTTTTCCCGTTGATGGTATCAGTGAGTGAGTGTAGTGGTGCGAACATCACTCTGAAATAGAATATTCTCAAATGAATGAAGTTAGAGAATTGTGTAGATAATGGTGAACTCTTTTTCTAGCAGCCCTTTCTCCTCTACCGAAGGAAGGAACTCAGCTTGAAAGCAAGTTGGTCAATCTCATAAGTAGACTTTCCTTGACTTGTATAGCTAGTTGGTGGATATATTCACTTGTGAAATAAAAAAAAAAGAGTGTAATATCGAGGGAAGGAGGTCAAGCAGGGCTTCTTCAACCTTGGGGAGTTCTTTTGAAGCTCTGTGATGTAATCAAGGATAACCCCATTACAGCCCAAGAAAAGGAGAACACTTCAATTGGGCCTCTAACTCGTTCAAGGGTTAAAGAGCTTGGACTAATTGCAGCCCAAGAAAGGGAGAACACTTCAATTGGGCCTCTAACTTGTTTAAGGGCTAAAGGGCTTGGATTGGGCTTAACCACTTTGTTGAAAGTGGAAGAAGTGTGAAAAAGATTGCATGTGGGATAGTTGCATTTGTTGAATATAGTTGTAGTCTATTACCTATACATTTATTGTCTTTGACATTTAGCTACCTATGCATTTATTGTCTTTGACATTTAGCCTACACTACTTGACTTTTAGTTGATGCATTTAATGCATTAGTTGGAGTCTTTTGTCTTTTTGTTTTGGAGACCCTCTATAAAAAGGGTCCTTGCCATTTGTTGTAAACCATCTTTGAATCATATATGAGATATTGGCATTTTGCTTTCAAGACAATTCTTGAGTTCTTTCTCTTATCTAACTTGTGTTAGTGGCGAGAGCAACTAGATTTCTTATCACTCACGTTCTTCTTTCTTGAGTGTGGCGAGATCAACCCATTTCTCTAAGTTGTGGCGCCCTTTGGCTTATCAATTGAGTGATTTGGTTTCATTTGTTTGTTTCTTTCAACCTATCCAGAAAATCGATCAAGTGTTTTCCCTCCGGAAATCACATCATGTTGGTATCAGAGCCACTTCAATTCAGGTTCTATTATTTGTTTTGTGTTTCGCCCCTTCGTGGAAAGCTTAATTTTATTGCATTTTATTCTGTGTTTTGCCACCTACATGGAAGGCTTAGTTTTCCTTATTTTGTATTTTGCCACCTATATGGAAAGCTTAGTTTTTCTTATTTTGTAATCTGCCACCTACATGGAAGGCTAATTTTCTGATCTGTTCGTCTTTATCTTTATTTCTATTCTTGTGTTGTTCTATTTCATTATAGCTTTTTTATTAAAAAAAAAAATTCATCGTTACTGTTAATTGTTCATCATTACTGTTCATTGTTCAACGCTACTGTTCATTGTTAATCCGAGTGTAAACACTTAGAGAGTGAACCTACCCTTTACCAAACTCAAACCAACAAATTACAAATCACTATGACAGGAGAAAATAGTTCTGAAGTTCCTTTTGGGCTTAGCCTACAACAAGCTCAAATTGTTGGCCTACAAAGAGGTCAAGAAGAAATGATGGAACAAATAGCTCAACTAACCACTCAAATGGCTAGATTTATGGAGCTACAACAACAACAACCAAGAAGAATCTGAAGCTGAAGAAGGTGAACAACCTAGACAAAGAAGGCAGCAGAGGGAGCGTGATGCCAACATCAAAATGAAGATTCCTCCATTTAAGGGAACAAGTTCTCCTGAAGAATACTTGGAGTGGGTGCAACGAGTAGAGAAGATTTTTGAATATCAAGAATATTCAGAAGCTACCAAATGCCGACTTGCAGCCCTTGAATTCACTGATTATGCGAATCTATGGTGGGAAAATTTGAAGAATCAACGAAGAAGAGATGGTGAGGAAGAAGTTCAAAATTGGAGATTGATGAAAAGGCTCATGCAGAGGCGTTTTGTACCTGATTACTATAAGCAAGAGCTTTATTTTAAGCTTCAAAGCTTGAGGCAAGGAGGTATGTGTGTTGAAGATTATGTCAAAGAATTTGAAACTTTGATGATTCGGTGCGAGCTGAATGAACCCCAAGAGCAAACCATTGCTCGATTTCTTGGTGGTTTGAACAAAGAAGTTGCTGACTTAGTAGAGTTGCAGAATTATGTCTTCTTAGAAGATATAATTAAATTGGCAATTAAGGTGGAGAGATAGAAAAAGAAAGTTTATGGAAGAAACAATGGAGTGTCTAAACCATTGGGGAGTAAACCTTTCCAAACACTTTCCCAAACCTCAAACACTACCAAAGGGAGTAATAAGGAGATATGGAAGAAAGAGCCGAACAAATCTGAAAATTCTAAGGGGAAGGATAAGAAAGAAGACAACCAGCCCTCTAAAATAAGCCGAGACATTAAGTGCTTCAAGTGCTTAGGTCATGGCCATATAGCATCCGAATGTCCTAACAGAAGAGTGATGATCTTGAAGGAGAAACAAGGGGAAATAGAGAGTGAAGATGAAGATATTGTGGAGGAATGTGAAGAGGAAGAATATTTTGACGAAGAAGAAGTTGTTGAGTATGCTGATGAAGGTGCTGCCTTTATTAGACGTGCCTTGAATATCCAAGCCAAGGTAGAAGAAGAACAGAGGGAGAATATTTTTCAAACAAGGTGCACTATCGGAGGCAAAGTTTGTAACGTGATAATTGATAGTGGGAGCTGCACTAACGTTGCTTCAACCACCTTGGTTAGAAAATTGAAGCTACCTATTATCAATCATCCCCGTCCATATAAGCTGCAATGGCTAAATAATAATGGCGAGATGAAGGTCACCAAACAAGTAAAGGTACCTTTCTCTATAGGGAAGAATTACAAAGATGAGGTATTGTGTGACATAATCCCTATGGATGCTAGTCATCTTCTACTTGGGAGGCCCTGGCAATTTGATAGGAGAGCACTACATGATGGCTTCAAACACACCTACGCTTTCGAGAAGGATGGAAAGAAGATTGTGTTGGCACCCTTAAAGCCAATACAAGTACAGTCGAAGGAGGATGTAATCGAGGAGAAGAAGCCTAGTTGTTTTGCTTCTAAGAATGAGTTAAAGAAGGCAATAAAAAGGAAAAACTTTGTATTATTGCTAATTCTCAAGGAGATAAATCCAGAACTTGCAGAAAAGCTTCCTAAGCTTGTGAAGGAGTTAATAGAAGAATTTGCGGATGTCTTTCCGAATGTGCTACCTAAGGGATTGCCACCCTTAAGAGGAATTGAGCATCAAATTGATTTGGTGCCCGGTGCTGCCTTACCAAATAAGCCAGCATATAGAATGAATCCAGAGGAGGCTAAGGAGCTAAAAAGGCAAGTTGATGAGTTGATTGAAAAAGGTTATGTAAGGGAATCCATGAGCCCTTGTTCTGTGCCTACATTATTAGTCCCTAAAAAGGATGGCTCTATGAGAATGTGTGTGGACAGCCGTGCTATAAATAAGATCACCATCAAATACCGCTACCCAATTCCAAGATTGGATGACATGTTGGATGAGCTGAATGGTTCCAAGGTGTTTTCAAAAATTGACTTGAAGAGTGGCTATCACCAAATCCGAATGAAAGAGGGAGACGAGTGGAAGACAGCCTTCAAGACAAAGAATGGACTTTACGAATAGATGGTAATGCCATTTGGGCTATCTAATGCCCCTAGCACATTTATGCGATTGATGAATCATGTGCTTAGATCTTTCATTGGAAAATTTGTTGTGGTATATTTCGATGATATTTTGATCTACAGTCAAAGTTATGAGGAGCATGTGCAACATTTGAAGGAAGTCTTGGAAGTGTTGCGAAAGGAGAAACTCTATGCTAATCTGAAAAAATGCTACTTTTGTCAAGACCATGTGATTTTTCTTGGCTTTGTAGTAACTCAGCAAGGAGTGGGAGTTGATGAAGAAAAGGTGAAAGCTATCAAAGAATGGCCCGTTCCAAGAACTATATCTGAAGTAAGAAGTTTTCATGGGCTTGCCTCTTTCTATAGAAGATTTGTAAGGGATTTCAGCACCATCTTAGCACCTATAACTGAATGTATTAAGGGAGGAAAGGAGTTCAAATGGAGTGATGCAGCCCAACGAAGTTTTGAGCTTGTCAAAGAAAAATTGTGCAATGCACCCATATTGGCTTTGCCTAATTTTTCTAAGACTTTTGAGATTGAATGTGATGCTAGTGGAATGGGAATTGGAGCTGTACTTCTTCAAGAAAAGCGTCCTATAGCTTATTTTAGTGAGAAGTTGAATGGAGCCAGTCTTAACTACTCTACCTATGATAAGGAGTTCTACTCTTTAATTAGAGCTCTTGAGACATGGCAGCACTACTTGTTACCAAAAGAATTTGTAATTCACACAGACCATGAATCTCTCAAACACTTCAAAGGTCAGAGCAAGCTGAATAGAAGACATACAAAGTGGGTGGAATTTCTTGAAGCTTTTCCTTATGTGTTGAAGTATAAGAAGGGAGAAACCAACATTGTTGCAGATGCCTTATCAAGGAGATATGCTTTAATTTCCATGATGAATGCTAAATTGTTGGGATTTGAATCTCTTAAAGACCATTATATGGAAGATTCGACACTTTCTTCTATTTATCTCGCTTGTGAGAAAATGGCATATAAGAGATTTTATAGATTTGAAGGTTTTTTATTTCGCTTGGGGAGACTTGTAATTCCAAACTGTTCTATAAGGGAATTACTTACACGAGCAGCTCACGGAGGAGGATTGGCTTGGCATTTCGGTGAAACCAAGACATTGGAGATGCTGAAAGAGCATTTTTATTGGCCTAACATGATTAGAGATGTGCATCATGTGATTGAAAGGTGTATTGTTTGCAAAAAAGCCAAGAGCAAGGAAGCAGCCCATGGACTTTATACACCTCTACCTGTTCCAGATCAGCCTTGGACTGATGTTAGCATGGATTTCGTGCTAGGCTTACCAAGGACACAAAGAGGTAAAGATTCGGTCATAGTTGTTGTTGATCGTTTTTCAAAAATGTCTCATTTTATTCCATGCCATAAGACCGACGATGCTGTACACATCGCTAATTTATTTTTCAAAGAAATTGTGAGACTTCATGGCATTCCAAAGAGTATCGTGTCGGATCGTGATGCCAAATTTCTTAGCTACTTTTGGAAGACTTTATAGAGGAAGTTGGGAACAAAGTTGCTCTTTAGTACTGCCTGTCACCCAAAAACTGATGGGCAAACTGAAGTGGTGAACCGAACGCTTTCTACTTTGCTAAGAACTATCATTGGCAAAAACTTGAAAAGTTGGGATGAATGTTTGGCCTATGCTGAATTTGCTTACAATAGAAGTGTACATGGTACTACTAAACACTCTCCCTTTTGAAGTAGTTTATGGATTTAATCCATTGAGCCCACTTGATTTAGTACCATTACCACTTGAAGCTCGAGAATGCATAGATGGAAAAAATGAAGGCTGACATGATAAAGAAGTTACATGAAAATATTAAACAGCAAATTGAGAAGAAGAACTCCATCTATGAGAAGACTGCCAACAAGAGAAGAAAATTTGTTCAATTCAGTCCTGGAGATTTAGTGTGGGTTCATCTTCGAAAAGAAAGATTTTCAAACCAAAGGAAGTCCAAATTAATGCCAAGGGCAGATGGTCCTTTCCGTATCATAGACAAGGTAAATGATAATGCATACAAAATTGATTTGCCTGAAAACTATGCTGTTTCTACTACTTTTAATGTGAGGGATCTTTCCCCGTACTTAGAAGATAAAGAGGACTTGGATTTGAGGACAAATCCATTTCAACCAGGGGAGGATGATGTAATCAAGGATAACCCCATTACAGCCCAAGAAAAGGAGAACACTTCAATTGGGCCTCTAACTCGTTCAAGGGTTAAAGAGCTTGGACTAATTGCAGTCCAAGAAAGGGAGAACACTTCAATTGGGCCTCTAACTCGTTTAAGGGCTAAAGGGCTTGGATTGGGCTTAACCACTTTGTTGAAAGTGGAAGAAGTGTGAAAAAGATTGCATGTGGGATAGTTGCATTTGTTGAATATAGTTGTAGTCTATTACCTATGCATTTATTGTCTTTGACATTTAGCTACCTATGCATTTATTGTCTTTGACATTTAGCCTACACTACTTGACTTTTAGTTGATGCATTTAATGCATTAGTTGGAGTCTTTTGTCTTTTTGTTTTGGAGACCCTCTATAAAAAGGGTCATTGCCATTTGTTGTAAACCATCTTTGAATCATATATGAGATATTGGCATTTTGCTTTCAAGACAATTCTTGAGTTCTTTCTCTTATCTAACTTGTGTTAGTGGCGAGAGCAACTAGATTTCTTATCACTCACGTTCTTCTTTCTTGAGTGTGGCGAGATCAACCCATTTCTCTAAGTTGTGGCGCCCTTTGGCTTATCAATTGAGTGATTTGGTTTCATTTGTTTGTTTCTTTCAACCTATCCAGAAAATCGATCAAGTGTTTTCCCTCCGGAAATCACATCATGTTGGTATCAGAGCCACTTCAATTCAGGTTCTATTATTTGTTTTGTGTTTCGCCCCTTCGTGGAAAGCTTAATTTTATTGCATTTTATTCTGTGTTTTGCCACCTACATGGAAGGCTTAGTTTTCCTTATTTTGTATTTTGCCACCTATATGGAAAGCTTAGTTTTTCTTATTTTGTAATCTGCCACCTACATGGAAGGCTAATTTTCTGATCTGTTCGTCTTTATCTTTATTTCTATTCTTGTGTTGTTCTATTTCATTATAGCTTTTTTATTAAAAAAAAAATTCATCGTTACTGTTAATTGTTCATCATTACTGTTCATTGTTCAACGCTACTGTTCATTGTTAATCCGAGTGTAAACACTTAGAGAGTGAACCTACCCTTTACCAAACTCAAACCAACAAATTACAAATCACTATGACAGGAGAAAATAGTTCTGAAGTTCCTTTTGGGCTTAGCCTACAACAAGCTCAAATTGTTGGCCTACAAAGAGGTCAAGAAGAAATGATGGAACAAATAGCTCAACTAACCACTCAAATGGCTAGATTTATGGAGCTACAACAACAACAACCAAGAAGAGGAGCTTATGTTGAACACCATGGAGAAGAATCTGAAGCTGAAGAAGGTGAACAACCTAGACAAAGAAGGCAGCAGAGGGAGCGTGATGCCAACATCAAAATGAAGATTCCTCCATTTAAGGGAACAAGTTCTCCTGAAGAATACTTGGAGTGGGTGCAACGAGTAGAGAAGATTTTTGAATATCAAGAATATTCAGAAGCTACCAAATGCCGACTTGCAGCCCTTGAATTCACTGATTATGCGAATCTATGGTGGGAAAATTTGAAGAATCAACGAAGAAGAGATGGTGAGGAAGAAGTTCAAAATTGGAGATTGATGAAAAGGCTCATGCAGAGGCGTTTTGTACCTGATTACTATAAGCAAGAGCTTTATTTTAAGCTTCAAAGCTTGAGGCAAGGAGGTATGTGTGTTGAAGATTATGTCAAAGAATTTGAAACTTTGATGATTCGGTGCGAGCTGAATGAACCCCAAGAGCAAACCATTGCTCGATTTCTTGGTGGTTTGAACAAAGAAGTTGCTGACTTAGTAGAGTTGCAGAATTATGTCTTCTTAGAAGATATAATTAAATTGGCAATTAAGGTGGAGAGATAGAAAAAGAAAGTTTATGGAAGAAACAATGGAGTGTCTAAACCATTGGGGAGTAAACCTTTCCAAACACTTTCCCAAACCTCAAACACTACCAAAGGGAGTAATAAGGAGATATGGAAGAAAGAGCCGAACAAATCTGAAAATTCTAAGGGGAAGGATAAGAAAGAAGACAACCAGCCCTCTAAAATAAGCCGAGACATTAAGTGCTTCAAGTGCTTAGGTCATGGCCATATAGCATCCGAATGTCCTAACAGAAGAGTGATGATCTTGAAGGAGAAACAAGGGGAAATAGAGAGTGAAGATGAAGATATTGTGGAGGAATGTGAAGAGGAAGAATATTTTGACGAAGAAGAAGTTGTTGAGTATGCTGATGAAGGTGCTGCCTTTATTAGACGTGCCTTGAATATCCAAGCCAAGGTAGAAGAAGAACAGAGGGAGAATATTTTTCAAACAAGGTGCACTATCGGAGGCAAAGTTTGTAACGTGATAATTGATAGTGGGAGCTGCACTAACGTTGCTTCAACCACCTTGGTTAGAAAATTGAAGCTACCTATTATCAATCATCCCCGTCCATATAAGCTGCAATGGCTAAATAATAATGGCGAGATGAAGGTCACCAAACAAGTAAAGGTACCTTTCTCTATAGGGAAGAATTACAAAGATGAGGTATTGTGTGACATAATCCCTATGGATGCTAGTCATCTTCTACTTGGGAGGCCCTGGCAATTTGATAGGAGAGCACTACATGATGGCTTCAAACACACCTACGCTTTCGAGAAGGATGGAAAGAAGATTGTGTTGGCACCCTTAAAGCCAATACAAGTACAGTCGAAGGAGGATGTAATCGAGGAGAAGAAGCCTAGTTGTTTTGCTTCTAAGAATGAGTTAAAGAAGGCAATAAAAAGGAAAAACTTTGTATTATTGCTAATTCTCAAGGAGATAAATCCAGAACTTGCAGAAAAGCTTCCTAAGCTTGTGAAGGAGTTAATAGAAGAATTTGCGGATGTCTTTCCGAATGTGCTACCTAAGGGATTGCCACCCTTAAGAGGAATTGAGCATCAAATTGATTTGGTGCCCGGTGCTGCCTTACCAAATAAGCCAGCATATAGAATGAATCCAGAGGAGGCTAAGGAGCTAAAAAGGCAAGTTGATGAGTTGATTGAAAAAGGTTATGTAAGGGAATCCATGAGCCCTTGTTCTGTGCCTACATTATTAGTCCCTAAAAAGGATGGCTCTATGAGAATGTGTGTGGACAGCCGTGCTATAAATAAGATCACCATCAAATACCGCTACCCAATTCCAAGATTGGATGACATGTTGGATGAGCTGAATGGTTCCAAGGTGTTTTCAAAAATTGACTTGAAGAGTGGCTATCACCAAATCCGAATGAAAGAGGGAGACGAGTGGAAGACAGCCTTCAAGACAAAGAATGGACTTTACGAATAGATGGTAATGCCATTTGGGCTATCTAATGCCCCTAGCACATTTATGCGATTGATGAATCATGTGCTTAGATCTTTCATTGGAAAATTTGTTGTGGTATATTTCGATGATATTTTGATCTACAGTCAAAGTTATGAGGAGCATGTGCAACATTTGAAGGAAGTCTTGGAAGTGTTGCGAAAGGAGAAACTCTATGCTAATCTGAAAAAATGCTACTTTTGTCAAGACCATGTGATTTTTCTTGGCTTTGTAGTAACTCAGCAAGGAGTGGGAGTTGATGAAGAAAAGGTGAAAGCTATCAAAGAATGGCCCGTTCCAAGAACTATATCTGAAGTAAGAAGTTTTCATGGGCTTGCCTCTTTCTATAGAAGATTTGTAAGGGATTTCAGCACCATCTTAGCACCTATAACTGAATGTATTAAGGGAGGAAAGGAGTTCAAATGGAGTGATGCAGCCCAACGAAGTTTTGAGCTTGTCAAAGAAAAATTGTGCAATGCACCCATATTGGCTTTGCCTAATTTTTCTAAGACTTTTGAGATTGAATGTGATGCTAGTGGAATGGGAATTGGAGCTGTACTTCTTCAAGAAAAGCGTCCTATAGCTTATTTTAGTGAGAAGTTGAATGGAGCCAGTCTTAACTACTCTACCTATGATAAGGAGTTCTACTCTTTAATTAGAGCTCTTGAGACATGGCAGCACTACTTGTTACCAAAAGAATTTGTAATTCACACAGACCATGAATCTCTCAAACACTTCAAAGGTCAGAGCAAGCTGAATAGAAGACATACAAAGTGGGTGGAATTTCTTGAAGCTTTTCCTTATGTGTTGAAGTATAAGAAGGGAGAAACCAACATTGTTGCAGATGCCTTATCAAGGAGATATGCTTTAATTTCCATGATGAATGCTAAATTGTTGGGATTTGAATCTCTTAAAGACCATTATATGGAAGATTCGACACTTTCTTCTATTTATCTCGCTTGTGAGAAAATGGCATATAAGAGATTTTATAGATTTGAAGGTTTTTTATTTCGCTTGGGGAGACTTGTAATTCCAAACTGTTCTATAAGGGAATTACTTACACGAGCAGCTCACGGAGGAGGATTGGCTTGGCATTTCGGTGAAACCAAGACATTGGAGATGCTGAAAGAGCATTTTTATTGGCCTAACATGATTAGAGATGTGCATCATGTGATTGAAAGGTGTATTGTTTGCAAAAAAGCCAAGAGCAAGGAAGCAGCCCATGGACTTTATACACCTCTACCTGTTCCAGATCAGCCTTGGACTGATGTTAGCATGGATTTCGTGCTAGGCTTACCAAGGACACAAAGAGGTAAAGATTCGGTCATAGTTGTTGTTGATCGTTTTTCAAAAATGTCTCATTTTATTCCATGCCATAAGACCGACGATGCTGTACACATCGCTAATTTATTTTTCAAAGAAATTGTGAGACTTCATGGCATTCCAAAGAGTATCGTGTCGGATCGTGATGCCAAATTTCTTAGCTACTTTTGGAAGACTTTATAGAGGAAGTTGGGAACAAAGTTGCTCTTTAGTACTGCCTGTCACCCAAAAACTGATGGGCAAACTGAAGTGGTGAACCGAACGCTTTCTACTTTGCTAAGAACTATCATTGGCAAAAACTTGAAAAGTTGGGATGAATGTTTGGCCTATGCTGAATTTGCTTACAATAGAAGTGTACATGGTACTACTAAACACTCTCCCTTTTGAAGTAGTTTATGGATTTAATCCATTGAGCCCACTTGATTTAGTACCATTACCACTTGAAGCTCGAGAATGCATAGATGGAAAAAATGAAGGCTGACATGATAAAGAAGTTACATGAAAATATTAAACAGCAAATTGAGAAGAAGAACTCCATCTATGAGAAGACTGCCAACAAGAGAAGAAAATTTGTTCAATTCAGTCCTGGAGATTTAGTGTGGGTTCATCTTCGAAAAGAAAGATTTTCAAACCAAAGGAAGTCCAAATTAATGCCAAGGGCAGATGGTCCTTTCCGTATCATAGACAAGGTAAATGATAATGCATACAAAATTGATTTGCCTGAAAACTATGCTGTTTCTACTACTTTTAATGTGAGGGATCTTTCCCCGTACTTAGAAGATAAAGAGGACTTGGATTTGAGGACAAATCCATTTCAACCAGGGGAGGATGATGTAATCAAGGATAACCCCATTACAGCCCAAGAAAAGGAGAACACTTCAATTGGGCCTCTAACTCGTTCAAGGGTTAAAGAGCTTGGACTAATTGCAGTCCAAGAAAGGGAGAACACTTCAATTGGGCCTCTAACTCGTTTAAGGGCTAAAGGGCTTGGATTGGGCTTAACCACTTTGTTGAAAGTGGAAGAAGTGTGAAAAAGATTGCATGTGGGATAGTTGCATTTGTTGAATATAGTTGTAGTCTATTACCTATGCATTTATTGTCTTTGACATTTAGCTACCTATGCATTTATTGTCTTTGACATTTAGCCTACACTACTTGACTTTTAGTTGATGCATTTAATGCATTAGTTGGAGTCTTTTGTCTTTTTGTTTTGGAGACCCTCTATAAAAAGGGTCATTGCCATTTGTTGTAAACCATCTTTGAATCATATATGAGATATTGGCATTTTGCTTTCAAGACAATTCTTGAGTTCTTTCTCTTATCTAACTTGTGTTAGTGGCGAGAGCAACTAGATTTCTTATCACTCACGTTCTTCTTTCTTGAGTGTGGCGAGATCAACCCATTTCTCTAAGTTGTGGCGCCCTTTGGCTTATCAATTGAGTGATTTGGTTTCATTTGTTTGTTTCTTTCAACCTATCCAGAAAATCGATCAAGTGTTTTCCCTCCGGAAATCACATCACTCTGTCTGCTAACAAAGTTCGGAAGCTTAGCCTATTACCCTTACCTTCGAAAGAAAAAAGAAGGAAAGCACCCATCTCAAGTGTTAGGGTTCTTCTTCTCATTTGCCATTCATGATGGTTTGCGGAAATGTCATAACATGCGTAGGCAGACTAGCCTAAATGAGAAGTCTAATTTTCTTTTTGCTTACTTCGTCGTTGTGAAAGAATTTTGTGTTACACATGCTTTTGGACAAAAATTCTTTATCAATACCAATCTTGGCTTAAAGCTCAGCTCCTTTCGAGATAGGACTCAGTGGCCTCTTCAATGGTGCTACTTATGCTTATAGTTTTGGTCAAAAGATTGCACCTTTTGACCTAAGGAAGACGACCACATCCTTGTCTTTCACCTGCCTGGGCAAAACATTTTTAATAATTTTGTCAATCTAGATTTATTTCAGGCTTTACATATCCATTTCAATATGAATCTGATGACCCACTGACTCCCTTTTTCTTATTCTTTTTGCTTGTGATCGAGGCACTCAAGGCTTTTCGACCGCTTAAATTTGTCATTCTAGGAAATTCATATTCATTTGTCATAGGGAAGTTCTTTTCTATTTCTTATTCTATTTATGGCTTGCAATTACCTTGGCATTGAGTGAGGCCTTGAGCACTTACTGAAGTGTCGGTTCTTCCAAGATTCCTTTGACTTCACACTTCTCCATATTTAGTTTCTACTCATAGGTAGGCTACTCTAATCTTCCAGGATCACTTTTTGATGTGATTTCCGGAGGGAAAATACTTGATCGATTTTCTGGATAGGTTGAAAGAAACAAACAAATGAAACCAAATCACTCAATTGATAAGCCAAAGGGCGCCACAACTAAGAGAAATGGGTTAATCTCGCCACACTCAAGAAAGAAGAACTTGAGTGATAAGAAATCTAGTTGCTCTCACCACTAACACAAGTTAGATAAGAGAAAGAACTCAAGAATCCTCTTGAAAGTAAAATGCCAATATCTCATATATGATTCAAAGATGGTTTACAACATATGGCAAGGACCCTTTTTATAGAGGGTCTCCAAAACAAAAAGACAAAAGACTCCAACTAATGCATTAAATGCATCAACTAAAAGTCAAGTAGTGTAGGCTAAATGTCAAAAACAATAAATGCATAGGTAGCTAAATGTCAAAAATAATAAATGCATAGGTAATAGACTACAGCTATATTCAACAAATGCAACTATCTCACATACAATCTTTTTCACACTTCTTCCACTTTCAACAAAGTGGTTAAGCCCAATCCAAGCCCTTTAGCCCTTAAACGAGTTAGAGGCCCCATTGAAGTGTTCTCCCTTTCTTGGGCTGCAATTAGTCCAAGCTCTTTAACCCTTGAACGAGTTAGAGGCCCAATTGAAGTGTTCTCATTTTCTTGGGCTGTAATGGGGTTATCCTTGATTACATCATCCTCCCCTTGTTGAAATGGATTTGTCCTCAAATCCAAGTCCTCTTTATCTTCTAAGTACGGGGAAAGATCCCTCACATTGAAAGTAGTAGAAACAGCATAGTCTTCAGGCAAATCAATTTTGTATGCATTATCATTTACCTTGTCTATGATACGGAAAGAACCATATGCCCTTGGCATTAATTTGGACTTCCTTTGGTTTGGAAATCTTTCTTTTTGAAGATGAACCCATACTAAATCTCCAGGACTGAATTGAACAAATTATCATTTAATGTTTTCATGTAACTTCTTTATCATGTCAGCCTTCATTTTTCCATCTATGCATTCTCGAGCTTCAAGTGATAATGGTACTAAATCAAGTGGGCTCAATGGATTAAATCCATAAACTACTTCAAAAGGAGAGTGTTTAGTAGTACCATGTACACTTCTATTGTAAGCAAATTCAGCATAGGCCAAGCATTCATCCCGACTTTTCAAGTTTTTGCCAATGATAGTTCTTAGCAAAGTAGAAAGCGTTCGGTTCACCACTTCAGTTTGTCCATCAGTTTGTGGGTGACAGGCAGTACTAAAGAGTAACTTTGTTCCCAGCTTTCTCCATAAAGTCTTCCAAAAGTAGCTAAGAAATTTGGCATCACAATTTGACACGATACTCTTTGGAATGTCATGAAGTCTCACAATTTCTTTAAAAAATAAATTGGCGATGTGCACAGCATCGTCGGTCTTATGGCATGGAATAAAATGGGACATTTTTGAAAAACGATCAACAACAACCATGACCGAATCTTTACCTCTTTGTGTCCTTGGTAAGCCTAGCACGAAATCCATACTAACATCAGTCCAAGGTTGATCTGGAACATGTAGAGGTGTATAAAGTCCATGGGCTGCTTCCTTGCTCTTGGCCTTTTTGCAAACAATACACCTTTCAATCACATGATGCACATCTCTAATCATGTTAGGCCAATAAAAATGCTTTTTCAGCATCTCCAATGTCTTGGTTTCACCGAAATGCCCAGCCAATCCTCCTCCGTGAGCTTCTCGTGTAAGTAATTCCCTCATAGAACAGTTTGGAATTACAAGTCTCCCCAAGCAAAATAAAAAACCTTCAAATCTATAAAATCCCTTATATGCCATTTTCTCACAAGCGAGATAAATAGAAGCAAGTGTCGAATCTTCCATATAATGGTCTTTAAGAGATTCAAACCCCAACAATTTAGCATTCATCATGGAAATTAAAGTATATCTCCTTGATAAGGCATCTGCAATAATGTTGGTTTCTCCCTTCTTATACTTCAACACATAAGGAAAAGCTTCAAGAAATTCCACCCACTTTGCATGTCTTCTATTCAGCTTGCTCTGACCTTTCAAGTGTTTGAGTGATTCATGGTCTGTGTGAATTACAAATTCTTTTGGTAACAAGTAGTGCTGCCATGTCTCAAGAGCTCTAATTAAAGAGTAGAACTCCTTATCATAGGTAGAGTAGTTAAGACTGGCTTCATTCAACTTCTCACTAAAATAAGCTATAGGACGTTTTTCTTGAAGAAGTACAGCTCCAATTCCCACTCCACTAGCATCACATTCAATCTCAAAAGTCTTAGAAAAATTAGGCAAAGCCAATATGGGTGCATTGCACAATTTTTCTTTGACAAGCTCAAAACTTCGTTGGGCTGCATCACTCCATTTGAACTCCTTTCCTCCCTTAATACATTCAGTTATGGGTGCTAAGATGGTGCTGAAATCCCTTACAAATCTTCTATAGAAAAAGGCAAGCCCATGAAAACTTCTTACTTCAGATATGGTTCTTGGAACGGGCCATTCTTTGATAGCTTTCACCTTTTCTTCATCAACTCCCACTCCTTGCTGAGATACTACAAAGCCAAGAAAAATCACATGGTCTTGACAAAAGTAGCATTTTTTTAGATTAGCATAGAGTTTCTCCTTTCGCAACACTTCCAAGACTTCCTTCAAATGTTGCACATGCTCCTCATAACTTTGACTGTAGATCAAAATATCATCGAAATATACCACAATGAACTAAGCACATCATTCATCAATCGCATAAATATGCTAGGGGCATTAGATAGCCCAAATGGCATTACCATCCATTCGTAAAGTCCATGCTTTGTCTTGAAGGTTGTCTTCCACTCGTCTCCCTCTTTCATTCAGATTTGGTGATAGCCACTCTTCAAGTCAATTTTTGAAAACACCTTGGAACCATTCAGCTCATCCAACATGTCATCCAATCTTGGAATTGGGTAGCGGTATTTGATGGTGATCTTATTTATAGCACGGCTGTCCACACACATTCTCATAGAGCCATCCTTTTTAGGGACTAATAATGTAGGCACAGAACAAGGGCTCATGGATTCCCTTACATAACCCTTTTCAATCAACTCATCAACTTGCCTTTTTAGCTCCTTAGCCTTCTCTGGATTCATTCTATATGCTGGCTTATTTGGTAAGGCAGCACCGGGCACCAAATCAATTTGATGCTCAATTCCTCTTAAGGGTGGCAATCCCTTAGGTAGCACATTCGGAAAGACTTCAGAAATTCTTCTATCAACTCCCTCACAAGCTTAGGAAGCTTTTCTGCAAGTTCTGGATTTATCTCCTTGAGAATTAGCAATAATACAAAGTTTTCCCTTTTTATTGCCTTCTTTAACTCATTCTTAGAAGCAAAACAACTAGGCTTCTTCTCCTCGATTACATCCTCCTTCGGCTGTACTTGTATTGGATTTAAGGGTGCCAACACAATCT
The DNA here is from genome assembly GCA_037074585.1 of Biancaea sappan. NCBI lineage: Eukaryota > Viridiplantae > Streptophyta > Magnoliopsida > Fabales > Fabaceae > Biancaea > Biancaea sappan. Next base: position 39,819,046 of record CM073491.1, on the reverse strand, counting down.
TCTTTCCATCATTCTCGAAAGCGTAGGTGTTTTTGAAGCCATCATGTAGTGCTCTTCTATCAAATTGCCAGGGCAACCCAAGTAGAATATGACTAGCATCCATAGGGACTATGTCACACAATACCTCATCTTTGTAATTCTTCCCTATAGAGAAAGGTACCTTTACTTGTTTGGTGACCTTCATCTCGCCATGATTATTTAGCCATTGCATCTTATATGGACGGGGATGATTGATGATACGTAGCTTCAATTTCCAACCAAGGTGGTTGAAGCAACGTTAGTGCAACTCCCACTATCAATTATCACGTTAAAAACTTTGCCTCCGATAGTGCACCTTGTTTGAAAAATATTCTCCCTCTGTTCTTCTTCTACCTTAGCTTGGATATTCAAGGCACGTCTAATAACCAAGGCAGCACCTTCATCAGCATACTCAACAACTTCTTCTTCGTCAAAATATTCTTCCTCTTCACATTGCTCCACAATATCTTCATCTTCACTCTTTATTTCCCCTTGTTTCTCCTTCAAGATCATCACTCTCCTATTAGGACATTCGGATGCTATATGGCCATGACCTAAGCACTTGAAGCACTTAATGTCTCGGCTTCTTTTAGAGGGCTGGTTGTCTTCTCTCTTATCCTTCCCCTTAGAACTTTCAGATTTGTTCGGTTCTTTCTTCCATATCTCCTTATTACTCCCTTTGGTAGTGTTTGAGGTTTGGGAAAGTGTTTGGAAAGGTTTACTCCCCAATGGTTTAGACACTCCATTGTTTCTTCCATAAACTCTCTTTTTCTATCTCTCCACCTTAATTGCCAATTTAATTACATCTTCTAAGAAGACATAATTCTGCAACTCTACTAAGTCAGCAACTTCTTTGTTCAAACCACCAAGAAATCGAGCTATGGTTTGCTCTTGAGGTTCATTCAGCTCGCACCGAATCATCAAAGTTTCAAATTCTTTGACATAATCTTCAACGCACGCCTCCTTGCCTCAAGCTTTGAAGCTTAAAATAAAGCTCTTGCTTGTAGTAATCAGGTACAAAACGCCTCTGCATGAGCCTTTTCATCAATCTCCAATTTCAAACTTCCTCCTCTCCATCTCTTCTTCGTTGATTCTTCAAATTTTTCCACTATAGATTTGCATAATCAGTGAATTCAAGGGCTACAAGTCGGCATTTAGTAGCTTCTGAATATTCTTGATATTCAAAAATCTTCTCTACTCGTTGCACCCACTCCAAGTATTCTTCAGGAGAACTTGTTCCCTTAAATGGAGGAATCTTCATTTTGATGTTGGCATCACGCTCCCTCTGCTGCCTTCTTTGCCTTGGTTGTTCACCTTCTTCAGCTTCAGATTCTTCTCCATGGTGTTCAACATAAGCTCCTCTTCTTGGTTGTTGTTGTTGTAGCTCCATAAATCTAGCCATTTGAGTGGTTAGTTGAGCTATTTGTTCCATCATTTCTTCTTGACCTCTTTGTAGGCCAACAATTTGAGCTTGTTGTAGGCTAAGTCCAAAAGGAACTTCAGAACTATTTTCTCCTGTCATAGTGATTTGTAATTTGTTGGTTTGAGTTTGGTGAAGGGTAGATTCACTCTCTAAGTGTTTACACTCGGATTAACAATGAACAGTAGCGTTGAACAATGAACAGTAATGATGAACAATGAACAGTAACGATGAAAATTTTTTTTAATAAAAAAGCTGTAATAAAATAGAATAACACAAGAATAGAAATAAAGATAAAGATGAACAGACCAGAAAATTAGCCTTCCATGTAGGTGGCAGATTACAAAATAAGGAAAACTAAGCCTTCCATATAGGTGGCAGAATACAAAATAAGGAAAACTAAGCCTTCCATGTACGTGGCAAAACACAGAATAAAATGCAATAAAATTAAGCTTTCCACGAAGGGGCAAAACACAAAACAAATAATAGAACCTAAATTAAAGTGGCTCTGATACCAATATGATGTGATTTCCGGAGGGAAAATACTTGATCGATTTTCTGGATAGGTTGAAAGAAACAAACAAATGAAACCAAATCACTCAATTGATAAGCCAAAGGGCGCCACAACTAAGAGAAATGGGTTGATCTCGCCACACTCAAGAAAGAAGAACGTGAATGATAAGAAATCTAGTTGCTCTCGCCACTAACACAAGTTAGATAAGAGAAAGAACTCAAGAATCCTCTTAAAAGCAAAATGCCAATATCTCATATATGATTCAAAGATGGTTTACAACAGATGGCAAGGACCCTTTTTATAGAGGGTCTCCAAAACAAAAAGACAAAAGACTCCAACTAATGCATTAAATGCATCAACTAAAAGTCAAGTAGTGTAGGCTAAATGTCAAAGACAATAAATGCATAGGTAGCTAAATGTCAAAGACAATAAATACATAGGTAATAGACTACAACTATATTCAACAAATGCAACTATCTCACATGCAATCTTTTTCACACTTCTTCCACTTTCAACAAAGTGGTTAAGTCCAATCCAAGCCCTTTAGCCATTAAACGAGTTAGAGGCCCAATTGAAGTGTTCTCCCTTTCTTGGGCTGCAATTAGTCCAAGCTCTTTAACCCTTGAACGAGTTAGAGGCCCAATTGAAGTGTTCTCCTTTTCTTGGGCTGCAATGCGATTATCCTTGATTACATCACTTTTCTAGTTCTATCATTTAATTTGCTTTTGTTTCCTCATCAAGACAAAGCAAAATAATAAGCAATGGAGATCTATAAAGCCATGACAGAGTTTGCACCTGATTTATACAGAACGACGATAGTATAAATTCCTCATAGTAAGTGAATTATGACTTCGACTTTCACCTCTGAAGAGGGAAGAGGCTTCTTGTTGATATCAAACTCTTCCTCAAGAAGGTAACATGAAACCAATTTGATCTACAAACTAGGATAGGAGGTTCGCTAAGAATTAGACCATGAGCAGGTATTTTGGGTTTTGTTCCGTAAATAAGGCTTACTAGGCCAGATTTGGGTAGCCTGAGAGAAGGAGTTAGTTTAGCCCAAGATTCTATGGGAAAGCTAACTTGCATATACTATAACAAGTACTAGCACAAATGAAAGGTAAATGTTTAATCAGGTCAAAAGTTTACATGGACTGAAATAGCTTCTATCAAATTTGAATCTATCTTGTCGTAAACCTTGTCTAAGGCTAATCAGCTATTAGGTTAGGCATCTGGCATCTATAAAGGGTATATTAGCACCTTATCCGGTCTTTGAGGAATTGTCTGAATAGAGGATTACTTCATAAGTAATAGAAGTGGACAAAGAAAAATGTTGCTTTATAGGAAGGATAAAAAGTGTAGAGAAAGCTAAAATGAATGAATGGAGGGCAAACACATTTACCAGCTCTATTGGAATAAAAAATGTTGTATGATGGCCAGGTTGTATTTGCAGTTGAGTTGGAGAGCCTAATGCTACTCTTATTCCTATCTTTCTCACATCTTCTATGAGTATCTTTGTGTTCAATCACATATCTAGCACAAGATCCCATTCGAGTGTAATGGCAGGTCCTAGGTATTCTCACCAAAAGACTTTACTAGCTAGACTAGTGGACTCATAATGTCTGAACCCCCTCGAGGTGAAAAGGCCCTGCCCATTAACTTCAATAATGTAAGCTTCAGCCAATTCCTAGTTAATAGCCTACAGCTAGCTTATCCCTTTAGAAGAAGTGTTTTGACACAGATAGTAGACTTGACAGACTCGCTCCTTACCGGCAATTTGTCCGATGACAGAGAAAACTTCAAAACACTAATGCCAAAGGTGCACACCTAAAAGGTGAAAAAAAGTCTTAAGAATTTCACTTTGAAAGAAAGACCATCACTCGCAAGCTATTCAAGAGCCTCTTGCTCTCGTCTTTATAATCTTGGCCAATACCAAGGTAGGACAGTCTAAGCGAGACCTTACTATGACGAAAAGGATTCCTTTTGAGTTCCGAAAGAGTGGAAGGACAATTCAGTGGGATTTATTTACTTAACGTTAGCTTTGTAGGCAGGTTGATGTCTCTCTAAATAGTTCCTTTGGTAGTCACAAGAGGTGCCACCCAATGTCCATCCATGAGTTTGGACATCAAGGTGAGTCCTGGTTTGTGTACTCGAGTCTTTGACTGGGCTGCAAAAATGACTCTTTAAAATAGTCTTTTTTTTTTAAAATAGTCTTATATATATATATATATATATCTTTTTCTTTTCGACTTTAGCTAGTTTCATTTGCCTTTTTACACTAACTAGGTTTTTTCCTACCTTGCCAAGAAGGCCTAAACAAGAGTGCTTTGAGCTTTTCTTTCAAGGGTGTCAAAGAAGCAAATTCTAAGTCAAGTAATAAATCTAGTTCTTGTCTTCCTTTCTATGTAAGGGCTGCTTTCCTAGCCTTTCTAGTCTTAAACTCGGTCATATCCTTACCCTTCGGTCGAATCCTACTTATGACATGGCAAGAATGCTAGACCAATGTGTTAGGGTCATTCTCAATAGCCATACAGAATCGGAACCAATGCCTTCTAGTAGCCCTATGGATGATCAGGATTGATGTCTCTGAATCTCAATCTTACTCCAAAAAGGTTAATTATGCAGACGCAGAGTAAGAAATCCTTGCTACTCCTGCTCGGGGTAAGATAATTTGGTACTTAACATAGGGAGAGGGCTTAGGAGTATAAAGTTAACAATTGATGATATTAGGTAAAAAGTCATACAAGCATAGAAAAGGGTTGATCCAAGTACAAGTCCTTTTACTTTAATTGGTTTCGCCCATCTTTTCTTTTGCTTTCTGATTAAGACCCTAATGAAAATCCTCTCAAATCCTCCAGTTTATGATCTTTCATTTCAGATGCTAATTCTAGAGCCTTATTATGTTATCAAAGTCTCCAATAGCTACTATTGAGTCACCCAGGGGTTCAAATCAGATCACAGGAAAGGAGGGGAAGGAATTCATCCTCTCACATAGAAAGTGCCACATAAGGCCTTCAAGGAGATCTTACCTAGGGCAGAGACTTAAGAAAGGAAGTCCGTCTCTCCTTAAATGGTAGCCCTTGCAGGGATTAAAGAGATATCACTGCAAGGTAGGAGTTAAGGGGGATTTTTCTTTTATCAAATGGGTTTTAAGAAAAGAATTGACAGATTGGATAGCATTTTTAATAGCATCAAATCCTTTGTCCTCATATGGCATTCATAGGGTTCCAGTGGGCTCAGTAAACCCTATTTGCTGGAGTTTTTAAAGGCCTAAAGGATATGGAAAAATCCCATTTCATGTGAGCACGAACCAAAGGAAGGTACCAAACCAAAGTGTAGAAATCTCATAGGTCAATATCTGCTCAGTCTCTGTTAGCAGCTTCAGTAGGATGAAGGTCTTCTCTTTCTTTCCTGCGAGTGTTGAAGTGGGGAAGTCTGGATCAATCAGTCAAAAGATAAGCCATCTCAGTCTATATGGAAGTAGACCAAGTAGTTTGATAGGAAGAAATGTGAAAGTAGTGGCTGCTAAGCACCCAGACACATAATTCATTGAAAATGGAGTTCTTGGTACTGGTCAAGCAAAAAGAATATGGATAGCGAGCCAGCACTATATTTATTGATTGGAAAGAAGGGACTCTCCAAAGAGACGCCTGAGCATAATGAAATTGTGCTAAATGAACAAGTTGTCCTAAATGCCCCTTGTTAGCTATCGCAGGAAGTGGTGAGGGCTCAGGAAGTGAAGCAAACTTGACCAAAGAACAAGTATGTTCTTGCTTTGTTTTCTGTTCTCGATTCAATCTTTACCTTTCTTGAATGAAGAAAGAGAGTGAAAGAGAAGATATCAGTGCAATAGGTACAAAGGGGAGAGAAACTATCTTCGTTCAGTTTGGCAGAAGGAAGCCGAGAAAACAAATAGGAAGAGCACTATGCAAGCTTATAATTAAGTAAATATATAAAAGCCCTGGAGCAATGAAACAAAGTCATTATGGCTATGTTACTAACATAGACAACTATGAATGGTATTCATTGACTGGAGTGATCGCTTTCTAGTCGTAGTTAGTACCGCCCCTATTCACTTCAGCATGCAAGGAACACCTTCAGAAAGAATCCAAGTTTTTATCCTCTACAAAGCTATCAATTCTTCATTCATGATCTTTAGCAGTTGATCATTCATTTTCCATCCCTAATGGTTTTCAAAAGCTCGACATGAAAGAAAAAAGAAAAATGGAAAAAAATGTACGAGGATCCCATTCCTTAGTTTGGACCAGGGCTCCCTCATGAGCCATAGTTATAGTGTAAGCATAAAAATAAGCCTTATCCGAAGCACACGCACTGATGTAATCAAAGATAACCCAATTGCAGCCCAAGAAAGGGAGAATACTTCAATTGGGCCTCTAACTCGTTTAATCGCTAAAGGGCTTGGATTGGTTTTAACCACATTGTTGAAAGTGGAAGAAGTGTAAAAAGGATTGCATGTGAGATAGTTGCATTTGTTGAATATAGTTGTAGTCTATTACCTATGCATTTATTGTCTTTGACATTTAGCCTACACTACTTGACTTTTAGTTGATGCATTTAATGCATTAGTTGGAGTCTTTTGTCTTTTTGTTTTGGAGACCCTCTATAAAAAAGGTCCTTGCCATATGTTGTAAACCATCCTTGAATCATATATGAGATATTGGCATTTTGCTTTCAAGAGGATTCTTGAGTTCTTTCTCTTATCTAACTTGGGTTAGTGGCGAGAGCAGCTAGATTTCTTATCACTCACGTTCTTCTTTCTTGAGTGTGGCGAGATCAACCCATTTCTCTTAGTTGTGGCGCCCTTTGGCTTATCAATTGAGTGATTTGGTTTCATTTGTTTGTTTCTTTCAACCTATCCAGAAAATTGATCAAGTATTTTCCCTCCGGAAATCACATCATATTGGTATCAGAGCCACTTCAATTTGGGTTCTATTATTTGTTTTGTGTTTTGCCCCTTCGTGGAAAGCTTAATTTTATTGCATTTTATTATGTGTTTTGCCACCTACATGGAAGGCTTAGTTTTCCTTATTTTGTATTTTGCCACCTATATGGAAGGCTTAGTTTTCCTTATTTTGTAATCTGCCACCTACATGAAAGGCTAATTTTCTGGTCTGTTCATCTTTATCTTTATTTCTATTCTTGTGTTGTTCTATTTTATTACAGCTTTTTTATTAAAAAAAATTCATCGTTAATGTTCATTGTTCATCGTTACTGTTCATTGTTAATCTGAGTGTAAACACTTAGAGAGTGAACCTACCCTTCACCAAACTTAAACCAACAAATTACAAATCACTATGACAGGAGAAAATAGTTCTGAAGTTCCTTTTGGGCTTAGCCTACAACAAGCTCAAATTGTTGGCCTACAAAGAGGTCAAGAAGAAATGATGGAACAAATAGCTCAACTAACCACTCAAATGGCTAGATTTATGGAGTTACAATAACAACAACCAAGAAGGAGAGCTTATGTTGAACACCATAGAGAAGAATCTGAAGCTGAAGAAAGTAAACATCCTAGGCAAAGAAGGCAATAGAGGGAACGTGATGCCAACATCAAAATGAAGATTCCTCCATTTAAGGGAACAAGTTCTCCTAAAGAATACTTGGAGTGGGTGCAACGAGTAGAAAAGATTTTTGAATATCAAGAATATTCAGAAGCTACCAAATGCCGACTTGCAGCCCTTGAATTCACTGATTATGCAAATCTATGGTAGGAAAATTTGAAAAATCAACGAAGAAGAGATTGAGAGGAGGAAGTTCGAAATTGGAGATTGATGAAAAGGCTCATGCAGAGGCGTTTTGTACCTGATTACTACAAGCAACAGCTTTATTTTAAGCTTCAAAGATTGAGGCAAGAAGGTATGTGTGTTGAAGATTATGTCAATGAATTTGAAACTTTGATGATTCGGTGCGAGCTGAATGAACCTCAAGAGCAAACCATAGCTCGATTTCTTGGTGGTTTGAACAAAGAAGTTGCTGACTTAGTAGAGTTGCAGAATTATGTCTTCTTAGAAGATGTAATTAAATTGGCAATTAAGGTGAAAAGACAGAAAAAGAGAGTTTATGGGTGAAACAATGGAGTGTCTAAACCATTGGGGAGTAAACCTTTCCAAACACTTTCCCAAACCTCAAACACTACCAAAGGGAGTAATAAGGAGATATGGAAGAAGGAGCCAAACAAATCTGAAAGTTCTAAGTTGAAAGAGAAGAGAGAAGACAACCAACCCTTTAAAAGAAGCCGAGACATTAAGTGGTTCAAGTGCTTAGGTCATGGCCATATAGCATCCGAATGTCCTAATAGAAGAGTGATGATCTTGAAGGAGAAACAAGGGGAAATAGAGAGTGAAGATGAAGATATTGTGGAGGAATGTGAAGAGGAAGAATATTCTGAAGAAGAAGATTTTGAGTATGCTGATGAAGGTGCTGCCTTGGTTATTAGACGTGCCTTGAATATCCAAGCCAAGGTAGAAGAAGAATAGAGGGAGAATATTTTTCAAACAAGGTGCATTATCGAAGGCAAAGTTTGTAACGTGATAATTGATAGTGGGAGCTGCACTAACGTTGCTTCAACCACCTTGGTTGGCAAATTGAAGCTACCTATCATCAATCATCCCTGTCCATACAAGCTGCAATGGTTGAATAATCATGGCGAGATGAAGGTCACCAAACAAGTAAAGGTACCTTTCTCTATAGGGAAGAATTACAAAGATGAGTTGTTGTGTGACATAGTTCCTATGGATGCTAGTCATCTTCTACTTGGGAGGCCGTGGCAATTTGATAGAAGAGCACTACATGATGGCTTCAGAAACACCTACGCTTTTGAGAAGAATGGAAAGAAGATTGTGTTGGCACCCTTAAAGCCAATACAAGTACAGTCGAAGGAGGATGTAATGGAGAAAAAGAAGCCTAGTTGTTTTGCTTCTAAGAATGAGTTAAAGAAGGTAATAAAAAAGGATGACTTCGTCTTATTGCTCATTCTAAAGGAGCTGAACCCAGAACTTGCAGAAAAGCTTCATAAGCTTGTGAGGGAGTTGATAGAAGAATTTGCACATGTCTTTCCGAATGAGCTACCTAAGGGATTGCCACCCTTGAGGGGAATTGAGGCATCAAATTGATTTGGTGCCCGGTGCTACCTTACCAAATAAACTAGTATATAGAATGAATCCAGATGAGGCTAAGGAGCTCAAAAGGCAAGTTGATGAGTTGATTGAAAAGGGTTATGTGAGGGAATCCATGAGCCATTGTTCTGTGCCTACATTATTGGTCCCTAAAAAGGATGGCTCTATGAGAATGTGTGTGGACAGTCGTGCTATAAATAAGATTACCATCAAATACCGCTATCCAATTCCAAGATTGGATGACATGTTGGATGAGCTGAATGGTTCCAAGGTGTTTTCAAAAATTGACTTGAAGAGCGGCTATCACCAAATCCGAATGAAAGAGGGAGACGAGTGGAAGACAGCATTCAAGACAAAGTATGGACTTTACGAATGGATGGTAATGCCATTTGGGCTATCTAATGCCCCTAGCACATTTATGCGATTAATGAATCATGTGTTTAGATCTTTCATTTGAAAATTTGTTGTTGTATATTTCGATGATATTTTGATCTACAGTCAAAGTTATGAGGAGCATGTGCAACATTTGAAGGAAGTCTTGGAAATGTTGCGAAAGGAGAAACTCTATGCTAATCTAAAAAAATGCTACTTTTGTCAAGACCATGTGATTTTTCTTGGCTTTGTAGTATCTCAACAAGGAGTGGGAGTTGACGAAGAAAAGGTGAAAGCTATCAAAGAATGGCCCGTTCCAAGAACCATATCTGAAGTAAGAAGTTTTCACGGGCTTGCCTCTTTCTATAGAAGATTTGTAAGAGATTTCAGCACCATTTTAGCACCCATAACTAAATGTATTAAGGGAGGAAAGGAGTTCAAATGGAGTGATGCAGCCCAACGAAGTTTTGAGCTTGTCAAAGAAAAATTGTGCAATGGACCCATATTGGCTTTGCCTAATTTTTCTAAGACTTTTGAGATTGAATGTGATGCTAGTGGAGTGGGAATTGGAACTGTACTTCTTCAAGAAAGGCGTCCTATAGCTTATTTTAGTGAGAAGTTGAGTAGAGCCAGTCTTAACTACTCTACCTATGATAAGGAATTCTACTCTTTAATTAGAGCTCTTGAGACATGGCAGCACTACTTGTTATCAAAAGAATTTGTAATTAACACAGATCATGAACCACTCAAACACTTGAAAGGTCAAAGTAAGCTGAATAGAAGACATGCAAAGTGGGTGGAATTTCTTGAAGCTTTTCCCTATGTGTTGAAGTATAAGAAGGGAGAAACCAACATTGTTGCAGATGCCTTATCAAGGAGATATGCCTTAATTTCCATGATGAATGCTAAATTGTTGGGATTTGAATCTATTAAAGACCATTACATGGAAGATTTGACACTTGCAGAAATTTATCTCGCTTGTGAGAAAGTGGCATATAAGGGATTTTATAGATCTGAACTTTTTTTATTTTGCTTGGGGAGGCTTGTAATTCCAAACTGTTCTATAAGGGAATTACTTACACGAGAGGCTCACGGAGGAGGATTGGCTGGGCATTTTGGTGAAACCAAGACATTGGAGATGCTGAAAGAGCATTTTTATTGGCCTAACATGATTAGAGATGTGCATCATGTGATTGAAAGGTGTATTATTTGCAAAAAGGCCAAGAGCAAGGAAGCAGCCCATGAACTTTATACACCTCTACCTGTTCCAAATCAACCTTGGACTGATGTTAGCATGGATTTTGTGCTAGGCTTACCAAGGACACAAAGAGGTAAAGATTCGGTCATGGTTATTGTTGATCGTTTTTCAAAAATGTCCCATTTTATTCCATGCCATAAGACCGACGATGCTATGCACATCGCCAATTTATTTTTCAAAGAAATTGTGAGACTTCATGGCATTCCAAAGAGTATTGTGTCAGATCGTGATGCCAAATTTCTTAGCTACTTTTGGAAGACTTTATGGAGGAAGCTAGGAACAAAGTTGCTTTTTAGTACTGCCTGTCACCCACAAACTGATGGGCAAACTGAAGTGGTGAACCGAACGCTTTCTACTTTGTTAAGAACTATCATTGGCAAAAACTTGAAAAGTTAGGATGAATGCTTGGCCTATGCTGAATTTGCTTACAATAGAAGTGTACATGGTACTACTAAACACTCTCCTTTTGAAGTAGTTTATGGATTTAATCCATTGAGCCCACTTGATTTAGTACCATTACCACTTGAAGCTCGAGAATGCATAGATGGAAAAATGAAGGCTGACATGATAAAGATGTTACATGAAAACATTAAGCAACAAATTGAGAAGAAGAACTCCATCTATGAGAAGACTGCCAACAAAAGAAGAAAATTTGTTCAATTCAGTCCTAGAGATTTAGTGTGGGTTCATCTTCGAAAAGAAAGATTTCCAAAGGGCAGATGGTCCTTTCCTTTATCATAGACAAGGTAAATGATAATGCATACAAAATTGATTTGCCTAAAGACTATGCTGTTTCTACTACTTTCAATGTGAGGGATCTTTCTCCGTACTTAGAAGATAAAGAGGATTTGGATTTGAGGCCAAATCCATTTCAACCAGGGGAGGATGATGTAATCAAAGATAACCCAATTACAGCCCAAAAAAGGCAGAATAATTCAATTGGGCCTCTAACTCGTTTAATGGCTAAAGGGCTTGGATTGGGCTTAACCACATTGTTGAAAGTGGAAGAAGTGTAAAAAGGATTGCATGTGAGATAGTTGCATTTGTTGAATATAGTTGTAGTCTATTACCTATGCATTTATTGTCTTTGACATTTAGCTACCTATGCATTTATTGTCTTTGACATTTAGCCTACACTACTTGACTTTTAGTTGATGCATTTAATGCATTAGTTGTAGTCTTTTGTCTTTTTGTTTTGGAGACCCTCTATAAAAAAGGTCCTTGCCATATGTTGTAAACTATCCTTGAATCATATATGAGATATTGGCATTTTGCTTTCAAGAGGATTCTTGAGTTCTTTCTCTTATCTAACTTGGGTTAGTGGCGAGAGCAGCTAGATTTCTTATCACTCACGTTCTTCTTTCTTGAGTGTGGCGAGATCAACTCATTTCTCTTAGTTGTGGCGCCCTTTGGCTTATCAATTGAGTGATTTGGTTTCTTTATTTGTTTCTTTCAACCTATTCCAGAAAATCGATTAAGTGTTTTCCCTCCGGAAATCACATCACGCACCCATCTGACCTAGTCGAGCCCTTTTTGATTGCAAGGAAATAAAGAGAAAGAATCGAGTCACCGAGAGCGCATCTCTATAGATCCCAAGGAATTTACGCATAGTAGATCTTTTTTTACTAGACTAAATTATTGATCTTGTCTTTCGACCTATCAAAAGTTGGACAGAGAATTACATATATATATATATATATATATATATAAAAGAGATGCACAGTCTCACTTTGAGATGACACGCCCAAATTAAAAGACTCCTCTAGCTCTCTTGGTGTAAGGGACTTCCCTATCTTGTTTATTGGTCTAAGGTACAATGCCTTTCCATCAGTAAATCAATCAGTTAACGCCTTATCCTATTCAAGCTTATAAGCCTTCTCCCATTTTTCTTTAGCCTTTTTACCTCCTATAGATGAAAGTCCCAACTTGAATTTCGCTTTGCACCTCACTAAAAGGATGATGTGGACTTCTTTTTCTTTTGAGGAAGTAAAGAGTCTCAAGGCAAATGCACCTTAGCCCATGGACTGAGAGAGAGAGAGACAAGGAAATCAAGCCAAAAGGGGGCAATGCACCTTCTCCCTTCTCCGACTAGAATACAATCCAAAGACCACTTAGAATCATAGATAAAAATATGAATCACATATTTTAAGGAATACTGGAATAGGTACTAGTCTGATAGCACGGGTTGACCTACTAGACGGCTTGTATGAAAATTAGACAATTGAAATGACAGCTTGGATTGCTAATGGAAAGCATTTTCCTTATTTATACGGTAATGAGAATGGGCCTTACCCTCAATCTAAGACACAGACAAACGGAATGGATTACGAAAGGGCTTAGACCACTCGAAAGCTAGCACTGAATCCGAAGTCTGGAAAGATTTCAAGAATAGAGTAGCTAGCATAAACCATTGTATGTATTCTATTAAAGCAGTCATCCAATGAATTAATAAAGACTGCTCAAGATAGATGACCATGTTGTCATCATACTATTGACTAAGATCTTTAGCCATGTGCTACATAAAGTCTCAGTAAGAACGAAACAAATCCTTTGACATTTGCCTAACCACTCAGGTAGGGAAAAATAATCAACTAGATGAAAAATTTGACTTTGCGGTGGAAGTGGCATTAGCCTCTATTATTCTATTATAATATAATCTATTGAATCTATTTTCTTCTTTGAATTAACTCTTGGAATAAATACAAAGTCAGCGGATGGGCGATACTCTTTCTCTTTCGCTGAAGCAGCCACATCTTGTTTGGCTATCCAACTCTCATCCCCGCCTAGACCAGAATGGGTCAGAAAGAAACTAGCCACTAGCATCAGTGTTGTCCCACCACCAGAAGCAGAGGAAGCTAACCGAGTTGATTAAGAATCAATCGTTTACCTCAACTTTGAACCCCAAAATATACCTGTCTACCTCTATGAGGTAAAGCTAGTAGCAGTAAGTTACCCCAACAAAGCTATGCTGCTTATCTGCCAGTTCGAGTTACCACTGTTAATCCATCAGCTTCTTAGCTAGCAAAGTCAAACTAAAAGGTGTACAAGTCACCTCCTCAATTGGATATCCGATTGAGACATAATTGAAGTGGTCCAAACACTCCTGTGCCATATTAGAGCCCACTAATAGCTGTAGGAGAGGCACCACTGCCGCGTAGCATATCCACTTCTAGAAGCATATAGGAATGGAATAGAAGAAAAAAATCTAGTTGTTTATCCAAAACCAAAACTTGAATAAGGGCCTATTCTATTCATCGAGCAAAAGCAACAGTTCCACTAGTAGCTCCAGTCACGATTAACCCATCATCATCTTGCTTCGCGTGCCTCTTTGATCAGAAGCACGAAGCATACTTATAATTAGTTCTTTTTCCCTTGCTGCCAAAGTGAGCAGTCCCCCAACTAGCATCTATTAGTTAAGGAGGTTGGGGTATAGGACATAGAAGCATAGAGATGATAGCAGCAATTGATCCTGATTTGGTTAAAGACTAAGAGCATTCCTGATGTGCCTAAAAGAGGACACTATCTGTACCACAAGGAAAATAAAGAGAAGAAACCAAGACATTTGAAGCATTTTACATCTCTACTCCTTTTAGAAGGTTCTGAATCAGCTCCCTTTTCTTTCCCTTTTGATGAACTTGATGGAAGTTTTGAAGACTCCCTCTTCTCCACCTTTCTTTCTTCTCCTTTAGATGCAACCCATGATGGTGTTGTAGAGAAATTTGTGATTTTGTTTCTAGTTGGCTGTGACATTTTCTTACTAGAAACTCTCTTCCTTTGTCTCTCCACATTGCAAGTTTAATAACATCCTCTAAGGTTACATAATTTTGTAGTTCCACCAAATCACCAATCTCCCTATGCAAACCACCAATGAATCTTGTAATTGTTTGCTCTTGAGGTTCATTCAGTTCACATCGAATCATTAGGATCTCAAACTCTTTCACATAGTCTTCTACACACATACCTCCTTGTCTCAAAGTTTGAAATTTGTAGAAGAGCTCTTGCTTGTAATATTCTGGCACAAATCTTCTTTGCATAAGTCTCTTTATTAACCTCCAATTTCTAACTTCTTCTTCACCATCTCTCCTCCGTTGATTCTTCAAATTCTCCCACCATAAATTGGCGTAATCTGTGAATTCAAGGGCTGTAAGACGACATTTGGTTGCCTCCAAGTACTCATGGCACTCAAAGACCTTCTTTACATGCTACACCTACTCCAAAAATTCCTCTGGAGAGCTACTTCCCTTGAAAGTAGGGACCTTCATCTTAATCTTCAATTCTTGCTCTCTTTGCTGCCTCCTTGGCCTTGGAGACCTTTCATCTTCTGTATTGCTTTCTTGGTCCGATTGCTCTTCATTTCTATTTTTTCGCTGCCCACGCCTTGGTTGACGGTTTAGCCTCTCCATTTGTTCTACCAAACGATTCAACCGCTCCATCATTTGTTGTTGAGATCTCTCCATTTGATTTTGAGGCCTTTCCAACTTCAGAATTTGAGCTTGCTCTAAAGTAAGCCCCATTGGAATTGGAAGTTTAGAACTGTTATCTCCATACATGATCTCTCTCTCTAAGTGTTCTACTCCCAAGTTACAAGAGTTTTCCCACACGAAACCACCGCTTTGATACCAATATGATGTGCCTAAAAGAGGACACTATCTGTACCATAAGGAAAATAAAGAGAAGCTCAACTAAATTGATAAGCCTATGGCGCCACAATCAAGCTAAGATGGGTGGAATTCGTCACACCCCATATTAGAGAACGGAATGGGAGTGATAAGAATTCTGAGATTTTCTCACCACACTAACACAATTGTTAGATAAGAGAAGATAGATGTGCACAAAGCAATCTGAAATATAATTCACTCAAATCTGATTATCTTGCCACAAGGGGGCATGTTTCCTTTTATAGGTAACAAAAGTCAACTGCTTCATTAATACAACCACAACCACCTCATTAATGAGCCTACAACAACTATAATCAACCTATAGCCACCTCATTAATGAGCCTACAACAACTATAGTCAACTTACAGCCACCTCATTAATGAGCCTACCCTATAACAACTACAGCCACCCTATAACCACCTCATTAATGCAACAACAATAACTACAACTACTTGGAAAGCTAAATAACACTACAGCAACTCTGAAAACATTAAATTACATCAAATTTTATATCCCAAAAAGTCATGCACGAAAATTATTAAAAAAATAAGAAAAATCTGTAGTTCTTTTATTCTTCAAAGTCCAAGCTTCTGATTTGGCCCAGCCCATCATTGCACACAAGTAAAGAAACCCAAGTCAATCCTATTTGATGCTTCTTGGCCCTTGAACGTGTTATTGGCCCAAGTATAGATTCAGCCTCTTCTTCTTCAAGGACAGCCTTCATGATCACATCAATTCCTACCTATGGGATTTAGATTAAGAACAACTAATGGTGGAGACAGTTGATCTTAATCAGCCAGTTGCCAGATTCATATGCAGATCGAATTGGATCCTCTATTACAGCCAAAAAACGTGAGCGCTTAGCACAAAAGGTTGCTTTAATAATACAATAGTAAGGGGCTTTTTCCTGCTCGTTAGCACTATTTTTTGATTGCAAGGGTGCATCGTTAGCGCTTTACTAATAACATAGAAAGGGCAAGCCTAAACCTACTCCTAACAAGTTACTGTGTTCGTCTTTCAAGGCTCCCTATTTTAGGGCTTATGCATATATAAAGAAGAGCCCTCATTTAGCCTTGTTGTCTAAGGGCTGCTCGCCTTTTTGAATAGAAGAAAGTGGTATCAGAGGTGATTTCGATAAACCGATGCATGAGCTAAGGCTCCCATGTCTCGTCCACCCTCTGAAAAAGTAAGGTCGTAAAACGGCTCATAGGGAGTTAGAAGTAAGAGAGTAAAGGCAGGTCAACCTCACATAAGTAGAGGGGGAGACACATTCATGAAAAGCGGAAAGCTGTGCGGTGGGGGACTGACCAAAATGGAATAGATCTTACTTTTAGATAAGAGTAGGAACATCTATTAGCCAATATCATGGGTCCTCAAGTAGTCATGGAAAAGAAAGGGGACAAAAAGAGTCTTTACAATATTCCAGAATATATCATGGTCCTATCTATTCATCTTTTTATTTAAAAAAAAGAGTTGCCCATCTCATCGGGGGAACAAATAGGCATGGAAAGAGGGAGAGGGGGGCTATGAGCCCTTTCCCATTGCTGTTCCTAGACCGCCCATCCCTTCTTTCCCCTTCACCTAGCTTGGTGAGGTCCGATGAGATCATATCTCTCGAACAAAGTAAAGTGATGGGAAGAATAGACTACTGGTGGGGAGATCTTTATTCATTACACCCCTTGTATAGTAAAGGGAAAAATAGAAGTGCGCTCCTGCACACCAGCTGAAGGCGATCGGCAGTGAGGGAAGCTTATCTTATTATTAGAGAAAGAGGCAAGCCAAAACCTACTCCTAACAAGTTGTTGGATCAAAGTAGAACATTCTCCATCCGTCCATCCAACAGTTGAGGCGGTTCGATTACCATTATATGTGTTATGGCAAAAAAGACTAATTCAATGATATATGCCTTAGTCTTTGACCTCGGAAATGGTAAATTTAGATTCTGGCATCTAGTCCATGGGGATGCCAGAGCATGGGACAAGCCTAGATCAACCGTTCCTTCATTCCCATTGTAAAGATTGATTATATAAGAGGGGCACTACAAGCTTTTATTTAAGGGTAGAGGAAATGGGAAAAGGGATCCCTCAGGCATCAATTGGCCTGTGCTTAGTTTGAGACATTCCAGCTTTGAAAAAAATTTCGTATTATACTCCCTAACTTCCTTGCAATCCACTTCAAACTCCAAATCACGTACCACTATATTTCATAATGGGCCCGACCCCATCCTTGTAAAGAACCGATAGTAGACCCTAAGTTTGATCGAAGATGATCTTAATCCATTTAGGGGTTAGGTGTCATCCTCTAGATCTCGATGAGATAGACGGGGCAGGTTCTGTAGTCAACTACAATTGGTCACTTCCTGCTTTATCGGGTCTTTTAATCTTATCAATTCCACTCAGGCATAATCATTCATAGGCTCAACACGAGCTGTGACATCAGGTCCTCTCTTCTCTTCATGAATCTCAGTTGGAAGCCCCCATTTTGATTAGACATCTAATGAAGTAAGAGCTCACTCCCTACCTAGCGGTACTTCTATGGCTTGCCTCTCGAGGTCCTGTTTGAAAGGCAGTTGAAATAACTTATCTGGATTGAGTGGTCCTTTCTCAAGTAGTTACTGAGACATAGGTTGGCTTGAGCTTCCCTTGGCATACCTTCGTTACCATTACTAAGAAATGTAAGTAAGAATTCATCCCAGATAAGTTATTGACTAGCTCTTACGATTGAGGTCTTGCCGAGCCTCTTTCAAGTTAGGCATCCCTTGCTCAAACAAAAGAGGGGTCTTTGTCGAGTAAAGGGAACCAATGCTAGTAGTTAGATTCAATATTCAATAAGTCAACCATAGAAGGCAAATCCAATTAAGAAGAGACAAGCATGCTGACATCCATCGAAGGGATCTCGATTGAGAAGCAGCCCGGTAAAGCCACATCTCAAAGGTAGAATGTATTGGTGGCACGTCGACCTAGAATAAAGGCTCTAGTCCACAATTCCTGGATTCCAACTGGAAGTCTCGAGCTGTAAAAAGTAGGCCTACCATCGATGCTAACGAGCTACCATAGATCCCTAACCGACGAATAGCATACTTTCCTCCTAGAATATCCCTTGAATAGTTGGATGAACCACTTGAGCCTCCTATTTCACTAAATCCGCTCCCATCTCTATAGTCTCGAAAGCTTATAAGATCCCTAGGCTACAGAGAAAGGGCTTATGATGGAATCATTGAATCTTAGCGACACGATGAAAGATCTAAAAGAGGTAGATGATCCTCTGTCGCCACTATTTTCATAGTCAACCCAGCCCAGGAGGCTTTCTCAAGTTCCAGATCAGATATGGGCTTTGGTGCCATCATGAAAAGCCCTACCCTATATAGAGGATATTGACTACCTTTTGGGCTTTCCTTCTTTCTACGGGTCAACTACCCTTATTTGTATCAGTCCAGGTAGGCGAATCATGCTACAATTCTTCATTCTTTTCAAAAAAGTATATAGATATTCCTAAAGGCAAGTGTTGCCTAGAAAGAATTCAAGGTCAGAAATCCTGCAGGGACAAAAGTGAAATTCTTGCTCTTATTCTTTCGTTCCGGTTGAATAAGTAGTTTTCTTAGAACCTTTGCCTTAGATTTCCTTAGGTAGACCTATGGTTGGTTTTTGGTAGAGAGGAAGACTGCTCTTAGGTGTTCTTTGTCCTGATTTCCTAGCCCTAGAAATATAAAAAGATAAAGTAAGTCGTAGCTTAGTTAGTAATAGGCTTGGAAGAGGGGCTAGTTGAGAAAGCAGCGCATTCATGGTGTCTGGAATCAACGTCAATAATATGAATCTATCTGCTAAGCACATGGTCTAAAGTGATAGCAAGTGGAAGTCTCTTAAATAGGAAAAGAAATAAATCATATACTTTTAGGGGCTTACAGCAAAAACTTCCAATCTTTAAAAGAAATGCAAAAAAAAAAAAAAAATAGGCAAGGAGAATAAAACTCTTTTATGGAGTGACAAATGGATTAATGCTCCTTTGAGAACTCTTTTTATTGGTTCCCTCCAGAAAAATGAAAATGCAAAAAAGGTTGATACTAAATTGGAATCTCGGTAATCTTACAGATATGCTAACCCAAAATACTTTACAAAGAATCTTATCTAAACCTCTTTTCAACTCTAACGAACCCCCAAAGGATGCTGTTAGCCGGTCCCACACTAACAATGACATTTTTACAACAAAAATAGCTTACCTTGATATCATTAATCATAACCAAAATCACTCTTCAAATACTGACCCCCTGACCAAATATGTAATACCCGAAATTTTCTTTTTTTCTTTTCTTTTATTTCCCATGATCTAATTGTGCTTGAATTGTTGATTTTTGCATTTTATGCTGTGATTAATTATTTTCCCCATGTTGGTTTATTTTATAGTACTTATATGAATATTGAGACTTTGTATCTACACGTGTAGAAATTTTATGTTAGAATATGACTTGGAATTATGCTAAATTTGAGGATTTATTGGTAAGGGACCAAGGAAAGTAGAACTAAGCTAATAAAATTATTAAAAGGAAACTAAGGTGGGCCCTACCACCCTTCCATCTTCCTCCTCTCATCCTCTCTCGCAAATGTGTGAGTGTGTCTACTCCCCCTCATTTCTTCCTTTCTCTTTTCCACATCCTTATTTGTGCTGATCGAAGGTGTGAGCTTGGGAGCTGAAAGCTTGTCAGTGTTGGGTTAATTGGAGGATTCAAGTAAGTGCAAACCCTTCCTTCCTTTTCTTCATTTTTGAAATTCCCTAACCCTAGATCTAATGCCATGGGTTTTCTTGAGTTATGGGTGGGAACAGGCTTCCAAGTAGCTCCATGATAAATTATTTTTGCCAAATATCTCTAGTATAAGTTGGGTGGCTGGGAATCTATTTACAAGGAGCAAAAGGGTGGTTGTTGTCATTATTACTGGTTTAAACCTTGGCAAGGATGAATGAAGGATTGAAAACATAGTGGCACAACCCTACTCTTTTGTTCCATGATAGTGTTAAAAACCAATTTTTTTCAAGATCCCAATTACCCCAACAAGTTGCTAAACCCATGGGAGCTCTTGGGCCTAGAGAAGGCAATTTAAGGAGAACTTTTTGTAGGTGTCTGTTGTCTTGATGCCAAAGCGCTTGGGCGCTGGGTGTGGCATCTCAGATGCCTAACTATTTTGGTAAGGTAGAGTTAGAGACTTGTCGCCTGAAGGTGCCACCCAGGGCACCTCAGGCGCCCATTAAAGCTCTTGTGGCAGAGAGTTTAGGACTTAGCACCTGGAGGTGCCACCCAGGTGATGTAATCAAGGATAACCCAATTGTAGGCTAAGAAATGGAGAACACTTCAATTGGGCTTCTAACTCGTTCAAGGGCTAAAGGGTTTGGATTGGACTTAATCACATTGTTGAAAGTGGAAGAAGTGTGAACAAGATTGTATGTGGGAAGGTTGCATTTGTTAAAATAGTTGTAGTCTATTACCTATGCATTTATTGTCTTTGACATTTAGCTACCTATGCATTTATTGTCTTTTGTTTTGGAGACCCTCTATAAAAAGGGTCCTTGCCATATGTTGTAAACCATTCTTGAATCATATGAAATATTGGCATTTTGCTTTCAAGAGGATTCTTGAGTTATTTCTCTTATCTAACTTAGGATAATGGCGAGAGCAACTAGATTTCTTATCACTCATATTCTTCTTTCTTGAGTGTGGCAAGATCATCCCATTTCTCTTAGTTGTGGTGCCCTTTTAGTTTATCAATTGAGTGACTTGGTTTTTCTTTGTTTGTTTCTTTCAACCTATCCAAAAAAATCAACTAAGTGTTTTCCCTCTAGAAATCACATCATATTGGTATCAAAGCCACTTCAAATCAGGTTCTATTATTTGTTTTGTGTTTTGCCCATTTGTGGAAGGCTTAATTTTTCTGCATTTTATTTTGTGTTTTGCCACCTACATGGAGGGCTTAGTTTTCCTTATTTTGTATTCTGCCACCTTTATAGAGGGCTTAATTTTCCTTATTTTGTAATCTACCACTTACTTGGAGGGCTAATTTTCTGGTCTGTTCATCTTTTTTCTTATTTCTGTTCTTATATTGTTCTACATTGTTCCAGCTCTTTTATTAAATTTTTTTTTCATCGTTACTGTTTATTATTCCTCATTACTGTTCATTGTTAATCCGAGTGTAAACACTTAGAGAGTGAACTACCCTTCACCAAACTCAAACCAATCACTACAAATCACTATGATAAGAGAAAATAGTTCTAAAGTTCCTCTTAGGCTTAGCCTACAACAAGCTCAAATTGTTGGCCTACAAAGAAGTCAAGAAGAAATGATGAAACAAATAGCTCAACTAACTACTCAAATAGCTAGATTTATGGAGCTACAACAACGACAACCAAGAAGAGGAGCTTATGTTGAACACCATGGAGAAGAATCTGAAGCTGAAGAAGGTGAACAACCTAGGCAAAGAAGGCAGCAAGGGAACACGATGCCAACATCAAAATGAAGATTCCTCCATTTAAGGGAACAAGTTCTCCTAAAGAATACTTGGAGTGGGTGCAACGAGTAGAGAAGAATTTTGAATATCAAGAATTTTAGAAGCTACCAAATGCCATCTTTCAGCCATTGAATTCACTAATTATGCGAATCTTTGGTGGGAAAATTTGAAGAATCAACAAAGAAGAGATGGAGAGAATGAAGTCTGAAATTGGAGATTGATGAAAAGGCTCATGAAGAGGCGTTTTGTACCTGATTACCACAAGCAAGAGCTCTATTTTAAGCTTCAAAGCTTGTGGCAACGAGGTATATGCGTTGAAGATTATGTTAAAGAATTTGAAACTTTGATGATTCGATGTGAGCTTAATGAACCTCAAGAGCAAACCATAACTCGATTTTTGGGTGGTTTGAACAAAGAAGTTGCTAACTTAGTAGAGTTACAGAATTATGTTTTCTTATAAGATGTAATTAAATTGGCAATTAAGGTGGAGAGACAGAAAAAGAGAGTTTATAGAAGAAACAATAGAGTGTCTAAACCATTGGGGAGTAAACCTTTTCAAACGCTTTCCCAAACCTTAAACACTACCAAAGGGAGTAATAAGGAGATATAAAAGGAGGTAAACAAAACTGAAAGTTCTAAGGGGAAGAAGAAGAGAGAAGACAACCAACCCTCTAAAAGAAGCCGAGACATTAAGTGCTTCAAGTGCTTAAGTCATGGCCATATAGCATCTGAATGTCTTAATAGAAGAGTGATGATTTTGAAAGAGAAACAAGAGGAAATAGAGAGTGAATATGAGGATATTGTAGAGGAATGTGAAGAGGAAGAATATTCTGAAGAAGAAGAAGTTGTTTAGTATGTTGATTAAGGTGCTGCCTTGGTTATTAGACGTGCCTTGAATATCCAAGCCAAGATAGAAGAAGAACAGAGGGAGAATATTTTTTAAACAAGGTGCACTATCGGAGGCAAAGTTTGCAACGTGATAATTGATAGTGGAAGTTACACTAACATTGCTTCAACCACCTTGGTTGGCAAACTGAAGCTACCTATCATCAATCATCCCTATCCATACAAGCTGCAATGGATGAATGATCATGGCAAGATGAAGGTCACCAAACAAGTGAAAGTACTTTTCTCTGTAGGGAAAAATTACAAAGATAAGGTGTTGTGTGACATAGTCCCTATGGATGCTAGTCATCAAACTTGGGAGGCCGTGGCAATTTGATAGAAGAGCAATACATGATGGCTTCAAAAACACCTACACTTTTGAGAAGGATGGAAAGAAGATTGTGTTTGCACCCTTAAAGCCAATACAAGTACAGTAGAAAGAGGATGAAATCGGGGAGAAGAAGTCTAGTTGTTTTGCTTCTAAGAATAAGTTAAAGAAGTTAATAAAAAGGGATGACTTTATTGCTAATTCTCAAGGAGCTAAACCCAGAACTTGCAAAAAAGCTTCCTAAGCTTGTGAGGGAGTTGATAGAAGAATTTGTAGATGTCTTTCCGAATGAGCTACATAAGGGATTGCCATCCTTGAGAGGAATTAAGCATCAAATTGATTTGGTACCCGGTGTTGCCTTACCAAATAAACCAGCATATAGAATGAATCTGGAGGAGGCTAAGGAGCTAAAAAGGCAAGTTGATAAATTGATTGAAAAGGGTTATGTGAAGGAATCTATGAGCCCTTGTTATGTGCTTACATTATTAGTCCCTAAAAAGGATGGCTCTATGAGAATGTGTGTAGGCAGTCGTGCTATAAATAAGATTACCATCAAATATCGCTACCCAATTCCAAGATTGGATGACATGTTGGATAGCTGAATGGTTCCAAGGTATTTTTAAAGATTGACTTGAAGAGCGGCTATCACCAAATCCAAATGAAAAAGGGAGATGAATGGAAGACAGCCTTCAAGACAAAGCATGGACTTTACGAATGGATGGTAATGCCATTTGGGCTATCTAATGCCCCTAGCACATTTATGCGATTGATGAATCATACGCTTAGATCTTTCATTGGAAAATTCGTTGTGGTATATTTTGATAATATTTTGATCTTTAGTCAAAGTTATGAAGAGCATGTGCAACATTTGAAGGAAGTCTTGGAAGTGTTACAAAAGGAGAAACTCTATGCTAATCTGAAAAAATGCTACTTTCGTCAAAATCATGTGATTTTTCTTGGCTTTGTAGTATCTCAGCAAGGAGTGGGAGTTGATGAAGAAAAGGTGAAAGCTATCAAAGAATGGCCCGTTCCAAGAACTATACATGAAGTAAGAAGTTTTCATGGGCTTGCCTCCTTCTATAGAAGATTGTAAGGGATTTCAGCACCATCTTAGCACCCATAACTAAATGTATTAAGGGAGGAAAGAAGTTCAAATTGAGTGATACAGCCCAAAGAAGCTTTAAGCTTGTCATAGAAAAATTATGCAATGCACCCATATTAGCTTTGCCTAATTTTTCTAAGACTTCTGAGATTGTATGTAATGCTAGTAGAGTGGGAATTGGAGCCGTACTTCTTCAAGAAATGCATCCCATAGCTTATTTTAGTGAGAAGTTGAGCGGAGCTAGTGTTAACTACTCTACCTATGATAAGGAGTTCTACTCTTTAATTAGAGCTCTTGAGACATGGCAGCACTACCTGTTACCAAAATAATTTGTAATTTACACAGACCATGAATCACTCAAACACTTGAAAGGTCAGAGCAAGCTGAATAGAAAACATGCAAAGCGGGTGGAATTTCTTGAAGCTTTTCCTTATGTGTTGAAGTATAAGAAGGGAGAAACTAACATTGTTGTAGATGCCTTATCAAGGAGATATGCCTTAATTTCCATGATGAATGCTAAATTGTTGGGATTTGAATCTCTTATCAAGAAGATTCAACACTTGCTGAAATTTATCTTGCTTGTGAGAAAATGACATATAAGGAATTTTATAGATCTGAAGGTTTTTTATTTCGCTTGGGGAGGCTTGTAATTCCAAACTGTTCTATAAGGGAATTACTTACACGAGAGGCTCAAGAAGGAGGATTGGCTGGGCATTTCGGTGAAACCAAGACATTGGAGATGTTGAAAGAGCATTTTTATTGGCCTAACATGATTAGAAATGTGCTTCATGTGATTGAGAGGTGTATTGTTTGCAAAAAAGTCAAGAGCAAGGAAGCAGCCCATGGACTTTATACGCCTCTACCTATTCCAGATCAGCCTTGGATTAATATTAGCATGGATTTTATGCTAGGCTTACCAAGGACACAAAGAGGTAAGGATTCGGTCATGGTTGTTGTTGATCGTTTTTCAAAAATGTCTCATTTTATTCCATGCCATAAAACCGACGATGTTGTGCATATTGCCAATTTGTTTTTCAAAGAAATTGTAAGACTTCATGGCATTCCAAAGAGTATCATGTCAGATCGTGACACTAAATTTCTTAGCTACTTTTGGAAGACTTTATAGAGGAAACTAGAAACAAAGTTGCTCTTTAATACTGCTTGTCACCCACAAACTGATCGGTAAACTGAAGTAGTAAATTGAACACTTTCTACTTCGCTAAGAACTATCATTGGCAAAAACTTGAAAAGTTGGGATGAATGCTTGGCCTATGCTGAATTTGTTTACAATAGAAGTGCATATGGTACTACTAAACATTCTCCTTTTGAAGTAGTTTATGGGTTTAATCCATTGAACCCACTTGATTTAGTAACATTACCACATGAGGCTCGAGAATGCATAGATGGAAAAAGGAAGGCTGACATGATAAAGAAGTTACATTAAAACATTAAATAGCAGATTGAGAAGAAGAACTCCATCTATGAGAAGACTGCCAACAAAAGGAGAAAATTTGTTCAATTCAGTCCTGGAGATTTAGTGTCGGTTCATCTTAAAAAAGAAAGATTTCCAAACCAAAGAAAGTCCAAATTAATCCCAAGGGCAGATGGTCCTTTTCCTATCATAGACAAGGTAAATGATAATGCATACGAAATTGATTTTCCTGAAGACTATGCTGTTTGTACTACTTTCAATGTGAGGGATCTTTCTCCTTACTTAGAAAATCAAGAGGACTTGGATTTGAGGCCAAATCCATTTCAACCAAGGGATGATGATGTAATCAAGGATAACCCAATTGTAGCCCAAGAAAGGGAGAATACTTCAATTGGGCCTCTAACTCATTCAAGGGCTAAAGGGCTTAGATTGGGCTTAACCACATTATTGAAAGTGGAAGAAGTGTGAACAAGATTGCATGTGGGAAGGCTGCATTTGTTGAATATATTACCTATGCATTTATTATCTTTGACATTTAGCCACCTATGCATTTATTGTCTTTGACATTTAGCTACCTATGCATTTATTGTCTTTGACATTTAGCCTACACTATTTGACTTTTAGTTGATGCATTTAATACATTAGTTGGAGTATTTTGTCTTTTGTTTTGAAGATCCTTTATAAAAAAGGTCCTTTCCATATGTTGAATTACATGAGATATTGGCATTTTGCTTTCAAGAGGATTCTTGAATTATTTCTCTTATCTAACTTAGGTTAGTGGCGAGAGCAACTATATTTCTTATTGCTCACGTTCTTCTTTCTTGAGTGTGGCAAGATCATCCAATTTCTTTTAGTTGTGGCACCCTTTGACTTATCAATTGAGTGACTTAGTTTTTCTTTGTTTGTTTCTTTCAACTTATCTAGAAAATCAACTAAGTGTTTTCCCTTCGGAAATCACATCATCAAGGTGGTTCGGGCGCCTGGTATCTGAAACTCTAGAGTTTTTGTTAGAGCTGTGGTGCCTCAGGTAGGTGCCACCCCCTTGAGTTATCCCTTTTATCTTTCTAAAGCTCCCAATCTTTACCTTTTTTCCTAGGTGTTTTCGTTAATGTCTGATCGCCCTTCGCGCCTACATTCCATTCTTCTTCATATGATTTCAGGTAAGGGAGCTAACTATACTCCTATGCTAAAGGTGGTAGTTATGTATGTCATTACATTTGGGGTTAGTGTATTGAACATCTACCTTTTTTAAAAAGGCCGAATTCATGGGATTATTTGGAATCACCCTATTCATTAATTGTTGAAACAATTTCTTATGACGTAGTACTTGGGAAAGGAGGCATGGAGGATTTTTATTATAAGGGGATAACATCTAAATCTTGTGGTTAGGTAAGATAAACCCTTGTTATGTAAATTTGACAATCCATATTATTTATTGTCCTAGAACAATGGGCACCGAAGGACATCTTTTGATTATTTATTTATTATCCTAGAACGGTAGGCACCAGGGGACATCTTTTGATTATTTATTCATTATCTTGGAATGGTAGGCACTAGGGGACATCTCTTGATTATTATTTATTGTCTTGGAACAATGGGCATCAGGGGACATCTCCTAATTTTTATTTATTGTTCTGGAATGGTGGACACAATTGGCATAAAGGAATTGGAATCTAAATGTGTAGACCTGTTCACTCTTGTATAATGGGGGAATCACTTGGGGGTCACTTGTCTCAATTAATTTCCTTGGCATTACGATAATGTTTATTGATGTATGTGTATTCAATATCTCCCTCTTGTATAACTGAACTGATGTAGTTATTTGTTTATTTAAGGAAAGTATCCCTTGGACGGAGGTAAGTGGAAAGTCTCTTTTCGTGTTTATCTCACTGAGTAAATTAATCACTCCCCCTGTGTGTGTGCCCTTGTAGATTCTATAGTTTTTGAGGAGTCTCCAAGAGAGGAGTAGCGGGGTCTCACATCGCCACGTCTAGCCGATTGTGGGTGATTATTCTTTTGATTCTTTTGGGGTTAATTTGTCACTCTGTAGTCATTAAGACTTCTAGGTCTTGTTGAGCATTATTTTGGAATTGTGTAATTGTTCTAATCAGGGTTTACAAATGTTTATGTTTTGATCCTTTCCTCACCTTGTCTGTGATCGGGAGGAAAGTTTGGAAACATGAATGCTATGTCAATTGTATATTTTGTGATGAACATCATTTAATGGAACGAAGTTAAGTATTCTTGGGATGTAATATTAGTTGTTTAGTCCTGTATTCCTTAGGCTTACATTCACGGAATGGTCCCTTTGACTGTGCTGATCACTTACCCATGGGCGGATCGTGACAAAATAGCTATGAACACTAATTTCAACTGGATTTGGAAAATAAAGGCCCATCCTAGAGAAATATATTTCATCTAGTAACTAATCAATAAGGGACTTCCAACAAACAAAAGAATTAGTAAAAATTTGGATAACGTGTCTGATAGATGCCCAATTTGTAATACTTATGCTGAATCTCATTTACACATTCTAAGAGATTGCTTTAAAATTACTAAGATTTGGTAATCTCTCAACCCTCCTCAAAATTTCTTCACTTCTGATTTTAAAATCTGGTTGGAGAATAACTGCACTTTCAAACAACCTATCCACAACCAAATTCCTTGGGAAACTCTTTTTCTTTATACTATTAGAGGAATTTGGCTGCAAAATTTTCAAAAATAATCAGCTAGGTGAAAACAGTGTTCTAGACTCTATTAAATGCAAAGCTGCAAAATTTTGGTTTTGTGGAAATACATCTGATTCTAACATAAATCTTTTGAATGCAAATACTCATACTTCTAATCTTCACTGGAAAAAACCTCAATCTAGTTGGTTCAAAATGAATGTTGATGGTTCAATGAAAAACAATCTCATAGCGATTGGAAGAATCATAAGATCGGATAATGGCATTAGGCATTGGGGTTATGCTAAATTCATAAGGTAAGGTGATGTTGACTTAGCTGAAGCTTGGGCTCTCCAGATTGGCTTGGAACAAGCCACTATGTTGAATATCAGGAAAATGGATATTGAGACTGATAGTAAAAAAATCTTTGATTTCTAACATGCTTTCCTGTACACTTCTCAGCCTCTGGCCATTCCAATTCTAAATTGCATGCAGTTACTCCAAACTTTTGAAGCTACCAAGGTTTCAAAAATCTCCAAGGAACAAAACAACTGTGCTAATCTCATGGCAAAGTAAGCAAGAGAAAAAAGACTAAAATTATGCAATTATAGCCCCTTATTTTGTAAAATCACAATATTTAGCAGACCTGCACTATGCTAGTTCTTAATTTTCTGGAATCTTTTGTTTGCTGCCTAGCCTGCGTTACTTGCCAATGTATTTTGGCTCTTTTGTTTGGTCTCGTTTTATTGTACTTTGACTCTTTGTCTCAATATATATTTCACTTATAACCAAAAAAAAAAATGAGTTTCAAATTTCAAAGAATAGTCCCACTTCTTTATTAAAAGTACTGTGGGCCTATATGATTCTCTTACAAATTTCACTTCCTCTCTTTTCAAATTTAGAAGAACGATAAAATTATACTTTTCATCCAAAAAAATTAAATTATATAATTTTTGAAAATGATTTACATAATCTTTGAAGAGTTTAAATATGATTAAAACATTCTCATAAATAATATTATTTATTTGTAAATATATAAATTTATGAAACAAATACTTTTGTCATTTTATTTCAATATTATTTGTGTTGTGTTTAGAATACTTTTATATGATATAAATGATTGATATAAGAGTTTTGATTAAAATATGTGTAATTACAAAAAAAAATTAGTGTGATAAATATTTTAATTTCAAGAGAGAGAGGGAATCTTATTTTATTCTGGGAAAATTATAACTTTTATATTTTTAAGAAATTATTTATTCTCTTAAAAGCTAAAATATATTAATTATAAATATTTTAAAAATTATATAATATATATAGTACAACTAGCTTTATGCATGATGTGTTGCAAACTTAATTTCAATATTACAATAATGACAACTATCTGATTTTAATGTTAATATAATAGCTAGAATAACCAAGGATTTTTTTTATTACAAGAAGCGTACAGCCTTTATTTGTAAAAGATAAATTAGGTGAGAGATTTTAACAATATATATCAAATGTGAAAAACGGAGAACGAAACAAAAGAAATATTGTAAGTAATTCATTCAAAAATTCAAAAAATGCTATGGGAATTTAATTTAAAGTTAATATAAATTACAATTAGAAAACGCTACTTTAATATAATTAATTTTTTTAAAATGATCAATCATTGGCCATCAAGTATAAACAAACGGAATTTCATCTTATTATTATTTTCCGAAATATTTTATCCATAACTATTATACTTTAAAAGCTGTCGTTAGAAGTTATTGCAAAATTATGGTTGGTTTATGAATGATAATTAGTTTTTTTAACTAAGATTCTTTCTGTGAAAACATTCTTTTTATAATATTAAATTCAAGACAAAGAAATGTGACAGATTGTACAATAATTAAAAGGGTTCAATCATATTGTGGTCATAATTTATATAACCATTTTACGTAGTCTATAAACTTTTGCTTGCTTAAATTGTTAAAATCTGAATTTTGGAATAAAATCCACATTTCAAAAAAAAGATATATTAAATATTTTCAGATGTAATCAAGGATAACCCCATTGCAGCCCAAGAAAAGTAGAACACTTCAATTGGGCCTCTAACTCGTTCAAGGGTTAAAGAGGTTGGACTAATTGTAGCCCAAGAAAGGGAGAACACTTCAATTGGGCCTCTAACTCGTTTAAGGGCTAAAGGGTTTGGATTGGGCTTAACCACTTTGTTGAAAGTGGAAGATGTGTGAAAAAGATTGCATGTGAGATAGTTGCATTTGTTGAATATAGTTGTAGTCTATTACCTATGCATTTATTGTCTTTGACATTTAGCTACCTATGCATTTATTGTCTTTGACATTTAGCCTACACTACTTGACTTTTAGTTGATGCATTTAATGCATTAGTTAGAGTCTTTTGTCTTTTTGTTTTGGAGACCCTCTATAAAAAGGGTGCTTGCCATTTGTTGTAAACCATCTTTGAATCATATATAAGATATTGGCATTTTGCTTTCAAGAGGATTCTTGAGTTCTTTCTCTTATCTAACTTGTGTTAGTGGCGAGAGCAACTAGATTTCTTATCACTCACGTTCTTCTTTCTTGAGTGTGGCGAGATCAACCCATTTCTCTTAGTTGTGGCGCCCTTTGGCTTATCAATTGAGTGATTTGGTTTCATTTGTTTGTTTCTTTCAACCTATCCAGAAAATCGATCAAGTGTTTTCCCTCCGGAAATCACATCATATTGGTATCAGAGCCACTTCAATTCAGGTTCTATTATTTGTTTTGTGTTTTGCCCCTTCGTGGAAAGCTTAATTTTATTGCATTTTATTCTGTGTTTTGCCACCTACATGGAAGGCTTAGTTTTCCTTATTTTGTATTCTGCCACCTATATGGAAGGCTTAGTTTTCCTTGTTTTGTAATCTGCCACCTACATGGAAGGCTAATTTTCTAGTCTGTTCATCTTTATTTTTATTTCTATTCTTGTATTGTTCTATTTTATTCCAACTTTTTTATTTAAAAAAAAAATTCATCGTTACTGTTCATTGTTCATCGTTGCTGTTCATTGTTAATCCGAGTGTAAACACTTAGAGAGTGAACCTACCCTTCACCAAACTCAAACCAACAAATTACAAATCACTATGACAGGAGAAAATAGTTCTGAAGTTCCTTTTGGGCTTAGTCTACAACAAGCTCAAATTGTTGGCCTACAAAAAGGTCAAGAAGAAATGATGGAACAAATAGCTCAACTAACCACTCAAATGGCTAGATTTATGGAGCTACAACAACAACAATCAAGAAGAGGAGCTTATGTTGAACACCATAGAGAAGAATCTGAAGCTGAAGAAGGTGATCAACCTAGGCAAAGAAGGCAGCAGAGTGAGCGTGATGCCAACATCAAAATGAAGATTCCTTCATTTAAGGGAACAAGTTCTCCTGAAGAATACTTGTAGTGGGTGCAACGAGTAGAGAAGATTTTTGAATATCAAGAATATTCAGAATCAACCAAATGCCGACTTGCAGCCCTTGAATTCACTGATTATGCGAATCTATGGTGGGAAAATTTGAAGAATCAACGAAGAAGAGATGGTGAGGAAGAAGTTCAAAATTGGAGATTGATGAAAAGGCTCATGCAGAGGCGTTTTGTACCTGATTACTATAAGCAAGAGCTTTATTTTAAGCTTCAAAGCTTGAGGCAAGGAGGTATGTGTGTTGAAGATTATGTCAAAGAATTTGAAACTTTGATGATTCGGTGCGAGCTGAATGAACCCCAAGAGCAAACCATTGCTCGATTTCTTGGTGGTTTGAACAAAGAAGTTGCTGACTTAGTAGAGTTGCAGAATTATGTCTTCTTAGAAGATGTAATTAAATTGGCAATTAAGGTGGAGAGACAGAAAAAGAGAGTTTATGGAAGAAACAATGGAGTGTCTAAACCATTGGGGAGTAAACCTTTCCAAATACTTTCCCAAACCTCAAACACTACCAAAGGGAGTAATAAGGAGATATGGAAGAAAGAGCCGAACAAATCTGAAAATTCTAAGGGGAAGGATAAGAGAGAAGACAACCAGCCCTCTAAAAGAAGCCGAGACATTAAGTGCTTCAAGTGCTTAGGTCATGGCCATATAGCATCCGAATGTCCTAATAGAAGAGTGATGATCTTGAAGGAGAAACAAGGGGAAATAGAGAGTGAAGATGAAGATATTGTGGAGGAATGTGAAGAGGAAGAATATTTTGATGAAGAAGAAGTTGTTGAGTATGCTGATGAAGGTGCTGCCTTAGTTATTAGACATGCCTTGAATATCCAAGCCAAGGTAGAAGAAGAACAGAGGGAGAATATTTTTCAAACAAGGTGCACTATCGGAGGCAAAGTTTGTAACGTGATAATTGATAGTGGGAGCTGCACTAACGTTGCTTCAACCACCTTGGTTGGAAAATTGAAACTACCTATCATCAATCATCCCCGTCCATATAAGCTGCAATGGCTAAATAATCATGGCGAGATGAAGGTCACCAAACAAGTAAATGTACCTTTCTCTATAGGGAAGAATTACAAAGATGAGGTATTGTGTGACATAGTCCCTATGGATGCTAGTCATCTTCTACTTGGGAGGCCGTGGCAATTTGATAGAAGAGCACTACATGATGGCTTCAAAAACACCTACGCTTTTGAGAAGGATGGAAAGAAGATTGTGTTGGCACCCTTAAAGCCAATACAAGTACAGCCGAAAGAGGATGTAATCGAGGAGAATAAGCCTAGTTGTTTTGCTTCTAAGAATGAGTTAAAGAAGGCAATAAAAAGGGAAAACTTTGTATTATTGCTAATTCTCAAGGAGCTAAATCCAGAACTTGCAGAAAAGCTTCCTAAGCTTGTGAGGGAGTTGATAAAAGAATTTGCAGATGTCTTTCTGAATGAGCTACCTAAGGGATTACCACCCTTAAGATGAATTGAGCATCAAATTGATTTGGTGCCCGGTGCTGCCTTACCAAATAAGCCAGCATATAGAATGAATCCAGAGGAGGCTAAGGAGCTAAAAAGGCAAGTTGATGAGTTGATTGAAAAGGGTTATGTAAGGGAATCCATGAGCCCTTGTTCTGTGCCTACATTATTAGTCCCTAAAAAGGATGGCTCTATGACAATGTGTGTGGACAGCCGTGCTATAAATAAGATCACCATCAAATACCGCTACCCAATTCCAAGATTGGATGACATGTTGGATGAGCTGAATGGTTCCAAGGTGTTTTCAAAAATTGACTTGAAGAGTGGCTATCACCAAATCCGAATGAAAGAGGGAGACGAGTGGAAGACAGCCTTCAAGACAAAGCATGGACTTTACGAATGGATGGTAATGCCATTTGGGCTATCTAATGCCCCTAGCACATTTATGCGATTGATGAATCATGTGCTTAGATGTTTCATTGAAAAATTCGTTGTGGTATATTTCGATGATATTTTGATCTACAGTCAAAGTTATGAGGAGCATGTGCAACATTTGAAGGAAGTCTTGGAAGTGTTGCGAAAGGAGAAACTCTATGCTAATCTAAAAAAATGCTACTTTTGTCGAGACCATGTGATTTTTCTTGGCTTTGTAGTATCTCAGCAAGGAGTGGGAGTTGATGAAGAAAAGGTGAAAGCTATCAAAGAATGGCCCGTTCCAAGAACCATATCTGAAGTAAGAAGTTTTCATGGGCTTGCCTCTTTTTATAGAAAATTTGTAAGGGATTTCAGCACCATCTTAGCACCCATAACTGAATGTATTAAGGGAGGAAAGGAGTTCAAATGGAGTGATGCAGCCCAACGAAGTTTTGAGCTTGTCAAAGAAAAATTGTGCAATGCACCCATATTGGCTTTGCCTAATTTTTCTAAGACTTTTGAGATTGAATGTGATGCTAGTGGAGTGGGAATTGGAGCAGTACTTCTTCAAGAAAAGCGTCCTATAGCTTATTTTAGTGAGAAGTTGAATGGAGCCAGTCTTAACTACTCTACCTATGATAAGGAGTTCTACTCTTTAATTAGAGCTCTTGAGACATGGCAGCACTACTTGTTACCAAAAGAATTTGTAATTCACACAGACCATGAATCACTCAAACACTTGAAAGGTCAGAGCAAGCTGAATAGAAGACATGCAAAGTGGGTGGAATTTCTTGAAGCTTTTCCTTATGTGTTGAAGTATAAGAAGGGAGAAACCAACATTGTTGCAGATGCCTTATCAAGGAGATATGCTTTAATTTCCATGATGAATGCTAAATTGTTGGGGTTTGAATTTCTTAAAGACCATTATATGGAAGATTCGACACTTGCTTCTATTTATCTCGCTTGTGAGAAAATGGCATATAAGGGATTTTATAGATCTGAAGGTTTTTTATTTCGCTTGGGGAGACTTGTAATTCCAAACTGTTCTATAAGGGAATTACTTACACGACAAGCTCACGGAGGAGGATTGGCTGGGCATTTCGGTGAAACCAAGACATTGGAGATGCTGAAAGAGCACTTTTATTGGCCTAACATGATTAGAGATGTGCATCATGTGATTGAAAGGTGTATTGTTTCCAAAAAAGCCAAGAGCAAGGAAGCAGCCCATGGACTTTATACACCTCTACCTGTTCCAGATCAACCTTGGACTGATGTTAGTATGGATTTCGTGCTAGGCTTACCAAGGACACAAAGAGGTAAAGATTCGGTCATGGTTGTTGTTGATCGTTTTTCAAAAATGTCTCATTTTATTCCATGCCATAAGACCGACGATGCTGTGCACATCGCCAATTTATTTTTCAAAGAAATTGTGAGACTTCATGGCGAGTATCGTGTCAGATCGTGATGCCAATTTTCTTAGCTACTTTTGGAAGACTTTATGAAGAAAGCTGGGAACAAAGTTACTCTTTAGTACTGCCTGTCACCCACAAACTGATGGGCAAACTGAAGTGGTGAACCGAACGCTTTCTACTTTGCTAAGAACTATCATTGGCAAAAACTTGAAAAGTTGGGATGAATGCTTGGCCTATGCTGAATTTGCTTACAATAGAAGTGTACATGGTACTACTAAACACTCTCCTTTTGAAGTAGTTTATGGATTTAATCCATTGAGCCCACTTGATTTAGTACCATTACCACTTGAAGCTCGAGAATGCATAGATGGAAAAATGAAGGCTGACATGATAAAGAAGTTACATGAAAACATTAAACAGCAAATTGAGAAGAAGAACTCCATCTATGAGAAGACTGCCAACAAGAGAAGAAAATTTGTTCAATTCAGTCCAGGAGATTCAGTGTGGGTTCATCTTCGAAAAGAAAAATTTCCAAACCAAAGGAAGTCCAAATTAATGCCAAGGGCAGATGGTCCTTTCCGTATCATAGACAAGGTAAATGATAATGCATACAAAATTGATTTGCCTAAAGACTATGATGTTTCTACTACTTTCAATGTGAGGGATCTTTCCCCGTACTTAGAAGATAAAGAGGACTTGGATTTGAGGACAAATCCATTTTAACCAGGGGAGGATGATGTAATCAAGGATAACCCCATTGCAGCCCAAGAAAAGGAGAACTCTTCAATTGGACCTCTAACTCGTTCAAGGGTTAAAGAGCTTGGACTAATTGTAGCCCAAGAAAGGGAGAACACTTCAATTGTGCCTCTAACTCGTTTAAGGGCTAAAGGGCTTGGATTGGGCTTAACCACTTTGTTGAAAGTGGAAGAAGTGTGAAAAAGATTGCATGTGAGATAGTTGCATTTGTTGAATATAGTTGTAGTCTATTACCTATGCATTTATTGTCTTTGACATTTAGCTACCTATGCATTTATTGTCTTTGACATTTAGCCTACACTACTTGACTTTTAGTTGATGCATTTAATTCATTAGTTGGAGTCTTTTGTCTTTTTGTTTTGGAGACCCTCTATAAAAAGGGTCATTGCCGTTTGTTGTAAACCATCTTTGAATCATATATGAGATATTGGCATTTTGTTTTCAAGAGGATTCTTGAGTTCTTTCTCTTATCTAACTTGTGTTAGTGGCGAGAGCAACTAGATTTCTTATCACTCACGTTCTTCTTTCTTGAGTGTGGCGAGATCAACCCATTTCTCTTAGTTGTGGCACCCTTTGGCTTATCAATTGAGTGATTTGGTTTCATTTGTTTGTTTCTTTCAACCTATCCAGAAAATCGATTAAGTGTTTTCCCTCCGGAAATCACATCATTTTCTTAGCATCCTTCTGGTGTCAAATATATATATATATATATATATATATATATATATTTCTTTTGATAATCTCTGATAAGAATCCAAAGACCGGGAAAAATTCGTTATCTCACGTCACTAAATTTAAGATCCTTTTTTCCTTATGATCCGGTGGAAAGAGCCAAAATGACGCGAAATATGACTTTAATATTGCTTATCTTGCTTTAGGAAAGTTTTCAATTGGGCCTCTAACTCGTTCAAGGGTTAAAGAGCTTGGACTAATTGCAGCCCAAGAAAGGGAGAACACTTCAATTGGGCCTCTAACTCGTTCATGGGCTAAAGGGCTTGGATTGGGCTTAACCACATTGTTGAAAGTGGAAGAAGTGTGAAAAAGATTGCATGTGGGATAGTTGCATTTGTTGAATATAGTTGTAGTCTATTACCTATGCATTTATTGGCTTTGACATTTAGCTACCTATACATTTATTGTCTTTGACATTTAGCTACGTATACATTTATTGTCTTTGACATTTAGCTACCCATGCATTTATTGTCTTTGACATTTAGCCTACACTACTTGACTTTTAGTTGATGCATTTAATGCATTAGTTTGAGTCTTTTGTCTTTTTGTTTTGGAGACCCTCTATAAAAAGGGTCCTTGCCATATGTTGTAAACCATATTTGAATCATATATGAGATATTGACATTTTGCTTTCAAGAGGATTCTTGAGTTTTTTCTCTTATCTAACTTGTTTTAGTGGCGAGAGCAACTAGATTTCTTATCACTCACGTTCTTCTTTCTTGAGTGTGGCGAGATCAACCTATTTCTCTTAGTTGTGGCGCCCTTTGGCTTATCAATTGAGTGATTTGGTTTCATTTGTTTGTTTCTTTCAACCTATCCAGAAAATCTATCAAGTGTTTTCCCTCCGGAAATCACATCACTTACCTTCTTGCATGATTACACTAGTTCACCACCTATGCCAATTTCACTAGCGTCACATTCAATCTCAAAGGTCTTACCAAAATCAGGAAGGGCTAGCAAAGGTGCATTAGTGAGCTTCTCCTTAAGGGGTTTGAAGGCTTTCTCTTAAGCATTTTCCCATTTGAATGGAACATTCTTCTTGGTCATTTCATTTAATGGAGCTACTAGAGTGCTAAAGTCCTTCATGAACCTCCTATAGAAGCTTGCAAGTCCACAGAAACTTCTTACTTGTCCAACTGTGGTATGAGTTTGATGTAATCAAGGATAACCCCATTACAGCCCAAGAAAGGGAGAACACTTCAATTGGGCCTCTAACTCGTTCAAGGGTTAAAGATCTTGGACTAATTGCAGCCCAAGAAAGGGAGAACACTTCAATTGGGCCTCTAACTCGTTCAAGGGCTAAAGGGCTTGGATTGGGCTTAACCACATTGTTGAAAGTGGAAGAAGTGTGAAAAGATTACATGTGGGTTAGTTGCATTTGTTGAATATAGTTGTAGTCTATTACCTATGCATTTCTTGTCTTTGACTTTTAGCTACCTATACATTTATTATCTTTGACATTTAGCCTACACTACTTGACTTTTAGTTGATGCATTTAATGCATTAGTTGGAGTCTTTTGTCTTTTTGTTTTGGAGACCCTCTATAAAAAGGGTCCTTGCCATTTGTTGTAAACCATCTTTGAATCATATATGAGATATTGGCATTTTGCTTTCAAGAGAATTCTTGAGTTCTTTCTCTTATCTAACTTGTGTTAGTGGCGAGAGCAACTAGATTTCTTATCACTCACGTTCTTCTTTCTTGAGTGTGGCGAGATCAACCCATTTCTCTTAGTTGTGGCGCCCTTTGGCTTATCAATTGAGTGATTTGGTTTCATTTGTTTGTTTCTTTCAACCTATCCAGAAAATCAATCAAGTGTTTTCCCTCCGGAAATCACATCATATTGGTATCAAAGCCACTTCAATTCAGGTTCTATTATTTGTTTTGTGTTTTGCCCCTTCGTGGAAAGCTTAATTTTATTGCATTTTATTCTGTGTTTTGCCACCTACATGGAAGGCTTAGTTTTCCTTATTTTGTATTCTGCCACCTATATGGAAGGCTTAGTTTTCCTTATTTTGTAATCTGCCACCTACATGGAAGGCTAATTTTCTGGTCTGTTCATCTTTATCTTTATTTCTATTCTTGTGTTGTTCTATTTTATTACAGTTTTTTTTATTAAAAAAAAATTCATCGTTACTGTTCATTGTTCATCATTACTGTTCATTGTTCAACGCTACTGTTCATTGTTAATCCGAGTGTAAACACTTAGAGAGTGAACCTACCCTTCACCAAACTCAAACCAACAAATTACAAATCACTATGACAGGAGAAAATAGTTCTGAAGTTCCTTTTGGGCTTAGCCTACAACAAGCTCAAATTGTTGGCCTACAAAGAGGTCAAGAAGAAATGATGGAACAAATAGCTCAACTAACCACTCAAATGGCTAGATTTATGGAGCTACAACAACAACAACCAAGAAGAGGAGCTTATGTTGAACACCGTGGAGAAGAATTTGAAGCTGAATTAGGTGAACAACCTAGACAAAGAAGGCAGCAGAGGGAGCGTGATGCCAACATCAAAATGAAGATTCCTCAATTTAAGGGAACAAGTTCTCCTAAAGAATACTTGGAATGGGTGCAACGAGTAGAGAAGATTTTTGAATATCAAGAATATTCAGAAGCTACCAAATGCCGACTTGCAGCCCTTGAATTCACTGATTATGCAAATCTATGGTGGGAAAATTTGAAGAATCAACGAAGAAGAGATGGAGAGGAGGAAGTTCGAAATTGGAGATTGATGAAAAGGCTCATGCAGAGGCGTTTTGTACCTGATTACTACAAGCAAGAGCTTTATTTTAAGCTTCAAAGCTTGAGGCAAGGAGGCATGTGTGTTGAAGATTATGTCAAAGAATTTGAAACTTTGATGATTCGGTGCGAGCTGAATGAACCCCAAGAGCAAACCATAGCTCGATTTCTTGGTGGTTTAAACAAAGAAGTTGCTGACTTAGTAGAGTTGCAGAATTATGTCTTCTTAGAAGATGTAATTAAATTGGCAATTAAGGTGGAGAGACAGAAAAAGAGAGTTTATGGAAGAAACAATGGAGTGTCTAAACCATTGGGGAGTAAACCTTTCCAAACACTTTCCCAAACCTCAAACACTACCAAAGGGAGTAATAAGGAGATATGGAAGAAAGAGCCGAACAAATCTGAAAGTTCTAAGGGGAAGGATAAGAGAGAAGACAACCAGCCCTCTAAAAGAAGCCGAGACATTAAGTGCTTCAAGTGCTTAGGTCATGGCCATATAGCATCTGAATGTCCTAATAGAAGAGTGATGATCTTGAAGGAGAAACAAGGAGAAATAGAGAGTGAAGATGAAGATATTGTGGAGGAATGTGAAGAGGAAGAATATTTTGACGAAGAAGAAGTTGTTGAGTATGCTGATGAAGGTGCTGCCTTGGTTATTAGACGTGCCTTGAATATCCAAGCCAAGGTAGAAGAAGAACAGAGGGAGAATATTTTTCAAACAAGGTGCACTATCGGAGGCAAAGTTTGTAACGTGATAATTGATAGTGGGAGCTGCACTAACGTTGCTTCAACCATCTTGGTTGGAAAATTGAAGCTACCTATTATCAATCATCCCCGTCCATATAAGCTGCAATGGCTAAATAATCATGGTGAGATGAAGGTCACCAAACAAGTAAAGGTACCTTTCTCTATAGGGAAGAATTACAAAGATGAGGTATTGTGTGACATAGTCCCTATGGATGCTAGTCATCTTCTACTTGGGAGGCCCTGGCAATTCGATTGAAGAGCACTACATGATGGCTTCAAAAACACCTATGCTTTCGAGAAGGATGGAAAGAAGATTGTGTTGGCACCCTTAAAGCCAATACAAGTACAGCCGAAGGAGGATGTAATCGAGGAGAAGAAGCCTAGTTGTTTTGCTTCTAAGAATGAGTTAAAGAAGGCAATAAAAAGGGAAAACTTTGTATTATTGCTAATTCTCAAGGAGCTAAATCCAGAACTTGCAGAAAAGCTTCCTAAGCTTGTGAGGGAGTTGATAGAAGAATTTGCGGATGTCTTTCCGAACGAGCTACCTAAGGGATTGCCACCCTTAAGAGAAATTGAGCATCAAATTGATTTGGTGCCCGGTGCTGCCTTACCAAATAAGCCAGCATATAGAATGAATCCAGAGGAGGCTAAGGAGCTAAAAAGACAAGTTGATGAGTTGATTGAAAAGGGTTATGTAAGGGAATCCATGAGCCCTTGTTCTGTGCCTACATTATTAGTCCCTAAAAAGGATGGCTCTATGACAATGTGTGGACAGCCGTGCTATAAATAAGATCACCATCAAATACCGCTACCCAATTCCAAGATTGGATGACATGTTGGATGAGCTGAATGGTTCCAAGGTGTTTTCAAAAATTGACTTGAAGAGTGGCTATCACCAAATCCGAATGAAAGAGGGAGACGAGTGGAAGACAACCTTCAAGACAAAGCATGGACTTTACGAATGGATGATAATGCCATTTGGGCTATCTAATGCCCCTAGCACATTTATGCGATTGATGAATCATGTGCTTAGATCTTTCATTGGAAAATTCGTTGTGGTATATTTCGATGATATTTTGATCTACAGTCAAAGTTATGAGGAGCATGTGCAACATTTGAAGGAAGTCTTGGAAGTGTTGTGAAAGGAGAAACTCTATGCTAATCTAAAAAAATGCTACTTTTGTCAAGACCATGTGATTTTTCTTGGCTTTGTAGTATCTCAGCAAGGAGTGGGAGTTGATGAAGAAAAGGTGAAAGCTATCAAAGAATGGCCCGTTCCAAGAACCATATCTGAAGTAAGAAGTTTTCATGGGCTTGCATCTTTCTATAGAAGATTTGTAAGGGATTTCAGCACCATCTTAGCACCCATAACTGAATGTGTTAAGGGAGGAAAGGAGTTCAAATGGAGTGATGCAGCCCAACGAAGTTTTGAGCTTGTCAAAGAAAAATTATGCAATGCACCTATATTGGCTTTGCCTAATTTTTCTAAGACTTTTGAGATTGAATGTGATGCTAGTGGAGTGGGAATTGGAGCTGTACTTCTTCAAGAAAGGCGTCCTATAGCTTATTTTAGTGAGAAGTTGAATGGAGCCAGTCTTAACTACTCTACCTATGATAAGGAGTTCTACTCTTTAATTAGAGCTCTTGAGACATGGCAGCACTACTTGTTACCAAAAGAATTTGTAATTCACACAGACCATGAATCACTCAAACACTTGAAAGGTCAGAGCAAGCTGAATAGAAGACATGCAAAGTGGGTGGAATTTCTTGAAGCTTTTCCCTATGTGTTGAAGTATAAGAAGGGAGAAACCAACATTGTTGCAGATGCCTTATCAAGGAGATATGCCTTAATTTCCATGATGAATGCTAAATTGTTGGGATTTGAATCTATTAAAGACCATTACATGGAAGATTCAACACTTGCTGAAATTTATCTCGCTTGTGAGAAAATGGCATATAAGGGATTTTATAGATCTGAAGGTTTTTTATTTCGCTTAGGGAGGCTGGTAATTCCAAATTGTTCTATAAGGGAATTACTTACACGAGAAGCTCACGGAGGAGGATTGGCTGGGCATTTCGGTGAAACCAAGACATTGGAGATGCTGAAAGAGCATTTTTATTGGCCTAACATGATTAGAGATGTGCATCATGTGATTGAAAGGTGTATTGTTTGCAAAAAAGCCAAGAGCAAGGAAGCAGCCCATGGACTTTATACACCTCTACCTGTTCCAGATCAACCTTGGACTGATGTTAGCATGGATTTCGTGCTAGGCTTACCAAGGACACAAAGAGGTAAAGATTCGGTCATGGTTGTTGTTGATCGTTTTTCAAAAATGTCTCATTTTATTCCATGCCATAAGACCGATGATGCTGTGCACATTGCCAATTTATTTTTCAAAGAAATTGTGAGACTTCATGGCATTCCAAAGAGTATCGTGTCAGATCGTGATGCCAAATTACTTAGCTACTTTTGGAAGACTTTATGGAGGAAGTTGGGAACAAAGTTGCTCTTTAGTACTGCCTGTCACCCACAAACTGATGGGCAAACTGAAGTGGTGAACCGAACGCTTTCTACTTTGCTAAGAACTATCATTGGCAAAAACTTGAAAAGTTGGGATGAATGCTTGGCCTATGCTGAATTTGCTTACAATAGAAGTGTACATGGTACTACTAAACACTCTCCTTTTGAAGTAGTTTATGGATTTAATCCATTGAGCCCACTTGATTTAGTACCATTACCACTTGAAGCTCGAGAATGCATAGATGGAAAAATGAAGGCTGACATGATAAAGAAGTTACATGAAAACATTAAACAGCAAATTGAGAAGAAGAACTCCATCTATAAGAAGACTGCCAACAAGAGAAGAAAATTTGTTCAATTCAGTCCTGGAGATTTAGTGTGGGTTCATCTTCGAAAAGAAAGATTTCCAAACCAAAGGAAGTCTAAATTAATGCCAAGGGCAGATGGTCCTTTCCGTATCATAGACAAGGTAAATGATAATGCATACAAAATTGATTTGCCTGAAGACTATGCTGTTTCTACTACTTTCAATGTAATGGATCTTTCCCCGTACTTAGAAGATAAAGAGGACTTGGATTTGAGGACAAATCCATTTCAACCAGGGGAGGATGATGTAATCAAGGATAACCCCATTGCAGCCCAAGAAAGGGAGAACACTTCAATTGGGCCTCTAACTCGTTCAAGGGTTAAAGAGCTTGGACTAATTGCAGCCCAAGAAAGGGAGAACACTTCAATTGGGCCTCTAACTCGTTCAAGGGCTAAAGGGCTTGGATTGGGCTTAACCACATTGTTGAAAGTGGAAGAAGTGTGAAAAGATTACATGTGGGTTAGTTGCATTTGTTGAATATAGTTGTAGTCTATTACCTATGCATTTCTTGTCTTTGACTTTTAGCTACCTATACATTTATTGTCTTTGACATTTAGCCTACACTACTTGACTTTTAGTTGATGCATTTAATGCATTAGTTGGAGTCTTTTGTCTTTTTGTTTTGGAGACCCTCTATAAAAAGGGTCCTTGCCATATGTTGTAAACCATCTTTGAATCATATATGAGATATTGGCATTTTGCTTTCAAGAGGATTCTTGAGTTCTTTCTCTTATCTAACTTGTGTTAGTGGCGAGAGTGGCTAGATTTCTTATCACTCACGTTCTTCTTTCTTGAGTGTGGCGAGATCAAGAAAATCAATCAAGTGTTTTCCCTCCGGAAATCACATCAGAGTTGGCCATTCTTAAATTGCTTTAACCT
Source organism: Biancaea sappan (assembly GCA_037074585.1). Classification (NCBI taxonomy): domain Eukaryota; kingdom Viridiplantae; phylum Streptophyta; class Magnoliopsida; order Fabales; family Fabaceae; genus Biancaea; species Biancaea sappan. Next base: position 39,775,297 of record CM073491.1, on the reverse strand, counting down.
GAGATGAAGGGAATAAGCAAAGGCCACTGTCCAAAAAGGTGATAGAGTTGGGTTGGGCAAAAATCAGCCACTACCTTTTCTACGATCTTGTCTGATATTTATTTTGTTTGAATAGAAAATTCTTTTGTTCCGGCAGCTCCCCCACCAAGAGGTTCAGGTGCTGAAAGAGATGCCTTTTGCAGGGATGCAGAAGGAAGGGTATCGGGGAGAATATTTCTTTACACCACTCCATTCCTAGCTGATATCACAGCCATCAATGTAGAACAAAGCCCCACCTTGTGGAGTAAGGAAGAAAGAGGGAAAGCAACTACTGCCAAGTGGTCACCTACTAAGCCCAAACAGTCCTACCTTAGCATACTAGACTACTTCAATGCATAAGGTAGGGGTCGAGAAGAGATCCAATTCAACCAAGTTCACTGGCATACGAGATCAAAGATGGAGTGCCACCAATAGAAGATGGTGGGAAGAGAAGCAATTGACTGACTTGGGGTTGGAGAATGAATCTGAGTTCAACGTTCGGGCATAATCACTAATGAAATGGAGAGATATGTCTTTGAAACATGATGCTGCTTTGATCACCTTCTATCATTGATTGGGAAAGGCGCTAGCCTGATGAACGAAAAGATGCACTAGCTTTCTCTGATGGACATGAAAATAGGCCATTCTCAGCCTTTCCTCATAGAAATAGAAGACCAGTGCCACTTGCCTTTGCTTTAACAGTTTCTATTCGACTAAAAGGGAAACGTACCTTCCTCAAAGTGCAAGCTAACTAATGGCAAAGGCTGTGGATAGAGTGTGATAGGAAAATTCTTAGGATGTCCCAATTTTCATAGCGTAGACGACAAATGAATTCAAGACTAAACAAAGAGAAAGATACGAACTATACACTAGATTTGAGGAAACGAATTGGAAGTGTTAAGTTTTGAATTGGGCGGTTCAATGACCTAACAAGTACAAATAGCCAACCAACGCTATATAGAACGTGACCTGCTATTTGTAATGCTTGCCCAACCATGAACACAAATTGAACTAATCCACACAATAACACACCTGGGTTGAAGCACAAATTGAGGGTTTTCATGAATGTGAATCACCAATCTTATGAAGAAGATTAACAAAGCAAGGTTTCACAAGAGCAAAAGAAGATAAATAAATTATCACTCAATGAGAGAACACTCTTGAATACAATTTTCATAAACTCTAATGTGTTTACAACAAGCTTGGATATGGGTATTTATAGATGGGATGAGACGAAGCATTTAATGCACCTGGACAAAAATGCCTACCTATCTTGACTTGGAATACAAAGCATTTAATGCTCTTAGAAAATAAGTGCCTACCTATCTTGACTTAGGAAATGGTGCATTTAATGCTCTTGGAAAATAAAGCCTACCTATCTTGACTTGGGAACATGGTGCATTTAATGCACATGATTCAAATTTGACTAAAGATCGTTTAGATTTTAAAATTCGTCCAAAAATATAAGAAAATTACAAAACCTAATTTTCGGCCTAAATTGACGTCATTGAGCCCAATTTGAGCTAGCCCATGGTTAGCTTTTGGTCCAAGGTCCTTAATTTGTAGTATTCTAGCCCAAATTTCCTTTAACAACTCTATATTCATCCCAAATTGAAACACTTGAATTAGATTGTTCCAGGCCATGATCATCCAAAGTGGTTGTTGGGTTCATATCAGAGTGGAATTGTAATCTTTCAGCCTATTTAACATTTGCATTCATTCTCGATAGTTAGATATTGAAATTCGAAGGGGAAGGAAGACTAGTGCCAAGCTAAAGACTAGAGAAAAAAACGCTCCTAAACTTGCGCTTATTTCAAATTTATTTGTATAGCCCAAAATAACTTGATCTGACCAAAGTTAATCTAATAAGAGGATTACCTCGGGTGATAAGATCCAGCCACCTAGCTTGGACCTAGAAGGAAAGGAGCTAACTTCACCATCCAAAGCTGAAAAGGATGAGCCAAAAGAGCCAATTACAAGAGCCAGAGCCAAACAGATCTAACAAGCTGTGAATGGCATCCTGATGCAATTGCAATGTAGAAATCACCTAGAGGAAGAGCTGGAGCATTCCTACAATGTTTCACACTTCCATATCCAAGAAGAACCAAGTGTTGAAGGATGAAGAAACTTCAAACATCCTAAATGTGTTATTTAGGCTTAAAACAGCTTATCTAGCCATTTTATACATTTTGGACCTCTTTTGTTTACTTAAGCCCAAAACTGATGTGAAAGGCTTAAAATGCTTTGTTTAAGCTTATTTAGATTATTTGGGCTTCTTTTGTTAAGTTTATTTTCAGTCTTTGTAAAAGGCAAATAGTGTGTTTATAGTATTTAGTTCTTGGCCCAATCTAATTTAAGTCTTAATCTGATTTAGGTTTCCCTTATGACTTTTGGTCTTTCATTTCTAGCTTGTTGGCTAAGAACAACCTTTAGGTTTCCCTCATGACTTTTGGTCTTTCATTTCCAGCTTGTTGGCTAAGATCAACCTTTAGATTTCCCTGATGACTTTTAGTTTTCTATTTCTAGCCTATAAATAAGCCTCATGGCATATGCTTTGTACAACTTGAGTTTGATAAATATAAGTGAGATTTGTTCTCCTTTGTGCTGTTCTATAGCTTTTATACCAAAAATCCCAAGCAGATAACTTGATATTTATCGATTGATTATATTGTTGGTTTCAGGTTGTTAATAACCTCAGGGTCAACAATCTTTTATCCATTGATAATATTGGTTTTTGGCTCTTTATAGTCACGGGTCAATATTCCTATCTTTGTTTTCTTTGTTGTTTCATTATTAAGAACCTGGTATAATTTGGTTTTCTATCTAAGAAGTTCAACATCTTGTTGTTAGGTTTTACATAACTTTGTTTGTAAAGTTTACGTTAGTTGGACTCTTGTGGGATCGTATCACCAGGTATTCTTATTCTTAGAGAATTCGGTATTAAGGAGATACACCTCTCACCAGGTGAGCAAAAAGCATTTACTCGCTTGGTCCTATCGAACTAGCATCTTCAAACGATTCAAGATAGCACAGTGAAAATAGATTCCCTTGAAGCCTTTTGCTAAATAAGAGCTAATTATTCTTTGTTCCAGTCATCAATTTAATTAGTTATTTTATTATAAAAATATTGGTAGAAAAAAGAAACAGCTTTCCGTTTCGTTAGCTTGTCTTGAGTTAGCCAATTTGAGTCCTAGTCTTTCTATTCATTCTCTTCTCCTAACTGAATCACCCCTTCAAGTTACTCTTAAAGTTAGAGATTGAATCTAGACTGAGTTCACCTTAGATACTAACTTATAAAAAGTATTATATAGTGGATATCCAAAGTATGTTACATATAAGCTTGTTCTAGGGTCGACCCAAGTGAATTAAAGCTAAGGCATATACAAGGCTAGAGGGACTGATTTCATCCTAGGACCTTTCAAAATAGATTTCGAGGATTGGTCTTGGATCCACTTGATGTGATCATGAGGGCTGTCCCTGAAGAACAAGAGGCTAAATCTATAGTTGGGCCAATAACATGTTCTAGGGCCAAGAAGCTTCAAATGGGATTGACTTGTGTTTCTTTACTTGTGTGCAATGATGGGATGGGCCAAATTAGAAGCTTGGACTTAGAAGAATAAAAGAACTGCAGATTTTTCTTATATTTTAATAATTTTTATGCATGAATTTTTGGGATATAAAATCTGATGTAATTTAATGTTTTTAGAGTTGTTGTAGTATCATTTAGCTTTCCAAGTAGGTGTAGTTGTTGTTGCATTAATGAGGTGGCTATCGGGTGGCAGTAGTTGTTGTACGCTAAGCTCATTAATGAGGTGGCTGTAGAGTGACTATAGTTGTTGTACGCTAAGCTAATTAATAAGGTGGCTGTAGGGTGGCTATAATTGTTGTAGGCTCATTAATGAGGTGGCTGTAGAGTGGCTGTAGAGTGGCTATAGTTGTTGTAGGCTCATTAATAAGGTGGTTGTGGTTGCATTAATGAGGTAGTTGGCTTTTGTTATCTATAAAAAGGAACTTGCCTCTCTGTGACAAGATAATCAGATTTGAGTGAATTATATTTTAGATTGCTTTGTGCACATCTATCTTCTCTTATCAAACAATTGTGTTAGAGGAATTAAAGATTAAAATGAAGATTAAAATGATGGTTCCTACTTTCAAGGGAAGTAGCTCTCTAGAGGAATTTTTGGAGTGGGTGCAACGTGTAGAAAAGGTCTTTGAGTGCCATGAGTACTCGGAGGCAACCAAATGTCGTCTTGCAGCCCTTGCATTCACAGATTATGCTAATTTATGGTGGGAGAATTTGAACAACCAACAGAGGAGAAATGGTGAGGAAGAAGTTAGAAATTAGAGGCTAATAAAGAGACTTATACAAAGAAGATTTATGCCAGAATATTACAAGCAAGAGCAAACAATTGCAAGGTTCATTGGTGGTTTGCATAGGGAGATTAGTGATTTGGTGGAACTAAAAAATTATGTAACCTTAGAGGATGTTATTAAACTTGCAATCAAGGTGGAGAGACAAAGGAAGAGAGTTTCTAGTAAGCAAATGTCACAGCCAACCAGGAGCAAAATCACAAATTTCTCTACAACACCATCATGGGTTGCATCTAAAGGAGAAGAAAAAAAGGTGGAGAAGAGTGAGTCTTCAAAACTTTCATCAAGCTCATCAAAAGGGAAAGAAAAGGGAGCTGATTCAGAACCTTCTAAAAGGAGTAGAGATGTAAAGTGCTTCAAATGTCTTGGTCACAGGCATTATGCATCTAAATGTCCAAACTGTAGGGTAATGATTATCCAAGCCACGCATGGAGAGGTGGTAAGCGAAGATGAGGCGACCATTAAAAGAGTTATGGAAGAATGTTCTGATAAGGAAAACATGGAGTATACTGATGAAGGAGAACTCCTTGTCATAAGGCGTGTTCTAAACTTGCAAGCTAAGCCTAGTGATGAGCAAATGGAGAACATTTTTCACACAAGGTGTACTGTTGAAAAGAAGGTTTGTGGTGTAATTATATATGGAGGGAGCTGCACAAATGTGGCTTCTACTACTTTGGTGGAGAAGTTGAATTTAGCCATAACTAAACACCCTCAACTTTTCAAATTGCAGTGGTTGAATGAAGATGGAGTTGTGAGAGTCACTAAACAGGTTGTTGTGCCATTTTCCATTGGGAAAAATTACGAAGTTAAGGTACTATGTGATGTTGTTCTAATGAGTGCTAGTCATTTGCTCTTGGGAAGACCATGGCTGTATGATAGAAGAGCTTTACATGATGGGTTTAAAAACACAAATTCCTTTGAGAAAGATGGAAGGAAGATTGTGTTAGCACCATTGAGTCCTTAACAAGTGAAGACACATCAACAAGAATCTGAAAAGAAGAGTAATTTACTTGCCAATAAAGGAGACATTGAGAGAGCTTTATCCAGCTCTAATTTGATTCTTTTGCTGCATTTGAAGGAGATAGTACCAGAAATTATGAAATCACTTCCACCACAAATTCAAAGGCTTTTGGAATAATTTAGTGATATATTTCCAGAAGAACTACCAAAGGAATTACCACCAATTCGTGGTATTGAGCACCAAATTGATCTTGAACCAGGAGCTACCTTACCAAATAGGCTAGCATATAGAATGAATCTGAAGGAGGCAAAGGAGTTACAACGTCAAGTAAATGAGTTGCTGGAAAGAGGATATGTGCAGGAGTCCATGAGTCCTTGTTCAGTACTAGCCTTATTGGTGCCAAAGAAAGCTGGGACCATGAGGATGTGTGTGGATAACAGAGCAATCAACAAGATTATAGTCAAGTATCGTTATCCCATTCCAAGGTTAGATGACATGCTTGATGAATTACATGGCTCCAAAGTGTTTTCAAAGATATACTTGAAGAGTGGTTATCACCAAATTCGTATGAAGGAAAGAGATGAATGGAAGATAGCCTTTAAGACAAAACATGGGCTGTATGAATGGAAAGTCATGCCATTTGGATTATCCAATGCCCCAAGCACCTTTATGAGGCTAATGAACCATGTGCTTCGGAAATTCATAGGTATGTTTGTTGTCATTTATTTTGATGACATTTTGGTTTATAGTAAAAGTTCTAAAGAGCATGAGGAGCATTTGAGGCAAGTATTTGAAGTATTGCAAAAACAAAAGCTATTTGGCAATTTCAAGAAGTGCCAATTCTGTCAAGACCAAGTTATTTTCCTTGGTTATGTTGTTTCTCAACATAGGGTGCACGTGGATAAGGAGAAAATAAAAGCAATCAAGGAGTGGCCAATTCCTAAAAGTATTTCTGAGGCACAAAGTTTTCATGGCCTTGCTTCTTTTTATAGATGATTTGTGAAGAATTTCAGCACTATTCTCGCACCATTAACTGTATGCATCAAAAAAAATTGCGAGGTTAAATGGACTGAAGCTACACAAAGTAGAAATTATGTTCAGCACCTATTTTAGCTCTTCCAGATTTTTCAAAGGTATTTGAGATTGAATGTGATGCATCTGGAGTAGGGATTGGAGCTGTCTTAATGCAAGATAAGTGTCCCATTGCTTATTTTAGTGAGAAGCTTGGTGGAGCAAGTCTAAATTCCTCCATCTATGATAAACAGTTTTTTGCACTAATTCAAGCTCTTGAGACATGGCAACATTATTTATTACCAAAAGAGTTCATCATTCACACTGATCATGAGTCCCTAAAGCATTTGAAGGGGCAAGGGAAGCTGAATCGAAGACATGCCAAATAGGTGGAGTATTTGGAAGCTTCCTCTGTAATCAAATACAAAAAGGGAGAGACGAATGTGGTGGCTAATGCATTATCTCGGAGGTATGCTTTGATTTCTCTTTTGAACATAAACTGTTGGGCTTTAAACTTATTAAGGAGCAATACTTGCTTGATCCTATGCTAACTAAAATCTATTCAGCTTGTGAGAAAATGGCCATTAAAGGGTTTTATAAGCATGATGGTTATATGTTCAGATTTGGGAAACTTATGATTCCTAATTGTTCTATTAGGGAATTACTTGTTAGAGAATCACATGCAGGTGGGCTGGCTGGACATTTTGGTGAAAAGAAGACATTTTGAAATGTTGAAAGAGCATTTCTGTTGGCCAAATATGATGAAGGATGTGCATCGGATTTTAGAAAGATGTGTTGCATGTAAGAAAGCAAAGAGCAATGAGGCTGCACATGGCTTGTACCTGCCATTGCCTATTCCAGATCAACCATGAGATTGCATGGCATTCCAAAGAGTATTGTTTCCGATCGTGATGCCAAATTCTTGAGCTATTTTTGGAAGACATTATGGATGAAGCTTGGAACAAAGCTGCTATTTATCACAACCTGTCATCCTCAAACTGATGGGCAAATCGAAGTGGTAAATAGATCTCTTTCCTCTACTTAGAAGTGTTATTAGTAAAAACTTGAAGAATTGGGATGAGTACTTGCCGCATGTTGAATTTGCTTATAGTCGAAGTGTTTATAGTTCTACAAAGAAATCTCCATTTGAGGTTGTGTATGGATTTAATCTTAATACACCAGCAGATTTGGTACATCTTCCAATTAATGAAAAACTTAGCTTGGATGGCAAAAGTAAAGCTGAATTCATGAAGAAAATGCATGAGGCAGTAAAGAAGCAAATTGAGAAGAAAAATGCTGCCTATAAAAATCAATAGACAAGAGGAGAAAGCATGTTCAATTTATCCCAGGAGATCTTGTTTGGATCCACCTACTCAAGGAGAGATTTCCAAACAAAAGGAAGTCTAAACTTATGCCACGAGCTGATGGTCCTTTTCGAGTATTGGAAAAGGTAAATGACAATGCGTATAAAATTGATCTCACAGGAGATTATGGTGTTTCAGCAACATTCAATGTAAGGGACATAGGCCCTTATTTGGAAGATAACATGGAGCTAGATTTGAGGGCAAATCCTTGTCAACCTAGGGAAGATGATGTGATCATAAGGGCTGTCCTTGAAGAACAAGAGGCTGAATCTATACTTGGGCTAATAACACGTTCAAGGGCCAAGAAGCATCAAATGGGATTGACTTGGGTTTCTTTACTTTTGTGCAATGATGGGTTGGGCCAAATTAGAAGCTTGGACTTAGGAGAATAAAAGAACTATAGATTTTTCTTATATTTTAATAATTTTTGTGCGTGAATTTTTGGGATATAAAATCTGATGTAATTTAATGTTTTTAGAGTTGCTGTAGTATCATTTAGCTTTCCAAGTGGGTGTAGTTGTTGTTGTTGCATTAATGAGGTGGCTATAGGGTGGTAGTAGTTGTTGTAGGCTAGGATCACTAATGAGGTGGCTGTAGTTGTTGTAGATTCATTAATGAAGTGGTTGTGGTTGCATTAATGAGGCAGTTGGCTTGTCTTATCTGTAAAAGGGAACTTGCCCCCTTGTGGCAAGATAATCAAATTTGAGTGAATTATATTTCAGATTGCTTTGTGCACATTTATTTTCTCTTATCTAACAATTGTGTTAGTGTGGCAAGAAAATCATTGGATTCTTATCACTCCCATTCTGTTCTCTAATCTGGAGTGTGGCGAATTCCACCCATCTTAGCTTGATTGTGGCGCCATAGGCTTATCAATTTAGTTGAGTTGGTTTCTTCTCTTTATTTTCCTTGTGGTACAGATTGTGTCCTCTTTTAGGCACATCACCACTTCCACCATCATTGGCAAAAGCAGGAGTTGACATGAAAAAAAAAAAAAAAGAAAGCAAGAGAAACGGATAAGAGCCTTTTTGCAAGAGTGAACGAATGAGCAAGCGGAAGACTTTATTCCAATAAATACCAATAGGGAGAGGGGAAGAGAGAAGGAACTCAAAAAGAGAACTAAAGTAATTCAAACAATCCCAATGGAAGCCCTTTGGTAAGAGTGGGAAAGGCCTTTAAGGAATGAAAAGGATTAGGTTAGGGCATCTTAAATGAAATCAATCCCATACCCGGTAACTTCCTTAGGGGTTTTCCTAGCTTAAGGCACCAAGATGACTGAAGAATATAGAAAGAATTCGAGTCAAAAGTTCGAGTACACCAAGAAGGAAGTCAATAGCAATCGGAGCTGAGACAAGGAATTCCCTAGGATAAGGTCGTTTAGTCACTTTCTGGGATGTCCTAACTCTTGTAAAGGTAGCTTTTTGGTAATTAAGAAAAGATCCAATTCCAGTAATACATTTAGGGCTTTGACAGCCTTTCCTATCAAAGATTTTGCTATTCGTAGATGTCAGGTAATGGCAATAACATAACCTAAGACTAGTTAGATAGAAAGTGGTCTTTCTTCGATCATTTTTTGGCTTTGCCCTAATATTATCTGGTTTTAGTTAGTGATGGTGCGAGGTATAAGCGGAATGAAGCAAAGTTGATAGACTAAAGGGAAGAGATTAATTTGTGATAAAGTTGAGTGTCATATAAATGGAAAAGTCCTCCTCTACTAAATCTTTTTCTTCAAAGTGGGCTTGCAAGAAAGGAATAAAAATAGGTTTCGCTGAGCATAAGTAGGAATCTTGTCCTTTCTGCCTTGGACATCAAGTGTAAACCTAAAGTTTTCTTCCTTTCCCTTTACGTACCCTATATTGCCTTGTAGGAAGTCGCCTAGGAAGAAAAGAAAGAAGGAAGAAGGAAGTGCAAGGCCTATTAAACAATTCAGTGCATGAACAACCTATCAAGAAAACATAATCCTATCCTGTCTTTTTATTTGTAGTGCCTTCCTCCTTCATCTTATGTGGCTCTAAGGCCATACCATTCAAAACTAATCGAATCTATGGAAGAGGAAGGGCTCTCGTTGCATTCCTTCTTTCTTTTCTATGAAGAATCTCATTGTACCAGCGCTTCACTAACATTCAACTAAGTCTTTTTCCTTACTTGATGAAAGAGTGCTTTTTCCCTATCTTCCAGGATTTAGCCAAATTCGCAACTGACGTCAACAAAGCTCTGGTTCACTTTTTATTGGATTTTGATGGCTATATAGATATTACTACTGCCCGCAAGTAGATGCCTGTCTATGAGATGCTTTTAATCGAGACATATCTTGTATTGTAAAGAATTAGTACAAATGGGCACGTAGCACTGATTTTGTATTGAAAAGAATAGGCATCAATCAGTTTCCCCAGAGGGATTCTGATGTAATCAAGGATAACCCCATTGTAGCCGAAGAAAGGGAGAACAATTCAATTGGACCTCTAACTCATTCAAGGGTTAAAGAACTTGGACTAATTGCAGCCCAAGAAAGGGAGAACACTTCAATTAGGCCTCTAACTCGATCAAGGGCTAAAGGGCTTGGATTGGGCTTAACCACATTGTTGAAAGTGGAAGAAGTGTGAAAAAGATTGCATGTGGGATAGTTGCATTTGTTAAATATAGTTGTAGTCTATTATCTACGCATTTATTATCTTTGACATTTAGCTACCTATACATTTATTGTCTTTGACATTTAGCTACCTATGCATTTATTGTCTTTGACATTTAGCCTACACTACTTGACTTTTAGTTGATGCATTTAATGCATTAGTTGGAGTCTTTTGTCTTTTTGTTTTGGACGCCCTCTATAAAAATGGTCCTTGCCATATGTTGTAAACCATCCATGAATCATATATGAGATATTGGCATTTTTCTTTCAAGAGGATTCTTGAGTTCTTTCTCTTATCTAACTTGGGTTAGTGGCGAGAGCAGCTAGATTTCTTATCACTCACGTTCTTCTTTCTTGAGTATGGCGAGATCAACCCATTTCTCTTAGTTGTGGTGTCATTTGGCTTATCAATTGAGTGATTTGGTTTTCTTTGTTGTTTCTTTCAACCTATCCAGAAAATCGATTAAGTGTTTTCCCTCCGGAAATCACATCATATTGGTATCAGAGCCACTTCAATTCAGGTTCTATTATTTGTTTTGTGTTTTGCCCCTTCGTGGAAAGCTTAATTTTATTGCATTTTATTATATGTTTTGCCACCTACATGGAAGGCTTAGTTTTCCTTATTTTGTATTCTACCACCTATATGGAAGGCTTAGTTTTCCTTATTTTGTAATCTGCCACCTACATGGAAGGCTAATTTTCTGGTCTGTTCATCTTTATCTTTATTTCTATTCATTGCTCATCATTACTATTCATTGTTCATCGTTACTGTTCATTGTTAATCCGAGTGTAAACACTTATAGAGTGAACCTACCCTTCACCAAACTCAAACCAACAAATTACAAATCACTATGACGGGAGAAAATAGTTCTGAAGTTCCTTTTGGGCTTAGCCTACAACAAGCTCAAATTGTTGGCCTACAAAGAGGTCAAGAAGAAATAATGAAACAAATAGCTCAACTAACCACTCAAATGGCTAGATTTATGGAGCTACAACAACAACAACTAAGAAGAGGAGCTTATGTTGAACACCATGGAGAAGAATCTGAAGCTGAAGAAGGTGAACAACCTAGGCAAAGAAGGCAGCAGAGGAACGTGATGCCAACATCAAAATGAAGATTCCTCCATTTAAGGGAACAAGTTCTCCTGAAGAATACTTTGAGTGGGTGCAACGAGTAGAGAAGATTTTTGAATATCAAGAATATTCAGAAGCTACCAAATACCGACTTGCAGCCCTTGAATTCACTGATTATGCAAATCTATGGTGGGAAAATTTGAAGAATCAACGAAGAAGAGATGGAGAGGAGGAAGTTTGAAATTGGAGATTGATGAAAAGGCTCATGCAGAGGCATTTTGTACCTGATTACTACAAGCAAGAGCTTTATTTTAAGCTTCAAAGCTTGAGGCAAGGATGCATGTATGTTGAAGATTATGTCAAAGAATTTGAAACTTTGATGATTCGATGCGAGCTGAATGGACCCCAAGAGCAAACGATAGCTGTATTTCTTGGTGGTTTGAACAAAGAAGTTGCTGACTTAGTAGAGTTGCAGAATTATGTCTTCTTAGAAGATGTAATTAAATTGGCAATTAAGGTGGACAGACAAAAAAAGAGAGTTTATGGAAGAAACAATGGAGTATCTAAACCATTGGGGAGTAAACCTTTCCAAACACTTTCCAAAACTTCAAACACTACCAAAGGAAGTAATAAGGAGATATGGAAGAAGGAGCCAAACAAAACTGAAAGTTCTAAAGGGAAGGAGAAGAGAGAAGACAACCAACCCTCTAAAAGAAGCCGAGACATTAAGTACTTCAAGTGCTTAGGTCATGGCCATATAGCATATGAATGTCCTAATAGAAGAGTAATGATCTTGAAGGAGAAACAAGGGGAAATAGAGAGTGATGATGAAGATATTGTGGAGGAATGTGAAGAGGAAGAATATTCTGACGAAGAAGAAGTTGTTGAGTATGTGATGAAGGTGCTGCCTTGGTTATTAGACGTGCCTTGAATATCCAAGCTAAGGTAGAAGAAGAACAGAGGGAGAATATTTTTCAAATTGTGGAGCAAGCTTGGAAGTCATTGTGGAGCAAGCTTGGAACCAAATTGTTATTTTCTACTACATGCCATCCACAAACTGATGGACAAACCGAGGTTGTGAACAGGACACTTTCCTCATTGTTGAGAACAATGATGTGATTTCCGGAGGGAAAACACTTGATCGATTTTCTGGATAGGTTGAAAGAAACAAACAAATGGAACCAAATCACTCAATTGATAAGCCAAAGGGCGCCACAACTAAGAGAAATGGGTTGATCTCGCCACACTCAAGAAAGAAGAACGTGAGTGATAAGAAATCTAGTTGCTCTCGCCACTAACACAAGTTAGATAAGAGAAAGAACTCAAGAATCCTCTTGAAAGCAAAATGCCAATATCTCATATATGATTCAAAGATGGTTTACAACATATGGCAAGGACCCTTTTTATAGAGGGTCTCCAAAACAAAAAGACAAAAGACTCCAACTAATGCATTAAATGCATCAACTAAAAGTCAAGTAGTGTAAGCTAAATGTCAAAGACAATAAATGTATAGGTAGCTAAAAGTCAAAGACAATTAATGCATAGGTAATAGACTACAACTATATTCAACAAATGCAACTAACCCACATGTAATCTTTTCACACTTCTTCCACTTTCAACAATGTGGTTAAGCCCAATCCAAGCCCTTTAGCCCTTGAACGAGTTAGAGGCCCAATTGAAGTGTTCTCCCTTTCTTGGGCTGCAATTAGTTCAAGCTCTTTAACCCTTGAACGAGTTAGAGGCCCAATTGAAGTGTTCTCCCTTTCTTGGGCTGCAATGGGGTTATCCTTGGTTACATCATCCTCCCCTGGTTGAAATGGATTTGTCCTCAAATCCAAGTCCTCTTTATCTTCTAAGTACGGGGAAAGATCCCTTACATTGAAAGTAGTAGAAACAGCATAGTCTTCAGGCAAATCAATTTTGTATGCATTATCATTTACCTTGTCTATGATACGGAAAGGACCATCTGCCCTTGGCATTAATTTAGACTTCCTTTGGTTTGGAAATCTTTCTTTTCGAAGATGAACCCACACTAAATCTCCAGGACTGAATTGAACAAATTTTCTTCTCTTGTTGGCAGTCTTCTTATAGATGGAGTTCTTCTTCTCAATTTGCTGTTTAATGTTTTCATGTAACTTCTTTATCATGTCAGCCTTCATTTTTCCATCTATGCATTCTCGAGCTTCAAGTGGTAATGGTACTAAATCAAGTGGGCTCAATGGATTAAATCCATAAACTACTTCAAAAGGAGAGTGGTTAGTAGTACCATGTACACTTCTATTGTAAGCAAATTCAGCATAGGCCAAGCATTCATCCCAATTTTTCAAGTTTTTGCCAATGATAGTTCTTAGCAAAGTAGAAAGCGTTCGGTTCACCACTTCAGTTTGCCCATCAGTTTGTGGGTGACAGGCAGTACTAAAGAGCAACTTTGTTCCCAGCTTTCTCCATAAAGTCTTCCAAAAGTAGCTAAGAAATTTGGCATCACGATCTGACACGATACTCTTTGGAATGCCATGAAGTCTCACAATTTCTTTGAAAAATAAATTGGCGATGTGCACAGCATCGTCGGTCTTATGGCATGGAATAAAATGAGACATTTTTGAAAAACGATCAACAACAACCATGACCGAATCTTTACCTCTTTGTGTCCTTGGTAAGCCTAGCACGAAATCCATACTAACATCAGTCCAAGGTTGATCTGGAACAGGTAGAGGTGTATAAAGTCCATGGGGTGCTTCCTTGCTCTTGGCTTTTTTGCAAACAATACACCTTTCAATCACATGATGCACATCTCTAATCATGTTAGGCCAATAAAAATGCTCTTTCAGCATCTCCAATGTCTTGGTTTCACCGAAATGCCCAGCCAATCCTCCTCCGTGAGCTTCTCGTGTAAGTAATTCCCTTATAGAACAATTTGGAATTACCAGCCTCCCTAAGCGAAATAAAAAACCTTCAGATCTATAAAATCCCTTATATGCCATTTTCTCACAAGCGAGATAAATTTCAGCAAGTGTTGAATCTTCCATGTAATGGTCTTTAATAGATTCAAATCCCAACAATTTAGCATTCATCATGGAAATTAAGGCATATCTCCTTGATAAGGCATCTGCAACAATGTTGGTTTCTCCCTTCTTATACTTCAACACATAGGGAAAAGCTTCAAGAAATTCTACCCACTTTGCATGTCTTCTATTCAGCTTGCTCTGACCTTTCAAGTGTTTGAGTGATTCATGGTCTGTGTGAATTACAAATTCTTTTGGTAACAAGTAGTGCTGCCATGTCTCAAGAGCTCTAATTAAAGAGTAGAACTCCTTATCATAGGTAGAGTAGTTAAGACTGGCTCCATTCAACTTCTCACTAAAATAAGCTATAGGACGCTTTTCTTGAAGAAGTACTGCTCCAATTCCCACTCCACTAGCATCACATTCAATCTCAAAAGTCTTAGAAAAATTAGGCAAAGCCAATATAGGTGCATTGCACAATTTTTCTTTGACAAGCTCAAAACTTCGTTGGGCTGCATCACTCCATTTGAACTCCTTTCCTCCCTTAATACATTCAGTTATGGGTGCTAAGATGGTGCTGAAATCCCTTACAAATCTTCTATAGAAAGAGGCAAGCCCATGAAAACTTCTTACTTCAGATATGGTTCTTGGAACGGGCCATTCTTTGATAGCTTTCACCTTTTCTTCATCAACTCCCACTCCTTGCTGAGATACTACAAAGCCAAGAAAAATCACATGGTCTTGACAAAAGTAGCATTTTTTTAGATTAGCATAGAGTTTCTCCTTTCGCAACACTTCCAAGACTTCCTTCAAATGTTGCACATGCTCCTCATAACTTTGACTGTAGATCAAAATATCATCGAAATATACCACAACGAATTTTCCAATGAAAGATCTAAGCACATGATTCATCAATCGCATAAATGTGCTAGGGGCATTAGATAGCCCAAATGGCATTACCATCCATTCGTAAAGTCCATGCTTGTCTTGAAGGCTGTCTTCCACTCGTCTCCCTCTTTCATTCGGATTTGGTGATAGCCACTCTTCAAGTCAATTTTTGAAAACACCTTGGAACCATTCAGCTCATCCAACATGTCATCCAATCTTGGAATTGGGTAGCGGTATTTGATGGTGATCTTATTTATAGCACGGCTGTCCACACACATTCTCATAGAGCCATCCTTTTTAGGGACTAATAATGTAGGCACAGAACAAGGGCTCATGGATTCCCTTACATAACCCTTTTCAATCAACTCATCGACTTGCCTTTTTAGCTCCTTAGCCTCCTCTGGATTCATTCTGTATGCTGGCTTATTTGGTAAGGCAGCACCGGGCACCAAATCAATTTGATGCTCAATTCCTCTTAAGGGTGGCAATCCCTTAGGTAGCTCATTCGGAAAGACATCCGCAAATTCTTCTATCAACTCCGTCACAAGCTTAGGAAGCTTTTCTGCAAGTTCTGGATTTAGCTCCTTGAGAATTAGCAATAATACAAAGTTTTCCCTTCTTATTGCCTTCTTTAACTCATTCTTAGAAGCAAAACAGCTAGGCTTCTTCTCCTCGATTACATCCTCCTTCGGCTGTACTTGTATTGGCTTTAAGGGTGCCAACACAATCTTCTTTCCATCCTTCTCGAAAGCGTAGGTGTTTTTGAAGCCATCATGTAGTGCTCTTCTATCAAATTGCCAGGGCCTCCCAAGTAGAAGATGACTAGCATCCATAGGGACTATGTCACACAATACCTCATCTTTGTAATTCTTCCCTATAGAGAAAGGTACCTTTACTTGTTTGGTGACCTTCATCTCGCCATGATTATTCAACCATTGCAGCTTGTATGGACGGGGATGATTGATGATAGGTAGCTTCAATTTGCTAACCAAGGTGGTTGAAGCAACGTTAGTGCAGCTCCCACTATCAATTATCACGTTACAAACTTTGCCTCCGATAGTACACCTTGTTTGAAAAATATTCTCCCTCTGTTCTTCTTCTACTTTGGCTTGGATATTCAAGGCACGTCTAATAACCAAGGCAGCACCTTCATCAGCATATTCAACAACTTCTTCTTCGTCAAAATATTCTTCCTCTTCACATTCCTCCACAATATCTTCATCTTCACTCTCTATTTCCCCTTGTTTTTCCTTCAAGATCATCACTCTTCTATTAGGACATTCGGATGCTATATGGCCATGACCCAAGCACTTGAAGCACTTAATGTCTCGGCTTCTTTTAGAGGACTGGTTGTCTTCTCTCTTATCCTTCCCTCTAGAACTTTCAGATTTGTTCGGCTCTTTCTTCCATATCTCCTTATTACTCCCTTTGGTAGTGTTTGAGGTTTGGGAAAGTGTTTGGAAAGGTTTACTCCCCAATGGTTTAGACACTCCATTGGTTCTTCCATAAACTCTCTTTTTCTGTCTCTCCACCTTAATTTCCAATTTAATTACATCTTCTAAGAAGACATAATTCTGCAACTCTACTAAGTCAGCAACTTCTCTGTTCAAACCACCAAGAAATCGAGCTATGGTTTTCTCTTGAGGTTCATTCAGCTCACACCGAATCATCAAAGTTTCAAATTCTTTGACATAATCTTCAACACACATACCTCCTTGCCTCAAGCTTTGAAGCTTAAAATAAAGTTCTTGCTTGTAGTAATCAGGTACAAAACGCCTCTGCATGAGCCTTTTCATCAATCTCCAATTTCGAACTTCCTCCTCTCCATCTCTTCTTCGTTGATTCTTCAAATTTTCCCACCATAGATTTGCATAATCAGTGAATTCAAGGGCTGCAAGTCGGCATTTGGTAGCTTCTGAATATTCTTGATATTCAAAAATCTTCTCTACTCGTTGCACCCACTCCAAGTATTCTTCAGGAGAACTTGTTCCCTTAAATGGAGGAATCTTCATTTTGATGTTGGCATCACGTTCCCTCTGCTGCCTTCTTTGCCTAGGTTGATCACCTTCTTCAGCTTCAGATTCTTCTCTATGGTGTTCAACATAAGCTCCTCTTCTTGGTTGTTGTTGTTGTAGCTCCATAAATCTAGCCATTTGAGTGGTTAGTTGAGCTATTTGTTCCATCATTTCTTCTTGACCTCTTTGTAGGCCAACAATTTGAGCTTGTTGTAGGATAAGCCCAAAAGGAACTTCAGAACTATTTTCTCCTGAATTGAAGTGCCTCTGATACCAATATGATGTGATTTCCGGAGGGAAAACACTTGATCGATTTTCTGGATAGGTTGAAAGAAACAAACAAATGGAACCAAATCACTCAATTGATAAGCCAAAGGGCGCCACAACTAAGAGAAATGGGTTGATCTCGCCACACTCAAGAAAGAAGAACGTGAGTGATAAGAAATCTAGTTGCTCTCGCCACTAACACAAGTTAGATAAGAGAAAGAACTCAAGAATCCTCTTGAAAGCAAAATGCCAATATCTCATATATGATTCAAAGATGGTTTACAACATATGGCAAGGACCCTTTTTATAGAGGGTCTCCAAAACAAAAAGACAAAAGACTCCAACTAATGCATTAAATGCATCAACTAAAAGTCAAGTAGTGTAGGCTAAATGTCAAAGACAATAAATGTATAGGTAGCTAAAAGTCAAAGACAATTAATGCATAGGTAATAGACTACAACTATATTCAACAAATGCAACTAACCCACATGTAATCTTTTCACACTTCTTCCACTTTCAACAATGTGGTTAAGCCCAATCCAAGCCCTTTAGCCCTTGAACGAGTTAGAGGTCCAATTGAAGTGTTCTCCCTTTCTTGGGCTGCAATTAGTTCAAGCTCTTTAACCCTTGAACGAGTTAGAGGCCCAATTGAAGTGTTCTCCCTTTCTTGGGCTGCAATGGGGTTATCCTTGGTTACATCAAACAATCATCAAGAAAAATTTGAAGAGTTGGGAGGAATGTCTTCCACATGTCGAATTTGCTTACAATAGGGCCATTCATTCCACTACTAAATTTTCGCCATTTGAAATTGTTTATGGATTTAATCCTCTTACACCTATTGACTTGATTCCTTTACCTTTGCAGGAAAGAGCCAATATGGATGGTAAAAAGCGTGCTGAATTTGTCAAGCAAATTCATGAGAAGGCACGGCACAACATTGAAAGGATGACTCAACAATATGAAAAATGTGCTAATAGACGAAGAAAGCAAGTAATTTTTAAGCCTGGAGATTTGGTTTGGCTACATCTAAGAAAAGAGAGGTTTCTAGAAAAACGAAAATCAAAACTTATGCCTAGAGGGGATGGGCCATTTCGAGTCATTGAGAAGATTAATGATAATGCTTACAAA
Organism: Biancaea sappan; assembly: GCA_037074585.1. Classification (NCBI taxonomy): domain Eukaryota; kingdom Viridiplantae; phylum Streptophyta; class Magnoliopsida; order Fabales; family Fabaceae; genus Biancaea; species Biancaea sappan. The sequence continues at coordinate 39,756,569 of CM073491.1, read as the reverse complement.
CTTGAATTACCAGGTGAATATGGTGTGCATGCTACCTTTAATGTTTCTGATCTCTCTCCTTATTTTGATGCAAATATTGAAGAGTCGAGGACGACTCCTTTTCAAGAAGGGGAGGATGATGTGAACCCAACAATTACATTGGATGATCAAGAAGTAGATCCATTGTATATTACAAGTGGGCCAATTACACGAGCTCGGGCTAAAACAATAAAAGAGACATTAAATGGGCTCGTTCAAGAATGGATGAAGCAAATTCCATTTGAATGTATGTTAAATAATGATCAAAATGTGCTCAACATCATTTGGGCTGAAAATGGAGTTGCTAAAGGGATTTTGGGCCAGAACACTACAAATTAAAGAGATTGGTCCAAGAGATAAACATGGACCAATAGAATTTGGGCTCAATTATATCCATTTGAGTTGAAATTCATGTTTTGTAATTTTCTTTTATTTTTGTACGAATTTTAACTTCTAGATGGTCTTTAGTCAATTATGAATCATGTGCATTAAATGCACAATGTTTCAAAGTCAAGATAGGTGGATATTTATTTTCAAAATGCATTAAAAGCATTGTATCCAAAGTCAAGATAGGTGGGCATTTATTTTCATGTGCATTAAATGTATGTATCTTCAAGTCAAGATAGGTGGGCACCTTTGTCTCTCCATCCTATCTATAAATACCCCCCTAAGCTTATTGTAATAATCAGATTTGAGTTTATGAAAACTTGCATTCAAGTGTTTTCTCTCATTGTGTGAGAATTTATCTTTCTTTCTTTGCTCTTGTGAAACCTTGCTTTGTCAATCTTCTTTATAAGATTGGTGATTCAAATTCACAAAAGCCCCCAATTTGTGCTTCAACCCAAGTGCGTTGTTGTGTGGATTGGTTCAATTCGTGTTCGTGGTTGAACAAGCGTTCTAAATAGTAGGTCACGTTCTATATAACGTTGGTTGACTATTTGCACTTGTTAGGTCATTGAACCACTCCAATTCCTTCTTCAATTCCGGAGTGTGTTGTTCTTATTTTTCTTTTGATAAGTCTTGAATTCATTTATCGCCTACGCCGTGAAGATCAGGCAACCCTAAGGATTTTCCTATCATTTGGTATCAAAGCATTTTGGTTGACACGGTAGGCCTTCTTTATTTTCACCTTTTTTTTGAGAAAAATATATTATTGTTCCTTTGTTGTTCCTTCCCTTTTCTTCAATTTCCAATTTGCCTAGATATCAATTTTTTCCTTTCACTGTGCAAGATTTCATTGTCCTTGAGAAGGTCATATATTGTTTTGTTGCTCCTATCTATTCTGCACATCATATTGAAAAAAAAAACGAAAAAAAAAAATTCGGAAAAAAAAAAAAAATTGTTCAAATAGTGCATCTTCTTGCCCTCAAAGTAGTTGATTCCCTTTTCATTTAACAAAAAAATCTTATCTTGCACTTGTAACAAAATTTCTTTCTATTGAATCCATAAAGCTTTCTTTAACTGTGACCTAGTTCAACTATTCCCATACTTTGACAATCTACTTTCATGTGCTTGGTTGAAGTTGAGAAATTGGCAATTATTGAATCACACAACAAGGACTTAGATTGAATAAGAGCTTTGGAAGATATTGAGGGATTTAAGAGTTAGTGAGATTATTAAGAGTGGAGTGCAAATACTGAGTTGAGAAGAAGAGTGAAACACTAAGCATTTTGTGAGATCCTATATTCTGTTATTATTATTATTATTTTTTTTACACTAACATGGCAGGGAACCAAGATGAAGAAATTTCTCAAGCACAACTAGCTCCTATCCAAATGCAAGCATTGATGAGTCATCTTGAAAGGATGTTTGACAGAAAGCTAGAAGGAGTTCTTGAGCGTTTAGATAACATGGAGAACCAAACCGCTACACTACCAGCCTCTCCAAACAACCGAAGACGAAATGAGCAGCCTTATAGAGTTGCGGAGAGTCCAGTTGAGGATGATGAATCTGGTGGATATCAACCAAGAAGGAGGAGATTTAATCGAGAAGAACCTAGGAGGCCTAGAGTTAGAGAAGAAGACCTTGGTGGAATCAAAGTAAAAGTCCCTTCCTTTCAAGGCAAAAGTGATCCCGAGGAGTACTTAGAATGGGAAATGCGTGTTGAGCAAATTTTCTCATGCCATAACTACTCCGAAGGTAAAAAGGTGAAACTTGCTGCTATTGAATTTACTGATTATGCTCTTGTTTGGTGGGACCAGATGCAAAAAGAAAGAGCTCGTTATGGAGAGTATCCCATTTCCACTTGGGAAGAAATGAAGACAATTATGAGAAAGAGGTTCATCCCATCATATTACCATAGAGAGCTTCATAACAAGTTGCAACGTCTCATACAAGGAACAAAGGGTGTAGATGAGTATCATAAGGAGATGGAGGTTGCCATGATAAGAGCCAACATTGTGGAGGATAGAGAAGCAACAATGGCTCGCTTCTTACATGGACTCAATCGTGACATAGCTGATATCGTGGAGATGTATCATTATGTAGAGCTTCAAGAGATGGTACATCAAGCCATCAAAGTTGAGCAACAACTCAAGAGGAAGAATACTGCAAGAAAAAGCTACAATTCAAATTCTTTTAACTCTTGGAAGCACAATTCGAAGAAAGACAACCCTTCTACTTCAAATTCCAAGGAAGTTGATTCAAAGAAAATTGAAAAGCTAGCTGTTCCAAAGAAAACTCAAGTTGAGCCTAATTCTTCAAGGAGCCGTGACATAAGGTGTTTTAAGTGCCAAGGAAGAGGTCACATCGCTAGTGAGTGCCCAAACAAACGCACCATGATCGTCAATAACAATGGAGATTGGGAGACTGAAGAAGATAGCACAGAGGAGGAAGAAGAATCAAATGATGAGGGAGAATGTGCAATGGAAGGAGAGCTTCTTGTGACTAGAAGAGCACTTAGCATCCAGGTGATGGAAGAGAATAATCAAAGAGAAAACTTGTTCCACACACGTTGCTTAATTCAGGACAAGGTATGTAGTGTGATCATAGATGGTGGAAGTTGTAGCAATGTGGCAAGTGTTGAGCTTGTTGAAAAATTGAGCTTACCAACAGTCAAGCATAACCGTCCATACAGACTTCAATGGCTCAATGAATGTGGGGAACTGAAGGTGACTAAACAGGTGAAAGTACTCTTTTCTATTGGCAAATATAGAGATGAAGTCTTATGTGATATTGTACCCATGAAAGCATGTCATCTCTTGTTAGGTAGGCCTTGGCAGTATGATAGGCATGTCACTCATGATGGATTCTTAAATCGTTATTCTTTTGTACTTAGAGGGAACCCTATAACCCTCCTCCCTATGTCACCGAAGCAAATCTTAGAAGATCAAATAAAGAGAGAAAAGAAAAGAGTGAGTGAGTGCAGCCAAGTGAGCAAAAAAGAAGAGAATAAAAATGAGAGTGAAAAGATTCAAAAAGAGTCAAGTACTGAAGAAAAAGAGAGTGTGTTGAAAAAGAAGAAAGATAGAAAAGAAAATCAAAAAGGAAAAAGAGAGAACATGGATGTTGGAGGAAAAGGTTTACTTGTGGCAAAAAATAGTGACCTTAAACAAGCTTTATTTTCTCAACAAAACCTCCTAGTACTTGTTTACAAAGAGGCTATGTTGAATAATAAAGACTTAACCTCTACTTTGCCTAGTGTTGTTTTGTCTCTCTTGCAGGAATATGAGGATATTTTTTCCGATGAAGTACCACCCGGATTGCCACCAATTAGAGGGATAGAACATCAAATTGATTTCATTCCTGGAGCATCATTGCCTAACCGACCAGCATACCGCACCAATCCTGAAGAGACTAAGGAGATTCAAAAACAAGTCCAAGAATTGTTAGACAAAGGATATGTGAGAGAAAGCCTTAGTCCTTGTGCAGTTCCAGTGTTGCTCGTACCTAAGAAGGATGGCACATGGAGGATGTGTATTGACTGTAGAGCCATTAACAACATAACGGTAAGATATCGCCATCCTATTCCTAGGTTAGATGATATGCTTGATGAATTGACTGGTTCTACTATCTTTTCTAAAATTGACTTAAAAAGTGGCTACCATCAAATTAGAATGAAAGAAGGAGATGAATGGAAAACAGCATTCAAGACTAAACATGGACTTTATGAATGGTTGGTTATGCCTTTTGGTTTAACTAATGCACCTAGTACATTCATGAGGTTAATGAATCATGTCTTGAGAGCTTACATTGGGAAATTTGTGGTAGTTTATTTTGATGACATTCTTGTGTATAGCAAAACCTTAGATGAACATGTGGATCACATTAGAAAAGTTCTAGAGGTTCTTAAAAAGGAAAGATTGTTTGGTAATTTGAAGAAATGTGATTTTTGCACAAACAAAATTGTTTTTCTTGGCTATGTTGTTAGTAGTAAAGGTATAGGGGTTGATGAAGAAAAGGTCCAAGCAATTCAAGAATGGCCAACTCCAACCACCGTTGGACAGGTAAGGAGTTTCCATGGACTTGCAAGCTTTTATCGGAGGTTCGTGAAGGACTTTAGCACTCTAGCAGCACCATTAAATGAACTGACCAAGAAGAATGTCCCCTTCAAATGGGAAGATGTTCAAGAGAAAGCCTTCAAAACCCTTAAGGAGAAGCTCACGAATGCACCTTTACTAGCCCTTCCTGATTTTGGTAAGACTTTTGAGATTGAATGTGATGCTAGTGGAATTGGCATAGGCGGTGTACTCATGCAAGAAGGTAAGCCCATTGCATATTTCAGTGAAAAGCTAAGTGGACCAACTCTTAACTATCCTACATATGATAAAGAATTATATGCATTAGTTAGAGTGCTGGAAACTTGGCAACATTATTTGTGGCCTAAAGAATTTGTAATTCATTCTGATCATGAGGCTTTAAAGCATATTAGGAGCCAAAGCAAGTTGAATCGAAGGCATGCCAAATGGATTGAGTTCATTGAATCATTTCCATATGTGATTAAGTACAAGAAAGGTAAAGAAAATATTGTTGCTGATGCTTTATCACGGAGGTATGTTCTTCTTTCCATGTTAGATGCTAAAATTCTGGGTTTTGAATTCATTAAAGAATTGTATGCTACTGATGTTGATTTTGGAGTAGCATTTCATCATTGCAAGCCAAACACTAGTTGGAATAAATTTTTCTTGCATGAAGGATTCCTATTTTATATTGACAAACTTTGCATTCCTAACTGTTCTTTGCGTGTGCTTTTGTTGAAAGAGGCGCATTCTGGTGGCCTTATGGGTCATTTTGGCATTGCCAAGACCTTTAGTGTTTTGAATGTACACTTTTATTGGCCTAGAATGCGTAGAGATGTTGAGAAATTTGTGGGAAGATGCATTGTATGTCATAAGGCAAAATCTAAATTAAATCCCCATGGATTGTATACTCCCCTCCCAATTCCTAATGTACCTTGGGAAGATATTTCAATGGATTTTATTGTGGGATTACCTAGATCTAAGATGGGGAGAGATTCAATCTTTGTTATTGTTGATAGATTTTCTAAAATGGCACATTTCATTCCTTGTCACAAAGTTGATGACGCTTCTAACATTGCTAATTTATTCTTTAGGGAAGTTGTGAGACTACATGGGATGCCAAGAACGATTGTGTCTGATCGGGATACTAAATTTTTAAGCTATTTTTGGAAGACATTGTGGAGCAAGCTTGGAACCAAATTGTTATTTTCTACTACATGCCATCCACAAACTGATGGACAAACCGAGGTTGTGAACAGGACACTTTCCTCATTGTTGAGAACAATCATCAAGAAAAATTTGAAGAGTTGGGAGGAATGTCTTCCACATGTCGAATTTGCTTACAATAGGGCCATTCATTCCACTACAAAATTTTCGCCATTTGAAATTGTTTATGGATTTAATCCTCTTACACCTATTGACTTGATTCCTTTACCTTTGCAGGAAAGAGCCAATATGGATGGTAAAAAGCGTGCTGAATTTGTCAAGCAAATTCATGAGAAGGCACGGCACAACATTGAAAGGATGACTCAACAATATGAAAAATGTGCTAATAGACGAAGAAAGCAAGTAATTTTTAAGCCTGGAGATTTGGTTTGGCTACATCTAAGAAAAGAGAGGTTTCCAGAAAAACGAAAATCAAAACTTATGCCTAGAGGGGATGGGCCATTTCGAGTCATTGAGAAGATTAATGATAATGCTTACAAACTTGAATTACCAGGTGAATATGGTGTGCATGCTACCTTCAATGTTTCTGATCTCTCTCCTTATTTTGATGCAGATATTGAAGAGTCGAGGACGACTCCTTTTCAAGAAGGGGAGGATGATGTGAACCCAACAATTACATTGGATGATCAAGAAGTAGATCCATTGTATATTACAAGTGGGCCAATTACACGAGCTCGGGCTAAAACAATAAAAGAGACATTAAATGGGCTCGTTCAAGAATGGATGAAGCAAATTCCATTTGAATGTATGTTAAATAATGATCAAAATGTGCTCAACATCATTTGGGCTGAAAATGGAGTTGCTAAAGGGATTTTGGGCCAGAACACTACAAATTAAAGAGATTGGTCCAAGAGATAAACATGGACCAATAGAATTTGGGCTCAATTATATCCATTTGAGTTGAAATTCATGTTTTGTAATTTTCTTTTATTTTTGTACGAATTTTAACTTCTAGATGGTCTTTAGTCAATTATGAATCATGTGCATTAAATGCACAATGTTTCAAAGTCAAGATAGGTGGATATTTATTTTCAAAATGCATTAAAAGCATGTATCCAAAGTCAAGATAGGTGGGCATTTATTTTCATGTGCATTAAATGTATGTATCTTCAAGTCAAGATAGGTGGGCACCTTTGTCTCTCCATCCTATCTATAAATACCCCCCTAAGCTTATTGTAATAATCAGATTTGAGTTTATGAAAACTTGCATTCAAGTGTTTTCTCTCATTGTGTGAGAATTTATCTTTCTTTCTTTGCTCTTGTGAAACCTTGCTTTGTCAATCTTCTTTATAAGATTGGTGATTCAAATTCACAAAAGCCCCCAATTTGTGCTTCAACCCAAGTGCGTTGTTGTGTGGATTGGTTCAATTCGTGTTCGTGGTTGAACAAGCGTTCTAAATAGTAGGTCACGTTCTATATAACGTTGGTTGACTATTTGCACTTGTTAGGTCATTGAACCACTCCAATTCCTTCTTCAATTCCGGAGTGTGTTGTTCTTATTTTTCTTTTGATAAGTCTTGAATTCATTTATCGCCTACGCCGTGAAGATCAGGCAACCCTAAGGATTTTCCTATCAGCATCCATAGGGACTATGTCACACAATACCTCATCTTTGTAATTCTTCCCTATAGAGAAAGGTACCTTTACTTGTTTGGTGACCTTCATCTCGCCATGATTATTTAGCCATTGCAGCTTATATGGACGGGGATGATTGATGATAGGTAGCTTCAGTTTTCCAACCAAGGTGGTTGAAGCAACGTTAGTGCAGCTCCCACTATCAATTATCACGTTACAAACTTTGCCTCCGATAGTGCACCTTGTTTGAAAAATATTCTCCCTCTGTTCTTCTTCTACCTTGGCTTGGATATTCAAGGCACGTCCAATAACCAAGGCAGCACCTTCATCAGCATACTCAACAACTTCTTCTTCGTCAAAATATTCTTCCTCTTCACATTCCTCCACAATATCTTCATCTTCACTCTCTATTTCCCCTTGTTTCTCCTTCAAGATCATCACTCTTCTATTAGGACATTCGGATGCTATATGGCCATGACCTAAGCACTTGAAGCACTTAATGTCTCGGCTTCTTTTAGAGGGCTGGTTGTCTTCTCTCTTATCCTTCACCTTAGAACTTTCAGATTTGTTCGGCTCTTTCTTCCATATCTCCTTATTACTCCCTTTGGTAGTGTTTGAGGTTTGGGAAAGTGTTTGGAAAGGTTTACTCCGCAATGGTTTAGACACTCCATTGGTTCTTCCATAAACTCTCTTTTTCTGTCTCTCCACCTTAATTGCCAATTTAATTACATCTTCTAAGAAGACATAATTCTGCAACTCTACTAAGTCAGCAACTTCTCTGTTCAAACCACCAAGAAATCGAGCTATGGTTTGCTCTTGAGGTTCATTCAGCTCGCACCGAATCATCAAAGTTTCAAATTCTTTGACATAATCTTCAACACACATACCTCCTTGCCTCAAGCTTTGAAGCTTAAAATAAAGCTCTTGCTTGTAGTAATCAGGTACAAAACGCCTCTGCATGAGCCTTTTCATCAATCTCCAATTTCGAACTTCCTCCTCTCCATCTCTTCTTCGTTGATTCTTCAAATTTTCCCACCATAGATTCGCATAATCAGTGAATTCAAGCGCTGCAAGACGGCATTTGGTAGCTTCTGAATATTCTTGATATTCAAAAATCTTCTGTACTCGTTGCACCCACTCCAAGTATTCTTCAGGAGAACTTGTTCCCTTAAATGGAGGAATCTTCATTTTGATGTTGGCATCACGTTCCCTCTGCTGCCTTCTTTGCCTAGGTTGATCACCTTCTTCAGCTTCAGATTCTTCTCTATGGTGTTCAACATAAGCTCCTCTTCTTGGTTGTTGTTGTTGTAGCTCCATAAATCTAGCCATTTGAGTGGTTAGTTGAGCTATTTGTTCCATCATTTCTTCTTGACCTCTTTGTAGGCCAACAATTTGAGCTTATTGTAGGCTAAGCCCAAAAGGAACTTCAGAACTATTTTCTCCTGTCATAGTGATTTGTAATTTGTTGGTTTGAGTTTGGTGAAGGGTAGGTTCACTCTCTAAGTGTTTACACTCGGATTAACAATGAACAGTAACGATGAACAATGAACAGTAACGATGAATTTTTTTTTTTAAATAAAAAAGTTGGAATAAAATAGAACAACACAAGAATAGAAATAAAGATAAAGATGAACAGACTAGAAAATTAGCCTTCCATGTAGGTGGCAGATTACAAAACAAGGAAAACTAAGCCTTCCATATAGGTGGCAAAACACAGAATAAAATGCAATAAAATTAAGCTTTCCACGAAGGGGCAAAACACAAAACAAATAATAGAACCTGAATTGAAGTGGCTTTGATACCAATATGATGTGATTTCCGGAGGGAAAACACTTAATCGATTTTCTGGATAGGTTGAAAGAAACAAACAAAGAAAACCAAATCACTCAATTGATAAGCCAAAGGGCGCCACAACTAAGAGAAATGGGTTGATCTCGCCACACTCAAGAAAGAAGAACGTGAGTGATAAGAAATCTAGTTGCTCTCGCCACTAACCTAAGTTAGATAAGAGAAAGAACTCAAGAATCCTCTTGAAAACAAAATGCCAATATCTCATATATGATTCAAGGATGGTTTACAACATATGGCAAGGACCCTTTTTATAGAGGGTCTCTAAAACAAAAAGACAAAAGACTCCAACTAATGCATTAAATGCATCAACTAAAAGTCAAGTAGTGTAGGCTAAATGTCAAAGACAATAAATGTATAGGAAGCTAAAAGTCAAAGACAAGAAATGCATAGGTAATAGACTACAACTATATTCAACAAATGCAACTAACCCACATGCAATCTTTTCACACTTCTTCCACTTTCAACAATGTGGTTAAGCCCAATCCAAGCCCTTTAGCCCTTGAACGAGTTAGAGGCCCAATTGAAGTGTTCTCCCTTTCTTGGGCTGCAATTAGTCCAAGCTCTTTAACCCTTGAACGAGTTAGAGGCCCAATTGAAGTGTTCTCCCTTTCTTGGGCTACAATGGGGTTATCCTTGATTACATCAGATTCCTACTTGCGAGAAATGAAAAATGAAACGATCTACAGGGATTTCATGGTTCCCATCTATTCTTTGAGTGAGTTGGGTCATTGATAGGCTTGCTTCACTGGTATGGCTTATCAGCTTATTAATGACTAAGCGAAGTCAGGAGTGGAGAGGCATTGGATGGGTAGTTGTTTGGATGAAGTTAGAAGTTACTATAACGTTATTATTAATCAATCTATTTCAATCAAATACCACTGGCAAATCTTGGTAATGATTATCTAACTGGCATATTTGTCCTTTGCACCTCTTTATATGTCTGTGCTTTAGCCCTGATTACATAATTTAGTATAGAAAGAGGAAAGAAAAGATGGGCCAAATCGCCAGCATGGCAATTCGAATAAGAAACAGACTTCTGTGAGTTAATAGCAGGAAACACATACTTTATTCTCTGAAAATCACTAGTCTCAGAGAATTTGCACATTGCTATAGTCTTTGGCTCCCTGGATCCATATTAGTAACTTGAAGATGAACTACTCATCTATCTCTACATGAAACATTTTGCATCCAAAATCAACTGCTTTTTCAATCTCACAGAAAACAATGAGGCGAGAAAGTACCTCTCCTTAGTATCTTACTTAACAAGTAAGTTATGAAATGTCTTCTTAATAATATTAATAGAATGACTTTCATTACAGTGCATCTTCCCCATTTCTCTTAAGATCATACGGGAGAAAGATGGAAATATTCTCGAAAGTTACTTCTTCAAATAGCGACTCTAGACTTGGGGGTGCTAGTTTCTCCCTTTAATATACGCCGCATTCTTTGTAAGTTTGGCCTCAGTTTAGTCTAAATGGGTCAGAAACAACTTCGACTAGGTAGGCTCCATTCCTCAGAGTACCCACTTCCCTCTTCATCACTCCCCAATGAAAGCTCCTCCACATCTCCTATACTATCCTTCTGTTTCGACTAGCTCTTTTCGTTCTCTCTTTCGCTGTGAACTTTCTTGTTCCTAATTGTAACTAAACTTTTCAGCTGATTTTTTTGGTGTTCAATGTACCCAAAAAAAAGGTACAATACAAGAATTTCAAGGACTCGTCTTTCTTACTTGCTTCAAGTATTCTACTTGTATCCATAACTCTTGATAAAAAAGCTTCTGGTTGAAAACCTTGGCTTGCTTCTTAGACAGTTTCGGGTGACTGTGACTACTCTTTGACTATCCTAAACTCACAGAGTGATAGGAAAATCCTTAGGGTTGCCTGATCTTCACGGCGTAGGCGATAAATGAATTCAAGACTTATCAAAAGAAAAATAAGAACAACACACTCCGGAATTAAAGAAGGAATTGGAGTGGTTCAATGACCTAACAAGTGCAAATAGTCAACCAACGTTATATAGAACGTGACCTACTATTTAGAACGCTAGTTCAACCACAAACACGAATTGAACCAATCCACACAACAACGCACTTGGGTTGAAGCACAAATTGGGGGCTTTTGTGAATTTAAATCACCAATCTTATAAAGAAGATTGACAAAGCAAGGTTTCACAAGAGCAAAGAAAGAAAGATAAATTCTCACACAATGAGAGAAAACACTTGAATGCAAGTTTTCATAAACTCAAATCTGATTATTACAATAAGCTTGGGGGGTATTTATAGATAGGATGGAGAGACAAAGGTGCCCACCTATCTTGACTTGAAGATACATACATTTAATGCACATGAAAATAAATGCCCACCTATCTTGACTTTGGATACAATGCTTTTAATGCATTTTGAAAATAAATATCCACCTATCTTGACTTTGAAACATTGTCCATTTAATGCACATGATTCATAATTGACTAAAGACCATCTAGAAGTTAAAATTCGTACAAAAATAAAAGAAAATTACAAAGCATGAATTTTAACTCAAATGGATATAATTGAGCCCAAATTCTATTGGTCCATGTTTAACTCTTGGACCGATCTCTTTAATTTGTAGTGTTCTTGCCCAAAATCCCTTTAGCAACTCCATTTTCAGCCCAAATGATGTTGAGCACATTTTGATCATTATTTAACATAATTCAAATGGAATTTGCTTCATCCATTCTTGAACGAGCCCATTTAATGTCTCTTTTATTGTTTTAGCCCAAGCTCGTGTAATTGGCCCACTTGTAATATACAATGGATCTACTTCTTGATCATCCAATGTAATTGTTGGGTTCACATCACAGAGGAGGCCATAAGACTTTAGTCCAAGTTGATAATGGATCCAACCCATTTTTGTAACCAACTTTTGTACCCGTTCTCTTACGAAAGACCTAGAAAGATCACTTCTAAATGCAGCCTCAGTACCACTCATTGCATCTCGAAAGATAAAGTTTGGGATAGCTTTCTTTCTTTTCAATATCTAGCATTTGTTAAGAGTTCCAAACAACCTCTTCTTTCAAGTGAGAATGAGCTGCACCCTCTTCTCAGAATGTCTTTTTTATAGATCGAAAAAACCAACTGATTCAACAAGCCTGGTACGGAGTAGACTGCATGAAAATTTGGCAATTGGCCTTTGAGACATCACACCTGAACAACTACTATGACATTGAGAAGAGAATTGCAAATATCTTCACTAGTTTTAGAAAATTTAGACTAGTCTTGGTAATGGTTCACACAAGGAAGGAAAAGGAGGGTCTCACACTGGTGTAAAATAAAAGCAATTTCCTTAGACTTAGAGATTACATTTGCTGGCCTTTAATTGGCTTTACAAAACAGGCTTTTATGATAGCCTTGATCACAGGATGGGAAAAGTACCGGCCTAGACCCAAAAAAAAAAGAGATCACCATCGAGACTAGTAGTAAACATTTTCAAACTAGCCAGCTGGATCTCAAACTGGAGAAGGAGAACTGCCCATGGCTAGGAACTCATAATCGATAGAGGGGCTGGCCACAAAGCGTCCATCCTATGGGTATAGAACGATCATCCTATAGGATAAACATTACAGTGAAGAATGAAACCATTACTCTTTAAAAGAAGCCTGCTTGACCATAGAGCTCTCTTTCATATCACATTACTTTTTCTATAAACTTCCTCACCTGGGAAGGACTCAATGGCTAACTCTTTGCTGGTAGGTTAGCTTAACATACATAATATCCCACACTTTAGCTTACTTCCTTTCTTAGTCGATTATCTGATTATTTCCTCTTCTTGGAATTATGTCTCGAAAAAAGGAAACCGGGCTAAAAAAAAACAAAAGCTGCCTTCGGGCTTATCCCCTATAGCTTCAATCTGGGTATCCCCTACTTGGGCTAATTAGTGAAGACCTAGTTGGTCAATCAGTATACTTAGACTTTATTCCATTTTTGGATATATTTGAGACTCCTTAGCTACTTTCCTTCTTGGCCCAGTAACTTCTTAATGAGATCCAGCCACCTAGCTTTGAGCTAGATCTAGAAGAAGAGGAGCTAATAACACCATCCAAAGCTGAAAATGATGTGCTAAAAGGGCCAATTATGAGAGCCAAAGCCAAACAGATCTAGCAAGCTGTGAATGGCATCCTGATGCAATTGCAACATGGAAATCACGTAGAGCAAGAGTTGGAACATTCCTACAACATTTCAGACTTTTAGATCCAAGAAGAACCAAGTGTCAAAGGATGAAGAAGCTTCAAATGTCCAGAATGTGTTATTTGGGCTTAAAACAACTTATTTAGCCATTCTAATCATTTTGGACATCTTTTGTTTTCTTAAGCCCAAAACTGATGTTAAAAGGCTTAAAATGCCTTGTTTAAGATTATTTAGACTATGTGGGCTTCCTTTGTTAAGTTTATTTTCAGTCTTTTGTAAAAGGCCCAAATAGTGTGTCTAGAGTATTTAGTTCTTGGTCCAATTTGATTTAGGCTTCCCTTATGACTTTTAGTCTTTCATTTCGAGCTTGTTGGCTAAGACCTTTAGGTTTTCTTCATGACTTTTGGTCTTTCACTTCTAGCTTGTTGGCTAAGTGATGTAATCAAGGATAACCCCATTGTAGCCCAAGAAAGGGAGAACACTTCAATTGGGCCTCTAACTCGTTCAAGGGTTAAAGAGCTTGGACTAATTGCAGCCCAAGAAAGGGAGAACACTTCAATTGGGCCTCGTTCAAGGGCTAAAGGGCTTGGATTGGGCTTAACCACATTGTTGAAAGTGGAAGAAGTGTGAAAAGATTACATGTGGGTTAGTTGCATTTGTTGAATATAGTTGTAGTCTATTACCTATGCATTTCTTGTCTTTGACTTTTAGCTTCCTATACATTTATTGTCTTTGACATTTAGCCTACACTACTTGACTTTTAGTTGATGCATTTAATGCATTAGTTGGAGTCTTTTGTCTTTTTGTTTTAGAGACCCTCTATAAAAAGGGTCCTTGCCATATGTTGTAAACCATCTTTGAATCATATATGAGAAATTGGCATTTTGCTTTCAAGAGGATTCTTGAGTTCTTTCTCTTATCTAACTTGTGTTAGTGGCGAGAGCAACTAGATTTCTTATCACTCACATTCTTCTTTCTTGAGTGTGGCGAGATCAACCCATTTCTCTTAGTTGTGGCGCCCTTTGGCTTATCAATTGAGTGATTTGGTTTCATTTGTTTGTTTCTTTCAACCTATCCAGAAAATCGATCAAGTGTTTTCCCTCCGGAAATCACATCATATTGGTATCAGAGCCACTTCAATTCAGGTTCTATTATTTGTTTTGTGTTTTGCCCCTTCGTGGAAAGCTTAATTTTATTGCATTTTATTCTGTGTTTTGCCACCTACATGGAAGGCTTAGTTTTCCTTATTTTGTATTCTGCCACCTATATGGAAGGCTTAGTTTTCCTTGTTTTGTAATCTGCCACCTACATGGAAGGCTAATTTTCTAGTCTGTTCATCTTTATCTTTATTTCTATTCTTGTGTTGTTCTATTTTATTCCAACTTTTTTATTTTAAAAAAAAAAAATTTCATCGTTACTGTTCATTGTTAATCCGAGTGTAAACACTTAGAGAGTGAACCTACCCTTCACCAAACTCAAACTAACAAATTACAAATCACTATGACAGGAGAAAATAGTTCTGAAGTTCCTTTTGGGCTTAGCCTACAACAAGCTCAAATTGTTGGCCTACAAAGAGGTCAAGAAGAAATGATGGAACAAATAGCTCAACTAACCACTCAAATGGCTAGATTTATGGAGCTACAACAACAACAACCAAGAAGAGGAGCTTATGTTGAACACCATAGAGAAGAATCTGAAGCTGAAGAAGGTGATCAAGCTAGGCAAAGAAGGCAGCAGAGGGAACGTGATGCCAACATCAAAATGAAGATTCCTCCATTTAAGGGAACAAGTTCTCCTGAAGAATACTTGGAGTGGGTGCAACGAGTAGAGAAGATTTTTGAATATCAAGAATATTCAGAAGCTACCAAATGCCGACTTGCAGCCCTTGAATTCACTGATTATGCAAATCTATGGTGGGAAAATTTGAAGAATCAACGAAGAAGAGATAGAGAGGAGGAAGTTCAAAATTGGAGATTGATGAAAAGGCTCATGCAGAGGCGTTTTGTACCTGATTACTACAAGCAAGAGCTTTATTTTAAGCTTCAAAGCTTGAGGCAAGGAGGTATGTGTGTTGAAGATTATGTCAAAGAATTTGAAACTTTGATGATTCGGTGTGAGCTGAATGAACCTCAAGAGCAAACCATAGCTCGATTTCTTGGTGGTTTGAACAGAGAAGTTGCTGACTTAGTAGAGTTGCAGAATTATGTCTTCTTAGAAGATGTAATTAAATTGGCAATTAAGGTGGAGAGACAGAAAAAGAGAGTTTATGGAAGAACCAATGGAGTGTCTAAACCATTGGGGAGTAAACCTTTCCAAACACTTTCCCAAACCTCAAACACTACCAAAGGGAGTAATAAGGAGATATGGAAGAAAGAGCTGAACAAATCTGAAAGTTCTAAAGGGAAGGATAAGAGAGAAGACAACCAGTCCTCTAAAAGAAGCCGAGACATTAAGTGCTTCAAGTGCTTGGGTCATGGCCATATAGCATCCGAATGTCCTAATAGAAGAGTGATGATCTTGAAGGAAAAACAAGGGGAAATAGAGAGTGAAGATGAAGATATTGTGGAGGAATGTGAAGAGGAAGAATATTTTGACGAAGAAGAAGTTGTTGAATATGCTGATGAAGGTGCTGCCTTGGTTATTAGACGTGCCTTGAATATCCAAGCCAAAGTAGAAGAAGAACAGAGGGAGAATATTTTTCAAACAAGGTGTACTATCGGAGGCAAAGTTTGTAACGTGATAATTGATAGTGGGAGCTGCACTAACGTTGCTTCAACCACCTTGGTTAGCAAATTGAAGCTACCTATCATCAATCATCCCCGTCCATACAAGCTGCAATGGTTGAATAATCATGGCGAGATGAAGGTCACCAAACAAGTAAAGGTACCTTTCTCTATAGGGAAGAATTACAAAGATGAGGTATTGTGTGACATAGTCCCTATGGATGCTAGTCATCTTCTACTTGGGAGGCCCTGGCAATTTGATATACATGATGGCTTCAAAAACACCTACGCTTTCGAGAAGGATGGAAAGAAGATTGTGTTGGCACCCTTAAAGCCAATACAAGTACAGCCGAAGGAGGATGTAATCGAGGAGAAGAAGCCTAGCTGTTTTGCTTCTAAGAATGAGTTAAAGAAGGCAATAAGAAGGGAAAACTTTGTATTATTACTAATTCTTAAGGAGCTAAATCCAGAACTTGCAGAAAAGCTTCCTAAGCTTGTGAGGGAGTTGATAGAAGAATTTACAGATGTCTTTCCGAATGAGCTACCTAAGGGATTGCCACCCTTAAGAGGAATTGAGCATCAAATTGATTTGGTGCCCGGTGCTGCCTTACCAAATAAGCCAGCATACAGAATGAATCCAGAGGAGGCTAAGGAGCTAAAAAGGCAAGTCGATGAGTTGATTGAAAAGGGTTATGTAAGGGAATCCATGAGCCCTTGTTCTGTGCCTACATTATTAGTCCCTAAAAAGGATGGCTCTATGAGAATGTGTGTGGACAGCCGTGCTATAAATAAGATCACCATCAAATACCGCTACCCAATTCCAAGATTGGATGACATGTTGGATGAGCTGAATGGTTCCAAGGTGTTTTCAAAAATTGACTTGAAGAGCGGCTATCACCAAATCCGAATGAAAGAGGGAGACGAGTGGAAGACAGCCTTCAAGACAAAGCATGGACTTTACGAATGGATGGTAATGCCATTTGGGCTATCTAATGCCCCTAGCACATTTATGCGATTGATGAATCATGTGCTTAGATCTTTCATTGGAAAATTCGTTGTGGTATATTTCGATGATATTTTGATCTACAGTCAAAGTTATGAGGAGCATGTGCAACATTTGAAGGAAGTCTTGGAAGTGTTGCGAAAGGAGAAACTCTATGCTAATCTAAAAAAATGCTACTTTTGTCAAGACCATGTGATTTTTCTTGGCTTTGTAGTATCTCAGCAAGGAGTGGGAGTTGATGAAGAAAAGGTGAAAGCTATCAAAGAATGGCCCGTTCCAAGAACCATATCTGAAGTAAGAAGTTTTCATGGGCTTGCCTCTTTCTATAGAAGATTTGTAAAGGATTTCAGCACCATCTTAGCACTCATAACTGAATGTGTTAAGGGAGGAAAGGAGTTCAAATGGAGTGATGCAGCCCAACGAAGTTTTGAGCTTGTCAAAGAAAAATTGTGCAATGCACCCATATTGGCTTTGCCTAATTTTTCTAAGACTTTTGAGATTGAATGTGATGCTAGTGGAGTGGGAATTGGAGCTGTACTTCTTCAAGAAAGGCGTCCTATAGCTTATTTTAGTGAGAAGTTGAATGGAGCCAGTCTTAATTACTCTACCTATGATAAGGAGTTCTACTCTTTAATTAGAGCTCTTGAGACATGGCAGCACTACTTGTTACCAAAAGAATTTGTAATTCACACAGACCATGAATCACTCAAACACTTGAAAGGTCAGAGCAAGCTGAATAGAAGACATGCAAAGTGGGTGGAATTTCTTGAAGCTTTTCCCTATGTGTTGAAATATAAGAAGGGAGAAACCAACATTGTTGCAGATGCCTTATCAAGGAGATATGCCTTAATTTCCATGATGAATGCTAAATTGTTGGGATTTGAATCTATTAAAGACCATTACATGGAAGATTCAACACTTGTTGAAATTTATCTCGCTTGTGAGAAAATGGCATATAAGGGATTTTATAGATCTGAAGGTTTTTTATTTCGCTTAGGGAGGCTGGTAATTCCAAATTGTTCTATAAGGGAATTACTTACACGAGAAGCTCACGGAGGAGGATTGGCTGGGCATTTCGGTGAAACCAAGACATTGGAGATGCTGAAAGAGCATTTTTATTGGCCTAACATGATTAGAGATGTGCATCATGTGATTGAAAGGTGTATTGTTTGCAAAAAAGCCAAGAGCAAGGAAGCAGCCCATGGACTTTATACACCTCTACCTGTTCCAGATCAACCTTGGACTGATGTTAGCATGGATTTCGTGCTAGGCTTACCAAGGACACAAAGAGGTAAAGATTCGGTCATGGTTGTTGTTGATCGTTTTTCAAAAATGTCTCATTTTATTCCATGCCATAAGACCGATGATGCTGTGCACATTGCCAATTTATTTTTCAAAGAAATTGTGAGACTTCATGGCATTCCAAAGAGTATCGTATCAGATCGTGATGCCAAATTTCTTAGCTACTTTTGGAAGACTTTATGGAGGAAGTTGGGAACAAAGTTGCTCTTTAGTACTGCCTGTCACCCACAAACTGATGGGCAAACTGAAGTGGTGAACCGAACGCTTTCTACTTTGCTAAGAACTATCATTGGCAAAAACTTGAAAAGTTGGGATGAATGCTTGGCCTATGCTGAATTTGCTTACAATAGAAGTGTACATGGTACTACTAAACACTCTCCTTTTGAAGTAGTTTATGGATTTAATCCATTGAGCCCACTTGATTTAGTACCATTACCACTTGAAGCTCGAGAATGCATAGATGAAAAAATGAAGGCTGACATGATAAAGAAGTTACATGAAAACATTAAACAGCAAATTGAGAAGAAGAACTCCATCTATAAGAAGACTGCCAACAAGAGAAGAAAATTTGTTCAATTCAGTCCTGGAGATTTAGTGTGGGTTCATCTTCGAAAAGAAAGATTTCCAAACCAAAGGAAGTCTAAATTAATGCCAAGGGCAGATGGTCCTTTCCGTATCATAGACAAGGTAAATGATAATGCATACAAAATTGATTTGCCTGAAGACTATGCTGTTTCTACTACTTTCAATGTAAGGGATCTTTCCCCGTACTTAGAAGATAAAGAGGACTTGGATTTGAGGACAAATCCATTTCAACCAGGGGAGGATGATGTAATCAAGGATAACCCCATTGTAGCCCAAGAAAGGGAGAACACTTCAATTGGGCCTCTAACTCGTTCAAGGGTTAAAGAGCTTGGACTAATTGCAGCCCAAGAAAGGGAGAACACTTCAATTGGGCCTCTAACTCGTTCAAGGGCTAAAGGGCTTGGATTGGGCTTAACCACATTGTTGAAAGTGGAAGAAGTGTGAAAAGATTGCATGTGGGTTAGTTGCATTTGTTGAATATAGTTGTAGTCTATTAACTATGCATTTCTTGTCTTTGACTTTTAGCTTCCTATACATTTATTGTCTTTGACATTTAGCCTACACTACTTGACTTTTAGTTGATGCATTTAATGCATTAGTTGGAGTCTTTTGTCTTTTTGTTTTAGAGACCCTCTATAAAAAGGGTCCTTGCCATATGTTGTAAACCATCTTTGAATCATATATGAGATATTGGCATTTTGCTTTCAAGAGGATTCTTGAGTTCTTTCTCTTATCTAACTTGTGTTAGTGGCGAGAGCAACTAGATTTCTTATCACTCACGTTCTTCTTTCTTGAGTGTGGCGAGATCAACCCATTTCTCTTAGTTGTGGCGCCCTTTGGCTTATCAATTGAGTGATTTGGTTTCATTTGTTTGTTTCTTTCAACCTATCCAGAAAATCGATCAAGTGTTTTCCCTCCGGAAATCACATCACTAAGAACAACCTTTAGGTTTCCTTATGACTTTTAGTCTTCTATTTCTAGCCTATAAATAAGCCTCATGGCATATGCTTTAACTTGAGTTTGATAAATATAAGTGAGATTTGTTCTCCTTTGTGTTGTTCTATAGCTTTCATACCGAAAGTCCCAAGTGGATAATTTGAGATTTGTCGTTTGATTATATTGTTGGTTTCAGGTTGTTAATAACCTTGGGGTCAACAATCTTTTATCCATTGATAATATTGGTTTCTGGCTCTTCATAACCACGGGGTCAATATTTCTATCTTTATTTTTCTTGTTGTTTCATTGTTAAGAACCTGATATAATTTAGTTTTTCAATCTAAAAAGTTCAACATCTTGTCGTTGGGTTTCATATAACTTTTCTTGTGAAGTTTACTTCAGTTGGACTCTCGTGAGATTGTATCACTTGGTATCAAAGCCAGCCAAATTAAGGTTCTATTATTTTTTTCTCTCTTGGTTATATTTTATTTCTCCCTATTGTTGTTTTGTTTTCATTTGTAGTAATATCTGTTCTGTCCTTTTTCATGTCTATTCATTTCGTGCCTTTTTGTGTCTATTCATCTACCATTTTTCAGAAGTTTAGCCTTTGTTTGTCATTTTTGTTAATTATTGTTGGTGATTTCATTTTCCTTAATTTGTTTGCTATTTATTAAGGTGGATTTCATATTGTTTGAGAATTTTACTTGAATCTAGAAAAAAAAAAGAAAAAAGGAAAAAAAGAGAAAAGAAAAGAATTAAAAAAAAGAAAAAAATAAAAGAAGTTGAAAAAAAAAAGAAAAGAAAAGAAGTTAAAAAAAAGTATTTAAAGAAACCACAAATTCTGCAATCAGACCAGAATCATCATCAATTTAAGTCATCTTGCTATTCTTGTTGTTTCTAAGGCTCCAATTTCTTTCAAATCAAGTTTGTCCAAATTAAATTCTGCCTTGCTTTCGTTTTACTATGCATTGACTCTAATCCTTTTTAACAACTTGAAAACTACAAATATAATTCAAATTGGTTGAGTTTTGGTTGAAACATAGAACTTTAAAAGGGAACTTGAGGGGCAAAGGGCAAAGAGAGTTGTGAGAACATCAAAAGGGGTTTAAAAAGCTGAATAACCCTTGAGCGGAAACACGAGTGAATTAAGAGAAATCTAATTTGAGTAAAACACGTAAGAAGAGAGGTTGAGGATTTCTATTATAGAACAATAAATGAATGACCCATATCAGAAATTTCTCCTAAGACGTTTGAGTCAAAGCCTTGAGAGGATGACTTCGACAGTTGCCAACATTAATGAAAGACGCACTAATATGGAAAGATATGGGCAAACCAGCTCTAGTTCAAGAAACCGAAGAACCCAAAGGAGGAGCCCTATCCATGTAGAAGAAGATAGTGATAATAGAGAGAGATCATTTTCAGATGCTAGCACCATATTAGCACCAAGAGTACCAAGGCAACACCAAAGACAAGCACAAAATCGGGAAAGAGAACCAGTAGACAAAAACACTGGATCCATTAAACTTAACCTACCAGCTGATGTGCCTAAAAGAGGACACAATCTGTACCACAAGGAAAATAAAGAGAAGAAAACCAACTCAACTAAATTGATAAGCCTATGGCGCCACAATCAAGCTAAGATGGGTAGAATTCGCCACACCCCAGATTAGAGAACGGAATGGGAGTGATAAGAATTCTGAGATTTTCTCGCCACACTAACACAATTGTTAGATAAGAGAAGATAGATGTGCACAAGGCAATCTGAAATATAATTCACTCAAATCTGATTATCTTGCCACAAGGGGGCAAGTTCCCTTTTATAGATAACAAAAACCAGCTGCCTCATTAATGTAACCAAAGCCACCTCATTAATGAGCCTACAACAACTATAGTCAACCTATAGCCACCTCTACAACAACTACAGCCTCCCTATAGCCACCTCATTAATGAGCCTACAACTATAGTCAACATACAGCCACCTAGCCTATACCAACTATAGCCACCCTATAACCACCTTATTAATGCAACAACAACAACTACAACCACTTGGAAAGCTAAAAGACAATACAACAACTCTGAAAACATTAAATTACATCAGATTTTATATCCCAAAAAGTCATGCACGAAAATTATTAAAACAATAAGAAAAATCTGTAGTTATTTTAATCTTCAAAGTCCAAGCTTCTAAATTGGCCCAGCCCATCATTGCACACAAGTAAAGAAACCCAAGTCAATCCCATTTGATGCTTCTTGGCCCTTGAACGTGTTATTGGCCCATGTATAGATTCAACCTCTTGTTCTTCAAGGACAGCCTTCATGATCACATCATCTTCCCCTGATTGACAAGGATTTGCCCTCAAATCCAGCTCCATGTTATCTTCCAAATAAGGGGTTATGTCCCTTACATTGAATGTTGCTGAAACACCATAATCTCCTGGGAGATCAATTTTATACGCATTGTCATTTACCTTTGCTAGTACTCGAAAAGGACCATCAGCTCGTGGCATAAGTTTAGACTTCCTTTTGTTTGGAAATCTCTCCTTGCGTAGGTGAATCCAAACAAGATCTCCTGGGCTAAATTAAACATGCTTTCTTTTCTTGTCTACTGACTTTTTATAGGCAGCATTCTTCGTCTCAATTTGCTTCTTTACTGCCTCATGCATTTTCTTCATGAATTCAGCTTTACTTTTGCCATCCAAGCTAAGTTTTTCATTAATTGGAAGAGGTGCCAAATCTGCTGGTGTATTAGGATTAAATCCATACACAACCTCAAATGGAGATTTCTTTGTAGTACTATGAACACTCCGATTATAAGCAAATTCAACATGCGGCAAGTACTCATCCCAAATCTTCAAGTTTTTTTACTGATAACACTTCTAAGCAAAAAGGAAAGAGATCTATTTACCACTTCAGTTTGGCCATCAGTTTGAGGATGACAGGTTGTGCTAAATAGCAGCTTTGTTCCAAGCTTCATCCATAATGTCTTCCAAAAATAGCTCAAGAATTTGGCATCACGATCAGAAACAATACTCTTTGGAATGCCATGCAATCTCACAACTTCTTTGAAGAATAAATCAGCAATATGAGAAGCATCATCAGTTTTGTGACATGAAATAAAATGAGACATTTTTGAGAATCTATCAACAACCACCATAACTGAATCTTTTCCCCTTTTTGTTCTGGGTAATCCAAGCACAAAATCCATGCTTAGATCCATCCATGGTTGATCTGGAACAGTCAATGGCATGTACAAGCCATGTGCAGCCTCATTGCTCTTTGCTTTCTTGCAAGCAACACATCTTTCTACAATCCGATGCACATCCTTCATCATATTTGGCCAATAGAAATGCTCTTTCAACATTTCAAATGTCTTCTTTTCACCAAAATGTCCAGCCAGCCCACCTGCATGTGATTCTCTAACAAGCAATTCCCTAATAGAACAATTAGGAATCACAAGTTTCCCAAATCTGAACATATAACCATCATGCCTATAAAACCCTTTAATGGCCATTTTCTCACAAGCTGAATAGATTTTAGCCAGCATAGGATCAAGCAAGTATTGCTCCTTAATAAGTTCAAAGCCCAACAGTTTAGTGTTCAACAGAGAAATCAAAGCATACCTCCGAGATAATGCATCAGCCACAACATTCGTCTCTCCCTTTTTGTATTTGATTACATAGGGGAAAGCTTCCAAATACTCCACCCATTTGGCATGTCTTCTATTCAGCTTCCCTTGCCCCTTCAAATGCTTTAGGGATTCATGATCGGTGTGAATGATGAACTCCTTTGGTAATAAATAATGCTGCCATGTCTCAAGAGCTCGAATTAGTGCAAAGAACTCTTTATCATAGATTGAGTAATTCAGACTTGCTCCACCAAGCTTCTCACTAAAATAAGCAATGGGACACTTATCTTGCATTAAGACAGCTCCAATCCCTACTCCAGATGCATCACATTCAATCTCAAATACCTTTGAAAAATCTGGAAGAGCTAGAATAGGTGCTGAACACAATTTCTCCTTGATTAAGTCAAAACTCTTTTGTGTAGCTTCGGTCCATTTAAACTCACAATTTTTTTTTATGCATGCAGTTAATGGTGCAAGAATAGTGCTAAAATTCTTCACAAATCGTCTATAAAATGAAGCAAGGCCATGAAAACTTCGTACCTCAGAAATACTTTTAGGAATTGGCCACTCCTTGATTGCTTTTATTTTCTCCTCATCCACGTGCACCCTATGTTGAGAGACAACAAAACCAAGGAAAATAACTTGGTCTTGACAGAATTGGCACTTCTTGAAATTGCCAAATAGCTTTTGTTCTCGTAATACTTCAAATACTTGCCTCAAATGCTCTTCATGCTCTTCAGAATTTTTACTATAAACCAAAATGTCATCAAAATAAACGACAACAAACATACCTATAAATTTTCGAAGCACATGGTTCATTAGCCTCATAAAGGTGCTTGGGGCATTGGATAATCCAAATGGCATGACCTTCCATTCATACAGCCCATGTTTTGTCTTAAAGGCTGTCTTCCATTCATCTCCTTCCTTCATACGAATTTGGTGATAACCACTCTTCAAGTCTATCTTTGAAAACACTTTGGAGCCATGTAATTCATCAAGCATGTCATCTAACCTTGGAATGGGATAACGATACTTGACTGTAATCTTGTTAATTGCTCTGCTATCCACACACATCCTCATGGTCCCATCTTTCTTTGGCACCAATAAGGCCGGTACTGAACAAGGACTCATGGACTCCTGCACATATCCTCTTTCCAGCAACTCATTTACTTGACGTTGCAACTCCTTTGCCTCCTCCGGATTCATTCTATAAGCTGGCCTATTTGGTAAGGCAGCTCCTGGTACAAGATCAATTTGGTGCTCAATACCACCAATTGGTGGTAATTCCTTTGGTAGTTCTTCTGGAAATACATCACGAAATTCTTCCAAGAGCCTTTGAATTTGTGGTGGAAGTGATCCCACAATTTCTGGTACTATCTCCTTCAAATGCAATAAAAGAACTAAATTAGAGCTGGATAAAGCTCTCTCAATGTCTCCTTTGTTGGCAAGTAAATTACCCTTCCTTTCAGCTTCCTGTTGATGTATCTTCACTTGTTGAGGACTCAATGGTGCTAACACAATCTTCCTTCCATCTTTCTCAAAGGAATATGTGTTTTTAAACCTATCATGCAAAGCTCTTCTATCATACTGCCAAGGTCTTCCCAAGAGCAAATGACTAGCACTCATTGGAACAACATCACATAGTACCTTATCTTTGTAATTTTTCCCAATAGAAAAGGGCACAACAACCTGTTTAGTGACTCTCACAACTCCATCTTCATTTAGCCACTGCAATTTGTAAGGATGAGGGTGTTCAGTTGTGGCTAAATTCAACTTCTCCACCAAAGTAGTAGAAGCCACATTTGTGCAGCTCCCTCCATCTATAATTACACCACAAACCTTCTTTTCAACAGTACACCTTGTGTGAAAAATGTTCTCCCTTTGCTCATCACTAGGCTTAGCTTGCAAATTTAGAGCACGCCTTATGACAAGGAGTTCTCCCTCATCAGCATACTCCATGTTTTCCTTATCAGAACATTCTTCCATAACTCCTTCAATGGCTGCCTCATCTTCGCTTACCACTTCTCCATGCGTGTCTTGGATAATCATTACCCTACGGTTTGGACATTCAGATGCGTAATGCCCATGACCAAGACATTTGAAGCACTTTACATCTCTACTCCTTTTAGGAGGTTCTGAATCAGCTCCCTTTTCTTTCCCCTTTGATGAACTTGATGGAAGTTTTGAAGAATCCCTCTTCTCCACCTTTTTTTCTTCTCCTTTAGATGCAACCCATGATGGTGTTGTAGAGAAATTTGTGATTTTGTTTCTAGTTGGTTGTGACATTTGCTTACTAGAAACTCTCTTTGTCTCTCCACTTTGACTGCAAGTTTAATAACATCCTCTAAGGTTACATAATTTTGTAGTTCCACCAAATCACCAATCTCCCTATGCAAACCACCAATGAACCTTGCAATTGTTTGCTCTTGAGGTTCATTCAGTTCACATCGAATCATTAGCATCTCAAACTCTTTCACATAGTCTTCTACACACATACCTCCTTGTCTCAAGGATTGAAATTTGAAGAAGAGCTCTTGCTTGTAATATTCTGGCACAAATCTTCTTTGCATAAGTCTCTTCATTAGCCTCCAATTTCTGACTTCTTCCTCACCATCTCTCCTCCGTTGGTTCTTCAAATTCTCCCACCATAAATTGGCGTAATCTGTGAATTCAAGGGCTGCAAGACGACATTTGGTTGCCTCCGAGTACTCATGGCACTCAAAGACCTTCTCTACACGCTGCACCCACTCCAAAAATTCCTCTGGAGAGCTACTTCCCTTGAAAGTAGGGACCTTCATCTTAATCTTCAATTCTTGCTCTCTTTGTTGCCTCCTTGGCCTTGGAGACCTTTCATCTTCTGTATTGCTTTCTTGGTCCGATTGCTCTTCATTTCTATTTCTTCGCTGCCGACGCCTTGGTTGATGGTTTAGCCTCTCCATTTGTTCTACCAAACGATTCAACTGCTCCATCATTTGTTGTTGAGATCTCTCCATTTGACTGTGAGACCTTTCCAACTTCAGAATTTGAGCTTGCTCTAAAGTAAGCCCCATTGGAATTGGAGGTTCAGAACTGTTTTCTCCAGACATGATCTCTCTCTATAAGTGTTCTACTCTCAAGTTACAAGAGTTTTCCCACACGAAACCACCGCTCTGATACCAATATGATGTGCCTAAAAGAGGACACAATCTGTACCACAAGGAAAATAAAGAGAAGAAAACCAACTAAACTAAATTAATAAGCCTATGGCGCCACAATCAAGCTAAGATGGGTAGAATTCGCCACACCCTAGATTAGAGAACGGAATGGGAGTGATAAGAATTCTGAGATTTTCTCGCCACACTAACACAATTGTTAGATAAGAGAAGATAGATGTGCACAAAGCAATCTGAAATATAATTCACTCAAATCTGATTATCTTGCCACAAGGGGGCAAGTTCCCTTTTATAGATAACAAAAACCAGCTGCCTCATTAATGTAACCAAAGCCACCTCATTAATGAGCCTACAACAACTATAGTCAACCTATAGCAACCTCTACAACAACTACAGCCTCCCTATAGCCACCTCATTAATGAGCCTACAACTATAGTCAACATACAGCCACCTAGCCTATACCAACTATAGCCACCCTATAACCACCTTATTAATGCAACAACAACAACTACAACCACTTGGAAAGCTAAAAGACAATACAACAACTCTGAAAACATTAAATTACATCAGATTTTATATCCCAAAAAGTCATGCACGAAAATTATTAAAACAATAAGAAAAATCTGTAGTTATTTTAATCTTCAAAGTCCAAGCTTCTAAATTGGCCCAGCCCATCATTGCACACAAGTAAAGAAACCCAAGTCAATCCCATTTGATGCTTCTTGGCCCTTGAACGTGTTATTGGCCCATGTATAGATTCAACCTCTTGTTCTTCAAGGACAGCCTTCATGATCACATCACCAGCTTTCCAAGGCAAAGGTGATCCAGACACCTACATTGTGATGTGATCATGAAGGCTGTCCTTGAAGAAGAAGAGGTTGAATCTATACTTAGGCCAATAACACGTTCAAGGGCTAAGAAGCAAATGGGATTGACTTGGGTTTCTTTACTTGTGTACAATGATGGGCTGGGCCATATCAGAAGCTTGGACTTTGAAGAAAAAAAGAACTACAGATTTTTCTTATATTTTTAATAATTTTCGTGCATGACTTTTTGGGATATAAAATCTGATGTAATTTAATGTTTTTAGAGTTGTTGTAGTGTCATTTAGATTTCCAAGTGGTTGTAGTTGTTGTTGTTGCATTAATGAGGTGGTTATAGGGTGGCTGTAGTTGTTATAGGCTAGGCTCATTAATGAGGTGGCTGTAGGTTGACTATAGTTGTTGTAGGCTCATTAATGAGGTGGCTATGGGGAGGTTGTAGTTGTTGTAGGCTCATTAATAAGGTGGCTATAGGTTGACTATAATTGTTGTAGGCTCATTAATGAGGTAGCTGTGGTTGCATTAATAAGGAAGCTGGCTTTTATTATCTATAAAAGGGAACTTGCCCCCTTGTGGCAAGATAATCGGATTTGAGTGAGTTATATTTCAGATTGCTTTGTGCACATCTATCTTCTCTTATCTAACAATTGTGTTAGTGTGGCGAGAAAATATCAGAATTCTTATCTCTCCCATTCCGTTCTCTAATCTGGGGTGTGGCGAATTCCACCCATCTTAGCTTGATTGTGGCGCCATAAGCTTATCAATTTAGTTGAGTTGGTTTCTTCTCTTTATTTTCATTGTGGTACAGATAGTGTCCTCTTTTAGGCACATCATATTGGTATCAAAGCGGTGGTTTCGTGTGGGAAAACTCTTGTAACTTGAGAGTAGAACACTTAGAGAGAGAGATCATGTCTGGAGATAACAATCAAGGATAACTCCATTGCAGCCCAAGAAAGGGAGAACACTTCAATTGCGCCTCTAACTTGTTCAAGGGTTAAAGAGCTTGGACTAATTGCAGCCCAAGAAAGGGAGAACACTTCAATTGGGCCTCTAACTCGTTCAAGGGCTAAAGGGCTTGGATTGGGCTTAACCACATTGTTGAAAGTGGAAGAAGTGTGAATAAGATTGCATGTGGGATAGTTGCATTTGTTGAATATAGTTGTAGCCTATTACCTATGCATTTATTGTCTTTGACATTTAGCTACCTATGCATTTATTGTCTTTGACATTTAGCCTACACTACTTGACTTTTAGTTGATGCATTTAATGCATTAGTTGGAGTCTTTTGTTTTTTGTTTTGGAGACCCTCTATAAAAAGGGTCCTTGCCATATGTTTTTAACTATCCTTGAATCATATATGAGATATTGGCATTTTACTTTCAAGAGGATTCTTGAGTTCTTCCTCTTATCTAACTTGGGTTAGTGGCGAGAGTAGCTAGATTTCTTATCACTCACGTTCTTCTTTCTTGAGTGTGGCGAGATCAACACATTTCTCTTAGTTGTGGCACCCTTTGGCTTATCAATTGAGTGATTTTGGTTTTCTTTGTTTGTTTCTTTCAACCTATCCAGAAAATCGATTAAGTGTTTTCCCTCCAGAAATCACATCAATAGCCTTGGTGCCTAACCTTCTACTTATGATCTCAAGAGAATAAAATATAAGAATTGCTATTGTTGAATCAACTGTGAAAGACGTTCTTGCCTCAGTTGATGTTGGTGGAATAGGCCCCTAAGCCCATTCTGTCTCTCACTATGTCCTTTGAAGCTTTACAGACTGCCCATTAACAGTTTAGTTTAACAGACCTACCAATCGACCTCATTCATCTGAAGTCTCCCCAAGCCCCTAAGTAGAATTCTTGGCATCATAGACGCATTGTTTACTTTTGACTACCTTTGGTATTCTGATGTGAACCCAACAATTACATTGGATGATCAAGAAGTAGATCCATTGTATATTACAAGTGGGCCAATTACACGAGCTCGGGCTAAAACAATAAAAGAGACATTAAATGGGCTCGTTCAAGAATGGATGAAGCAAATTCCATTTGAATGTATGTTAAATAATGATCAAAATGTGCTCAACATCATTTGGGCTGAAAATGGAGTTGCTAAAGGGATTTTGGGCCAGAACACTACAAATTAAAGAGATTGGTCCAAGAGATAAACATGGACCAATAGAATTTGGGCTCAATTATATCCATTTGAGTTGAAATTCATGTTTTGTAATTTTCTTTTATTTTTGTACGAATTTTAACTTCTAGATGGTCTTTAGTCAATTATGAATCATGTGCATTAAATGCACAATGTTTCAAAGTCAAGATAGGTGGATATTTATTTTCAAAATGCATTAAAAGCATTGTATCCAAAGTCAAGATAGGTGGGCATTTATTTTCATGTGCATTAAATGTATGTATCTTCAAGTCAAGATAGGTGGGCACCTTTGTCTCTCCATCCTATCTATAAATACCCCCCCTAAGCTTTTTGTAATAATCAGATTTGAGTTTATGAAAACTTGCATTCAAGTGTTTTCTCTCATTGTGTGAGAATTTATCTTTCTTTCTTTGCTCTTGTGAAACCTTGCTTTGTCAATCTTCTTTATAAGATTGGTGATTCAAATTCACAAAAGCCCCCAATTTGTGCTTCAACCCAAGTGCGTTGTTGTGTGGATTGGTTCAATTCGTGTTCGTGGTTGAACAAGCGTTCTAAATAGTAGGTCACGTTCTATATAACGTTGGTTGACTATTTGCACTTGTTAGGTCATTGAACCACTCCAATTCCTTCTTCAATTCCGGAGTGTGTTGTTCTTATATTTCTTTTGTTAAGTCTTGAATTCATTTATCGCCTACGCCGTGAAGATCAGGCAACCCTAAGGATTTTCCTATCACACAGTGAAAGATAGAATGGGCTTAGGGGTCTATTCCACCAACATCAACTGAGGCAAGAGCGTCTTTCACAACTAATTCAACAATAGCCATTCTTGTTATTTTATTCTCCAGGATCAAAAGCAAAAGGCTAGGCACCAAGGCTACAAAACTAGGCTATGGAAGCAAAGATAACTCGAAACTCCTAAACCTAAGGCAGCCTTTCTCCTTATTATTTCTCTTAAATAAGAGATAGCACCAGCCTAATCCAAGAATGTCAATTCTTCTCTTTCAAAAGACTCTGGCTATGAAAAGCAATCCACACAATGGGCTATAGCTAGATGAGCAAAGGCCAGGGGATTCCTCTCTAGAAATTCCTTAATAAAAGAAGACAGGATCTTCTACTTATTTATATATGCCAACTGCAAATGATTCCACTTGAGCAAGAGCAGCTTGCGCAAGACCAAGAAATAGATATGCAAAATCAACCAAGGCAAGCACACTACAAATCAACAGGTATTTTTGCATCTAATGTTCATTGAGTGCAGAGGAAGCAAAAGTAGAAAAAGAACAAGCAAGAAAGGGATAGGAAACACTCAAGTTTCTTAGTGACTATGGTAATCAGGATAGGCAGTCTAGTGGGAGATAGAATCCCACCTTTCTTAGGTAGGTATAAGTGTATCTTCATAGCCCATGATCAAAGAGATAGGCATGAGAAATTCAAATGATAACGAAATTAATTGAAGGATTCACTCCAGCGAGCGTACCGTGAAAATGGTTTACGTACAACATGTCATGCTGTGTACATCCTGGTTGCAAGGTCAAGATGTATCCCAAAAGGGGCAACAATGGTGGCTTGCTTCTCTTTTGGATGTCCATTGGATAGGATCCTTGGTCTAAGAGAGGATAGTATACCACTGTCAACCCCACTCGGTTAATGGAAGGATTAACACCTTAGGGTACATTCCTAGTGAGTAAGTCGAGTCCTTCTAGCTTGAAAGGAATAGCTTGCTTTATGACTGAAAGCTATTAATAAGTCTAATTAGGCCTGAGCCTTTGTGGTAAATTACCCAGCCTACTTTTGCTAGTTCTTACTTCCTAAGGAAGTGTAAGCTATACTTTCTTTTGTGGAAAGATAGCCCCGTCATGAGCCACACTTTGTTTAAGATCTGTTGCAAGGCATGTGAACTTCCACTTCTTAGTAAACGGGCTTCTTCCTAGGTCATTCAGTCACTGCCTCAAATCTTTACCTTTATCACCCCTTTCTTAAGGAATAAAACTCTTCCCTCTTGCCTACTGACATCAGAAATGGGACTCGCATGAATTAAGGTTTTTATTCTGCTCCCTAAAATTACTTTCGTTAGAAAGCACTATAGGCAAACAAAGAGATAGATATTGCTACAGGCATCAGGGATGAATGTCCATCGTATAGGATAGAAATCCAACCAAACGAATAAAGGAATAAGAATCAGGGAAAAGTCAGTATCAGCTATTTTCAAATAGGAAGGCCACAACACAAGGTCTTTATGAGTTAAGTGTGCCCACTTTGGGAGCTAAATCAAAGACCTGGGCCATGTAGGTGGAAGACCATGACATAGTTTCTATAATAATAGTAGTAGGAAGAATCAAGAGTTAGAAGATACCATTTACAAGTCATAGCCAAATCCTAATTTACATGAAATTCTCTAAACAATTGTAAGCCCTCTCCTTTTCATATGCTGCTTATCCGAGAAGGAATGGGTTAAGCCAGCTTGTGCCTAAGTTGTTATTTTCTACTACTTGTCGTTTTCTACTACTTGTCACCCACAAACTAATGGTCAAACCGAAGTAGTGAATATGACTTTGTTTACATTGTTAAGGGCTGTCATAAAAAAGAACATCAGAACATGGGAAGATTGCTTACCGCATATTGAGTTTGCTTACAATCGTACTATTCATTCTGCTACTAAATATTCACCATTTAAAATAGTGTATGGTTTTAATCCATTAACTCCTTTGGATTTATCTTCTTTGCCTGTGACTCAGCGTGTTAATTTAGATAGCAAAAATAAAGCAGATTTTGTTAAGCAAATTCATGAGAAAGCAAGGCTCAACATTGAGAGGAGAACTGAACAATATGGTAAACAAGCCAACAAAAGGTGTCATATATAGATCTTTGTGCCTGGCGACTGGGTGTGGGTGCACATGAGAAAGGAGCGCTTTTCGGAACAAAGAAAATCTAAATCGTTACCTTGAGGATAGTCCATTTCAAGTCATCATGATACGATCTCACGAGAGTCCAACTGAGTAAACTTCACAAGCAAAGTTATGTGAAACGCAACAACAAGATGTTGAACTTTTTAGAATGAAAAACCAAATTATATCATGTTCTTAACAACAAAATAACAAGGAAAACAAGGATAGAAATATTGATCCCGTGGCTATGAAGAGCCAGAAACCAATATTATCAATGGATAAAACATTGTTGACCCCAAGTTTATTAACAACCTGAAACCAACAATATAATCAAACGACAAATCTCAGGTTATCTGCTTGGGACTTTCGATATGAAAGCTGTAGAACAGCACAAAGGAGAACGAATCTCACTTATATTTCCTTCATAACTTTTGGTCTTTCATTTCTAGCTTGTTGGCTAAGAACAACCTTTAGGTTTCCTCATGACTTTTAGTCTTCCATTTCCAGCCTATAAATAAGCCTCATGGCATATGCTTTGTACACAACTTGAGTTTGATAAACCTAAAGGTCTTAGCCAACAAGCTAGAAATGAAAGACCAAAAGTCATAAGGGAAACCTAAATCAAATTGGGCCAAGAACTAAACACTCTAAATACACTATTTGGGCCTTTTACAAAAGACTGAAAATAAACTTAACAAATGAAGCCCACATAGTCTAAATAAACTTAAACAAGGTACTTTAAGCCTTTTAACATCAGTTTAGGGCTTAAGTAAACAAAAGATATCCAAAATGATTAAAATGGCTAAATAAGTTGTTTTAAGCCCAAATAACACGTTTTGGATGCTTGAAGTTTCTTCATCCTTTAACGCTTGGTTCTTCTTAGATATGAAAGTGTGAAATGTTGAAGGATTGCTCCAGCTTTTCCTCTAGGTGATTTCCATGTTGTAATTGCATTAGGATGTCATTCAGAGCTTGTTGGATCTGTTTGGCTTGGGCTCTTGTAATTAGCCCTTTTGGCACATCATTTTCAGCTTTGAATGGTGTAATTAGCTCTTCTTCTTCTAGCTCTAGCTCCAAGCTAAGTGGCTGGATCTCATCATTCCCTCCCTCCTCAAAAGGATTCATCCTCGAATCTATATCTGCATGATAAGGAGAAAGGTCAGAAACATTAAATGTAGGACTAACTTGATACTCACTTGGAAGATCAACGACATAGTCATTATCATTGATTTTCTGAAGTATTTGGAAGGACCCATCGCCTCTTGGATGCAATTTAGATTTCCTTTCATTTGGAAACCTTTCTTTACGAAAATGAACCCATACTAAGTCCCCATGTTGGAATAACACTTGCTTTTTGCCTTTGTTAGCATGGAAGGCATTTTGAGCATTTTTTTGCAAATATGGCGTTGTGCTTCCTCACTGATTTTTTTCACCAAATCTGCCTTTTTCTTTCCATCAACATCAACAAGCTTGTTACTTGGCAAAGGTAACAAGTCCAAATGAGTTAGTGGGTTAAATCCATAAACAACTTCAAATAGTGGAAATTTGGTTGAAGAATGCATAGATCTATTATAAGAAAATTCTATATGAGGGATGAATGCTTCCCAAAATTTTAAATTCTTTTTCAAAACAGCCCTCAATAATGTACCCAAAGTCCTATTGACTACCACAATTTGGTCATCAGTTTGTGGATGACATGTAGTAGAAAAGTGATGTGCCTAAAAGAGGACACAATCTGTACCACAAGGAAAATAAAGAGAAGAAAACCAACTCAACTAAATTGATAAGCCTATGGCGCCACAATCAAGCTAAGATGGGTAGAATTCGCCACACCCCAGATTAGAGAACGGAATGGGAGTGATAAGAATTCTGAGATTTTCTCGCCACACTAACACAATTGTTAGATAAGAGAAGATAGATGTGCACAAAGCAATCTGAAATATAATTCACTCAAATCTGATTATCTTGCCACAAGGGGGCAAGTTCCCTTTTATAGATAACAAAAACCAGCTGCCTCATTAATGCAACCAAAGCCACCTCATTAATGAGCCTACAACAACTATAGTCAACCTATAGCCACCTCTACAACAACTACAGCCTCCCTATAGCCACCTCATTAATGAGCCTACAACTATAGTCAACATACAGCCACCTAGCCTATACCAACTACAGCCACCCTATAACCACCTCATTAATGCAACAACAACAACTACAACCACTTGGAAAGCTAAAAGACAATACAACAACTCTGAAAACATTAAATTACATCAGATTTTATATCCCAAAAAGTCATGCACGAAAATTATTAAAACAATAAGAAAAATCTGTAGTTATTTTAATCTTCAAAGTCCAAGCTTCTAAATTGGCCCAGCACATCATTGCACACAAGTAAAGAAACCCAAGTCAATCCCATTTAATGCTTCTTGGCCCTTGAACGTGTTATTGGCCCATGTATAGATTCAACCTCTTGTTCTTCAAGGACAGCCTTCATGATCACATCAAAAAGAGTAAGGTTGTTCCTAATTTTCCCCACAATACTCTCCAAAAGTGACTCAAAATTTTGACATCTCGGTCACTAACAATTGTTTTAGGAAGACAATGTAACCTCACCACTTCTTTAAAGAACAAGTTTGCAATGTTAGTGGCATCATCAATTTTATGACATGGAATAAAGTGAGCATCTTTGAGAATCTACCTACAACCACAAAGATAGAATCTTTTCCAGATTGGGTCCTTGGCAATCCCAATACAAAATCCATTGAAATGTCAACCCAAGGGTATGCGGGAGTAGGTAAAGGCATGTAAAGGCCATGGGGTTTGATTTGTGATTTAGCCCGTAAACAAGTTATGCACCTAGAGAATGTTTTTTTACATCCTTTTTCATGTGAGGCCAAAAGAAGTGTTCTTTCAGAATTTCAAGTGTTTTGGCTCCCCAAAGTGTCCCATTAATCCTCCCCCGTGAGATTCTTTAATCAACAAATTTCTCAAAGAACAGTTGGGAATGCAGAGTTTATTTTCCCTAAACAGAAACCCATCTTGCCTAAAGAACCTCTCAAATGGATGTTTTTCACAAGCTTTGAAAACAACACAGAAATCATTATCATGCTTTTGATGTGTTCAAAGCCTAGAAATTTTGTACTAAGAGTGGATATTAGAATATACCTCCTTGATAGTGCATCAGCCACTATGTTCTCCTTCCCTTGCTTGTATTGAACCACATAAGGAAACATCTCAATAAATTCCACCCATCTTGCATGCTTGCGACTTAGCTTGTGTTGTCCCTTTAAGTGTTTTAGAGACTCATGATCAGTATGGATGACAAATTCCTTGGAACATAGATAGTGTTGCCATGTCTCTAATGCTCTAACCAAAGAATAGAGCTCCTTGTCATAGGTGGAGTAGTTCAAAGTAGCTCCATTTAGTTTTCACTAAAATAAGCTATTGGCCTCTTTTCCTGTATAAGAACAGCACCAATTCCAATCCCAGAAGCATCACAATCGATTTCAAAGGTTTTGGAAAAATTAGGTAAAACAAGTAGGGGTGTAGTACTTAGCTTTTCCTTAAGAGTGCGGAATGCATCCTCTTGAGCTTTTTCCCACTTGAATCCAACATTTTTCTTGATAACCTTAGTGAGAGGTGCAGCAATGGTGCTAAAGTTTTGCACAAACCTCCTATAGAATCCAGCTAGGCCATGAAAACTTCTTACTTCAGTAACTATAGTGGGAGTAGGCCTTCTTTGATTGCCTCTTCATCCACCTAAACTCCCCTGGCACTTACAACAAAACCAAGGAAAACAACTCTAAAAGTACACTTTTTAAGATTATCATACAATTTTTCTTTTCTTAGGACCTTAATTACGCTTCTTAAATGATTCATGTGTTTAGATTCAATTTTGCTATATACTAAGATATCATCAAAGTATACAATAACAAATTTTCCAAGAAAGTTTCTTAGAACATGATTCATTAAGCGCATAAATGTACTTGGTGCATTAGTTAAGCCAAAAGGCATTACTAACCACTCATACAAACCTTGCTTGGTTTTAAAAGCAGTTTTTCACTCATCCCCTTCTTTCATCTAATTTGATGGTACCCACTTTTTAAATCAATTTTTGAGAAAATAGTTAAACCATGCAATTCATCTAGCATATCATCAAGTCTAGGGATGAGATATTTATACTTTACCGTGATCTTGTTGATAGCTCGGCAATCCACATACATTTGCCAAGAGCCATCCTTCTTTGGAACCAAAAGGGCTGGTACAGTACATGGGCTCATACTTTATCTAATATAGCCCCTTTCCATGAGTTCTTCTACTTGTCTTTGCAATTCTTTAGCTTCTATAGGACTGCTACGGTAAGCAGGCTTGTTTGGGATTTGTGAGCCAGGCACAAAGTCAATTTGGTGCTCAACCCCACGATTTGGTGGTAACCCAACAGGTAACTCTTTTGGAAAAACATCTTGGAATTCCTGCAAAAGGGTTAGGGCAGTACTAGGCAAAGAAGAATTTAATTTAGTGTTAGAAAGGTAAGATTATTTGTGAACTAGCAAAATTAAAGCTCTTTCAGAGTTTAAAGATGTTCTAACTTCCTTTTCTTTTGCAAAGAAATTTAACTTACATTTCTCTGCTTTATTTTTGTATTCTTCTTCTCCTTTTGATGAGTTACCCTTTTTTTCTTGCTCATTTTGTTTTTCTTTATTAGTAGATTTAGAAAAGGGTCTTTTACCACTAGCAGCAATGGACTTTTTGATTCTGGCTTGTTCAACAAAAACTTGTTGAGGTGGTAGTGGAGCAAGAGTGATATTCTTCCCATCATGTAAGGTTCTTCTATCAAATTGCCATGCCTTCCAAGTAGGATATGGCTGGCTTGCATAGGTACAACGTCGCACAAGACCTCGTCTTGATATTGTCCTATCGAAAATGAAACCAACACTTGTTTTATCACGTTTACCTCTCCATTTTCATTCAACCATTGCGGCCGATATGTCTTGGGTGCTTGGTGGCGTGAAGTCCTACCTTTTCTACCATCAACTTGCTTGCAACATTCACACAACTCCCCCCATCAACTATTAGTCTGCAAACCTTTTCTTTTACATGGCAGCATGTGTAGAATATGTTTTCTCTTTGAATTTCAATTCCTTCATCTTTGATTTACGCATGCAAAGCTCTTAACACCATTAAGGCTACTCCGTCCACAGCATGCTCAATTTCACTTCCATCTTCTTCCTCTAAATGTTCAGATTACTGTTTTTCTTCTTCAGAATCCAAGTCTCCATTTTCTAGAAGCACCATAGTTCTCTTGTTTGGATATTGGGAAGCAATATGACCTGTACCCAAACAACGAAAACATTTAATATCTCGAGTTCTAGATGAATAGTTAGAAGTTATACCTGAATCTTTGGAAGCTTGAAATGGTTTTGCTGCCACTTTGGGTTCTTTTCTTTTAGTGTCACTTGATTTCGGCGAGTTGTTCCATTTTTGCTTCCAATTGGAAGTTTCAGCTCTGGAAGTGCCTCGACCTCCCTTTTTCAGTTGCCTTTCCACCTTTTGAGCCATGTGTACAACATCTTCTATTTTTGCATAGTGTTGTAACTCCACTACATCTGCTATTTCTCGGTTTAGGCCATAGATAAATCTTGCCATTGTTGCTTCTCGGTCTTCATCAATATTTGCTCTAATTAGAGCAATCTCCATTTCTTGATAATACTCCTCCACAGTTTTAGTTCCCTGTTTCAAAGATTGTAACTTCAAATGTAAGTCACGATAATAATGTGGGGGAACAAACCTTCTTCTAAGTGCAGCCTTCATCTACTCCCAAGTATCAATTGGTCTTTCATGGTTCCTCCTTCGGCTTAGGACAAGTTGATTCCACCATATAATTGCTTAGTCCGAAAAGGCTACAGTAGCAAGTTTAATTTTCTTATCTTCAGAATAATTGTGACATTCAAAAATCAGTTCTACCTTCCTCTCCCATTCAATGTAGGCATCTAGATCACTTTTGCCTTGGAAAGGTGGTAGGTTGAGTTTAATGGATCCAATGATAGGAAAATCCTTAGGGGGGTATTTATAGATAGGATGGAGAGACAAAGGTGCCCACCTATCTTGACTTGAAGATACATACATTTAATGCACATGAAAATAAATGCCCACCTATCTTGACTTTGGATACAATGCTTTTAATGCATTTTGAAAATAAATATCCACCTATCTTGACTTTGAAACATTGTGCATTTAATGCACATGATTCATAATTGACTAAAGACCATCTAGAAGTTAAAATTCGTACAAAAATAAAAGAAAATTACAAAACATGAATTTCAACTCAAATGGATATAATTGAGCCCAAATTCTATTGGTCCATATTTATCTCTTGGACCAATCTCTTTAATTTGTAGTGTTCTGGCCCAAAATCCCTTTAGCAACTCCATTTTCAGCCCAAATGATGTTGAGCACATTTTGATCATTATTTAACATACATTCAAATGGAATTTGCTTCATCCATTCTTGAACGAGCCCATTTAATGTCTCTTTTATTGTTTTAGCCCGAGCTCGTGTAATTGGCCCACTTGTAATATACAATGGATCTACTTCTTGATCATCCAATGTAATTGTTGGGTTCACATCATCCTCCCCTTCTTGAAAAGGAGTCGTCCTCGACTCTTCAATATCTGCATCAAAATAAGGAGAGAGATCAGAAACATTGAAGGTAGCATGCACACCATATTCACCTGGTAATTCAAGTTTGTAAGCATTATCATTAATCTTCTCAATGACTCGAAATGGCCCATCCCCTCTAGGCATAAGTTTTGATTTTCGTTTTTCTGGAAACCTCTCTTTTCTTAGATGTAGCCAAACCAAATCTCCAGGCTTAAAAATTACTTGCTTTCTTCGTCTATTAGCACATTTTTCATATTGTTGAGTCATCCTTTCAATGTTGTGCCGTGCCTTCTCATGAATTTGCTTGACAAATTCAGCACGCTTTTTACCATCCATATTGGCTCTTTCCTGTAAAGGTAAAGGAATCAAGTCAATAGGTGTAAGAGGATTAAATCCATAAACAATTTCAAATGGCGAAAATTTAGTAGTGGAATGAATGGCCCTATTGTAAGCAAATTCGACATGTGGAAGACATTCCTCCCAACTCTTCAAATTTTTCTTGATGATTGTTCTCAACAATGAGGAAAGTGTCCTGTTCACAACCTCGGTTTGTCCATCAGTTTGTGGATGGCATGTAGTAGAAAATAACAATTTGGTTCCAAGCTTGCTCCACAATGTCTTCCAAAAATAGCTTAAAAATTTAGTATCCCGATGAGACACAATCGTTCTTGGCATCCCATGTAGTCTCACAACTTCCCTAAAGAATAAATTAGCAATGTTAGAAGCGTCATCAACTTTGTGACAAGGAATGAAATGTGCCATTTTAGAAAATCTATCAACAATAACAAAGATTGAATCTCTCCCCATCTTAGATCTAGGTAATCCCACAATAAAATCCATTGAAATATCTTCCCAAGGTACATTAGGAATTGGGAGGGGAGTATACAATCCATGGGGATTTAATTTAGATTTTGCCTTATGACATACAATGCATCTTCCCACAAATTTCTCAACATCTCTACGCATTCTAGGCCAATAAAAGTGTACATTCAAAACACTAAAGGTCTTGGCAATGCCAAAATGACCCATAAGGCCACCAGAATGCGCCTCTTTCAACAAAAGCACACGCAAAGAACAGTTAGGAATGCAAAGTTTGTCAATATAAAATAGGAATCCTTCATGCAAGAAAAATTTATTCCAACTAGTGTTTGGCTTGCAATGATGAAATGCTACTCCAAAATCAACATCAGTAGCATACAATTCTTTAATGAATTCAAAACCCAGAATTTTAGCATCTAACATGGAAAGAAGAACATACCTCCGTGATAAAGCATCAGCAACAATATTTTCTTTACCTTTCTTGTACTTAATCACATATGGAAATGATTCAATGAACTCAATCCATTTGGCATGCCTTCGATTCAACTTGCTTTGGCTCCTAATATGCTTTAAAGCCTCATGATCAGAATGAATTACAAATTCTTTAGGCCACAAATAATGTTGCCAAGTTTCCAGCACTCTAACTAATGCATATAATTCTTTATCATATGTAGGATAGTTAAGAGTTGGTCCACTTAGCTTTTCACTGAAATATGCAATGGGCTTACCTTCTTGCATGAGTACACCGCCTATGCCAATTCCACTAGCATCACATTCAATCTCAAAAGTCTTACCAAAATCAGGAAGGGCTAGTAAAGGTGCATTCGTGAGCTTCTCCTTAAGGGTTTTGAAGGCTTTCTCTTGAACATCTTCCCATTTGAAGGGGACATTCTTCTTGGTCAGTTCATTTAATGGTGCTGCTAGAGTGCTAAAGTCCTTCACGAACCTCCGATAAAAGCTTGCAAGTCCATGGAAACTCCTTACCTGTCCAACGGTGGTTGGAGTTGGCCATTCTTGAATTGCTTGGACCTTTTCTTCATCAACCCCTATACCTTTACTACTAACAACATAGCCAAGAAAAACAATTTTGTTTGTGCAAAAATCACATTTCTTCAAATTACCAAACAATCTTTCCTTTTTAAGAACCTCTAGAACTTTTCTAATGTGATCCACATGTTCATCTAAGGTTTTGCTATACACAAGAATGTCATCAAAATAAACTACCACAAATTTCCCAATGTAAGCTCTCAAGACATGATTCATTAACCTCATGAATGTACTAGGTGCATTAGTTAAACCAAAAGGCATAACCAACCATTCATAAAGTCCATGTTTAGTCTTGAATGCTGTTTTCCATTCATCTCCTTCTTTCATTCTAATTTGATGGTAGCCACTTTTTAAGTCAATTTTAGAAAAGATAGTAGAACCAGTCAATTCATCAAGCATATCATCTAACCTAGGAATAGGATGGCGATATCTTACCGTTATGTTGTTAATGGCTCTACAGTCAATACACATCCTCCATGTGCCATCCTTCTTAGGTACGAGCAACACTGGAACTGCACAAGGACTAAGGCTTTCTCTCACATATCCTTTGTCTAACAATTCTTGGACTTGTTTTTGAATCTCCTTAGTCTCTTCAGGATTGGTGCGGTATGCTGGTCGGTTAGGCAATGATGCTCCAGGAATGAAATCAATTTGATGTTCTATCCCTCTAATTGGTGGCAATCCGGGTGGTACTTCATCGGAAAAAATATCCTCATATTCCTGCAAGAGAGACAAAACAACACTAGGCAAAGTAGAGGTTAAGTCTTTATTATTCAACATAGCCTCTTTGTAAACAAGTACTAGGAGGTTTTGTTGAGAAAATAAAGCTTGTTTAAGGTCACTATTTTTTGCCACAAGTAAACCTTTTCCTCCAACATCCATGTTCTCTCTTTTTCCTTTTTGATTTTCTTTTCTATCTTTCTTCTTTTTCAACACACTCTCTTTTTCTTCAGTACTTGACTCTTTTTGAATCTTTTCACTCTCATTTTTATTCTCTTCTTTTTTGCTCACTTGGCTGCACTCACTCACTCTTTTCTTTTCTCTCTTTATTTGATCTTCTAAGATTTGCTTCGGTGACATAGGGAGGAGGGTTATAGGGTTCCCTCTAAGTACAAAAGAATAACGATTTAAGAATCCATCATGAGTGACATGCCTATCATACTGCCAAGGCCTACCTAACAAGAGATGACATGCTTTCATGGGTACAATATCACATAAGACTTCATCTCTATATTTGCCAATAGAAAAGAGTACTTTCACCTGTTTAGTCACCTTCAGTTCCCCACATTCATTGAGCCATTGAAGTCTGTATGGACGGTTATGCTTGACTGTTGGTAAGCTCAATTTTTCAACAAGCTCAACACTTGCCACATTGCTACAACTTCCACCATCTATGATCACACTACATACTTTGTCCTGAATTAAGCAACGTGTGTGGAACAAGTTTTCTCTTTGATTATTCTCTTCCATCACCTGGATGCTAAGTGCTCTTCTAGTCACAAGAAGCTCTCCTTCCATTGCACATTCTCCCTCATCATTTGATTCTTCTTCCTCCTCTGTGCTATCTTCTTCAGTCTCCCAATCTCCATTGTTATTGACGATCATGGTGCGTTTGTTTGGGCACTCACTAGCGATGTGACCTCTTCCTTGGCACTTAAAACACCTTATGTCACGGCTCCTTGAAGAATTAGGCTCAACTTGAGTTTTCTTTGGAACAGCTAGCTTTTCAATTTTCTTTGAATCAACTTCCTTGGAATTTGAAGTAGAAGGGTTGTCTTTCTTCGAATTGTGCTTCCAAGAGTTAAAAGAATTTGAATTGTAGCTTTTTCTTGCAGTATTCTTCCTCTTGAGTTGTTGCTCAACTTTGATGGCTTGATGTACCATCTCTTGAAGCTCTACATAATGATACATCTCCACGATATCAGCTATGTCACGATTGAGTCCATGTAAGAAGCGAGCCATTGTTGCTTCTCTATCCTCCACAATGTTGGCTCTTATCATGGCAACCTCCATCTCCTTATGATACTCATCTACACCCTTTGTTCCTTGTATGAGACGTTGCAACTTGTTATGAAGCTCTCTATGGTAATATGATGGGAT
Organism: Biancaea sappan; assembly: GCA_037074585.1. Lineage (NCBI taxonomy): Eukaryota > Viridiplantae > Streptophyta > Magnoliopsida > Fabales > Fabaceae > Biancaea > Biancaea sappan. Next base: position 39,713,476 of record CM073491.1, on the reverse strand, counting down.
GAACCTCTTTCTCATAATTGTCTTCATTTCTTCCCAAGTGGAAATGGGATACTCTCCATAACGAGCTCTTTCTTTTTGCATCTGGTCCCACCAAACAAGAGCATAATCAGTAAATTCAATAGCAGCAAGTTTCACCTTTTTACCTTCGGAGTAGTTATGGCATGAGAAAATTTGCTCAACACGCATTTCCCATTCTAAGTACTCCTCGGGATCACTTTTGCCTTGAAAGGAAGGGACTTTTACTTTGATTCCACCAAGGTCTTCTTCTCTAACTCTAGGCCTCCTAGGTTCTTCTCGATTAAATCTCCTCCTTCTTGGTTGATATCCACCAGATTCATCATCCTCAACTGGACTCTCCGCAACTCTATAAGGCTGCTCATTTCGTCTTCGGTTGTTTGGAGAGGCTGGTAGTGTAGCGGTTTGGTTCTCCATGTTATCTAAACGCTCAAGAACTCCTTCTAGCTTTCTGTCAAACATCCTTTCAAGATGACTCATCAATGCTTGCATTTGGATAGGAGCTAGTTGTGCTTGAGAAATTTCTTCATCTTGGTTCCCTGCCATGTTAGTGTAAAAAAAAAAATAATAATAATAATAACAGAATATAGGATCTCACAAAATGCTTAGTGTTTCACTCTTCTTCTCAACTCAGTATTTGCACTCCACTCTTAATAATCTCACTAACTCTTAAATCCCTCAATATCTTCCAAAGCTCTTATTCAATCTAAGTCCTTGTTGTGTGATTCAATAATTGCCAATTTCTCAACTTCAACCAAGCACATGAAAGTAGATTGTCAAAGTATGGGAATAGTTGAACTAGGTCACAGTTAAAGAAAGCTTTATGGATTCAATAGAAAGAAATTTTGTTACAAGTGCAAGATAAGATTTTTTTGTTAAATGAAAAGGGAATATTGAGGGCAAGAAGATGCACTATTTGAACAATTTTTTTTTTTCCGAATTTTTTTTTTTCGTTTTTTTTTTCAATATGATGTGCAGAATAGATAGGAGCAACAAAACAATATATGACCTTCTCAAGGACAATGAAATCTTGCACAGTGAAAGGAAAAAATTGATATCTAGGCAAATTGGAAATTGAAGAAAAGGGAAGGAACAACAAAGGAACAATAATATATTTTTCTCAAAAAAAGGTGAAAATAAAGAAGGCCTACCGTGTCAACCAAAATGCTCTGATACCAAATGATAGGAAAATCCTTAGGGTTGCCTGATCTTCACGGCGTAGGCGATAAATGAATTCAAGACTTAACAAAAGAAATATAAGAACAACACACTCCGGAATTGAAGAAGGAATTGGAGTGGTTCAATGACCTAACAAGTGCAAATAGTCAACCAACGTTATATAGAACGTGACCTACTATTTAGAACGCTTGTTCAACCACGAACACGAATTGAACCAATCCACACAACAACGCACTTGGGTTGAAGCACAAATTGGGGGCTTTTGTGAATTTGAATCACCAATCTTATAAAGAAGATTGACAAAGCAAGGTTTCACAAGAGCAAAGAAAGAAAGATAAATTCTCACACAATGAGAGAAAACACTTGAATGCAAGTTTTCATAAACTCAAATCTGATTATTACAATAAGCTTAGGGGGGTATTTATAGATAGGATGGAGAGACAAAGGTGCCCACCTATCTTGACTTGAAGATACATACATTTAATGCACATGAAAATAAATGCCCACCTATCTTGACTTTGGATGCAATGCTTTTAATGCATTTTGAAAATAAATATCCACCTATCTTGACTTTGAAACATTGTGCATTTAATGCACATGATTCATAATTGACTAAAGACCATCTAGAAGTTAAAATTCGTACAAAAATAAAAGAAAATTACAAAACATGAATTTCAACTCAAATGGATATAATTGAGCCCAAATTCTATTGGTCCATGTTTATCTCTTGGACCAATCTCTTTAATTTGTAGTGTTCTGGCCCAAAATCCCTTTAGCAACTCCATTTTCAGCCCAAATGATGTTGAGCACATTTTGATCATTATTTAACATACATTCAAATGGAATTTGCTTCATCCATTCTTGAACGAGCCCATTTAATGTCTCTTTTATTGTTTTAGCCCGAGCTCGTGTAATTGGCCCACTTGTAATATACAATGGATCTACTTCTTGATCATCCAATGTAATTGTTGGGTTCACATCATCCAATGTTTCTGTCTACTGGTTCTCTTTCTCGATTTTGTGCTCGTCTTTGGTGTTGCCTTGGTACTCTTGGTGCTAATCTAGTGCTAGCATCTGAAAATGATCTCTATCACTATCTTCTTCAACATGGATAGGGCTCCTCCTTTGGGTTCTTCGGTTTCTTGAACTAGAGCTGGTTTGAAAAACCAAATTATATCAAGTTCTTAACAACAAAACAACAAGGAAAATAAGGATAGAAATATTGACCCCGTGGCTATGAAGAGCTAGAAACCAATATTATCAATGGATAAAAGATTGTTGACCCCAAGGTTATTAACAACCTGAAACCAATAATATAATCAAACGACAAATCTCAAGTTATTTGCTTGGGACTTTCAATATGAAAGCTGTAGAATAGCACAAAAGAGAACAAATATCACTTATATTTATCAAACTCAAGTTGTGTACAAAGCATATACCATGAGGCTTATTTAAAGGCTAGAAATGGAAGACTAAAAGTCATGAGGAAACCTAAAGGTTGTTCTTAGCCAACAAGCTAGAAATGAAAGACCAAAAGTCATGAAGGAAACCTAAAGGTCTTAGGGTTTAGCCAACAAGCTAAAAATGAAAGGCCAAAAGTCATAAGGGAAACCTAAATCAAATTGGGCCAAGAACTAAACACTCTAAACAGACTATTTGGGCCTTTTACAAAAGACTGAAAATAAACTTAACAAAAGAAGCCCACATAGTCTAAATAAACTTAAACAAGGTACTTTAAGCCTTTTAACATCAGTTTTGGGCTTAAGTAAACAAAAGATGTCCAAAATGATTAAAATGGCTAAATAAGCTGTTTTAAGCCCAAATAACACATTTTGAATGCTTGAAGTTTCTTCATCCTTTAACGCTTGGTTCTTCTTGGATTTGAAAGTGTGAAACGTTGAAGGAATGCTCCAGCTTTTTCTCTAGGTGATTTCCACGTTGCAATTGCATCAGGATGCCATTCACAGCTTGTTGGATCTGTTTGGCTTTGGCTCTTGTAATTGGCCCTTTTGGCACATCATTTTCAGCTTTGAATGGTGTAATTAGCTCTTCTTCTTCTAGCTCTAGCTCCAAGCTAGGTGGCTGGATCTTATCACTTCGAAAGGATCAATGACAATGCCTACAAGCTAGACTTGCCTAGTAAGTATAATGTTAGTGCTACTTTTAATATGTCTGATTTAAGTCCTTTGGATGTAGGTGAAAATTTGAGGATAAATCCTTTTCAAGAGTAGGGAAATGATGGAAATATTGTTTCCAAATAGAGTGTGGACAGCTTGAAGTTCCATCTAGTCCAATTACAAGAGTAAGAGCCAAGAGATTCAAAGAGGCATTGAATGGGCTGATTCAAAGAGCCAAGCTATTTAATGTAGGCCCATGGAACATGTTCTGCATGATCAACAAAAATGTGTCAACATGATTCACATTCTAGAATAATCAAGCCAATGATTTTGAATTGAGGGATTAATCGTGAATATTGCATTGGGATTGGTTTTTATTTTGAAATTATACAAATAAGGCATGTGCCATTTGATTTATTACCTTTTGAATGTTTCCTTTTAGCTTTTAGTTTCCTTTTAGCTATTAGTTTTCTTTTATCTATTAGTTTCCTTTTTTGGTTTTTGGCAGTTTCCTTTGTAATGTCTTTAAATAGCCCTCTTTATTCAATAAAAAGCAGAATACTTTTGTAAGGATAAATTTCTCTTTGGTTCTTTGAAGAACTTTTGAACTTATCAGATTTTGTTTGTGGCGTTTATATTCTGATTAGTAAACCTCTGGTGTTGGTAAGGTTGGGATGGTCATCCGTCTTTGGTTTGCTAGCTGATAAGATCTATGAGATTGACTAGCCAGTTGGGTTGGTTGTGTTATTCCTTTCTATTGAAAAGAAGTCAACTGTCTATGCGAGTCACCTTCTTCTAGGCTCTGCTAGACGACATGACATTCTCCTTTAAATGTAGGTCGACAATACTTGTGATGGTTGCCAAAGATCCAATATGACCACTTAGGTCTATGTTGCTGATATGAACTTTGATGCGATGCAAATGCAAAAAGACCCAAATTGCGGAACATAATAAACAAAAGACCTCGACCCAATACTTTACTAGAAATATGAACCTTAGAATAAGAAAGGATGTTAGACGCCACACTCAAGAAAGGGGAAGAATGTGAGTGATAAGTCTCAATTGAACGCCACAAGACAAATCTTGATAAGTTCACACAAGTTCTTAGAAGAACCAAGAAGTGAATTGCTCTCAAATAAAAAATCTCAATTCATCTGTCTTTCACCATCCACCATACATAGTACTTATAGGAAAAAATAAAACCCTAATTCCCATATGCATAGGGAATCAATCTAGATTAGAAATAAAACTTTCCCAATAATCAAAATGGAAACTTTCCTAAAAAATCAAAATGGAAATTTTCCTAATAAGCAAAATAGAAACTTTCCTAATAATCAAAATGGAAACTTTCCTAAAGCAATCTTGAAGTCATGTCACGCCATTTTGGCTCTTTCCACCCGGATCATAAGGAAAAATGGATATCAAATTTAGTAATGTGAAGCAGTGAATTTTTCCCTTCATCATGGTAATTGGATTCCCATCAATTGCTGTGATATTGTTCTATGGGAGCTGGCGGGCTGTTAGAAGTTTGGCCCAATTATTTTTGGTGTCGTAGGAGAGGGATTGACCTTTTTAAGGCATATTCAGTCATACCGGCATGGCCCCACTGATTTGTTTTCAATCAGAGCATCAAGTAGCGCAACCCGATTCTACTTGACTAAGCCCCGTGGTCATCCACAGAGGGAGTTTGCTTTACCCAACTCCTTTTTTGATAACAAGACAGAAACCCCTGACCCGACATTCATTAGTTTTGAATGACGAATGCCCCAGAAAGTACCTACTCCTATAACAATGAAAAGCATGACTTTACTAAACAAGCAAGAAAAGCTCTTTACTAATAACATAGAAAGGGCTTTTCTCGCTTGTTGCTTTCTTTGCATGCTTGAGCACATCAATAGAATACATATATATTAAGGCTTTACTTCAGTTTTCAATAAGGTAGGTTTCTCAAAAAAGTGCTTTTGCTAAGGGTTTTCTCACTAACGCTCAACCAAACAAGTAACGGCTGATAAGATAAAGGCGTGCATTAGCGAAAGCCCCATACTATAGTATAGATAGTCCCTCGCACATCAGTTTTCTTGTTGGGAGCAAACTGAAAGGGCTTTTTCGTATTATGAAAAGGAGCAATGGCTTTCGCGCAGCTCAATCCCTTGCTTTGTTCTATAGTAAGGGGCCTTTTTAATAAGGCTCACATAGGGGCTCTCACGTTTTTTGGCTTACCCTTAAAGACGGTAAAAACTTACCCCTTGTTTCAGTCAAAATGAGTCCCCGGGACCCCGGTAGCATCTGCCAATAGTGTGGACTAGTAAGGATAGCATTCCGTGCATATTCTACATTATAGCCTGTAACTGATTCAGCTTCTACTTTTGAGAGATCAAACGGAGCTCGATTAGTTTCTGCTAGATGAGAAATGAAGAACATAACCAATTTAGGGAACAAGGGAACACTAGACCATATTTGCTTTTGTGCCATGACACTCTCACTCGAATTACGGTGACCTACACATATTAGTATAGTATACCGAGGTCCTCGGCGAGAACCAGACGTGCAAGTTTCCCTTCATGAGGCATGTCTGTGCTTTCCGAGGTGCTACCTGTGACTCAGCATGGGAGAAGGGGGCATCACACTTTTGTGTTTAGAGCATTATTGGAGTAAATAAGTAGCACTTACCGAGCAAAGCTTTCTTGAAGAGGCTAGGCTAGTTCCTTTTCGACCCTGTATTTTATTTAGATGTTGCGGCAAGGCAAGCCCCAGGAAAGTATAAGTTGGCTCCCAGCTCCATCTCAGTCGGCATCCTACTCTCGTAGGGGTGGGATCCTAGAGTGAACTAGTCATTGTTGTCTTGCCCCAACCCCAGGCCATTAAGGTTGGTGAGGAGCATTGTTTTGAGGGAGGGAAAGCATGGTTAACACTTCAAGGAAGCAACTGGACTGGAGTGCTTTCATCAAATGATGGACATGGGCTAAGCCATTCCCATCCCAAGTAGTGGCCCGGTTTGGCATGGCCTAGCCTCTGACCATCCGTCACGTCTCATCTTGATTTAGCTATACTTGTATGTAGCCAGCCATGTTAGCTTCACATGAAAGCCCTTTTTTTAAAGGCTAAAAGGGCACTTATTAGTTAGCTTGACCCCTTTCCTATTTAGCTTTCCTGCCTATTAAGATAATGATGTGCCTAAAAGAGGGCACAATTTGTACCACAAGGAAAACAAAGAGAAGAAACCAACTTAACTAAATTGATCAGCCTGTGGCGCCACAATCAAACTAAGATGGGTTGAATTCGCCACACCCCAGATTAGAGAACGGAATGGGAGTGATAAGAATTCTGAGATTTTCTCGCCACACTAACACAATTGTTAGATAAGAGAAGATAGATGTGCACAAAGCAATTTGAAAAATAATTCACTCAAATCTGATTATCTTGCTACAAGGGGGCAAATTCCCTTTTATAGATAACAAAAGCTAGCTGCCTCATTAATGCAACCACAGCCACCTCATTAATGAGCCTACAACAACTATAGCCAACCTATAGCCTTATCAATAATGAGCCTACAACAATTACAACCTCCCTATAGCCACCTCATTAATGAGCCTACAACAACTATAGTTAACCTACAGCCACCTCATTAATGAGCCTAGCCTACAACACCTACAGCCACCCTATAACCACCTCATTAATGCAACAACAACAACTACAACCACTTGGAAAGCTAAATGACACTACAACTACTTTGAAAACATTAAATTACATCAGATTTTATATCCCAAAAAGTCATGCAAGAAAATTATTAACCAGCCCATCATTGCACACAAGTAAAGAAACCCAACTCAATCCCATTTGATGTTTCTTGGCCCTTGAACATGTTATTGGCCCAAGTATAGATTCAGCCTCTTGTTCTTCAAGGACAACCTTCATGATCACATCATCTTCCCCTGGTTCACAAGGATTTACCCTCAAATCCAGCTCCATGTTATCTTCCAAATAAGGGGTTATGTCCCTTACATTAAATGTTGCTGAAACACCATAATCTCCTAGGAGATCAATTTTATACGCATTGTCATTTACCTTTTCTAGTACTCGAAAAGGACCATCAGCTCGTGGCATAAGTTTAGACTTCCTTTTGTTTAGAAATCTCTCTTTGCGTAGGTGAATCCAAACAAGATCTCCTGGGCTAAATTGAACATGCTTTCTCCTCTTGTCTACTGACTTTTTATAGGCAGCATTCTTCTTCTCAATTTGCTTTTTTACTGCTTCATGCATTTTCTTCATGAATTCAGCTTTACTTTTGCCATCCAAGCTAAGTTTTTCATTAATTGGAAGAGGTGCCAAATCTGCTGGTGTGTTAGGATTAAATCCATACACAACCTCAAATGGAGATTTCTTTGTAGTACTATGAACACTTCGATTATAACCAAATTCAACATGCGGCAAGTACTCATCCCAATTCTTCAAGTTTTTACTAACAACACTTCTAAGCAAAGTGGAAAGAGATCTATTTACCACTTCGGTTTGCCCATCAGTTTGAGGATGACAGGTTGTGCTAAATAGCAACTTTGTTCCAAGCTTCATCCATAATGTCTTCAAAAAATAGCTCAAGAATTTGGCATCACGATCAGAAACAATACTCCTTGGAATGCCATGCAATCTCACAACTTCCTTGAAGAATAAATCAGCAATATGAGAAGCATCATCAGTTTTGTGACATGAAATAAAATGAGACATTTTGGAGAACCTATCAACAACCACCATAACTGAATCTTTTCCCCTTTGTGTTCTGGGTAATCCAAGCACAAAATCCATGCTTAGATCCATCCATGGTTGATCTGGAATAGGCAATGGCATGTACAAGCCGTGTGCAGCCTCATTGCTCTTCGCTTTCTTACAAGCAACACATCTTTCTACAATCCGATGCACATCCTTCACCATATTTGGCCAATAGAAATGCTCTTTCAACATTTCAAATGTCTTCTTTTCACCAAAATGTCCAGCTAACCCACCTGCATGTGATTCTCTAACAAGCAATTCCCTAATAGAACAATTAGGAGTCATAAGTTTCCCAAATTTGAACATATAACCATTTAAACTCACAATGTTTTTTAATGCATGCAGTTAATGGTGCAAGAATAGTGCTAAAATTCTTCACAAATCGTCTATAAAAAGAAGCAAGGCCATGAAAACTTTGTACCTCAGAAATACTTTTAGGAATTGGCCACTCCTTGATTGCTTTTATTTTCTCCTCATCCACGTGCACCCCATGTTGAGAGACAACATAACCAAGGAAAATAACTTGGTCTTGACAGAATTGGCACTTCTTGAAATTGCCAAATAGCTTTTGTTCTCGTAATACTTCAAATACTTTCCTCAAATGCTCTTCATGCTCTTCAGAATTTTTACTATAAACCAAAATGTCATCAAAATAAACGACAACAAACATACCTATAAAATTTCGAACCACATGGTTTATTAGCCTCATAAAGGTGCTTGGGACATTGGATAATCCAAATGGCATAACCTTCCATTCATACAGGCCATATTTTGTCTTAAAGGCTGTCTTCCATTCATCTCCTTCCTTCATACGAATTTGGTGATAACCACTATTCAAGTCTATCTTTGAAAACACTTTGGAGCCATGTAATTCATCAAGCATGTCATCTAACCTTGGAATAGGATAATGATACTTAACTGTAATCTTGTTGATTACTCTGCTATCCACACACATCCTCATGGTCCCATCTTTCTTTGGCACCAATAAGGCCGGTACTGAACAAGGACAAATGGACTCCTGCACATATCCTCTTTCCAGCAACTCATTTACTTGATGTTGCAACTCCTTTGCCTCCCCCGGATTCATTCTATAAGCTGGCCTATTTGGTAAGGCAGCTCCTGGTACAAGATCAATTTGGTGCTCAATACCACGAATTGGAGGTAATTCCTTTGGTAATTCCTCTGGAAATACATCACGAAATTCTTCCAAGAGCCTTTGAATTTGTAGTGGAAGTGATCCCACAATTTCTGGTACTATCTCCTTCAAATGCAATAAAAGAACTAAATTAGAGCTGGATAAAGCTCTCTTAATGTCTCCTTTGTTGGCAAGTAAGTTACCCTTCCTTTCAGCTTCTTGTTGATGTGTCTTCACTTGTTGAGTACTCAATGGTACTAACACAATCTTCCTTCCATCTTTCTCAAAGGAATATGTGTTTTTAAACCCATCATGCAAAGCTCTTCTATCATACTGCCATGGTCTTCCCAAGAGCAAATGACTAGCACTCATTGGAACAACATCACATAGTACCTTATCTTTGTAATTTTTTCCAATAGAAAATGGAACAACAACCTGTTTAGTGACTCTCACAACTCCATCTTCATTTAGCCAATGTAATTTGTAAGGATGAGGGTGTTCAGTTGTGGTTAAATTCAACTTCTCCACCAAAGTAGTAGAAGCCACATTTGTGCAGCTCCCTCCATCTATAATTACACCACAAACCTTCTTTTCAACAGTACACCTTGTGTGAAAAATGTTCTCTCTTTGCTCATCACTAGGCTTAGCTTGCAAATTTAGAGCACGCCTTATGACAAGGAGTTCTCCCTCATCAGCATACTCCATGTTTTCCTTATAAGAACATTCTTCCATAACTCCTTCAATGACTGCCTCATCTTCGCTTACCACTTCTCCATGCGTGTCTTGGATGATCATTACCCTACGGTTTGGACATTCAGATGCGTAATGCCCATGACCAAGACATTTGAAGCACTTTACATCTCTACTACTTTTAGGAGGTTCTGAATCAGCTCCCTTTTCTTTCCCTTTTGATGAACTTGATGGAAGTTTTGAAGACTCCCTCTTCTCCACCTTTCTTCTCCTTTAGATGCAACCCATGATGGTGTTGTAGAGAAATTTGTGATTTTGTTTCTAGCAGGCTGTGACATTTGCTTACTAGAAACTCTCTTCCTTTGTCTCTCCACCTTGATTGCAAGTTTAATAACATCCTCTAAGGTTACATAATTTTGTAGTTCCACCAAATCACCAATCTCCCTATGCAAACCACCAATGAACCTTGCAATTGTTTGGTCTTGAGGTTCATTCAGTTCACATCGAATCATTAGCATCTCAAACTCTTTCACATAGTCTTTTACACATATACCTCCTTGTCTCAATGATTGAAATTTGAAGAAGAGCTCTTGCTTGTAATATTCTGGCATAAATCTTCTTTGCATAAGTCTCTTCATTAGCCTCCAATTTCTGACTTTTTCCTCACCATCTCTCCTCAGTTGGTTCTTCAAATTCTCCCACCATAAATTGGCGTAATCTGTGAATTCAAGGGCTGCAAGACGACATTTGGTTGCCTCCGAGTACTCATGGCACTCAAAGACCTTCTGTACACGCTGCACCCACTCCAAAAATTCCTCTGGAGAGCTACTTCCCTAGAAAGTAGGGACCTTCATCTTAATCTTCAATTCTTGCTCTCTTTGTTGCCTCCTTAGCCTTGGAGACCATTCATCTTCTGTATTGCTTTCTTGGTCCGATTGCTCTTCATTTCTATTTCTTTGCTACCCACACCTTGGTTGACTGTTTAGCCTCTCCATTTGTTCTACCAGATTCAACCGCTCCATCATTTGTTGTTAAGATCTCTCCATTTGACTTTGAGACCTTTCAAACTTCAGAATTTGAGCTTGCTCTAAAGTAAGCCCCATTGGAATTAGAAGTTCAAAACTGTTATCTCCAGACATGATCTCTCTCTAAGTGTTCTACTCTCAAGTTACAAGAGTTTTCCCACACGAAACCACCACTTCTAATACCAATATGATGTGCCTAAAAGAGGACACAATATGTACCACAAGCAAAACAAAGAGAAGAAACCAACTCAACTAAATTGATAAGCCTATGGCGCCACAATCAATCTAAGATGGGTTGAATTAGCCACACCCCAGATAAGAGAACTGAATGGGAGTGATAAGAATTATGAGATTTTTTCGCCACACTAACACAATTGTTAGATAAGAGAAGATAGATGTGCACAAAGTAATCTGAAAAATAATTTGCTCAAATCTGATTATCTTGCCACAAGGGAGCAAATTCCCTTTTAAAAGCCAGCTGCCTCATTAATGCAACCACAGCCACCTCATTAATGAGCCTACAACTATAGTCAACCTATAGCCATATCAATAATGAGCCTACAACAATTACAGCCTCCCTATAGCCACCTCATTAATGAGCCTACAACAGCTATAGCCAACTTACAGCCATCTCATTAATGAGCCTACAACAACTATAGTCAACCTACAGCCACCTCATTAATGAGCCTAGCCTATAACAACTACAGCCACCCTATAACCACCTCATTAATGCAACAACAACAACTACAACCACTTGGAAAGCTAAATTACACTACAATAACTCTGAAAACATTAAATTACATCAGATTTTATATCCCAAAAAGTCATGCACGAAAATTATTAAAAATAAGAAAAATTTGTAGTTCTTTTATTCTTCAAAGTCCAAGCTTCTGATTTGGCCCAGCCCATCATTGCACACAAGTAAAGAAACCCAAGTCAATCCCATTTGATGCTTCTTGGCCCTTGAACGTGTTATTGGCCTAAGTATAGATTCAGCCTCTTGTTCTTCAAGGACAGCCTTCATGATCACATCAGATAATAGGTCCCATTCAAGTGGCTTGCCTTTATTCATCTATGCCAGCTGTCATGCACGACCCAATAGGAATGATTTCAGTGCCCCTCTCTAGATAAGAAGCAGAATGCGCCATCACTTATAGCCCTTTCCTCTATTGGGGACTTCCACGAAATGAAAACGGGCAGCATCGTCGTATGCTTGACATTGGTTGCCCTGGTTTATATCCTAGAGAACTCCTATGGTCGATCTGTCACCCAGCCTACATAAACAACCTAAAGGCTTTCATGTGATCATGAAGGCTGTCCTTAAAGAAGAAGAGGCTGAATCTATACTTGGGCCAATAACACATTCAAGGGCCAAGAAGCAAATGGGATTGACTTGGGTTTCTTTACTTGTGTGCAATGATGGGCTTGGCCAAATCAGAAGCTTGGACTTTGAAGAATAAAAGAACTACAGATTTTTCTTATATTTTTAATAATTTTCGTGCATGACTTTTTGGGATATAAAATCTGAAGTAATTTAATGTTTTCAGAGTTGTTGTAGTGTCATTTAGCTTTCCAAGTGGTTGTAGTTGTTGTTGTTGCATTAATGAGGTGGTTATAGGGTGGCTGTAGTTGTTATAGGCTAGGCTCATTAATGAGGTGGCTGTAGGTTGACTATAGTTGTTGTAGGCTCATTAATGAGTTGGCTATAGGGAGGCTGTAGTTGTTTAGGCTCATTAATGAGGTGGCTATAGGTTGACTATAGTTGTTATAGGCTCATTAATGAGGTGGCAGTGGTTGCATTAATGAGGCAGCTGGCTTTTGTTATCTATAAAAGGGAACGTGCCCCCTTGTGGCAAGATAATCAGATTTGAGTGAATTATATTTTAGATTGCTTTGTGGACATCTATCTTCTCTTTTCTAACAATTGTGTTAGTGTGGCGAGAAAATATCAAAATTCTTATCACTCCCATTCCGTTCTCTAATCTGGGGTGTGGCGAATTCCACCCATCTTAGCTTGATTGTGGCGCCATAGGCTTATCAATTTAGTTGAGTTGGTTTCTTCTGTTTATTTTCCTTGTGGTACAGATAGTGTCCTCTTTTAGGCACATTATATTGGTATCAAAGCGGTGGTTTCGTGTGGGAAAACTCTTGTAACTTGAGAGTAGAACACTTAGAGAGAGATCATGTCTGTAGATAACAGTTCTGAACTTCCAATTCCAATAGGGCTTACTTTAGAGCAAGCTCAAATTCTGAAGTTGGAAAGGTCTCAAAGTCAAATGGAGAGATCTCAACAACAAATGATGGAGCGGTTGGATCGTTTGGTAGAACAAATGGAGAGGCTAAACCATCAACCAAGGCGTGGGCAGCGAAGAAATAAAAATGAAGAGCAATCGGACCAAGAAAGCAATACAGAAGATGAAAGGTCTCCAAGGCCAAGGAGGCAGCAAAGAGAGCAATAATTGAAGATTAAGATGAAGGTCCCTACTTTCAAGGGAAGTAGCTCTCCAGAGGAATTTTTGGAGTGGGTGCAGCGCGTAGAGAAGGTCTTTGAGTGCCATGAGTACTCGGAGGCAACCAAATGTCGTCTTGCAGCCCTTGAATTCACAGATTATGCCAATTTATGGTGAAAGAATTTGAAGAACCAACGGAGGAGAGATGGTGAGGAAGAAGTCAGAAATTGGAGGCTAATGAAGAGACTTATGCAAAGAAGATTAATGCTAGAATATTACAAGCAAGAGCTCTTCTTCAAATTTCAATCCTTGAGACAAGGAGGTATATGTGTAGAAGACTATGTGAAAGAGTTTGAGATGCTAATGATTCCATGTGAACTGAATGAACCTCAAGAGCAAACAATTGCAAGGTTCATTGGTGGTTTGCATAGGGAGATTGGTGATTTGGTGGAACTACAAAATTATGTAACCTTAGAGGATGTTATTAAACTTGCAATCAAGGTGGAGAGACAAAGGAAGAAAGTTTCTAGTAAGCAAATGTCACAGCCAGCTAGAAACAAAATTACAAATTTCTCTACAACAGCATCATGGGTTGCATCTAAAGGAGAAGAAAGAAAGGTGGAGAAGAGGGAGTCTTCAAAACTTCCATCAAGTTCATCAAAAGGGAAAGAAAAGGGAGCTGATTCAGAACCTCCTAAAAGGAGTAGAGATGTAAAGTGCTTCAAATTTCTTGGTCATGGGCATTACGCATCTGAATGTCCAAACCGTAGGGTAATGATCATCCAAGACACGCATGGAGAAGTGGTAAGCGAAGATGAGGCAGTCATTGAAGGAGTTATGGAAGAATGTTCTTATAAGGAAAACATGGAGTATGCTGATGAGGGAGAACTCCTTGTCATAAGGCGTGCTCTAAATTTGCAAGCTAAGCCTAGTGATGAGCAAAGGGAGAACATTTTTCACACAAGGTGTACTGTTGAAAAGAAGGTTTGTGGTGGAGAAGTTGAATTTAACCACAACTGAACACCCTCATCCTTACAAATTACATTGGCTAAATGAAGATGGAGTTGTGAGAGTCACTAAACAGGTTGTTGTGCCATTTTCTATTGGAAAAAATTACAAAGATAAGGTACTATGTGATGTTGTTCCAATGAGTGCTAGTCATTTGCTCTTGGGAAGACCATGGCAGTATGATAGAAGAGCTTTGCATGATGGGTTTAAAAACACATATTCCTTTGAGAAAGATGGATGGAAGATTGTGTTAGCACCATTGAATCCTCAACAAGTGAAGATACATCAACAGGAAGCTGAAAGGAAGGGTAATTTACTTGCCAACAAAGGAGACATTGAGAGAGCTTTATCCAGCTCTAATTTAGTTCTTTTATTGCATTTGAAGGAGATAGTACCAGAAATTGTGGGATCACTTCCACCACAAATTCAAAGACTATTGGAAGAATTTCGTGATGTATTTCCAGAAGAACTACCAAAGGAATTACCACCAATTCGTGGTATTGAGCACCAAATTGATCTTGTACCAGGAGCTGCCTTACCAAATAGGCCAGCTTATAAAATGAATCCGGAGGAGGCCAAGGAGTTGCAAGGTCAAGTAAATGAGTTGTTGGAAAGAGTATATGTGCAGGAGTCCATGAGTCCTTGTTCAATACCAGCTTATCACCGAATTCGTATGAAGGAAGGAGACGAATGGAAGACAGCCTTTAAGACAAAACATGGGCTGTATGAATGGAAGGTCATGCCATTTGGATTATCCAATGCCCCAAGCACCTTTATGAGGCTAATGAACCATGTGCTTCGAAATTTTATAGGTATGTTTGTTGTCGTTTATTTTGATGACATTTTAGTTTATAGTAAAAATTCTGAAGAGCATGAAGAGCATTTGAGGAAAGTATTTGAAGTATTACGAGAACAAAAGCTATTTGGCAATTTCAAGAAGTGCCAATTCTGTCAAGACCAAGTTATTTTCCTTGGTTATGTTGTCTCTCAACATGGGGTGCACGTGGATGAGGAGAAAATAAAAACAATCAAGAGTGGCCAATTCCTAAAAGTATTTCTGAGGTACGAAGTTTTCATGGCCTTGCTTCTTTTTATAGACGATTTGTGAAGAATTTTAGCACTATTCTTGCACCATTAACTGCATGCATCAAAAAACATTGTGAGTTTAAATGGACCGAAGCTACACAAAAGAGTTTTGACTTAATGAAGGAGAAATTGTGTTCAGCACCTATTCTAGCTCTTCCAGATTTTTCAAAGGTTTTTGAGATTGAATGTGATGCATCTGGAGTAGGGATTGGAGCTGTATGAATGCAAGATAAGTGTCCCATTGCTTATTTTAGTGAGAAGCTTGGAGGAGCAAGTCTGAATTACTCAATCTATGATAAAGAGTTCTTTGCACTAATTCGAGCTCTTGAGACATGGCAACATTATTCATTACCAAAGGAGTTCATCATTCACACTGATCATGAGTCCCTAAAGCATTTGAAGGGACAAGGGAAGCTGAATCGAAGACATGCCAAATGGGTGGAGTATTTGGAAGCTTTCCCCTATGTAATCAAATACAAAAAGGGAGAGGCAAATGTGGTGGCTGATGCATTATTTCGGAGGTATGCTTTGATTTCTCTTTTGAACACTAAACTGTTGGGCTTTGAACTTATTAAGGAGCAATACTTGCTTGATCCTATGCTAGCTAAACTCTATTCAGCATGTGAGAAAATGGCCATTAAAGGGCTTTATAAACATGATGGTTATATGTTCAAATTTGGGAAACTTGTGATTCCTAATTGTTCTATTAGGGAATTGCTTGTTAGAGAATCACATGCAGGTGGGCTAGCTGGACATTTTGGTGAAAAGAAGACATTTGAAATGTTGAAAGAGCATTTCTATTGGCCAAATATAATGAAGGATGTGCATCGGATTGTAGAAAGATGTGTTGCTTGTAAGAAAGCGAAGAGCAATGAGGCTGCACATGGCTTGTACATGCCATTGCCTGTTCAGATCAACCATGGATGGATCTAAGCATGGATTTTGTGCTTGGATTACCCAGAACACAAAGGGGAAAAGATTCAGTTATAGTGGTTGTTGATAGGTTCTCCAAAATGTCTCATTTTATTTCATGTCACAAAACTGATGATGCTTCTCATATTGCTGATTTATTCTTCAAGGAAGTTGTGAGATTGCATGGCATTCCAAGGAGTATTGTTTCTGATCGTGATGTCAAATTCTTGAGCTATTTTTAGAAGACATTATGGATGAAGCTTGGAACAAAGCTGCTATTTAGCACAACCTGTCAATCCTTGTCAACCAGGGGAAGATCATGTGATCATGAAGGCTGTCCTTGAACAAGAAGAGGCTGAATCTATACTTGGGGCAATAACACATTCAAGGGCCAAGAAGCAAATGGGATTGACTTGGGTTTCTTTACTTGTGGGCAATGATGGGCTGGGCCAAATCAGAAGCTTGGACTTTGAAGAATAAAAGAACTACAGATTTTTCTTATATTTTTAATAATTTTCGTGCATGACTTTTTGGGATATAAAATCTGATGTAATTTAATGTTTTCAGAGTTGTTGTAGTGTCATTTAGCTTTCCAAGTGGTTGTAGTTGTTGTTGTTGCATTAATGAGGTGGTTATAGGGTGGCTGTAGTTGTTATAGGCTAGGCTCATTAATGAGGTGGCTGTAGGTTGACTATAGTTGTTGTAGGCTCATTAATGAGGTGGCTATAGGGAGGCTGTAGTTGTTTAGGCTCATTAATGAGGTGGCTATAGGTTGACTATAGTTGTTGTAGGCTCATTAATGAGGTGGCTGTGGTTGCATTAATGAGGCAACTGGCTTTTGTTATCTATAAAAGGGAACCTGCCCCCTTGTGGCGAGATAATCAGATTTGAGTGAATTATATTTCAGATTGCTTTGTGCACATCTATCTTCTCTTATCTAACAATTGTGTTAGTGTGGCAAGAAAATATCAGAATTCTTATCACTCTCCTTCTGTTCTCTAATATGGGGTGTGGCGAATTCCACCCATCTTAGCTTGATTGTGGCGCCATAGGCTTATCAATTTAGTTGAGTTGGTTTCTTCTCTTTATTTTCCTTGTGGTACAGATAGTGTCCTCTTTTAGGCACATCAGGCTTGGCCCTGTCCTGTTTAGAGAATGACCCTTACGACAAGGCTTAGTCATTATTCTCTCAAATTAGATAAGATTGGACCTTCTTTGAAAGCTTGGTTCTTGCCTTCCTCTTTCCTCCCTCCTTGGAGTTTGTCCATTGTTTACGCCAATGAGTGAGATTTCTACTCGTTGCAGTCACTTCTGGGGTTCTTCACACCTGGATAGTACCATGACCTTTGTGCCTCGGCCACTGATCAAATAAAGCCACCCGCCCTATGACCCAAAACAAAAAATAGCCTTGTGACAAGATGCAAACATTGCCCATGCTGCAGTTCCCTCCAAATTGTTCCCGGGTTAGGTCAGGGGAACATTTGAGTGATGGCCTTCGCAGAACAAATGCGCTCACAAGGTGCACAATGAGAATAAGACCAATAGAGGCTTCATAAGTGACCATTTG
Source organism: Biancaea sappan (assembly GCA_037074585.1). Lineage (NCBI taxonomy): Eukaryota > Viridiplantae > Streptophyta > Magnoliopsida > Fabales > Fabaceae > Biancaea > Biancaea sappan. The sequence continues at coordinate 39,695,528 of CM073491.1, read as the reverse complement.
AGCTATAGATTGTAATTTCTCCTAGAAAGGCATATTCGAATATAGAGGAATGAAAGTTCCTAACAATCAATTTGAACCGTATGAGCACGTCCTCTGTTGTGTACCATAGTCAGTAGCTAGATATGGATAGGGAGGCATAGAATGCGTATGGGGAGCTACAACAACAGTTAAAGAGCCTAACATAGCTAGGTTAATAGATAATTGAGCATGCCATGATGTTGTTAGGATCTCATATAGGCCTTTATAGCCCTAGCCTGTAAATGGACCTTTATGGGCCTCTAAAATATCTTTTATACCATGACCAATTGATGTGATTTCTGGAGGGAAAACACTTAGTTGATTTTTTAGATAGGTTGAAAGAAACAAACAAAGAAAACCAAATCACTCAATTGATAATCAAAGGGCACCATAACTAAGAGAATTGGGATGATCTCGCCACACTCAAGAAAGAAGAACATGAGTGATAAGAAATCTAGTTCTCTCACCACTAACCTAAGTTAGATAAGAGAAATAGCTCAAGAATCCTTTTGAAAGCAAAATGCCAATATCTCATATGATTCAAGGATGATTTACAACATATGGTAAGGACCCTTTTTATAGAGGGTCTCCAAAACAAAAGACAAAAGACTCCAACTAATGCATTAAATGCATCAACTAAAAGTCAAGTAGTGTAGGCTAAATGTCAAAAACAATAAATGCATAGGTAGCTAAATGTCAAAGACAATAAATGCATAGGTAATAGACTACAACTATATTTAACAAATACAACCTTCCCACATGCAATCTTGTTCACACTTCTTCCACTTTCAACAATGTGGTTAAGCCCAATCCAATCCTTTTAGCCCTTGAACGAGTTAGAGGCCTAATTGAAGAGTTCTCCATTTATTGGGATGCAATTGGGTTATCCTTGATTACATCATCCTCCATTGGTAGAAATGGATTTGGCCTCAAATCCAAGTCCTCTTTATCTTCTAAGTAAGGAGAAAGATCCCTCGCATTGAAAGTAGTAGAAACAGCATAGTCTTTAAGCAAATCAATTTTATATGCATTATCATTTACCTTGTCTATGATACGGAAAGGACCATCTACCCTTGGCATTAATTTGGACTTCTTTTGGTTTGGAAATCTTTCTATTCGAAGATAAACCCACACTAAATCTCCAAGACTGAATTGAACAAATTTTCTCCTCTTGTTGGCAGTCTTCTCATAGATGGAGTTCTTCTTCTCAATCTGCTGTTTAATGTTTTTCTGTAACTTTTTTATCATGTCAGCCTTCCTTTTTTCATTTATGCATTCTCGAGCCTCAAGTGGGCTCAATGGATTAAACCCATAAACTACTTCAAAAGGAGGGTGTTTAGTAGTACCATGTATACTTCTATTGTAAGCAAATTCAGCATAGGCCAAGCATTCATCCCAACTTTTCAAGTTTTTGCCAATAATAGTTCTTAGCAAAGTAGAAAGTGTTCAGTTTACCATTTCAGTTTGTCCATCAGTTCGTGGGTGATGGGCAGTACTAAAGAGCAACTTTGTTCCCAGTTTCCTCCATAAAGTCTTCCAAAAGTAGCTAAGAAATTTAGTGTCACGATCTGACACGATACTCTTTGGAATGCCATGAAGTCTCACAATTTCTTTGAAAAACAAATTGGCAATGTGTACAGCGTTGTCGTTTTTATGTCATGGAATAAAATGAGACATTTTTGAAAAACGATCAACAACAACCATGACCGAATCCTTGCCTCTTTGTGTCCTTGGCAAGCCTAGCACAAAATCTATGCTAATATCAATCCAAGGCAGATTTGGAACAGGTAGAGGCATATAAAGTCCATGGGCTGCTTCTTTACTCTTGGCTTTTTTGCAAACAACACACCTCTCAATTACATGATGCACATCTCTAATCATGTTAGGCCAATAAAAATGCTCTTTCAGCATCTCCAATGTCTTGGTTTCACCAAAATGCCCAACCAATCCTCCTCTGTGAGCCTCTCATGCAAGTAATTCCCTTATAGAACAATTTGGAATTATAAGCCTCCCCAAACGAAATAAAAAACCTTCAAATCTATAAAATCCCTTATACGCCATTTTCTCACAAGTGAGATAAATTTCAGCAAGTGTTAAATCTTCCATGTAATGGTCTTTAATAGATTCAAATCCCAACAATTTAACATTCATCATGGAAATTAAAGTATATCTCCTTGATAAGGCATCTGTAACAATATTTGTTTCTACCTTCTTATACTTCAACACATAAGGAAAAGCTTCAAGAAATTCCACTCACTTTACATGTCTTCTATTCAGCTTGCTCTGACCTTTCAAGTGTTTGAGTGATTTATGGTCTGTGTGAATAACAAATTCTTTTGGTAACAGGTAGTGCTGCCATCTCTCAAGAGCTCTAATTAAAGAGTAGAACTCCTTATCATAGGTACAATAGTTAAGACTGGCTCCACTCAACTTCTCACTAAAATAAGCTATGGGACACCTTTCTTGAAGAAGTACAGCTTCAATTCCCACTCCACTAATATCACGTTCAATCTCAAAAGTCTTAGAAAAATTAGGCAAAGCCAATATGGGTGCATTGCATAAATTTTCTTTGACAAGCTCAAAGCTTCTTTGGGCTGCATCACTCCATTTGAACTCCTTTCCTCCCTTAATACATTCAGTTATGGGTGCTAAGATGGTGCTGAAATCCCTAACGAATCTTCTATAGAAGGAGGCAAGCCTATGAAAACTTCTTACTTCAGATGGAACGGGCCATTCTTTGATAGCTTTCACATTTTCTTCATCAACTCCCACTCCTTGCTGAGATACTACAAAGCCAAGAAAAATCACATGGTTTTGACAAAAGTAGCATTTTTTCAGATTAGCATAGAGTTTCTCCTTTCGCAACACTTCCAAGACTTCCTTCAAATGTTGCACATGCTCCTCATAACTTTGACTATAGATCAAAATATCATCGAAATTTACGACAACGAATTTTCCAATGAAAGATCTAAGCACATGATTCATCAATCGTATAAATGTGCTAGGGGCATTAGATAGCCCAAATGGTATTACCATCCATTCGTAAAGTCCTTGCTTTATCTTGAAGGCTGTCTTCCACTCGTCTCCATCTTTCATTCGGATTTGGTGATAGCCATTCTTCAAGTCAATCTTTGAAAACATCTTGGAACCATTCAGCTCATCCAACATGTCATCCAATCTTGGAATTAGGTAGCGGTATTTGATGGTAATCTTATTTATAGCATGGCTATCGACACACATTCTCATAGAGCCATCCTTTTTAGGGACTAATAATGTAGGCACAGAACAAGGGCTCATGGATTCCTTCACATAGCCCTTTTCAATCAATTCATCAACTTGCCTTTTTAGCTCCTTAGCCTCCTCCGGATTCATTCTATATGCTGGTTTATTTGGTAAGGCAGCGCCGAGCACTAAATCAATTTGATGCTCAATTCCTCTCAAGGGTGGCAATCCCTTAGGTAGCTCATTCAGAAATACATCTGTAAATTCTTCTATCAACTCCCTCACAAGCTTAGGAAGCTTTTCTGCAAGTTCTGGGTTCAGCTCCTTGAGAATTAGCAATAATACAAAGTCATCCCTTTTTATTAACTTCTTTAACTCGTTCTTAGAAGCAAAGCAACTAGGCTTCTTCTCCTCAATTTTATCCTCCTTCGACTGTACTTGTATTGGCTTTAAGGGTGCCAACACAATCTTCTTTCCATCCTTCTCAAAAAATGTAGGTGTTTTTGAAGCCATATTGCTCTTCTATCAAATTGCCACGACCGCCCAAGTAGAAGATGACTAGCATCCATAGGGACTATGTCACACAACACCTCATCTTTGTAATTCTTCCCTATAGAAAGAGGTACCTTCACTTGTTTGGTGACCTTCATCTTGTCATGATCATTCAGCCATTGCAGCTTGTATGGACCAGGATGATTGAGATAGGCAGCTTCAGTTTGCCAACCAAGCTGGTTGAAGCAACGTTAGTGCAACTTCCACTATCAATTATCATGTTACAAACTTTGTCTCAGATAGTGCCCTTGTTTTAAAAATATTCTCTCTCTATTTTTCTTCTACCTTGGCTTGGATATTCAAGGCACATCTAATAACCAAGGCAGCACCTTCATCAGCATACTCAACAACTTCTTCTTCTTCAGAATATTCTCTTCACATTCCTCTACAATTTCCTCATCTTCACACTCTATTTCCCCTTGTTTCTCCTTCAAGATCATCACTCTTCTATTAGGACATTTGGATGCTTTATGGCCATGACCTAAGCACTTGAAGCACTTAATGTCTCAGCTTCTTTTAGAGGGTTGGTTGTCTTCTCTCTTCTCCTTCGCCTTAGAACTTTTAGTTTTGTTAGGCTCCTTCTTCCATATCTCCTTATTACTCCCTTTGGTAGTGTTTGAGGTTTGGGAAAGTGTTTGGAAAAGTTTACTTCCCAGTGGTTTAGACACTCCATTGTTTCTTCTATAAACTCTCTTTTTCTGTCTCTCCACCTTAATTGCCAATTTAATTACATCTTCTATGAAAACATAATTTTGTAACTCTACTAAGTCAACAACTTCTTTGTTCAAACCACCCAAAAATCAAGCTATGGTTTGCTCTTGAGGTTTATTAAGCTCACATCGAATCATGAAAGTTTCAAATTCTTTAACATAATCTTCAACACACATACCTCTTTGCCTCAAGCTTTGAAGCTTAAAATAAAGCTCTTGCTTGTTGTAATCAGGTACAAAGTGCCTCTGCATGAGCCTTTTCATCAATCTCCAATTTTGAACTTCCTCCTCTCCATCTCTTCTTCGTTGATTCTTCAAATTTTCCCACCATAGATTCGCATAATAAGTGAATTCAAGGGTTGCAAGACAACATTTGGTAGCGTCTGAATATTCTTAATATTCAAAAATCTTCTCTACTCGTTGCATCCACTCCAAGTATTCTTCAGGAGAACTTGTTCCCTTAAAGGGAAGAATCTTCATTTTGATGTTGGCATCGCATTCCTTTGCTACCTTTTTTAACTAGGTTGTTCACCTTCTTCAGCTTCAGATTCTTCTCCATGGTGTTCAACATAAGCTCATCTTCTTGGTTGTTGTTGTTGTAGCTCCATAAATCTAGCCATTTGAGTGGTTAGTTGAGCTATTTGTTCTATCATTTCTTCTTGACTTCTTTGTAGGGCACCAATTTGAGCTTGTTGTAGGCTAAGCCCAAGAGGAACTTCAGAACTATTTTCCCCTGTCATAATGATTTGTAATTATTGGTTTGAGTTTGGTGAAGAGTAGGTTCACTCTCTAAGTGTTTACACTCGGATTAAGAATGAACAGTGACAAGGAATAATGAACAGTTACAATAAAAAAAATTTAATAAAAGAGCTGGAACAATGTAGAACAATATAAGAACAAAAATAAGAACAAAGATGAATAGACTAGAAAATTAGCTCTCCAAGTAGGTGGTAGATTACAAAATAATGAAAACTAAGCCCTCCATGTAGGTGACAAAACACAAAATAAAATGCAGAAAAATTAAGCCTTCCATGAAGGGGCAAAACACAAAACAAATAATAGAACCTGATTTGAAGTGGCTTTGATACCAATATGATGTGATCTTCAGAGGGAAAACACTTAGTTGATTTTCTGGATAGGTTGAAAAAAACAAACAAAGAAAACCAAATCACTCAATTGATAAGCCAAAGGGCGCCACAACTAAGAGAATTGGGATGATCTCGCCACACTCAAGAAAGAAGAACGTGAGTGATAAGAAATCTAGTTACTCTCGCCACTATCCTAAGTTAGATAAGAGAAATAGCTCAAGAATCCTCTTGAAAGCAAAATGTCAATATCTTATATGATTCAATGATGATTTAAAACATATGGCAAAGACCCTTTTTATAGAGGGTCTCCAAAACAAAAGACAAAAGACTCCAACTAATGCATTAAATGCATCAACTAAAAGTTGAGTAGTATAGGCTAAATGTTAAAGACAATAAATGCATAGGTAGCTAAATGTCAAAGACAATAAATGCATAGGTAATAGACTACAACTATATTCAACAAATACAACCTTCCCACATGCAATCTTGTTCAAACTTCTTCCACTTTCAACAATGTGGTTAAGCCCAATCCAAGCCCTTTAGCTCTTGAACGAGTTAGAGGCCTAATTGAAGTGTTCTCCCTTTCTTGGGTTACAATTGGGTTATCCATGATTACATCACCAATACCCCAGTTGGTCCTATACATGTGATCCACTATTAGGAAAACAATTGCAATAGCTAAATGATGGTGTGCAATATCGGTCAGCCATAGACCACCAGTTACTGGATCTAATCCTCCATGAAAAGTAAGAAATTATGCATATTTTGACCAATTCAAGGTGAAAAAGGGGTTGCTTCCTCAGCAAAACTAGGATAAAGTTGAGCCAAAAGATCTCGATTCAAGATAAATTTATGAGGAAGTGGGATCTCTTTAGGACCACTCCAGCATTTAGAGATTGGTTAATCCGTAAAGATATACGTACTTGATGCCCTGCCCAAGAAAGAGACCCAAGTCCTAGTAGTCCTGCTAAATGGTGATTTCAACATAGATTCAACATCTTGGAACCAAGCCAAGTTTGGAGCAGCTTTGTGATAATGAAACCAATCAGCTTAAAGCATTAAGGCTACAATGACTAATGCACCAATTGTGGTACAATAGAGTTGTAATTCACTAGTTATTCCAGATGCTCGCCAAATCTAAAAAAAAAAAATTAGAGTTTATTTGTATTCCTCGAAAACCCACGCCTACATCACCATTCAATGTTTCTTTGGCCCACTATGATGTGCCTAAAAGAGGACACAATCTGTACCACAAGGAAAATAAAGAGAAGAAAACCAACTCAACTAAATTGATAAGCCTATGGCGCCACAATCAAGCTAAGATGGGTAGAATTCGCCACACCCCAGATTAGAGAACGGAATGGGAGTGATAAGAATTCTGAGATTTTCTCGCCACACTAACACAATTGTTAGATAAGAGAAGATAGATGTGCACAAAGCAATCTCAAATATAATTCACTCAAATCTGATTATCTTGCCACAAGGGGGCAAGTTCCCTTTTATAGATAACAAAAGCCAGCTCCCTCATTAATGCAACCACAACCACCTCATTAATGAGCCTACAACAACTATAGTCAACCAACAGCCACCTCATTAATGAGCCTACAACAACTATAGTCAAAGTACAGCTGCCTCATTAATGAGCCTACACAACTACAGCCTCCCTACAGCCACCTCATTAATAAACCTAGCCTACAACAACTACAGCCACCCTATAGCCACCTCATTAATGCAACAACAACAACTACAACCACTTGGAAAGCTAAATGACATTACAGCAACTCTAAAAACATTAAATTACATCAGATTCTGTATCCCAAAAATTCATGCACGAAAATTATTAAAAAAATAAGAAAATCTGCATTTCTTTTATTCTTCTAAGTCCAAGCTTCTATTTGGCCCAGCCCATCATTGCACACAAGTAAAGAAACCCAAGTCAATCCCATTTGATGCTTCTTGGCCCTTGAACGTGTTATTGGCCCAAGTATAGATTCAGCCTCTTGTTCTTCAAGGACAGCCTTCATGATCACATCATCTTCCCCTGGTTGACAAGGATTTGCCCTCAAATCCAGCTCCATGTTATCTTCCAAATAAGGGGTTATGTCCCTTACATTGAATGTTGCTGAAACACCATAATCTCCTGGGAGGTCAATTTTATACGCATTGTCATTTACCTTTGCTAGTACTCGAAAAGGACCATCAGCTCGTGGCATAAGTTTAGACTTCCTTTTGTTTGGAAATCTCTCCTTGCGTAGGTGAATCCAAACAAGATCTCCTGGGCTAAATTGAACATGCTTTCTCTTCTGGTCTACTGACTTTTTATAGGCAGCATTCTTCGTCTCAATTTGCTTCTTTACTGCCTCATGCATTTTCTTCATGAATTCAGCTTTACTTTTGCCATCCAAGCTAAGTTTTTCATTAATTGGAAGAGGTGCCAAATCTGCTGGTGTATTAGGATTAAATCCATACACAACCTCAAATGGAGATTTCTTTGTAGTACTACGAACACTCCGATTATAAGCAAATTCAACATGCGGCAAGTACTCATCCCAATTCTTCAAGTTTTTACTGATAACACTTCTAAGCAAAGAGGAAAGAGATCTATTTACCACTTCAGTTTGCCCATCAGTTTGAGGATGACAGGTTGTGCTAAATAGCAGCTTTGTTCCAAGCTTCATCCATAATGTCTTCCAAAAATAGCTCAAGAATTTGGCATCACGATCAGAAACAATACTCTTCGGAATGCCATGCAATCTCACAACTTCTTTGAAGAATAAATCAGCAATATGAGAAGCATCATCAGTTTTGTGACATGAAATAAAATGAGACATTTTTGAGAATCTATCAACAACCACCATAACTGAATCTTTTCCCCTTTTTGTTCTGGGTAATCCAAGCACAAAATCCATGCTTAGATCCATCCATGGTTGATCTGGAACAGTCAATGGCATGTACAAGCCATGTGCAGCCTCATTGCTCTTTGCTTTCTTGCAAGCAACACATCTTTCTACAATCCGATGCACATCCTTCATCATATTTGGCCAATAGAAATGCTCTTTCAACATTTCAAATGTCTTCTTTTCACCAAAATGTCCAGCCAGCCCACCTGCATGTGATTCTCTAACAAGCAATTCCCTAATAGAACAATTAGGAATCACAAGTTTCCCAAATCTGAACATATAACCATCATGCCTATAAAACCCTTTAATGGCCATTTTCTCACAAGCTGAATAGATTTTAGCCAGCATAGGTTCAAGCAAGTATTGCTCCTTAATAAGTTCAAAGCCCAACAGTTTAGTGTTCAACAGAGAAATCAAAGCATACCTCCGAGATAATGCATCAGCCACAACATTCGTCTCTCCCTTTTTGTATTTGATTACATAGGGGAAAGCTTCCAAATACTCCACCCATTTGGCATGTCTTCTATTCAGCTTCCCTTGCCCCTTCAAATGCTTTAGGGATTCATGATCGGTGTAAATGATGAACTCCTTTGGTAATAAATAATGCTGCCATGTCTCAAGAGCTCGAATTAGTGCAAAGAACTCTTTATCATAGATTGAGTAATTCAGACTTGCTCCACCAAGCTTCTCACTAAAATAAGCAATGGGACACTTATCTTGCATTAGGACAGCTCCAATCCCTACTCCAGATGCATCACATTCAATCTCAAATACCTTTGAAAAATCTGGAAGAGCTAGAATAGGTGCTGAACACAATTTCTCCTTGATTAAGTCAAAACTCTTTTGTGTAGCTTCGGTCCATTTAAACTCACAATTTTTTTTTATGCATGCAGTTAATGGTGCAAGAATAGTGCTAAAATTCTTCACAAATCGTCTATAAAATGAAGCAAGGCCATGAAAACTTCGTACCTCAGAAATACTTTTAGGAATTGGCCACTCCTTGATTGCTTTTATTTTCTCCTCATCCACGTGCACCCCATGTTGAGAGACAACAAAACCAAGGAAAATAACTTGGTCTTGACAGAATTGGCACTTCTTGAAATTGCCAAATAGCTTTTGTTCTCGTAATACTTCAAATACTTGCCTCAAATGCTCTTCATGCTCTTCAGAATTTTTACTATAAACCAAAATGTCATCAAAATAAACGACAACAAACATACCTATAAATTTTCGAAGCACATGGTTCATTAGCCTCATAAAGGTGCTTGGGGCATTGGATAATCCAAATGGCATGACCTTCCATTCATACAGCCCATGTTTTGTCTTAAAGGCTGTCTTCCATTCATCTCCTTCCTTCATACAAATTTGGTGATAACCACTCTTCAAGTCTATCTTTGAAAACACTTTGGAGCCATGTAATTCATCAAGCATGTCATCTAACCTTGGAATGGGATAACGATACTTGACTGTAATCTTGTTAATTGCTCTGCTATCCACACACATCCTCATGGTCCCATCTTTCTTTGGCACCAATAAGGCCGGTACTGAACAAGGACTCATGGACTCCTGCACATATCCTCTTTCCAGCAACTCATTTACTTGACGTTGCAACTCCTTTGCCTCCTCCGGATTCATTCTATAAGCTGGCCTATTTGGTAAGGCAGCTCCTGGTACAAGATCAATTTGGTGCTCAATACCACGAATTGGTGGTAATTCCTTTGGTAGTTCTTCTGGAAATACATCACGAAATTCTTCCAAGAGCCTTTGAATTTGTGGTGGAAGTGATCCCACAATTTCTGGTACTATCTCCTTCAAATGCAATAAAAGAACTAAATTAGAGCTGGATAAAGCTCTCTCAATGTCTCCTTTGTTGGCAAGTAAATTACCCTTCCTTTCAGCTTCCTGTTGATGTATCTTCACTTGTTGAGGACTCAATGGTGCTAACACAATCTTCCTTCCATCTTTCTCAAAGGAATATGTGTTTTTAAACCCATCATGCAAAGCTCTTCTATCATACTGCCAAGGTCTTCCCAAGAGCAAATGACTAGCACCCATTGGAACAACATCACATAGTACCTTATCTTTGTAATTTTTCCCAATAGAAAAGGGCACAACAACCTGTTTAGTGACTCTCACAACTCCATCTTCATTTAGCCACTGCAATTTGTAAGGATGAGGGTGTTCAGTTGTGGCTAAATTTAACTTCTCCACCAAAGTAGTAGAAGCCACATTTGTGCAGCTCCCTCCATCTATAATTACACCACAAACCTTCTTTTCAACAGTACACCTTGTGTGAAAAATGTTCTCCCTTTGCTCATCACTAGGCTTAGCTTGCAAATTTAGAGCACGCCTTATGACAAGGAGTTCTGCCTCATCAGCATACTCCATGTTTTCCTTATCAGAACATTCTTCCATAACTCCTTCAATGGCTGCCTCATCTTCGCTTACCACTTCTCCATGCGTGTCTTGGATAATCATTACCCTACGGTTTGGACATTCAGATGCGTAATGCCCATGACCAAGACATTTGAAGCACTTTACATCTCTACTCCTTTTAGGAGGTTCTGAATCAGCTCCCTTTTCTTTCCCCTTTGATGAACTTGATGGAAGTTTTGAAGAATCCCTCTTCTCCACCTTTTTTTCTTCTCCTTTAGATGCAACCCATGATGGTGTTGTAGAGAAATTTGTGATTTTGTTTCTAGTTGGTTGTGACATTTGCTTACTAGAAACTCTCTTCCTTTGTCTCTCCACTTTGACTGCAAGTTTAATAACATCCTCTAAGGTTACATAATTTTGTAGTTCCACCAAATCACCAATCTCCCTATGCAAACCACCAATGAACCTTGCAATTGTTTGCTCTTGAGGTTCATTCAGTTCACATCGAATCATTAGCATCTCAAACTCTTTCACATAGTCTTCTACACACATACCTCCTTGTCTCAAGGATTGAAATTTGAAGAAGAGCTCTTGCTTGTAATATTCTGGCACAAATCTTCTTTGCATAAGTCTCTTCATTAGCCTCCAATTTCTGACTTCTTCCTCACCATCTCTCCTCCGTTGGTTCTTCAAATTCTCCCACCATAAATTGGCGTAATCTGTGAATTCAAGGGCTGCAAGACGACATTTGGTTGCCTCCGAGTACTCATGGCACTCAAAGACCTTCTCTACACGCTGCACCCACTCCAAAAATTCCTCTAGAGAGCTACTTCCCTTGAAAGTAGGGACCTTCATCTTAATCTTCAATTCTTGCTCTCTTTGTTGCCTCCTTGGCCTTGGAGACCTTTCATCTTCTGTATTGCTTTCTTGGTCCGATTGCTCTTCATTTCTATTTCTTCGCTGCCGACGCCTTGGTTGATGGTTTAGCCTCTCCATTTGTTCTATCAAACGATTCAACTGCTCCATCATTTGTTGTTGAGATCTCTCAATTTGACTGTGAGACCTTTCCAACTTCAGAATTTGAGCTTGCTCTAAAGTAAGCCCCATTGGAATTGGAGGTTCAGAACTGTTTTCTCCAGACATGATCTCTCTCTATAAGTGTTCTACTCTCAAGTTACAAGAGTTTTCCCACACGAAACCACCGCTTTGATACCAATATGATGTGCCTAAAAGAGGACACAATCTGTACCACAAGGAAAATAAAGAGAAGAAAACCAACTCAACTAAATTGATAAGCCTATGGCGCCACAATCAAGCTAAGATGGGTAGAATTCGCCACACCCCAGATTAGAGAACGGAATGGGAGTGATAAGAATTCTGAGATTTTCTCGCCACACTAACACAATTGTTAGATAAGAGAAGATAGATGTGCACAAAGCAATCTCAAATATAATTCACTCAAATCTGATTATGATAGGAAAATCCTTAGGGTTGCCTGATCTTCACGGCGTAGGCGATAAATGAATTCAAGACTTAACCAAAGAAAAATAAGAACAACACACTCCGGAATTGAAGAAGGAATTGGAGTGGTTCAATGACCTAACAAGTGCAAATAGTCAACCAACGTTATATAGAACGTGACCTACTATTTAGAACGCTTGTTCAACCACGAACACGAATTGAACCAATCCACACAACAACGCACTTGGGTTAAGCACAAATTGGGGGCTTTTGTGAGTTTGAATCACCAATCTTATAAAGAAGATTGACAAAGCAAGGTTTCACAAGAGCAAAGAAAGAAAGATAAATTCTCACACAATGAGAGAAAACACTTGAATGGAAGTTTTCATAAACTCAAATCTGATTATTACAATAAGCTTGGGGGGGTATTTATAGATAGGATGGAGAGACAAAGGTGCCCACCTATCTTGACTTGAAGATACATACATTTAATACACATGAAAATAAATGCCCACCTATCTTGACTTTGGATACAATGCTTTTAATGCATTTTGAAAATAAATATCCACCTATCTTGACTTTGAAACATTGTGCATTTAATGCACATGATTCATAATTGACTAAAGACCATCTAGAAGTTAAAATTCGTACAAAAATAAAAGAAAATTACAAAACATGAATTTCAACTCAAATGGATATAATTGAGCCCAAATTCTATTGGTCCATGTTTATCTCTTGGACCAATCTCTTTAATTTGTAGTGTTCTGGCCCAAAATCCCTTTAGCAACTCCATTTTCAGCCCAAATGATGTTGAGCACATTTTGATCATTATTTAACATACATTCAAATGGAATTTGCTTCATCCATTCTTGAACGAGCCCATTTAATGTCTCTTTTATTGTTTTAGCCCGAGCTCGTGTAATTGGCCCACTTGTAATATACAATGGATCTACTTCTTGATCATCCAATGTAATTGTTGGGTTCATATCAGATTATCTTGCCACAAGGGGGCAAGTTCCCTTTTATAGATAACAAAAGCCAGCTCCCTCATTAATGCAACCACAACCACCTCATTAATGAGCCTACAACAACTATAGTCAACCTACAGCCACCTCATTAATGAGCCTACAACAACTATAGTCAAAGTACAGCTGCCTCATTAATGAGCCTACACAACTACAGCCTCCCTACAGCCACCTCATTAATAAACCTAGCCTACAACAACTACAGCCACCCTATAGCCACCTCATTAATGCAACAACAACAACTACAACCACTTGGAAAGCTAAATGACATTACAGCAACTCTAAAAACATTAAATTACATCAGATTCTGTATCCCAAAAATTCATGCACGAAAATTATTAAAAAAATAAGAAAATCTGCATTTCTTTTATTCTTCTAAGTCCAAGCTTCTATTTGGCCCAGCCCATCATTGCACACAAGTAAAGAAACCCAAGTCAATCCCATTTGATGCTTCTTGGCCCTTGAACGTGTTATTGGCCCAAGTATAGATTCAGCCTCTTGTTCTTCAAGGACAGTCTTCATGATCACATCACACTATTGGCTAAACCACTTGGGCGCTAGGTCCAATGTGAGTAGGATCGCTTAGCCACGGTTCATAATTGGAAAAATGAGAACCATGGAAATACATGCCATTCAGCCAAAGAAAGATGATGGAGAGTTGGTCGAAATGGGCACTAAATACTTTACAGAAATCTCCTCTAAATCACTAGTATGGCTATCGAAATCATGACCATCAGGATGAAGGTTCCAGATCCAAGCAGTAGTATCAAGTCCCTTAGCTATTGTTTTTGAAAAATGATCAAGTTTAGCCATTCCTCGAAAGACATTTTTATGGCATCCATATGTACCAAAATTTTGACTTCTAGTTTCGACGAATGAATAATCATTGAGTCCTCCTCTTTCAGACAACACATTCCAAGAGACCGCCAACAAAAGCATAATTAGTGAACTTATGGGCGATGTTTCTATTGAGTTTCTTTCTCTTCTATCTCCCATCTTGATGTGATTTCCGGAGGGAAAACACTTGATCGATTTTCTGGATAGGTTGAAAGAAACAAACAAATGAAACCAAATCACTCAATTGATAAGCCAAAGGGCGCCACAACTAAGAGAAATGGGTTGATCTCGCCACACTCAAGAAAGAAGAACGTGAGTGATAAGAAATCTAGTTGCTCTCGCCACTAACACAAGTTAGATAAGAGAAAGAACTCAAGAATTCTCTTGAAAGCAAAATGCCAATATCTCATATATGATTCAAAGATGGTTTACAACATATGGCAAGGACCCTTTTTATAGAGGGTCTCCAAAACAAAAAGACAAAAGACTCCAACTAATGCATTAAATGCATCAACTAAAAGTCAAGTAGTGTAGGCTAAATGTCAAAGACAATAAATGTATAGGTAGCTAAAAGTCAAAGACAAGAAATGTATAGGTAATAGACTACAACTATATTCAACAAATGCAACTAACCCACATGTAATCTTTTCACACTTCTTCCACTTTCAACAATGTGGTTAAGCCCAATCCAAGCCCTTTAGCCCTTGAACGAGTTAGAGGCCCAATTGAAGTGTTCTCCCTTTCTTGGGCTGCAATTAGTCCAAGCTCTTTAACCCTTGAACGAGTTAGAGGCCCAATTGAAGTGTTCTCCCTTTCTTGGGCTGCAATGGGGTTATCCTTGATTACATCATCCTCCCCTGGTTGAAATGGATTTGTCCTCAAATCCAAGTCCTCTTTATCTTCTAAGTACGGGGAAAGATCCCTTACATTGAAAGTAGTAGAAACAGCATAGTCTTCAGGCAAATCAATTTTGTATGCATTATCATTTACCTTGTCTATGATACGGAAAGGACCATCTGCCCTTGGCATTAATTTAGACTTCCTTTGGTTTGGAAATCTTTCTTTTCGAAGATGAACCCACACTAAATCTCCAGGACTGAATTGAACAAATTTTCTTCTCTTGTTGGCAGTCTTCTTATAGATGGAGTTCTTCTTCTCAATTTGCTGTTTAATGTTTTCATGTAACTTCTTTATCATGTCAGCCTTCATTTTTCCATCTATGCATTCTCGAGCTTCAAGTGGTAATGGTACTAAATCAAGTGGGCTCAATGGATTAAATCCATAAACTACTTCAAAAGGAGAGTGTTTAGTAGTACCATGTACACTTCTATTGTAAGCAAATTCAGCATAGGCCAAGCATTCATCCCAACTTTTCAAGTTTTTGCCAATGATAGTTCTTAGCAAAGTAGAAAGCGTTCGGTTCACCACTTCAGTTTGCCCATCAGTTTGTGGGTGACAGGCAGTACTAAAGAGCAACTTTGTTCCCAACTTCCTCCATAAAGTCTTCCAAAAGTAGCTAAGAAATTTGGCATCACGATCTGACACGATACTCTTTGGAACGCCATGAAGTCTCACAATTTCTTTGAAAAATAAATTGGCAATGTGCACAGCATCATCGGTCTTATGGCATGGAATAAAATGAGACATTTTTGAAAAACGATCAACAACAACCATGACCGAATCTTTACCTCTTTGTGTCCTTGGTAAGCCTAGCACGAAATCCATGCTAACATCAGTCCAAGGTTGATCTGGAACAGGTAGAGGTGTATAAAGTCCATGGGCTGCTTCCTTGCTCTTGGCTTTTTTGCAAACAATACACCTTTCAATCACATGATGCACATCTCTAATCATGTTAGGCCAATAAAAATGCTCTTTCAGCATCTCCAATGTCTTGGTTTCACCGAAATGCCCAGCCAATCCTCCTCCGTGAGCTTCTCGTGTAAGTAATTCCCTTATAGAACAATTTGGAATTACCAGCCTCTCTAAGCGAAATAAAAAACCTTCAGATCTATAAAATCCCTTATATGCCATTTTCTCACAAGCGAGATAAATTTCAGCAAGTGTTGAATCTTCCATGTAATGGTCTTTAATAGATTCAAATCCCAACAATTTAGCATTCATCATGGAAATTAAGGCATATCTCCTTGATAAGGCATCTGCAACATTGTTGGTTTCTCCCTTCTTATACTTCAACACATAGGGAAAAGCTTCAAGAAATTCCACCCACTTTGCATGTCTTCTATTCAGCTTGCTCTGACCTTTCAAGTGTTTGAGTGATTCATGGTCTGTGTGAATTACAAATTCTTTTGGTAACAAGTAGTGCTGCCATGTCTCAAGAGCTCTAATTAAAGAGTAGAACTCCTTATCATAGGTAGAGTAGTTAAGACTGGCTCCATTCAACTTCTCACTAAAATAAGCTATAGGACGCCTTTCTTGAAGAAGTACAGCTCCAATCCCCACTCCACTAGCATCACATTCAATTTCAAAAGTCTTAGAAAAATTAGGCAAAGCCAATATGGGTGCATTGCACAATTTTTCTTTGACAAGCTCAAAACTTCGTTGGGCTGCATCACTCCATTTGAACTCCTTTCCTCCCTTAACACATTCAGTTATGGGTGCTAAGATGGTGCTGAAATCCCTTACAAATCTTCTATAGAAAGAAGCAAGCCCATGAAAACTTCTTACTTCAGATATGGTTCTTGGAACGGGCCATTCTTTGATAGCTTTCACCTTTTCTTCATCAACTCCCACTCCTTGCTGAGATACTACAAAGCCAAGAAAAATCACATGGTCTTGACAAAAGTAGCATTTTTTTAGATTAGCATAGAGTTTCTCCTTTCGCAACACTTCCAAGACTTCCTTCAAATGTTGCAAATGCTCCTCATAACTTTGACTGTAGATCAAAATATCATCGAAATATACCACAACGAATTTTCCAATGAAAGATCTAAGTACATGATTCATCAATCGCATAAATGTGCTAGGGGCATTAGATAGCCCAAATGGCATTACCATCCATTCGTAAAGTCCATGCTTTGTCTTGAAGGCCGTCTTCCACTCGTCTCCCTCTTTCATTCGGATTTGGTGATAGCCGCTCTTCAAGTCAATTTTTGAAAACACCTTGGAACCATTCAGCTCATCCAACATGTCATCCAATCTTGGAATTGGGTAGCGGTATTTGATGGTGATCTTATTTATAGCACGGCTGTCCACACACATTCTCATAGAGCCATCCTTTTTAGGGACTAATAATGTAGGCACAGAACAAGGGCTCATGGATTCCCTTACATAACCCTTTTCAATCAACTCATCGACTTGCCTTTTTAGTTCATTAGCCTCCTCTGGATTCATTCTGTATGCTGGCTTATTTGGTAAGGTAGCACCGGGCACCAAATCAATTTGATGCTCAATTCCTCTTAAGGGTGGCAATCCCTTAGGTAGCTCATTCGGAAAGACATCTGTAAATTCTTCTATCAACTCCCTCACAAGCTTAGGAAGCTTTTCTGCAAGTTCTGGATTTAGCTCCTTAAGAATTAGCAATAATACAAAGTTTTCCCTTTTTATTGCCTTCTTTAACTCATTCTTAGAAGCAAAACAACTAGGCTTCTTCTCCTCGATTACATCCTCCTTCGGCTGTACTTGTATTGGCTTTAAGGGTGCCAACACAATCTTCTTTCCATCCTTCTCGAAAGCGTAGGTGTTTTTGAAGCCATCATGTAGTGCTCTTCTATCAAATTGCCAGGGCCTCCCAAGTAGAAGATGACTAGCATCCATAGGGACTATGTCACACAATACCTCATCTTTGTAATTCTTCCCTATAGAGAAAGGTACCTTTACTTGTTTGGTGACCTTCATCTCGCCATGATTATTCAACCATTGCAGCTTGTATGGACGGGGATGATTGATGATAGGTAGCTTCAATTTGCCAACCAAGGTGGTTGAAGCAACGTTAGTGCAGCTCCCACTATCAATTATCACGTTACAAACTTTGCCTCCGATAGTGCACCTTGTTTGAAAAATATTCTCCCTTTGTTCTTCTTCTACCTTGGCTTGGATATTCAAGGCACGTCTAATAACCAAGGCAGCACCTTCATCAGCATACTCAACAACTTCTTCTTCGTCAGAATATTCTTCCTCTTCACATTCCTCCACAATATCTTCATCTTCACTCTCTATTTCCCCTTGTTTTTCCTTCAAGATCATCACTCTTCTATTAGGACATTCGGATGCTATATGGCCATGACCTAAGCACTTGAAGCACTTAATGTCTCGGCTTCTTTTAGAGGGCTGGTTGTCTTCTCTCTTATCCTTCCCCTTAGAACTTTCAGATTTGTTCAGCTCTTTCTTCCATATCTCCATATTACTCCCTTTGGTAGTGTTTGAGGTTTGGGAAAGTGTTTGGAAAGGTTTACTCCCCAATGGTTTAGACACTCCATTGTTTCTTCCATAAACTCTCTTTTTCTGTCTCTCCACCTTAATTGCCAATTTAATTACATCTTCTAAGAAGACATAATTCTGCAACTCTACTAAGTCAGCAACTTCTTTGTTCAAACCACCAAGAAATCGAGCTATGGTTTGCTCTTGAGGTTCATTCAGCTCACACCGAATCATCAAAGTTTCAAATTCTTTGACAAAATCTTCAACACACATGCCTCCTTGCCTCAAGCTTTGAAGCTTAAAATAAAGCTCTTGCTTGTAGTAATCAGGTACAAAACGCCTCTGCATGAGCCTTTTCATCAATCTCCAATTTCGAACTTCCTCCTCTCCATCTCTTCTTCGTTGATTCTTCAAATTTTCCCACCATAGATTTGCATAATCAGTGAATTCAAGGGCTGCAAGTCGGCATTTGGTAGCTTCTGAATATTCTTGATATTCAAAAATCTTCTCTACTCGTTGCACCCACTCCAAGTATTCTTCAGGAGAACTTGTTCCCTTAAATGGAGGAATCTTCATTTTGATGTTGGCATCACGCTCCCTCTGCTGCCTTTTTTGCCTAGGTTGTTCACCTTCTTCAGCTTCAGATTCTTCTCCACAATGTTCAACATAAGCTCCTCTTCTTGGTTGTTGTTGTTGTAGCTCCATAAATCTAGCCATTTGAGTGGTTAGTTGAGCTATTTGTTCCATCATTTCTTCTTGACCACTTTGTAGGCCAACAATTTGAGCTTGTTGTAGGCTAAGCCCAAAAGGAACTTCAGAACTATTTTCTCCTGTCATAGTGATTTGTAATTTGTTGGTTTGAGTTTGGTGAAGGGTAGGTTCACTCTCTAAGTGTTTACACTCGGATTAACAATGAATAGTAGCGTTGAACAATGAACAGTAATGATGAACAATGAACAGTAACGATGAATTTTTTTTTAATAAAAAAGTTGTAATAAAATAGAACAACACAAGAATAGAAATAAAGATAAAGATGAACAGACCAGAAAATTAGCCTTCCATGTAGGTGGCAGATTACAAAATAAGGAAAACTAAGCCTTCCATATAGGTGGCAGAATACAAAATAAGGAAAACTAAGCCTTCCATGTAGGTGGCAAAACACAAAATAAAATGCAATAAAATTAAGCTTTCCACGAAGGGGCAAAACACAAAACAAATAATAGAACCTGAATTGAAGTGGCTTTGATACCAATATGATGTGATTTCCGGAGGGAAAACACTTGATCGATTTTCTGGATAGGTTGAAAGAAACAAACAAATGAAACCAAATCACTCAATTGATAAGCCAAAGGGCGCCACAACTAAGAGAAATGGGTTGATCTCGCCACACTCAAGAAAGAAGAACGTGAGTGATAAGAAATCTAGTTGCTCTCGCCACTAACACAAGTTAGATAAGAGAAAGAACTCAAGAATTCTCTTGAAAGCAAAATGCCAATATCTCATATATGATTCAAAGATGGTTTACAACATATGGCAAGGACCCTTTTTATAGAGGGTCTCCAAAACAAAAAGACAAAAGACTCCAACTAATGCATTAAATGCATCAACTAAAAGTCAAGTAGTGTAGGCTAAATGTCAAAGACAATAAATGTATAGGTAGCTAAAAGTCAAAGACAAGAAATGCATAGGTAATAGACTACAACTATATTCAACAAATGCAACTAACCCACATGTAATCTTTTCACACTTCTTCCACTTTCAACAATGTGGTTAAGCCCAATCCAAGCCCTTTAGCCCTTGAACGAGTTAGAGGCCCAATTGAAGTGTTCTCCCTTTCTTGGGCTGCAATTAGTCTAAGCTCTTTAACCCTTGAACGAGTTAGAGGCCCAATTGAAGTGTTCTCCCTTTCTTGGGCTGCAATGGGGTTATCCTTGATTACATCACATCTATCTATTCTATTTTCTTTAGTTATTCACTAGAACATTATGATCTGGAAGTCAATCTAGGACAAGTGTTTGGATCTATTATGA
Source organism: Biancaea sappan (assembly GCA_037074585.1). Classification (NCBI taxonomy): domain Eukaryota; kingdom Viridiplantae; phylum Streptophyta; class Magnoliopsida; order Fabales; family Fabaceae; genus Biancaea; species Biancaea sappan. Next base: position 39,674,932 of record CM073491.1, on the reverse strand, counting down.
CATAGTAGTGAGGCACTCAATGGACCTTTTTTAATCTTATAAAATCTTTTATAGACTTTGAATTGAAGTGAAACAACCTTTTTATGCAATCTAGTGTATTCATATTTCAATTAGAAGTTCTTAGATGGAGCTACTTTAACTTTATGTCTTACATAGAAGATATTAATATGTACTCTATTTCAAATCAAGTGTCCTGTCATTCGCATTACTAGAGTACATACTAGTATTTCTATTTAGTCATTTGATGAGGGTCTCTGTTATTAGTTTGAATAGTAGAAAAAATTGAATTCTCTATTGTATCCGTGTATCATTTATCCCTACGAAATACCAGATGAAATAGAATGATCTTATAAGGGATATAATGAAATTCTTTGATTGGTTAGTCCTAGAGAAATTATCTGTTTTATTTGACTGATGAGGACAAGAAACAATTAATTATAACAAATATGAACAAATATAAATAAAAAAAGGAAAAAATTCTAAATACTACTTAATACTAAATATAAAATAATAAACAGAGTGCTCTTATTCAAAACACCCTGTGATCTTCAACCAATTATGTGCTTTAATATAATTACCAGGGGTAAAGGCTATGGCTTGTTTATCAAGCCTCCATAATTTCAAAATCTCCCTATTGAATGGCCTGTTCTCCGAGGTCGAAATAGGTCAGTAAATTCCCTTAGAACCGTACTTGAGAGTTTCCTACCTCATACGGCTCAGTAGTTAATTCTTTTCGTGTCCCATTTATTTTTTAATTGACCATATCCAATTGAATGAGATTTCTTATAGATTAGATCTATTCCATTTTTTTTCTCGAGTTAACCAAAAGAAAAGAGGATAATTACTTGAGTTTCAAACTTGAATTTAGATTAATAAATAATTTAATCAGCTTTATAGTTTTATCTTTTCTCCTACCTTCAGAAGAATAAAGCATCAGCATTTACACTTTCACTAGAATTTTCTAAAAGGTAACTATCTCGGTTTCATATAACATATACTTTCATATATGATATATAAATTTCTATAGAATCTGTGAAAAAGACTTTTCTTCATAAAAAAGAAAAGACTTACTATCTTTGGGATCTGATACTACACCGCTGCTCAAAACCTTAGGGGATCTACTCTATTACATAAGTGGATTCCTAGCTTCTCTATCATGATATAAGTAACCAGTTCTTATTGTATTGGCCCAAAACCTCGCTAATTTATCATTACGGTGCATCCTCTATCAATTAGATCTTTTATCCATAGAAAAAAAGTATCTAGGCATATCTATTTCTTCATATTTCAACTTCTATGAAGTTTCTTTCTTTGCTACAGCTGATAAAAATCATTGTTTTGGACGATATATATGTAGAAAGCCTCTTTTTTTAAAAGTATTTTATTAGGGATTTGCTTTTTCTTTTCTTTTTTTCTTTCTATAGTGAAGATAGTCGCACGTAATGATAGACCACGACCATATTATTAAAAGCTTGTGGTAAGAATGGGTTTCATTCTAGTGCTCAAAAATAATATTCCAAAGCTTTTGTTAGGGATGGCAACACCCGCTCGAACTAGGCTGACCGGTCAATCTGGCCCCGGTCGGGTCAATTTATTCAAAGGTTGACCGGGATTCCCCGAATATACAATTGCAAGTTCAAGGCGGGATGGGGCAGTGTCCTCCCTGCCCCGAACCTACCCCAAATATATATATATATATATATTTGTGTATTATATTATATATATATATATATATAGACAATAGTAGGGTTTCTTTTCTTCAACTTCATTTCTTCCAGATTTCCAGCTGTCTCGTCAACTACTCGCCTATGTTCACTCAGCGCACCGTTGGCCCATTGCCTTTCTTACTCACCGTCGTCATCTCCTTTTCTGATCTTTGGCATATAGTGAACTCTTCACTCAGAGCTTTGTTGCATGGCTGCTCAGTCTCTGACTCTATATAGCCTCAGCGATCTTTTTACTCTAGCTCACCTCCTTTGATTGCCGGTTTGTAGCAACCTTTTGATCTCTTTCCTCCCTCTTAATATAAATTCGATTTGATTGTTGCTCTAGCCTTAGACTGCTTTGAGCTTTCATTATTTTGTTTACTCTGATTTAGAGAGGCACTAGAGAAGGCTCTAAAGAAATGTGATGAGGATCTAAATTTGCTAAAGAAGATCATAGAGGTCGTATGATTCATGGATCAGCAAAGGACTCCTTCACTAGTGAGATCAAGATCAAGCACGAGTTGCTAAGGGGATAAAAGCAAAACGGTGTCAGAAGTGATGTGTTCGAAGTTTAAAGGCGAGCAGCAGCCGATTCCAAGAGGCCGTATGATTTGCAGATCAGCAAAGGACTCCCTTGCCAGCGAGATCAGGATCGAGCACAAGTTGCTTTAGGGATAAAAATAGAACAGAGTAGGAAGTGACGTGTTTGGACTTTAAAGGCGAGCAGCAGCCGATTAATCCAATGTTTGAAAGTGATGTGTTCACTTCATCATTTCACTTTCAGTTCTCTTTGGTGTTGTTTCCTATCTTGCATGTGAGATTTAGTTCAATTTGAGCTCTACTAAAATTGTGATATGCATTTGTGGAGTACCTCGTTTGTCCTTTTTTGAAAAGGAATTTATAATCTGTTCAGGATGTGTGTTTGTAGTGTTGTTGTGTAGGACTTTCTGAAGCAATTTCATGACTTAAGCATTTCTGCATCTAGGGTCCAGATCCTAAAGCTACAATAGAACTCATTTGTGTGGATGAATATAGCATTTTTACTTGAACAATGAACATGAATATGGCTTCTTTTTTAATGTTATTTCATCAGGAATAATTCTGGCTTTTGATTTTATCTTTTACTTCATTTTTAATCATAACCTAGCTACTTTTTTATGATAAAGGTTACAAAATAATTTTGAAGGAAAAATGATTGGAGCTGTATTTTATCTTCATTTTTAATCTTAACCTAGATAATTTACTCTAAAGTATAAGTAGGAAAGGGAAGGATATTATTTTTATAATATAAAATCATTTTTAAAGGTAGTCACAGATGGGCCATCAAGAAGCAAGATCCAAAGCCATAGTGTAAAAGTTATATTAAACGTGATTTAATAACATTTGAAATCAAGAAGCATCCAAAGTTGTGTTTGGGTTCGACCACAGGTACGGGAAAAGGGAGAGACGAGTGAATCATCCTCTCCTGTTCAGGTGATGAATCGAACATCATTAGGTCCTGAATTCTGCTAACCATCGGATCTAGACCAAGATCTCAATTATGTCATACGATATATCGATCTGAAAAACTTACTTTCAGTTATAAGTAATGCATTCTGCTCCTACCTAAAGTGATGCTAGGCTGCTTCACACAGGTACGCTTCGCTCGGCCACACAATGAACATGTTTTAAACAAACTACATGTCAAGCGCTTAAGCGGAGCTTATGGTCACTCATTCCTCGCTTGTTCCAATCCTAGTAAAGAGCTTCAGATCTGATTCTACACTACATACAATATTCCATTCTGGCCCTACTAGCTCTTCGCTTGGTTGTACAAAGAGCATACTTGAGGGGGGCAACTACGCTCACCACGCACTAGCATCACCGCCTGAGCTTCCCTACACTTTGGTTAGCTTCTAAGCCTACCACGAACCTTGAATCATCATGTGGTTGCTAAAGCAAGCTAAGCTTCACACGGCCCTGAGGATGCCAAAAGACCCTCTTATGGCTGAAGGCTCCATAACATGTTGGAGAACTTTTAGATTCTGCCCTAAAACGTTCATTTTCCTAGAGTTCCGAAGTGATCCTCATTCTCAACATAGCCTTCTTAAGTCGAAAGAAAGCCAAGCAAGAATAGCATTTTTTGGTAGTACACAAGGGGAGCAGAATTGTATCTTGCAATGGTTCTTCAGATTGATCACAGATTCTCAGCCCGTCATTTGGCTTCCACTCCAGTTGACCTCTATTTTTCTCCTACCCCTTACACAACCAAGTGGAGGACTCATGTAAGCTTATTCCTATAGGTCCCCATTCAGGAAGGCATTTTTAACATCAAATTGGAACAGAGGCCAATCTCGATTCACAGCAATAGAGAGCAAGAGATGAATAGACTTCATCTTGGCTATCGGGACAAAGGCTTCTTCATAATCTATCCCATATGTTTAAGTCAAGCCTTTAGCTAAGCCTGACATTTTCCTTCTTTCTCCCATAAAGCTTCCCTTCACAGCCAGTCCCATATCCAACTAGTAGAGATCGAGATGGGTAGACTCAAAATGATACAAATGCACATTTCCTCTCTGAATCAAGAGGTATCAGATCAAAGTAACATAAGTCATGTACTATAATTGAAGTGATTTTCGGGAGAACAAAGTTTATTTATGAGCAAATTGTGGCCTGAGAGGCCCAATGAAACAAAAACACTGTTGGATACATTCCTTCACTAGTAGGGCTATCCCGATCATTAGTCTTTCAATGAAGTTTTCACTCTATAGAGGTACCTTAAGGATGGGAAAAGAGGATTGATCAAGAAAAGCCTAATTTTCCTTAGTCTTTGACCTTGGAAAGAGTAAATTTAGATTCTGGCATCTGGTCCATGGGGATGCCAAAGCATAGGACAAGCCTAGATCAAACCTTCCTTCATTCCCGTTGTAGAGATTGATTATCTAAGAGAGGCGCTACAAGCTTTTAATTAGGGCAGAGGAAATGGGAAAGGGGATCCCCCAAACATTGGATCTTTATAAAGGGCACCTAGTTTGAGACATTCCAGCTTTGAAAAAGAAATTTCATATTATCTTCCCCATCTACCTTGCAAACCACTTAAAACTCCAAATCACGTATCACTATATTTCATAGTGGGCCTAGCCTTTGTAAAAAAATCGGTAATAGACCCTAAGTTTGGTCGAAGCTAATTTTAATCCATTCAGGGGTTAGGTGTTATCCTCTAAATCTCAATGAGATAGACGGGGCAGGTACTGTAATCAACTGCACTTGGTCTCTTCCTACTCTATCTGATCTTTTGATCTTTTTAGTTCTACTCGGGCATACTCTTTCGTAGGCTTGACATGGGTTATGATGTCGGGTCCTCTCTTATATTCATGAATCTCAGTTGGAAGCTGATGTGAACCCAACAATTACATTGGATGATCAAGAAGTAGATCCATTGTATATTACAAGTGGGCCAATTACACGAGCTCGGGCTAAAACAATAAAAGAGACATTAAATGGGCTCGTTCAAGAATGGATGAAGCAAATTCCATTTGAATGTATGTTAAATAATGATCAAAATGTGCTCAACATCATTTGGGCTGAAAATGGAGTTGCTAAAGGGATTTTGGGCCAGAACACTACAAATTAAAGAGATTGGTCCAAGAGATAAACATGAACCAATAGAATTTGGGCTCAATTATATCCATTTGAGTTGAAATTCATGTTTTGTAATTTTCTTTTATTTTTGTACGAATTTTAACTTCTAGATGGTCTTTAGTCAATTATGAATCATGTGCATTAAATGCACAATGTTTCAAAGTCAAGATAGGTGGATATTTATTTTCAAAATGCATTAAAAGCATTGTATCCAAAGTCAAGATAGGTGGGCATTTATTTTCATGTGCATTAAATGTATGTATCTTCAAGTCAAGATAGGTGGGCACCTTTGTCTCTCCATCCTATCTATAAATACCCCCCTAAGCTTATTGTAATAATCAGATTTGAGTTTATGAAAACTTGCATTCAAGTGTTTTCTCTCATTGTGTGAGAATTTATCTTTCTTTCTTTGCTCTTGTGAAACCTTGCTTTGTCAATCTTCTTTATAAGATTGGTGATTCAAATTCACAAAAGCCCCCAATTTGTGCTTCAACCCAAGTGCGTTGTTGTGTGGATTGGTTCAATTCGTGTTCGTGGTTGAACAATCGTTCTAAATAGTAGGTCACGTTCTATATAACGTTGGTTGACTATTTGCACTTGTTAGGTCATTGAACCACTCCAATTCCTTCTTCAATTCCGGAGTGTGTTGTTCTTATTTTTCTTTTGATAAGTCTTGAATTCATTTATCGCCTACGCCGTGAAGATCAGGCAACCCTAAGGATTTTCCTATCATTTGGTATCAGAGCATTTTGGTTGACACGGTAGGCCTTCTTTATTTTCACCTTTTTTTTTGAGAAAAATATATTATTGTTCCTTTGTTGTTCCTTCCCTTTTCTTCAATTTCCAATTTGCCTAGATATCAATTTTTTCCTTTCACTGTGCAAGATTTCATTGTCCTTGAGAAGGTCATATATTGTTTTGTTGCTCCTATCTATTCTGCACATCATATTGAAAAAAAAAAATTCGAAAAAAAAAATTTGTTCAAATAGTGCATCTTCTTGCCCTCAAAGTAGTTGATTCCCTTTTCATTTAACAAAAAAATCTTATCTTGCACTTGTAACAAAATTTCTTTCTATTGAATCCATAAAGCTTTCTTTAACTGTGACCTAGTTCAACTATTCCCATACTTTGACAATCTACTTTCATGTGCTTGGTTGAAGTTGAGAAATTGGCAATTATTGAATCACACAACAAGGACTTAGATTGAATAAGAGCTTTGGAAGATATTGAGGGATTTAAGAGTTAGTGAGATTATTAAGAGTGGAGTGCAAATACTGAGTTGAGAAGAAGAGTGAAACACTAAGCATTTTGTGAGATCCTATATTCTGTTATTATTATTATTTTTTTTTTTACACTAACATGGCAGGGAACCAAGATGAAGAAATTTCTCAAGCACAACTAGCTCCTATCCAAATGCAAGCATTGATGAGTCATCTTGAAAGGATGTTTGACAGAAAGCTAGAAGGAGTTCTTGAGCGTTTAGATAACATGGAGAACCAAACCGCTACACTACCAGCCTCTCCAAACAACCGAAGACGAAATGAGCAGCCTTATAGAGTTGCGGAGAGTCCAGTTGAGGATGATGAATCTGGTGGATATCAACCAAGAAGGAGGAGATTTAATCGAGAAGAACCTAGGAGGCCTAGAGTTAGAGAAGAAGACCTTGGTGGAATCAAAGTAAAAGTCCCTTCCTTTCAAGGAAAAAGTGATCCCGAGGAGTACTTAGAATGGGAAATGCGTGTTGAGCAAATTTTCTCATGCCATAACTACTCCGAAGGTAAAAAGGTGAAACTTGCTGCTATTGAATTTACTGATTATGCTCTTGTTTGGTGGGACCAGATGCAAAAAGAAAGAGCTCGTTATGGAGAGTATCCCATTTCCACTTGGGAAGAAATGAAGACAATTATGAGAAAGAGGTTCATCCCATCATATTACCATAGAGAGCTTCATAACAAGTTGCAACGTCTCATACAAGGAACAAAGGGTGTAGATGAGTATCATAAGGAGATGGAGGTTGCCATGATAAGAGCCAACATTGTGGAGGATAGAGAAGCAACAATGGCTCGCTTCTTACATGGACTCAATCGTGACATAGCTGATATCGTGGAGATGTATCATTATGTAGAGCTTCAAGAGATGGTACATCAAGCCATCAAAGTTGAGCAACAACTCAAGAAGAAGAATACTGCAAGAAAAAGCTACAATTCAAATTCTTTTAACTCTTGGAAGCACAATTCGAAGAAAGACAACCCTTCTACTTCAAATTCCAAGGAAGTTGATTCAAAGAAAATTGAAAAGCTAGCTGTTTCAAAGAAAACTCAAGTTGAGCCTAATTCTTCAAGGAGCCGTGACATAAGGTGTTTTAAGTGCCAAGGAAGAGGTCACATCGCTAGTGAGTGCCCAAACAAACGCACCATGATCGTCAATAACAGTGGAGATTGGGAGACTGAAGAAGATATCACAGAGGAGGAAGAAGAATCAAATGATGAGGGAGAAAGTGCAATGGAAGGAGAGCTTCTTGTGACTAGAAGAGCACTTAGCATCCAGGTGATGGAAGAGAATAATCAAAGAGAAAACTTGTTCCACACACGTTGCTTAATTCAGGACAAGGTATGTAGTGTGATCATAGATGGTGGAAGTTGTAGCAATGTGGCAAGTGTTGAGCTTGTTGAAAAATTGAGCTTACCAACAGTCAAGCATAACCGTCCATACAGACTTCAATGGCTCAATGAATGTGGGGAACTGAAGGTGACTAAACAGGTGAAAGTACTCTTTTCTATTGGCAAATATAGAGATGAAGTCTTATGTGATATTGTACCCATGAAAGCATGTCATCTCTTGTTAGGTAGGCCTTGGCAGTATGATAGGCATGTCACTCATGATGGATTCTTAAATCGTTATTCTTTTGTACTTAGAGGGAACCCTATAACCCTCCTCCCTATGTCACCGAAGCAAATCTTAGAAGATCAAATAAAGAGAGAAAAGAAAAGAGTGAGTGAGTGCAGCCAAGTGAGCAAAAAAGAAGAGAATAAAAATGAGAGTGAAAAGATTCAAAAAGAGTCAAGTACTGAAGAAAAAGAGAGTGTGTTGAAAAAGAAGAAAGATAGAAAAGAAAATCAAAAAGGAAAAAGAGAGAACATGGATGTTGGAGGAAAAGGTTTACTTGTGGCAAAAAATAGTGACCTTAAACAAGCTTTATTTTCTCAACAAAACCTCCTAGTACTTGTTTACAAAGAGGCTATGTTGAATAATAAAGACTTAACCTCTACTTTGCCTAGTGTTGTTTTGTCTCTCTTGCAGGAATATGAGGATATTTTTTCCGATGAAGTACCACCCGGATTGCCACCAATTAGAGGGATAGAACATCAAATTGATTTCATTCCTGGAGCATCATTGCCTAACCGACCAGCATACCGCACCAATCCTGAAGAGACTAAGGAGATTCAAAAACAAGTCCAAGAATTGTTAGACAAAGGATATGTGAGAGAAAGCCTTAGTCCTTGTGCAGTTCCAGTGTTGCTCGTACCTAAGAAGGATGGCACATGGAGGATGTGTATTGACTGTAGAGCCATTAACAACATAACGGTAAGATATCGCCATCCTATTCCTAGGTTAGATGATATGCTTGATGAATTGACTGGTTCTACTATCTTTTCTAAAATTGACTTAAAAAGTGGCTACCATCAAATTAGAATGAAAGAAGGAGATGAATGGAAAACAGCATTCAAGACTAAACATGGACTTTATGAATGGTTGGTTATGCCTTTTGGTTTAACTAATGCACCTAGTACATTCATGAGGTTAATGAATCATGTCTTGAGAGCTTACATTGGGAAATTTGTGGTAGTTTATTTTGATGACATTCTTGTGTATAGCAAAACCTTAGATGAACATGTGGATCACATTAGAAAAGTTCTAGAGGTTCTTAAAAAGGAAAGATTGTTTGGTAATTTGAAGAAATGTGATTTTTGCACAAACAAAATTGTTTTTCTTGGCTATGTTGTTAGTAGTAAAGGTATAGGGGTTGATGAAGAAAAGGTCCAAGCAATTCAAGAATGGCCAACTCCAACCACCGTTGGACAGGTAAGGAGTTTCCATGGACTTGCAAGCTTTTATCGGAGGTTCGTGAAGGACTTTAGCACTCTAGCAGCACCATTAAATGAACTGACCAAGAAGAATGTCCCCTTCAAATGGGAAGATGTTCAAGAGAAAGCCTTCAAAACCCTTAAGGAGAAGCTCACGAATGCACCTTTACTAGCCCTTCCTGATTTTGGTAAGACTTTTGAGATTGAATGTGATGCTAGTGGAATTGGCATAGGCGGTGTACTCATGCAAGAAGGTAAGCCCATTGCATATTTCAGTGAAAAGCTAAGTGGACCAACTCTTAACTATCCTACATATGATAAAGAATTATATGCATTAGTTAGAGTGCTGGAAACTTGGCAACATTATTTGTGGCCTAAAGAATTTGTAATTCATTCTGATCATGAGGCTTTAAAGCATATTAGGAGCCAAAGCAAGTTGAATCGAAGGCATGCCAAATGGATTGAGTTCATTGAATCATTTCCATATGTGATTAAGTACAAGAAAGGTAAAGAAAATATTGTTGCTGATGCTTTATCACGGAGGTATGTTCTTCTTTCCATGTTAGATGCTAAAATTCTGGGTTTTGAATTCATTAAAGAATTGTATGCTACTGATGTTGATTTTGGAGTAGCATTTCATCATTGCAAGCCAAACACTAGTTGGAATAAATTTTTCTTGCATGAAGGATTCCTATTTTATATTGACAAACTTTGCATTCCTAACTGTTCTTTGCGTGTGCTTTTGTTGAAAGAGGCGCATTCTGGTGGCCTTATGGGTCATTTTGGCATTGCCAAGACCTTTAGTGTTTTGAATGTACACTTTTATTGGCCTAGAATGCGTAGAGATGTTGAGAAATTTGTGGGAAGATGCATTGTATGTCATAAGGCAAAATCTAAATTAAATCCCCATGGATTGTATACTCCCCTCCCAATTCCTAATGTACCTTGGGAAGATATTTCAATGGATTTTATTGTGGGATTACCTAGATCTAAGATGGGGAGAGATTCAATCTTTGTTATTGTTGATAGATTTTCTAAAATGGCACATTTCATTCCTTGTCACAAAGTTGATGACGCTTCTAACATTGCTAATTTATTCTTTAGGGAAGTTGTGAGACTACATGGGATGCCAAGAACGATTGTGTCTGATCGGGATACTAAATTTTTAAGCTATTTTTGGAAGACATTGTGGAGCAAGCTTGGAACCAAATTGTTATTTTCTACTACATGCCATCCACAAACTGATGGACAAACCGAGGTTGTGAACAGGACACTTTCCTCATTGTTGAGAACAATCATCAAGAAAAATTTGAAGAATTGGGAGGAATGTCTTTCACATGTCGAATTTGCTTACAATAGGGCCATTCATTCCACTACTAAATTTTCGCCATTTGAAATTGTTTATGGATTTAATCCTCTTACACCTATTGACTTGATTCCTTTACCTTTGCAGGAAAGAGCCAATATGGATGGTAAAAAGCGTGCTGAATTTGTCAAGCAAATTCATGAGAAGGCACGGCACAACATTGAAAGGATGACTCAACAATATGAAAAATGTGCTAATAGATGAAGAAAGCAAGTAATTTTTAAGCCTGGAGATTTGGTTTGGCTACATCTAAGAAAAGAGAGGTTTCCAGAAAAACGAAAATCAAAACTTATGCCTAGAGGGGATGGGCCATTTCGAGTCATTGAGAAGATTAATGATAATGCTTACAAACTTGAATTACCAGGTGAATATGGTGTGCATGCTACCTTCAATGTTTCTGATCTCTCTCCTTATTTTGATGCAGATATTGAAGAGTCGAGGACGACTCCTTTTCAAGAAGGGGAGGATGATGTGAACCCAACAATTACATTGGATGATCAAGAAGTAGATCCATTGTATATTACAAGTGGGCCAATTACACGAGCTCGGGCTAAAACAATAAAAGAGACATTAAATGGGCTCGTTCAAGAATGGATGAAGCAAATTCCATTTGAATGTATGTTAAATAATGATCAAAATGTGCTCAACATCATTTGGGCTGAAAATGGAGTTGCTAAAGGGATTTTGGGCCAGAACACTACAAATTAAAGAGATTGGTCCAAGAGATAAACATGGACCAATAGAATTTGGGCTCAATTATATCCATTTGAGTTGAAATTCATGTTTTGTAATTTTCTTTTATTTTTGTACGAATTTTAACTTCTAGATGGTTTTTAGTCAATTATGAATCATGTGCATTAAATGCACAATGTTTCAAAGTCAAGATAGGTGGATATTTATTTTCAAAATGCATTAAAAGCATTGTATCCAAAGTCAAGATAGGTGGGCATTTATTTTCATGTGCATTAAATGTATGTATCTTCAAGTCAAGATAGGTGGGCACCTTTGTCTCTCCATCCTATCTATAAATACCCCCCTAAGCTTATTGTAATAATCAGATTTGAGTTTATGAAAACTTGCATTCAAGTGTTTTCTCTCATTGTGTGAGAATTTATCTTTCTTTCTTTGCTCTTGTGAAACCTTGCTTTGTCAATCTTCTTTATAAGATTGGTGATTCAAATTCACAAAAGCCCCCAATTTGTGCTTCAACCCAAGTGCGTTGTTGTGTGGATTGGTTCAATTCGTGTTCGTGGTTGAACAAGCGTTCTAAATAGTAGGTCACGTTCTATATAACGTTGGTTGACTATTTGCACTTGTTAGGTCATTGAACCACTCCAATTCCTTCTTCAATTCCGGAGTGTGTTGTTCTTATTTTTCTTTTGATAAGTCTTGAATTCATTTATCGCCTACGCCGTGAAGATCAGGCAACCCTAAGGATTTTCCTATCAGAAGCCCCCATTTTGATCATACATCCAATGAATTAGGAGCTCACTCCCTACCTAGTGGTACTTCCATGGCTTGTCGCTCAAGGTCCTGTTTAAAAGGCAGTTGCAAGAACCTATCTGGATTGAGTGGTTCTTTCTCAGTTAGCTACTGAGACATAGGTTGGCCTGAGCTTACCTTGGCATACCTTCATTACCATTACTAAGAAAAGTAAGTAGGAATTCGTCCTAGATAAGCTACTGATCTAGCTCTTTTGCATCAAGGTCTCATTGAGCCTCTTTCAGGTTAAGCGTCCTTTGCTCGAATGAAAGAGGTGTCTTTGCCGAATGGAAGGCCAACTTCTTTTGTTAGACAATCAGTTATGTACGATTCAACGACCATTCATGGAGCCGAGGTAAGCACTCAAAATCCTCTTTCTGCCTTCTTTCTTGTTCCCCTTGTAACCTAAGGGGTCAATTTGAGCCAAGACTAGATCCTGCTGTCTTCTTTGATTTCTTCCAAAGGTCAGGACTCTTCCAAGTGCTTTCATTCGTTGTTCTTTCTTTCTGCTCTCTCCTATAGGCCATCATTAGTGCTTGTTCTGTGTAAGACTGCTCATCTAGTAGCTACATACATACTTCATGCATGAAATCAATGGCTTTGACTTTTGGCACAAAATAGGTTGTATTTCCTTCCCTTAATGGCTCTATCTCTGAGGGCAATAGCACTGGCTAGAGTAGCAAGCTATCTTAGAAAATCTTCTTTCAGAGAATTGATTCTTCCTCCTCTCTCGTATCTAATAGGGGAATTAAGTCTTTCATCTCATCGTTCTAAGTTCATTACCCTACCCCAGTTAACACCCTAGTTTCCTAGACCTCTGTCTATCCTAATATTTATCTATCCTAATATTTATATTGAGTAAACCCTGCCCTTGTCTTACTCCTTCTCTTCCCCCAGGAACAAGCAATTTCTTTCACTAAATAGGGACACATTTGTCAAGGGATTGTTCACCGAGGTAAATAGGACTAGAAGTCCGATCAGGTGGTGATGGAGGTGCGTGGTGAGCGTAGTTGCCCCCTCGGGCATACTCTTTGTACAACCAAGTGAAGCCTAGTGAGGGCTAGAATGGAATATCATATGTAGTGTAGAATCGGATCTAAAGCTCTTTACTAGGATTGAAACAAGCGAGGAATGAGTGACCACAAGCTTAACTTAAGCGTTCAACATGCAGTTAGCTTAAAACATGTTCATCATGTGGCCGAGCGAAGCGCACCTGTGTGAAGCAGCCTAGCCTCACTTTAGATAGGAGTAGAATGGATTACTTACAACTGAATGTAAGTTCTTCAAATCGATATATCGTACAACGTAATGGAGATCTTGGTCTATTTGGGACCTAATATTGTTCGATTCATCACATGAAAGGGAGCGGACGATTCCCTCATCTCTCCCTTTTTGGGAAATGGCTGCGATCACAAGTAAGGGATTGGATGAGTGGGGGGCTCCAAAAGCACATGCGAGATAAGCATGTGTTTCAGGAGACGGTATAAAAAAGGGTCTAATCTAGAAAGAAAAGAGAACTCTTAACAAGCTGGAGCTAATCTAGATCGATAGGAAGAAGAGTTAGCTAGGAATTAACTTATTGACAAAGTTCATGCCACAACGATCAATATGAAAGGGTAGTTTTGTTTATGCAAGCTATTGAAAAACAGTTTTGTTTTTTAATTATTTCTCCAACTCCAATGCCTATTTTGCGTTTAGGGATCTTCTTACTATATGTATAATAATATTTATATATTACCCTATAATAAGAGTTTAAAGTTTCATGTGGTTGGTTATTGACCAACAAATTATGCTATGCATGGGACTCTTTTTTCTTTGTCATTTGCTTGGCTATAAACCAAGTGCTTTTCGATCTTGTACTCTACGAAGGGGCGTAGCGGACTACCGAGCCAATCTCAATAAACCAAAAAAGAAAGAATCAATTCTTTGTTCTTGCTGCAAACTTCTCGTATCGCTCTTTGACCTTTAGCTATTTCAGTTCATCCTTATGTTAGTAGCGTTTAGTTCATCAGCTATCGCATCACTATGCATGCAATGCATATGCAGCCTTTCCGATTTCGTATTATAAAATACGCAATTTCTTGATCCATTTCTTTTCAATGATAAGTAATTCATGCAAATTCAATTCTTTCCATGCTTGGTTCAAACTCAAACAAGACGGGCAACCCTTTCCACTATTAGCTGTATATTATTTTGTACATACGGTGTAAATGCCATAAATTGTTGTATTATTATATACCATATCCATGTAAGATAAGATCTCCTAGGGCACAAAGCCCATGGTGCTCTCCAATTCTACAAGCACTAACCCAATCTCACTGAAAAAGTTTTGCATCTTTCATCTCAACTTGTCAGACCGCTCTCAAACCCCAGTGGAGAAGGAAGATGAGGGTGAACTTCAATAGAGAAAGAAAGCACTCGATGAGAAGTTCTATACTAGACAAAGAAGATGATTAACAGCAAAGGTAGCAATTTGAATCTTAGAGCATCCGTACTATGAGAGAGATTGTCTGTGTCATACTTCCTCTGAATAAACACAAACCAATCATGTAATCATCTATACATATGTAATTGTTGGAACAAGATCTAATCTTCGAGAAGTAGTGTTATGATGCTTCCATCCCTTTTTTCTTCGTTCGATAGAAGCCAGTAATTCGTTAGTAAAAGATTACTTTATTAAAATTAAAAAATAGAAAAAGAAAGCATGATGTCGATGAAAAACATGATCTTCATCGAGATTTAGTTACCCAATAGAGTCGAAGAGCATATCAACCCCAAGTGCTTTGCATGGGGATCATATTAGGACTGATCTACCTTTACTATACAGACTTTCATTCCAGCCTACGATATCTAAACTTAACTTCTATGTAGTAGTAGGGAAAGGCATACTAATAGCCCAGCCAATGGTACTATCTTTTGATGAAATGGCAAATGCAGTTTTAGGCCAAATTTTCTTCCCTTTCTTCAAGGAGAACTAAGACAGCCGAAAGGTAGGCTAGAAGAGAGATTTTCAATCCCTTGGTCGTAGGTTGCCCGTCTCATTGGTAGCTATGACAATCTATACTATATACGATGGTGGCTACCCATTAGCTCGTCATGCCTTATTCGATTCCCCCTTCCTCTCTGGTTTGGAAAGCTTTTGGCTTAGACTCTCACTGGCTAGGAATTATCGCTTTGATTCGAGATTTAGTGACTTGTAATTGCTTTCCTCGTTAGTTAAAGAACTCCTTGGCTATGCTATTCACCTTGCTCTTCTCTATGTTCATGATTTCTAGACCTGCTTTACTCACTAACTTAGAAACTTAAAGTTTTTAGAACCCTTACGATAGAAGGTGCGAGTTTTATGAGCAGATTGAAAGAAGTGAAAGCAACTGTACGGATAGGTGCAGGTATGAAATTAGTCGACCATAGGGAGAGAAGCGAAGGCCCAATTTTTGCTTTACTCATTTTGCAGCTAGAGCATAGATAAAGAAAAGAATTTGGATTCCAACAATCTGGAAATAAGAAAGGTAGACCCACCCCTAGATCCTGTTATTATACAAAAATCAATGAGAATCCACAAAACAGAATAAGCAAGACCCATTGAGATACCACTCCACTCATCTTTAAGCACAAGGGACTTGATCTTCTGCCCCGTATGACCCCAACACTTGGCTACGTTCATAGGGGGATTTTTCAGTTGAAAGCTGTATCATACGGAACACTACCTTGTTTAACTTTGATCCTAAGGTTGGAGGCTATGAGTATCCTAGTCCAACAAAAAAAAAAACAAATTGCCTTTATCCTGTTCAAATGAAAAACCTACCCGGGGTGCTAGCCTACAATCAACCAGTTAAGCCAACAAGGGGATCCCCAGCCTAATAAACTTCCCCTTTCTAATGCTCTTGGTTCTTACGTGAGGGATCCTCAATGGACCTTGAGGGGATTAGTTACTGAAGGAATTGAATAATTAATTATTGACAAAGCTATTCACATAACCACTATTGGGGTACTGCCCGAAAGGGACGGATGCAGATATTCTAAACTCTTGCAGCTACGGCCGTGATGTGCCTAAAAGAGGACACAATCTGTACCACAAGGAAAATAAAGAGAAGAAAACCAACTCAACTAAATTGATAAGCCTATGGCGCCACAATCAAGCTAAGATGGATAGAATTCGCCACACCCCAGATTAGAGAACGGAATGGGAGTGATAAGAATTTTGAGATTTTCTCGCCACACTAACACAATTGTTAGATAAGAGAAGATAGATGTGCACAAAGCAATCTGAAATATAATTCACTCCAATATGATTATCTTGCCAGAAGGGGGCAAGTTCCCTTTTATAGATAACAAAAACCAGCTGCCTCATTAATGCAACCAAAGCCACCTCATTAATGAGCCTACAACAACTATAGTCAACCTATAGCCACCTCTACAACAACTACAGCCTCCCTATAGCCACCTCATTAATGAGCCTACAACTATAGTCAACATACAGCCACCTAGCCTATACCAACTACAGCCACCCTATAACCACCTCATTAATGCAACAACAACAACTACAACCACTTGGAAAGCTAAAAGACAATACAACAACTCTGAAAACATTAAATTACATCAGATTTTATATCCCAAAAAGTCATGCACGAAAATTATTAAAACAATAAGAAAAATCTGTAGTTATTTTAATCTTCAAAGTCCAAGCTTCTAAATTGGCCCAGCCCATCATTGCACACAAGTAAAGAAACCCAAGTCAATCCCATTTGATGCTTCTTGGCCCTTGAACGTGTTATTGGCCCATGTATAGATTCAACCTCTTGTTCTTCAAGGACAGCCTTCATGATCACATCAGGCCGAATAGACAGGGACAAGAAGAAATAAGAAGTGACTCTACAAGGGGCTTTTTTCGCAATGTCTCCACTAGGACCATAAAAAGATCGGCAAGGCTTGCTTTCTTCATCCAGTAGCTAAGGCTCTTTCCTGGCACTTCTAAATATAGAAATATAGTATAGCATAACCATTGAAGACTGTTAAAGTGACTAATTCTAGGAAATTAAGCGGCGTTGAGGACAAAGAAATTGTTGGAGTTACCATTTATTTTTTTTATCCTGTACCAACATACTTTATGTTAACAAAAAATCTTTTACAGGAAGGTTGGCTAGAGATTTATTGTAAAAACACTAGCCCTGCTCATTCATAATAAGAATACTACAATCTTTTTTTATGCTATGTATTTTTATCATTATGCACAAAAAGGAGGAGCCGTATGACATGTAAATTTCACGTATTGTTCTGGAACGAAGATTCTTTGAATCGAATGACAACCGTAATGGATGTCGGCTTAATCTGAAGGAAATTAAGCGGAAGCTTTATAGAATTATTATGAAGCTATGCGACTAGAAATTGATCCCTATGTTCGAAGTTATATACTTTGTAAGATAGGCCTTATCCACACAAGCAATGGAAAACATACAAAAGCTTTGGAATATTATCTTTGGGCACTAGAATGAAAACCATTCTTACCACGATTTTTAAATACTAGAAGAAAAGGCTTTCTACATATATATCGTCCAAAACAACGATTTTTATCAACTGTAGCAAAGAAAGAAACTTCATAGCAGTTGAAATATGAAGAAATAGATATGCCTAGATACTTTTTTTTTCTATGGACAAAAGATCTAATTGATAGAGGAAGCACCGTAAAGATAAATTAGCAAGGTTTTGGGCCAATCCAATAAGAATTGCTTACTTATATATGATAGAAAAGTTAGGAATTCACTTTTGTAATAGAGTAGATGATGTGCCTAAAAGAGGACACTATCTGTACCACAAGGAACATAAAGAGAAGAAACCAACTCAACTAAATTGATAAGCCTATGGCGCCACAATCAAGCTAAGATGGGTGGAATTCGCCACACCCAAGATTAGAGAACGGAATGGGAGTGATAAGAATTCTGAGATTTTCTCACCACACTAACACAATTGTTAGATAAGAGAAGATAGATGTGGACAAAGCAATCTGAAATATAATTCACTCAAATCTGATTATCTTGCCACAAGGGGGCAAGTTCCCTTTTATAGATAACAAAAGCCAGCTAGCTGCCTCATTAATGCATCCACAGCCACCTCATTAATGAGCCTACAACAACTATAGTCAACCTACAACCACCTCATTAATGAGCCTACAACAACTATAGCCTCCCTATAGCAAGTATTGCTCCTTAATAAGTTCAAAGCCCAACAGTTTAGTGTTCAAAAGAGAAATCAAAGCATACCTCCGAGATAATGCATCAGCCACCACATTCGTCTCTCCCTTTTTGTATATGATTACATAGAGGAAAGCTTCCAAATACTCCACCCATTTGGCATGTCTTCTATTCAGCTTCCTTTGCCCCTTCAAATGCTTTAGGGACTCATGATCAGTGTGAATGATGAACTCCTTTGATAATAAATAATGCTGTCATGTCTCAAGAGCTCGAATTACTTCAAAGAACTCTTTATCATAGATTGAGTAATTCAGACTTTGATGTGCCTAAAAGAGGACACAATCTATACCACAAGGAAAATAAAGAAAAGAAACCAACTCAACTAAATTGATAAGCCTATGGCGCCACAATTAAGCTAAGATGGGTTGAATTCGCCACACCCCGGATTAGAGATCGGAATGGGAGTGATAAGAATTCTGAGATTTTCTCGCCACACTAACACAATTGCTAGATAAGAGAAGATAGATGTGCACAAAGCAATCTGAAAAATAATTCACTCAAATTTGATTATCTTGCCACAAGGGGGCAAGTTCCCTTTTATAGATAACAAAAGCCAGCTCCCTCATTAATGCAACCACAACCACCTCATTAATGAGCCTACAACAACTATAGTCAACCTACAGCCACCTCATTAATGAGCCTACAACAACTATAGTCAAAGTACAGCTACCTCATTAATGAGCCTACAACAACTACAGCCTCCCTACAGCCACCTCATTAATGAACCTAGCCTGCAATAACTACAGCCACCCTATAGCCACCTCATTAATGCAACAACAACAACTACAACCACTTGGAAAGCTAAATGACATTACAGCAACTCTAAAAACATTAAATTACATCAGATTCTGTATCCCAAAAATTCATGCACGAAAATTATTAAAAAAAATAAGAAAATCTGCATTTCTTTTATTCTTCTAAGTCCAAGCTTCTATTTGGCCCAGCCCATCATTGCACACAAGTAAAGAAACCCAAGTCAATCCCATTTGATGCTTCTTGGCCCTTGAACATGTTATTGGCCCAAGTATAGATTCAGCCTCTTGTTCTTCAAGGATAGCCTTCATGATCACATCATCTTCCCCTGGTTGACAAGGATTTGCCCTCAAATCCAGCTCTATGTTATCTTCCAAATAAGGGGTTATGTCGCTTACATTGAATGTTGCTGAAACACCATAATCTCCTGGGAGATCAATTTTATACGCATTGTCATTTACCTTTGCTAGTACTCGAAAAGGACCATCAGCTCGTGGCATAAGTTTAGACTTCCTTTTGTTTGGAAATCTCTCCTTGCGTAGGTGAATCCAAACAAGATCTCCTGGGCTAAATTGAACATGCTTTCTCTTCTTGTCTACTGACTTTTTATAGGCAGCATTCTTCTTCTCAATTTGCTTCTTTACTGCCTCATGCATTTTCTTCATGAATTCAGCTTTACTTTTGCCATCCAAGCTAAATTTTTCATTAATTGTAAGAGGTGCCAAATCTGCTGGTGTATTAGGATTAAATCCATACACAACCTCAAATGGAGATTTCTTTGTAGTACTATGAACACTCCGATTATAAGCAAATTCAACATGCGGCAAGTACTCATCTTCAAGTTTTTACTGATAACACTTCTAAGCAAAGAGGAAAGAGATCTATTTACCACTTCAGTTTGCCCATCAGTTTGAGGATGACAGGTTGTGCTAAATAGCAGCTTTGTTCCAAGCTTCATCCATAATGTCTTCCAAAAACAGCTCAAGAATTTGGCATCACGATCAGAAACAATACTCTTTGGAATGCCATACAATCTCACAACTTCTTTGAAGAATAAATCAGCAATATGAGAAGCATCATCAGTTTTGTGACATGAAATAAAATGAGACATTTTTGAGAATCTATCAACAACCACCATAACTGAATCTTTTCCCCTTTTTGTTCTCAGTAATCCAAGCACAAAATCCATGCTTAGATCCATCCATGGTTGATCTGGAACAGTCAATGGCATGTACAAGCCATGTGCAGCCTCATTGCTCTTTGCTTTCTTGCAAGCAACACATCTTTCTACAATCCGATGCACATCCTTCATCATATTTGGCCAATAGAAATGATCTTTCAACATTTCAAATGTCTTCTTTTTACCAAAATGTCCAGCCAGCCCACCTGCATGTGATTCTCTAACAAGCAATTCCCTAATAGAACAAGTAGGAATCACAAGTTTCCCAAATCTGAACATATAACCATCATGCCTATAAAACCCTTTAATGGCCATTTTCTCACAAGCTGAATAGATTTTAGCCAGTATAGCATCAAGCAAGTATTGCTCCTTAATAAGTTCAAAGCCCAATAGTTTAGTGTTCAAAAGAGAAATCAAAGCATACCTCCGAGATAATGCATCAGCCACAACATTCGTCTCTCCCTTTTTGTATTTGATTACATAGGGGAAAGCTTCCAAATACTCCACCCATTTGGCATGTCTTCTATTCAGCTTCCCTTGCCCCTTCAAATGCTTTAGGGACTCATGATCGGTGTGAATGATGAACTCCTTTGGTAATAAATAATGCTGCCATGTCTCAAGAGCTCGAATTAGTGCAAAGAACTCTTTATCATAGATTGAGTAATTCAGACTTGCTCCACCAAGCTTCTCACTAAAATAAGCAATAGGACACTTATCTTGCATTAAGACAGCTCCAATCCCTACTCCAGATGCATCACATTCAATCTCAAATACCTTTGAAAAATTTGGAAGAGCTAGAATAGGTGCTGAACACAATTTCTCCTTGATTAAGTCAAAACTCTTCTGTGTAGCTTCGGTCCATTTAAACTCACAATTTTTCTTGATGCATGCAGTTAATGGTGCAAGAATAGTGCTAAAATTCTTCACAAATCGTCTATAAAAAGAAGCAAGGCCATGAAAACTTCGTACCTCAGAAATACTTTGAGGAATTGGCCACTCCTTGATTGCTTTTATTTTCTCCTCATTCACGTGCACCCCATGTTGAGAGACAACATAACCAAGGAAAATAACTTGGTCTTGACAGAATTGGCACTTCTTGAAATTGCCAAATAGCTTTTGTTCTCGTAATACTTCAAATACTTGCCTCAAATGCTCTTCATGCTCTTCAGAATTTTTACTATAAACCAAAATGTCATCAAAATAAACGACAATAAACATACCTATAAATTTCCGAAGCACATGGTTCATTAGCCTCATAAAGGTGCTTGGGGCATTGGATAATCCAAATGGCATGACCTTCCATTCATACAGCCCATGTTTTGTCTTAAAGGCTGTCTTCCATTCATCTCCTTCCTTCATACGAATTTGGTGATAACCACTCTTCAAGTCTATCTTTGAACACTTTGGAGCCATGTAATTCATCAAGCATGTCATCTAACCTTGGAATGGGATAACGATACTTAACTGTAATCTTGTTGATTGCTCTGCTATCCACACACATCCTCATGGCCCCATCTTTCTTTGGCACCAATAAGGCCGGAACAGAACAAGGACTCATGGACTCCTGCACATATCCTCTTTCCAGCAACTCATTTACTTGACGTTGCAACTCTTTTGCCTCCTCCGGATTCATTCTATAAGCTGGCCTATTTGGTAAGGCAGCTCCTGGTACAAGATCAATTTGGTGCTCAATACCACGAATTGGTGGTAATTCCTTTGGTAGTTCTTCTGGAAATACATCACGAAATTCTTCCAAGAGCCTTTGAATTTGTGGTGGAAGTGATCCCACAATTTCTGGTACTATCTCCTTCAAATGCAATAAAAGAACTAAATTAGAGTTGGATAAAGCTCTCTCAATGTCTCCTTTGTTGGCAAGTAAATTACCCTTCCTTTCAGCTTCTTGTTGATGCGTCTTCACTTGTTGAGGACTCAATGGTGCTAACACAATCTTCCTTCCATCTTTCTCAAAGGAATATGTGTTTATAAACCCATCATGCAAAACTCTTCTATCATACTGCCATGGTCTTCCCAAGAGCAAATGACTAGCACTCATTGGAACAACATCACATAGTACCTTATCTTTGTAATTTTTCCCAATAGAAAATGGCACAACAACCTGTTCAGTGACTCTCACAACTCCATCTTCATTTAGCCACTGCAATTTGTAAGGATGAGGGTGTTCAGTTGTTGCTAAATTCAACTTCTCCACCAACGTAGTAGAAGCCACATTTGTGCAGCTCCCTCCATCTATAATTACACCACAAACCTTCTTTTCAACAGTACACCTTGTGTGAAAAATGTTCTCCCTCTGCTCATCACTAGGCTTAGCTTGCAAATTTAGAGCACGCCTTATGACAAGGAGTTCTCCCTCATCAGCATACTCCATGTTTTCCTTATCAGAACATTCTTCCATAACTCCTTCAATGGCTGCCTCATATTCGCTTACCACTTCTCCATGCGTGTCTTGGATAATCATTACCCTACAGTTTGGACATTCAGATGCATAATGCCCATGACCAAGACATTTGAAGCACTTTACATCTCTACTCATTTTAGGAGTTTCTGAATCAGCTCCCTTTTCTTTCCCTTTTGATGAACTTGATGGAAGTTTTGAAGACTCCCTCTTCTCCACCTTTCTTTCTTCTCCTTTAGATGCAACCCATGATGGTGTTGTAGAGAAATTTGTGATTTTGTTTCTAGCTGGCTGTGACATTTGCTTACTAGAAACTCTCTTCCTTTGTCTCTCCACCTTGATTGCAAGTTTAATAACATCCTCTAAGGTTACATAATTTTGTAGTTCCACCAAATCACCAATCTCCCTATGCAAACCACCAATGAACCTTGCAATTGTTTGCTCTTGAGGTTCATTCAGTTCACATCGAATCATTAGCATCTCAAACTCTTTCACATAGTCTTCTACACACATACCTCCTTGTCTCAAAGATTGAAATTTGAAGAAGAGCTCTTGCTTGTAATATTCTGGCACAAATCTTCTTTGCATAAGTCTCTTCATTAGCCTCCAATTTCTGACTTCTTCCTCACCATCTCTCCTCCGTTGGTTCTTCAAATTCTCCCACCATAAATTGGTTGCCTCCGAGTACTCATGGCACTCAAAGACCTTCTCTACACGCTGCACCCACTCCAAAAATTCCTCTGGAGAGCTACTTCCCTTGAAAGTGGGGACCTTCATCTTAATCTTCAATTCTTGCTCTCTTTGTTGCCTCCTTGGCCTTGGAGACCTTTCATCTTCTGTATTGCTTTCTTGGTCCGATTGCTCTTCATTTCTATTTCTTCGCTGCCGACGCCTTGGTTGATGGTTTAGCCTCTCCATTTGTTCTACCAAACGATTCAACTGCTCCATCATTTGTTGTTGAGATCTCTCCATTTGACTTTGAGACCTTCCAACTTCAGAATTTGAGCTTGCTCTAAAGTAAGCCCCATTGGAATTGGAAGTTCAGAACTGTTATCTCCAGACATGATCTCTTTCTCAAAGTGTTCTACTCTCAAGTTACAAGAGTTTTCCCACACGAAACCACTGCTTTGATACCAATATGATGTGCCTAAAAGAGGACACAATCTATACCACAAGGAAAATAAAGAAAAGAAACCAACTCAACTAAATTGATAAGCCTATGGCGCCACAATTAAGCTAAGATGGGTTGAATTCGCCACACCCCGGATTAGAGATCGGAATGGGAGTGATAAGAATTCTGAGATTTTCTCGCCACACTAACAAAATTGCTAGATAAGAGAAGATAGATGTGCACAAAGCAATCTGAAAAATAATTCACTCAAATTTGATTATCTTGCCACAATGGGGCAAGTTCCCTTTTATAGATAACAAAAGCCAGCTCCCTCATTAATGCAACCACAACCACCTCATTAATGAGCCTACAACAACTATAGTCAACCTACAGCCACCTCATTAATGAGCCTACAACAACTATAGTCAAAGTACAACTACCTCATTAATGAGCCTACAACAACTACAGCCTCCCTACAGCCACCTCATTAATGAACCTAGCCTGCAATAACTACAGCCACCCTATAGCCACCTCATTAATGCAACAACAACAACTACAACCACTTGGAAAGCTAAATGACATTACAGCAACTCTAAAAACATTAAATTACATCAGATTCTGTATCCCAAAAATTCATGCACGAAAATTATTAAAAAAAATAAGAAAATCTGCATTTCTTTTATTCTTCTAAGTCCAAGCTTCTATTTGGCCCAGCCCATCATTGCACACAAGTAAAGAAACCCAAGTCAATCCCATTTGATGCTTCTTGGCCCTTGAACGTGTTATTGGCCCAAGTATAGATTCAGCCTCTTGTTCTTCAAGGATAGCCTTCATGATCACATCAGACTTGCTCCACCAAGCTTCTCACTAAAATAAGCAATGGGACACTTATCTTGCATTAAGACAGCTCCAATCCCTACTCCAGATGCATCACATTCAATCTCAAATACCTTTGAAAAATCTGGAAGAGCTAGAATAGGTGCTGAACACAATTTCTCCTTGATTAAGTCAAAACTCTTTTGTGTAGCTTCGGTCCATTTAAACTCACAATTTTTTTTATGCATGCAGTTAATGGTGCAAGAATAGTGCCAAAATTCTTCACAAATCGTCTATAAAAAGAAACAAGGCCATGAAAACTTCATACCTCAGAAATACTTTTAGGAATTGGCCACTCCTTGATTGCTTTTATTTTCTCCTCATCCACGTGCACCCCATGTTGAGAGACAACATAACCAAGGAAAATAACTTTGTCTTGACAGAATTGGCACTTTTGAAATTGCCAAATAGCTTTTGTTCTCGTAATACTTCAAATACTTGCCTCAAATGCTCTTCATGCTCGTCAGAATTTTTACTATAAACCAAAATGTCATCAAAATAAACGACAACAAACATACCTATAAATTTTCGAAGCACATGGTTCATTAGCCTCATAAAGGTGCTTGGGGCACTGGATAATCCAAATGGCATGACCTTCCATTCATACAGCCCATGTTTTGTCTTAAAGGCTGTCTTCCATTCATCTCCTCCCTTCATACGAATTTGGTGATAACCACTCTTCAAGTCTATCTTTGAAAACACTTTGGAGCCATGTAATTCATCAAGCAGGTCATCTAACCTTGGAATAGGATAACGATACTTGACTGTAATCTTGTTGATTGCTCTGCTATCCACACACATCCTCATGGTCCCATCTTTCTTTGGCACCAATAAGGTCAGTACTGAACAAGGACTCATGGACTCCTACACATATCCTCTTTCCAGCAACTCATTTACTTGATGTTGCAACTCCTTTGCCTCCTTCGGATTCATTCTATAAGCTGGCCTATTTGGTAAGGCAGCTCCTGGTACAAGATCAATTTGGTGCTCAATACCACGAATTGGTGGTAATTCCTTTGGTAGTTCTTCTGGAAATACAACACGAAATTCTTCCAAGAGCCTTTGAATTTGTGGTGGAAGTGATCCCACAATTTCTGGTACTATCTCCGTCAAATGCAATAAAAGAACTAAATTAGACCTGGATAAAGCTCTCTCAATGTCTCCTTTGTTGGCAAGTAAATTACCCTTCCTTTCAGCTTCTTGTTGATGCGTCTTCACTTGTTAAGGACTCAATTGATGTGCCTAAAAGAGGACACAATCTGTACCACAAGGAAAATAAAAAGAAGAAACCAACTCAACTAAATTGATAAGTCTATGGCGCCACAATCAAGCTAAGATGGGTGGAATTCGCCACACCCCAGATTAGAGAACGGAATGGGAGTGATAAGAATTCTGAGATTTTCTTGCCACACTAACACAATTGTTAGAGAAGAGAAGATAGATGTGCACAAAGCAATCTGAAATATAATTCACTCAAATCTGATTATCTTTCCACAAGGGGGCAAGTTCCCTTTTATAGATAACAAAAGCCAGCTGCCTCATTAATGCAACCACAGCCACCTCATTAATGAGTCTACAACAACTATAGTCAACCTATAGTCACCTCATTAATGAGCCTACAACTACAGCCTCCCTATAGCCACCTCATTAATGAGCCTACAACAACTATAGTCAACCTACAGCCACCTAGCCTATAACAACTACAGCCACCCTATAACCACCTCATTAATGCAACAACAACTACTACAACCACTTGGAAAGCTAAATGACACTACAACAACTCTGAAAACATTAAATTACATCAGATTTTATATCCCAAAAAGTCATGCACGAAAATTATTAAAAATAAGAAAAATCTGTAGTTTTTTTTATTCTTCAAAGTCCAAGCTTCTGATTTGGCCCAGCCCATCATTGCCCACAAGTAAAGAAACCCAAGTCAATCCCATTTGATGCTTCTTGGCCCTTGAACATGTTATTGGCCCACATATAGATTCAGCCTCTTCTTCTTCAAGGACAGCCTTCATGATCACATCATCTTCCCCTGGTTGACAAGGATTTGCCCTTAAATCCAGCTCCATGTTATCTTCCAAATAAGGGGTTATGTCCCTTACATTGAATGTTGCTGAAACACCATAATCTCCTGGGAGATCAATTTTATACGCATTGTCATTTACCTTTTCTAGTACTCGAGAAGGACCATCAGCTTATGGCATATGTTTAGACTTCCTTTTGTTTGGAAATCTCTCTTTGCGTAGGTGAATCCAAACAAGATCTCCTGGGCTAAATTGAACATGCTTTCTCTTCTTGTCTACTGACTTTTTATAGGCAGCATTCTTCTTCTCAATTTACTTTTTTACTGCTTCATGCATTTTCTTCATGAATTCAGCTTTACTTTTGCCATCCAAGCTAAGTTTTTCATTAATTGGAAGAGGTGCCAAATCTGCTGGTGTGTTAGGATTAAATCCATACACAACCTCAAATGGAGATTTCTTTGCAGTATTATGAACACTTCGATTATAAGCAAATTCAACATGCGACAAGTACTCATCCCAATTCTTCAAGTTTTTACTAATAGCAAAGTGGAAAGAGATCTATTTACCACTTCGGTTTGCCCATCAGTTTGAGGATGACAGGTTGTGCTAAATAGCAGCTTTGTTCCAAGCTTCATCCATAATGTCTTCCAAAAATAGCTCAAGAATTTGGCATCACGATCAGAAACAATACTCCTTGGAATGCCACGCAATCTCACAACTTCCTTGAAGAATAAATTAGCAATATGAGAAGCATCATCAGTTTTGTGACATGAAATAAAATGAGACATTTTGGAGAACCTATCAACAACCACCATAACTGAATCTTTTCCCCTTTGTGTTCTAGGTAATCCAAGCACAAAATCCATGCTTAGATCCATCCATGGTTGATCTGGAACAGGCAATGGCATGTATAAGCCATGTGCAGCCTCATTGCTCTTCGCTTTCTTACAAGCAACACATCTTTCTACAATCTGATGCACATCCTTCATCATATTTAGCCAATAGAAATGCTCTTTCAACATTTCAAATGTCTTCTTTTCACCAAAATGTCCAGCTAGCCCACCTGCATGTGATTCTCTAACAAGCAATTCCCTAATAGAACAATTAGGAATCACAAGTTTCCCAAATTTGAACATATAACCATCATGCCTATAAAACCCTTTAATGGCCATTTTCTCACAAGCTGAATAGATTTTACCTAGCATAGGATCAAGCAAGTATTGCTCCTTAATAAGTTCAAAGCCCAATAGCTTAGTGTTCAAAAGAGAAATCAAAGCATACCTCCGAGATAATGCATCAGCCACCACATTCGTCTCTCCCTTTTTGTATTTGATTACATAGGGGAAAGCTTCCAAATACGCCACCCATTTGGCATGTATTCGATTCAGCTTCCCTTGCCCCTTCAAATGCTTTAGGGACTCATGATCAGTGTGAATGATGAACTCATTTGGTAATAAATAATGCTGCCATGTCTCAAGAGCTCGAATTAGTGCAAAGAACTCTTTATCATAGATTGAGTAATTCAGACTTGCTCCACCAAGCTTCTCACTAAAATAAGCAATGTGACACATATCTTGCATTAAGTCAGCTCCAATCCCTACTCAAGATGCATCACATTCAATCTCAAATACCTTTGAAAAATCTGGAAGAGCTAGAATAGGTGCTGAACACAATTTCTCCTTGATTAAGTCAAAACTCTTTTGTGTAGCTTCGGTCCATTTAAACTCACAATTTTTTTTTATGAATGCAGTTAATGGTGCAAGAATAGTGCTAAAATTCTTCACAAATCGTCTATAAAAAGAAGCAAGGCCATGAAAACTTCGTACCTCAGAAATACTTTTAGGAATTGGCCACTCCTTGATTGCTTTTATTTTCTCCTCATCCACGTGTACCCCATGTTGAGAGACAACATAACCAAGGAAAATAACTTGGTCTTGACAGAATTGGCACTTCTTGAAATTGCCAAATAGCTTTTGTTCTCGTAATACTTCAAATACTTGCCTCAAATGCTCTTCATGCTCTTCAGAATTTTTACTATAAACCAAAATGTCATCAAAATAAACGACAACAAATATGCCTATAAATTTTCGAAGCACATGGTTCATTAGCCTTATAAAGGTGCTTGGGGCATTGGATAATCCAAATGGCATGACCTTCCATTCATCTCCTTCCTTCATACCAATTTGGTGATAACCACTCTTCAAGTCTATCTTTGAAAACACTTTGGAGCCATGTAATTCATCAAGCATGTCATCTAACCTTGGAATGGGATAACGATACTTGACTGTAATCTTGTTGATTGCTCTACTATCCACACACATCCTCATGGTCCCATCATTACCCTACGGTTTGGACATTCCGATGCGTAATGCCCATGACCAAGACATTTGAAGCACTTTACATCTCTACTCCTTTTAGGAGGTTCTGAATCAGCTCCCTTTTCTTTCCCTTTTGATGAACTTGATGGAAGTTTTGAAGACTCCCACTTCTCTACCTTTCTTTCTTCTCCTTTAGATGCAACCCATGATGGTGTTGTAGAGAAATTTGTGATTTTGTTTCTAGCTGGCTGTGACATTTGCTTACTAGAAACTCTCTTCCTTTGTCTCTCCACCTTGATTGCAAGTTTAATAACATCCTCTAAGGTTACATAATTTTGTAGTTCCACCAAATCACCAATCTCCCTATGCAAACCACCAATGAACCTTGCAATTATTTGCTCTTGGGGTTCATTCAGTTCACATCGAATCATTAGCATCTCAAACTCTTTCACATAGTCTTCTACACACATACCTCCTTGTCTCAAAGATTGAAATTTGAAGAAGAGCTCTTGCTTGTAATATTCTGGCACAAATCTTCTTTGCATAAGTCTCTATATTAGCCTCCAATTTCTAACTTCTTCCTCACCATCTCTCCTCCGTCGGTTCTTCAAATTCTCCCACCATAAATTGGCGTAATCTGTGAATTCAAGGGCTGCAAGACAACATTTGGTTGCCTCCGAGTACTCATGGCACTCAAAGACCTTCTCTACACGCTGTACCCACTCTAAAAATTCCTCTGGAGAGCTACTTTCCTTGAAAGTAGGGACCTTCATCTTAATCTTCAATTCTTGCTCTCGTTGTTGCCTCTTTGGCCTTGGAGACCTTTCATCTTCTGTATTGCTTTCTTAGTCCGATTGCTCTTCATTTCTTTTTCTTCGCTGCCCACGCCTTGGTTTACTGTTTAGCCTCTCCATTTGTTCCACCAAACGATCCAACCGCTCCATCATTTGTTGTTGAAATCTCTCCATTTGCCTTTGAGACCTTTCCAACTTCAGAATTTGAGCTTACTCTAAAGTAAGCCCCATTGGAATTGGAAGTTCAGAACTGTTATCTCCAGACATGATCTCTCTCTCTCTAAGTGTTCTACTCTCAAGTTACAAGAGTTTTCCCACAGGAAACC
The DNA here is from genome assembly GCA_037074585.1 of Biancaea sappan. Taxonomy (NCBI): domain Eukaryota; kingdom Viridiplantae; phylum Streptophyta; class Magnoliopsida; order Fabales; family Fabaceae; genus Biancaea; species Biancaea sappan. Next base: position 39,644,620 of record CM073491.1, on the reverse strand, counting down.
ACCGCTTTGATACCAATATGATGTGCCTAAAAGAGGACACAATCTGTACCACAAGGAAAATAAAGAGAAGAAACCAACTCAACTAAATTGATAAGCCTATGGTGCCACAATCAAGCTAAGATGGGTGGAATTCACCACACCCCAGATTAGAGAACGGAATGGGAGTGATAAGAATTCTGAGATTTTCTCGCCACACTAACACAATTGTTAGATAAGAGAAGATAGATGTGCACAATGCAATCTGAAATATAATTCACTCAAATTTGATTATCTTGCCACAAGGGGGCAAGTTCCCATTTATAAATAACAAAAGCCAGCTGCCTCATTAATGCAACCACAGCCACCTCATTAATGAGACTACAACAACTATAGTCAACCTATAGCCACCTCATTAATGAGCCTACAACAACTACAGCCTCCCTATAGCCACCTCATTAATGAGCCTACAACAACTATAGTCAACCTACAGCCACCTAGCCTATAACAACTATAGCCACCCTATAACCACCTCATTAATGCAACAACAACTACTACAACCACTTGGAAAGCTAAATGACACTACAACAACTCTGAAAACATTAAATTACATCAGATTTTATATCCCAAAAAGTCATGCACGAAAATTATTAAAAATAAGAAAAATCTGTAGTCTTTTTTATTCTTCAAAGTCCAAGCTTCTGATTTGGTCCAGGCCATCATTGCACACAAGTAAAGAAACCCAAGTCAATCCCATTTGATGCTTCTTAGCCCTTGAACGTGTTATTGGCCCAAGTATAGATTCAGCCTCTTCTTCTTCAAGGACAGCCTTCATGATCACATCATCAATGGTGCTAACACAATCTTCCTTCTATCTTTGTCAAAGGAATATGTGTTTTTAAACCCATCATGCAAAGCTCTTCTATCATACTGCCATGGTCTTCCCAAAAGCAAATGACTAGCACTCATTGGAACAACATCACATAGTACCTTATCTTTGATTTTTTTTCCCAATAGAAAATGGCACAACAACCTGTTTAGTGACTTTCACAACTCCATCTTCATTTAGCCATTGCAATTTGTAAGGATGAGGGTGTTCATTTGTGGCTAAATTCAACTTCTCCACCAAAGTAGTAGAAGCCGCATTTGTGGAACTCCCTCCATCTATAATTACACCACAAACCTTCTTTTCAACAGTAGACCTTGTGCGAAAAATGTTCTCCCTTTGCTCATCGCTAGGCTTAGCTTGCAAATTTAGAGCAGGCCTTATGACAAGGAGATCTCCCTCATCAGCATACTCCATGTTTTCCTTATCAGAGCATTCTTCCATAACTCCTTCAATGACTGCCTCATCTTCGCTTACCACTTCTCCATGCGTGTCTTGGATGATCATTACCCTACGGTTTGGACATTCAGATGCGTAATGCCCATGACCAAGAAATTTGAAGCACTTTACATCTCTACTCCTTTTAGGAGGTTCTGAATCAGCTCCTTTTTCTTTCCCTTTTGATGAACTTGATGAAAGTTTTGAAGACTCCCTCTTCTCCACCTTTCTTTCTTCTCCTTTAGATGCAACCCATGATGGTGTTGTAGAGAAATTTGTGATTTTGTTTCTAGCTGGCTGTGACATTTGCTTACTAGAAACTCTCTTCCTTTGTCTCTCCATCTTGATTGCAAGTTTAATAACATCCTATAAGGTTACATAATTTTGTAGTTCCACCAAATCACCAATCTCCCTATGCAAACCACCAATAAACCTTGCAATTGTTTGCTCTTGAGGTTCATTCAGTTCACATCGAATCATTAGCATCTCAAACTCTTTCACATAGTCTTCTACACACATACCTCATTGTCTCAAAGATTGAAATTTGAAGAAGAGCTCTTGCTTGTAATATTCTGGCACAAATCTTCTTTGCATAAGTCTCTTCAGTAGCCTCCAATTTCTAACTTCTTCCTCACCATCTCTCCTCTATTGGGTCTTCAAATTCTCCCACCATAAATTAGCGTAATCTGTGAATTCAAGGGTTGCAAGATGACATTTGGTTGCCTCCGAGTACTCATGGCACTCAAAGACCTTCTCTACACGCTGCACCCACTTCAAAAATTCCTCTGGAGAGCTACTTCCTTTGAAAGTAGGACCTTCATCTTAATCTTCAATTCTTGCTCTCTTTGCTGCCTCCTTGTCCTTGGAGACCTTTCATCTTCTGTATTGCTTTCTTGGTCCGATTGCTCTTCATTTCTATTTCTTCGTTGCCCACGCCTTGGTTGACGGTTTAGCCTCTCCGTTTGTTCTACCAAATGATCCAACCGCTCCATCATTTGTTGTTGAGATCTCTCCATTTGACTTTGAGACCTTTCCAACTTCAAAATTTGAGCTTGCTCTAAAGTAAGCCCCATTGGAATTGGAAGTTCAGAACTATTATCTCCAGACATGATCTCTCTCCCTAAGTGTTCTACTCTCAAGTTACAAGAGTTTTCCCACACGAAACCACCGCTTTGATACCAATATGATGTGCCTAAAAGAGGACACTATCTGTACCACAAGGAAAATAAAGAGAAGAAACCAACTCAACTAAATTGATAAGCCTATGGCGTCACAATCAAGCTAAGATGGGTGGAATTCACCACACCCCAGATTAGAGAATAGAATGGGAGTGATAAGAATTCTGAGATTTCCTTGCCACACTAACACAATTGTTAGATAAGAGAAGATAGATGTGCACAAAGTAATCTGAAATATAATTCACTCAAATCTGATTATCTTGCCACAAGGGGGCAAGTTCCCTTTTATAGATAACAAAAGCCAGCTAGCTGCCTCATTAATGCATCCACAGCCACCTTATTAATGATACAATTACAACCCGTCTTTGCTCAATGGATACAAAACACCCACGCTTTAGCATTTAGTGCAACGGCCCCTAGTGCAACAACAAGCACTAATTTGACTTGGAGGGTGGTGATTTAGTGGCAGTGGGCGGCAAAGTTGCTTTGTTACCTATTCCATTAGGAACTACAGATTTTTTGGTCCATCATATTCATGCATTTACGATTCATGTGAGGGTATTGATACTTCTAAAAAGTTATTCTATTTGCTCGTAGCTTATGATTGATACCAGATAAAGCAAATCTTGGTTTTTGTTTCCAGACCTGGAAGAGGAAAAACAAACATATAGTATTTCTACAAGAGGTGGTCACTCTTCATTCGTCTTAAATTGAAAAAATTACATAAGAGATAGAGATCTGTTGTCAGTCTTTTTCAAAGCGAAGAACAAAGGACTAACAATGATGAAGGAGGAGCAAGAGGAAGATGAGAAGTAGAACTAGAGGCGGAATTGAAGTAAAGAAATTTTGAGTTCATGCCACAAAAATCTATATGGAAGGGCAGTTTTGTTGATGCATTCCTGTTGAGAAAGAAGAAGATAGATCTTCTTTCGAACAGGAAAAATTGGGCACATAGATCTTCTATTTTGCTGGAATTCGTTAATTGCTTCTACACAAAAACGAAGGCTTTCGAGAACAAATGTTAAATCGGGAAGAGAAAAGGAGAAAAAAGTCCAAATAAGGTGCATATGGCACTAAAAGGAAATATGATTTCGGTAAAACGTTGAATGTCTAATTTTTTGGTCAGGATCTCCACAGTTGTCTTATTACTTATTACTTTATTCACCCTATGCTATTTGATGTGATCACGAAGGCTGTCCTTGAAGAACAAGAGGCTGAATCTATACTTGGGCCAATAACACGTTCAAGGGCCAAGAAGCATCAAATGGGATTGACTTGGGTTTCTTTACTTGTGTGCAATGATGGGCTGGGCCAAATTAGAAGCTTGGACTTTGAAGAATAAAAGAACTACAGATTTTTCTTATTGTTTTAATAATTTTCGTGCATGACTTTTTGGGATATAAAATCTGATGTAATTTAATGTTTTTAGAGTTGCTATATTGTCATTTAGCTTTCCAAGTGGTTGTAGTTGTTGTTGTTGCATTAATAAGGCAGCTATAGGGTGGCTGTAGTTGTTGTAGGCTAGGCTCATTAATGAGGTGGCTGTAGGTTGACTATAGTTGTTGTAGGCTCATTAATGAGGTGGCTGTAGGGAGGCTATAGTTGTTGTAGGCTCATTAATGAGGTGGCTGTAGGTTGACTATAGTTGTTGTAGGCTCATTAATGAGGTGGCTGTGGATGCATTAATGAGGCAGCTAGCTGGCTTTTGTTATCTATAAAAGGGAACTTGCCCCTTTGTGGCAAGAGAATCAGATTTGAGTGAATTATATTTCAGATTGCTTTGTGCACATCTATCTTCTCTTATCTAACAATTATGTTAGTGTGGTGAGAAAATCTCAGAATTCTTATCACTCCCATTCCATTCTCTAATCTGGGGTGTGGCGAATTCCACCTTTCTTAGCTTGATTGTGGCGCCATAGGCTTATCAATTTAGTTGAGTTGGTTTCTTCTCCTTGTTTTCCTTGTGGTACAGATTGTGTCCTCTTTTAGGCACATCATATTGGTATCAAAGAGGTGGTTTGTTGTGGGAAAACTCTTGTAACTTGAGAGTAGAACACTTAGAGAGAGAGATCATGTCTGGAGATAACAGTTCTGAACTTCCAATTCCAATGGGGCTTACTTTAGAGCAAGCTCAAATTTTGAAGTTGGAAAGGTCTCAAAGTCAAATGGAGAGATCTCAACAACAAATGATGGAGCGGTTGGATCGTTTGGTAGAACAAATAGAGAGGCTAAACCGTCAACCAAGGCGTGGGCAGCGAAGAAATAGAAATGAAGAGCAATCAGACCAAGAAAGCAATACAGAAGATGAAAGGTCTCCAAGGCCAAGGAGGTAGCAAAGAGAGCAAGAATTGCATATTAGGATGAAGGTGATGTGATCACAAAGGCTGTCCTTAAAGAACAAGAGGCTGAATCTATACTTGGGCCAATAACACGTTCAAGGGCCAAGAAGTATCAAATGGGATTGACTTGGGTTTCTTTACTTGTGTGCAATGATGGGCTGGGCCAAATTAGAAGCTTGGACTTTGAAGAATAAAAGAACTACAGATTTTTCTTATTGTTTTCATAATTTTCGTGCATGACTTTTTGGGATATAAAATCTGATGTAATTTAATTTTTTTTAGAGTTGCTGTATTGTCATTTAGCTTTCCAAGTGGTTGTAGTTGTTGTTGTTGCATTAATGAGGCGGCTATAGGGTGGTTGTAGTTGTTGTAGGCTAGTCTCATAAATGAGGTGGCTGTATGTTGACTATAGTTGTTGTAGGCTTATTAATGAGGTGGTTGTAGGGAGCCTATAGTTGTTGTAGGCTCATTAATGAGGTGGTTGTAGGTTGACTATAATTGTTGTAGACTCATTAATGATGTGGCTGTGGATGCATTAATAAGGCAGCTAGCTGGCTTTTGTTATCTATAAAAGGGAACTTGCCCCCTTGTGGCAAGATAATCAGATTTGAGTGAATTATATTTCAGATTGATTTGTGCACATCTATCTTCTCTTATCTAACAATTTTGTTAGTGTGGCGAGAAAATCTCAGAATTCTTATCACTCCCATACCGTTCTCTAATCTGGGGTGTGGTGAATTCCACCCATCTTAGCTTGATTGTGGCGCCATAGGCTTATCAATTTAGTTTAGTTGGTTTCTTCTCTTTATTTTCCTTGTGGTACAGATTGTGATGTGATCACGAAGGCTGTCCTTGAAGAACAAGAGGCTGAATCTATACTTGGGCCAATAACACGTTCAAGGGCCAAGAAGCATCAAATGGGATTGACTTGGGTTTCTTTACTTGTGTGCAATGATGGGCTGGGCCAAATTAGAAGCTTGGACTTTGAAGAATAAAAGAACTACAGATTTTTCTTATTGTTTTAATAATTTTCGTGCATGACTTTTTGGGATATAAAATCTGATGTAATTTAATGTTTTTAGAGTTGCTATATTGTCATTTAGCTTTCCAAGTGGTTGTAGTTGTTGTTGTTGCATTAATAAGGCAGCTATAGGGTGGCTGTAGTTGTTGTAGGCTAGGCTCATTAATGAGGTGGCTGTAGGTTGACTATAGTTGTTGTAGGCTCATTAATGAGGTGGCTGTAGGGAGGCTATAGTTGTTGTAGGCTCATTAATGAGGTGGCTGTAGGTTGACTATAGTTGTTGTAGGCTCATTAATGAGGTGGCTGTGGATGCATTAATGAGGCAGCTAGCTGGCTTTTGTTATCTATAAAAGGGAACTTGCCCCTTTGTGGCAAGAGAATCAGATTTGAGTGAATTATATTTCAGATTGCTTTGTGCACATCTATCTTCTCTTATCTAACAATTATGTTAGTGTGGTGAGAAAATCTCAGAATTCTTATCACTCCCATTCCATTCTCTAATCTGGGGTGTGGCGAATTCCACCTTTCTTAGCTTGATTGTGGCGCCATAGGCTTATCAATTTAGTTGAGTTGGTTTCTTCTCCTTGTTTTCCTTGTGGTACAGATTGTGTCCTCTTTTAGGCACATCATATTGGTATCAAAGAGGTGGTTTGTTGTGGGAAAACTCTTGTAACTTGAGAGTAGAACACTTAGAGAGAGAGATCATGTCTGGAGATAACAGTTCTGAACTTCCAATTCCAATGGGGCTTACTTTAGAGCAAGCTCAAATTTTGAAGTTGGAAAGGTCTCAAAGTCAAATGGAGAGATCTCAACAACAAATGATGGAGCGGTTGGATCGTTTGGTAGAACAAATAGAGAGGCTAAACCGTCAACCAAGGCGTGGGCAGCGAAGAAATAGAAATGAAGAGCAATCAGACCAAGAAAGCAATACAGAAGATGAAAGGTCTCCAAGGCCAAGGAGGTAGCAAAGAGAGCAAGAATTGCATATTAGGATGAAGGTGATGTGATCACAAAGGCTGTCCTTAAAGAACAAGAGGCTGAATCTATACTTGGGCCAATAACACGTTCAAGGGCCAAGAAGTATCAAATGGGATTGACTTGGGTTTCTTTACTTGTGTGCAATGATGGGCTGGGCCAAATTAGAAGCTTGGACTTTGAAGAATAAAAGAACTACAGATTTTTCTTATTGTTTTCATAATTTTCGTGCATGACTTTTTGGGATATAAAATCTGATGTAATTTAATTTTTTTTAGAGTTGCTGTATTGTCATTTAGCTTTCCAAGTGGTTGTAGTTGTTGTTGTTGCATTAATGAGGCGGCTATAGGGTGGTTGTAGTTGTTGTAGGCTAGTCTCATAAATGAGGTGGCTGTATGTTGACTATAGTTGTTGTAGGCTTATTAATGAGGTGGTTGTAGGGAGCCTATAGTTGTTGTAGGCTCATTAATGAGGTGGTTGTAGGTTGACTATAATTGTTGTAGACTCATTAATGATGTGGCTGTGGATGCATTAATAAGGCAGCTAGCTGGCTTTTGTTATCTATAAAAGGGAACTTGCCCCCTTGTGGCAAGATAATCAGATTTGAGTGAATTATATTTCAGATTGATTTGTGCACATCTATCTTCTCTTATCTAACAATTTTGTTAGTGTGGCGAGAAAATCTCAGAATTCTTATCACTCCCATACCGTTCTCTAATCTGGGGTGTGGTGAATTCCACCCATCTTAGCTTGATTGTGGCGCCATAGGCTTATCAATTTAGTTTAGTTGGTTTCTTCTCTTTATTTTCCTTGTGGTACAGATTGTGATGTGATCACGAAGGCTGTCCTTGAAGAACAAGAGGCTGAATCTATACTTAGGCCAATAACACGTTCAAGGGCCAAGAAGTATCAAATGGGATTGACTTGGGTTTCTTTACTTGTGTGCAATGATGGGCTGGGCCAAATTAGAAGCTTGGACTTTGAAGAATAAAAGAACTACAGATTTTTCTTATTGTTTTAATAATTTTCGTGCATGACTTTTTGGGTATAAAATCTGATGTAATTTAATGTTTTTAGAGTTGCTGTATTGTCATTTAGCTTTCCAAGTGGTTGTAGTTGTTGTTGTTGCATTAATGAGGCGGCTATAGGGTGGTTGTAGTTGTTGTAGGCTAGGCTAATAAATGAGGTGGCTGTATGTTGACTATAGTTGTTGTAGGCTTTTTAATGAGGTGGCTGTAGGGAGGTTATAGTTGTTGTAGGCTCATTAATGAGGTGGCTGTAGGTTGACTATAATTGTTGTAGACTCATTAATGAGGTGGCTGTGGATGCATTAATGAGGCAGCTAGCTGGCTTTTGTTATCTATAAAAGGGAACTTGCCCCCTTGTTGCAAGATAATCAGATTTGAGTGAATTATATTTCAGACTGCTTTGTGCACATCTATCTTCTCTTATCTGACAATTGTGTTAGTATGGCGAGAAAATCTCAGAATTCTTATCACTCCCATTCCGTTCTCTAATATGGGTGTGGCGAATTCCACCCATCTTAGCTTGATTGTGGCGCCATAGATTTATCAATTTAGTTTAGTTGGTTTCTTCTCTTTATTTTCCTTGTGGTACAAATTGTGATGCGATCACGAAGGCTGTCCTTGAAGAACAAGAGGCTGAATCTATACTTGGGCCAATAACACGTTCAATGGCCAAGAAGCATCAAATGGGATTGACTTGGGTTTCTTTACTTGTGTGCAATGATGGGCTGGGCCAAATAAGAAGCTTGGACTTTGAAGAATAAAAGAACTACAGATTTTTCTTATTGTTTTAATAATTTTCGTTCATGACCTTTTGGGATATAAAATCTGATGTAATTTAATGTTTTTTCAATTAGCTTTCCAAGTGGTTGTAGTTGTTGTTGTTGCGTTAATGAGGCAGTTAGCTGGCTTTTGTTATCTATAAAAGGAAACTTGCCCCCTTGTGGCAAGATAATCAGATTTGAGTGAATTATATTTCAGATTACTTTGTGCATATCTATCTTCTCTTATCTAACAATTGTGTTAGTGTAGCGAGAAAATCTCAGAATTTTTATCACTCCCATTCCGTTCTCTAATTTGGGGTGTGACGAATTCCGCCCATCTTAGCTTGATTGTGGCGCCATAGGCTTATCAATTTAGTGAAGTTGGTTTCTTCTCTTTATTTTCCTTGTGGTACAGATAGTGTCCTCTTTTAGGCACATCATATTGGTATCAAAGCGGTGGTTTTGTGTGGGAAAACTCTTGTAACTTGAGAGTAGAACACTTAGAGAGAGAGAGATCATGTCTGGAGATAACAGTTCTGAACTTCCAATTCCAATGAGGCTTACTTTAGAGCAAGCTCAAATTTTGAAGTTGGAAAGGTCTCAAAGTCAAATGGAGAGATCTCAACAACAAATGATGGAGCGGTTGGATTGTTTGGTAGAACACATGGAGAGGCTAAACCGTCAACCAAGGCGTGGGCAGCGAAGAAATAGAAATGAAGAGCAATTGGACCAAGAAAGCAATACAGAAGATTAAAGGTCTCCAAGTCCAAGGAGGCAGCAAAAAGAGCAAGAATTGAAGATTAAGATGAAGGTCCCTACTTTCAAGGGAAGTAGCTCTCCAGAGGAATTTTTGGAGTGGGTGCAGCGTGTAGAGAAGGTCTTTGAGTGCCATGAGTACTCGGAGGCAACCAAATGTCGTCTTGCAGCCCTTGAATTCACAGATTGTGCCAATTTATGGTGGGAGAATTTGAAGAACCAACGGAGGAGAGATGGTGAGGAAGCAGTTAGAAATTGGAGGCTAATGAAGAGACTTAGGCAAAGAAGATTTGTGCCAGAATGTTACAAGTAAGAGCTCTTCTTCAAATTTCAATCTTTGAGATAAGGATGTATGTGTGTAGAAGACTATGTGAAAGAGTTTGAGATGCTAATGATTCGATGTGAACTGAATGAACCTCAAGAGCAAACAATTGCAAGGTTCATTAGTGGTTTGCAAAGGGAAATTGGTGATTTGGTGGAACTACAAAATTATGTAACCTTAGAGGATGTTATTAAACTTGCAATCAAGGTGGAGAGACAAAGGAAGAGAGTTTCTAGTAAGCAAATGTCACAGCCAGCTAGAAACAAAATCAAAAATTTCTCTACAACACCATCATGGGTTGCATCTAAAGGAGAAGAAAGAAAGGTGGAGAAGAGGGAGTCTTCAAAACTTCCATCAAGTTCACAAATGGGAAAAAAAAGGGAGCTGATTCAGAACCTCCTAAAAGGAGTAGAGATGTAAAATGCTTCAAATGTCTTGGTCATGGGCATTACGCATCTGAATGTCCAAACCGTAGGGTAATGATCATCCAAGACACGCATGGAGAAATGGTAAGTGAAGATGAGGCAGTCATTGAAGGAGTTATGGAAGAATGTTCTGATAAGGAAAACATGGAGTATGCTAATGAGGGAGAACTCCTTGTCATAAGGCGTGCTCTAAATTTGCAAGCTAAGCCTAGTGATGAGTAAAGGGAGAACATTTTTCACACAAGGTGTACTATTGAAAAGAATATTTGTGGTGTAACTATAGATGGAGGGAGCTGCACAAATGTGGCTTATACTACTTTGGTGGAGAAGTTGAATTTAGCCACAACTGAACACCCTCATCCTTACAAATTGCAGTGGTTAAATGAAGATGGAGTTGTGAGAGTCACTAAACAGGTTGTTGTGCCATTTTCTATTGGGAAAAATTACAAAGATAAGGTACTATGTGATGTTGTTCTAATGAGTGCTAGTCATTTGCTCTTGGGAAGACCATGGCAGTATGACAGAAGAGCTTTGCATGATGGGTTTAAAAACACATATTCCTTTGAGAAAGATGGAAGGAAGATTGTGTTAGCACCATTGAGTCCTCAACAAGTGAAGACACATCAACAAGAAGCTGGAAGGAAGGGTAATTTACTTGCCAACAAATGAGACATTGAGAGAGCTTTATCCAGCTCTAATTTAGTTCTTTTATTGCATTTGAAGGAGATAGTACCAGAAATTGTGGGATCACTTCCACCACAAATTCAAAGGCTTTTGGAAGAATTTCGTGATGTATTTCCAGAAGAACTACCAAAGGAATTACCACCAATTCGTGGTATTGAGCACCAAATTGATCTTGTACCAGGAGCTGCCTTACCAAATAGGCTAGCTTATAGAATGAATCTGGATGAGGCAAAGGAGTTGCAATGTCAAGTAAATGAGTTGCTGGAAAGAAGATATGTGCCGGAGTCCATGAGTCCTTGTTCAGTACCGGCCTTATTAGTGCCAAAGAAAGATGGGACCATGAGGATGTGTGTGGATAGCAGAGCAATCAACAAGATTACAGTCAAGTATCGTTATCCCATTCCAAGGTTAGATGACATGCTTGATGAATTACATGGCTCTAAAGTGTTTTCAAAGATAGACTTGAAGAGTGGCTATCGCCAAATTCGTATGAAGGAAGGAGATGAGTGGAAGACAGCCTTTAAGACAAAACATGGGCTGTATGAATGGAAGGTCATGCCATTTGGATTAGCCAATGCCCCAAGCACCTTTATGAGGCTAATGAACCATGTGCTTCGAAAAATTATAGGTTTGTTTGTTGTCATTTATTTTGATGACATTTTGGTTTATAGTAAAAATTCTGAAGAGCATGAAGAGCATTTGAGGCAAGTATTTGAAGTATTAATATTCATAACACCAATTACCTACTCCTCTACTATTACTAGCCTCCAAAAGGTCTCGTACGGTCTGGCTTAGAATAAAAAAAAATTTAACTTGAGAAAAATCCTTCATACAATGGAAACACATAATCCTAAAAAGAAATTCAAGAAAAAATCTACAAAAATCAAATAAAAATTCACAAATATTTTGAAAAATTGGACTGAAAAAACCAAAAAATTGAAAAAGTGGCATAAACGATGGAATTTGCCTTATTTTTTGAGTAAAAAACAATTGGAGAACTTACTCAGACACAAGGAAAGAAAATTGGTATTGAAAATACCAATTATACTACTCCTAATACTCTTACTACTATGACTAGCATTTGAATGGTCTCGTACGATCCGGCTTAGAATCAAAAAATTCCCTTAAAAAAATCCCTTAAAAAAATCCCTCATATATTAGAAATGTAAAATCCCAAAACAAACTTCAAGAAAAAAAAATCTATGAAAATCAAACCAAAATTCAAAAACAATTTGAAAAATCAGGCAAAAAAAACTAAAAAATTAAAAAAGTGGCCTAAAAGATGGAATTTGCCTTATTTTTTGAGTAAAAAATCATGAAAGAACTTTCTCATACACAAGGAAGGCAAAATTGGTATTGAAAACATCAATTATGCTACTCGTAATACTCTTACTACTATTACTAGCCTCCGAAAGGACCTATACTATGCGGCTCTAAATCGAAAAATTTCACTTGAAAAAAATCTCTGATACATTACAGATAGAGAATCCCAAAAAGAACTTCATGTAAAATTCTACAAAAAATAAACAAAAATTCACAAACAATTAGAAAAATCGGATTAAAAAAATTAAAAAATTGAAAAAGTGGCATAAACTATAGAATTTGTTGTATTTTTTGGGAAAAAAATCATTGGAGAACTGACTCATATGTAAGGAAGGCAGAATTGGTATTGAAAACACCAATTATGCTAGTCTGAATACTCTTACTGCTATTACTAGCCTCCGAAAGGTCTCGTACGGTCTAGCTTGGAATCGAAAAATTTCACTTTGAAAAAATCGCTCATAAATTGGAAACAAATAATCGAAAAAATAACTTCAACAAAAAATCTTGAAAAATCTACAAAAATCAAACAAAAATTCACAAATAATTAAAAAAATTAGACTAAAAAAAACCAAAAAATTGAAAAAGTGTCATAAACAACATAATTTGCCTTATTTTTTGAGTAAAAAAATCATGGGAGAACTTACTCAGACACAAGGTAGGCAAAATAGGCATTAAAAAAAACCAATTATGCTACTCCTAATATTTTTACTACTATTACTAGCATCCGAATGGTCTCATACAGTCCGGCTCAAAATCAAAAAATTTCCTTGGAAAAAATCCCTCATATATTGGAAATACAGAATCCCAAAACAGAACTTCAAGAAAAAAATCTATGAAAATCAAACAAAAATTTAGAAATAATTAGAAAAATCAGGTTAAAAAATACCAAAACTTTTCAAAAGTGGCTTAAACGATGAAATTTGTTTTATTTTTTGGGTAAAAAATCATGGGAGAATTTACTCATACACAAGGACGTTTGAATTGGTATTGAAAACACCAAGTATGCTGCTTTGAATACTATTACTAGCCCTAGAAAGGTGTCGTACAGTCCGGCTTAGAATTGAAAATTTTCACTTGGAAAAAATCCATCATAAATTGGAAACACATAATACCAAAAAGAACTTCAAGAAAAAATCTACAAAAATCGAACAAGATTCACAAATAGTTAGAAAAATCAAACTAAAAAATACCAAAAAATTGAAAAAGCAGCCTAAACGATGAAATTTGCCTTATTTTTTATGTAAAAAATCACGGGAGAGCTTACTCATATACAAGGAGAGCAAAATTGATATTGAAAACACTAATTATGCTACTCCTAATACTCTTATTACTATTACTAGCATCCAAAGGGTCGTCTATGTTCCATCAAGGAATCAAAAATTTCCCTTGGAAAAAATCCCTAATTTATTGGAAATGCAGAATCCCAAAACAAAACTTCAAGAAAAAAATCTGTGACAATCAAACAAAAATTAACAAAGAATTAGAAAATATGGCTAAAAAAATACCAAAAAATAGAAAAACTAGCCTAAACGATGGAATTTACCTTATTTTATGGGTAAAAAATCATGGGAAAACTTACACATACAAAAGAAGGGCAAAATTGGTATTGAAAATATCAATTATGCTACTCCTAATACTTTTATTACTATTACTTACATTCGAATGGTCCCGTATGGTGCGGGTCAGAATCAAAAAATTTCACTTAAGAAAAATCCCTCATAAATTAGAAACACATAATCCCAAAAAGTACTTCATGAAAAAATCTACAAAAATGAAATAAAAACTTACAAACAATTAGAAAAATCGGATTAAAAAGTTGAAAAATTGAAAAAGAGGCATAAACGATGGAATTAGCTGTATTTTTTGGGTAAAAAATCATGGGAGAACTTACTTATACACAACGAAGGCAAATTTGGCATTGAAAATGCCAATTATGCTACTCCTAACACTCTTACAACTATTACTAGCATCCGAATGGTCCCGTACAATCCAGCACAGAATCGAAAAATTCCCTTGGAAAAAATCCCTTATATATTGGAAATACAGAATCCCGAAACAAAACTTCAAGAAAAAAATCTATGAAAATCAAACAAAAATTCACAAACAATTAGAAGAATCTAACTAAAAAATACCAAAAATTTGAAAAAGTGGCCTAAACGATGGAATTTGCCGTATTTTTTTAGGTAAAAAATCTTAGGAGGACTTACTCATACACAAGAAAGACAAAATTGGTGTTGAAAACACCAATTATGCTACTCTTAATACTCTTACTACCATTACTACCTTCGAAAGGTCCCGCATGGTGCAGCTTGGAATCAAAAAAATTTCACTTGGGAAAAATCCCTTATACATTCGAAACACAAAATAACAAAAAGAACTTCAAAAAAAATCTACAAAAATCTTCTGCACTTTTCAGCAAAGAGAAAAGCAGCTTCTGCTTTAACAGCATAGGTTTTCTGCAGTAACCAGAAGCAACCAGCAGCAGCAGACAGAAACAGTAAAGCAGTAGAGTAACTTTCTGCATAAAAGTAACCAGCAGACAAAAATGGCAAGGAAGCAGTAGAAGAAGAAAATGAAAGCACAACACATGACTCTAGAAGCCAAATTTCGTCCAACTCTCTCCTGGAAGCTTAAAGATAGACTAGAACTCCATTTCACAGGGGTTGAAGAGTTGTCTTCTTTCACAATTTCTATATTTTCATTTTTCTTCCCCCTCTTTGTGTATTTTAGCCTCCATGGAAGGCTAAAAAGTGTTGTAATCATTTCATGGAGAACTAAAGTTTGTAACCTAAATTTTTGGGAGCTTAAATTAGATAAGTTTCTTGTAGTTCCTCTATTTTATTTTTATTATGTTTCTCCTCTAGATTTTTATTACTACTTGTTGTGATATGAGCTAGTGTAACAAGTAGAATGGAAATGACTTACTTAGATGATTATCTAACTTGATTAGGTTGGGCTTAATCAGATTGCATGTTGGTTAGGTTTAGCTTATGTGTAATCTAGTTCTAGGAAGTCTCTTTTTAGCTAGAAAATCTAATGATAGAGAACACTAGAATTAATTGGAGAACAAGAATGATGATAGTTGCAACTTTAGTGATTCTATGGCTGATTACATGTCTGCATTTATATAATTTCATTTCTATATTTCTGTCTTTCCTCTGTTCTGCTCTGTTTTGTTAATGTTTAGCTGTTGTTAGTTTCTGTTTTAGTGCTTAAATCTGCAAACCCCCTATGGTAATTAGCTATAATCATTAGGGTAATTAGGGTATATTAGAGTAGATCAGTGTTTGAACAATTAATTAGGCAATTTAAAAACAAGGCTCCAAGA
This sequence comes from Biancaea sappan, assembly GCA_037074585.1. NCBI lineage: Eukaryota > Viridiplantae > Streptophyta > Magnoliopsida > Fabales > Fabaceae > Biancaea > Biancaea sappan. The sequence continues at coordinate 39,629,180 of CM073491.1, read as the reverse complement.
GTTAAACGACATGGGACGACTACTATACTGCAAGTTGCCACGAATCTAATTTTGGGCGACTCGACAGTCGTAGTGGTGCGAACAAGGGACTCTATGTTTCCAATCTATGATGGATTTTTTCTAAGTGAAATTTTTTATTTTGAGTAGGATCGTACAGGACCTTTCGGAGGCTAGTAATAGTCGTAAGAGTATTCAGAGCAGCATAATTGGTGTTTTCAATACCAACTTTTCCTTCATTGTGTATGAATAAGTTCTCCCATGATTTTTTACTAAAAAAATAAGGAAAATTCCATCGTTTATGCCACTTTTTCAATTTATTGGTTTGTTTTAGTCTAATTTTTCTAATTGTTTGTGAATTTTTGTTTGATTTTTTAATTTTTTTTGAAGTTCTTTTTGAGATTCTGTGTTTCCAATGTAAGAGAGATTTTTCCCAAGTGAAAATTTTTGATTTTGAGCCAAACCGTACTGGACCTTTCAGAGGCTAGTAATAGTAGTAAAAGTTGTAAGAGTGTTCGGAATAGCATTATTGGTGTTTTCAATACTAATTTTGCCTTCCTTTGGTACGAGTAAGTTCTCCCACAATTTTTTACCTAGAAAAATATGATAAATCCATCGTTTAGCCACTTTTTTAATTTTTTGGTATTTTTTAGTCTAATTTTTCTAATTGTTTGTGAATTTTTGTTTGATTTTTGTAGACTTGTTTTTTGAAGTTCTTTTTGGGATTCTATGTTTCGGAGGCTAGTGATAGTAGTAAGAGTAGAAAGAGTATTCATAATAGCATTATTTTGTTTTCAATACTAATTTTTCTTTTCTTGGGTATGAGTATGTTCTCCCATATTTTTTACCCTAAAAATATGATAAATCCATCGTTTAAGCCACTCTTTTAACTCTTTGGTATTTTTTAGTCTGATTTTCCTAATTGTTTGGGAATTTTTGTTTACTTTTGTAGATTTTTTCTAGAAATTCTTTTTGGGATTATGTATTTCCAATGTATGAGAGATTTTTTCCAAATGAAATTTTTTGATTCCGAGCCGGACTGGACGAGACCTTTCGGAGGCTAGTAATAGTTGTAAGAGTATTAGTTGTAGATAATTTGTGTTTTCAATATCAATTTTGTCTTCGTTGTATATGAGTAAGTTCTCTGGTGATTTTTTACCCAAAAAAATAAGGCCAATTCTATCGTTTAGGCTACTCTTTCAATTTTTTTGTATTTTTTAGTCTGATTTTTTTAATTGTTTGTGAATTTTTGTTTGAATTTTGTAGATTTTTTTTGAAGGTCTTCTTGGTATTCTATGTTTCCAATGTATGAGGAATTTTTCAATTCCAAGCCGCATCGTACGAGACCTTTTGGAGGATAGTAATAATAGTAAGAGTATTAGAAGTAGCATAATTGGTGTTTTCAACACCAAGTTTGCCTTCTTTATGTATGAGTAAGTTATCGTATGATTTTTTACTCAAAAAAAATAAGGTAAATTCCATCGTTTAGGCCACTTTTTCAATTTTTTGGTATTTTTTATTCTGATTGTTCTAATTGTTTGTGTTATGGAAAGAAAAGCCGAACAAATTTTTGATGTTTTATGGAAAAAAAACAAATAAAATTGTTGGATAATCATAGGCTTTTAATGCCTGATGAGATAAAAGACCAAAAATATTGTAAATTTCATAATGTATTTAGTCATGTTACTAATGAATATGTACATTTTAGGGATTTGATTCAAAAGGCTTTAAGAGAGGGAAGACTGAAATTTACAGATAAACAGAAGGCAAACATGAAGGTTGATACCGATCCTTTTCAGACCAATGTTGCTGATACAGCCAAATTCCTCTGACCATTAGCATGGTTGATGTAAAAGGAAAAGGGAAGATGCATGCAGAAATAAACTCAAATAAGTTGCATATGAATGATGACCCTATAGCAGACACCTTCGACATGTATCAAAAGCCTTGGGAGACTTATGAAGAGTTCTTTTCAAGAAAGAAAGGCTCATTGGTGATCAATCTGTGTCCAAGATGTGACAAGTACGATCTAGAAGCCATAGAGGTGCGTTAGAAGGCAATGGCTAATTCTTAGTCATTAGAGGTTCAGAAGAGAAGAAAATTCCATAAGAGGAATTATCAGCCAAAACCATTTTACACACAAAGATCTTGACCACAACATCTAGTAAGGCCGAATTCTAATGGCTGGTTGGTTGAAAACTCAAAAGAATTAGTTGGAAGTAATCTGATTTCCCAAAATCAGTTCTGACAAGTTAGAACCCGGGTGCTAGCTGTAAACATAAAGGTCAGCTGGTGGGTGAAGAATTTTGCAATGGCAAATAATGCCGGAGCATTAGATTCCAAAAGAATCAACCTTTTTGGAATAAAAACTATCGATATGGCAATGCAGTGCCAATCAGTCAAAGTAAGCTTGAAACGAGTCAACCATTGTTAAAGAGTCAAAAATAAAGGTTACAGAAGTACGAACAAGCACAGAAGAGGAAAGCCTTGACAAATGAACTTCTGATTAAGGAAGAGCCTTCAGGGTCAGGACAAAAGTGTTTGATAGTTGAAACCAAATCAATAGCTCAAAATACTAGGGCAATCTGACAAGAAGCTTCTAAACCACTAGAAGAAAGTGTACAACCACAACCAAATCTTTTAAGTGCATAGCTTCAGGAAGAGATTGCAAAGGCACGAAAATTGATGCACCTGACACCTTTGAAATCAGAGCCTGACAAAAGTATACTTCAGATGCTGGGTTAAAAACATCCTAAGAAAAACTGGCTTGTTGAGCTAGTAGAAGCTGAGAGAGCCACTCGTGATAAAGGAAAACAAGTGGCTATGGTGGAAGTAAAAGATTATGAAGATTGGACTCACAAAGAGATCAAGATTATCTTAGAGGATCCCATAACCAACATTGAGCAAAAGAGGGACACTTTTGCCAAAGTTAAACAAGGGAGGCAACTTGTCGAGTTCAAACTTGAATGTCATGTGACCGACATGGATTTGTCAGCTGACGAGTTTATAGAAGCCCTTAATGACTCCAAAGACCCTTTGGGACTTGATGATGAAGAAGAATTTGACATGGACTTTGACATGGAAGGAGATTTGGATGACATAATTATAGCCATGGGAAATACTTTGTCAGAACCAAGATTATATGGTGGTCCGGTAGACAAAGATTATCTTAAGCTTAGACCGGCCATAGATGAGGATGATTATAATGTAGTTGATCTAGAAAAAGAATAGGAATATGACGTCGAAGAAAAACATGACATCGGGAAAAGAAAAGATACAGATGAGCATCCCGTAAACATGAATCTCAATCTCATCTCTGTGATACCACCAGATTACGAAGCTTATTATGAGATCTATGTGGGAGAAAATGAAGAAAACTTATAAGATTGTCGGAGGATTGGCTATTTTTAGAAGATGATATAATTTTTGGATTTGACAAAGATAACTTGGTCGCAAGATTTGACAACGTAGCCAAGTTTGAAAAACCAATTGATGTGTAAAAGGCACATCTGTGGCCTTTGCATATCAAGGCCTCATTGGAAAGAAAGCCCACCAATAGAGTTTTGGTGGATGGTTAAGCCATAATTAATCTGATACTAAGAGCCACATCCAAAAGGTTAGGGAAGAATGAGTCTGACTTAATTCAGATAGATATGGTTGTCACTGATTTTAGTGGTAAATCTTCTTCATCCGACAGGGTAATGATGTTGAATATCTATGTCGGATCAGTCAAAAGGTCAACCCTCCTTATAGTAATTCCCACAAAGTCCAGCTATAACATACTATTGGGAAGAGATTGGATTCATGCCATTGGAGCCATTCCATCAATTGTGCATCAAAAATTGATCTTATGGAATGACGAAGGTCAAGTGGAAGTTATGGAAGCAAACGACCATCCTCGTTATTTATAGCAACTCTACGTTGATTTCAGAATGTACACTTTGAACATCAGACCAATTGCTACAGAAAATGAAATGATTAATAAGGAGACCTTGATGGATCAATTTAGTGTCAAATTAATGGATAAGGCCGACAAAAATTGTCCAAGAACTGGCCATGAGTCTTGAAACTCAGATGAACAGGTTGTCGGCCTATGTGGTTGACAAGGCAATCAATACCTCGTAAGGTATTTTGTCAGACTGCATAATAGATGATGGCCCTTGGGGTTTTGAAAAAGGGTCGAATGAGAAATTGAATGTCGAAGCATAAGATCCTTTGGAAGAAGTAAACTTGGGTACTGAAGCAAATAAAAGACCCATTTTTATAAATGAATTTCTGCCAAAGGAATTCAAACAAGAACTTATCATGTTGATCATAGAGTACAAAGATTGCTTTGCCTTGGATTACAGTGAGATGCCTAGTTTGAGTAGAGACTTGTCGAACACAGGTTACCATTCAAGGAACGATATAGGCCTATCAAATAGGCAAATAGGAGATTTGCTCCTGAAGTGGTGTTGAAAATCAAAGAGGAGGCTGAACCTTAAAGCTAAGTTAATCAGAACCACCAAGTTATAATCAAATTTTTATAGCCTAGAAGGACATGTCAAAAACTGCTTTTAGATGTCCAAGAGCTGTTGCGAAATATGAATGGGTTGTCATGCCTTTCGGTTTGAAGAATGCAGGGCAACCTATCAAAGGACGATGAAAACCATCTTCCGCGATGTCATAGGGAAGTTTATGGAGGTTTACATCAATGATGTCATTGTCAAGTTAGAAGATAGGCAAAATCATCTGACACATTTGAGGCAAGCTTTTGATAGGATGAGGAAGAATAGCCTTAAAATGAATTTGGAGAAGTGTGCTTTTGGAGTGTTAGCTGCTAAACTTTTAAGATTCTTAGTCCACAAAAAAGGAATTGAAGTAGACATGAATAAGACTAAAGCAGTTTTGGAAGCCGCATCAACAAATAAGAAGGAATTACAATCTTTCTTAGCAAAAGTGAACTTTTTAAGAAGATTCATATCTAATTTGTTAGGAAGGACTAGAGTCTTTTCATCTTTGGTCAAACTAAAAGCTGAACAAGATTTTATTTGGGAGCCTTGTCATTAAGAGGCTTTTGATTAAATCAAGCAATATCTAACGAACCCTCGGTCATGATGTCGGTAGTACCACGTGGACCTTTAAAATTATATATTTCAGCTTCTGAAGAAACCATAGGATGTTTACTGGCTCAAGATGATGAGAAAGATGTTGAAAGAGTCGTTTACTACCTTAGTCGAGTTCTAAATGACATAGAAACAAGATATAGTGCATTGAAAATTTATGTCTATCATCGTATTTTTCTTGTACTAAGCTGAAATATTACATGATACCTTGGAATGTATGTGTTGTCTCAAAGACAAACATAATAAAATATATGTTATCTAAACCTATTCTTAATGGATGTATTGGTAGATGAACAATTACGCTGTCAAAATTTTTGTTACAATATGTTCTAGCAAAAGCTGTCAAATGCTAAGCATTGGCTGGCTTTCTAGTCAACCATCCTAGTTTGGATATAGATAATGATGTAAATTTTGTCGAATTGAGACCATGGCGTCTTTATTTCGACAGATCAAGGCAAAAAAAAGGAAGCAGCATAGGGATTTTAATAATATCCCCTTAGGGAACTCCAACTAAATTTATGTTTAAACTAAAGTATTCTTATTCTAACAATAAGGCTAAATACGAGGCTTTAATTGTTGGATTAGAAATACTTTATCAAATGAAAACGCGAAGAATACATATATTTAGAGATTGCCCATTAGCCATCAAACAACTTAAGAGTACAAATGTGTTAGTCAAAAATTGATTAAGTATTGTGCTTAGTGAGTAAGTTAATGAAAAAATTTGATAGTTATTGTCCAACACATGCTTAGGGAATCGAATGAAGAGGCCAATAATTTAGCCCAAATAGCTTCTAGGTATAAGGTTTTTGAAAAAGTTCTGTCAGATTTAATAGAAATTAGAGAACTTTTATATCCCTTGGAAGAAAGAGACGTATTGCAAAATGACATTCAAACAAGTAATGATTAGAGGAAACCAATCATCGATTATTTGAAGAATCCGAGTTCTAGTGCAGAACGGAAACTCAAATATAGAGTGTTAAAATTTGTAGTGTCAGGTAGACAATTGTTTAGAAGAACTGTCAACGCACAGTTGCAAGAATGCTTAAGTGAGTTAGAGGCATACATTGCCTTGCCAAAAGTCCATGAAGGTATTTGTGGAGCTCACCAAGCAAGAGAGAAAGTGAAATGGATCCTTCGATGGCGAAGATACTATTGGCCAGCACTAGTTAAGGATTATATAATGTTTGCCAAGTCTTGTGAGGAGTGTCAAAGACATGGTCATATACAAAACATCCCAGCTAGTGAATTACATTCAATTATTAAAAATTGGTCATTTAGAGGATGGGCTTTAGACTTAATAGGCCAAATACATCCTCCTTCGTCGAAAGAACATAAATATATTTTAGTCGGAGTTGATTATTTCACCAAGTGGGTTGAAGCAATCATTACCCATCAAGATGTGATCAATTTTATTGAAAATCACATCATTTGTAGGTTTGAGATACCTCAAACTTTGACAACTGATCAAGGTACCATTTTCACTGGGCAGAATGTTACAGAATATTCTAATACTAGGAATATAAAATTAATTACGTCGACACCATATTATGCGCAGGCAAATGGTCAGGTAGAGGCCATCAATAAAATACTTATAAGCCTGTAGAAATTTACCAAGGGAATGACAGGCACTTCACCTTATAAGCTAGTTTACAATCATGATGCTATATTGCCTATCGAAATTAATCTTCAGTCAATTTGTATTCAAAGATAAGATGAATTACCAATTGAAAGATACTGGAATTCAATGTTTGATGAATTAAACAAATTAGATGATGAAAGATTAATTGTTTTAGAAAATTTAATTTGACAGAAAGAGAAAATTGCTAAATTTTATGACAATCAAGTTAAATACAAGTCTTTTAACCTAGGCAATTTAGTATGGAAGGTAATCTTGCCTATTGAGAAACATTGTCAAGAATATAGTAAATAGTCACCAAAATGAGAACGACCATTCATAATTACTCAAGTATTTTCTGATAATGCTTATGCTCTCGACAAAATTAATTTTGCATTCAAAATGAAATCAATCAATGGCAAGTACCTAAAGCAATATAGGCTGACAATGTCTGAAGTGAAATTGAATGAAGACTATTGAAAAGGAATATTTTATTTTCGAACAATTATACTTCACAAGAATTTGTCGAATACTATACAAATGTACTTCAATAATATAAATATATATATATATATAATAAACAAATAAACAAATGATTAAATTTGTCAGATTAAAATGACTAATAATACAAATTGAACAAATTTTTGTTGGATAAGCCTAACCAACATAACTACATTTGTCGCAAATGTTCCCATACATTGGCCAATGTCTCCTTGTTTGCTCAAGCCGTCAGATAACCAGTCTCCAACGACTTCATCTTTTCAGTAATAGCTTGGACGCTGACCGAGATGGCTTTGGCATTTTCTTTAATTTTTTCTCGTTTTGCCATGCGTTCAGTCATAACATTGCCAAGTTTGTCTTTTTACGCTTCAACTTTCTTTAATTCTTCTTTGGTTTGTCTAACTCTCTCTTCTAATTCTAGGGTTTATTCTTAACAAATCGATAGTGATGTTGATGGGTTGTCCTCTTTCCCTCCCTCTGACGATCAGTTCATCTTGTCGGTCTTTATTAGCCTTTAAATCTCATAATTGACCCAAGATGATCTCTTTTTCCGATGTCTCCTTGTAAGAAGAAATGACTTGATTGACAGAAGGTGCGTTGTCAGATAAATCATCAATAAAACCCATGAAGGTTGAATACATCGACATGAGGTAGGGAGTTGAGATCTGACTAGTTCAAGTTCACCCAAAGCAACTTGAATTCTACTTCTCAAAGACTCATCAAAAGCAATAACCTTGAGAGAATAATCTAGGAAATTCTTCAATTCTTTTAGTAGTTCTTCAACCTTTGGCTCTGTTGAAGATTTCTCTAAAACCAAAAAAAGAAACTGCCAAAGTTTGATTACCCGAAAAAAGGTTTATCATGGCATCCAAGTCTATATCATTAGTGTTTGAACACCTAGAGGGTTTGACTTAGACTGTCAGGTGACTAGAGGTAGGAGAAACATTGGCCATCAAAGCCTCTATGTCTATATCATCCCTAATCTTAAATGGTAGACCAACAGGGGAATGGCTTTGTATGGGCAGGCCGATAAGGGATTGACTTTGGACAGACTGTTGGGAACTAGAAGGCACAAGCTCTTGTTTGTGCTCTTCATGCGATGTGGCCTATCGAGAGAAAGAATGAGCAGTTGTTGATTCCCGGACAAGAAAAGTTTTTGTTGCTTCGATGGTGAACTCTCCTTGATTGGGTTCGATAGATTATTTTGGAATAAGAGATGTTGTCGGAGCTTCAATCTGAAAAACTTTGATAGATGTTTCAACAGTAGGAGCCTTAATCTGAAGAACAACAAATGCTTCAGCAATCGGGCTCAAAATCTCTTGGTCCAAACCCTGAGACGAAATTTCATATTAGTCTCAATATTAAAATAAAAATATATAATATAAAATCTATGTCGGAAGACCATACCTTGGTTTGGGTTTGCAGGTTTGGTTTGTCAGATGCAGGAACTGAAGTTGAATGCTCAGGAGCCGATTCCATTTCCTGATAATAGAAAGACAGATAAGTATACAATATTCAACCAAGTCTAACATTCAACAGTCAAAAAATGTACCTAAGACCCAACAGCTGGGTTAGTGACTACTAGGCTGTCATGTGTTTGGACTTCTTGGAAGACATTCGACATTAGAAAAACTATTTTTCTTTTTATCGAAACCTTTTCTTTTTCAGGCCTAGTAGTTGTCTTTTTGGATTTAGCAGGTTGTGGAGACGTTGCGGCTAGTTGGTCACTTGTTGTAGTCATTGGTGGGTCACTCGCTCTGACCGTTTTCCTCTTCCTTTGAAGAGGTTGACTATATTCCTCTTCTTCTTCAAATTTGACCACAACCAATTGCTTCACCAACCACTTATAAGTCAAATTCTCCTTTAAGAGGAGAGTTACAAATAATTCATAAAAAAGTGTGAGTTATTGGAAATGATTCTTACCTTAGAATAAATGGGATTATATACCTTGGGAAAATTCGGTGGCAATCCTCATAGCATCAATTTGTTCAGAAAGGAAGGCAAACCAATGAGTGAAAGTAACTTCGTCATCTTTCATTTGAAAAAGGTTTGTTAGAGTAGACAACTTTTGACAAACTTGAAGTTACCAGCTCTCGTTGGTTCCACATGGAATATGTCAGCCAAACCAAAATGAGCACAAGGCAATGGGACTAGATTTTTAAAAAGGGATCTTTTTAATAAGTTCAGGTGGAATATCAAGGAATTGTAAGTATCTAAAATCACATCGGGTGTTGTACTCTCATTTTAGTTTGGCTACAATTTCTTCCACATTCTGAGCAATCCAATGAGGGTCCTAGGGATCCCATTTTATCTTGTAAAATTTCTCGAATGCCCAAATTTCCTCTATATGTTCACCTTTAGTCTTCGACTTTGATTCTTTTTCCTGCATAGGAGTATCAACAAGAATGTCAGAGCATGTTCTGATACTTTAATGATATGATTGGTAGTATTTTGACCACCAATCAACAAAGCAGTTCAACACTCCTCATGAAACTTTAAAAGGGGCAAGCTCAAAGTGTTGTCGACATTTGTTATTCTCTTTCATCATCTCCTTAACATCCTCTTCCTTAGAGATGTAAACATTGATGAAGTAGTCACTTAGTGTGAATGAATAAGGCCTATCTGTCGAGCGACCGTATTGGGCAGATAGATGTAAAAGCTGGCATCTTCTGTGTTGGGAGCACCTGCAAAAATGATATGTCAATAGAGAAAATTTGACCAGATTGAAACTCCCTCTTTGTCGGATGTTGTTGGATGAGTGAACCATCTCGACCCTTATTGACGCTCAGCAAATGGGGCAAAGTTTATTTTTGTAGAGTCTTAAGCAGTAGAATAAAAAATCTTGAAAAAATGGAAAAAATTGTGCTTCTCGTCCTTTGTAAAAGAGTCACAAATCAAATAGCAAAGCTTTTGCCCATATAAGCCAGACATGTATCCCACCAATTCATTGGAGGCTTGACAGACAGATGCTGCTCCAACATAGCATTTAACCATAGCTAAAGTAGCCAAATAGGGCCTCCAACATTTTCTTTTTTTGATTGAGCCCTAATATTGTCAACCATTTGGCTCATGCATTGAAAAAGATTAGCAAGAAGCCATTAGTTTAGGGCAAGTCAGGTACCTTCATGAATAAGGTTGGCCAGGGGCTGAAAGGATTTAGCAATGTTTATGGATTTTAAGCTGAAGGCATAAGCCGACAGCCAAAGGAGAAGAAAGGCAATGTGTTCTTCATCCAACATGACGGATGAACTTCTATGGTGAAGGTTGACAAAAGAAGAAAAAGAGATGTGTTTAAGGAAATAAACCTCTATGATTTGATGAGGCTGAAGGTATGGATGAATGACTCTCCTATCGGGTCGAAGGCCATAATAGTTTATACGTCAAAGACTGTCAGACCCATCATGCCATAAGAAAAATGGAAGTTATTGGTGGTCTTGCTGAAGCTTTAATCATGGCAAGATCGACTCTGATGGTATGTCGAAAGAGCTGGATGAAGTCAACAATGCCCATCTCTTTACAAAATTTTCCTTTTTGTGCTTGTACCTTGTCAAGCCAAGTGTGTTATCTGTCGACTCAAGAAGGTAGTGACCAGAACATCCTTCTAGCCTTCTAAAAGTAGTAGACGGGTATCAATGAACCCGAAGTGAGAATAGCATCATCAGGAGTTTTGCAAGGGAACACCGGATAAAGATTTGCCGGCAAAAGTTTCTAGAGATAGCACAGGTCCCAAAAACACAGGAGGAGTAGAAGAAGGATAAGACAGGGATGATTACCTTGGATTTTTGCCAAAGCTCTAAATGAACCATAACTAGGTTACAGATTATGTTCTTGTTCTTAGCACTCACGGACTACTTGGTAGAGTGAAGGTCTTTGGAAGTGCTTGGAAAAGGAATTGAGTAAAGGTAAGCAATATGCAAATAGCGTAAACAACAAAGTAAGTGACTAGATGACTAGGGTTTATGGTTTTAAATGACATGAAAGGTCAGGAAGCCGGTTATGGCTCACGTGGGGAGATAAGCTGTCATATTAGAGATAATCATGATCTTGAGCTAAATCCCTAAAAATCTAGTGTCAGTTATGAGACCATTTAAAATTTAATTCTCTTTATGTCCGTCGAGAACAAAATTTTGGGGGGCATATGTTGGACGATAATTTTTTAAATAAAATATACATATTTGCCAGTGAAAGTTAGTTGCTTGGCCAACAAGTAATCATTATCAGCAATGTAAGAAAATAGTGCCGATTGTCTAAGTGTCAAAATAGTAATTTGGCACAGAAATTCAACAGAAATCAGCAATTGACATAATCAAATTTGACAGGAAAAAAGCAAGAAGAATGGAGGTTAACTCAAAATAGTTTGCAATGACATTCGTGTACATCTCTCAAAGTAAAATTGTCAGAAGCATGCTATTCGACAAGCAAGTTCAAAGACATTATCAACAAACAAGTCGAGAGACAAAAATTGTTGAATGATGAAGAGATGTCGATTAATAGCGTGACCTGGTTGTCAAATGCTGAAAGCAAGAGAGACTATCGAACGAAAGTCATTGAAGATAGTTAGGTTGTGTTCGGCAAACGAGCTTATAGCTTATAAGCTAGCTTATAGCTTGTTTGACTAGCTTATAAGCTCGTTAAAAGTATTCGGTAAACGAGCTTATTTTACTAGCTTATAGCTTATTCTGATAAGCTACTTTGAGTAGCTTATAGCTTATAGCTTAAAGTTTTTTGTTCCTATTTTGCCCTTACTATTTTTTCAAAATACTCATTATGTCCATTACTTTATTATATCATATTTACTCATCTTTTATTATATTTATATTTATATATAATATATTATACATATATAACATTATATATATGATAAAAATACATAAATATATTATAAATATGTATAATATATATAAAAATAATAAAATATGTAAATATATTTTATTATATATAATAATATATAATAATATATATAAATTATTATATATGTAAAAATATATTATTCATATATAAATATATATTTTTAATGAATTTTATATTTATAATAATTCAAATTAATTTAATTAAAAACAAAAATGATAGATTTATTTATATTATTTTAGAATTAAAAAATATATGTCCTTTTATGTCATTTTACACTTTTCAGCTACTCAATCAGCTACTTTTACCGAACACTTCTTATTCAAATAAGCTAGCTTATAAGCTATAAGCTATAAGCTAAAAATTAGCTTATAAGCTATCAGCTAGCTTATAAGCTATCCGCTAGCTTATAAGCTAATTTTGCCGAACAGAGCCTTACTCCCATCATCAAAATAGTTAAGACAGTTATGTTGAAACATGTAAACTATCACTTACATGGGTTAAGGCAGTTGTGTCGAGCAGTGTAAATTGTCACTTACGTGGTGATTAGATAGATAGGTAGTTATGTTCATCATTTACCTATAAATACTAAGTGTCTTGATGTAAAAAGGGTTGGCAACTCTTGACCAAAATCCTAACATCTCACACGAGCAGATTAACGAAATAACATCAAAATATGCTTTCCACCTTTAATATTCTAGTCAATTTAATTCAAATCTTTAATTGCTCTATTTTAACTTTCTGCAATTTAATCGTTTTCATTTAAACCTTCTGCACTTTTAACTTTCTGCAATTTACCTTATGCCATTTACATTCTGCTGATTACTTTTTGCCATTTACTTTCTGTAATTTACCTTTTCTGCACTTTACATTGTGCAATGTACTTTATGCACATACTTTCTGCAATTTACCATTTTTATTTAACTTTTTTGCAAAAAGTGTATTTCTAGCCTCACGCTCTTTCATGCAATTATATGTTTCAAGTAACGTTTTCAACATATTTTTTGCCTATTGATGAGATTACCTGGTTCACGCCACTACGATGCCGAATCGCCCATAATTGAATTTGTGGCAATATAGTGATCGCCAGGTCTTACTCACTCAAGGAGCCTCACTTCTAACCACTAACTAATTGTCCTTAACACTTAAACATTAATAACACAACACATAAACCGGGGGGGTTTGGTTGTGACATTAGCATTAAAATACAGTAAACAACAACAAACTAGTAACAGAGAAAATTGACAGCAAACATAATATGTAACCAACCATTAGGATTTATAGGTGTGTAGCTATCACTACTTAACTCATTGATTCAGTCTTATTCTCATTTCAAAATTTGGTTTTTATAAAAGGAATTCTAGAGGAACTTCCAGAAATTATAATGCTTCTAACTATAGTCAAGAATAACTTCATTAATCTATAGATAGATGTAACTTAAAAAGACCTTAACCAAATCAAGTTAAAGATCATCTAATTAGCCATTTCATTTTGTTTACTTTCCTAATCTGTTAAGCAAGGTTGTATCTCAAATATATATCAATTTATGCTTCTACAAGGTCATACCGCAATTTAGCATCAACATAAATACAAGAACAAAACAAAAATGAAAATGAGATGAAATGGAGAATAAAACACTTATCTTGCACTAAAAGTTCAAGCTGCAACACCCCAAGTTCCTAGTGACTTATTACAATGGGAATTTAGCCCTCCATGAAAGTAAAAACACCAAAGTAGTAGAGAGAAAGACATTGGAAAGAAGAGCTGTGAATTTTGCTGTTACAGAAGTTCTCAATAATGTTCTGAGTTATAAAACTAAAACCCAAAATGCTTAAGGAATATTTTACCCTAGATGCCCTAAAGTTGACTTTCAAAAGGTGCTAAAATGTTCCTATTTTTTTTTTCTGTAGAAGAGGCAACCAAAATACAAACAGCAGAAACATAGAATAAGTGCAGCAGCAAAGTTCTTTTGTCATGCAGAAGACTGATGTGGGTTTGTTGCCATTTTCAGCAAAGTTTGGGAAGAGGCAAAAGCTGGAATACATGCAAAAGGGCTGAACAAATCTAAATTGAGGGCCCCACATGTCCATGTCATCTAATCAGCAGAAAAGAGTGCCAACTCAGTGTCTTACTGATCCCAAAAGTGCCACATCAGTGTCCATGTTGGCAAAAACATCCACCTCATTGCCACATCATCAAGAAATCTCCAAAATTAATTTCTAAAAAATACACAAATGGATTAAATTGAGTCTTTAATAATTTAAGTCCTAAAATATGAAAATAATTCATTTTCCATCCAAAATTAATTTGGACCTAATAAATCACTAAGTGTAATAAAATTGGAGAATTTCCATAGATAAAAATGCAAATAGACCAAGATAGGGATTAAAATGTATATAAAAATGATAGATATCATTATCGCATAACTTTGAAACCACATCGCCCTCAATTTCTTTTATTTGTTGTCAGATTTGGGTCAAACCAAAAAACACTGTTAACACTTTGTCCAAAAGATAAGGGTGAAATCGACCTTGAAGCAAAAAAAAAGGGGCAATATTGACCAAAAAATTTTATGGGTCATGCTAAAGCTAAGTAAATGGTTGTAAAGTAAAGTATGGATAAAGTATTCATCTTGTGTGCTCCAAGTTTCTCGCAAAGGTTTCCCGTCGAAAGCATATTATGTTGTCAAACAACATTGGAATCTCTTTAAACAAAGACTTTGCATCTCGTACTTATTATAGATCTGACTTTGAGCCAATACTTTTTCCATCAGTGAAGTTGACTTTCTGCTTAAGCTTTGCAATTTGTGTGCTTAATTTTTCGTATTTAGATTCTTTGTCCTTTCCATTTTTCTCTTCAGCAATTGTTTTGTCCTTCAAATTTCAAAGAAAAAAAAAAAGCAAAACAAAAAATAGTCGAAGCTATTGTCGAATATCATTGAAATCTCTTAAGATGTAAGTATTTCTTCTTCTTTTTTCTTTTTTCTTTTTTGTTATGTTTTATATTGCTATTTATCCTCTGCTTTATATTCTAAGCATATACTTTGAGTTTATTATAGTACTAATAATCTAATCTCTAAATATTATTGTTGATAAGCTGAACACTAGCTCCTCAATAAAGGATTCTTAAAAGAGTATCGAAGTTTTGTTTCCTTCTCCAATTTCAAATCAAGTCTTCTTATCAATGTCTTGGAACTTGGAAGTTGTATTTAAGCCGTTGCATAATTTTGCTTATACTGGAATTCACTTTATAATTTCTAGATCTCTTATTCCCATCATCTGGTGTTGTTTTGTTTCAATTTCGAGTATATTATACTCCTTTCTTTCTAAGTTTTCAAAATCGTATTTCCTTCCCTCTATATATAAAATATATGGTTTGCTTCTTTATAGATATAGTATTGTTAGAGTTTAATTCAAATTTATATTTTCTTTAACAACATAATATCATTCTTTTGGAATAAAATATCATGCATTAACCAAAATATATATTAGATGCCTTTTGAAAAAACATTAATATTTGTGATATTAGTATTCTTAGAATAGCATAAGGTATTTTATATCAAATATTAAAAAATATATTGAATCTCTCAAAATAAAAAATATATAATTAAATTAAAGCATAATGCATTTTAAAGGGGTGGAGTATGAGGAAAAGGGAAAGGGAATAGGAATAGGAATGAGAAACAAAAATTATGTTTGATATGATATAGGAAGAAATGGAAAGCATTGTATTTATTTTGCTTCGTATGAGGTTTAAAATGAAGGAAATGAAAGAATAAATATGAATTTATTAAATTGTCCCTAAAAAAAAAAGCAATAGTAGTAGCAAATTGTTCCGATAAACCGTGCTTTTTCTTCTACCCACTACCCATTACCCATGGCCACCCAAGAGAGAAAGAAGCAGCAAATTGTTTCGAACTAGAAAAAAAAAAACCAAACTTCCAACATCATGGCCACTTATCTGCGTTTTGCCACTTCCATCTTCTTCATCGCTCAAGCTTGACGCCCTCTTCTTCTTCTACCTCCTCCTTTGTGGTGGTCCCGCCGTGCTGGCTTCCAACACCATGGCCATTTTTGTTGGGTGGCGACAACGAAACCCGGGAGATTCATCACAGAGGGCATGTTTGAATTTTAAGGAAGTTGTAGAAGGGCAAATATGATATTTCACAATAAGCCAATCGAATGTAATCTGATTCCTGCATCAACCCAATGTAATGCTACCATATGCCTTGCACTACAAATGGATTCCAATTGCAGAGAAAAAATGCATACCAAACAAGTTCAAACAATAAAATAGAAAGGAATCCTATTGCTAAATGAATACCAAACGTGCCCTTAAAGTAGATGGGAGTGGTAAGTAATTTTAAAAACTTGCAAGGGAAGAATGTGCAATTTAGTCATAAATTTCTTCATCCGTCCTGTTAGCACTAAGCAATTGATATTATTTCCATTTATATATTATATTTGTTCATGTTAAAACCTTATAATCCAATTCTAAATTATAGTTGAATTTGATCTTAATTTTTATAAAAGAAATTATTTATTTATTAAACAATAAATGACAATAGACTCAACTTGAATTACAGATAAATTAAGTGATAAAAGAAATTATAATACAAATGTATCCGTTTTCACTGCCAATAAAGCTTGAATGTCTAGATACATTTGTTCTCTATGCTATGCATCAAGGTGGGCTTTATATTTCTTCATTTTGACTTCTTATTCAATTAATGGCTAAATTAATTACAGTTTATTCATGTGGTTTGGCCCAAAATCAATTTACATCCATGTAATTTGAAGTGTATCACTCAATTTATCTATAGTTTGTTTAGTTAAAAGTTAACTAACCATAACATTTTTCATCCAAAATTTAATGAAATTAGTTATGTAATTAAAAGTCAATTAAAACTAGTTCCTTCCCCTATGTCATAATAATTACTATTCAAAACCTTGTGTGATTTAATATTTGTTCAACTTCTCTTTTGCACCCCAACCATTGTTTCATATCCATTTATAGTTACAAATTATATTTTATATAACATTATTTATATATATTTAGTTACAACTATAATTTGCAAATTTATTTGCTTCAAAAAAATTATAAATAAATCATTAACTTTAAGGTAAGGCGCATGGTAATTAATTATATGCCTACCATAGTAAGAGATCACTAATTAGCGAGAATCACAAGGGCTTGGAATGATAAGTATATAAAAGTATAAGAAAGCTGAAATGATAATTTTTGTAATCACATGAGGGAAAAATAATTTTATATGGTAACCATTCCAAGTTTGTCTCTTAGGAAAGCATGACCTTGAGTGTGATAATGTTTTTGTTAAACAATCTGCTGTTATTATTCATACGAAGGAATATAGTAAGCAAACGATATGATCTTTTATAAAGAGTACCATCAACCTAGATCTGTTTAGTTCGAGAATGATGTGTTTGGTTTGATGCTAAAGCATTGTCTCCCATGTTGTCACCCACATTATTGGTGCTCTTGGAATTGGAAATTCAATCTCCCTTAATAAAAGATTTGATCCGCATCGTTTGAGACTTTTTGTGAACTGCAAAACTAGAGTTTTTTTTTTCCACATCCAATAACTAGAATATCATCTACATAAACAAAATCATGAGAATCTAAGTTTTGGTTTTGTAAATAAACAAAGAATTATCCCCTTTCGTATTATAGAAGCTCCACTCAAGTAGTTGATTCCTTAGTCTATCAAAGTAGACCCTTGGGGCTTGTTTCTACCCATACAGTGCCTTATTTTGTAGGCATGATTAGGGTACTTTTTGTCTATGAATCCTTCTAGCTGCCACCATCTTTCAAAAATCCGTTCAGAAAAAGGCATTGTTCACTTCTAGTTGCTTGATGCACTAGTTTAGAGGTGTTGCAGTTACCAAAACAATTCTAATGGTAGTGGCTCTTGTAATAAGACCGAAAGTTTCCTCAAAGTTACACTTGCATGTTGCTAAAACCTTTTGCCATCTAATCATTCATTGTGTCTCTCCTCACTGCCATTAACTCTATTTTGTTTAAAAAATCCATTTGCAGTCCACGATGATTTGATTGTTGGTTATGGGAAAAAGGTATCCATGTTGGATTTCTATTAAGGGTTTCATCTTCCTCCTTCATAGCTTTTCTCCATTGTTGTTTGCTTAATTCTTCTGTCACATTGACTAGTTCATTATATTCTACATTTTCTGAATGTGCAATCCCAGTGAAGGGAACCTTAGGCTTGTGCATTTTGCTCAGGCTTGTGTATTTCGCTCTTACTTCTAGTTATCATCTAATAAGTATAACTTCTTGCTTGATTTTCAATGACTGCTGATTCTTGCCGAGCTATTTCTGCTCTTTGTAGAATATCCACCACTACTTCAATCTCAGATTCGGAGAGTCGTAATATAAGAGAAAGAAGTATGGTAGCAGAGAAAGTATGATGCTTAATTATACCTCTTGGTTATTGATCTAATTAGACATATATATATATATATATATATATTCAATTGACATATTTGTAAGGAAAAAGGAAATGTGAGTAGCTCGTTGGCGAGAGAACAGTGGAAGCAAAAATAGAAAGACATGATCGATGGCAGAGCGAGAGTTGAAGGTTTTGTGTTATGATATAAAGAGTTTAGTGGTAGTTTACATTAAATTGCCACTGTATAGGAGCGGTTTATACACAACACCAATGGCCACAACCATAAGCATTATATGTTAAACAAATTTATAATATCACTTGAAACAACCATACAAAACATTTTGAAGAAAACGAAGATACCTTCTTAATTCACACATTATTCATTCTTATATTAGGGGAAAAATCAATTCTTAAAAATTCCCTTTGATATATGAGTAAGAGAAAGAATCAACAGTTATTAACAACAATGGTTCTTATGGTCAAATTGGCAAAAACACCCAAACATATTCCAATTCAATGTTAAACAATCATATACTTCAAATTCACCACAAAGGGGCGTCCATAGCTCTAATAAAATATCAAGCATAATGAAGAAGGAAGAAACCACTTCATCATCATATGAACACCTTACAACAGTCCAATTTTACTTATAAAAAATGAATCAAAATTTAACCAAGTTATCATAATACCAATATGAGCATTATTAATATCTCAATAATAAATGTCTTAATAATAAAGTATTTAACTAGTTTTAACATTTGATCCAAAACCTAAGTGATATCCCAAAATTCCTCTAAGTGTCCTAGCGACTACAAAGCATCCTAAGACAAAATTAAACTAAATAATCGAACCTACCTAGCAAACCTAAGTAATATCCCAAAATTTCCCTAAGTGTCCTAATGACTATAGAGCATCCTAAGACAAAATTAAACTAAATAATCGAACCTACCTGGAAACAGGAAGGTTATTTACAAAACTCCATTACTCCTTAGAGGTTCCTCGTCAGTAACCAGAACTAAAAAACAAATAAAACACAGAGAGTGTGAGTTTGAAAAACTCAGTGAATAAATTGGCCCCACACTAACAAAACCCTAATACATTACGAGTCATTCCAATATGCACGAAGGCTATTAAATCAACCAAAAATCATAGAAAATACATATCATAATTCAGAAAAGGCATCAAATCCAAACCAATAGGACTAGTACTCGCCAATGGCAATACATCCTTGGGAGTGCACATCACTCGATCTCACCAAAAGTTTTCCCGCCATGATGCACAATCTCATCCCTTTGATCAAGGTGCCTCACGAGTCTATCACTCAACCCTGACTATTTCTCTTACTAAGGAAATCATTGTCTCCACACTCACCAGCCAAGGCGCCCTGTAACCTGGGATTCTCGCCTTGTCATGAAAGGGGGTACCATCTCGCTCAATCACAAACAAGCAACATAGTTGTGCACTAATTCAAAACAATAATCTGAGCATAAATACACCTTACAACAATTTTGATAGTATAACCAAGGTGAATAAGAGTTTACAAATAACAAAACACTTATGCGGCCCAAAGTTATTTGCAGAAATAGAAGCATCTATGGTAAAAAAAAATAATTGCTTCATTGATGTTGTTGTTGCTTCTTGATTCTCTCTTTTGGCTGATTTTGTTATCTATTATGTTGTTCTTTTGTTGTTATTGATTTTATATTATCTGCAAGATTTATATATCTTGGTCTATTGCCAATTATATATTATATATATATATCTGAGACTCTTAAATATGCAAGATTTATAATGTCTATGATATCATGAGTGTAAGTTTCTTTGTAGAGGGACCCAAAAACTAGGGAAATAGCAACGACTGATGTTGTGTGGGAGATGTAACACACTTGAAAGACAAAGGAAGGAGAAGTGGTGTGGTCATATCCAAAATCTCAAGAAATTCATGTATACTTCACAATTTTATTAACTTTTCTACAAAATTTTCTTATCTTATAAATTTATCATAATCAATTGGTGGTTTAACTTTAGGGTCATTTCCAAGAGTTTGTGCTTCAACAACAATCCATTGAAGCTGAGTCTCAATTAACTAGGGATGACATTTTGGCAAAAGTACTTGGTGAGAGGACTTGGTATGTATGAGGGAAAGGTTATGGGGTGAAACCTCAAAGAAAAAGGACCATAAGCCATATTGATATTGACGTTCAAGTGTGTTCTACATTGGATAGTGTGCATGGACAAATGCAAGCAGATATAGACCAAAAGTTACAAGAAGCACGAGCAGAGATTGAAAGACAGAGACTGGAGGAGTGAGTAGAGATGGAAAGACATAGACAAGAGGAGATGTCAGAGATGGAAAGATAGAGACAGAAGGAGTGAGCAGAGATGGAAAGACAAAGATAGGAAGAGCAAGCATGGATGCAAAAAGAACACAAAGAAATGGAATAAAGGATGCAGATTGAGTTAGACAACAAGATTAGACAACAATTGATTGCATTAATGGCTAGAATGCAAAAAGTCTTTTCTTTAACCTTTTTACTGAGAGAATGATGCAAACTTAAGATTATTAGAAGTTGGCAAGGAGGTAGTGGTTTAAGACTATATCAATGAATCTTTCTTTCCTCTGTACATTTTTGTTGTGATATTCTGTTTGAAGTGTTTTCATGATTATATGTGAGTTTAAGGTCTATTTTTAAGTGTATTCATGTTAATATGTTAGTTTAAATCCCATTATAAGTGGTTTCATGTTTTTAGGTCAATTCAAATTATGATTTTAGTGTGTTTACGCCTATATGTGAATTTAGGGTCTATTTTAAGTGTTTTCATGTTAGTTTAAATTATGTTTTAAGTGTTTTCAAGTCAATTTAAATTTTGTTATTAGTGTTTTCATGTTTTTGAGTGCTTTTATTTCTAGTTGCATATGTTTCTTCTCTTTCCTTCTTGTCATCTTAGTTTGTCACGTGTTGTCATTTTAGTTTTCATGTTATTTCATTTAACTTGAAGGATTAATATCTTCATATTCTTGATCTAGTTTCCATCATTTGGACGGTTTTCTTTTGATAAATTTCTAGCCAATTGAAAATATTTGGTGTCTTGATATATTCATTAGTCATGATTATGCACTTGTTTTTGTTGTGGTTTTTTTTTTGTTCCTTCGAAATTTCTAATTGACCAAGAATGTTTATTTCCTAGCTTTGTTGAGAATTAGAAATGAATAGATTAGGCTCATGGTTGCAAACTTTGTTCTTGTTATGGTCTTTCATTCTAATAATGCTTTTCTTGTTGGTCCTGTTTGGCTTTGATTCTTGATCTCTATTCTGATAGCATGTCCTTTGATTCTTGATTGGGTCTAAAGAAGTAGATTTTATTGTCATAACATTTTATATTCATTGATATATATTTTGGAGAAAAGGTGTAATTTTAAAAGTGAGCTCCAAGCTAAAGTTTTGAGCTTTATGAAAGGCCTTTTGTCTTTTTTTTCTCTCGTTCCTGTACTCAAATTAAACTGTGATTTTTTTAAAAAAAATTAGAATATGATGTGATGAATGACCAAAAATTGGAGAGTGCAAATATATATATATATATATATATATATATATAGCTTATAGGACGAAAGGTGAATTCGTGGAATTATTTCTATTAATTATATATGCATGTGAAAAATAATTAGGTGATGGGTCCATATAATGATAGTCATTTTTTCTATTCATTTATTAGATGCCTCTTCAAATTTCTTATTTTGTCAATTAGTTTATTATTTTATAATTTTTTAATTATTTCTTGGTAAGAGGTTTAAAATTTTTCAATATTAGATTATTTATTATGCCAAAAAGTTTAAACTGGCCAGCAATTGATATATATTCATTTAACTTGGACCAGAAAAGGAGGGAGTAATTAACTTGGTCATAATTAGTATGTATTTAACATATAAACCATAATGCCCACGTGTTGAATATTGGCAATTTGAAAAGTCAAGCAGAAATAGAAAAATAAGGATTAGTATATATTTAACATGTGGACCATATATGCATGCATGTTCTTCATCACTTAATCAAGGTTCTTGATTTGTTTCCTGCACCATATATTTTGGAGATGACTTGTGGAAGTCTATGCATGCTAATTGTATTTGGAATTGGAGTTTTTTTTTTTTTTTTAGAATGGGTGCATTTTAGTTACATTTATATTCTTGATGTGCCAAACTACTTTTTTTGGAGTGTAAATGCTTAATTCGTTTTTATATTTTTATTTTTAACTTTGTTATGTGACTTTTGTTATTGGTTTTAACAGGGACAACCATAAATCGATATTGTTCTTACAAGCATTAGCAAAGTAGAAGCTATGAAAAATTGGATTATTGTGTTTTGCTGCTGATTTTGTAAATATTATGATAATTTTAGATTTGTATGACTGAAGTTGTTTTGGTATATGTTGTGGTAGTTAAATTGTAAATGTTATTTGACACATTGTAAATGTTATTCTATTTTATATTAAAATGATATTTATTATAATTTGTTAAAAAATTATCTACAATTACAAAAAATCTTTAGTGACCTTAAAAGTCACCACTAAAAGCAACCTTTAGAGTTGCCACTGAATGATTGTTTTTTTTTTTTTTGAGAACGGAGTGACCTTTGGTGGTGACTCTACAAGTCACCACGAATGATAACCTTCAGTGGCGGTTATAGTTGCCACCAAAGGTCACCTTTAATGGCAACTATGATAGTTGCTATTGAATTTTTTTTTTGAGAACGGAGTGACCTTTGGTGGTGACTGATAGTTGTCACTGAATTATTTTTTTTTGGGAGAACGGAGTGAATAGTTGCCAATGAATATTTTTTTTTTGGAGAATGAAATGACATTTGGTGGTGACTCTACATGTTGCCACTAAAGATGATCTTCAGTGGCGACTATAGTCGCTACTGAATGATTTTTTTTTTTTATAATGGAGTGACCTTTGTTGGCAACTCAACAAGTCACCATTAAAGATGACCTTCAGTAGCGACTATGATAGTTGCCACTGAATCTTTTCTTTTTTGGTGGCGACTTACACACTTCTTATACGAGTTTTGGTAGCGACTTTTTTTTTATCTTTAACGGTGACTGTAGTCACCATTGAATGTTAACTTTCGGTGATGACTAACTTTCAGCGATGAAACTATCAGTAGCAACTTCAATAGCTACAGTAGTCGCCACCATAGACCATTTTGGTGGCAACTTTTTAAACTTTTGGTAGTGACAAAAGTCTTTTTTTTGTTGTAGTGCACCTTTTTTTTTCTTTGATTGGTTTCATGGGCCTCACGCCCCATTCTTTGCTAGTTTGGGATAGGCCAACTAATTAGACCATTTTAGTCATGCATTAATTTGTTTTGGGCTCTTAAGGTGTTGTTTCTCAACTGGGCTTTAAATTGTCCTGACCACACTCTATACTCAACTCGTTCTCAAGCCACATAATATAAAATGTAACAACAATAATACACACCTAACATTAGCCATATTCAAACAAGAGTCATGCACATAACATAATAAAATTTTGCAGTAGCAAACACATAAGAGAGAGAAAATAATTAGCCAAGGTGTTACTTTTTTTTTAACCCAAGATATCACAGAAATCAAACATCATAACAAGGAAACACAAGCTCAAGTCTTACATGAACATATGTTTATTTGTTACATTTCATTCATCCACAACAAAAATAAGAATGCGACAAATAGCATTACAAGATGTGTCTTTGTATCATATCATTTACAAAATATACCAAAATCAAACTATCAACCCTGTAAGCACTATATTTTGTCTGGGCCTTTTTCATAAAACATTTCAAAATAAAAATAATATTTGTAAGGAAATATAGAATAAAATAATATCCAAAAAATACATAACAAAGTTCTAAATTCTAAATAAATATGGGAATAAAGTTTAAAATTAAATTTCAAAAAATAAAAAGAAGAAAAATGATAATAAAAATAAAATAATCGAGAACAAGTAAACATTGAAAAATCCCAAATCTGAAAACAAATAAGAAAATTAATTACCCTGGAAAGTAAATAAGGAGATCAAAAGTCAAATTTAAAACCCAAAAAATAGTTAGAAAAAAGTATAGAAATTTGAGGAATAAAAAATATTGGCAAATAACAAAAAGACCCAAGGCCTTGGCCCACTTCTCTTGAGCATCTCCTACCCAAAAATACCCATGTACCAACCTGATCCATGTGTCGTACGTCTCCTTGGCCCGTCAAGCCCAAACTTGGTCATGACCTAACCTGATTTTCATGGTTGTTAAATGGAAAATTTTGGATTGATATTAGCTACTAGGTTGGTCTAGCCAATAATGTAGCTAGAAAGAAAGAAAGAAAAGAGGAAGAAAGTTAAAGAGAGACAGGTCAGCAAAACGAAAGGTAAGATACGGATGTTGTGATTTCCTTTTTTCCATTTCTAGTCAAATGTTTGTTGCAAGTGATATTTTGGACATGTGAAGTCTAAAAAGATAATTTTTATAAAAGCTGGAAATTCCGTTTTGACCATGGAGGAAAATATGAATAAGGTCTGCGGTGGGTAAACCAAGAATTCTTATATGATTCCTCCAATTTTTTTTCTCTGTGTATGGGAATTTTCTCAGTTGCTTTTGTTTAGATTGCTACTCTATAATACTGGGATGCTAGATGTTGGACTTAATTGTTTTGAAGCATGCTGGTTTGGTATTGGGTTGCAATTGCTGTTGAGTGAATGTTTTGAGCAAGTGGAAAACTCCGCAATTGCAAAACCGAGAATTTCTTGATGTTATTGGAATTTCTTGTTGTATGTGTGAGTTGTTTTTAGTTGTTTCTGATTGGGTAGAATGCTATATAAAAGTGCTTCTATTTAAGTAATGTATAGCCATTAGAATTAAGTAGAGATTAGTAGACAAATTAAGGACTAATGTTGAAGCAAGAACGGAAATTCTGATTTAAAGAACCATGAATTTTGACTGACTACTCTAGTTTCCTTGCAATTACCAAATTGATTGTGTTTAATATTGGTCGAATAACACCAATAGTTGGCTAATGATTGTTGGATTTGAGATTGTGGCTGGATTGTTACTGTTGAGCATCTGGTTTGTGCATAGGCCGAGACTAGCAGATCTTAGCTGCTACAACGACAATTCTAGCTGCTATAGCGGCACTAGACAAAAAGCAAAGTTTTTTTAGAGGCCTTTCACCGCTATAACAGTGAGTGAGTTGCACTGTTGCAGTGGGTCACCAGGATAATTCAAGATGGAAATTCTAATATCTCTTGTCTATACATTGCTATAGGCTGAGTTAAGCAAAGTTGAGATTGTGCATCATCTGTTTTAGAAAGAGTCAGCTAGATCTTTAAAGTTATGGTCTCTTCGTCAGGTGAGTAGCTAACTTATGATAAAAGATTTTCATGTTAAGAAAGTTTCCTATTTGATCTGTCTTTAAACACATTTGTTATATACTACCAAGAGTTTTTTTTCTTTTTTTTAATGAAATGAGTTTTTCTTGTAAGTTTTGAGTTTCATGAAAATTTACTTCTAAATTATTCATCTTTACAAAACAATATGAGTTTAGAACCATGTTTTCAAGATTTGTTAAGTTGGGTTCGCTTATCTTCTTCTCTGAAATGACCTATTCTTTTCAGTTTTATGGTATGAGCATGGACACTTCTACCCTTCATTTTTTAAAGTGATATTTCTGTAGTAGAAGGAGCATCTCATATAATGTGAATGATTGAGACATTCATGCACAACATAACACAACTTATGTGATAATATCAGTTGAGATGCTTGAGATACAGTTAAGGGAGAGCCATGGGAATGTTTAGCGCTTGTAGGCCATGTGACAAAGGCAGAGATAGGCGGGGCTGATGGTTATGGAGAAAGAACCCAGAGAGGCAGTTGGAACAGACTCAAATTTTGCATACAACACTCGCATGTTGTCAGCATCATGTGCATAAGATCAAGCTATAGCATTATTTCACTTATTGAACTTGACATTCTTATTCAAGACATTTTAAAGTTTGAAGGCTTATGTAGGATCTATTTTGATAAGTATCGTACCAGGATCTAGATCTTAATCGTAGGATTGTAAAAGAATCTTGAGTCTTAGTTATTTTTAGCAAAATGAAGCTTCTTAGACTCGAACCCCTGCCCCGAAGGAAAAAAGATATATTGCTTGTTGCTATGCCACCATGCTGATTTAACAATATATATCAAAATGTTTTATATATAGAACCAATATATTTATTTATATTATTATTTTTTGTAAAGAAATTTTAAAGAATACAAAAAATGAAAAAGATTAACAATAAATGGTACAATATCATATATAACTAGAAAGAACTATCAATTGTTTAAAAATAATTTTTTTTATATTTTTATCATTGAATTTTTTAATTTAATTATTACAAAACATTGTGTTATAAACCAAATGATGAAAAAGGATATAAGGGAGGAAGCATATACAGGTAAATTGGTTGATTTTTTTACACAAGTGCCATACTTTTTGGTTCCTTTTAGATGTAATTTATTGGTGAAGTCTTATTATTTTTGCAATATATGCAATATATGATATGATATGAACCTAACTACTATGCTGAAAGAAGAAATTTTCAATTTCATATTATTGATTTTGAGATTAAATTTTTCCTATGATCCGGGTAGCATTATTCAAAGATAGCATTGGACCAAGGAAAATTAGATTAAATGCTTTTATTTTCATTTAATGTATTTGGGCTTTTTGTTATATTTTTGGCCCAATTAGAGTTGATCATTTGATTTAGTTTCCTAATGCGTATAGCTTGGAGAACAAGCTAATTGTTTCTTTTTTTTTTGAATTAATTTCCTTTTTAGCTATTAGTTTCTTTTTAACTGTTAGTTTCCTTTTTCTATAGTTTGCTTCGTAATGCCTTTTTCATTGAATAAAAATTAGAATAATTTTGGTGAGAAAATTTCTCTTTGGTTCTTTGAAAAACTTTCGAACTTATCAGATTTTTTATCTGTGACATTCATATTTTAACTTATCAATCAAGTTTCCATCTCTTGATTGTGACGTCTTTATCATGCCAAGGTTCACATCTTTTTTATAGATATTGGGTTGTGGTTTCCATTCAAATCTATAGTAGAACGATCCTAGAGACTAATTTTCGTTACGGGTTTCATCACAAGATGGCGAGATTCATATCATTTGGTATCAAAGTCCAATTCTAGTCTCAAGTTAGCATTTATTATGTTTCTTTTCTTCGTGTTTATCTCAACCCTTGCTTTCTTCTTCTTTTCCTATTCATTTTCCAAAAAAAAAAAGTATTTGCACTGTTCATCTGCATTACTATTTATCTATGTTACTGTTCATGCGATTTTTTGGGTCAAAAGAAAAATAATTCTATAGTTGATAAAAAAAGGGATCCAACAAAAAAAAAGAAGGGAATCCGAGCAAAATAAAAAATCTGGAAACACCTCTTAATTTTTTTTTTTACGTTATTCATTCTCTAGGGAGTCCGAATTTGATCTTCCTCCAAATTGTGAAATTTTTTTATTTTTGTATTGTTGAAAACCTAGCCATTTTTTATCATTATGTTCTTGCTTTTAGAATCCAAATTTGGTTGGTGATATTTGGGTGTGGATTGTTGCTTAAAAAAAATCTTATCCTTGTTTGATTAGTTTGATAAGAACTTTTGAAAAATTATAAGTGGAAAAAGACAAGAGTGGTGAGCATATAAGAGGGTAAAAACCAAAATTTTTGTATAAAACATGAGTGAAATTGAGTGAACCATTCTTTGAGTGAAACACGTGAGAAGTGTGAAGTGAGGTCATTTATTTTGTACTAACATCATCTTTGCAGCAAAAACATGTCCAACGAAAGTACTTCAGAAGATGCAACGGGTAAGGTTGATACAAAGTTTTTATTGGAGGCTTTGACAAGAGAGATGGGGAGAATGTTAATGTCACGTTCTACCTAGGACATGTGACCGGCATAAGAGTGAGTCTAACCTCACTTTGGATCCTAATCCCTTTCATTAAACCAACGCATAAAACATTCTAAAATAGATAAACAAAAGTAAATAATTATTTAAAGAAATCTTCCTTTCATATATTCATAGATTTCCAAATACATAAAATTGTATTATTCTTTTCTTTTATTGTAATCCATCACAAGAAGTAAATTAAATAAATAAAAAAAATGTTTAGGAATATATTCAACAATAATATCATTTCATTTTTATACACAATTCCTCAACTCATAATGAAAGCAATCTAAATCCTAGGTTACCTATACAATCACAGAGCAACTCTAGAGTATTAAAATAAAAGATACAAGGACAAGATTTAAATCATCTCTGGAATCAAATGGGGTCTGAGAATTCATTACTCCTTGAATGAATACTGCCTTCAACTATCAACTCTAAAAAATGTTAATAGAAGGGGTATGAGCAAACCACCTACCTAGTAAGGGGACAACACTACACAATGACAAAAGGAATTATAATGCATCATAATGATAACAAATGTTAATTATCCATAAAATCAATCACATGGCAATACCACACAATTCAGGCTAATTCACATAAGTAGCACATCAATCAATTACACAAGTTCCCGTACCAACCGGGTCGTCCAGGGTACTACTGGATCATTGCTTGCGGCCCCGCCGCATCCACCCTTATTGCTCCATGTATAAATCTCCACCCTTATGACTCCGAGTAGATATTCCCATGGGGTGCACCACCATGCCTTTCCATTCATTTTAGTCATATACACAATCACAATCATAAACATCTGATAATCATTTACAAATCTAACCACAAAATAACTCATATCATAGAATAATTATTTAATAATAACATACTTAAACTATCTGTAATTGAATGAGTTCAACAATCAGTGTGTGTCACAGCTCAACTCAGTTCATATGCCATTCACAATCCATAATATAATCTCCATTCATGAGAAAATAAGAAGGTATAATTATATATACATTGCCATACAAGTTTCACAATCGTTTACATCTCATCATTCCATTCAAGCGTAATAGTAACATTAATTTAAATATACCGTTATATATTTGAATCGCCATTCTTTTCAAATTTAGATATACTACATGTTTTCATTATGATGCAAAGATTACTAAGAAAGATACTCAGTCATAGGAAGCATTAACTCACTCACCTTAACTCCAGGCTAAAGTTCTATAATTCGAACCGGAAAAAGGATGCCAAGGATCTTATTAAAGGCCTAAGAGACAAGTAAAGCAAAAAACAACACTAAATCAGAACAAAAACTACCATACATTTAATCTTGTTCTGTTTTGAGGTTACTTTCAGGTCCAAAATTTAGAAAAATTCTGGTATTAATCCGTGGCTTCAAAAATCATAAAACTTGGTATAGAACCTTCTTTATATGTTAACATGATATGGTAAAAATTTCATATTAAAACTCCCTCATTTGTTCCCTCTACAAACCTCATTATTAACCCTAAGTCAGGACTGTCAAATTTTTGCATAGGTGCTGTGTTATGCAGTTTAGACCTAGTTAATCATGTCCAAATGCAATTAAATTTTGCAGGGAGATAGGGAAATGTCTTAGCTAGGTGTCATAAAAATTTCAAGTCAAAATATGAAGATTTGACCCCTGAAACAGAACTAAATTTGCAACTGTCTAGACTGGTCTTCTATACAAAATTCAGATTGGCCTATAACCTTCCACTTTTATAACTACTTTAATTCAGCCCAATTTATGTCCAAGGTTCATGTTGTGTTAAGTAGCTTTATGGTTTAATTTGTATCAATAACACATGAGAATATTTAAGGAATTAATCATGGCAGTGCACACACACACACACAGAACTTGCAGAAAACAAAACCAAAATAGTAGCTTCTAATTTCTTGGCCAGCTCTAATTCTTCCCCATTTCCTTCCACCTACAGCCACCAAATTAACACCAATTCATCCCCATTGATCATCCTCATTTAGTTAACTCATAGCTCAAATTACACCAGCCATATTATGAAAACAAAAGTTGAAGAGAATAATTTCATGACAGCTTATGCAGAATTTTCTGCATAATCAGTTCACATTCTCCTCTTTAACTTCTAATCCATTTCTAATTTTTTTTTTAATTTTCCTTTAAGTTATGACTTAAATCAACACACAATCAGCCCCTAATTTTCTGCAGAAACAAATCTCACTGCTCACTCTCGGTCAGCACTAATTTTTCTTAATAAAGAAAATTCACTGAAGTGTTCCTTGCCCAGAATCCTTTTGGCCATATGGTTAATTCAAATATGATACATTTAAATTCCATTGTTCGCTACATAAAGCTTGAAAGGTGGGTCCCTCCATAAGTGGGGCCCATATATTATATTATTTAAAAAAAAAGGGGCCAAATTGCAATTTAACTAAAGTTGCAACCAAATTTTGTAATTTACTCCAAAGTCATAAAAAACAAAATTTGTGGGGCCCACAAGAGAAAATTTTCTTCAAATTAAGCACCGAATTAAAAATTGGAGGCTGCAGACGCGTGAAGAAATTTTGAAAGCAGCAGGGGGGATGCATCTTAAGGTAAAGTAACTCTATATAAGTCAGTTCTCTCCATCCCTCTGCATTCTTCATTTTTATCCCAGAGAAGCCTCATTTTTTTGAGAGAAAAAGTGAGAAGAAAAATAGAGAGAGTGCCTCAGAAAGTTTTTGAGAAGAAAAATAGTGAGTCCAATTTGTGAGGGTTATTGTTCACAAATTGAAGAAATACTGTTGTAGTATTTTTTTGTGAGTGAGAGGTCCACCTAAGGGTGAAGTTTGTATTCCCATTATTGCTATAGTGGAAGATTTAAGCGGCCTACGGGTCTCGTGGTTTTTACCTAACTTGGGTTTTCCACGCTAAAATCTTTGGCATTATTTTTGTCTATTATATTTTAGAAATTATCCTGGATCTGTGGGAATTATTTTGATTCTACACTTACTGCGCACACCGCTGTTTTTCCCAACAAAGCTAACATGCAACTACCGTTTCTTCTGCATACCCGAGGAGAAAATCAACAACAACACAGCCCAATGTTTTTTCATGCTAAAACAGAGACAACACGAGGAAAGAAGATTCTGACTTGCTTACCTACTGGAGTTTGCAACATAATCCATAATTCAGACCCAAGAATGCTATACCAGATTCAAGGCTCGAGTTACACGCATAATTTACTGTCAGAAACGGAATTTCTCACCATCAGCCACATGCATGAAGAAAGGAAGTCACAGATGAAGAATTAAATTCAGTTCTCCCACTTACCTCACTCAAATTTCCTTCCCGTGCAATCTCTCTCTCTCTCTCTCTCTCTCTCTCGATCTTGTTAGCAGAAGGGCACGGAAAAAGCTTATTCTAGATGGCTGAATATAAGAAAAGGGGAAAGTAGGTGACATATGTATTGTCTCTAATCTGCCACCTCAAACCTTTTAGTTAAAATATTGAAAATTTACTCTAAGTTCTCTTCCTTTTTCAATTAAGTCCCTGACTAATTTAATAAAATTCCACTTATGTCTCTTAAAATTACTTTTATGATTTTTTTCTCCTCATTGGGTAGCTCACTTATTTTTATTTTATTTCTCTTAATTGTTCTTTTCTTTTTTATTAAAATTTTTCTTTTCATGTTAGTCCCCTTAAATATTTAATATTATAATAACATTAATATTATTATTATTATTACTATTCATAATTAATCAAGATATTGCATTTTACTCGCCCGTCAAATGGAATTTTGTACTCAATATATCCAAAATTTAAAATTTTAAATTCCTCTAAAAAATTTCTTTTTTTAATTTTAAAGGTCCAACGCATCATTTTAAGATACAGGATATTACAGTTAAGGGCTGAGATGGAACCAATTTATGAAAGGTGAGACTGAGTAGAAAATACATGTGTGAAGTTGCCTCGTGTACATAGGGGGGAGAGAGTCCAACTGAGGGAAGTCAGAGTTGAAAATAAGGAGCATTTTGGGGAAGACTTTGATGAAGAGGATGATCGGGAATCAATAGGAAACCATAGGAGATATGGCGGGTGGTTTAGAGAAGCTAGGAGTTAAGAAGATAATAACTTGGAGAGTATTAAGATAAAGATTTCATCATTTCAAGGGAAGAATGATCCGAAAGCATATCTTGAATGGGAGAAGAAGGTGGAGTTAGTATTCGATTGTAGCCATTATTCTTAGATAAAGAAGGGAAAACTTGCTACCTTTGAATTTATTGACTATGCTAGTATTTGGTAGGATCAACTTGTGATGAGTAGGAAGAGAAATCGCGAAAGACCAATTTCAACTTGGGAGGAGATGAAGACCGTCATGGGGAAACGATTTATTCCTCAACATTATTATAGAGAATTGCAAAAAAGATTGCAAAGTCTCAGCAAGGCTCTAAAAGTGTGGAGGAATACCATACAGAGATAGAGATCGTGATGATTAGAGCAAGCGTTGAAAGAAGATCGTATATAAGGAGACACTAAATGCCACCAAATTCACAACTTCACAGGCATAAGTATGACATAACTCAAGACGAAGAATGTTGGGGGTGTTAAGTCTTTGGCTACAATAGTACCCATTATTGTAAGAATCTATAATTCACTTTGAAAGTTATAGATTCACCTAAGAAGCCAACAGCTGAAGATACTTTTGTGGAAGAAATTTCTAAGCGAAGTAGAAGATGAGAAACAAGAGGAAAATGAGAGTGAGCTTGTAAAAAGTGAAAAAGAGAAAGAAATTGAAAATACCACAAGGAGTGAGGCAATGATTGAAAGTGAAGAGAAAATAAAAATAAAGAGTGCAAAAAAAGAAGATTTGAGGGAAATAAAAAGGAAAATGATGAGACGGAAAAACAAGAGAGTCCTTTCATAATGAAGAACAAGGAAGAATTTGAAGAAATAACAGAGACTCAAAAGAAAGGAGAAAAAGAAAAAGAGTTGGGAGAAATCAAAAAAAAAAAACACTCACTATCTTTGATACTTCTCTACCTAAAAAAGTCAGTTCTATTTTTCAGGCATTATTTCATCCTATCTTCAAGATTTGAGACGAATTTTCTTTCAAGAGGGGGAGAATGATATGAACCCAACTACCATGCTAAAAGAAGAAATTCTCAATTTCATATCATTGATTTTGAGACTAAATTTTTCCTACGATCCGGGCAGCACTAATCAAAGATAGATTAGACTAAGGAAGATTAGATTAAATGTTTTTATTTTAATTTAATGTATTTGGGCCTTTTGTTATATTTGTGGCCCAATTAGAGTTTATCATTTGATTTAGTTTCCTAATGCATGTAGCTTGGAAAGCAAGCTAATTGTTTCCTTTTTCTATTTTTGAATCAGTTTCCTTTTAGCTATTAGTTTCCTTTTTCTATAGTTTGCTTTGTAATGCCTTTAAATAGGCTTTTTCATTGAATTATAATACTTTTGGTGAGCAAATTTCTCTTTGGTTCTTTGAAGAACTTTCAAACTTATTAGACTTTTATCTGTGGCGTTCATACTTTGACTTATCAATTAAGTTTCCATCCCTTGATTGTGGCATCTTCATCATACCAAGGTTCACATCTCTTTATAGATATTGGGTTGTGGTTTTCATTCAAATTTGTAGCAAAATGGTCCTAGGGACTAATTTTCATTATGGGTTTCGTCACAAGTTGGCGAGGTTCGTATCATGATATATTTTTATGGGTGAACTCTTGATATTTTTGTAACATATATATATATATATATTAATGAAATTTCACAAGATCTTACGATTCTTGATTCGATCTTACGATTCCATCTTTCTTATAGACCTTCTGATCTTATCGAAGATTTCGATCTTGATAACCTTGCTTGGGTCCAATAGGCACTAAGGACAAAGAAAGTTCCATTGCTCTTATGGATCCATTTGAGAGAGTCGTCTTCCAATGAGAACAGGGTGTGGGTTCAATGAGAAGCCATTGTAAGGTGCTTTCATTAAGATAATATTGAAGAAAAGATACATTTTCAATATTTCTAAAAGCATGTTATAATATAATTATAACTACAAAACAACCAAAACTCATGATCTCATACAAATGCAGAATTTAGTCAAAAATACAAATTATTTCTTGTGATCATGATTTGATTGTTTATATGATCTTGATAGACAAATTGATAATAATAACAATAACTCATAGAATAATAGAAAATAGTGTACCTTGATCCATAGCTATGAATCTTAAGAAAGATTAGGTTCTTTAAAGTTAGTAAAGGTTTTACACAAATTAGGTTTTATGTGATTGATATTAGGTCACACACTCACATGTTTATAGACTTTTTCAAAACCTAAAAACCAAATCCGTATAACCCTAGGAACCGTAACCAACTTATCAAGTTCACTAAGTTGTCCCAATGGGTTGACCCATTTATTAATAATACCCATCATCGTTATCAATTTAGGTCAGTATCTACACATATTATAATATTAATTAACAATTTGGT
Source organism: Biancaea sappan (assembly GCA_037074585.1). Taxonomy (NCBI): domain Eukaryota; kingdom Viridiplantae; phylum Streptophyta; class Magnoliopsida; order Fabales; family Fabaceae; genus Biancaea; species Biancaea sappan. The sequence goes on along the minus strand of CM073491.1, from coordinate 39,594,233 downwards.
AGGAGAATATCATACTAAAATATATGAATTAAGGGTTCTTATAACTGGCTACATATTAAGAGTCAAGTTATGTTTATTTTTAAGGAATCAAAATTTTACAGTGTCTTTCAACAAGTGATATCCAATTCCATATGACTTTTTTTTTCTCACTAAAATTTTAGAATCTTGAGGTCTACAAGCAACTGAATAATGGTTTTGCATGTTTGTTTCAATTCTTCTCAAGTTCAATGTTACTGGAAGTTGAGGTTTTCCTTATCACTTTTGAAGATATATTTTACAAACGTGATCTTCTTTCGTGCATGCTTGATTGATGGAGTCTACAAAATGCATAGATTATTGCTATTAGAAAACAAAACTTGGTCTGTTTGCATAGAAAGGCCAGGAAGATCTCAATTGTTATAAATTAATAATAGTTAATTATGGGTTCAAATGGTACATATCAGTGGGTTAGATTATTTTGCTATTCTGTATATGTTCCATGAGTTTTACTCATTAGCTCTACCTTGTAATCGTTAACCAAATATTTTGTTTAAGCCACCAAATACAACTTAGATGTAGGATTTGATGCTAAATGGATTGGAGTTTTTGGCAATTGCATGGTGCATTCTTTTATCAATGCTCGTACTCTAACTCCCTTAGGTACGCATTTTGAAAACACTTTTGGGTAGCAACATATTTTGGCTAATGAAAAGTAGATGAATATATTCAATCATCTGTTATATGTGTTTAGTGTTCTTGATAAGTTTTTTATGCAACTGTGTCACGACCCATATCCAGGAACATGACCGGCGTGGCAATGGGATCCATACCACCACTGTAAGCCTAATATCACACACTCTAAGCACACACAACATAAGTATAATAATAACGTATTCTCTTTCTATCATTAAGTTCATAATAAACCTAAGAGTTCTATTCACTACAGAGTAACTCAAAAAATTCAACATACTCGACATCAAAATAATCCCAAACCGAAAGTGGTTGAGAACTAGAAGACTCCACTACTCCTTACACAGAGCCCTATCAACTAAGCAGAACTTGCAAGGGCACAGAGAAAGGGTGAGTATGAAAATACTCAGTAAGAAGATAATTAAGATGAACTGGTTACCGCCATGTGCCGCTCATAGGGATGGGACATGAAAATAATATCCCATCCATCAACGCTAGGCCCAAGCCTCATTCTACACAACCTACATGGCCAAGCAAAGAAATCCTACTATATGCACACAATTGTCATTCAGTCATGTATCACAAGGAAATTACAAAATCCATATCATTACATGACTCAACCACACAAATTTAACAAGTGACATCAAGCATTTTAAATCAAAGAATTTCATTAATTCACCATATTTAAATAAAAGTAAAACCAAAGTCTCCACATAAAAAACACATGAGGCAATAGCCATTTAATTCAGCACAAATCCAAATTTACAATATGTCCACCGTTCTAGGACATTTGAAATTTATATTGTCCACCATTTCAGGACAATAAAATAGTTAAATAAAAGGAGTTTTGTCCATCGTTCTAGGACAATGACAATAGTTGAATAAATAGAGTTTTATCCACCGTTCCAAGATAATGACAATAAATAATTAAATAGGGTCTTATCCACCGTTCTACGACAAAGACTATGAATTTTTAAATAGGGTCTCATCCACCGTGCCAAGACAGGGACTATGAATATTTAAATGGGGTCTTGTCCACTATTCTAAGACAAAGACTATGAATATTTAAATGGGGTCCCATCAACTGTTTCAAGACAAGGACTATGAATAATTAAAGGGGTCTTGTCTACCATTCCAGGACAAAGATTATGAATAATTAAAGGAGTCTCATCCACCATTCCAGGACAGAGACTTTAATAATTAAATGAGGTCTCGTCCACCGTTCCAAGATAGAGACTTTAATACAATTCCTTCTTGGTAAAGTATATTTCCCTCTTGGCAGAGTGGTTTACACCACTACGACTGCCAAGTCCCCCAGAATTAGATTCGTAGTAACTTGTAGTATAGTAGTCATCCTAGGTCGTTTCACTCTTGGAGCCTTGCTTTAAATTGCCTAATTAATTGTTCTAGATACTAATCTACTCTAATCTACACTAATCTACCATAATCTACCCTAATTATCTACTAATTACCACCGGGGCATATTTGTAGATTAAGCATCAGATCAGAATATAAAACACAAACCTAAGCTAAAATAGAAATTAACAGCAGCTAAACACTAATAGAACAGAACAGAAACACTGACAGAAACGAAATTGAATAGAACACAAAGATGCAATGAGTCATGGAGTCCCTAGAGTTGTAATTATCATCATTCTTGTCTTTAAATTAATTCTAGTGTTCTCTATCATTAGGTTTTCTAACTAAAATTTCTAAGAGACTTCCTAGAATTAGATTACACAATAGCTAAACCTAACCAACATGCAATCTGACTAAATCCTAATCATGCTTGATAATTACCAAAGCAAGCTATTTCCATTCTACTTACTACACCAATAGTAATAGCAAGAAAACATCTCAGATTTAAGCCATTCAAACTGGAAATCACATCTATAAAAGTCTAAACTGAACAAATATGAATATGAAACCATAGGAAAGCTAGAACAGAAATGAAACAAAGAAAACCACAAGAAAACTTACTGATTAAGCTCTAAGAATTCATGTTACAAACTCTATTCTTCCATGGACTGATTACACTAGAGTTTTAGCCTTACACGATGACTAAAACCCACAAAACAGAAGAGAAATACAAGGGAGGAAACGAAATATACAACAAAGGTGGAAGAAGACAACTTTTCAACAATGGAAAAATGGGTTCTGAAGTACTCTTAAGCTGCTGCCAGGAGAGAAGGACAAATTTGCACTCCTTGTTTGACTCCATGGACAAGTCCCTTTCATCTTTTCTACTGCTACCTTTTTCTATCTTCTGCCTTGCTATTCTGTTGGTTACTTTTCTGTTTACTGCAGAAGGGCTTTTGCTGTTGCTTTTTGCTTTTGCTGTTTGTAGAAATGTAGGTCCTAGGCCAGTCCAGTCAGCCGCACATCAGCAAATTAGTCCATGCCAGCATCTAGGTCAGCAAATTACTCTCCAATAATTAATCTACAAATTAAGCACAGGGATTAATTGGTCTTTAATTAATTAAGCTCATAAAAATATAGAATTAAAGTATATTAGTTCTATAATTATTTTAGACCCAATAAATCCTAACCATAATAAAATTGGAGGGTTTACAATGTTGGGAAATGTAAATAGGCTAAGATAGGGACTAATTTGCATATAAAAATGCCTGATATCGCAGAGCCGTAGGAATATATTCCCTTTTGGCAGAGCCACAAGAATATATTTAATATGAGTCCACTATAGCCATCACATATGATAAATTATGGTTAAATATTACTTCAACATCAACAATATTCAACCAAAGAAAGCATGTATACACATGCACATTGCGTAGGTAAATCGTAGTACAATATGTCAATTAACGACTACCACTCCATAACATGATCTCCCACGCATAAATTATCATTATCAGGGGTATCGCTTATTCAAGCAAAATAAAATAGGAGACTTCATTATTTAGAAGCAAAATAAAATAGCATATATATACAAATATATCCAATTGAGTTATAAGCCATAAGACATTAGGCCAACCTAGTGGTCATCATCAAGTAATTTGACCTTATACCGTTCATTCGTTAAAATGAAGGAATCACACTTACAGGAAAAAATATAGCACAAGGAAATGTATTATTCAGACTTACAGGTAATTTAACATGGTCACCAAATAGGGTCATAAACTCTAAGCAAGAGATATACATACCTTATTCTCCCCTGCATTCATTCCATTCGAACAACTATGCTCTTTTACATAGGAAATAATAAATGGGCACTTTACCATACCACACGTATTACAACGCATGAGGCAAAAATGGAATCATTCTTTCACACAACGAAGGCTTCTAGTTCAAACATTAGAAATATCATCATTTCAATCATTTCTCACACACATGCATAACTTTTATTTTCATAAGCATACGAAAGGTATTTCAAATAGCTATATCCATATTGATAAGGTTAAGTATATATAGATGATGAGTCCTCTATTTTGGTTAATTTTGTTTGTTTCTTTAGGGCTTTTTCCTCTCCTTGATTCCATTTTTGTTAGCTTTTTGCTTGCTTTGTCCTTTATTTTGGCTTTCTTCTTTGTACATAGTTGTTGCTTTGCTTTATCTTATTTTAGTCTCTTTCCTTGCCTTTTTATGCTTTTTGTTGTATTTTCTTGTAGGCTTTCTTTTCTGGTCTGCTGTGGCCGGTGTGCTGATGGGATCCAGAAGCAAAGTGCTTATGTAATGAAAATCTGGAGGCTGGTGCCCAGGCGCCACGCATGGCGCCTCAGGCGCCAGAAGCTGAATTCTCGGCCTTAACTTTTAATGGTTGGCACCCAGGCACCACGCAGGGCGCCTGAGGCGCCAACACCACAACTCTCAGCCAGAAGCATTATAACGTGGCGCCCAGGCGCCAGACACTTTTGCCCTTTGTTTCTGCTTGGCGCCCAGGCGCCACACGTGGCGCCTAGGCGCCCCGTCTCAGACCTGCGTGCTTTCTTGTATATATTGCTCTTTTGCTGATGTTTTGGGTATCTGGAGGTTGGAGGGTAAGGGAGCTCTGCTAGGGCAAGGATGGAGGAGCTGGGAGACCTCTTCTCTACTGAGTTTGAAGCTTTTCTTCCTTTTTCTCCTTCCTCTTGATCATATTTTGTTGTGTATTTGTTATGTATTTCTTCCTCTTGTTATAAACTCTAGGGTTAGGGGATTGATGTATATTAACTATCTATGAAGCTTTGTTGTTGGATGCTTAATTACAATTGCTTTTTTGATTATTGGAGTAGTTTTTATTGGTTTAACTGGTTTTAGGTGATTGTGATCATTTCACTTAGATGAATTTGGGGTTTGTATTAATGCTAGACATAGCTTGATATAAACATGCCCTTGTAACTTCTACCGTGAATCGGGTTAGTCTAGACATAGATAATCTTGTTTGCGTGGTCATATGAGTTCTTGAACTTAAACTCCGAACCAATTAATTGGACTAAGACATTAGCTAATTATTTTGGCTAGGAAGATTTGCTCACCAAGAAATTGGGTTCAAATATTTTCGTGAACTCGACCAACATTAAATGGAATCTGTGAATGTTTCTAAGCATCCTTTAACGATTTAAAGATTGGTTTGTCTATGAATTAATCGGATTAGGAGTTAAGAAAGTCAATCCCCTATCCGTTGTGTTTTGGCGTAGTTCTTCGTTTGGTGTTTAGTTAATTCCTTGTTGTTAGTTTAGTTTATTTGCGGTTTATCTTTATTTTTTTTCCTCTGTCCAAATATAATTTGATCTAGTGAAATTGGTAATTGTTAAAGTCAATCCCTGAGGATGATAACTTATTCTCATCACTTTACTACTTGTGCGATCCGATACACTTGTCGGGAAATAGCGCATCAAGTTTTTGGCGCCGTTGCCGGGGATTGACGGTGTTGACAATATTAAGAGTAACTAGTAGGGTTGTAGTTTGGACTTTGCCTTTTTCTGTACATACTTATACTGTAAATTTTACTCTTATACTTGTACATGCTTTGCTTTTGTTTAAATTTTCTTTCTTACTTTTCACTGGTTTATGCGAGGTATCACCGACCCAAGCTCATTAGTATTCTACCCGTAAATTGGAAGGTCGGTTCGCATAGGCCAAATACAAGCTTTACACGCTATATGAGCCTAACAAGCTCAACCTGCAACTAAGGCAGAAAACAATCAAAGCCCACCTGTTCATCCTCCTATGAAAACTCTCATGGATTGTAAAATCCCTTCTGTGGAGGGATGTGGTGGAGGCATAGCTAAACAAACCGGGTAAAGTCTAGCTAAGGACTATAAACTTAGCGCTCTTGGGAGGCAACCCAAGTTTCTTTCCATTTTATCTTTTTAATTTCGCTTTTAGTTTTATTTCCTGCTTTAATTATTGTTCTGTTTAGTTCCTTGTATTTATTTTCCGTATTTTTATTCTGAGTGCCTTTGTTGATGGTTTATTTCTGTGCATAGCTTTCCTTTTTGGACCCCGCTCCCTACTTGTTTGTTATTGAGGATAATATGTTGTTTAGGTTTGGGGGAGAAGATTTTACTGTTATTATTGCTCTTGGATGCTTAGCTACCATCTTCAATGAATCTAGGGTTTGTATTAATGCTTGTCTTAGCCTTAATATAGACATGCCTCAGTAATCTCTTCTGTAATTCGGGTTAAGAAGATTGTTTTTAGGGTGATACATCTAAATCTTCTTTTCAAAAGGAATGTCTCTGTTTTTGTTGACCATCATATCTTTGGATTTTTCTTGATAGATTGGAATGTGCTTTACAAGTTTTATATTATTCTATTTTCAATTAATTCTTTACATGGTCATCTTGTTTAAAATTTAACTTAAATTTGGTTTTTCAGAATTTCTAGATTTATTTGAGAAATCTCAAGCTTTTTAATTAAAAGTTGTCGACCCTCTCAACCTTCTTAAAGCACTCTTTCAAAATCTTGAAATTTTCTATCTCTTTTTATGACAACATTTTGCTCAATAAGGGACTGCTTTCTCTAAAAAAAATGAGAAAAAAAAGGCAAAATAATTCTGACTAAATAAAATAGAAGTGTGATTTAAGTTGAGGAAGTGTAGTGTGGATTAGGCGCACAACACTTGTTCTAACCAATGAATTACATTTTCTTAGCAAATAAAGGTGATGGTCAAGGTGTTGTTGTGTGGTTTAGGCGTACGGGCAACTCTTTGTTCCTTAACCTCGTTATCTTTTCTTCTTGCATAGATTGAGGGGGAGATGTGTGGATTAGGCGCACTGTCTTCACTTCGATCACTTTTTCTTAAAAATATCCCTTGTTTGAGAAGTTTTTCTTGAGAGCTGAGTTTGTTATGAAAAAGATATTTTCTTTTAAGTTTGTGGAGAGTAATTTGAGAAAGTGAGGGTGTTTGCAATTTGTCTTTAAAAACGCTTGGAAAAGTATCACGTTTATCTTTAAATTCTCAATTACTCAATGCCAAGTTTGGTTTTAAGAAGATGACTATGTGGAATTGAGTTGATTTTGTTTAATGTTTTAGGTTGTTGAGCACTTCCTCTCTATCTTGAAAAATCTGTTGGCTTCGTGGTTTTTAGATTAGTGTTTTGCTTGAGGACAAGCAATAGTTTTGGTTTGGGGGAGTTGATGAGTCCTCTATTTTGGTTAATTTTGTTTGTTTCTTTAGGGCTTTTTCCTCTCCTTGATTCCATTTTTGTTAGCTTTTTGCTTGCTTTGTCCTTTATTTTGGCTTTCTTCTTTGTACATAGTTGTTGCTTTGCTTTATCTTATTTTAGTCTCTTTCCTTGCCTTTTTATGCTTTTTGTTGTATTTTCTTGTAGGCTTTCTTTTCTGGTCTGCTGTGGCCGGTGTGCTGATGGGATCCAGAAGCAAAGTGCTTATGTAATGAAAATCTGGAGGCTGGTGCCCAGGCACCACGCATGGCGCCTCAGGCGCCAGAAGCTGAATTCTCGGCCTTAACTTTTAATGGTTGGCGCCCAGGCACCACGCAGGGCGCCTGAGGCGCCAACACCACAACTCTCGGCCAGAAGCATTATAACGTGGCGCCCAGGCGCCAGACACTTTTGCCCTTTGTTTCTGCTTGGCGCCTAGGCGCCCCGTCTCAGACCTGCGTGCTTTCTTGTATATATTGCTCTTTTGCTGATGTTTTGGGTATCTGGAGGTTGGAGGGCAAGGGAGCTCTGCTAGGGCAAGGATGGAGGAGCTGGGAGACCTCTTCTCTACTGAGTTTGAAGCTTTTCTTCCTTTTTCTCCTTCCTCTTGATCATATTTTGTTGTGTATTTGTTATGTATTTCTTCCTCTTGTTATAAACTCTAGGGTTAGGGGATTGATGTATATTAACTATCTATGAAGCTTTGTTGTTGGATGCTTAAATACAATTGCTTTTTTGATTATTGGAGTAGTTTTTATTGGTTTAACTGGTTTTAGGTGATTGTGATCATTTCACTTAGATGAATTTGGGGTTTGTATTAATGCTAGACATAGCTTGATATAAACATGCCCTTGTAACTTCTACCGTGAATCGGGTTAGTCTAGACATAGATAATCTTGTTTGCGTGGTCATATGAGTTCTTGAACTTAAACTCCGAACCAATTAATTGGACTAAGACATTAGCTAATTATTTTGGCTAGGAAGATTTGCTCACCAAGAAATTGGGTTCAAATATTTTCGTGAACTCGACCAACATTAAATGGAATCTATGAATGTTTCTAAGCATCCTTTAACGATTCAAAGATTGGTTTGTCTATGAATTAATCGGATTAGGAGTTAAGAAAGTCAATCTCCTACCCGTTGTGTTTTGGCGTAGTTCTTCATTTGGTGTTTAGTTAATTCCTTGTTGTTAGTTTAGTTTATTTGCGGTTTATCTTTATTTTTTTTCCTCTGTCCAAATATAATTTGATCTAGTGAAATTGGTAATTGTTAAAGTCAATCCCTGAGGACGATAACTTATTCTCATCACTTTACTACTTGTGCGACCCGATACACTTGTCGGGAAATAGCGCATCAATAGAGAATATGACTAAATCAAGTAAAGATTCCCTCACCTCTTATCTGAGCTAGCTAATCCTTCTCAAAGGATGTGGAATATGCTTCAAAGTGTCCATTCCTATAAGGTAACCATGTAAAAACATATTTAGGTCACACAATGGGAAACTTTATTATTCATTTTGACCCTTGCTCACTCTTTTAGCCCTACCTCTCAAAAGTAAGGATTTTTTTAATTGAACCTTGTTTCATGGGAAACTAGACTCAATTACCTTTCCAATGATATAGAATTTGTTAAAAACGGAGTCTAGATGAGAGAGTAATGACATTTTGAAAATTGACCAAAAACTGTAAAAAAATGCTGCCACATACGTGCCTAGGTGGGAAAATTCCCGCCTAAGCTAGCTAAACACTCCCCCGCACTGCCATATGTGCGCCTAGGCAGCCCTTTTCCCTCCTAGGCGGGCCGAGATGCTCTGTTATTGGATTTTTGACTTCTCTAAGGTTTTTCCTTCATCCTAGACCAATTTTCCACCAAAATTGATGGTTCTTTCCATGGTTTTGCTCTAGAAATGATTAAGGAACATTTATATACCCAAATCCTAGATTACATCTAAGAATCAAAACTTAAAATCATGAAAATTCATCTTAAGAACCCTAACTTCCATATTTTTCTATCATGCACTTCCCATACATGATTTCCTTGTTTTAATCTATAGATTCTACCAATTTCTTGTTCTAATTAGATCAATATACATCCAATAAGAGTTCTAGATCATCAATCTTGCTTAAAACTTCCAAGAGCACCCATTCCTCACCCTCAAACTCCTCACATTCGAAAATGATAGCAAGATGGAAAAAGTGGAGAGTTTACCTTAGCTTCTTCTTCCTTCAGTAAGGTGTGGTCGCCAGAAGCTCAGATCCTTCGCCGGAGATCAGTGGTTAGAGGTTTAGCGATGGTGTACTTGGATGGAGGAGATAGGGAGAGGTGAAAGCTAGGGTTTGAAAATGGAGAGTGTGTGAGAGATGTGAATGGCCTGGAGGTAAGTGTGTGTATCATATATATGAACATACATTCTCAAAGAAATTACAAATTTGCCATCCAATATCCTCTTAGTAAACATTATACAGTGGCAAGGTTGTAATTTCTTCGTCTCAGGTGTTTTTACCACACTCAAAACACTTACACAAATCTAAGCCTAATACTTGACTCTTGACACATCACTGTCCTTATATTCCAATTTCATAAGAAAGCATTTTCTTAAATATTTTTATTTCACCATAGTCCCATCACGATCTCATTACACATCTTCCTTTTTCCAATGATACATGTGCTTTTACATACCTCGGCTATACAACACATCACTTACAAAATCACACTTCTCATGAATTTCTCATTCAAAAACGAAAAATTTTCCTTACATCCAACCACTTGACCATAAAGCCAAATTTCAATAATACCCAAGGTATTACATAAAACATCTGTAAATTGGGACTTTTTGCATAATAATGCATATACTATACAGTTTTGTAGCAGTTACGGGAATATCTTTCTCACCAGAAAAGTAGCATTTAGGGGGCACTATGCCTTGTTGTAAATTTCTTACTGCATAAAGTATAATTTATAGCTCATTTGGTGGCTAGATTCACCTTACTCTCCTTGACTTGGCTAGAAATAAAAACTTTCAATTGATCTTGAGTTTTGAACACACCTTACTTCTAATCATATATGAATTTTTAGCTCACCTTGTGCAGCTTTGTTTTGTACCTAATTGTTCTACTATTTTATGTTCTTGTTTGTTTTTGAGATGTACTAACTAAGCGGAATAGGGAGTTTAAACTTAGAACTAGAATATTGCTAATTTAATTAAGCATATGTGACACCTTACCTGTTTGACTGCAACATGTTTAACATCATGTTTGTTTGTTTTTTTTCCATGGCAAAAATAAAGGAGCCAAAGCTAGGTCTTAAAATTGTGAAACAAGTGAAAAGATTTCATTAGTTAGAAATTCCAAGTTCTAAGGATCCTCAATTATGGAATGATATCTCCAAGTTCTTTGAGAAAGGTCCATTATTTAGTTTCCCTTTACTGTATTTAATGGTTGGTTTCATATTCTCTTTGATTTTTAGGCTTGAATTACTTCTGTTTGAAGTGAATTTGATTATCATAGATTTCATGACTGGGATTTTGACCTTTTCCTTGGATTTTGATCACAGTCTCAAGCTCACCTTTAACCTTGTCCTGCTTTATTTCACTTTCGAGGTAATTAGCTGTGATATTATTTGTGTTGATTTAGGATATTTTATCTATATCCCATTAGTTGAAGCTGAAAGCTAAATGATGCATTTTTTTGTTAAATAGCCTAAGACTAAAGGGTCCTTATGGGATGTTGGCCTCTTACTTGCATATATCCATAAATTTGGAGTCCACATATAGTTACGAAAATGATCTTAATTCCTTAAACACTGCATCCTATCTCCTAATGTGAAAAGATCTCCTTCAACATCCAAAGTCTAACATCAGTAGAATTTAATTATGGAGATCAAGTAAGTATGTACCCCATCAGCTCTTGCTAGGGCCTAATGTATTTAAATGTTTGAAGATTTGGCTTTTCTAGTGTTTAAGTTTTTTTTTCCTTTTTCAACATCTAGTCTTGAATTTGATGATAGTGAGAAGCAGAAGACTTATGAGACAAATTTATTTAAGGACGTCCATGATGCATTTATGGAGCTCAAGATAGTTTCTTTTTCCATACATTTCTTAAATGGTTGTCTTTATATCTGTTTGTTGTTGCAATATAAGGGTCAAGATGAATAGTAAGTTACCATCATGTTTGGATGCACAATGCTAAGTGCGAAATAGACAAGGCTGATGGAAAAGTACATATTTCTTATTCATAGAGTTGTGATATATATATAGAGGGAATCATAAATACAAATGAATCATAATCCCTACAATTATGTCTCTAATCATGCTATCCTTATAATCATGCTATACAATCTATAATGTAACACTCTCCCTTAAGCTGGATCATATATGTTGATCATGTCTAGCTTATTACAATTGTAGTTAATGTGGGCTCCATTTACAGCTTTTCTGAAGATATCTCCCAACTGGTCTTTTGTTCTAACATATCTTGTAGTAATGAAATTTTCTCAATCATTTCACGAATGAAGTGACAGTCGATCTCAATACGTTAGTTTGTTCGCGAAAACATTATTAAAAGCAATGTGAAGAGTAGCTTGGTTGTCATACCATAGCTTTACTAGTAGTGGGAATTCGAAGCCAACTTCTTTCAATAGTTGGTATATCCATACAATTTCACATATTGAGTTTGTCATAGCTCTGTATTCTGATTCTACAGTAGATCAGAAAACTATATTTTGCTTTTTACTCTTCCACGAAAATAAGTTTCTTCCCTTAAAAACACAATAACTAGTAGTGGATCTTCTATCATCCTTGCACCCTGCATAGTCTGGCATCATAATAGACCTCAATTTTATTGTGTCCATGATACCCATAAAATAATCCTCATCCCAAAGATCTATTTAAGTGGCAAAGGATTTGCTCTAGAAGTGCCCAATGATTGATAGTTGGAGATGACATAAAGCGGTTAACCACACTAATTGAGTACGAGATGTTAGGGCGAGTCACAGTAGGACAATTCAATTTCCCCACAAGTCTTCTATACCTCTCAGGATCATGAAATGGCTCATTGTCGTCCTTTACAAGCTATATGTTGGGGGTCATTAGGGTACTAGATGCCTTAGCCCCCATTTTTCCTATTTCTTTCAACAAGTCAAGAATATATTTTCTTTGAGACAGGAAGATCCCTTTGTTGTTTCTCATAACTTTAACCCCTAGGAAGTATTTCAAAGGTCCCAAATTTGTCTGAAAATGGGAGTGCAAGAAAGTCTTGAGATAAGAGATGTCTAAACTGTCACTCCCAGTAATCACAATATCATCAATATATACCACAAGTAGAATGATGCCATTCTTGGACCTCTTGTAAAACATTGAGTGATCATACTTGCTTTTCTTCATTCCATATTTTAAAACAACTTGGCTAAACCTTACAAACCATGCCTGAGGGCTCTGCTTCAAGCTGTACAATGATTTCCAAAGTCAACATACTTTCCCATACTCCTTTTGAGCAACAAACCTAAGTGGTTGCTTCATACAAACCTCTTCCTAAAGAGTACCATGAAGAAAAGCATTTTTAATATCTAATTGGTGCATTGGCCAATTTTGAGTAGCTGCTAAGGAGATCAATAGCTTAACTGAGGTTAATTATGCAAATGGAGACAAAGTATCTGAGTAATTAGTATTATAAGTTTGAGCATATCCTTTCACAACAAGATGATCAAGAGCATTTATCTCTTCTAACATGGCATCACACCACCTTGGATGGGCCAAAGCTTCATGAACAAGAAGTCAAAGACAAGTAATCATCAGAAACAACAGAAGCAATAGGATAAGCACATAGACATTTACCTTTGTAGAGAGCAATATAGAGGTCAAGAGTACTTGAATTGGGATCTGATGACCAAGCAGATGATGGAGGGCATGAATATGAACTTGCAGTGAAAGGTTATCATCTAGTGTAGACATGGACAATAAGTTGTCGAGTATACTTTGGAGAAGATGCAACTATGAAAGGTGGAGAACAAGGGACAATATAGACTAATAGATCATCGTCCTTCCCCTGATTATGAGAAGTGGAGGAAGGAGAGAAGAAGGGAATATCTTCTTGAAAAATAACATCTGTAGAGACAAGGTAGCACTGAAAGGTAAGGGAGAAACACCTATATCCCTTTTGGAGACAAGAATAACCAAGGAAAACACATTTAAGGGACTTAAGGTCTAACTTTATGACCTGTGATTAGGTATCTCAAATAAAACAAGCACTGCCAAAGATACGGGATTCAATAGGGAAAACAAGTTTAGATGGGAACAGAACATAATAGGAGATTTTCCCATCAAGAACAGATGATGGCATCCGATTGATTAAGAAACAAGTTGTCAAGATAGAATAAGCCCAAAAATGAACATGCATTTGAAATAAAAGAGCTTTGGCTACCTCAAGTAAGTGTTTATTCTATTGTTCAACGACTCCATTTTTGAGCAGGTGTGTTAACACAAGAGGATTGATGAAGAATGTCATACTAAAGCATATAAGACTGAAAAATAATCAAATAGGAAGCACTGTTAAATAGGCTAGCCCAGACTGGACCTAACCAGCCTGGACAGGACTGGACCGGCCCGAACAGGACCAGACCAGCCTGTGATGGGCCAAGGCTAAACGGTCCTAAATGGGCCAGCTTGTTTATGATCACAGCCCTCAACACTTAACCTAAGATTACCTACTTGGCTTGCGGGCCTAAATGGGCCGGCCCTCAGGCCACTCTTTTTTTTAATAATTTTTTAATATTAAAATAATATACTTTTAAAATTTTTTAGTAAAAATTCAATAATTTTTTTAAAATAGAATTTATACATGTAAAATATTAATTCTTTAATATTTTTAAATAACTAATAACCTTAATTTTTTATATTTTCTTTCAAAATTAACTATATTATATTTAAATTAAAAAATTTATATTCATTTTTAAAAAATTAGAAAAGTTTTTATATCCAAATTTACTATATTTATTGAATATAAGGTTAGAAAATATAGAAATATTATAAAGTAGGATTATTTATACTAAATAATGTATTTCTTGAAAAATAATTTTTTTTAAAAAAAAGGGAAAAGCCCATTTAGGCTCGTTTTTAAACTGGCCTAAATTAGTTAGTCTAGGACTGCCTATTTACGGGCAGTCCCAGTCTAGCCCGTGGGCCACAGTCTTTTTCCCCGATACTACAAATAAGTACTCTTTGGCATTATCACTTCTCAAGGTTTGAATGAAAACATTAAATTGCGTTTTAATCTCAGCATAGAAGGCATGAAAATGCAAAAAAACCTAGAGTGATTTTTCATCAAATATAACCAGGTGACTTGAGAGTAATCATCAACAAATTTAAAAAAAGATTTAAAACCAGGCTTAGATACAATAGAATGGAGTAACTCAAAAGGGGATGTAGCTAGATCCTAAGGGGACACGATGGTGTTTGACAAACTGACACGACTCACAAGATAAAGAAGATAAGTGAAGGAATTAGGGTTGACTTGCTTGAGAACTAAGAGAGATAGATGAGCCAAACGACAGTGCACCTCAAACGAAGACAATGAACTAGAACATGCCAAGGATCTGGTTCTTGAGTGTCAAAAATATAGAGACTTTTGGATCCATGTCCTTTACCAATAATCTGATTCGTCATAAGATCCCGAAAAAGACAGTAGTTAGGAAAAAAAATAAGACCTACAATTTACAATACGAGTGAGTTTACTAACGAAAATCAAATTAAATGAAAAATTAGGTAAACTCAACATAGAGGGTAAATATAGATGGGGTTAGGTTAATAGTGCCAGAACCAAAGACACAAGGTGTGGACCCATCAGCTATATTCACATGAGATAAAGGGGCATGGGTATGGAAGGTAGAGAAAAGGTTAGGATTACATGTCATGTGGTTTGTATCAGCAAACGTAGTAGTAGGTGTAAGAATTTTCAATGACTCTTGATACTGATTGAACTTGGCAAATTCATTTGCAGACACCATAATAGTCTTATCAGAAGACCAAGCAATGTGTTCTTCCATAGGTGAAACAATACACACAGTAACCAAGGAGAGACTACTAGAATATATTAAATATCAATCAGCAAAGAGCAAGAATACGGTAAGTGAACAACCAAATCTAAATAGCGAGAAAGAGTGGCTAAACCACAAGAAGTTACCAAAAAAGGGATGACAAAGATGGCAAGACAGATCAAAAATAAAGGGGATGTCAGACGCATTGGCGCTTCAATTGTGAAGTAGAAAACTGAAGTGGCACATGGCTATCATATACATTGTCGATGGCTGCCAGACTCTCAAGGTTGGCTGTCTAATAATGATTGAATGTCCTGAAGAAGACAGTGAGAGCCAATGACTACCATGTATGGGTGCCCTATTTTCACATACTCATAAAGCCTCACAAACGATGAATAGGGACATGAAAATCTCACAAGCTCTGATACCATGTCAAATATATAAGGCTGATGGAAAAGTCTTATTCATAAAGCTGTGATATATATACAGAAGGAATAATAAATAGAAATGAATCATAATCCCCACAATTATGTCTCTAATCATGCTATCCCTATAATGATGCTATACAATCTGTAATGTACAACAACAATAACAACAAGCCTTATCCCAGGATCGGCTACATGGATCTCACAGCGTCATTGAGCTCTATAAATAACTAACTCGTTATGTATCTCATTCACCAAAAGATCTCGTTCAATGACTTCTTTAAGTGTCCTTCTTGGTCTTCCTCAGCCTTTCTTTATAGGACTCAATACCATTTACTCAATCGTCATTATTGGCACCTCCAACTGTCTTCTTTGAGATGTTTTTCTCTATTTCAACCACCCAGCTTGTATCCTATGTGTAACATCCCCATTAATTTAACCATCATCTTGTAGTATTGATCCTAGATACCTGAACTTTCATACTTGTGGTATAACCTGATATCCAATTTTAACCTCCAACTGATTTATACCTTACCGCTTGTTAATCACTAGATTTGACAGATTTTAATGTTTTATTAGTATACTAATAAACATTATTATTCAATTTCTCTAGGCTACCATTGGTTCCAAATAATAGTGATCTGTGCAGGGACAAGCAGAGGCACTATCAATAATTTATCTTTTAATGTCCTGACACTTGTACAGTTATTCTATTTGAATTAGGATAGATATGAAAACAAAGTAAATTATTCCAACTCCAAAACACTATATAGCATCCTGTTGCCATGGCCGAGTGCCATCTAGCATCCCTCCAAAGTGATCTATTCCAACTCCAAAACACCCTTCTGCCACTTAGTTGGGTCTTTTAGGAACATAAAATCACTATTAAACAGTAATTTAACAACCTACTAGTGAGTTCTTAAGGCAAGTCATGAATTCTAAATGGAAATCACTCCCTTTTTCTTACCTTCTTTTACCTTTTACAATTTTTTTCCATTATTACGTACCTATGATGAGTACCCAGTACTTGTTGCCATTGTTAAACTTGATTTCTTCAATAAATATAGGGAGGAGCTAGTCAAGGAATGTTTACAAAGGGGCATTGAATTAGATCAAGCTATTGTAGATAGTCTCTTTAATTCACCTTCCACAGAAGATGTAGATGGATCCCTTGTGATGCTGCCATTGCCAGTGACAAAATTGCCAAGAGAGAAGCATGTAAGTTCTTTTATTGTTCATGTGGTGCTCCAGAATTAGATGTAAATCAAGCATTATGTGCCTTTTACACCAGAAATCCTTACTTTTTGAATGTTTACCTTAACTTTAGATTCCATAGCTTTTTTTTTTTGGGTATTCTTAAATAACAAAATTATTTGCTTGTGAAGTCTATATTACTTTTAGCTACCATGGCCAAAACCTCCAACAAAATGGGAACTATTTGCCCAAAAGAAAGGTTAGTGATCCAGTATATGTGGCAATAAAAGTTTTCATATTTTAGAGAACTTTAATACATTGTTCTTAAATCCATCATCTATGCTTTGGTGTAGTCAAATGGGCCATGTTGTGTCCTAATCTTAACCACTCAACTCCATTATCATGTCAATTTGCAGGCATTAAGAAGTGTAAAAGGGACAAGCTTGTATATGATGAACAATCTGGGACCTAGAAACAAAGATTTGGATATGATCATGCAAATGATGGAGAGGCTATACTTATTATTGATGCCAAAATGACTGATGGTAAATAATGCTTCCTTATAAATGAGCTGTTATTAAAATAATGTATGCTATAATTTCTTCATGGTCAAGCGTAAGGGATGGACACCCTTTTTAATGTCAACACTGGGTACCTATATACCTACTACATGTGGTATGAATGAATTTTCAATCTTGGAAAAGACAAGGCAAACATATGTTAGACATGTTTTACACTTGAGATGGATGCATTTTAAAAAAATGTGGTATTAGAGCACTACAGATCAATTGGAAGATCCAAGACTACTAATGAAAGAATTTGGAAGATATTATGGCATGCTAAATGCTATATCATAACACATTGTCGATTTTTGTGTGGTTCTTTTTACCTTAGTTGTTCATTTGAAAGTATTGTATTATGCATTCCTTAGGGCTTGGTTGGACTAGAAGTGTTGAAAACAGTTGGGTAGGGTGGTGATTTATGGGATGGGATGTAGTGGTGTAGAGTGAGGTAGAGAAGAAAACCCACTCCATCGATTGGATGTTTAATGAAAATATGGATAGTATCCCACTCCCCATTGAGTGGATGTTACAATGTGATTGATTAGTTGGGGGCTTGAAGGGTGAAATTTCAAATATTATCTTTGTGATGTTAGCCCTTTTAAACCAAAATTACCTAATTTGGAGTGGCTTAAAAATTGGGGTGTAGGATGGGTTAGGTGTAATATCCCAGATTTTTAAACAGTATGATGAACCTTCAAAGTTAATATATATATGAGAAATTAAAATTTTAAATTTTGGATATATTAGGATAAATTTGCAAAAGGAAATAAAATAAAGTAGTGAGTAAATAAATAAGTAGATAAAAAAAGAAGAAGATAATCATAAATTGATTTTTAGAAGCATGGATAGAATTACATTATTAGGTTAAGGACCTAAATGAAAAGAAAAAGAATGGAGAGGAACCTTTCAAGAACTAAACCTAAAAGAATTATGTTGGCAACCCAATGACCACACGTGTAATTATCCATTCTCTTCCTCATTTAACCGACTTGAATCATCAGGAAAAAGAGAGAGAAATTTTGATTTCATCTTCCAAAACTTCCTTTCTTCTCTTCTCTTCCTGGGAGCCTTTTCATTCATTCCTGTGAAGGTCATCATCTTCTCTTCCCCAAATTTTGTAAGCAAACCGAGAGAGGAGAGAAAGAACTCTGTTTTCTGAACAGAAAACAGAGGAGATTTTTTTTTTAGTTAAAAAAAAAAAGAGAGAAACCAATGTGGGAATTCAGCCATGGAAGTTTGAATTCTCTGGGCTATTAAATGGCAAGCCGTGCGAGCAGAATCCAAACCAGAAATTGTGAAATTCTGGTCAAAAGAGAAGCTGAAACCGAGAAGGAAGCTTGAATACAAAAAAAAAAAAAGAGTAAATCCGAGGTAAGCTTAAACCTTATGTTTTAATTCATCTTGTGTTTAGTCTTGGGTAGAAGTAAATAAATGAGTCCTAAATACACTAAAATGAAATTAAAAAGTAGAAAGAAAGTAGAACCGAGAAGAAAAACATGAGTCATAGCAAAACAGAGTAGGCACATCGGTTAAGCTTGAATCTTCTAGGATTTGAGTTTAATTTAATTCTTTTGATTAGTTTTCTGGTAAAGGGGATCAAATAGGTATTAACAAGAACAAGAAGAAAGGAAAAAGAAATTTAAGGATGGATTAGAAAGCTGAAGAAAACGTGAAGCTACAAAAAACAAGACTGGTCTGTTGTCCTATTGATTTTATGTTTGATGGGCAACCTAATGAAGTTATTAAATTCTAAAACTTTTATGGGAAATTGCTGACGTGTTCCTGATCTAAACTGGAAAGTTTTAGAATTTTCTAAGGTATTTTGCTTTGTCAAAAATGCTACAAATAGTACCTAGTTTAACTCTAAGGACAACTATAGCCTGTTGGTAAATAAATTTTCTTTGACTAGCTAAACGATTTTATTTTAGCTTAAAATTTTTATATCACTTAGATAATGCATTAAAGCAACTCCCCACCAAATTTCACGGCATTTGGATTTGATTTGGTGTGTCAATGAAACAATTTTCCAAGTTTTTGCAAAGCTGAGACAAAAGTGATATATGGTTGATAAAAGAGTCTTTAGAGGGGTCAAACGATAGAATTTTGATTTGAAATTTTTATCCTAGCATGTCAACACATAACAATGGTTGTGTGTCAAGTTTCGTGATTTTTGAAATTATAGATCAATACCAGAATTTTTCTAAAAAATTGACAAAATTCACAACAGAACAAAGTTAGGAGATTGGTAACTTGTGTTTTGGTTTGGTGATATTTCTTACTTAACTTGATTTTTAGGCTTTTGGTGAGACATGTGGCTTTTCTTCTCCAATTTAAAGCATAGATTTGGTAATGGATTCGAGGTGAATGGGTTAATGCCTCATATGACTAAGTATATTTCTTTAGTGATTCTTTGCATTATAATGAAAACCTGTAGTATATCCAAATTTGAAGAGAATGATGATTCAAATATATATTTGTATATTTAAATTAATATTGCTATTGTGCTTGAATGGAATGATGAGATGTAAACAATTGTGAAATATGTATGGTGATGTATATATTTATATTTTATTATTTTCTCATGAATTGAGATTATATTATAGATTGTGAATGGTACTTGAACTGAGTTAAGATGTATCATTTGTTTTACTAATCTAGAGTCGCTCCGTGATCATATAGGTAGCCTAGGGAATTGGAAATCTGTTATTATAAACTGAGAAATTATGTTTATGGATGATTCAATTGCATTAAAGATTTGTTTCTAAGTATTTTATTTAATTTATTTATCATGATGGAATGTATGAAATACATACATGTTAACATAATTAATTGTATGTAACTATCAAGGGACAATTTAAAAAAAAAATTATTTAGAGAAATTTATTTTTAATGGTCTATTTTAGAATGTTATATATGCTGGCTTGATAAAATGGTTTAGGTTCCGAGGTGAGGTTAGGCTTACTCTCGTGCCGATCACATGTCCTAAGTGGGACGTGACATTAGAATAGTTTAACAATACTTATTTATTCGATGCCATTAGCATTTAAACATCTAATCAATGGCCATAATGTAGCATCCCGCTCCCAATTGAATGGCTGTTACAATGTGATTGATTAGTTGGAGTGGGCTTGAAGGGTGAAATTTCAAATATTATCTTTGTGATGTCAGCCTTTTTAAACCAAAATTACTCAAGTTGGAGTGGTTTTAAAATTAGGGTGTAGGATGGATTAGGACGGTTTAATCATACTAATTGATTTCACCCCATTAGCATTTAAACATCTAATCAATGGCTATTCTACCTAGAATTGAGACAACAGGCTATGGCCCGCAGGCCAGGCCTACCCTGTTTGTGTTTGGGTAGGCCTGGATTGTAATATGTAGGCCCATCAATTATTTTTTCCAAAATTTTTTAGTGTACCCCAAACCCAATCAACCACACGGCCACGCCCCCCATACACTCAAACTCAATACTATCCCTCACTCAAGTCAAGTGGCATGTCTGTCCCTCACTATTAAGAAACTTAGCCCCCAAAGTCCCAGACTCCCAACCAAACCATCGTCACGATCCTCTTTCCTTAGCCAATCTACAGCCCTCTGTTGTCATCTGCCTTGGCGTTACGATCTTCTCATAGACTTGTGGTGGTGTTTTATTGGCTAATTCCGATCTTCCTGTCGAGGAGTCAACTTCTCGACCTTCTGACCTCGTCTCTTGCTAATTTTCGACATCTTCTTTCACTTTTGACAGGTAAGGAGAAAAACTTGTCTGATTTTGGTGTTTCCTTTCATCTATCGTTCTCGGCCTTCCCTTTCCCCTTTATTTCTTGATTATTATAAATTTTCTTCTAATTGAATGCTTGTATTTCCTCAGCCAGCCTACAACCCCCATTGAAGTCTACCTTGGCATAACGGTCTTCCCATCTACTTGTGGTGGTGTTTTCTTCCCTGATTTCGGTCTTCTCATTGACTTCTTGACCTCGTGACCTTGTCTCTTGGCAATTTTTGGCATCCTCTTCGACTTTCAACATGTAAGGAGAAATTTTTTTTTTTATTCCAATGTTCCCTTTCATCTGTCATTCTCGGCCTTCCCCTTCCCCTCTATTTCTTGATTACTATGAGTTTCCTTATAATTGAATGCTTATATTTCCCCTTCCCCTCAAGTTATGATTGTTACATTGGGTTGAGTAGAAGATTGAATCCTGGTATTTCTTTTGATTGAATGCTGGTTGATTGAGATAAACAAAAAATAGGACAATACAACATATATACACCAATAAATCATAAAAAAAATTATCATGATAGGAATTATAAACTAATGAATGAATTGAAAAAAAAATCTAAATTCTAAATTGTGCTTTATGCAATATATGTTTGTATGTTATCATGTGGTCTAGTTTGGCATTCTATTGTCGATCTTGTTTTGCTAATGATATTTAATAACATTGGTGATGTCTGGTGTTTTTATTTATTTACTTATTTGAAAGAAAATTAAACTAAAGTAACTAAGTAATTGAGTGTTTATTCTTCAGTTGTTTTAAACTTTTGTTTTTCTATTTTGCTCTCTTTAGATTATAGTCCTATGGATTCAGATTCTATTCCTCCACCTCTAAGTAGAACTCAAACTCAAAGTTCAAATCTTGATTCCGCAATATCTATTCCTCCTCATCTAGAAAGACAACTACATCTAATGTATGGTCTTGTTTTACAAACTTGGGTGTGGGTGGGGATGGAAAACCTAGAGCAAAATGTAAGGAATATGGGTCTAAATATATAGCTAGGGGTAGCACTCACGGTTCTTCAAGTTTGACCCGTCACTTATCTAAGTGTCCGAAGTTAAACAGCTATATAGATGTCGGTAGCCTACTTGATCAAGTTGGAAGACTTAGAAGTAGGAAGATTTCTCAAGTTGTTATTCTTGAGAAAATAGCTACATTAGTTGCAAAGCATCATCTTCCTTATTCATTTGTTGAGTATGATTCCTTTATTGATTTGTTGAGTTATTGTCATCCGGATGCCAAATCAATCTCTAGGAAGACATGCTTTTGATATAGGAAAATTGTATAAGTCTAAAACGGCAATATTGAAAGAAGAATTAACTAGAAATCCTAGTAGGATTTGTCTTACATATGATGTATGGACTTCTTGCACAATAGAAGGGTACATTTGCTTGACTACTGTTAATTGCCAAATTAACATGATTAGTGTACCTTTTTCTTGGCAAATGAACCTTACTGCTACTTGATTTGTACTGAATTATGACCTTCTGGCCTCAAGATATGCTGATATTGATTTTTCTTAAGCTCTTGCAATTATCTATATTTTCATCTTTAATTGCATGCTAGTAATGGACATTTGACCTTACATTGCAGAGCACAAAAGAATACACCTTGGGGGAAAGATGAAGCTGCAAAACAGCATAGGAACCACCTCTGGCCATTACCGCTGCAGCGCCAATTGATTTCCGCTGCAGCGAGGGAGCCTGGGAGTTTCTGTCTTCTACCGCTGCAGAGGTGAATTATCACCGCTGTAGCGTGAGTGCCTCCGCTGCTCTCTGAAGCGATCCGCTGTATATATTTTATTGGCCTCAGTTTCTGTCTTCCACCGCTGCAGCGGTGAGGACGCACTGCTGTAGCGGCAGAGCCTCTGTTGGCCACTCGACTTCATTTAAATAGCTTCCTAGGTTATTTTCAAGGGTATTCTGGAGTTGAAGACTGAAGGAGGGCATCGTTTTGGCTGAGAAGAGCAAGGGGAACCTGATTTTCAAGGCTTGAGGAGCTCAATCCATCATCCCACATCAGATTCATAGCCAACTTTATCTCTTTTTCTGCTTTCTGTTGTTTATTCTCTATGAGTAGCTAGATTTTCTATCTAGGGTTACTATGAACTTGACTCTTGAATAGATTTTACATTCTCTCATGTATTTGCAACCTTATTTCAATTAATATAAGTCTTTCTATCCATTTTATTGTTGCGTTATATGGACTTGATCAATCTATATGTATGCTTGTTGCTGTCTTTGAACTCGGGAGAGGGAGGTGAAAGTAGAACACTGAATAGGAAGGACGAGTGCATGAACCTTACTAAGTGTTTTCGCTTGTTAGCTAATAGGAATGTTAGTTAATCTCGTTTAATCAAAGCTAGGTTGGTTGTATTAGGCTTAGCCCACACAAGGAATTGCGTAGGAGTTGAGTAACTTAATTGAAATTCGGGAGGATTCTTTTAAGTTATTAGAATAACCTAGGATTAACTTATAGAGTTGAATAAGTTGCAAGTATGTGAGAGGAGTTTTGTAATTTCTAAGATAGAGGAGAGGGATTAGTGACCCTAGGCTTTAATTAGACTATTTCATCAGTTTTTGCATTGTTTATTGTTATTAAAAGAAAACTCATAAATATTTAAGGTTATTGATTTTATTTCATCATTCATTGGCTAAAGCTATCTTCAATCCAATTGTTTCGTCCAACTAATTCAATTAAATTTCTTGGGTACTTAGTCATTTAGTCCTCGTGGGAATGATACTTTTACTCTCAAATCACTATATTACTTGTGCGATTGGTGCGCTTGCCAAATCGACTAACAACTACACACTAAGTTGATGAAAATTGGACTTTAAAGAATAGAAGTCTTGCTTTTTCTAATATGCCTCCTCCACATTTAGGGCATGAATTGTCTAGGAAAGTGATGGAACTTTGTTAGCGATTTGGCAAGCGTACGAGTCGCACAAGTACTACTATGAAAAGAGTTCATATTATTGTTCCCTAAAGGACTAACTAGCTAACTACTTTAGAAACTCAAACTTATTAGTCAAATAACTAATTTGGATCAAAGGTATCTCTAATGAAAATTAAAAGGTAACATGAAAAAGATAAAATATTTTTCTTAAACTTTTTCGCAATTAAAAAGAATGCACGTGCAAATACGGATGAAATTAATTTAATAAAAGGCCTAGGGTAACTAATCCCTCTCTCGTCCTAAGAATTGTTAACTCTCCCTAATACTTGTGATTATAATCAATTATACACTCCAATCTTAGGTTTTCTAATGGCTTAAAATGATTCTCCTAAACCTAAATTAAGCTACTCAACTCTGACACAATCCCTTATGTGAGTTTAAGCCAAATAAGCATTAACCTAATTTGATTAAGCAAGGTTAATTAATATTCCTATTAATTAACAAGCAAAAACCACTAAGGTTTAACCACTCGCCCTATTCACTCAGCATTTTATAGAAACATCCCTCGCCAAAGTTCAGTGAAAGTAACAAGCAAACTTTAAAGTCATTAATTTTAAACCATGCACAACACAAATGAGTAATAGGAATGTATTTATTGAATAGAAATCACAAAGTCAGAGAGAAAATAACTCCTAATCAGATATTAGGTGTGTAGTAATCCTAGAATAGAAATTTAACTACTCATAGTTCTAAAAATACAGAAAACAACAAAAGATGAAGAAATCTCCATGAAACCGAAGTTGAGTTCACAAGAATTGGGTTTGCAATACTTTGGAGATAGATTCCTCCTCTTCCTTCAACAAAAATGGAGCCTCCTCTTCTGTCTTGAACTTAGGATGGCCTAGAAAATATGTTCTGACGCTATTTAAATTAGAATATGACGCTGCAGAACGTGACCCACTACTGTAGCGGTGACAACCCATAGCTATAGTGGTGGAAGACAAAAAAATGGTCTTTAAAAGGCTGCTTTCTAGTGCTTGCCACTATAGCGGTACACAACCACTGCTACAACGGTGGAGGGCAGAACAAAAGGCTTCAACTTGATGGGTTCCAGTAGCCACCGCTATAGCGGTAGGTAGCAGCGGGGAAGCTTCAACATCTTCAGAAATGCAGCTTCACAGGTCCATCTTCATACACTAACTCAACCTACACCAAAAGACAAATAACACCATTAAATCACAGGTCTGAGACATGAAATTTCTCAAACTAATATAAAATCTAATAAAACATAAACTAATCTAAAACATTCAGAACATGGTAAAGATTCACAAGCCAAGGCAAGAATGAGAACAAACGAGAGCGTATTTAGCATCAAAATGGAGCTAAATCCAAAACTTAACAAACTTATAAAAGATTGGGGATTGAAAAAAATATTTTTTCCATCACTTTAGACAATGCATCGAGTAACAATAGCATGCAAGAATTATTGAGAGAGCAACTATGTTTGCAAAATAATTTGATGGTGAATTTTTTTCATGTGAGATGTTGTGCCCATATTCTTAATTTGATTGTCCATGAAGGCCTGAAAATATGTAATGATGCTTTGCACAAAAAAAAAGAGAGTATAAAATATGTCAAAGGGTCTAAGGGACGGAAGAAAAAATTTGATGAATGTTTGTGAGGAGTTGGAGAAGAGAGTATTTCTTTGAGCTTGGATGTAGTAACTAGGTGGAATTCAACTTACTTGATGCTTGAAAATGTGATAAGGTATAAGCGTGTGTTTGGTGTTTTTCAATTAGAGGATGAAGGTTATAAGTATTGTCCAACAACTGAAGAATGAGATAGAGGAGAGAGGATATATGTATTTTTTAGGCAATTTTTTGAGATCACCAAACTGATGTCGACTTCTACATATCCATCATCTAATTTATACTTCTTGTAAGTATAGGAATTAGAAAAAATCTTGCTTGAAAAATCACTTAATGAAGATGAGGTCATAAGAAGTATATCAATAAGGATGAAGATGAAATTTGATAAATATTGGAGTGAATATAGTATTGTGCTTGCACTTGGAGCAGTTCTTGACCCACATGTCAAGTTTAAATTATTAGAGGGTTGTTACAACATGATTGATTGTACTACTACTAACTCAAGAATAGCACATGTAAAATGTAAATTGTTTGAACTCTTTGATGCATATTCAAGAACAATCTCCTCAATCAATCAACCATCTTCTTCCTCAAGTCAAATTCCATCTATTTTACCATCATCAAGACAAAGTGAAGGGGATGACAAAGATGGATTATTGTCATCTTTAATGGTATGTTAATATGTTATATTTCTTCTTTTTTGGCTTATTGTGTTATTTTATTTATACATTTTTAATGTTTTGTGAAATTGTGGATTATTTTTTTAATGCTTTGCAAGATATGGATTCTCAAATTGTGAGTGAAGTGGAAAAATCTCAATTGGAATTTTATTTGGAGGAACCAAAGCTTGATTTTCGTCACTTTCCAAAGTTAGATGTTCTAGAATTTTCAGAGGACCAAAATGTTAGGTTTCCAAAGTTATCAAAGATAGCAATTGATATATTGAGCATACCAATAACCACAATAGCTTCAGAGTCATAATTTAGCATTGGTTTACATGTCCTTAACAACTATCATAGTTGTCTCCTTTCCGAAAATGTGCAAGCTTTAATTTGTGTACATAATTGGATGAAAGGATTTATTGAAGGTATTTGTTTGAGTAGTGTGAAATATATAATTTATAATTTAGCTTTTATTAAAATTCTTGGCTAAATTGTTCTTATTTATTTCAACATAGATAATGTTGGTAATGTAACTAACAAAAAACATGTGCCTCCAACTTCAATGGTTGAATCAAATCGCATAACCGTAGAAGAAGATGTTGATGAGGATGAAGAAGAATGATGATGAATTAAGATATTTTTTTTCCTTTGTTAGCATCTTTTTATTTTTTTTAAAGATTTTAACATGTAATATTGTAATTACTAATTAACTTGTAATCTAAAATTAATGCTTAGGTGACTCTTTTCATTTGGTGGATGGCAATCAAAGGAAAGGATGGTGGCACTTGGAGCTTGGAATTTGATTGTTTGAATCTTATTTTATATTTGTATTGTTGTCATTTGTTTAGTATCTTGATGGATTACAAAACTCTTCTAGATTAGTCTATTATTTGCCAAAACTCTTGATGAATTATTTTATGTTGTTTAGTCACTTGATGATGGATTACTTTCTTGGTGGACTAGTATTTTGTTTGCCAGAACATAACATATTAACATGTTTATGTTTTAGTATGTGATAAGTTAAATATTACTTGTATCACTTTTATGGAAACTTTCTATATATAATATGGTATGTTGGATAATGAATTGATGTTTACATTGGTGCATTGATATTCTATTTTTACATTGGTAAATGGTAATGGACTAATGGTATAACTTTATGCCTCAAACTCTCAAAGTCAGAACATATATATTGTACAACAATTCATAATGAATATATATGTCTGTAGACCTATTATTCCTCAAGTCAATAAACCTTAGATATGAATAACTTTATTCCTTAAGTCAATAAACCTTAGATATGAATTGAGCATATTCCTAATGAATATATGTCTACAAACCTATTATACTTGTAGGAGTTTGCTTTATAGAGACAAAGTGGAGCACAAATGCATTTCGAGCAAAATGATTTCCAATTGATTAGAGATATTTGATCTTAAAAACATTATACAAAGGAAAGGATTAACGATGGATTGCCTTATTCTTTTGCTAATTTAAATTTTCATCTGAAAACGGGCTGGCCTGGACAGTGCCACCCCAACTCTTTTAGTACAAGAGTAAAGTTTATTAAAAAAATTTGTGGGACCTTTTAAAATGAAGGTTCACATCACAGAAAGTTGTGTCTTATATAGAACACACCTTAAACTTTTCAATCCCATCGCTATGGAATTTATTGAGAAATTGTCAGGCAAAACTCTTGATTCCCCTGATTAGTGTATGATACACTATGTTGGTTGCTTTTTCTTCAATTAATCTATTAGTAATAAATTAAATTCAATTTATCATAAAGAACAAAATCTATGTATAATGAGAGTTGTAATATTGTACTGCACAAAATTTCCCTCATTTTACTGTTTTTAAGTAAGCCTTGGCTACCCCCCCCCCCCCCAAAAAAAAAAAAAGAAAGAAAGATTGAAATATGCCATTTCTGGTTCATGCATAGCATGGGCCCCATTTTAGCTTTAGATAAAATACACATTTAATTCTATTTTATTGATGCTAGCAGTTTGTTATTTTGCAGACAAGCTTTCACTTGTTTAATTGATTATGCATGCTTGCCCATGTGTGCATTTGTTCGTATTTATGTAGAAAAGTTCTTTTGCTGATTAATATTATAACATTCTAGAGATCCAGAGGAAGATCCTTTTGCCAATAGAAGAAGAGAAAATAAGAAGAAAAGGATTGAAAAACAAGAGAAAAATAGGCTTCAGAACTTGAAACAAGCTACGAAAATTGGTGCTTTGCCAAGGTTTTTCTCTAAAATTTGAACATGTTCTTAAGTAGTTAGTCACATAGAAATTGTTACTGTTAGAAAATTATTTAGTTGTTGCATATAGCTCCTATCTATATATCATTGGTGCTTTTTGAATGCATTGGCGTGGCATCTACTATAGACTTTCTTCACTAACGTTGTTTGTCTATTCTCTCCTAATTCTTTTCCCTTTATCTTCACTAGTTTTTTTTCTTTTCCTTGCCATATTAAAGTTCAGTTTCCTATCATGGGTCTCATACTTATGTTTGGTAAAGTCAGGCTATCCTGCTAAAAGGTAGCCTGATATTAAAAGTCTTTTTCAGCCTTGCAAAAACAGAGTTAATGGAAGTTAGTTACATACCATCTAGGCATTGGTGCAAACCCAAGAAGGTTAAACCTATGAACTCATAGCCAAATCTGAATATACTCACCCCAAGAACTCTAAGAATCAAGTTGGATTAATCCACTTGAACCCTTGAGTATGAAGAAACAAAGGCTTAAAGTGTTGAAGATGCCATAAGGTTGATGAAGCCTTGATAAGTTAGAAATGGTTCAATGAAGAACCAAGGAGAAAAATTCTCTCAAGTCTGGAATTTCCAGAAAAACACACTTTGATTTATTTCAAATCTCAAATATGATTACAAAATGCTTGGATATGGGACTTTATACATGGACTTACCTAGTCTAGGAAAGCATAACCTGGAACTCAAAACTAAACTTAATTAGCCTAGGAAATACATCAGAACTTGGAAAACATAAAGCTTTTAATGTACCTAGAAAATAAAATAACTTGGAAATACAAAGCATTTTTATGTTTCTAGAAAAAGAGCAAACTATTATGATTAGCAAATAAAAATTCGTCTAAAAATATTAGAAAAATATAAAACATGATTCTCAGCCTAAAATGACATAATTAAGCTCAAATTGAGTTGGTCCATGTTTAGCTCTTGGTCCAACGAACTTAATTTGTAGTATTATGGCCTAAAATCCCTTTAATAGCTCCATCTTCAGCCCCAATGATGTTAAACACATTTTCATCATTATTTGACTTGGATTTAAATAGAAATTGCTTAACCCATTCTTGAATAAGCCCATTTAGAATTCCTTTGATTTATGTAGCTCAAGCTCTCGTAATAGGCCCACTTGGAATATGCAATGGATCCTTGAAGTGATTCAATTAGATAGCTCTAGGCCTTGATTTACATCATTCCCTCTCTCCTCAAAAGGATTCATCCTCGAATGTTTGCCTACATCAAAATGAGATAAATCAACAACATTAAATGTAGACTAATATTATCCTCACCAGACAAGTCTATCTTGTAAGCATTGTCATTTATCCTTTCAAGGACTTGAAATGGTTCATTCCCCCTTAAAGCTAATTTGGATTTTCTTTGAGCTGGAAACCTTTCTTTTCTCATATACACCTAAACTCAGTCTCCTAGTTAAAAACTAACATTCCCTCTTCCTTTGTTTGCTTTGGATGCATATTGCTAATTTTTCTTCTCAATTTGTTGTTTAACATGTTCATGAAGTTGCTTCACCATCTTAGCATTCTTTTTCCCATCAAGCCAAGCTCTTTTATCAATTTGTAATGGTAATAAATCCATGGGAGTGGGCGAATTGAAACCATAAACTTTGAGAAAAGGCATCTGCAACTATATTCTCCTTACATTGCTTGTATTTGATGACATAAGGAAAGGGTCCAATGAATTCCAGCCATGGAGCATTCCTCTTGTTTAGCTTACCTTGACCCTTAAGATGCTTCAAAAGATTGATGATTAGTGTGAATGACAAATTGCTTAGGCCAAAGGTAGTGTTGCCAAGTCTCTAATGCTCTTACAAGTGCGTAAATCTCCTTGTCATATGTTGGATAGTTCAAGGCTACCCCATTTAACTTTTCACTTAAATAAGCAATATGTCGCCCTTCCTGCATCAAAACAGCTCCTATCCCAATTCCTGATTGCCACATCCCAAAACCCGAGTACGTGACCAACACGAAGATAAGCCCTACTTCATCTCCGTAAGCCTGTCTTAATACCCCACTATATATATAACTTGATTTACACATACAAAAAGCATGCGGAATGAGGAGTTTACCTCCAAGAATAAATTGATCTCATGCAAATAAATACTTCTATTAAAATTTCACATCCAAATACAATATATTAATAATTTATATTATTTTTATAATAGGATACATTTTATTTTCTCGTCAAATATAAAAACAAAAGTGCAACATCAGTCTGATACATCCAATGTACAGAAATCCAATCTTCCAAGGAAACCTATCAAACTATAGAGAAACTCAATAGAGTTTCGCCATTGAGAAAAAAAAAAAGAGTAAGACACGAGGTTGACCCCAGGAAAAATTGGGGTCTTGCAGGAGGACTTTCTTACTCATTACACGGGATGCTTCATTGATTACCTGTCTAAAAAAAAGATTAAATAGAAAAGAATGAGTCACAGACTCAGTGAGCACATAGCTATATTCAAAATAAAAATTGAAACTACTTACTACCCAACGTACACACACAAATGACGATGACAAAGATTTCAATTAAATAGGTTGACATACCTGCGAATCCCATTATTCCCTTCAACATATATCAAACACCCATCCACATTAACATTCACAAGCATAACTGAGAAAAGGTATCAAATATATACAAATAGTGATGTATGCGCATATGAGTCGTAACCAAAACAATTGCAAATTCAGAAACCACTTATTCATAACTCAGTTTCACACCGATCATGGCATTCAAGTTAAGTCATTCACATCCAAACCAAACAAGGCACACAACAATAAGAAAATCAATTAATTATACAAATTCTCGTGCCAACCAGGTCATCCAGGGTACCACTGGATCATTGCCCATGGCCCCCGCCGCATCCACCTTTATCGCTCCAAGTATAGATCTCCACCCTTATGACTCCATGTAGATGTTTCCCATAGGGTGCATCACCATGTCTTTCCTTTCTTTCTCAAACACAAGCACAATCACAATTCAAGATCACATATCATAAAACAAATATCCATCCATAACTTACATCAATCATCCATAGATGAATAAGTTCAACAATTCTATCACAACATAACTCATACTATATAACAATTATTCAACAATAACACACTTCAACTATGCACAATTGAATTAATTTATCAATTAGAGTATGTCACACTTCAACTCAATTCACATACCATTCACAATCCATCATATAATCTCCATTCATGAGAAAATAAGAAAATATAATTATATACATCAACACGTAAGTTTCACAATTGTTTATATCTCATCATCCCATTCAAGCACAATAGCAACATTAATTTAAATATACAAATATATATTTGAATCACCATTCTCTTCACTATGATGCAAAGAGTCACTAAAGAAAGTTATTTAGCCATTACATGTACTTAAGTGTTATACAATCCTAGTTCAAATGTGAAATATTTACAATGCATATGATTAACATGATTAACATAGTTACTCATATCCTCTAATGCCCACCAAAAAAGTGTGTATATTCACATACACCTATATATACATGTATACATCTAAGCCTTAATTCGTCTTAACCAACACATGAATTTACATAACTATCATGGTGAAAGCCTTTCTATAAACAACCAATCAACTTTGGGAGGTACCATACTTGTATTAAGATCAATATACTTAAATTTGTTAACAAAGCTCTGTTTCCTGTACAAATTTGGGTTCCAAACTTCCCAAAATTTGTGGGAATGATTGGTAGCACTAAAAATCACCAAATTTGGAAAATTTCTTATTAATATGTTAAATAGATACAGTAAAAATTTCAAGGGTTAAATCCACTATTTGACCCCAAAAGAAGCCATATTAGTAATCATTGGTTTGTGCAGTCTCAATTTCACAGTGGTTCTGATATTCACTATATAGACCCACCAAAACAACTCTAATTACCATGAAATTTAGAGAGTTACCTTAATGTCTTCTCTATGTGACATAAAAAATTTGGGACAAAATAAGGTCCATTTTGGGCAGTGAAACGTAATTCCTTCACCAACAGGTCAGTTCTGTTCCTGAACTGACTTAGGTACCTTTTATATGGTATTTGACAAGGTAAAACACTTCCAAAAATTCTAAAACCTTCCAGTTTGAATTAGTAATATGTAAAAAGCTTCTCATAAAATTTTCAGAAATTTTGGTCTTCATTTGATCACTCAAACCACACAAAATCAGAAGTACAAAAATACTGTTATGTTTTGCATGACAGCATGTGTTAACACCCCAAATCAGCCCATGATTAACTCCAGCTCTCAAGCAACTTAATCAAAATGTACCCACAAGGCACATCAGTAAAATCAACATTTAAATTGGAGAGAAAAGACCCATTTAAACCAGAAATAATATGTACACAAAGAGCACACAGAAGTATTACATGACAGCATCTATGATTTGTGTCTCAAATATTATATGTTTCAGCCCATTTAAACCCCTTTTCATTCTCAATTAACCATCTAAATATCCAATGGAGCTCTAAAAATAATTTTCTGCAGAAAGCTTTTAACAGTAGTCCTCATCCAAAATTTTCTCAGCCAACGGGTTAATTCAGACCCCAATGCTTCTAAATTTCATTTCAATCCCTTAGAATTGACATGCAAGCTACGCAACTTTATCTTAGCTGAGAAGGACAGCTAAGCAACAACACAGTCCAACATTGTTCATGCTAAAGCAGAAAATACGAGAGAGAGGAGTTCCACCTTGCTTACCTTCGAAGACTTGCTCCCTAACCTTCAATCTTATTGATGCTAGTAGTTTGTTATTTGCAGACAACCTTTCATTTGTTTAATTGATTATGCATGCTTGCCCATGTGTGCATTTGTCCGTGCATATTTATGTAGAAAAGTTCTTTTGCTAATTAATAACATTTTGCAGATCCAGAGGAAGTTCCTTTTGCCAAAATAAGAAGAAAAGGTTTGAAAAACAGGAGAAAAATAGGCTTCAAAACTTGAAACAAGCTGCGAAAATTGGTGCTTTGCCAAGGTTTTTCTCTAAAATTTGAACATGTTCTTAAGTAATTAGTCACATATAAATTGTTACTGTTAGTCAGAAAATTATATAGTTATTGTATATAGCTCCTATTTTATATATCATTGGTGCTTTTTGAATGCATTGGCATGGCATATGCTATATATGGACTTTCTTCACTAACCTTCTTTGTTTGTTCTTTCCTAATTCTTTTCCCTCCGTCTTCACTAGTTTTTTTCTTTTCCTTGCCATATTAAAGTTCAATTTCCTGTCATGGGTCTCGTACTTATGTTTAGTAAAGTCAGGCTATCCTGCTAAAAGGTAGCCTGTTATTAAAAGTCTTTTTCAGCCTTGCAAAAACAGAGTTTAATGGAAGTTAGTTACATACCACCTAGGCATCTAGTACAAGCCTTTGTAAAAATTACTGGTATAGTAAACCAAACATTATCCAGAACTACAAAATTAATCATAGGATAGCTAGAGCTAAGATCCTGAATATCATAAACAAAGGTCTCCATGTCCTTACTATGTCATCATTTCCTGCATAACATCTACAAAATGATCTTGCTTGGGACAAGCATGTAAAAACTATCTGTCATCCTTTGTTCAATGTGCTCAATTGTGCCCCTAATGCCCTGAAATGTAATGTTCATTAGTCTTATATACTAACTAGGCTCCCAAAATTAACAAACCCTTTTGTTTGAAAAGTTTCCAGTGGCAATGAATGGCGTCTGATTCTGGGCTACAATAGGATGCCCTTCATGATTTCTCCGGGGAATGATATTCCTAAGTCTAAGTTAATCTTAAACATGTTAAATGTAATCCTTGTTAATCCTAATTTTCTTGTTCCTGGTCTTGTCACTTGCCTATACCTCTAAGTTTAGGACCATTCCTCCAAAAGATAGACAAGGGTGATCAAATATTTCACGAGTTTATTGGTGGGTTTTGATATATTTAATGTGTACCTTTATTCTGTTTCTATTTCTCTTGCAGATGTTATTTCTTTTAGTGTTTCCTGTTATATTTGTAGTAACTTTCTATGCAACCATGTTCAGTTGGCTGCTACAGCTCTGCCTATCACTGGAACTCAGGCAACACCTAACAAAGTTACCAAGGATGAACTAGGTAATGTAGCTGGATTAGCAGCAACTTTGACAGCTAGTGGTGGGAAATTTGCAAGAAGTTGCCAGGTGAAAATGCTGCATAGCACAAGGGAAAATATCGGAAGGTAGTGAACCTGTACACTGACAGTAATAAATTTGTCTGATCCATGAAGATATATTTATGAAGAAGCTTCGGCATTTACTGTTTCTCTAAAATGATTAATTATTTTGTCTTGTTTTGTTTTCATCCAGTTCCTGCTAGTGGTAGAAGGATCAGGATCACAGGAGAAGGAGCAAACTGAGAAAGTATTGAAGAAAATTATCTCTAAAGAATTCCCATGACATTCTCAATGTTGACAAGGTAAGCTTTTACTAACCTTGCAAGGGAAGGCATCGGTAACTGGCAGCAAATTAAAACCCCGGAAAAAGAGTTCAGAAGTCTCTTAAAAAGGGAAATTCCAAGAAAGGCAAGGCAAAATGAAACTAGATTATGGTTGAACAAAAGCTTGCAGAATTTTGGGCACTGGATCTCGAAGCTTTGCTTATTGCTAATATGTTCTATCTCTCTTTCTATCAGTATATTCGCACTCTTTAGGGAGCTCTCTGATGTGGCTAGTCTGCACCTCCATGTTACTACACTTGAGCATGAGAAAAACATGAACCGGGTGATTCAAATTTTGGAATACCATCCTGCTGGCATCGAGGTTTGTACTTTTTCATATTATTGGAGATCGAATTCAAGCTATCATAGCGATAATTGGATATCAGAAAAAAATGTTTTGCTGAGTCGTCCAAAATGTCAGGCCCTAACATGAGAGAAAGGTATATATATATATATATATATATGTACTGGTCATAAGAATAGGGATGGCAACGGGGCGGGGCGGGACGGGGGCGGGGAGTGCCTCCCCCGTCTCCGTCCCCGTCTCTGTCCCCGTCCCCGCCCCTGATCCCCACGGGGGAGAAGAAATCTTCCCTATACCCATTCCCCGCGCGGAGCGGGGACCCATGGGGACCCCACGGGGTTTTTTAAAAAAATTTAAAATGTAAAAAAAATAAATCAATAGTACATATTTTAATCAAAAATCTTCTCTTTTCTCTTCTAGGTTAGGGGATAATTGAGAAAATTCAGACAGAGGAGACTGTTGATTTCGATAAAGAGACTGTGTGGGAGAGGACGGGAATTGAAGGATGGGAAGAGTAACTACAACAGACAGAGGAGACCACGACGATGAATTGAAGGATGGGGAGAGCGAGTGCAACGACAAGAAGAGGCCATACCTGAGAGGCAAAGACAGCGAGCACACATTCAATCTCAGTCAAATGGTGAATTGGGAATCAGTTTTGGGGAATGAGATTAGGGTTTTATTTTTTATTAAATTTATTTTAATTATTTTGAATATAAAATGACTAAAAGATCCCTAATATATTATATATATATAGATATTTGGAGTATTTTGTAAATTTACTAAAATACCCTTCGGGGACGGGGACCCCACGGGGCGGGAAGTGTGATCTCTGTCCCCGTCCCCGTTTAACTTTCGGGGAAATTTTTGCCCCCGTCCCCATCCCCGCAGAGGAAAATTCCCCGCCAACAGGGCCTCAAATGCGGGAATCCTTACAGATTTCTCCAAGTTCTGGTCCTCATTGCCATCCCTACATGAGAAACGTATATAGATAACCCAAAAAATAATGGGTGGTTCAGGGTTTTATGGATAATAGAATATCACTTTCGCATCTTCCATATTGAAACCTTGAAGGTCTAACAGCGCGTTTGGTACATGATTGAAGGTTAAAGATAGTGAAAAATTGTTTAAATTATCTTCTTTAAATACATTAAAATTAATTTTTTAAAAATAAAAAATGAGATATTTTAGTAAAATACTTTATTTTCATTTCTTTTCTTTTTTTTTAGTTTAGTATCCTCTTAATTGCTAGCGAGGATATCACTTTCACATCTTATTAAATAAGAATTTGTGTAATTTGTTCCGTCAATTCTAAAACCTGATCATTGATTCTTTGGTTAAATAGATTTGTGCAACCTGTTCAACCAAAAATCTTTATGGAATTCTTTTATGTTTCATTATATCACATCACGTCATCTTTGAACAGCTGACGTAAAAATATTTGAATATTTTCCAACAAACAAAAATACTAGTTCCCAGAATAAGAAAAATAAAAATAAAAGGTCTTGTAGTTCTTCCATCTCTATATTGTATACAAACTTCAATCTCTTTTTCATAGTTTGAATCAATTTTAAATCACAAGAATTTAAACATTCAGTCCATTAATTGAGCTTTTAGATAAGTTTGTCAACAAAAAGAACAATTTGAACGAATTCAAGTCTAAGGAATCATTGTCAAAATTTCAAAATAAAGAAGTTAAAATGTACGGAATTTTATATTAAGTAGAGTTTTATGAATTTTAACCTATTAAATATTAATTCATTCATCTAGGAAAAGTTGATTTATTTGGTAAGATCAAGTTGGACAATTAATCTTTAGTTCCACTTTTATCAGTAATCTTTTTGTTGATAGATACTACAAATAACATCAGTTCTTCTTAGAAAAGAAATAATTTATTTAACTTCTCAATTTATTTTAGTTAAAGAATATTGATCCATTCACAAGTCAATTACCTTGCTGGCATTTTATGAAATTGTTCTTACGCTATTTAATTATTATTATTATTATTATTATTATTATTATTATTATTATTATTATTATTATTTCTGGGGTGCCAGGACGAGGGGGGAGGATCAGTTATTTATTTGTATTTTTTCAAATGCATTATTTTTATTTAAATATCTTCTTTTTTAAAAAAGTTATGTTTAAATATATTTTTTGTTCTCTTGAGTAATTTTTCAAACCACACCAAATTGAGTAATTTTACACATAAATTTTAAAAAAATTACTGGCCTTTGCTAGCTTCTTCCTTTTTTTTTTTGTTTGGTTCTATATTTTATTTTAAGATTGAACATACGTCCTCTTTTAGGAAGAGCACATACGTTTTCCAACCACAGATTACTGCTACTTTTTTCTTATTCCACTTCTTTTTTCTCATGTCTTATCCCTTTCCAAAAATTTCTTCATCTTTCTTCTTAAACTTCTTCAACACCAAACACAGAGCTACCACAAGATCACTTCTTCCTTTTCTTCATCCTCCCGATGGAACAAGGCACCAAAGTATAGAATGTTATCTTTTTCTTTCTTCCTTCCATTTGGGTACCATAATGTAAATTTTCTTCCAGAAAAAAATATAAATATTTATTCTGTATTAGAATTATAATTGTAAGTTATTATTGACAAATGTTGGTTATTTATGCTTTTCAAAATTATTGATGTCAATGTTGACATATATATTAGTTATTTATGATATATGTTAGTTCCAAGGTTTCAAAACAATGATTTTTTAAATATTGATTTTGACATTAACAAAACTCATTGAATTAAATAATTTGTTTGAATGATTTTTTAAAACAAAATCATTAAATATGAATGTTATAGTATAAATTAATATAATTGATTACATTTGTAATACCTGTAAAAATTTCATGTTAGATCTAGTGCACGCTGTATTATTTTATATGTACCTACATGATATGTGAGGAAAAATTTGAAATGGATAAGAAAATTTCAAATGATATAAGAAATGAAATTTTGTGCTTGGACTGTAAATCTGGTATTTTGTGTTAGCTATAAATTCTTGATTTGAAGAAACATGCTTATGTGGCTTGTGTATGTGTATATGTCCTATGAAGGACTAAAATGTATTGAAAAGGGAATTTTGAAATTTCTTGAGGAAATGGAAGTTTGTGTGATCTTGAGTAGTTATATACGATCTTGAATTGTTTGGGATCATGACATTAATTATAAAGCCCAATTGAAAAAATATTAAGTGTTGAATGTTTATTTGTGCTTAATTATGAAGTTTCATCAAACCCCCAAGCCAAAACTTTTTCCATCTTATGAGCCAAGGGTATTCTTGTAATACCAATGTATTATGATAAGGAAAGTATGATATGTTCATTCCTAATTTCATATACA
The DNA here is from genome assembly GCA_037074585.1 of Biancaea sappan. Classification (NCBI taxonomy): domain Eukaryota; kingdom Viridiplantae; phylum Streptophyta; class Magnoliopsida; order Fabales; family Fabaceae; genus Biancaea; species Biancaea sappan. Next base: position 39,555,356 of record CM073491.1, on the reverse strand, counting down.
TGTGACTGTGTTGATGCTATAAATGTTGGTTGGGTGAAAACCAGTGCATGTCGGTCTGGATAAGCGACCAAAGTGAATGAATATATGTGTTGCATATTTGCCATGAGAGATGATAAATGAAAATTTACTTGGTGATTGAGTTCTATGATAATCATGTATGCATGGTTGTTGCCATGGGATGATGGTGGAGGCTGGTTCGTGTGTGTGGGTTCTTGAGAGGGACTAGTGTTAGCAAATTGGCAAGCGTACCAACTGCTCAAGTAATACAGTGAAAAAGTAAAGATATCGTTCCCTCGAGGACTAACAAGCTAACTACTCAAGAAACTCAAACGTATTAATCAGACAAACCAATTTGGATCAAAGGTAGCTCTGATTGAAAATTGAAGGTGAAATGCAAAAGACAAAATATTTCCTTAAACTTTTTTGCAATTAAAAAGAATGTACTCACAAATCGGATGAAATTAACTTGATTAAAAGACCTAAATTAACTTGTGATTCTAATCAATTATACACTTTAATCTTAGGTTTTCTAATAGCTTAAAATAATTCTCCCGAACCTCAATTAAGCTACTTAACTCTAACACAATCCCTTATGTGAGTTAAGCCTAATAAGCAATAACCTAATTTGATTAAATGAGGTTAACTAATATTCCTATTAGTTAATAAGCAAAACCCCTAAGGTTCAACCACTCGCCTTATTCACTCAATGTTCTAAAATATCTCCCTCACCAAAGTTCGATGAAAGCAAAAAGCAAGTAGTAAAGTGATCAGATTTACAACGAACACAATATAGATGAATGATAGGAATGCATTTATTGAATAGAAATCACAAATTTAGAGAGAATACAACTCCTAATCAGATATTAGGTTCATAGTAACCCTAAAATGGAAATTTAGCTACTTATATAGTAACCTTAGAATGGAAATTTAGCTACTTATATAGTAACCCTAGAATGGAAATTCAGCTACTTATAGTTCTAAAACTACAAAAAAAAATAGCAAAAGATGAAGAAAACACGAAATCGAGGTTGGGTTGACGGAACTTGAGCTTGATAAGCTTAAAAAAATGGATTCCTCCCTCTCCTCTAGCAAAAATTGGCTCCTCCTTTCTATCTCGAACTCAAGATGCCCTAAAAATCTTGTCTTTTTGCTATTTAAATCAGAATTAGAAGCTGCAAAATCGCGAGCCACCACTATAATGGTGAATACCCACTGCTGTAATAAAAAAGTAGACATTAAAAGGCTGCTAGTCCAGGGCTTGGCACTATAGCAGTACACAACCACCGCTATAGCAGTGGAAGGCAGAGAAAATGGCTTCAAAATGATGGGTTCCAGTAGCCACCGCTATAGCGGTACAAGACCACTGCTATTGCGGTGGGTGGCAGAGGAACAACTTTAACATCTTCAAAAATACAGCCATATAGCATCTTCTTGAATTAGCTCTCCTCCAACTCAACCTACATTAGAGAATAATAAATTAATTATCAACAGCTCTAAATCATGAAATCACTCAAACTAACCTAAAATCTAAAAAATCACAAGCCAAGACAAGTAAGAAATAAAAAGATAGAGTATTTAGCACCAAAAAGGTACTAAATCTAGAACTTAACACTCCTCTAAATTTGAACCTTTGCTTGCCCTCAAGCAAAACAACCCTCTCAACAGACAAAAGTGCAAAGCAGAAGTTAGGAAAATAGATTCATAAACAAGATCTAGAAATATTTGGACTAAGAAAAGGAAAAGTATGACTTGTACAAATAAAAATAGAACCATCCCTTAAAATTTAAATTCAAGAATTGCCTTTATCAAAGGAAATGCCATATTTGCATTAACAACATGGGGATTTAATTCAAAACTCAAGTAAACACCTTGAAAACTCAGGATTTTCAAAAAGCAAAAATACTATTATCTAAATTAAACCTTCCTTTTTATAATTGAACACTCTCAAGGGTATTCATTCCAAATTCCAGTAATCCATTCAGCAAACCAAATAAGAGGAGTTGAAGCCAGTAAGAGGCAGAGTCCATGCGCCTAATCCACACTGCTCTTCCTCCCCCTCACACTCAAGGAGAAAATTATAGAGTGAGAAAAATGCATGTGCGCCTAATCCACACAAAACTTCCCTATCATTTCATTCTCTCAAACCAACCAAAAGCAAGGTTCATTGGTTGAAACAATGTCTGTGTGCCTAATCCACACGACACCGCCTCAACATACAACACACCTTCAAGTAAGCTAATTATTCTTATTTAAATAACCTTTTTTTTAATATGAAATCTGAAATTAACACCCCTTATTGAGTTTACTGATGATTTTAGGAAAGATTAACTTAAACAACAACATTTACTCTCAGAATTTCCAATCTTCAGTTAGCCTAACAAGAATTTTGAAGAAAATCTCCTAATATTACTGAAAATAGAACTATTTCTTTATTAAAAACATTTCAAGAATTTAAATTTTAACAAAATTTTTCAAGTTTTTAAATCCACAAACCATCACTCTCCCTTACAAAAAACAAATTAAAGGATAAAATAAATGTTCAAAAATGTTTGAAAAATATGCTTTAGCTAACACTTATCTGCTTTACACTATATACCACACAAAAACAAAGATACCTCTCCCTTAAACTTGAATTTGACAGTGTCCTCACTGTCTCATGTTAGCACAACAAGGAAATGAAGCACAAAATCCAAAACAAAAACACAAACCACAAAAAGTAACTACCACCAACTAACTACAACTAAAAACAAATTCAAGAACTAAGTGATAAACTTGGCTTTTCTCCTAAGAGCACTAAGTTTATAGTTTTTAGCCACACTTTACTAGGGTGCCTATGCTCAAGGTGGATTTTCCAAATTTTTTCGCTTATTAAATGCTTTCAGCTAAGTTTTACATTGTTTGCAATGTCAGGAAGTTTGAATTTAATGGGATCATTATAAAACTTGACATAAGCCTCAGGAACTCCAAGAACTCCCCTTTTTCTTTTCCCCACGTATTTATCTACCCTCAAACAATTTTTACTCATCTTATCTTGAATATACCCATGAGATTCCTCATCAATCATCTTCACAAAATAGCATTTCTCCTAGTCATTGGAAGCTTTCTTTACCTTGTTCATGTTAAAGGTGATCTCTTGATCGTTGACTCTCATGGTTAATTCACCTTTATGAACATCAATTATAGTCCTCCCGATAGCTAGAAAAGGTCTTCCTAAAATGATTGGAATCTTCTTGTCTTCATCATAATCCATGACATTAAAGTCCACTGGAAAAATTAACTTATCAACCTTGACAAGTACATCCTTAATAACTCCGTTTGGATAACATAATGAATGGTCAACTAGTTGAAGAATCACTGTGGTGGGCCGAGCATTTCCTAAACCTAGTTTCTTGAAGATAGAAAGCGGCATTAAATTTACATTGGCTTCCAAATCCCACAGTGCTTTACCATCAAAATTTTTCCAATATTGCATAGGATCATAAAGCTACTCGGATCTTGCATTTTAATGGGTAACTTCTTCTGAATGATGGCGCTACATTCTTGAGTCATAGCAACAGTCTTAAACTCACACAAGTGCCTCTTTCTTGATAGAACATCCTTCAAAAACTTTGTATAGCTAGGAATTTGTCCCAATGCCTCCAAAAATGGAATGTTTATGTGAAGTTACTTCAGGATCTCCAATAATTTTTTATATTGCCAATGCAGATTGAGCTTTTTATACCTCTGAGGATAAGGTAATGGTGGAATAAAATTTTCAATCCTCATGTCTTGCTTTGTATTTTCACCCTTATCTTTAGCACCTGAGTTATCTATTTCTCAGTTGCCTTCTTTTAAGGCTCAACAACTTTTTCACTATTTTCTTCAGTGACCATCCCTTGTATCTGATCAAGTTGTTTAACAACAACTGGAAACTCCTTGCCACTCCGTAGAGTAATGACATTACAATGCTCTTTTTCCTCCCTTCTTAGGTTATTTTCAGTATCACTAAGGAGACTGCCTTGTGGCCTATTGTTTAGAGTAAGTGCCAATTGGCCCATATGAGTTTCTAAGTTTTTAATTGCCACATTCTGAGTATGAAACAATAACTCACTCCTTTCCATGAATTTCATAAACATCTCCTCCATTGAAGGCTTCTTCTCCACTTGAGGTGGTGGAGCTCTATTTTGAGGAGGGTAATTGTTCTGGTTACTAAAACTAAAAGGTTGAGATGGCCTACCAGAAGATGACGAAGCTGTAGGGTTCAGGCAGTGATTATTACTCCAAGAGAAATTAGGATGATTTATTGAGCTCCGATGATAAGTGTTGGAATATTGGTTATTCTGGTTCCTTTGCACATTACTCATGTAATTCAATTACTCCATTGAAGCATATTCCTCACAACACCTGTTGACGTAAGCCTCTCCATAGAATTCATAATTTGCTTATGGCATTGCTATTGCATTCACCTTTGCCTGTTCTTTTTGTCTTGCACACAACATATCAACTTTCTTTGTTAATGCTTCATTCTAAGCTAACAAAGCATTTAGGGTGTCTAATTCCATGACTCTCCTCCTTGAAGCATTTTTGGCTTGGCTAGATGCAATTTGGCTTGCCCCCATAGTCTCTATTATCTCTTTTACTTGCACTATTGATCTCACCATCAAAGCACCGCCAACTGTGGTGTCTAGTTCATCTCGAGTCTCATGTGTGAGATCACTGTGAAAGATAGTGAGCTACTGCCACTTTTGAAGACCATGATTAGGACATTTCATCAGTAAGTCCTTGAACTATTCCCAAGCCTCATATAGACTTTCACCTTCGTGCTGATAAAAGGCAATGATCTCATTCCTCAATTTGATTGACTTTGATAGAAGAAATAATTTACCCAGAAATTTTTTTTGTAGCTCATCCCAAGTTGTGATACTTCCTTTTGGTTGAGCATTCAACCAGCTCTTAGCCATATCCCTCAAGGAAAATGGAAATAGATGGAGATGAATGACATCGTTACTAGCTCTATTAATCTTAACTATGTCACAAATATCCAAAAAATTTGTCATGTGGTTATTCAGGTCTTCTATAAGACTTCGCCTATATTGATTATGTTGAACCAAATTCATCAATATTGCTTTAATTTTGATAATTATTAGCGTTGAGTGGAGGTTTCACTATACTGGAAGCGTGTCCAGCATTAGCGGGTGAAGCATAGTCCCACACAGCTCTATTGTGGTCTTGTTGCAAATGTGCAACTCCATTTCCTCCATTGTTTTCCATACCTCTAAGATTCACATTATCCTCTGTCATTTCTTCTTGAGAAAATTGTCCTTCTTGGATTTTTCTAGCCTTAGCTTCTTTTCAAGTTCTCATTGCAAGCCTATCGATTTCAAGATCAAAGAGAAGATCAAATTGATTGATGGTACCTCACATACACAGTAAGGAGACACCAATTAGCAATGAAAAATAGAATCAGCACAAATCAACACTATAAAAACTAAAAATGACTTAATAAACAATAAGAACATAAAAGAAAGAAAAGAAAACTAAACTAAACAAAACACACAGCAAAGAAGTATCTAAGTTAGCTCTATCAAATTTCTTTGAATATTAGCACAACCGTTAATCCCTAGCAACGGAGCCAAAAACTTGTTAGCGAATTAGCAAGTGTACTAGTCGCTCAAGTAATACAATGAAAGAGTAAAGATTATCGTTCCTTCGAGGTCTAATTAGCTAACTACTCAAGAAACTCAGACATATTAGTCAGACAAATCAATTTGGATTAAAGGTAGCTCTGATTGAAAATTGAAGGTAAAATGCAAAAAGACAAAATATTTTATTAAACTTTTTCACAATTAAAAAGAATGCACTCACATATCGGATGAAATTAACTTAATTAAAAGACTTAGAGCTACTAATTCACCTCTTAGAGCTACTAATTCACCTCTCTTGTCCTAAGAATTGCTAATTCTCCCTAGCACTTGTGATTCTAATCAGTTATACACTTTAATCTTAGGTTTTCTAATGGCTTAAAATGATTCTCCTGAACCTAAATTAAGCTATTTAACTCTAACACAATCCCTTATATGAGTTAAGCCTAATAAGCAATATCCTAATTTGATTAAATAAGGTTAACTAATATTCCTTTTAGTTAACAAGAAAACCCCTGAGGTTCAACCACTTTCCCTATTCACTCAATGTTCTGCAAACATTTCCCTTGCTAAAGTTTGATGAAAGGAACAAGCAAGTAGTAAAGTGATCAGATTTACAACGAGCACAATATAATAAATGATAGGAATGCATTTATTGAATATAAATCACAATTTTAGAGAGAATACAACTCCTAATCAGAGATTAGGTTCATAGTAACCCTAGAATGGAAATTTAGCTACTCATAGTTCTAAAACTACAAAAAACAGCAAAAGATAAAGAAAACTCCATGAAACCGAGCTTAGGCTGACGGAAATCAGGCTTGATAAACTTTGGAAATGGATTCCTCCTTCTCCTCTAGCAGAAATCGGCGCCTCCTCTTTATCTCGAACTCAGGATGCCCTAAAAATCTTGTCTTTTTGCTATTTAAATCAGAATCAGATGCTGTAAAATCACGATGCACCGCTATAGTGATGGGTAATAGAAAAGTAGACTTTAAAAGGCTGCTGGTCCAGGGCTTGTCACTATAGTGGCACACAACCATTGCTATAGCGATGGAAGGCAGAATAAATGGCTTCAAAATGATGGGTTCCAAGAGCCACTGCTATAGTGGTGGGTGGCAGAGGAACAACTTCAAAATCTTCATAAATGTAGCCACACAGGTCCATCTTCTTGAATTAGCTCCTCCCCAACTCAACCTACATCAGAAAACAATGAATTGTCATTTATCAATAGCTCTGAATCATGAAATCACTCAAACTAATATAAAGTCTAAGAAATCATAAACTAATATAAAAAACTCAAAACAAAGGTAAAGAAATCACAAGCCAACAAAAGTAAGAGATAAAAAGATAGGCACCAAAAAGGTATTAAATTCAGAACTTAACAACTAGAGTGAATAAAAAAAGTGATATTTTATTTATGTTGGTAAAATGTGGAAAATTGAGGTTTTGGTGAATATCTGGATTGATGAATTGTGAGGGGTGAAGTGGCTTCAATGTGTTGTATTTTGAGGGTACGAATTAAATATTTAAAAGGTATTTCCAGTTTTTCCCTTGGGTGAATGACACCTTTGTGTAAGGTTGAAGGGTAAAAGGGCCCAATAAATTAAATGGATATTCCCTCACTTAACTGCTTCAACCCTTCTCATATTTCGCATGTCCCACTTATTGTCTCTTGTCCCTCTTCCCTCTCTCACATCTCTCTCCTCACCAAGGGCACTAAGTTTTGCTTCCACCATCATCTCCGGTGAGTTATCTCCTCTGGCAACCCATCTTCGGTTAAGTGTTGGCGTAATTTATTATTTTCCTTATTTGGATGCTTATTAGATTATATTTTGAGAAAAAAAATATTTTTTAGTTTGTGAAAAATTTGTTCACCAACTATTTAGTTTCTGAACGATTATAATATATTATTTAGTCCATAAAAATCTCAAATAATAATTTATTAATTATTTTGTTCATAAACTTCTTTATTTGTTGACGAAATATTTGACTAGCTTATATGAACTATGATTTTACTTATTTGGATATTTTCTGAATTATAACTTTTTAAGAGAAATTAATAAAAATGATATTTATGTAAAAGTCTAAACATTAACACAATCTAAACACCTAAAAAACATTATTTTATTAGTCATATACTTCCATAAAATATATTGTTGCAATAATAACACAGTGAATGGAATCTACAACGACATATTGGCGTTCAAGACAAAGTGAGTGACCTTTCCAACATCTCACACAACCAATTTATATGAAGCGGATTAGAGATGAGGAAATTGTAGCTGGTCTCGTTGTAAAAGGAAGACATAAATTCTATTATCTTTTCTTACCTTAAATTATAAACAAATGAATAAACAAAGTATATTATAAACAAAATAAATAAAACAAAAAACAATATTCCTCTATTTTCTTGGAAACATTTTTGGAAATTCATGGAAATTATAAACAAAAAGAAACCAATCATTATGTTTAGACTAATGAGTAATGTTTGAGATCGTTTAGAGATTAAATAATATATTATAATTTTTTAAAGACTAAATAGTCACTCTATATGTCTTTTAGGGATTATTTTTTTTTCAAGTTATAATCCAATAAGCATTGAAATCAATGTTATAGGATCCAGACTATCTATTGACCTGGGAAGGTCTTCGAGTCACCATGTCACTGGTTTAACCACCGGGTCACAGGGTTAATTACTGACTCAGGGGTAAATAAATTAAAAAAATAAAAATTATATATATATATATATAGCTATATAACTTCACAAATAAATTCAAAAACAAGTAAAATAAATAATTTATATACGAAATTTCACCTTTTAATGTCATAAACATCCATAACAATTTATAAACATCTATAATAATTCAAACATAAAGTCATAAATATTCATAATAATTCATAAAGTTATAATTAATATCATCCAAACATAATAATTCATACATTAATGTCTTAAACATCCATAATAATTTATAAAGTCATTAAAATGCAAATATTCATAAAATTATCAATCAACTTATAAACTCTATTGAAAGGAAAGGATAGTGCCACTGCATGACTTATGACAATTAGCACTATGGAAAGGTTCACAATGAATTTACTTGTAGTGCAATTTTTGAGGTTATAAAATGTTTGTATATATTTTTATAATATAACAAATATTTTATGAAGTTATCTTTGAAAAAATAAATTAGAATTTTACTCTTATTGTTGTTAATGTTTTCATTGCTTTTTTATTTACTAATTATCTCCCTTAAAATCACCAATTTTCTCTTGATAATTAACTTTAATTAAAAAAAAGGAGGAGGAAAGGGAAAGCTAAAGCATAAAAAAAAAAAAGGTTGACCAGGTCACCAATTCGGTCAAGACTTGACTGGATCGACTGCGATTCGATCTTTTTAAGTGACCTGGACCAGACCAGGCCCCTTGTCGACCCAGTCCGGGTACTATAACATGGATCAAAATAAACAAAATAATGGATTACATTAGCATTTAATGGGCCATGCAGCTATTCTAATAAAAAATAATGTTGCTCTTTGTATTTTAAGTGAAAATTACATTTTCTTCTTTTTCTTTTGGTTTCTCACAGATATCTTCTACTGGAAGCAATTGTGTTTGAGACATTGTCGAATACTAAATGTGGACACATTACAAAAAAAAAAGACTTTTGGTGGCGACTAAAGTTGCCACCAAAAGTCTAAAAGTTGCCACTAAAAGTCTTTGGAGGCGACTTTTAGTGGCGACTAAAGTTGTTGGCGTAAGTCCGTGGCTGATTCTTTTGGTGGCGACTTTCAAAAGTCGCCACCAAAAGTCATTTTTATTGCAAAAAAAAAAATTTGTGAAAAAAGCGATTTTTGGTGGCACCAAAAACTACCTTTGAAATTAAATCTGGATTTTAAGGCACCAATTTTACTCGTCATCTTTTTAGATCCGGATTGGCCCGGCGGGTCGACCCGAGATCCATTCGACTCGTGTGGGTCTTGACCAATCCAATAACTCGCTATCCCGAGCTGACTCGATTTTTTTGTGTGCAATATTCAAGTTTATTTGAAATTAAATCAAACATGTGCATACCTAAGATTCGAACCTGGGTCCCTTGCTTGCAGCCATGTGTGTCTTACCATTCTGCCACTGCTTCATTTGTGTTATGTAAGTGAAAAATATTATATACATCTATATATATAATCTGTTAAAAATATTTTAGGTCAAAAATATTATAAAACAAAAATAAAATAATATTAAACTTAACAAAAAGAAAATATATTATTACTATTGAAGTCACCACAAAAGTCCAACTTCAGCTAATTTCATAAAAAAAAAACGATTTCAGTTAAAAAAATAGACTTCATTCGTCACCGATAATCTAATTTTTTAAAAAAATTAAAAAATTAAATTTCTTTTAAATAAAATTAAGAAAAATAAAAACAAATTTGAATTTTTTAAGTAAAAAAATGACTTTTTTAATTTTTTTTAAAAAAATTAGACTTTTGGTGGCGATTATAGTCGCCACCAAAAGTCTAATTTTTTATTTTATTTTAAAAAATCTGACTTTTTTTATTTTTTTTAAAAAAAAGACTTATAGTCACCACCAAAAGTCTAATTTTTTATTTTATTTTAAAAATCTGACTTTTTTTATTTTTTTTTAAAAATACTTTAGTCGCCACCAAAATCTATTTTTTTATTTTATTTTAAAAAATTTGGCTTTTTTTATTTTTTTTTAAAAATACTTTTGGTGGCGACTATAGTCGCCACCAAAAGTCTGATTGTTTTAAATTTTATTTTATAAAAATTAGAATTTTTTAACTTTTTTTATTTTTTAAATTAACTTTTAGTGGCGACTATAGTCGCCACCAAAGGTCTAATTTTTCATTTTATTTTTTTAAAAAACCCAAATTTTTTTTATTTTTTTTAAATTAGACTTTTGGTGGCGACTATAAAAAGTCGCCACCAAAAGTATGACTTTTAGTGGCGACTATAAAAGTCGCCACCAAAACTCAACTTTTAGTGGCGACTTATTTAGTCGCCACCAAAAGTCGACTTTTGGCGGCGACTTTAAAAGTTGCCACCAAAAAGTCGCCAGTAAAAGTCAATTTTCTTGTAGTGACACTTTTCCTAGTAGAGATTCGAACTTAAGTTTATCACCTTGTGAAAAACTAACTCATTCCACTAGACCAAACTCTCAGTACCTTTTCCTCTTTCTAAAATGCAATGTTTTGATGCCACATAATCATTTAACAATCACATTACTTATTTTACGTTGCACCGTTTCTATCTCATTAACTATATTTAATTATTTATTGTGATTCTCAATTTGTATTGAAAACAACTTCTAGAGAATTACATGGTGAATTTAATCTTTGGAGACAAATGTTAATTCACTCCTTAAATCTTTAATTGTCTTAGAATCTATACAAAAAATTAGATGTAAAATATATAAAATTTAAAAATTCTTGCATTTCATATAATACATAAATTATTATATTTGAGGCAAGGACTTTTTAATCATTGGTCTTAAAAGCTATATGTTAGTAAATAGATTGTAGAATTTCATTCACTCTAACATCTCAAATTGTAAAATAAAATTAGAGAGAGAAAGAGAAGGAAGAGAGATAGAGAGAATGGACACAATGGACTACATTGTTAAGTTGTTACTAAAATCTCTCATTGATACAAGGAGAAGCTAGGATTTATATAGGTCTAGCTAACTCAAATAAAGTAGAAATTTAAGGAAGAAAAAAAGGAGCAAATTAAGATGAAAAATCCTCTTACAAATCAATCAAGCATTAAAGGTGAAAAAGACAATTCACTTAAAGAATAATAATAAATATGATAATTCTACATCCCCCTCAAGCTGGATTGTTATACAATCCTAGCTTGAAGTTGATTTTGCTAAGATGGATCTTGGAAGATTAGGATATAATTGAAGCTATAAAGAGTTCAAACACCAGGTGATTCTAGAGGCATAGTTAAGAGAGATGGCCAGAGATGCTTCGATCAACAAGGAAATGCTAGAGACGATGAGCCAAGGTGAAAGCTATGGAGAGTTGAAACACCATATGAATCCTGGGGAGATTGGGCCACTACTGAAGTTGTGGAGGAGTCGGAACCCATTCTAGAGACACAACTGAGAGAGATAGTATACCCTTGAGAGCCCCTAGCACTACTAATCATCTTCCCAGATTCTCTATTAGGATTATCTGCCTTTGGAAGGGCTACAGTTTTTGATAGGTAGTCTTCCTTACCTTTACCACATATGAACATCATCACTGATTGGGACCAATGGAGATAATTGTTCCCATTGAGTTTCTGTCCAATGACGATAGTTTGGTTACTATAAGATATTCCACTAGGATTTGGGACAATGGAATTTTGGGAGTGAGAGACATCAGAAGGTGCAGTGGAGGATTAGCTATCAGTGGCCATACCATACTTTGCCATATTTGAAATGAGCTACAATGGATGATGAATAGAAAACCAGAAAAGAGAAACAGAGGACAGCAGAGACAATGACGATGCACGCACAAGCAAGAAGAAAATGAGAAGAACAACACCACGAACAGATATCCAAATGATGAAAAGAAGGACTGGGTTGTTCTCCATGGTAACCAGCGACCAAGTCTGTCAAAGTCAAGTGGCCGGCGATGGAACGACATGCTCTCATGCACCAACGCATGGAAGACACATCAAAGATGATGGTGGCGCATGACAATGCATGTAATAGCCGGTGAATCTCCGGTCGGTAGGGATATGACAGTGACGACGTTCTAAGGGTAACTCTAATGACCGTGGGTCAAAAAGAGAACTATGTGAAGAGGGAGAATAGGGTGAGTGAAAAAATTGCTAACTCAGAGAGAGAGACGGGCACTTTGATCATGTATATGGAAAAATTGCTAATGAAAATTTAACATGTATATGGAAAATTTTAACATTACTATACTTTTAGATTTAGGTTTTAAGTTTCAATAATCATTGTTTCACAAGTAATTATGCCACCAAGTATATGTAGATAGAGATAATTTAATTTGTGCTCATATGTTCTTTGATCATCTTCAAAATGCTTGATCAGTTAAATTAATAGCCTAAAAAAGGCTGTTTCTTTTGACAAAAAAAATGAAGTTTTAAACCCAATTCAACCTAACACGCCTTGGTTTAGATTATCAAATTTTCCCAACCCAAACTAATCCAACTTGCACACACCAGTGGTTTCCCAAGATTTAGAAATTGATAGCTAAATATTGTATGCTTTAAACCATTAGTACACAAGTATCTTGAGAATTATTTCCGTTTAGTAGATGAAAAATGCATCTAAAATACACGTGACTAATAAAATCCAATATTAAAAAAATGGACCGGTCAAGATATCGATTTAAGGGTCAATGGTTGAACCAAGATCGAACTGCAGTCAAACCAATGCTATTTAAAATATTAAAATATATAATTAATATATATGTTATAGATATTAAAATATTAAAATATATAATATATAATATTAAAATATTCTAGGCATGTTACAGATATATTAAAATATTCTAACTTAAATTTTAGGAGATTTCTTAAAAATATATAATAATATTATGAAAATAAAAATATTCAAAAATTTTAAAAAAATTAAACCGATTGAATTGACTGATTTTATTAGTTTGAGATATCATTTCCTCTAGCGGATATATTGATAACATTTGTCAAATTCCTTTAAAGTTGTGAGCACAATTGGGAAGTAAAACAAATTCTTAATTTTCTTTAATGATAACTTCCTCCAAATTGGAGATTAAGATTCAAACAGTGAAAATGGGGATAAATTAGGGTTTTTGTTAATAGATCACCTACTTGTCTCTAAAGACAAGCAGACCGTTTTTCTTCTTATGGGTTGTTGGATTTGAGATCTAATGGTCTAGATTTTCAAAGTATTTTTTTTCTTAAATCTGGATAGTTGTAGGATCTGAAATCCAACGACCCATAGAGAGACAAGCATCCTGCTTGTCTTTAGAGATAAGCAAGCAATCTACTTTATGCAATTTTTTGTCTAATACTTCATAGAAATAAAGCTCATGGTACATATGTACTAATGATTTAAAACATGAACTAGTTGAATGTTAATTTTTATAATCATAATTTGCCAAATTAAGAATAAGTGAGAGTTGTAAAACCTAAATCTTTATTTGTAATTTACTCCAAATATAATATAAGAATTAGAAATCAAAATGTATATGACAGTTTAAAGTTAAATGGTTTTTTTATTATTTTCAAAATATAATTAAAAAACTCTAAATTATTTTTATATTTAAGAATAAATTTAAGAAAAATAAATTCACTCTTAAATATAAAAATAATTTAGAGTTTTTTATTATATTTTGAAAATAATAAAAAATAAAAATTTCCATGCTACTAATTATGCCCTTTGGTATGCAACTGTCTTTAATTGTCAAATAAAAGCATTGTGGGGTCCACCACGTGTCGACGTTAAGCTACCTACTGTCACGTACAAAGTACTTGACATGAGGTTAATATAGATTTCCCTAGAAATCTCTTGTATGTTCTTGATGAAACTAGATTGTTCTAGACAAATCTTGTACATTCTTGAATTTTGTAGATGTGTATAGAATGTTGTAGCTAATTCTAGAGAATTCTAGGTTAGTCCAAGTTCATCTTGAGTTTTCTGAGTTTTCTAGACATTTCTAGGCTAGATGGATATTTGCATGGGACTTTCTAGATACACGATCATAGTCGTACACTTATACAAATCTTGTGAAGCATAGGGGGAGCATGGAGCCTATAAATGGGTAGAAGAGCCATTTGCTCCAACCAAGTCCCAAAAGTTCCAAGTTCTCTTGTAAAGCTTTCTTGTATAATACAAAGGTTTTCTTTAGAGTCTTGAGCAATCTTCTCTAGCTTTTGTCTCCAGTGGTCCTTTCTTCTCTCTTTCTTGAGAGTTTGGTTGATTTAGGCTTACTTAGCCTTGCAAGAGTGGTGAGCAAGCTAAGTGCCACACGAGTTTGGGCAGGGAAAGTCCTAGCTTGTGACAGTTGGTATCAAAGCCTCGGTGTGGAACAAGTTTGCTTAGAGAAGATCATGGATCACCAACTCTCACCAATGTGGAGACCCGTGCTGGTAAGAGCAAGAAGGCATCAACTAAGGACATTATTGCGGCCGTGGAAGGAAGGTTAGAACGTGTTGAGGAAGCCATTAAGGTGATGGTTGAAAACTTTAACCTTGTCATCTCACGTCTCAATGAGCGTCCATCTGTAGGAGATGGCGAAGAGCTTTGCAAAGAGATGTTGGGAGCCATTAACACCACCACTAGCCTGTTGCATCAAGAGATGGATGACAAGTTTGAAAGGTTGCTCGAACGGGTCGAAGCATTAGAGGACAAACTTGATGCGAGATTGTCCATATTGGAAGCAGACGTGAATAATCAAAAGGAGGACTTGGCATTATGCAAGGCTTCGGTTGCCTCAAAGGCCACAGTGGCCATAGACTCGGTCAAGGTTAAGGCTAAGAAGCCCAAATCCTATGATGAGAAGAGAGATGCAAAGGAGCTAAACAATTTTCTATGGGATTAGAACAATACTTTGAGTACTTGGGGATAATGGATGATGAAAGAAGGATCTGCACTGTGGGCCTCTACCTCACCGACTCTATCAAACATGGTGGAGACATCGGAAGAAGGATATCCAAAGAAGTACGTTCACAATCTCTACTTGGGAAGTACAAAAAGGATTTTAAGGCCCAATTCTATCTGAAATATTCAGAGGATGAGGCTAAAGCCAAGCTTCGTAGGCTCAAGCACTCAAGCACGATTTGAGACTACATTGATGAGTTCACGAGGACAGTGCTTGAGATCCTCGATCTACTTGAAGAGCTAAAGAAGTTCTTCTTTATTGACAGATTACAACCATGGGCGAAGTAAGAGGTTCAACGATAGAATATATGAGATCTTGCTTCTGCCATTAGGGCAGCCAAAAGCTTGGTGGAGTTTAAGAAAGGAGAACCCTCTAAATCTAAGGAAAAGAATAGAGATAAGGAAAATGGTGGGGTAGAGGATGATCAACCAAAGAGCCCGACCCATGTAAGGCTAAAAAATCCTAAATGGAAGGATTCTTCCAAATGGAAGGGCAAGACTAAAGATTTCCCCAAGCCAAGTTGCTTCTTATGTAAAGGGCCTCATCATGGACAAGAGTGCCTAAAGAAGAAGGCATTAAGTGCCCTCGTGTTGAAGGTTGACGAGGAGCTGAGTGACGATTATCAAGAAACTTGAATTGGGTCCTTGCAGCTTTTGAATGCAGTGACAAGAATGGAGTGACCAAATAATTTAGCCAAGGGGCTAATGTATGCAATCATGAAGATCAATAGCAAAGAGGTACAAGCATTGATTGACACAGCCGATACACATAATTTTATGACTGAGCAAGAGGCCAAACAACTTGATCTTAAGATTACCAAGGGGAATGGGTGGCTGACGACCGTGAATGCCATAGCCAAACCAACAACTAGCATGGTTCGAGATGTGATGCTATCCATTGGTGGATGGAACGGCAAGGTCAATCTATCCGTGGTAGACATGGATGACTATACCTTGGTGCTAGAATGGAATTCTTGGACAAGGTATGAGCTCTTCCTCTCTCCTGTGTCAATTCTCTTTGTATCATGGGAGGACAAAAACCTTGTCTGGTGTAGTTGAGGAGGGGAGTTAAAACAGGGAAGAAAACCTTATCGGCCATGCAACTTTCTATCAGTCATGAGAAGAAGGTATTTGAGGAACAACCTCTTTCTCCCACAACCATAGAAATAATCAACAAATGCAAATGTGCATAAAGACCGCACCAAGGATGTCGCGAAAATAGGGGAGGATGTCACATACAAAGTACTTGACATGAGGTTAATATAGATCTCTCTAGAAGTTTCTTGAATGTTCTTGATGAAACTAGATTGTTTTAGAGAAATCTTGTACATTCTTGAATTTAGTAGATGTATGTAGAACGTTGTAGAGTGTTGTAGATAATTATAGAGAATTCTAGGTTAGTCCAGGTTCATCTTGAGTTATCTAGAGTTTTCAAGACATTTTTAGGCTAGATGGATATTTGTATGGAACTTTCTAGATACACGATCATAGCTGTACACTTGTACAAATATTGTAAAACATAGGGGGAGCATGAAGCCTATAAATAGGTGGAAGAGTCATTTGCTCTAACCAAGTCCCAAAAGTTCCAAGTTCTCTTGTAAAGCTTTCTTGTATAATACAAAGGTTTTCTTTAGAGTCTTGAGCAATCTTCTCTATCTCTTATCTCCAATGGTCCTTTCTTCTCTCTTTCTCGATATTTTGGTTGATTTATGCTTACTTAGTCTTACAAGAATGGTGAGCAAGCTAAGTTTCGCACAAGTTTGGGTAAAGAAAGTCCCAGCTTGTGACACTATGCTAGCTTCACTGCTTCACTCACTCACTCAAAGTAGTGAAATCTTTCACCTTCTTCCTCTCTGAAGTTGAAGATACTCTCTTTCTTTCTATGAAGAGACCAAATTACCAAACCCTAATTGTCTCTTTTGAACTCAACTTCCAAGATCTATGGTTTCGATCTGAATCCTTTTTCGGGTTTTGGCTTTTTTTGAGTAAAACTATCTTTGTCTTGCTTTCCATTTGGGGCTTCTATACGTGTTGCCATGCTTGCATCTTCACCTTCATGATGGACCACCGTTTCTCTGAACTGGTCAAGAAGTGGTCGGAGACCAGTACCTGAAATCTCTCTCAAGTGGGTCGCTAGTTTAAGAAGGGGAGTTTCGAGTACTATGTAGAATTTGCCAACCGCGATTGCTTCTGTCGTGGCCACAAACTTTCTATTTTGATGATGCACCCCTTGCATTCTCTAATGGAAACTCCACACTCTAGATCAGCTCGTTAGGATTGTATGATTCTTTTATTTGACAATGTTGATCTCTTCTTCTTCATCTTTTTTTTTTTCAATTGCAATTTGTATATGCTTTTCGAAATGATGAAGCTTATTGACTAATTTAATTTTATGAGCTAGAACCACCTTTGCATTGCCCACATCTTGAATTAGTCTTTTTCTTGGAACTTGCTCTCTCATTTTCTTTAACTTCCTCCTTTCTTTTGCTTTTCTGGAGATTCAAACAGTTTGCATTATACAATAGTTGAACTGGGGACATTATTAGTGAAATTTATGGTGGCACTCGATACAAAAAGTGCCTTATTCTGGGTACCGTGTGACTGTACCAGTTATGCTGCAACTGATAGTACAACTTTTGCTTTGATATGCTCCACTGGGCTCTTCTGGATTAATTGCAAAGTGTTTTTCTTGTGCTTGTTCTTTTTCCTTTCTTGTTGTTGGTGTTATTTTAGATCTTTGTCTATATAACTTCTTACACTTCATATCACGTGACATGTAAATGTAAAACTTACAAAATTTGTAAAATAGTATGGAAAACGTAGGATTTTTGGTTCTTACAGTGAGGAAGTGATAAGATCACTTAGATAATATTGGAAACAATTTGTCTTTCTTGTCAAATTCTTCTTTCTTCCATGTACCCTGCCCATTGCTTAATTTGTTTGTTGGATATTTCTTGATGTATAAGACTTATATACAGTTCTTTATGTTTTTACTATCAAGTTTTCTACTTAAAATAAAACATGTGTAGAAAAACTCCTTAAAAGACTAATCATGCAATGATAAGTTATAAAAAATATAAATTTATATTTAAGGACCAACACTTGTCTTGTTCTGATTGGAGAACTATGCACTTGTCATATTTTGATTGTAGAACTTAATAGCAAAGATATAAGAAATTACACTTAAGTTTTTTCCTTTATTAATTACTACAACATGAATCAAAGGACAAGCAACTCCATTGCTGAATGTCAGCATCATGGAAAGTCTCCTGTATATGATATAGTTAAAGTAATAACTTATATTTCTCTTGTAATGAGTTTTCCATGTTTTTGAGAAATATACAAACTGAAAATGGAATGTGCATTTTGCTGCCCTACTTTGTTCCTAAATAAGAAATATTTTGTGGCAGGATCTATCTTAGTATATACAATCCTAATGGATCTTCAATGAGCAAAAAAAGGTGACTTGCAACAACAGTCTGTGTATACACCGCAACCAATGCCTTGGGACTTTTAGCAAATGCCCCTACATAGTCTCCTATGTCTTTGTTGAAACTTCTACATCTGGGATATTGGTCGAGGATGTTCTGCATTTAACAAAAGAAGATAATCATAAGGTTCTTGTTGAGGCATATGTCATATTTGGGTTAGTTTCATGTTTTATTACTGAACTAATTTGAATACTTTGTTTCATCATTAACATTGTGCACATATGCTGGTCTTATGCTTTTAGTATTATGGTCTACTTTTGTATTTTTCTTTTCCTTTCACTCACAAATGAATAGATATAAATGCAATACTTGTGCAGCTGTGGACAAGATCAAAGTGAATCATTCTCAGATGTTGCAGCTCCCAATGGTTTATCTGGGCTTGGTATGGAGAAAATATCAGTTCCTTGCATGTTATCTAGGGAAGGCTTTACAGCAGATTCATTCTCCATGTGTTTTGGATGTGATAGAATTGGAAGGATAAGTTTTGGGGACAAGGGTACCCCTGATGTAAAAGCTCAAATTGAGTTAAGCTGTTGCTTTTACTGCCATTGTCTGCAGATTTTGTTCTCTCTTTAAAACCTTCCCCCTCATAAAATGCTAAACTTGCAACTTCTCATCTAATTTGATTCATGGATGATGACCACAAATAGAGTGTGTTGGTATTTGTGGAAATATGCACAAGCTGCACAAGCAGCAATAGCCAATAAATGAATGTGTTTGTAAATTTAAAACTTAATAAATTAAACTTCACCTTGAATAAAGGATTTGGGTATTGTAAGAATTACTTTATAATATTATTAGACCAGAAACTTTGGCAAATTGGAATAAACTTATTTTTCTCTTGGCAGATTCTGCATGGTATGAAGTATCTTCATGATAGAAATGTGATTCACAAGTAAGTCAAGAATAGTTTCTTTGCTTTCTACTGTAATATACATGACCTCTGCATGCGGTAGTCTTGGTCTTTAAAAGTATGATTTGGCAAGTTTCTCCCATAACTTATTTTTCCTGCAAGGCTCTTGTTTCAAGAAAAGGTGGGGCACAGAGATGGGGGTAGAGAAGAACTCTGTGACAAGTGTCTAAATGTTTTTTGGAACATTTCATTGTTGGAATGTACTTTTTATATGAGGACTGGGAACATATATTGAATTAAAGAAGGCAGTGGATGAAAGTGGTGGAAACAAGAAAAGTGATATAAGGGAAAAAAGGATTTTTCATCCAATTATTGTCCTTACTCTTACTTTCCTTTTTTGTTTCCCAAAAAAGATGCAGATTAGAGAGGGTACAAAGAAAAAACACGCCTTCAAATAAAGAAGTATTAAAACAACACACAAAGAAGTATTATTAGCATGGAGTTTTCTCTTTGGGTTAGGATCATGATTTCTTTTATATTTAAATATTATTTTCATAGAGTTTTCTCTTAGGGTTAGGATCATGAGTTCTTTTTTGAAAATGTATATAGAATAAGAGGTCAACTTCATTGTCGCAGTATGCAGGAACTCTAACTTGAAGCTATTTGCTTCAACAATAATAAGTTAATTGCATATGCTATTGGTCTAAGCGCTTAATTTACAAATCTTTAAAGTTGTTGGTACTCCCATAAAGTCAACTATGGAGTAATGATGGATTGTTTGGATTGTTTCATAATCTGTATTACAATTTTTGTAGTATAAATTAGAAAACTAAAAAACATTGAAACTCTGGGATGTTGCATAGGCTTTAAGCTTTGAGTTACTAAAATCTTCTACAAAACAATAGAAAGGCATTTAGATAACATGAAACGTGCAAGGACTGGTTGAGTCATTTCTCTGTTTTGTGAGTAGTTTTCTGATACAAGATTAAGATTTTATATGTTTTGCAATCTCTTTGTCCCTTTTTGTATTTTGTTGGAATTCACTATGTTAGTGTGCTTAATTTGGATGTTGGATGAATGGTGTTGCATTTTACTGTTCTAATTAATATATTTCATTTTTAATTTATAGAAGTTTAACTTCTTCCTTTTCTAGTTTCTTTTGTTTTATCCTAATGCAGTGGCAAAGAACTCCCAGGTTCTAATTAATATATCGTTGCTGTTATCCCTTGTTTCTTTCTCTTACTCCCCCTTTCTTCTTAAGAACTCTCCCAACTTGTGTTGAGGTGAGTATCTTTTCTTTTCAATTTACTTTACATTTCATACTCTCTTGCTTTAATTTTGTGATAATCAAATTGTTCTATATTGCTTTGTTTTTTAGGGATTTTGTGATAATTTATGTTGTGTTGTTTGAGGGATTTATGTGTAGTGTTGAGTTGTGCTATTTTGTTGGTCTCTTTTCTTAACTGAAAAGAGAATACTAACTTCCAAATGACAACGTTCATTCTTCCAAATCTTGCATCTGTTGCATTGCAACATTTTCCTCCTCTTCAAAGGGATCATCTTAAGCTGGTTTCCTTATCATCTCATCCTATTTAAAGTTTATGAAGATATTTCTTGTATTTTCATTGATGTTACTATATTGATGGGGCCGGAGTAGCTAAGTTTGTCAAAATGACTAAAATATTTCAAAATGGCTCTTGTTAAATCTAAATGGTGAGTTTAGAAAGAACAAGAGATATAAATGGGATATTGGCGTGACTTTGTAGATGCTAAAATATTTAGTAGGTTTAGTAGATATACTGTATATCGTTTTCTTTAATGAATGTTAATTATTTGTCACGGTTGAAATCATGCCTAAAATTTTTTTTAAATAAAAATTAGATGATTAGCCATGGTTTTAATTGTGGTTATATAAAATTAGCCACAGTGAAACCATAGCCAAGTACATGTTACCATCATCAATGAAACCATAGCCAAGTGGCTAATGGAAAAGCCCACGCCTGATTTTGGCATAACTTTTGCAACCTTGGTAACATGATGTTAGCTACGGTTTTGTGTTCCATTTAGGGTTTAGGGTTTTTTGTAGTGAAATTACAAGATCATTATCTAGTTTGAATATGAATGATCATATGATTGTAGGATTGGTCAATCTCTTTGGTTTTAGGCTTTAGTTAGAACTCGGAGCATTGTTGTAATCAATCTTGCATTGGAATTTTAACATTTTAGTTTTGAAATGATGTTTTTGGTCCTAATATGAAATTTCAGAACACTATCATAGCCAATCTTGTTTTGGGATTCTAAATAAATTGATTACATAATTAAAACAAATTGAACCCTAATTCCCCTCCTTGTTCAATGCGTCTAGCTTCAAGAGGACGCCTTTCTAAAAGCGGGGAGTTTTGTGCTAAAAGCGGAGTTGGGGTTTCAAAAAAAATTTATTTTTTATTATAAATTTTCTATTTTAGTCTGTTTGTTTGTTTTGTCTTGCAATTCAATTTTGACTTTTTGATTGTTATTTTTGTTTTTCAAACACTGTGGCGAAGGCAACTAAACTTCACTTTGTATTCAACATTAAGTATATGCCAATTCATTGTGCAACCACATTTATCTCTCTTGTTATTCCTGCATTGCTTGTCACTGCTATTTTATTGTTTTAATTGTTGTCATTCATCTACGCATTGAGGGCAATGTTCAATTCATGTTTGGGGAAGGTATGTTTTGTTCTTTGTCATTTTGCTTCGTTTGCATTGAGTTGTGCAAAAGGAATGTGCATGTAATTGAATGTTTCTTTGCAAATGGTTTTATAATTATTGTGAGACTTAAAGCTATGCAAGGAGCCACTTTACAAACATGAGAGAGAAATTAATAATTTACATCATTTTTGGAGTCTTACATGTTGGTAACGCTATATGTAATATTAGTGGCAATCTTTCATAAATGCTAATTTAGCCATTTGTGGCCCCTTTGTGCTTCAAGGCATGTTTTAATTTCTTGAAGCTTTAATCTCTAGAAAATGTTCAATAAGAGGACATGCTAAAAAAGTTCAATAAGGGGATATGCTTCCAAAAAAAATTGAAAAAATATGAAATATTTTTCTAGTTAAAAGTTAAGCCCTTGACACTACAAGAAAATTGACTTTCAGTGGCGACTTTTTAGTGGCAACTTTAAAAGTCGCCACCAAAAGTCAATTTTTTATTTTAAAAAAAGTCTAATGTTTTAAATAAAATAAAAAAATAGACTTTTGGTGGCGACTATATAGTCGCCACCAAAATTATTTTTTAAAAAAAAATTAAAAAAAGTCAGATTTTTTAAAATAAAATAAAAAATTAGACTTTTGGTGGCGACTATAAAGTCTTTTTTTAAAAAAAATAAAAAAAAAATCAGTTTTTTTAAAATAAAATAAAAAATTAGACTTTTAGTCGCCACCAAAAGTCTAATTTTTTAAAAAAAATTAAAAAAGTTATTTTTTTACTTAAAAAATTCAAATTTTTTTTATTTTTCTTAATTTTATTTAAAAGAAATTTAATTTTTTAAAAAAAATTAGATTATCGGTGACGATTGAAGTCTATTTTTTTAACTGAAATCGTTTTTTTTATGAAATTAGCTGAAGTTGGACTTTTGTGGTGACTCCAATAGTAATAATATATTTTCTTTTTGTTAAGTTTAATATTATTTTATTTTTGTTTTATAATATTTTGACCTAAAATATTTTTAACAGATTATATATATAGATATATATAATATTTTTCACTTACATAACACAAATGAAGCAGTGGCAGAATGGTAAGACACACATGGCTGCAAGCAAGGGACCCAGGTTCGAATCTCAGGTATGCACATGTTTGGTTTAATTTCAAATAAACTTGAATATTGCACACACAAAAATCGAGTCAGCTCGGGATAGCGAGTTATTGGATCGGCCAAGACCCGCACGAGTCGAATGGATCTCAGGTCGACCCGCCGGGCCAATCCGGATCTAAAAAGATGACGAGTGACTTTTGATGGCGACTTTAGGTAGTTTTTGGTGGCAATAAAAATGACTTTTGGTGGCGACTTTTGAAAGTCGCCACCAAAAGAATCAGCCACGGACTTACGCCAACAACTTTAGTCGCCACTAAAAGTCGCCACCAAAGACTTTTAGTGGCGACTTTTAGACTTTTGGTAAGTCTTTTTTTTTTGTAGTGTGAGTACAAAATAAAGCTAAGCCCTTGAGAACAAAAATAATTAATGGTGAGATTTGGCTTCAAGTTTTAGCAGAATGTCTAAGGATGCCAAGAATTTGCAAATTGTTAAAGGAGAATTTATTTAAAACTGCTTACTATTATTCCATGTTTGGTTACCTTCGTGTTAAGGAAGCTTTGGTGATGTGAGTTTATGGAGTTCTTCTTTGTTTTGGTATCATAGTGAGTTTCTCTTGTATATCTTTAGTTTTTTTTAATCACTAGACATCATTTGCATATGTATCATGTCGTTGCATTCCTTTTTGCCTTATCTCTGGATGTGTGGAGTTGTTTTGCTTGAGGGCAAGCAAAGTTTCAAGTTTGTGGGAATGTTAATTTCCTAATTTCACTAAATTAGGACTTTTTTGCTCATTAATTCATGATCCCCTAATTTTAATATTTGCATATCAAAATGATATTTGGTCCTAATTAGGGATTTTTAAACGTTATCATACTCATAGTGAATTTGTTCTTGGTTATAATTAAAGTTTTAGAAATTGTCATGCTCCATATGGTTTTGGAAGTTAGATTTGAGTTCTGAAATATAGTGGGGAACAAGTTTTAAAATTAGGACCAATTAATATTCAATTTTGCTTCGGAATACTCCTGAAATACTTATGGCTTTAGTCTAAAATATCTTACTTCTGTCAATATAATACTCTTAGTTAACGTCACTGAGTCTGTTATGTGGCCATGTATTCCTTATATGTGGACCTTGCTTGAATTTTTATTTGAATCTGAATTTTTCATTTGTGTTGTAATCCTTCACCTATAACTTTCAGTTAAGGCAAAAAAGTTCAATCACATCTAGAACATTATAACAAATTTATTTACTTTTTTTCTAAGTTGAATTTGTGGCTCTATTTTCCCGAACTTCTTAATTCCGAATATATGGTTGTTTTGAGTTCTGAACCTCTTGCTTTCAATTTTGGAAGCATCTAAATTTTTGGTTTGAGCTATTTGTTCTTATTCTAAATACATGTTATTAGATCTGGATCTCTGTTTTAATTAAAAGCGTGTGCATGTGGTTAATTCTAGGCTTCCCGTATTGATATCTAGCACATTATAATTTTAATACTAGACTTGATGATTTTCAGTTCTAATAGGATTCATGCTTTATTTATGGGCCTTTTTACTTGTTGTGAAAAATGGAATATTTCAAAAAGAATATTTTAAATTGTTGTGAAAATAATTTTAGAAAAATTATTTAATTATTTTCATACTTATCTGACATGGTGGAAATTATGTTTATGATACATAATTATTCGCTTATTTTAAATTTAATTATAATATTGTTTTTATAACTAACCATCACCCACTATCTCCACTACCCACTATCTCCACTATCCTATGATCAGCTTGTTATAATTATCCTTTTATATTTAATTATAAATTAATTGTCTCTTTTTGAGATATTTATCCCTTATATCTTGCTTCTAGTTTTGAGTTTTTTAACCTAACCTTTGTGATATTGGGTTACACAACTTTTCTTTCTCTGCTGTTCTGTGACCTGGGTTTTATCCCAGAATGGCCTGTTTTATCATGGGAGGAAAGCCACGAATCTTTCCTTAAAGACAGTGTCAACCAGAGCACGACTCAGGTTATGTTTGTCTTGATAATTTCTTCAATTTTTCCAACAATCTTAAGGAAAGAGGCGTGTCATCGTTACGAGAACAATTTCACTGAAGGAAAAATTGAGTGCGACCCATCAGTTGAGAAAGAATCTCGAAGTCGGTCGAAGCCTCTTATGGTGGTCGGGGATAGGGTCGACCGAAAAGCCCAACGTCTATGAAGTCGTGGAGTTCTGGTCAAACTTTGAGTGCGCCGAATGGCTCACGAAGCAGGGCGAGTACATGAAGACATAGTGTCACCGGTGGTTTTTGCTCAAGCAAGGTAAGCTCTTCTGGTTCAAGGATTCTGCCGTCACCAACGCCTCCAAGCCACATGGCGCCATCCCTGTGGCCTCTTGCCTCACAGTCAAAGGCGCAGAAGACGTGCTCAATAGGCAATACGCTTTCGAGCTCTCTACGCGCTCTGGTACCATGTACTTCATCGTGATTCCGAGAAGGAGAAGGAGGACTGGATCAATTCCATCGGTCGCTCCATCGTGTTGCACTCGAGGTCCGTCACTAATTTTGAGATCTGGTTGACAAAGGTTGAGAAAGATCGTTGATTTTAAATCGCATCTGATGCTGAATTGCAAGACAGTCATGCGATTGACTCAATTCTTGATTTTGGTCAGTATGCTCTTTCTCTCTCTAAATAGATGCGCATAGTTCAATGTGATTTCTTTTATCTGGGTTTTCATGCATTTAGTCATCTGACTGGATGCACGATATGATTTTTTTTTGTTTTGAATTCTTAGAATACAGTTCCTAAAATCATGAGTTGTTACTTTCGTGATCGGATATTTCTGGATCTGTGGAGTTCTAAAGAAAATCTTACGGTCTATATGTTGTCTTGCATGCTTATTTTCTCATTAATTGAGATTGTGGAATATTATACTTATATATATATATATATATATGTGAAAAATTTGAGAAAATATATACATACACAAATAAAAATTATG
Organism: Biancaea sappan; assembly: GCA_037074585.1. Classification (NCBI taxonomy): domain Eukaryota; kingdom Viridiplantae; phylum Streptophyta; class Magnoliopsida; order Fabales; family Fabaceae; genus Biancaea; species Biancaea sappan. The sequence continues at coordinate 39,528,980 of CM073491.1, read as the reverse complement.
AGGCTTGAGTAATTTCATATATATGAAAATTGTGATTTTATATGTGATTTTTTTTAAAAGGCCTTATAAGAATATTATATTTTAGGTGAAAGGAAAATTTGTGAAATTCTTGAAAATGGCACTATGACCATCAATGTGGGGGTTATAAATTTTACAAATTCAAAATATTTTCACCTTAATTATTATTGTTGTTAAACAATATTATAAATTACATTCGTCATTTTGGAACCAAATTTTTTATAAGTTTGTGACCAAACTTGTGAACATTGGCATATAAAATTTTGGGTCAATTTGGAAATTGAAAAAAATTAAAAATCTTATTGAGATGATGATATACCGCTAATTTTCAAATTGAGGAAATAATCTCATTGAGATGATGATATACCATATGTAAAAATTAGAGTTAGCATTTTCAAATGCTAATTTTTTATGACTTTTTTATTGTACAAAGAGGCACAATAAATTTTAATATGTTAGGTCAATTTGTAAATTGACAATGCCATCTCATTGAGATGATGATATGTCATAAGTAAGAATTGGAGTAAGCATTTATGAATGCTAGTTTCTTACAACATTTTTATTGTGCAAATAGGTACAATAGTGATGAGTTATTGGTCACAAAAATTTTAAAATTGAGAAGTTCCAAAATGATTATGTGTAATTATTTTCTTATATAATATTATTATACGGTGGATGAATATATTTGTGCATATATATTGTGTGTTTGGATACCCACCTATAATAATTTTGAGACTTTATATTAATTAATTATGTACTAAATTAAGTACATACAAGATGTGATATTATACTCCTTCAAATTCTAAAAATATTTAAAAGTGTGGAGGTATTTTTCAAGCTTATAGTTTGCTCTATGAAAAGATTTTTTGAGTGTTTCTTTTATACCAACAAGTGTGAGATTTGTAAGTATGTTGTTATTAGACTATACAAATTTTGTAAAACTGTTTTGGTCAATAGTTAATGTTATTGTGGTTTGAATAGAAATTCTATGGGTTTAATATATTTGAATATTCAGAATATCTTATAAATTTCTATTGACATAACTATTGATAATGTGAAAAGACTTTCTTAAACCTTATGTGTGAATATTAAACCTTTTAAATGTTGAAAATTGTGTTTGTGAAATTTTTGAAATTTTACAATAAAATTTTATGGTCATATTATTATGAGCTTTTTAAAATATAAGTTTTATGGCAATATTACTGTGAGGTTTCTAAAGCTATGTGAAATATAAATTTTCACTTTGTGAACTTGTTTTTAATTCTACATTTCAAGTTTTGGTGAATAGTCAAAAGAATTAAAAACAAAATCGATTAGAAGAACTTATTTTTTTAATTTTATTTTTACTATTTTAAGCTTTATAAAGTTATGTGAAAAATTGTACTTTGTAGAAAGTACTTTAATTTGTGAAAAAAAAAATTGCCTATATCTAGTTTAGATATTTGATGACATGTTTTGAGAAAGACATGGGTGAAATAAGTATGACTTGAGAGTTGAAATCATAAGAAAGGTGATAGCTTTTTGTTGTCACAAAAATATTATGTTCAAAAAGTTGATCATTTTTATGACAAATTATGTGAATATCTCTTATAATTTTAACACTCAATTAAGAAGAACAGAGTTAAATTTGTTATATTTAATGAATTTCACCTAGCCTGATATATTATATATTGTATGTCAGATGAATGTCTAGATACACAATCCTAATAAAAAGATGAGAGGTATCATGAATCATGATATCATATAAAGTGGATTTTCCGTTGTATTAGAAGAATACAATGATGTTAGCTGAATCTCTGAATTCAGATGAGAGAAAAAAAAATTTTCACTAATTATTAAACCTCACATTTGGTGGTGAGACGTATTTTTAAGAGAACAACTGTACAAATTTATAGACTTACTCTAAAATTAGAGTTGGTTAAAAATGAGACTAAGTGGTTGACAAACTTCTTAGCAAATTTATCCATTGGATATGAGCCCAATGATGTTTGTAATGAGATTGCTAAGTGGCAATAACCATTGTAAAGGGTAAAACCTTTAATGGTAAGAGCAGACACTTGCGTTTGTGACATAAAGTTATTTAGTAGCTACTAAGAGATGAAATAAGATATACTGATCAGTTATGTGAGGCCAAAAGTGAATTTGGCTAATTCTTTGACTAGACATGCATGTAGGAAGGAAATAAGTCCTTCACACATCGAGGGGAAATGAACTTAAGCCGATTGAAATTAATAGTGACGGTAACCCAACCTTTGTGATTGGAGACCCCATGAAGAAGGTTCATATGGGTAATAACAAGTCATCTATTAATTCTGCTAGTACTAATATTTTAGTCTTTTTCTTATGGTGTAAGGATAGAAGTACTAGAATGCATTGATTGAGAGGTTGAGCGAAGCTCTTAATGATTTTCATAGCCCTTAAGGGTGGTGTATTCATTGCAGATACACTTGACGAAATAACCTATATGAATGTGGAGTGGGGCCGCTCATATGAGATCTTGGCAAAATCTCTTGAGCATTCATGAACACCAGGCACGCGCACGGCCGAAAACGCGCACAACGGCGTTAACAGCAGAAATTGTGGGGGTATGATGTGATTGGTAAGATCTCTAGCTTACAATAAGAGTTTATTGGTTCATAGAAGCTATATGCTTCACCACTGACTCTGTGAGCTATATCTTATTTATCTAGACCTGGTTCATAGTCTAAAAGACACCAGACTCGAAGCATTTATACCCATATGTGTAACCTATAACATGATTTTATTGAAAATATCTTTTTGAAATATGTGGGGGATTGTTGTGAAAAATGGAATATTTCAAAAAGAATATTTTAAATTGTTGTGAAAATAATTTTAGAAAAATTATTTAATTATTTTCATACTTATCTGACATGGTGGAAATTATGTTTATGATACATAATTATCCGCTTATTTTAAATTTAATTATAATCTTGTTTTTATAACTAACCATCACCCACTATCTCCACTACCCACTATCTCCACTATCCCATGATCAGCTTGTTATAATTATCCTTTTATATTTAATTATAAATTAATTGTCTCTTTTTGAGATATTTATCCCTTATATCTTGCTTCTAGTTTTGAGTTTTTTAACCTAACCTTTGTGATATTGGGTTACACAACTTTTCTTTCTCTGCTATTCTGTGACCTAGGTTTTATCCCAGAAAGGCCTGTTTTATCCTGGGAGGAAAGCCACGAATCTTTCCTTAAAGACAGTGTCAACCAGAGCACGACTCAGGCTATGTTTGTCTTGATAATTTCCTCAATTTTTCTAACATTACTTTGGGTCATGTATTGTATTGCAAATGGTGGTTTTTGTTCAGAGGGAAGCAATAACGCATGCCATAGGACAAGGAATTTATTCTTGTTAATCATGTTTGTTTTTGTATGACATGTGAGGATTATGTTATATTCAATATTGTTTGGGATTTTGCTATTTTAATCCTAAAATGTTCATTAAATCCTGACTGGAATTTTGCACGTCGTTTTCACTATGGTTTTAAAATTTTAAGTTTTAATTTTGAAATATTGCTTAGTTCGAATTTGCTTTTTTAAACATGCTATATTCAATCTTGTTTGGGATTTTGGAAGACACGTGCCCACCTGCACCTTTGTTTTGGATAGGATATACAATTGTTTCATTTAATTGTGAGTACTTCCTTGTGAGATAATTAAATCTTGGTGATATTTCATTTCTTTTTTTGTGTGTCATCTTGGAGATTTTAAAATCTCATGAGAGGGGTTTGCTTTGTTCCAATTGCTTTTTTCTACCATTTGACTAGGACAAAAAAATTGAAAAGGGAAGAGAAAACATGCATAGGACAAAATAAATTTTGGGTTTTTCTAGTTACTCCCTTCCGCGAGTGAAGTCCAGAAAATCTGAGTGTGAGAGAGAGAGTTCGAGGTTGAGAAGGAAGCTTCAGAGAAATACAAGAAGAATTTTGATTGCGAGGTGATGAACGGATACCATCTGCTGGTAATGAAGAATGTGCTTCAATCATCAGCTCAAAGATAAGGCATCTTGATCGATTGCTTGGATAAGAACCTCAACACAACAAGAAGAATTCGTAGAGGTAAGTAAGGGTCACGTTGAGAATCTGTTGCTCTCTATTATGTTTCTTTTGTTGGACTGCTGCCAACTCTTAGATCTTGCTTGTTCTTGATTGGGAACCATTAATCCTTCTCTGTGCTTTCTTCTCTTTTTTCCTAGATAGCCATATACACAACGCTCAGGACCACCTTCCTTCGCTTTGCTTTAGTCTCTTAGGCGCAGCTCTTATAGTCAGAGAAAAGTCTAGTAAGTCTCATACACACAACTATATATATATATATATATATTAATTAGTTCTAAATTTATGAACTGTATGAAGCTGTGTTTTTTGGGAGAATCTATTTAATATATTAAAAATTAGTTTAGAGTGATTGTGAAATTATTTTGTACATAGGTAGCTGACCCAAATTAATAATGTTGATGAGATATTATTAAAAATGAGGTGTATTCATGGATCAACATGTGCATGATGAGTGAGTTATAGTTAACTGGGTTTTATGAGTTGATTTAGTTTTGGATAATATATATATATATATATATATATATATATGTCAATGGTAGACAACGTGCAAGCAAGCAAATAGTGCAAAATAAAACTTATATGCAAGATGAAAATTTTTTATATTAAAACTACCAAGATGGGTTGGATAAACTTTAATATCAAAACTTTATATTACCTATCATTATTACTTTTATATGCAAATGAATGAAAGTCTGGTATATAGCAGTAAATTGGACCTAAAAAGTATCCGTTCAGTTAATTAATTGCCGTCGATTTTTTATTCTTAACAAAAAAAAATATTGAAGTAATGAAATTTAATTTATAGTTTTTATTTACATTTAAAAATGTTTTTGAATCTTATCCAATTAATTTGATCTCCTTAAACATATTTTAAGTGAAAAAGATCATTATATTTAAATCTACATAAAAAAATTTTAAATTCAGTGTTTTCTTCTGTTCTTCATTCTCTTGAATTTAGGCATACCTTAAATATAAAAGAGATGCAAATCAACATTGGAGTCTCCCTTAATTATTATAGAAAATTATCTTTGACATTTTTTTTTGTTGAGACTGAAGAAACAAAAAAGGTAAACTAATAAATGAAGGTTGTGTATATATATATATATATATATAACACTGACACCTGGCCTCTACCTGAGGTGTACACTCTGTACATCTCGGGACTTAGGCATTTCCATGCAACACCTGTCTTCCGCAGGTCTAGAGTAGCACAATTGAACCTTTCATCTTTTCGGCAATACACGCCCAGGAGAGAGAGATATCTCTCGTTATTGCTGCCTTTCTTACTACTTTGACACAGTCGTCTACGTAAAAGTCTGCACTCTGCACATCAGGATATATATTTAATTAAATGTTTTACAAATATATGCCTCTTTGTGTCCTTAGTTATGAAGATAATTGTGGCCGCGGGGATCATTTGCAGCACGGTGGATTTGATCTGCATATTTTTGAAAATTAAATTACTGCCATCCAAATCTATATTAAATTGAAATTGGAAAGGATTTGGAATGAGCAAAAAGATTCGGCGCTTTATATGGCTGGGGATCCTGCAACCTAACGTAGATAGAGGAATCGTTTTTTATTTTGACGTTTATCAAATGTATCGATAAGTGTACTTGAAATCTCGAGAATCCATACTTTCTATTTGAAACCCTTAAAGCAAGCTGAAATGATGATAATGGAAGAGATGCGCAGAGAGCTGAAATTCAGTAAGTAACATATCTCGGACGGAACCTCTAATAGAACTTTCCATAGCTCTTTGGTACCATCCCTCCACAACTTCGTTATCTCCACACTCCATCTGGTCACCCTACGTGACCTTCACATTCATATCCAACAAGTCTGTGAACCCCCTCCCGTGAGTGGCCCTGGTCACATGGCTAGCATCACCAAATGTTTGCTAGCTGAGGTTTTCACCAAGATGCGCCAAGGAGTTCTTTCCAAACTGATTCAAAGTATGTCATGCCCCGATTTGGAGACGTGATCGGCACGACACATAGCTCAACCCCATGGCTGTAAACTTATCCTGTCTTATTACACATCAATTCTTATTGATCATGTAAATACTACATGTAACCAAAAGAACTCATTTAATTCATTACCTAAAATATCCCTCAACCATCATGCACATATGCACGAATCCCATCAACAGAAGAAGGAATCAAGGAATAGTGAGGGTTTGGAGGATTACCTTACCTCCTCTGTCCAGTGGCTGACTTCCATTTTTGAAGCCTTCCCAGCTAAGAGAATGGAGAGTTGAGAGAAAGAATTAGCTGAATTTTTTTTTTTTTTGGGGGGGGGGGGGGGGTGAGAGGTAAGGGTTTGAGGAGCCAAACAACGGCAGTGAGAATGGAAAAACAAGCTGAAGGCGGTGACCAATTGTCCAGAGTGCTCTGGAAATTAAATCAGAGACTGGAGTTCAGCTTGGGAAGGGAGAGAATTAGTGGTTTGATATCTAAATCTTCAGCCAAAATACAAATAACCCCATCCACAATAAAAAACTTTATCATTTAAGTACATACTAGTTTTTGCCAATTTATATTTTATACCACAAAGACCCCAAAAAAAAAAAATCTCTTTCACTTCTTTATTCTACCTTGCTCTTACGTTTTCAGGATCTATTCCATCTCATCCTTAAAATTTTTAGTTTAGCGCCCATGAAGTTTATTTATTTATTTTGTTCATTTAAATCCCCTGTGTGACAGGTTGCAAACATAACATGTCATATATAAGTTAATTTCAATTAGTTATCTCCTTTTACTATTTTTATTGGCATAAGTTAGTCACACATATTTAAAGTGTTAATTGTATAGATTAGACTTGTTAGCAAAATTTAACGCATCACTGACAAAATTTAGTAACAATAATTTAATAAAAAAATATAAAATTATAAGAATTTATTATAATTTTTTAAACTATAAAAATAAATTAAAAATTACTGGAACTATTGGCATCAAGAAAATAATTTAAGAAAAAAACTTATTAAATATTTATATGGGTTTAATAATTGTAAATTGACATATGACAAAAAGACTGTACATTAAAAATTTAACCCTTGAAAAATATTTAAATTGATTGTTTAGTCTTTAAAATTTTTACTCAATAAAATTATATATATTAACAATTTAGTCTCTTAAATATTATAAGCATATTATGTATTATTATTAAGTAAAAATATATTTCATATTTCTAACGTTTACATCGATTTTTATTTATTTATACTCATAACATTTTTTGGGTCAAATATGTCCCATATTTCATTTTTTTTTACAAATATATTTTTTTAACACTGTCAAAAAAAATAACAAAAAATGCTGACTAGGCTGTTACATAACAAATATCATTCACCACATCACTTATTATGTGGACCCATCACATGAAATTATAAAAATACTCTTAATAATAATTTTTTAAAAAAAAAAGGCAACCCGTTGTTGTAGAAGTCGTTGACAAGCTCAGAGAATTGAGGAAACATGAGTTTCCTAACTGAAGCAAGGCCAAGAGCCAAACGTGTGTGGTCCATTGAAACACCAATGGGGTCACCTTGGAAATTCCCTCCATAAAGAGCCTTGTTTCTTGAAACGTCAATTAGTGGGTTGTCGTTCACAAAGTCTCCCTCTCGATCATCTTGGTCGCTTGTCTAATAACCTCAATCTGAGGACCAAGCCATTAGGGAGATGTTCTCAGAGCTTATTTGTCTTGGTGAGGTGTTAAAAAGAAAAAAGTATACTTGTAAAAAAAAATATGTAGAATATATTTAACAAAAAAATATTAAAAACATAAATAAAAAATTGATGTAAACATTAAACCATAAAATACTTTTGTCATTATTATTATTTAGTCACTTAAGATTAAATAAATATATCATTTAATCTTATAATATGAGTAATTTATATTAAATTTGTAAGTTACTAATTTACTCAATACCTAAATTTGAGAATTAAAAAGACGTACATATTTAATCGTGAATTAGCATATTTGTTATGCTAAGCGCTGAATCACGAAGCTGGTAATTAAAAGGTGGATTGGCTGGCTCACTCATCGTCTTCTAGTGTCAAGCCCATAGGGTTCAATCTCCTGGCGATTGCTAATGTCAAGTGATCTTTACTATCTGTTTCTGTTCCTCTTCGTTCGGTGCGTACGTCTTGATGAATGCAATCTTTGTTCCTTACGCTTTATTTATTTACTTTTCATTTTCCAATCACTTTGGAGGCAGATTCAGATTCTTCCCTCACAAGGTAATAAGCGACAGATATTTTGGATTACAATATTTGATGAGCGCCACCATTTCTTCATATGGTCAAATATTGTCGGCGTAGGATGATCTTTTCTCGTTTTGCGATAATTCATCAAGTTTTCTTCTGCTTGAATATCTGATGCCTGTGCCTTTTGATAACATTGTTCCTCAGACTTTCTATACCTGCACAATCACACAATCTACGTTCAATTGCTTATGACAACTAATGGGCTACTCTCAGCCCTCAGGTTCGGTTTTTAATAGGCATGTCTTAGTCATGGCGGGTTCGCCTTAATTATTCAATTTTTTTTTCTTGATATCCAAATAACAATTTGCTGAATTTTATTTCTGTCTTTTTTTCTCAAAATAATGTAGAGTAATAACTGTGCTTGTGTTTCGTTGTCTTTTTGGGAATTTTCTCAGAAAAGTGACGGACAAAAATTGCTTATCAAATGCGTCTGATGCACTAAACGTATACGGATAAATTGCCCAACAACCTTCAACCTTTAATCATGCATATGTGTGGATATATATATTTTTTCCTTGCTGTTCCATATCATATCCATCATCTTCACTTTATAACTTCCTCTCCTAATTAAGGAATAAATTCTTTTGATATAAATATCATTTAAAATAAATTAGTAAGGAAAGAAGAAAGATGTTTGTCTTATATAATACCATCGAAACTCAGTAATACTAAATAATTTTAAATATTAAATATATTATAATTAAATGAATTATATTCATAAGTATATATAGATATACAATTTTTCAGAATTTTAAAATTGTATAAAATATATATTCTTATTTACTAATTGGATTATTTAGTTATTGTCGTAAAAAAGTTTTTTAAATCTTTTTTTATTTTTTAAACAAAATAAAATGTAAAAGTATTTTTAACATTGTACAAGCAAAAAATGTTGCAACTGAACTTTTGTTATGTAGATATAGACTGAGCTTGTAAAAAAGATGCAAATGGCAGGAGTAACAAACAATTAATTATTTTTGGAGAAAAAAAAAACGAGAACAATTAACCCTTATATTATAGGAAATTGTGTATGAATTTTTCCAAACAAAAAAAAGTTATCGGAAAATGAAATGTTCAAGCATGGAATGTTGAAATTCACTTGGACCAAATAAATTGAGGGAAAGCATGAGAAATGGAGAGGAATTAAGAGGTCAATTCCAGTTAAAGAGCACTGCTATATATCAACTCTCAGCCAAGAAAATACTATCTTCAATGATTCCCACTTGATTCACTGATCATTAATATGTGTATATATATATATAGGAACTCTTTCTCTCTTAAATTAATGTGTGGCTAATCTTTAAATATTGTAACTGATAGTTTTCTTCACTAAAACCACCTCAATCAAAGCATAAATAATTTCAATTGGGAGTCACAAGTGATTTGTCTAGTGAGAAAGGAAGATATATCTATATTTTATATACACACACACATGAGAGATATGCATCATCAAACAGTGAAGAAAAGCAATCTTGCTGGTTCAACCACAAAGACCAACAAGCTTGGAGCAGCAGGATATGGATATGATCACCCTTTGCCCTAAACCCATAAGGCTTCCTCCTGCCATACCTGAATTCCTCAAGCCTCTCAGGTGTAGCAAGCACAGGTTTCATACACTTTTCTTTACCCTACAATATTATCTTACTCAATTTAGTCTCTCATAGGTGGAGTATTTTTCAATTTGATCTCTCACGAACAAATATGTTATTGATAACGTCTTTTTATCAATCTACATATTATTATTAATAAAATTAACAAATGTGATGATTTGTAACATATTTTTTGATAATTTATTGTTTAGTCACTATAATATGATAGAGTGAATTATTGATTTAGTCCCTAAATTTTTTTTTCTTAATTTAGTCCTTGAAAGATTGTCTCAATTTAGTCTTTGAAAATTGCATTTGTTTTAATTTGGTCGTTTTCATTACTAAGATTTTATAATCTTTGTTATTAAAAGTCACTTTGACAAATAGATGGGTCGGCCAAATTGAAACAAATACAGTCTTTCAAGGACTAAATTGATATGTTTGATCTTTCAAAGATTAAATTGAAAAAATTGTAATATTTTAAAGACTAAATTAGTAATTTACTCTATATAATATATAGATTGGATGTTAATTGTATTAATGACAAATTAATAGAAGGACATTGTTGACAAAAATTTTATATGTGAAGGACCAAATTGAAAAATAATTTTATGAGGCACCAAATTAAAAGATATTCTCTAAGTGAGGGACCAAAATAAAAAGATAACTCAGTGAGAGACCAAAGTAAGAAGCATTCTATTATAGGACACCAAAATGAAGTTTTAATCCTTTTCCTTACAGGGGAACCACTTCTTGTTACAAATTATAATAATTGTTCTTGAATTTTTATTTTAATTGCTTAAGTTTTTTAGTTCAAATGATTTTTATATGGTTTTAGAGTTTCCATTATCAGGTGGCTTAGAATTGAATCCTTCTCCTATTCTCCTATTTTAAATTAAATTATAACCCAAACTGTGGGGCACTATCGTTTAGCCCACAAGGTTTTTTGTGGAGTGGAATCCAATCCTTCATGTTACACAGGAAAATAGAAAAAAAGGTTTATGGAAACTCAACATAAGAGTTTGAAATTTTTTTTATCATTAAATCAGTTTGAGATTTATGTATATATATAATAATAAAAAATTATTTTATATAGGTCTGGAAGTGTTTTAGCAGTGAAAAAACTCAATCTTTTAAAAAGATTAAGCTCTCTTCATACTAAACTGGGAAAAAATAGTAAGAATTGATTCATAGCACGTAGGGGGTGCATGGCTAAGCGTAGGTATTTTGAAATGGTTGCAATCTCATTTAATTCACGCAGTAGTGAAGTTGAATTTTAAGATTGCATTCATATTATGAAGAACCTTTATTAATAGAGGCTACGATTCGATACAACCAAGCCAAACAAGGCAGCGGGAGGGAGTCCCTGAATTAGAGGAAAAAAGTAGATAAAACTCGAGTGAGTGTAAAAGATAGAATAAATTATCAATTTGATTATTAAAAGATTATAGTTATTTTAATTTAGTTTTTAACAAATTAAGTGTCTTTATTTAGTTCTTTTATTTATTAAAATAACTTAGTAATGAAAAATTAGATTTAACAACGATCAATGTTATGAATTGTGATTTATCAAAAAAAAAAAATTAAATTGAAATAAGTATAATATTTTAAAAATTAAATTAAGATAATTATTTTTTTAATTATTAAATTAAGACAATTATAATTTTTTATAGAGTAAATCAATAATATACTATAAAAATATAGTAGAATATTTTTTCATTTCTAATATTTTTTGTGCTGCAATCACAAAGAAATTTAGTATTTGAATAACAGAGTCCAATGCGCATAGTAAATGGTAAAGGCATGATAATAATCATGAATATAGTGAAAAAATTTCAAAACTTGTCCTTGCTTGAATCCAATGCGCAGAGATTTTCTATTTATTTTTCAAAGACAACAACCATATTTGTCCTTTTACAGTCGTTAAATCACCAAATGACGCACTTGAGGCTGACTTCTTCTTCTTCTTAAATCACCAGATAACGCGCTTGAGGCTGGCTTCTTCTTCTTCTTCTTAAATCACCAGATAACGCGCTTGAGGCTGGCTTCTTCTTCTTCTTCTTCTTCTTCTTCTTCTTCTTCTTCTCCAAAACACTACTCACCTCATCTGATGGTCGTTGGATCTACAATATCTTTTCCAACAGCTGTCTTCTTCTTCTTCTTTTCCAAAACACTACCCAATCATCTGATGGTCGTTGGATCTACAATATCCTTTCCAACGGCTGTCTTCTTCTTCTTCTTCTTCTTCTTCTCCAAAACACTACCCACCTCATCTGATGGTCGTTGGATCTACAATATCCTTTCCAACGGCTGTGAGAAGACAAGTAGTGTATTTGTCTTTGGAAGGCAAGCAAAAGATCTGGACTCAATAGCAATGTGGTAGTAGCAAAATTAATCTAAAATTATTAGATATTGTTTGGTGTTGACTTGTCACTTTAAATTTGAATTTACACGTGGAGATTATCCACTTTTTCCAACATTTAAATGTTTTTCTGTGTTCACCAGTCAACCGAATCCTGAAGAAGAAAGTGGAGTTCTTAACATGATCACTGAAAAGCTTCAGGTTCGGCTTTACATTAATCATCAAATAATTAGCCTAAAAGAAATGAATCTATATATGATTTATGGATATAAATGGATATGTTTGTGCAGAATTCATATGGAAAGGAATTGGAATGCAGTGGATGCTCACCTTATTACTCAGGCTCTCCACCACGAAGAACAGGGAACCTATTAATTCATAATGTGGAGTTTCTTCATCAAATGGAACTTAATTTCCCATTTTCACGCACCAAACTCTCTCGTAATTTTGCCTTCACCTCTGCCTCTCCTTTGTGATTCTAAATGATGGAAAATCAGCATTGTTGTAAGAAGAATGAATACTTGCACATGATATATACATATAAATATATATGCCATTTGACGGATTTTTTTTTTTTTGGTAGAGAATAATTAGTATAAAGCATATTTATATGAGTATTAATTTGTATATACTGAGAGATGCATAATCTCAGAATGTACTTTTGTATATAATAGCAAATGCTTGTTGTAACCAATATTATCCTCAAGGATTGTAAATATACTATTATGAATGAGAAAAATGACTTCGGATTGACTTGAAGCCACTGTACATCTCAGTCAAGTATTTATAGACAGCTAGGACAAGCTTGACTTAATCAACCAAGTTACCACTGTTTACAACTGAACCTAAATAAGTTACAACTGTTTACAAACTAAGTCTGCCAATACATCCCTGTAAACTTAGGGGAGGTGTAATACAGAAAAAAGCACCCGAGAATGTTGTTTCTGAGCAGAGATGATAGTCCCAATACAGTCTGCCAATACATCCCTGTAAACTTAGGGGAGGTGTAATACAGAAAAAAGCACCCGAGAATGTTGTTTCTGAGCAGAGATGATAGTCCCAATACAGTCTGCCAATACATCCCTGTAAACTTAGGGGAGGTGTAATACAGAAAAAAGCACCCGAGAATGTTGTTTCTGAGCATCTGAGCAGAGATGATAGTCCCAATACACCCCTACAACTTCAAGTGCCTGAACATACTCTTAAGTTTAGATATGAGATAACTGAAGCGAGAATATCACAGAGACTTGGTCAAGACATCAGCCATTTGATGAGTGAAACAAACATGAGCCACTGTTAGTAGGCCAGATGTCACTTTTCCCCGGACAAAATGCAAGTGCACCTCCAAGTGTTTGGTGCGATTATGAAAAAGAGGATTTTTGGATCACAAATCATACTCATATTGTCGCACAACAGAAGAGGCTTTGATAAAGTGTAACTCCAAGTTCCTTGTCCAATGACTGTAACCATATTATTTCCATGACAGCACTTGCTAGACTCTTGTACTCTGCCTTAGTGGTAGATCAAGCAACCACTGTTTGTTTCTTCACACTTCAAGAATTCATATTACTACCAAGGAACAAACAGTCTCTGGTCGTGGACCTTCTATTATCAGGATCATTAGCTAAATCTACATCACAGAAGCCCACTAGATTAAGATGATTTAAGCTAGGAAAGGTCAAGCCATAGGATATAGTTCCCCCAAGATATCTTAATATCCTTTTAACAGCTTTCCAGTGTTCTTCCCAAGGGTTCTGCATAAACTGAGACACTTTTCTAACTGAAAAAAGAAAATTCGGGTCTAGTTACAGTAGCATACTGTAAGGCACCAACAATAGATCTATAAAGTGTAGGATTGCTCATCAAATTTGCTCCCTGTTTTGTAAGCTTTAAACTAGAAACCATGGGAGTACTTATGGGTTTAGCTTGATGCATATTGGCTTTAGCAAGTAAGTCTTGAATGTATTTTCTTTGAGATAAGTGCATTGAACCATATGAGTTGTACGAGACTTCAATGCCCAAGAAATACTTTAGTAAGCCCAAGTCTTTTAGTACAAATTCTTTGTGCAGTAACTATTTCAATTAGTGAATGATGGCCAAAGAGCTTCCTATGATGAGTATATATATCATCAACATAGACTAATACATTGGTAGTGGCATTAGATGTGACATTAATAAACATAGAAGGATCGCATTTGCTAGTTGTGAATCTAAAATTGTGAAAGGTTTTAGACAGCCTCTCAAACTAGGCTCTATGGGTTTTAACCCATAAAGTGTCTTATGCAATTTGCACACCAATTGCTTGTTTTCATTCTCAAATCCTAGAGGTTGTTGCATGTAAACAACTTCTTGGAGAAAGCCATTTAGGCCTTGTTTGGTATCTAGGAAAGAGTAGGAATGGAAAGGAAATATGAAAATGGAAAGGAATGGAGAAGGAAAAAGGAAAAAAAAAACTTGTTTGATATGCACTGGGAAAGAAAAGATGAAAATAACATTATTTTATTTTTTAAAAAATAATAGAAAAAAAATATAAAATAATTTACTGATTTGCCCTTAACTAAAAATTCTTTACTTAACCCAAAAAAAATAACAAACCCATCTCATTTGTCTTTCTCCATCTCGAAGACGCCATCGGCTACGCAAGGATAAACCCACCTTTGACAGTGAACCCCAATGGCTTATACGCTGTTGCCTCCTTCAACACTTTACCAACTGAGGTTTGTCTAGTTTGATACCTTTAATTCTGTTCCTTTTCTTCTGTTCTGTAGTGTATAGGTGTAGGTCATGGCTTGTTCTACCATTAGGAATTTACAGTGCTTAAAATTTACAATGCGTAGGTCTAGACCATATTAATTCATGAATTTCTATATCATTAGGAATCACTTGAGTCTATATTACAGGCTTGCTTCTGAATACCCCAAATCCAGATCAAATAATGTTGATACAGCTATTTTTGGGACAATGAAATTTGATAAAGTTATTTGTCGGTCTATATCTTAAGCAGTATTGAGGAGTCAGTATTTAGGAATCAAGCGATACTGCATGTGCTATTATGATTATAGGTTTGGAATGGTGAGTTCAAGCATTGGGGATAGCACTGGCAAGCATGGTCTTCGATTGAGCTCTAAAAATTGCAAGTGTAGGAAAGCTGCTATCCTCCGAATATTCCACTTTGACGACAACCTAGATCGAGTATACTTTAAGTGTGCAAGAGAACATTGTCGATTCTTCAAATGGGTGGAGGTTGATGAGATGGGCAACTGTGATGAAGTTATCCCAAGATGCACTGATGACCAGATCACAAGTCGTGAAAATGATGTGCTTGGACTAAAAGGTGATATGGTGATATGGCTGGAATGAAAAGTGACATGTTCATGTTGAAAAGTGATATGGGCCAACAGAAAAGTGATGTTTCCATGATGAAAAGAGATATGGCGGGGATGAAGATGCAAGTGAATAGGAATAAGATAGCAATGATTGTCGTGATAGTTATGTTGTTGTTGCCAGTGTTGTATATTAAAGCCTAAAAATGTAATGTATAGTGTGGTTACTAGTTAAGCCAAAAACTCATATGTTAATGGAAATTTTGGGTTAGTATGTAAGCTAATGACATACTTTTTTGTTCCATTTTCTTCTTCCTGATCTACTGTTTTAGGCATTATGCTTTTTTCCATGTTCTGAATACTCCCGTTAAAATAGCATTGATCATTCACAATTCACACTTTAGCCATAACATACTATTCTCAACATAATAACAAAAATAACAAAAATATATGAAAGCAGTTACAAAAATATATGAAAGTAATTCATAGCAGCAAAAATATAGATAATCAATCATAGCTATATATCCAGCCAATTATAAGCCAAGGTTACAGAATATAAGGCCCATAAAGATATAATTTTAGTTAATTACAAAATAACAGTATGCAAATGGTTGACCGGCTGCTGTATTCTACCCAGCTAAGTAGTCGGTCGATTGATTGCTGTTACTAAGTAGCCGGTTGACCGGTTGCTTGCAACAGGTCAACAGACTGCAGTCAACGGTTGACCTCTTGATAGCAACCGGTTGATCGATTAATGTAGGTCGACTAACAACTTTTAACAGGTCGACTGCGTACATGCAGGCAATCGACCTGTTACTATCTATTGGTCGACTGATTACAGCAAGTCGACTACTTACAAGCCTAATTCCAAAAAATAAAATACATTCTTTACAACTATACAAAAGTTGTTCAGGCAACACTAGCATCTTCAGTAAATATGAATATTAATTCATATTAATAATATCTTACATATGTTTAACCAACACTGTCATTCATCAGTTACATCACATGTGTTCCACCAAAAAAAAAATAATCAGATCTTTTATAACACATGTTCCTTGGTAGATGACATTTCTGATCCATGAAGCCTTCAGTTCATCCAGTATGGATGGTAGCTGAACCAACAAATAGGGATCCCTTCCTATCACTATATTGGCTTGAAGTATTTCTGCTTCAGCGAGCCCATTGACATTCACCAAATCCCCAAACAGGCTTACTCTTCTTTCCAGTATATTCCTTTCTATCATATTTAGTTCACCAGTCAACTTATCAAGTGATTGGGCTATGCTAATGGTCACCTGCTAGATGAAATCACGAAGCTTAGTTGAGCCAGAAACTTGATCCTCGCCATTACTTCTCTTATTCTTTTCTGGAACCATGTGAGGCCTCAGACATTCCAACAGTCTCATAGTGATATTGAATCTCATCAGGTATGAACTCCAGTAGCTATTGTTCTTCGATTGGAATGGTTTTCTTATCCACTGCACATTGGCTTTCCACCTCTTGTGTGATATCGACATAAGTCTGTGAATCTTGTCCAGTTGCATGATCCTTCCTAAAGACAGTGCACAATGACTTGTATAATGGAAAAGATTTGTTCCGCCAAGGTGCCTTGCTCCTATTTGACTGCATAAAAACAAATGCAAATACTTATAAAGCATACACGTT
This sequence comes from Biancaea sappan, assembly GCA_037074585.1. Lineage (NCBI taxonomy): Eukaryota > Viridiplantae > Streptophyta > Magnoliopsida > Fabales > Fabaceae > Biancaea > Biancaea sappan. The sequence goes on along the minus strand of CM073491.1, from coordinate 39,511,661 downwards.
GCAACTTCACACAATAATCAGGTACAAAAGCATAGGTATAAGGAAACACACCTATAGATAAGCATCCCATACAGATGGCTCAACTACAACGCACTTTGTCACAGGGTCCCATCTAAACCCACTTATGTTTGGTGCATGAAGTAGATCATAGACAGCTTGCCAACTGGCCTTTAGTGTCTTCATTCGAGATAGTATATGGGGGTTACCCTAAAGGCCATGGCCGGGAGTCTTCTCATCAAGTTTTTTCTCCAATTTCTACAAGTACCCTATTTGAAAAGTTTTCTCACAATGATAGAACTCTCCAACCAGCTTGAGCTCCACAAGTGAGTCGACTAGCATTTCATCCTCCTCAGGTGTCCAGTGATGTGCCATGCTATTAGTCAACAGAGAACATAACATTATGAGTAATTATATGCAAATAATAATTATCAGGCTACTCAAGTAATTGTCAATCCAACTAATAAGCTATCAAACGTCTAGATATATAAAATGCTAAATGTGTCCATATAATAAGATCACAATACTGCAATGTTAAACTACAATGATCAAATTCTTAAAACTATGAAGGTTCTCATCTATGCCTATTCCTAAACTGGAGATACATGTCATTTACTAGGTCATCTCTCCACTAACTCTATGCATCTGTTGGCTCAATTATACTCAGTTCTTCTTCATCGGCCTCTGCTTTTGTTTCTTCTGCTTCTATTCCTTCTAAGTCTTCAATTGGATCTATGCTACTCTCCCGCATTATGATATTGTTGAGTAGGTAGCAAGCAATTATAATCCGATTATGTGTTCTAACTGGATAAAAGGATGGGCTCCTAAGTATGGCCCATTGCCCTTTCAACAAACCAAAGCACCCTCGATCACATTACATGCAGATGAGTGTTTCATGTTAAAGAACTCGCGAGGGTTTGTCGGTTAAGTTCCCCATCTCCACTCACTTAGATGATATCTCTATCCTTGGTAAGGTGCTAAAAAACCTTTGCAATTGGTGTATCCCGCGTCAACCAAATAATAGCACCCTACACAAGTAACATTCCACAAGTTAGCCCTTAAATATGGCGAGAATATTAATTTCACTTAAATTCCAATACTCACCCTATGGAACTCAAAGCTTATATGGTCTGGATACCGAATCACGTAAAACTTGACTATCAGCTGCAGACCCCTCCCACCCAAGTAAGACAAATATGAATTGACCATCTTGAGAGCAAACGCCTAGAACATTGGTTGTAAGATCCCCTTTTAGATTTCTGTATCGTGGTTGATCCTCCACTAGAACTTGTAATCCTATGTGTATCCCATCAAGGGAACCAATGCAATTCTACACAATCACCATAGTGACTGACTTGCAATCACATATAAAGTGATTGTGAAAAAACTCAAAACAGATAAGTACCTTCAACAATTTCTATCTGAGATCTACTAAATTTATAGGCACTAGCTCAGAGGTCTTGAACAGAACTCTGCCTAAACGCATCATCGCGGTAAACACCCTATTGAAATGCCTATTGAAACTCTCACCTGATCTCTTAAATTGTTGTTGGATGACTCTATTCTTTACATGATGAGACAAGATATGTGCAAATACAGACACTTGTTCATCTACTAGCATATTTTTCGTGGGCTTTAAACCTCCTATAGCATCAAGCATCAAGTAGAGCCTATCTAGTGTTGCCTAGTCATCCTAATTAAGCTAAAGCAAGCTACATCATTGCTATAGATCAGGCCCCTAAAGTGAGACCTATGTGCGTGGAAGTCAACAGTGTACGAATTTCTATCGATCTGCTGCCTACCAATAGCTTGAACAGAGTAGTATTTACAAATAGCGAGGATCATATAAACCTACCAAGATACAACTAAACCAACATCTTTCGCAATTATCTTCCTTCTCAAGTCATCCATAACTCTAACATGTTTTTTTGCAATCATAAGACAATTTCTAATCCATATGGTTTCAACTTAAATTAGAGTCATCAATATATTACATGTATGTGATAAAGTAAAAAGAAAAACTCAAGATACAAAAATTCACCACAGTATATGACAGTGTCTTTTTTGTAGTATGTTGACTAATGAAGCGAACATAAAAAGGCTTGCAATTTTGGGTATGTAAATATCCCTAAATATTTATTTTATCAGATGGACATCATTGTGGAATTATATCTTTCACAGTTACATAGATTGGACTATTGGAGGTTTTTATTAGATTCCTGAGAGCACTTTCTTAACTTGTTATGAGGAGAATCTACACATAGAGCACACAGAAAACCAATTCCTTCTGACCATAACAGTCAATTAGGAAGAGAGCTAAGAAGGAAAAGAAAGCTTAGTGACAGATAAAGATGAACCCGATAGAACAGTGACTAACGTGCATGAAGGAGACACAACAGACGGTCGAGGATCTCACCAGCGCCAAACAACCTCAGATGGCGACACAAATGCAAATTTGTTTGGAGTTACACACAGTGTCCACCACAATGCATAACCCACCCATGATAAATGTGAACCAGTGACTTAACTAGGGCACAAACAAAGGGAAATCTGGGCATTACAACGAACAGATAAGGACAAATAGGTAAAGATGCATATCTATTCCATCAGATAACCAATTTTCCATTGATGAGGCGAGGAAAAAAAAAAGGTAAATTCGACTGAAGAAAGAATTCTTGCCTCCATTGCCATCTTCTACAGTACAACATACCAAACGCATGAAAAAGTATACAATACTGGAATGGAGTCTTTTTTTTCTAGTGTCAGCGAAGCTACCAAACAGCCCCTTAAAAAGGCATTATTAACATCAAGTTGATGAATCTGCACACTGAGACCTAAATGCCAACGTAAGTATCACTCTAATCATGGCTAGTTTAATAACAGGGGTGTCACACCCCAATCCAGGAATATGAATAGCACGATGGTGAATCCCACATCACTATCGTAAGTTTGACACTACAAATGTTCAATATATATAAAGCATAAAATGAGGTACACTTGGTGCACTGAAGGAATATAATTTCCTTTCCATTCCAATATTAATCAAAACAAGGTACAATTAGTATTCTCATGAGTAAAAGAAAAATTTAAATTTAAATCATTAGAAATTCCATCATATTATCCACAACGATCGTAAGAGTTTTGTTCACTATAAGGCAACTTGAAACTCGACTTTACCAAACCTACTACCATCAATCCACAACCGAAGTGGATTATGGACTTGGAGGCTCTATTACTCCTTATGCGGAGACTCACCATTTGAATAAGGACTTGTAAGTGTACACAAGACGAGGGTGAGTACTTGAAAAAAAAAACAATCAATAATCAAATATGAAACCTATGTACTGCTCACAGGGATGACACGTTAGACAATAATTCTTCCGTAACCATAACTAGATCCAAATAATCCATCACTACACAATCAACATGGTCAGCAGTAGACATCCAATCTCAACACAAATGTTATGACTCACAAGACCTAACATAGTTTACTCATTGTACATGCCACTAACACAAGGTTTAATGTTTATACATTCGATTCAATTTAAGATTATAACCGATATATATAACTTATGCATTCGGGGTGGTCTAAGTTTTCACAAGATTATCCAAATCAAAGATTTTCCTTCACATCACGACACACACACACACACACACACATACATATACACACACGCGCACACACACACACAGAGATATATATATATATATATATATATATATTAGTATTTTCATTGTCCTTCCTTCATAGGGTGACATCCTTGAGGTTGTTTATTGGGTTTTTAATAATACAAGAATTGAAGATATGGTAATTGGACTAACAGTGGAATGTGAAAAAGGATGTCATTTGGACTCCCTATTAAATTGGTAGTAATCCCCTTACAATGAAGCCTTCTCTAAACCATGAATGATATGACCTTGATCAAAGCAAAATTTTTTTGATTTAATTGTGACATGCACCTAGTGTAGCATGTGAAGAGTGGTAGGGAGGGGAAAGGATGAAAGATAAAATCTATCCTTGCGTGAAAGGAAAAAATATCTCTCCTGTTCATTATTCCATGATTCTTTGTTAAGGATAAACTTGGGCATCGTGTATGGGGTAGTGCTTTTTATAAAAAGTTAAATTTAGAAAGATTGGATCAGGCTGTAATATTTAGGAAGAGGATGAGCATTTATTTAAGGACTAATGTAAGAACCTGGTTCATGTTTCTTGGGTTACATGATGTGGGTTAAGCACTATGTAGTTTCCTGGCATTTTTAAACTACAAGTTTGTAAGAAGTATAAGTGTACTTTTCCTTAAAGAAGTAGGCAAACATTATGCTACTCGTTGACAATTAAAGAAGTACATAGATGGTAAACTCTAACGAAGATGAATTTAGCGATAGGTTTCTAGGACTAAAATGTGATAGGATGCCCTAGATATGTCTTTATTGTGCCAAACCTATCAACCGTAAAGGTAAGATAGGATATGTTCCTCCAGTCTCTTTCCCATCTATGTTGCCTTCACCTAAAGGAGAACCAGCAGCTTACTTATGAATTAGGAAAGTCCTTATTGTCATGTAAGTTGGTTTAAGACATGATAGGTTATGATCGGGGTATTAGGGAACTCGAGATAAAAGTCGCGAGTTCAAATTTAGTAGGAGATTAGTTTATATATCTAAGGATTAGTTTATATATCTAAGTTAGATAAATGGAGGCACATATATCAATAACCTCTTTCATTGAGTGATTGTAGGTAATGGATGAGATTAGGGTATGAGAAATGATATAAGTTAACTTGTGGAAGTAAAGTGCTCAAGTGACGATAGGAACTCTACGCGAATGTGTGATGTCCGTTAAGGTATGCTATATCGATAGTAGGTGGTATGTGAGCCAAAGTGGCCTTGATAAGATGTAGGTTGAGGACCGATGATGAATGAGGTTTGACCCTTATGAGGGAAGTCCTTGAGAGAACTTGCGTGAACCATTCCAATGTAGGAAAATAAGTCAAGGAATGAACAAACGGAGACATCAATTGCTATGATTAGGAACTTTCCAAGCATAAGTGGGAAGGAAGGAATATGAACCTTAGTGGCGAATCATCAACAAATGCTAGTAAGAGAGCATGACCCAAAGGATATGTTTTAAGACCATGAAGAAAAAATGCATTGGATTTTAGTTTAGAATGGTACAGTAAGAGGGTAGCCAAATCCTAGTAGCGATGTGTTGGGAAAAGGCATAGTTAAGGACTAGGAAGCAGAAGGGGAATTATATAGAACTGGGTAACCTCGATGAGATAAGAGTTAGTAGAAGTTGAAATTTGGGGACTAAATTTCTTTAAGGGGAAAGTAATGTATTACCCCAAGTATTACAACATCATAAGAAAACATGAGTTCGGGCAAGTTGAAAATTTTCTTGTATATAGAGGAGAGCCCATGGGTAAAAGCTAGATACCCGTATTTATTCATGACTAAAGGTAACAAAAATTTAGAGGACCAAATTTCCTAAAGAGGTAATACTGTAACATTGTTACTTTTTTTTCTCTCAGATCCAGCTATTGTCGAGGAAACCCAGCTTGAGAAGTAGCTGGATTATGGAAGACCTTCCTGTTACCGGGTAGGTTTAGTTATTCAATTTATAATTGAGTCTTAGGATGCTTTGTAGTCATTTAAGACACTAGGAGGGATCTTGAAAACTCTCTATTTAATTCAGTTAATCCCGATATTTAAGACACTCACACTATTGCACGCTGTATGTTATTTGTGGTTGATCATAATGAGGATTTGAATAGAATAATTTGTTATTTTATTTTCAGTTAATATAGTATAAAATCTAAACATGGTACTTGATATGAGATGATATGTGGAACACACTATAGCTTAATGAATAGACATTTACTTAATTATAATTATGGAATGATTGTATGATATGTAAACTTAGAAATACATGCTCAATGCACTTGGTGTGGAGCCCACGTATGATTCCCCCATATTTTTACATGTGAGGGTGCATGAATCTACACAATTTGATGAATTTAATACTCACTTTAGTCATCATATAATTACTTTGGAATTGTATATGTAATATTCATGTGAAAATTTAAATAAAAACAAGGGTAGCAAACGTTAAGGGTAAGGATTACAGTGACAGGGTTAGTCATCACTATGCTAGTCACGAACCTAGATAGCGGGTCATGACAAAGTTAGTATTAGAACCAGACTTCTCCTAGTATAGTGTGGTTTCAGGACAAACCAAGCAGAAGCTAGTGGGCATGTGACGTCAAGGCCAATGAAGGCAGGGAGTGATCACCGATGCAAAGAAAAAGCATAGACAAGGAACGGCTCCTGGCAAGCTTTTAGGCAAAGGGACACATGAACGAACCAACTTCACATCGGAATAAAAGGTTTCTTAAGACTTTACAAGTATGAGACTATACATTTGAGGGATTCAAAGACTGTGCAGGTATGAGTGGTTCACGCCACTATGATACCGAATCGCCCAGAATTGAATTCGTGGTAATTTTGCGGTATAGTGGTCCCCAGGTCGTATTCACTCAAAGAGCCTCCCTTCTTATCACTAATTAATTGTTCTAAACACCCAAACACTAATTAAAAGCACATAAACTGAAGGGGTTGTTGGCAGTAATAGCAGAAACAGTAACAGAAACTTAAAACAGCAACAAACCAATAGCTAATTAGCAGCAAAACGAAAATGACAGAGTGTTGACAGTAAGGAGACTATGTAACTAGCCACTAGGATTTAGGGGAGTGCAACTATCATTACTTAACTCATTGATTCAGTTTTGTTCTCATTTCACCATCTGGTTCTTTATGAAAATGATTCTAGAGTAACTTTCAGAATTTAATGCTTCTAACTATAGTCAAGAATAACTTCACTAATTATAACTAGATGCATTTCAAAAGAAAACCTAAACCAAATCAAGTTAAACATCATCTAACTAGTCATTTTGTTTCACTCACTTTTCTAATCAGTCAAGCAAGGTTATATCTCAAATATAAATCAGCTTATGTTTCTTCAAGTTCAATCAGAATCTAACAGCAACATAAACATAAAAACATAACAGAAATGAAATGAGATGAAATAGAGAATACAAACACTTATCTTGCACTTTTAGTTCAAGCTACAACATCCCAAGGTCCTAGTGACTGATTACAATGGAGATTTAGCCCTTCATGAGAGCAAAATAGCAAAATAGAAGACGAAAAACAGAAAGGAAGGGAGGTCTGCAAAATTCTAAGTTACAAAATATGAAAAGTGCTCTTCTGTGTTACAAAACTGATGCCTTAAATGCCTTGGAATATTCTACCCTACATGCTCAGTTGACTTTCAAAAGGAGGGCTGAGGTGTGGCTGTATCCTGTCTGCAGAAGAGGGGGACCAGCAAGTAGCAACAGACATGAAAAAGGTGTAGCAAAAAGGTTCTTTTGCCATGCAGAAAGAAGATATGCTATTTTTAGCAAAGTCTGGGGAAAAGGCAAGCAAAGGCTGGACAGCATGCAAAAAGGTGATCTGGATAAAGGGCCCCATATGTGTCTATATCAGTAAAAAAGTAGAAATAAGTCCCAGTTAGCATCCTACTCATCAAAAAAATGCCACATAAGTGCCATGTCAGCAAGAATGTCCCAGTTAGAAAATCTCCAAATTTAATTTCTGCAAAGTACAAAAATGGATTGAATTGACTCTTTAATAATTTAAGTCCTAAAATATAAAAATAATTCATTTTCCATCCAAAATTAATTTAGACCGAATAAATCACAAAGTGTAATAAAATTGGAGAATTTCCATAGATGAGAATGCAAATAGACCAAGATATAGGTAAAAATGTATGTAAAAATGCTAGATATCAATGAGACTGTACAGTTGAGGAAAGCTTAAAGGATTTGATAGGTACTACCTATACTAACAAGGTGCACCTTCATTTTCAAGAGCCTAATTCATAAGTACTCCACAGTTAAGCATGCTTAGCTTAGGATAATTCTGGAATAGGTGACCCGCTAGGAAGTTTTCCCAAGGACCATGCAAGTGTAGACAAAGCATGCTGTAAGGACTTGTGTTGGCTTATGGGGCATTCATTAATCTGGAAAAGCAACCCAGTCCTTATAAGTAAACTTGGAATAATTATATGATATGTAAACTTGGAAATGCGTGCTTAATGCATATGGAGTAGAGCCTAGGTACAATTCCCCCATATGTTTACGTGTGAGGGTAGCAAACATTAAGGCTAAGACTTATAGTGACAGGGTTAGTCATCACTGTGTCAATTATAGACTCAGGTAACGGGTTGTGACACCTCAATCCTCATGGCTCCTATCCTTCTCTCCAAAGATTAGTGTTGTTTAAAAAGACCATGGCTCGCGAGCTAGAATAGGATCGCCCATAAATTAGCGATCTTGGGTTATAGGGCGGGCCAGTCATGAGCCAGCCTGCCTCTTCTAATAAAAGGGTATGAGAGGGCCGATCACGGTCCAGCCTGCCCCAATTTTTTTTTTTAGATTAGTCATTGGGTCTATGTGTTGTACAATCTTTTGCTATCTCAGTCTCTATCGCAGTTTCACACCCATACCTAGTTTTTCACTCTCACTCACATAATCACATTCACTTTATCACTCTCCAGTCTTCACTTTACTTTAGCCTTTAGGGTTTTATTCATGCTTTCACCTCACGCAAGCACTCGGTACCATAGCCACAGCCGCACTACACAATAGCAGCCAGCAAGCACCATAGTCCACCAGGCAGCCACGGTAAAATGTCTTGGTTGTTAGAGTCTTTGTTTTTACAATTTCATGTAATTTTAAAATCAAAAACTTGATTTATAAATTATTTTGCATATAAAATTTCCAGCAAGTATATTGGGTCGCATCGAGTAATACAGTAATGAGTAGAGTATCATCCCATAGAGAATGAGATGTTAAATAAAATTCAATTAATCTAAGTAAAATGCTATTATTGAAGGAAATTGCAGGAATTACATAAAAGAGGGGTTTGTTGATAATATGAACAATGTAAAATAAAATAGAATTATTGCAAAAATTAAAATGACTAAAATAGAAAATAAAACAAACAAAAGATCTGTAACCAATCATAAATTCTATGGAATTGTATTCATCATCTGTAACACATCAAAATTACACAAAGCTATCTTCAACCTAAAAGATTTTTAAGATAAGGTTCCTTAGTGAATAATTATGACAACATTCAAAATCTTAAAATTTCAAAGATCTCAAATCTATAATTAAAAACAACTAGGATCCATCATTATCATCATAGGTTTTACATCACTGTCATTTCGACATATATATACATCATTGGAGATCAATTCTTAATTATTTTATGATAACTGTAAAATCTAACTCCCCGCTATTCCCACTTTGATTGTCACCTGGAAATGGTTAATACCACACAAAATCATGAGATATAGAACTCTCAGTAGCCACTAGTTAATATTTGAAAACAAGAACCATTTCCAGTCATAAAATCAAGTTCATCATAATTTATCTTACAAATCAATTCATATGTCATTTAATAGATCAGTTCATAAACCTGTTCATAATTCAATTCAACTCATCTATACCACTGTCATGCAGAAATCATCACTTGGTCTTAGTACCCCAGGAGTCTTTTTCACCTCTAGTGGTGCCAAGGGTTATTACTTGGTCTTAGTACCCCAAGAGTCTGTTTCACCTCAAGTGGCGCCAAGGATCATCACTCTTCTCAGTACTTACCACCAGAGTTTAATTATACCCTATAGCTAAAGGTCAGAAAGACTGACACTAGCTTCGTCATGCAAAGCTGCTTCCACCCTAACCATGGCGAGTCTTATACTGGCCCGTACCATCATACCACAATGCCTGGCATACACTGCCTTAGCACATGAGTATTATAACAATACAAATACATAAATAACAATGCATAGAGTTGAATACTATATAATTCATCAATAAACCATTTTTAGTATAAACAATTTCAAGAATATATGAACAACGCTTTTATGAAATGTAACTGGCTACCTGAATTTACCGTCTCATACCGGTTCCGCTCGAAATTATTCCAAGGTGCTGGTAAAATAAATTAGCTATTAAAATCCTAATATGAAATAATTTAAAATACTGTTCCATATTTAAATGCAACTTATGTGCACTAAATACTAATTACATATTATCTGTAATCCTATTTCTAATCCCAAATTTAAATGAATGTAACTAACTACAAAGATCCTAATTTATTCTCCCAATTTCCAACTTGTTTCCTTTTTCCTCAAGAACCTTGAGTTAATTCACTTTAGTCCTTAATACAAACTTTAACTATATAATAACCCTCAAATTTTGGTAAATTCCATCAAATTCAAATTAAAATCCCATTTATACTGATAGTGGACATTTTTAGAAATTTTACTCTTTCCTGCCAACTTTTCATTTCATTCACTTAGGTCCTCAATAATTATTTTTCCCTTATCTTTTTCATGATCTAAGACCACATTTAGTTTCATCTAAGTCCATAGGTTACAAATATATCTTGTTCCAAAATTATAGCTACTCCTACAAACTTTTGATTTATTCACTTTAGTCCCTATCACTCATGCATACATCTAAACTCCATGTTTTTCCATTCTTCTTGATTTAAGGCTCTCCCAAACTCATCTAGGGACTCTCTAAGCCATGTTTAATCTTTTCTTAAACACATGCAAATCCAAAATGAAAGGATTCAAGGCTTACCAAAGATTCAAGCTCACTTTTCCCCTTGAAAATTTTCTGTACTTTTATATTCTCTTTTATGCTACCATGAAAGGCTCCAAAATACACCAAAAGCCACCTTGGGTTGTCACTAAAATTGCACCTAAAAGCCTCCAAGAAGCCTATGGTTTTGAGTTGGAAAAACTGAGGTAACTCTTTCTCAAACACCCACGATTTTTTCTCTGTTTTTAGTGCAAAAAACAGAGGTTGTCTTGTGGCCTCAGTCTGCACTATTTACTCAAGGGAATGCATTGATTTTTGCTGCAGAAATGAGGTACACCAAGCTTGTTTCCTCATGGGTTCTGTTTAGTGATAGGAAGGCTCACAGGTCGGGGGAAGAAGCTATCATTCACTCTCAGATTTTGCAGAAAAAGAGGAAAGAACACCACGGTTTACTGAATAATTCACTCTCTCACAGTTTCTCTCTAACTCTCAGTTTTTTCTTCTCTCTCTCTCTCTCTCTCTCTCTCTCTCTCTTGGGTTCATGTAGAGGATGGAAAGATAGCTTATGGACTCCACTATATACACCCAAGGGAGAGATGCAGCAACCATGTGACTTCCTCTTAGTTACCAAATAGTAAAAGGCTCACGGGTTGATTGCTTTATCAGGTATCTTGTAAAAATTACGAATGGTTCTTACTGTTACATTCTCTAGGGACTCAGCCAACATGCAAGTGCACACCACTTTCATATTCTCCCCACATGCCACTTCGGTCTTCAATTGCGTGTCAAGAGGAACAAAACATGTTCCTCATTTTTCATTGCACTCTCTCGGCTTTTACTTAAAAAATGCAGAACCTCATGGGTCCTCTAACATTCCCACACCCTCCAGCTCCTAACATGGAGGATAAGCTCATGAAAGTGCCACATATTCCCTGCATACACAGAAAAGGGAGTGCTGGCCAAGAGCTTCACATGCCAAATTCCTTCTTTTTGCATTTCCTATATGCACCATCCTTTCCTTCTCTATTTCCCACATGCTCTTTTCAGAACCCTCATCCCCTTGTCCACAAAATAGAAGGCACACATTTGCCAAAGCAAGGAGAAAGGCTGGCTGAGAGGAAGGCTTCCACATGAGCATGTGAGAGAGAGAATAAGGTGATGGAAGGAAATGCCACTTGTTCATCTGGTTCAAGGCTAGATGAAGCCACGTGGCACTAGAGAGTAACATGCATGCCTTCTTACGTAGCTTAACACTGAAATGCCATCTCAAATGGCTTAGCTAAAATTCTAGATAGGCCCTTCACACTTTTCTATCCTTGCAATTTAGTCCTTGGTCATATAGGAAAATTTTCAATTTGATACCAAAATTTATTTCTAACGTTTTCTCCAGTTTTTCTCCAACCTCTAATTATGGAAAAGTCACTTTATTTCCATTTACAAATTTTTCTCTTTAAAAATATTCTTTTCATAATAGTCCTTCAAACATTAATTTTCCTATATTTAATAAATATAAGAATTTGGGACGTCACATCATCATCCTTTCCTTTGAATATTTTTGGTTAATTCTATTATACAATTATTAATCTAAAATTCTCAAAAAATCTTCTAAGACTGAATTATATTAGAATTATAATTAGGAAGATCTTCACTAATCTATAGCCTAAATATAATCTGATTAAGTCATAATCACATCCATGCCCTGCAGTCGCATATGACATGTTATCCCTTGTCCCACTTACTACTTATACATAGCAATCACGTACATGTATAAATAACAAGCATAGCAGAACAATAAATGAAATAAAACTTTGGCCAAGAAATACTCATTGGTTCAAATAATTCAAAGTACATTTTCCATTTCATCAAATGATTAATTTCACAAGAAAATGGGATTGATTTCATTCGATTTAATCCAATTAACTCATAGACAAATTAATCTTTGAATCATTGAAGAACAATTCAATTAAATTACAATTCATCTAATGTTGGCTAATTTTCTAAAAGGTGATTGAACCCAAAATCTTGAAGAACAATCTGACTTAAGAAAATAATTGACTAAAATCTTAAATCAATCATTCAGTTAAATAATTAAGCTCAAGAAAATCATTTAAGCCACATAAATTAAATTATTTAAATCTAAATAATCTTATTTATGGTGAATTACATGGTCAAGATTAATATCTACCTGGATCTAGAATAGATAAAAATTTGAAGTTCATTGAATGATAATTAAGCATCCAAGAGGAAATTTAATCGATAAAATCACTCCATTAAAATGAAATTACATTAGGATTGAAAAATACAGAAAATTGCATAAACATAAAAGGAAGAAAAACAGAAAATTATAACAAAAACTAACAAAACATGAAGAAAATGGAAGAAAATGGGAGAAGGAGAGTCATTCCCAAGTGGAAAGGCTTCTTTTCCCCCTAACCCAGCTCTATAAATACTCCGGATCGCAGTTGCAACCCCTTGAAGTCTTTGATATGTGATATATCACTGATATCTAAAACTCTCAGGCTATTTATAAAAGAAAACATGTGGCAACGAATTGGGCCATCGCTTAGGCGAGATGGTACATCATAATGAATCTTGGTCTTTTAGAGATTGGTTCCAACTTGGTTTATTGTCTACTATCAATTTCCCATTTGTTGATATTTTTTACCCTAATTTGGCTATTTTCAAACAATGGTAGGTGGCAAGTTGGCTTCATCTTTATTTCACTAAATGAAAAATTATGCTAGTCACAAACCTTACCACGTGAATGTCCAAACCCAATTGCCTTTTTTTTTAATCAAATAATTTGTTTTCACATGCTTTTCTCTATTTTCCACTAATTCTGTCAGCTGCCACTTTAATTATTAAAGCGGAATGATGATTGATGAAGATGGTGGTACGGTCTCTTTTGAAAATTAGTATTCTAGCCACCCGGTTTCCTTGCTTCGGTGGTTTGTTTTCTGATACAATTTGAGCTCAATAGAAGAAGGATGTAGGCCCCACAAATCTAGTCAACTACCTAGTCATCAATTATGCCATGTGAACATATGAACTCTCTAATATTTATTTTTCTGCAAGATAAAAATATGAATTAAATTGGTTCTTTTTTCATTTAAGCTCTTAAAAATATGAAATTAAAATATATTAGCTCCACAATTAATTTATACCAAATAAATTTCAAAACATAATAAAATTAGAGAATTTGCAAAATTAAAGAGGCAAAAAGGACTAAAATAGGGACCAAAATAAATGGAAAATGCATGTTATCACAAGGCCACCAAAAAAATAATTCTTCTTCATCTCCACTTTCGATTCTCAATCTCTCACTCTCCTTTGGTCTCGATATAGCATCAGCAGCAAGCATGAAGGAATATCATCTCGCACTTGCGTTACACAGTGGTAGCACAGCATCCTGGTCATCTCTCACACTCTTCGTTAGGTACTTATTGCCTTGATTTTCTCTATTTTTTGTTCTGTTGTTCTGTTGATCTCTCACAATCCCTGTTAGGTCCCATAGTTGGCCACCTCTGTAAGAAAGTCTCTAACCCAAGCTCACTGACGTGCGACAGCTAGCTCTATAGACTACAGGTAATTGTTTTCCTCCTTTTACACTCACAGCTCACTCCCTATTTTTCTTTTTGTTCTTCCTTTGATTCCGTTTTAATTTCATGATCTTAATTTTTAGATTTTATGGAGTATGTGCAATTAGGATATCTTTATCTTAATTTTCTTTCTGTCGATTGCTGAAATTGTTGTTGAAATTGAAATATGGAATTGTCTCTCTCTTTGTTAGAGTGTGTTACTGAAGTTTATCTCTCTATCTCTGGCTGATCTTATTTTTCCATTCATGGTTCGAAGATATAGATAATGAGGAGTTATTCACTTATTTGTCTAGAAATTAGCTAAACAAATATTTAAATGGTTATACCATGTTAGACTCCAAAACCAAAAGTGAGGTCATTAATTCATTATTGTTCCTAGTGTAATGGTGCTGCTGCATTAACTCTTTGTCACTTGATTCATATCTCCTGGATTCAATTGTAACAAGTTAAGTCAAGAATGTTCTAAATTTGGTACTAATAAGTAATAAATTAATAATAAATTCATTAACTCTAGAATTTACCATAAAAAATTATTAACTATATAATTTTTTTTTAGTATGAATGCATTATTTTACTCTTTGTGGAATTACTTTACTAGTACCAAGGATAAAAACCTAATTGATGTTAATTATAACAAATTATTATGCTTGAACTCTTTCTTTAACTATGGAAGCTCCTCCTCCTCTTCCTCCTCGTAATCCTCCTATTGCCCCTAAACAAAGTGGAACTCAAAGTGGAATTATAGAGTCTAATGCTACCATTCTTGGTCCTTCTAGAGGTCAACTAGTAGTGATGTGGGAATTATTTTACTAGTATGGGTTTAGGTGGAGATGGCAAACCTAGAGCAAGATGTAAAGGATGTGGGGTTGAATACATAGGTGGGGGTAGTACACATGGTACTTCAAGCTTGTCCCGTCATATTGTAAAGTGTCCTAAGTTGAAAAGCTATCATGATGTAGGTGATATGCTTATTGACCATGCTGGAAAACTTAGAAGTAGAAAGATTTCCCAAAAGGTTCTCTAAGAGTTTCTTGTTATTGTTATCGCTAAGCATGATCTTCCCTTCTCATTTGTTGAGTATAAAGGAATTAGGGATATGTTGAAGTATTGCAATCTAGATGTTAAATTTATTAGTAGGAGCACTGCCGCTCTTGATGTAAAGAAACTTTTTTTGTCTAAAAAAGAAAGTTTGAAGCAAGACTTAAGCAAAATTCCTAGTAGCATATGTCTCACATGTGATATATGGACTGCTTGCACAAATGAGGGTTTTATTTGTTTGACAGTACATTATGTTTAAGATTGGTCTTTGAAGAATAAAATTCTTACTTTTATTAGTATGTCTCCACCACATTCGGGAGATGAACTATGTAATAAAGTGATGGACATTTTAAAAGAATGGGGGATTGAGAAAAAAAATTTTCCATCACTTTAGATAATGCATCCAATAATAATGTCATGCAAAACTTGTTAAAAGATCAACTTTGTTTGCATAATAATTTGGTATGTGATTGGGATTTTTTCACGTTAGATGTTCTGCTCATGACCTCAATTTAATAGTTCAAGAGGGTTTGAAATTAGGTCATGACGCCTTATACAAAATTAGGGAGAGTGTTAAATATATTAAAGGGTCAAAGGCTAGAATGATCAAATTTAAGGAATGTGCAAGAGGACTTGGTATTGAGGGAAGTGTTTATTTACATTTGGATGTGACAACTTGATGGAATTCCACTTATATGATGCTTGAAAGTGCAATTAAATATAAATATGCATCTAGTGCGTATCGGATGGAAGATAGAAATTATAGGTTATGTCCATCAGGTAAAGAATGGGATAGAGGGGAGAAGATGTGTGCCTTTTTTAGGCCATTTTTTTATATCACTAACTTGATATCGGATTCCACCTACTCAACTTCTAATCTATATTTCGTGCAAGTTTGGAGTATAGAAACTTTGTTGATTGGGAATTCATTCAGTGAAGCTAAGGTCATAGCAAACATGGCAATCAAAATGAAGACAAAGTTTGATAAGTATTGGATTGAATATAGCATTGTGCTTGCATTTGGGGTAATTCTTGATCCACGGCTTAAGTTTTCTTTGTTGGAGTTTTGTTTGAAAAAGATTGATCATTCCACATGTGATTCAAAGGTTGATATTGTGAGAAATAAATTATTCCAACTTTATGATACATACTCTAGCTCTAGCAACAAGTCCATTAATGCATCTTCTTCCTCAACAATCTCAACTCAATCACAAAATCCAACTTCAACATCACAAGCTCAAGGTTTAGTGGAATAGTAGGTTACAAAACGATTATGCAAGTAAGTTTTAGTAACATTTTATTTCTTTTTCTTATTTTATTTAGACATTAATTATATATAACTAATTTGAAATTTTGAATTGATATTTGTTCTGCGATGATTTGTGGAATTGTGGTTCTTGATTCTTAAAGACCTTTAAGGCTGCTCAAGATCAAATCACAATTTGAATGGGTAAATCTCAACTGGAAATATACTTGGAGGAACCACCATTTGACATGGATCATTATGAAGATTTGGAAATTTTAAATTTTTGGAAGGACAATAAGAAAAGACTCCTAGATTTGGCACGAATGGCCTTTAGTATTGGTTCTCATATTCTAAACAAATATTGGAGTTGTCTTCTTCCAACTAATGTGCAAGCACTAATTTGCACTCGTAATTGGATGCTTGGCCTTGTGGCTCATAATGAAGAAGATAATGTTTATATATTTTTAAAGTATAATTTTTATTTTTCAATTATTAATGTTTATTTTCTTTATATGGTTTTTGGATTAGATAATGGCGATAATATTGATAACAATGTGAAAGATGTTTCTTTAACTTGCTATGTTGAGTCACATTTCGTAATGGTTGATTCAGATGATCTTGAAGATGAGGATTAAGGAAGTAAGTTTGTTTTTCACCTCTCTTCATACTTTTTTATATTTTTATTTACTTTTGATTTTTAAACATATAAATAACTTATGGTTTAATTATTTAGGAAGCTTTCTTGATTTCTCTTAATATTGGACTATTAGAGCACTGAAGAAGAAAAAAAGATGATCGATGATGAAAGCGTCAATTATGCTTGTCAATTATGGTTTATGGATTTTTATAATACTAATTGCAAATCATGCTTTCTGTTGGATGTCATCTATTTTGGATTTTTGGAAACATGTATGTTCCCGAATTATCGTCCTTTATGGATTTTAATTTTTATGCTAACCAGCAAGGAGGCTTTATTTTTCATTAGTGATTGTCTTATATTTTGTTTAGTGAAATGTTATCTGTATTATGAGAACTTCTGAAGTACATTAATGAATATCATGTTATCCAAAAGCAAAATTTATGTCCATTAAAAATTATTTCAAATGTTAATTTGAATATTTATTATAGATTAACAAAGTATCATCTATCATGAATATCATAATATCCAATTCCAAACCCCTTGTCCAAATTGCAATCCCCTGTTGTTGCCTCTACGTTAATTGATGGCAACATTTATATTATATTGTCAATGTCAATATGTCATCAATATCATTCCATTTATTATGAAGCTGTTGGCCTGGCGATGGAAAAAAAAAAAAGAATCCAAGAGACCAAAAAATTGAAAACAGCCCAAAACAGGAGAAAAAATGGTAACAAATAAAAAGCCCAGGACCGCGGGCTGGACCGTTTAACCATGGTCGAACCATGGACGGTCCTTGATTCACATTATAAAGCCCGTTTGTAAATGTGCCGGCCCGTGACCTTGTATTTCTGAGTTTGATATCCTTGCATTCATGATTTCCATATGATCTCGTATTTCCCCCATACTATCCCTCATCTCTCCCATCATGAAAGCATCCGTGCAAAGTTGCCCATCAACTCAGTCTCTTCCTCCTCTTCATATGTGTCATGCCCTAATTTGGGGCACGTAACTAGCACGATGGCACAAACCCTGTGCCATCGTGAGCCTAAATGACAAAATTATTTTTAATTCCTTTTAACCCATTTTATTATTCTTTATCATAAAATGTGCATTTATATGTGATAATTTTAAAATAAACAAAGCCTCTTCTAAACAAACATCACATAACAATTACACATAAAGGGGAAGGTATGGAATGACATACCTGGACTCCATGTTCAATACAATTATAATTAAATTACACACTCAAGGAGAAAGGAAAACTTAACTGGATTCCTTGCAATCTTCCAAATTTACAACTTTAACATTTATAATAAAATAATCAAAATCTTATTTATTCACGAAATCACATCAACGTAATTCATTCCATAATTAACATTGCAATTTCTACCATGATCCAGATCATAAATCCTCATAAATAATTATTCAAAATTTAAATCAAAATAAATACAACAAATAAAGCAATTTAAATACTCGAGACCCCTAGATGTTTTAATTGACCACAGAGTTTTCTAAACTCAATAAAATAAATACCAACGACTTGGACCCACCTAATAATGGGATAATCCAATGGAAAACCTAGTCCTCTTGCGGAAATTCCTCTTCTGCTACTTGATCTAAAAAGAAAAAGAAAGCCAATGAGTATGAGATAATAATCTCAGTGAGCGAGCTAATCCCCACCCTAATAAAATCTGCTATGCAAAAGTAATAAAATAAAAGCATAGGCAAAACCACAAATCACAAGGAAAGATCCTTACCAGAGAGTATACAATTCAATCAAACAATTTAGACCAATAGAACTGGTACTCATCAATAGAAAAATACTTGGTAGCGCCCGTACGCCCGCTCAACCAATCTCATAGCCAATCTCATCAAACCCACCATGACGCACAACTTCATCCTTAACGGTCAGGGTGCCTCACAAATTTAATCTGGGCTTATCTTCCTACAGAGGGATTCGTTGTCTCTACTCTCACAGGTTAAGTCATCCTGTCACCTAGATTTCCAGCTTGACATGAGAGAGGGCATTATCCCGCCGAAACACAAACAAAGTTTCAACTTAAATTGAACAATAGCAGTAATAGTCATCAATGATAATTTCACAAGATAATCTTAACTATCTCTAATCTCAACAATCACATATATATATCCATGTTCATCCCTTTTCCCTAACATTTTCCGTTAGCAATTTCACCAACACATGAATTGTATCAACTTGAATTCCTTAATCGAATTCTCTCTTTCCCACCATGATCATTACCTATCATATTATCCTATCACTTTAACATTTAAGATAGTATTAAAGAAGACTCATCTGGGTTCCTTGCTAAACCCTAACATGACATTCCAAGGTTCTTTAGTAATGTGCTGGAGTTTCCTATAGTATATTTCAAAAGAGAAACTTTAGAGTTAAAACAGAAAATTATTTTATTTCAGTTTCTAAACTTTGTGTACGGTTTCGGCCATATCTCCCAAACGGTATGGAGTTTTCAAACAAAACTAGCTTTTCTGAAAAATAGACAGAAATAGATTTGCGTGATAGTTCGAACATTTTGGAGTTTTCTAAAGAGAGATATGGTCATTTTAAGTTACAAAAAATTTGCTGCAAAATTTCTAAAATTAAATGATGTTACCTTGTTTTAATTCTTACTACAGATGCAATCCTTTGAGTTCTTGTTTGGGTATGGAATATGCAGATCCTATGTGTGTGTGTGGACTGTAAAACATGGTGTGGGGTTAGGGTTTGCTTAAAAGAAAGGGAGAGAGATGAAAGGTGTGAGAGAGAGATGTTTTGGTATGAAAAGGGAAATATGGAATTGTTTTGGATTGCCTACCTTGCTTGTACGTCACCTTTAGCGCTTCTTGGTGCTTGAGTGGCGATAGTGGTTTCTTATGGTTCCTTCCGGTGGTGCCGTGAGAGTATTAGATGAGAGATTGTGTGAGAGAAAGGTTAATGAGAATAAGAGAAAAAGATGGAGGATCTAGAGTTTCTAGTTTTAGTTTAGTTGAATTTAGGTATATGTTTGCTTAATCAAGTAAATTAATTTGAATAGATTTTGTAGATCAAATTCAATGTAGTTTCTTTTAATTAACTAAAGCTAAAGAGGGAGAAGGCTTTGGTAAAATATTTTTAATGAAATATCCGAAAAAGAATATAAGATTTGGTAGTTTAAATCTTAAATGTATATATAATCTATTTGATTATATTTAATCCATATTATTATTATCTCTATTATAAGATGTTATTGTTTATATTGTATTGCTCTATTATATTTAAATAGTTTCCGAAATTCCATAGCTAGTGGGTTAATAATTCACCGCTAACTTTATTCATTACCTTCTTGGAGTTTGAATTTTAAGAAAGCCTTGAGTACTTTGTTTTTGTATTCTCGGATTGTCTAAGGTCTATTAGACTAGGATTGATTAAACTTATTTGTTATACTATTATCCATCCAATAAGGTTTAAATTTCGAAACTATATATATATATAGATATATTTTTTATATTCAAATCCTAACTTGACAAAAATATAAGATTTGGTTCAGATTTGCAAAAGGAAATTTTTAGATTTAAGTATTGGGATTATTTATCCTTGATTTAGTATTTAAATTAGATTTGGTTAATTAGGATAATTATCTATTTTTTTATTGAATCTTTTTTTGTAATATTCTTTAGTTACCTTCTACTACTAACATATTATTTTAAATACATTTATTTATTTCCTAATAATCTGTACGGCATCCCCTTTAAATTTTATATTTATTTTATTCCTTTCTTACAATAATTTAATTATCACTATTTATTTCAAAAATTAATATCTTCTGATTTAAGAGTTATTTTTCACTTGTTATTTCACATCAAAGTTCCCTATAATTTTCTCCATATATTCCTATCCTTTGTACAAATTTTGCTACACCCCACAAGATTTCAAAATATTTCACTTTCGTCCCTGAGATTTTCACATTAGTCCTTGTATGGCCTAGCATCACACATTGCTAGCCTACAACCCAAAATATCATATATAAGCACTACCACATCACAATATAACATCATATACACATCTTGCACACAAAATTTGCCAAATTCAATCATCGCAAAATAAATTCGAAAGTAACAAAAAAATACTGGTGGGTATTATAATATGCTTCATCATACTTATCATACATATCAACACCCATTATGGATTCCCTTTGTTCTGGTGCTATTTTGACAGTCAAGTTTTCTCCCAATCTTCTCCAAGAATTGTTAACAAAGGAAAAGTTCATTCTTCTCAATGAGTTAGTGTTAATGATTGAGGAGTCTTCTCTATTGTAGAAGTATGGATTAATGTGAGAGGCCTTCAAAATCTTAGAAATAATTGCAACATAGGGAAGAGGAACTTACTTTCTTGCACAAGCTTCCATTCTCCTCATTATGAAGTATGAAATGTTTATCGGTTGCCTTTGCATAACGCATGCCATAGCAAAACATTCGGACTCATTCCCACAAGCCTAATTACCTGGCTTTTTTACCAATACATACACTTAACAAATAGCTTATCACTAGCCTCCATATTGCTAACTTGAATTTCCTAACCAGAATATTCAATTTCCCTTATAATGGTCTTATAAACTTCTGCCTTACCACAAAATGAAGCACTCAAGGAATTATGATGATCAGTTAAGCAAAAATCTCAGGACTAGGTGGAGGAATTCCTAGGATTTCAGCAAACTTCTTTCCTCTAACCTCAAAACAAAGTCTTCTCTCCTTTACTTTGTATTCTAGGTTAGTGTAGAAAGACTTAATAACTTTAGCAAACCAAAAACCTTTATACCTAACAAAAATTTTCAGCCTTAAATTTTCAAACAAACCAACAAATTCCATATTTTGTTTAGAAAAATATTTCCAATCCAACTACTTGCTAGGTATAACCTTTCTACTCTCAAATAACTTAGCATACCTTGTCTTTTGCTCTGGAGTAGTAAGGAGATCTCCAATGGGTTGATTTGAGGTGTTTTTCACATGTGCACACTTAGTACTAGACGTAAAAGCAAAGAAAATGATGGAAGAATGATCAGAGACTCGGCCAAAGGCTTCGTACATGAGAAAAATGGAGTCATTTTGCTTTACGGCTAAAATGAGGTTCAAAATTCTCAGATTCCCTTTTAAATTGCTAGCATTAGTACCCTAGCAGTCGACTGGCAGGACACTAGCGATTAACTGCTTGCAGCAAAAATAGGGATTTCTGATAAATGAGCTATCAGTTGACTGTCGAGGGGCTAACGGTCGACTACTAGCTCTTGGATTTCTCATTTTGAAAACTAGTAAGCTTTCAGTTGATAGCTTCACCATTGGAAGTCGACTAGCAACTTCTACAGTTTTAAAAATTTTAAACATAGAAGACCCGCTCGACTGGCAGCTTCAAACAGTGGATTGGAAGCTTGTAAAAGAGCCAAATTATGATATTTCTGAATGGATATGAGGAGAGTGCCTTAGAGGATAATTTTTAGATCAAAGAGACCTACAAAACACTTTTAGTGGACACTTTGATGTTTAAGTTAGTAGTGTAAATCAATGATTAAAGGCAAAATGTAAAGCACATGCAATGGGAAAAGGTGATGTTTGAGAGCCGAGTTGAACAAATACCAAGACTGCCAAAATTTGTTGTGGCCACGTGTCCTAATTAACAAGATGAAGATCTCTTTCATTGTCACTTTTCCCCAAATGAAACTCTTGAACCTCCAATGAATATTGCTACGCACTTGCTCAAGAAGCTATAAAGAATGCATACACTATTTCGGGAAGGAAGAGAGAACTACCTTAGCCAATATAACTCTTCCTACTTTATTCAGCAACTTCCCTTTCCATGAGCTAAGGCGGGAATTGATCTTTGATAACATAATTGAAGTCTTCACTCTTCATACAACCCTGCAAAATAAGCACACCCAAAAAAACATCCCTAGTAATTAGTTAATAAGATATTAAACATGCTATTTATACGAGCTCATTTGGGTTTATCATCCCAAGTTCTCTCAAAATAAAGATGAATTTATCCTTAACAAGAGGTTTTTTTGAAAATGTTAGCTAGCTAAAAATCCATTTACACAAATTCAAGAAAGACATCTTTCTTTTGAACATGATCTCTAGTAAAATGATGTCTAATCTCAATATGTTTTGTTCTAGAGTGCATGACAGGATTTTTAGTCAAGCATATGGCACTTGTGTTATTACATTTAATGGGTATGTTTTCAAGAAATACACCAAGATCCTCTAGTTTTTGTTTCATCCACAAAATTTGGACACAACAACAATATATTCAGCTTCAGTTGTGGATAAATCAACATTATTTACTTACCAAAGAATTTGCAAGTTTCACTTGTGCTCTTTCTATCGGTTTTGCTAACCACAAAATCAGCGTCTGAGTAACCAATTAAAAAATTTGAGGATCCTTTAGGATACCATAAAACCATTTGAGATATGTCAACCAAGTATCTAAAAATACTTTTTATAGCTTTAAAATGAGATTCCTAAGGGCAAGTTTGAAAATGCGCATGCATGCAAACACTAAATATGATATCCAGCCTACTTGCGATTAAACACAAAAGAAAGCCAACCATACCTCTATATTCTGTTATGTCATAGGGTTTACCCTCATCATCCTTGTCCAAGCTTGTTGAAGTGCTCATGGGTATGGATATAGGTTGTGCATTCTCCATCCTAAAATTTTTGAACAACTCCTTTGCATACTTAGTTTAGCTCACAAGTATACCATTCTCTATTTGTTTGATTTGGAGCCCAAGGAAGTTAAGTTCTTCCATCATTGACATTTCAAACTCACCTTGCATGATCTTAGTACACTCTTTACACAAACTTTCATTAGTAACACTAAATATTATATCATCAACATATATTTGCACTAAAATTAAATCATGCTTCTTTTTAAAAAATAAGGTTGTATCAACCTTTCTCTTGAAAATCCATTATTCAAAAGAAATGAGCTCAATCTCTCATACCAAGCTCTAGGAGCTTGTTTGAGACCATATAGAGCCCGTTCCAATCTAAAAACATGATTTGGCTTATCATGATTTTCAAAATCAAGAGGTTGCTCAACATAAACTTTCTCCATGGTATAGCCATTTAAAAATGCACTTTTTAATCCATTTGAAATAGTTTAAAATCCTTAATGCATGCAAATGCTAATAAGAATCAAATACCTTCAAGTCTAGCCATAGGTGCAAAAGTTTCATCATAATCAATGTCTTTTTGATTATAACCTTTTGCAACTAGTCTAGCTTTGTTTCTAACCACTATTCCATTTTTATTAAGTTTGTTTATAAAAACTCATTTTGTGCGATTGGATCTAGGAACTAATTCCTAAACTTGGCTTCTTTCAAATTGATTTAGTTTCTCTTGCATAGTCAAGACCTAATATTCATCTATAATTGCATCATCAACATTTTTGGTTCAACTTGTGAAAGGAAGGCTAAATGGTTACAAACATTTCTGAGAAAGTTTTGAGTTATGACCTTTTGAGAGGTATCTCCAATTAT
Source organism: Biancaea sappan (assembly GCA_037074585.1). Lineage (NCBI taxonomy): Eukaryota > Viridiplantae > Streptophyta > Magnoliopsida > Fabales > Fabaceae > Biancaea > Biancaea sappan. The sequence continues at coordinate 39,486,936 of CM073491.1, read as the reverse complement.
GAGCTCTTTAGGATGGCTTTTTGCATACCTCCAATCCTTAGGAAGGTCGTAATTGTTGCTTGGTGGCTCCTCTTCTTGTTGTTTCTCTTCTTCTTGTGGCTTTTCCTCTTCTTTTGGCAAGTTTGCATCCTCATTATGATCATCATCTTCTTTTGGTGTTCTTGCTCCTTTTCTCATTATCTTTCAAGGAAAGGTCATTGAAATAATCTAACACTTGATGTTGATCATCATAATCTTTGAAGGAAGGATTAGATTCATCAAAAACATGTATAGATTCTTCAACCACTAGTGCTCTTTTGTTATACACTCAATATGTTTTACTAGTTTTAGAGCATCCAATGAAAATTGCTTAATCGGCTTTGGTATCAAATTTTCCCAAATTTTCTTTTACATTATTAGAACAAAGAATTTACAACCAAACGCATGAAGATGGGAAATGTTGGGATTTTCTTTAAAATTGTTCTTATAAAGGCTCTATTCATTACATGCATCTACTAAAAAATATTGAGGAAGTTTTCCTTAATTAATCATAGTTCTTGCCATCTCTTCTAGAGTCCCATTTTTCCTTTCAACAACAACACCATTTTGTTGAGGAGATTTAAGAGATAAGAATTAATGCTCAATGTCATCTTCATCACAAAATTCCATGAAGTTATGGTTGTCAAATTCTCCACCACGGTCACTTCTAATTCTCACAATGGTCAAGCATTGTTCATTTTGAATAAACTTTTCAAGTTTTAGGAAAGATTTAAAAGATTGATCTTTTATGAGCTAGGAAGATAGTCCATGTTCCTTGAGTAGTGATATCTAGCATTTTTTATACATCTTAACCCCTATCTTGGTCTCCTTACATTTTCATCTTTAGAATTTCTCCAATTTTATTACACTTTGTGTTTCATTAGGTCTAAGTTAATTTTAGATAGAAAATGAATTATTTTCATCTTTTAGGAATTAAATTATTAAAGACTCAATTTAATCCTTCTTGTGTAATTTTCAGAATTAATGTTGGAGATTTCTTAATGATGTAGCCCTGACATGGCATTCCTGATGAACTGGACACTAATGTGGCACCTGCTAGGATGACTTGGCAGCCTCTTCTGCTTGCTTGATGACATGGACGTGTGGGACCTAGGGTTACAGCATTTCAGATCAACTTTCTACATCCCATTCCTCTAACCTTGATGAAAGAAGCAACCACCCCTACCACTTTCTGAAAAAGTAGCTTCTCCACTGCAACAGCATGTCCTCTCATATCAAAAATCAGAGGAGAAGGCAGCAAAGTCAGTTTCCATCAACTTTTTGGAAGGCATTAGTTTTAGTTGGTTTTCAAACTTGAGTGTGCATGTTAGCTTCTGTAACTTAGTGAATTTCGTAGGTCACTTCTCCCACTCTTTTCTCCCTTCTATTTTCTAGTTTTTCCTCTCATGGAGGGCTAAAATCCTTGTAATTAGCCTTGGTCTGAAACTGAACTGTAATCTGAGTTCATGGGCTTAATGAGATAAGTATTTGTTTATTTATTCCATTTCCATTTCTTCCTTGCCTTAGGTTTATGATTTATGTTGTTCTGGTTAGGATAGTATTTTCATTTACTAGTTTTACACACTTTGCATTTGAGGAATGTTGTTGTATCTGGTTGAAATGGTAACTGAATTGGAAATGGTGTGCAATGTTGGTTATCTTGTATAAATCTGACTACTTTTACTGGAATCACATTAAGATTATGTTAGAGGAGATTTTCTTGATCATAGCTTGATGGGACTTAGTCTAGAACTTCTTTTTAGACACTTTATGATTTATAAAATTAGATGATAAATAGAACAAGTACTCATCATTTAAAGAGGACTAGGAAGATTTCATCTTTAGGAAAGATCAAGGCTGGTTGCATTCTTCTGTTACTATCCAACTCTGCTACTTTCTGCTATCTTGTTTACTGTTGTTGTCTATTGTCTTGATTGCATTTTTCTCCACGTGTTAATTAGCTTTTAATCAGTGTTTAGGTGTTTAGAACAATTAGTAGTGGTTAAAAGGGAGGCTCCAAGAGTGAAAACGACCTAGGGACCACTATTCTGTAAAATTGCCATGATTTCAATTCTGGGCAATTGGTATCATAGTGGCGTAAACCAAGTAGTCATCCACAACAACTAGCACATATGAGTTGCCTCCAAGGCTCTTTGTACTAGATGGTCCTATAAGGTCCGTATGAAGTAATTACAAAGGCTTAGTTGTAGAAACAATGTCCTTAGCCTTGAAAGAACTTTGGACTTGCTTCTCCATTTGACAAGCACCACAAGGCTTATATTTTTCAAAATTAATTTTAGTTAAGCCAATTACAAGTTATTTCTTAACTAGTTTATCCAAAAGACTCATACTAGCATGAGCTAGTCTTCTATGTGATAGCCAACTTTCATTACTAACATTAATTATGCATGTAGAGTCTATAAGATCTTCATCAAGATTTATAACATAAACATTATTGATCCTTTGACCAACAATCTTAATTTGCTGATCATTAATATTTTCAACTATGCAACGAGTTGAATCAAAAATCACTCGATTGCCTTTGTTACATAATTGACTAAAACTAAGCAAATTATGATTGAGGCCCTCAACAAAAAAAAAACATTTTCAATAAAGGTTGAAGAGCTGTTACTAACCTTACCTACACTTTTGACCAAACCTTTGTTGTCTCCTCCAAAGATCAATTTGCCTCTTCTTGGAGTTAAGGAGAGAAATTTGGATTGGTCACTGGTCATGTGCTTTGAGCAACTACTATCCAAATATCACTTCACTTTTAGCTTTGAGACAAACCTATAACACAAGATCAAGGTTTCTTTTTTGGTACCCAAATTTGTTTGGGTCTTTCTTGGTTAGAAGTTACCTTGGGTACCCACTTCTTTTTATTCCCACAGGGAATGTTCTTCTTATACCAACTATAGTGGCAATTATGTCCTTTTAAACACAATGAAAATAAGTGGTGATGGGACTACTTGACATAATTGCATGAACAAAGAAATTCTTGTAGTATTTTATACTAGCTTTGGGCTTATATCCCAAACCTGTTTTATCAAATACACATCTTTGTTTTCCAAGCCATATGTTCAAATTGTCTCTTCCTTGTGTAAATTTTGCAAGGGTGTTTTTCAAATCTTCATTTTCCTTTTCGAATTTAATGCATTTACAACAAGGACAATTTTCTTTTGGAGAGGCAATGTCTTTAAGCTGCATTTTCTTCTCAAAAAGTTTGTTTTGATCTTCAAAAGCAAGACTTTCTTTCTTGAGCACAGTAAGTTCATTTTTCAATTTTGAAATTTCACCCTCAAGTAAAGAAATTTTTTATTTTGAAATATTTAACTTCTTTGCAAGCTTTAAAGATTCATTGTGTAGCTCTTCAAAAACATCTTGTAATTCATCAAACGAAGGTAAAGGTTCAAGAAGTTTACCTCTTCATCCTCTCTTTACATAAGACAAAGGTTAGCTTCTTCATTTGTTTCTTCTTCATTGGATTCACTATCTCCCCATGTAGAAGAAACATAGGTTTTCTTCTTCCCTTTGTCATAGCTTTTCTTACCTTCTGGCTTCTTAAGGAATTGTGGGCAATCCCATTTGATGTGCCAACCTTTTTACATTCATAGCAAGTAGGACATTCCTTGTTGCTATCTTGGTCTTTTCTCCATCTTCTTGTATTATTTCTCTTTAGGAAGTTGCTAAATTTTCTGACCAAGAGCCCAAGGTCTTCATCACTAATCTCAAGCTTTTCATCTCCATCATCACTATCAACTTCCACCTTCTTGGAAGAAGATGATTTGAGTGAGAGAATTTTCTTTTTTCTAGGTTTCTTCTTCTTGCCTCATCTCCATTATCTTGAATTTATAGTTTTGGCAGTTTCCAAATAAAGCCATGAGAGAACTCATTGATTCTCCTCTCACTTTCATAATTTTTGTCCTCTTGGCCACCCATTTTGGTGTAAGAAATCTCAGCACCTTGGTAGTTTGTGATTTTTCTGAAAAAGCAACACCAAGAGCTTTGAGATGGTTAGTGATACCCAATCTTGATTGCATTTCACTAATATTCTCATTGGGTTTTATTTTAAAATTTTTGTATTCAATGGTGAGAGCACTATTATTTGATTCCTTAACTCCAATTGTCCCTTCATGTGCTATTTCCAAAGTATCCCACATCTCCTTGGGACTAGAACAACTTGAGACACTAAAATATTCATCTTGGCTCAAAGCACTAATTATGTTCATTTTAATGTGATTTTAACATTTCTTTATACAAAATAATATATGGTTATAATTTTGAAAAAAATATACTTACTAACTTTCATCATTACCTCAAATTGTAATAATTTTTTTAAATTTTAAACAAAGCAAATGATCATCTATTTATTAGTCATTATTATTTAAAGGTAAAAATCTATATGAGGTCTCTATAGCTTCACCCAACAATGAATTTAGTTCTATACTTTAAATACCATGATTTAGTCTCTGTAGTTTTCAAAATTATGAAAATGGTCCTTAAGGTTAGTCAACTATTAGTCAACAGTTAGATTAGTACACGTGGCCCTAACTAGAATGCTTCCATCAGCATATTATGTCCACATCACCATACACATGTGTCAAATGAATCTTTTGACTTGGTGCCACATCATCAAATTTTTTATTTTTTTAACTTTTCCCTCTTTTAATTTTTTTTATATAATACAGAAACATTTTGGGTGTGACATTCTTCAATGGCTCTTTCTCTCTCTTTCGGTACTCTCTCCCTTCCATGGCTCTTTCTCTCTCTATTTTTTCTCTCTTGCCCCTCTCCATCTCTCTCACTCTCTCTCTTCACTGAAACAATTATTTCATAGATGTAACAACCGAGTTCCTTTTCTAGATTGACAACTGCCTCCATAAGCCAACACAGGTCCTTACAGCATGTTTCGTCTTCACTCGCATGCTTCCTGTAAAAACTTCCCAAAAGGTCACTCATCCCAGAATTATCTCATGCTAAGCATGCTTAACTGTGGAGTACTTATGAAATGCGCTCTCGAAAAGGAAGGTGCACTTTGTTGGTATATGTAGTATCTATCAAATCTTTTAAGCTCTCCTTAACTGTATAGTCTTATACCTACACAGTATCAAAATCCCTTAACTATACAATCTCATACCTTATAGTCTTAGGATACCTCTCATTCCGATGTAAAGTTGGTTCATTCATGTGTCCCTTCGCTTAGAAGCCTACTAGGAGTCGCTCCTTATCCGTGTTTTTTCTCTACACCGACGATCACTCGTCGCCCTCATCGGCTCTGGGCATCAACCACACCATACTAGGAAAGGTCCAGCTCTGATACCACTTGTAACAACCGGGTTGCTTTTCTAGATTGACGACTGCCCCCACAATCTAACACGAGTCCTTATAGCATGCTTTGTCCTCACTCGCATACTCCTTGGGAAAACTTCCTAAGGGGTCACCCATTCTAGAATTACCCCAGGCTAAGCACACTTAATTATGGAATACTTATGAAATAGGCTCCCAAAAAAGAATGTGTACTTTGTTAGTATAGGTAGTACCTATAAAATCTTTTAAGCTCTCCTCAACTGTATTGTCACATATCTATATAGTCTTGGAATCCTTTAACTGTATAATCTTATACCTGTATAGTTACTACAAAAAAACAATTATTTAATGGTGGATATTTAGTGGCGGTTTTGAAATCGCCACTAAATAAACACACATTGGCGATTTATTTAACCGCCACTATATAGTGGCGGTTTTATTCTTTTTGCCACTATATAGTGGCTATTTTGTATGAAGTGCCACTATATACTGGCAGTTATAAAGAATCGCCACTATATAGTGGTGGTTTTGTATGAATCGCCACTATATAGTGGTTACAGTATTTAGTTGGATCTTTCTTCAAATGGTCATAACTTTTTCATCCTGACTCTGTTTTTAACAAACTTTGTATCATTAAAAAGTTCTTTGAGTCTAGTTTCCAATGGTATAAGTTTCATTTGGAAATTATTTATCAATTAAGAGTTATGACCAAACGAGTAGGTGGAGGTCGAGATTAGTGGTAGAGAATTTTTCTATTTTGTAACCATGACATATTTTCACATGGTTACTCCATAAGGATGACTTCTTTGATGCATCTTCCATACCTTTGGGATGCAATGGCAAGCGTGAAATCCAGGTGAGAGATCTAGCTCTCCTCTGTAAGAATATATACATATATTTCTATACATATATAAACTTGTTAAATTTTTTTTTGGATAAAGGAGAAATATCTTAAAACACAAGAGGCCTATATCTCATTATATTTTCATCCCTACATGGAGTTAAATCTTTAACCCCTAGGGTTAATGACTCTGTCTTTATTTTCATCCATGTCTCTTTATTGTTGCCTCCACTATTCACCACCAAAGCAACCTAGAGAACCTGCTCCCAAAAGCTAACTGTTGAGGTGGGAAAGCCAAGCTACTTAAGTATCCCATCAGGCAGCCCATACTATTATATAAGACTTTGGCATCTCATACTCTATCAAGATTATATTGACGATTTTAACTAAACTGTTATTAAACTTGTTAAATCCTCAACCCTAAAACCTATACGTATATTTGCCTCCTCCGTCACTGATCGCATGTGTTTCTCTATTGATAAAAAAGCATTTTATACAACATAAGATTATAATTTTATTTTTAACGTGGCAATATATAATTATAGTGATTTTATTCTTAAAAGATTGTAATAATATATATATATATATATATATAGGACATATCTAGTGAGAAGAGTAATCTGATATGAGAGATGAGAGAATTAGATTGATACAGAATTAGTTAATACAAGCTAATAATATTTTCTTTGATTTTCGTTTGATTGATTCTGCATCAATCTAAATTAATATTGACTTTTGATCTAACTATAATTTTTTTTCCTTTGACTCTCATATTAATTAAGCCACTTATCTCACTAAATATATCCCCAGTAAATGTATATATATCAAATGCAATATCATGAGTTAAATGATATTTTAAAAATGAAAGTAGAATTAATTTAACCAAACCATCTTAATTTACTTTGACAAAATAATTTTATCCTTGAAGTTTGGAATTAGTGTCAATTTGCTTCCACAATTTTTTGACTCAACTTTTTTGTTCAATGTGTTGTGTATCCATTTCTTTGTACCTGGTTATAAAAATTATCAATACCTTCCTAGAATTACTAAGACAATTCAAATTGTTAATTAAATTAATTGAATTTAGAAAATATGTATATTACTACTGCATCAACGTTGATATCTAAATTAAATCTCTCATCTAATAACCTTCAAGAAAGAAAAAGACATATAGTTCAGGATTAATAAATGCAAAACAATACTATTATGGATTTAAAAGTACCAATATCTGCAGTCACCTTTCTTGGAAGATAAGTAATGGTAGTAATATCCAGTTTAGAGTTAAGGGTTTAGATTTATAGTTTAGGCAAGGAAGCAACTCACAGAGTGATAGGAAAAATTTAATAGTAATAATAATAACAATCTCTTGCCATTCTCTAATACAACAATAACAACAAAGCTTTATTCCACTAGGTGGGGTCAGCTACATGGACCGCACAACGCCATTGAGCTCTATCAATAACCAACTCTTTAGGTATTTCATTTATCATAAGGTCTCGTTCAATAACTTCTCTAAGTGTCCTTTACTACAAACCATCTACTAAACTCTCCTTACTGGTGCTTCCAACGGTCTTCTTTGAACATGCCCAAACCACATTAAATGATTTTCAACTATTTTTTCCTCAATAGGTGTCACTCCAACTCTGTTTCGTATACGATAATTACAAATCATATATCTTCTTGTATGACTACACATCCATCGCAACATCCTCATCTCTGTTACCCCAATTTTATGTTTTTGCTCTCCTTTCATCGCCCAACATTCACTCCTATATAAAATTGCTGGTCTTATAGCAATACGATAGAACTTTCCTTTAAACCTATCAGGTGCTTTCCAATCACAAGCAACTCCGAAGCCATTCTCCACTTCAACCACCCAACTTGTATCCTATGTGCCACAGCTCCAATAACTTCACCGTCATCTTGTATAACTGATCCTAGATACCTAAACTTTGACACTTGTGATACAACATGATCTTCAATCTTAACCTCCAACTCATTTCTAGCTTGTCGCTTGTTAAACTTACAATGCATATATTCTATCTTACTCCTACTCAGACGAAAATCCTTCGATTCTAAAGTAGCTCTTCATAACTCGAGTTTAAAATTAATCTCTTCCCTTGATTCTGCTATGAGAACAATATCATCTACAAAAAGTATGCATTTGGAGATTTTATTAATTTTCTCTTACTAAAATGAAGAAAAAATTCTTTAAATACCTAAAATGAAAAAATTCTTCATAAATTAATATAAATTAATAAAGAAAACATTAGAATCAAATAACTATGACTGATTTTAAAGCGCAATGAATAGTTTTAAAAAATAATTACATGACAAATTATAATTTCAATTTGTGCAATCGTATACCTATAAGATTTTCTTAGAACTTCAACTCAAATTCAGTCCGATCTATTAAATAAGAATTGCTCCTATTTTATTCATTGATGAATATAAACTTCAAAATAATGGTAGAAAGAAATATGACAACCAGATATTTTAATATATTAAAATTTGTATAATTAATATATTTTAATATATTAAAATTCTACCATACCTTTCTCCAAGGAAGATGCGAAGCATCTTTTATTATTAGCTCTTGGTAAGCAAAGCTAATAAAAAAATGTATTGATAATATAGATAATGTCAACCAATCAAATGTTAGATTCCAAATGTGACCAATGCGTAATAAATAAAGACACTGCTAATTCAAAAAAAAAAAAAACTAAGGACCCACCCAATCAGCTATTTCTTGGAATTTTCTGTTGTATAGTATTATTTAATTCTTCATAATTTTATCTCTATTATTTTAAGTAATTTTAAAATACATTTAAAATTTTAAAAAAAATTATTTTATTTATTAATTTTTTATTTAAAATAATCACTTTTACCTATGATAAAAAAGTGTCGGTGAAAGCATCTTAAAAAAATTTCACATTGCAGCCTAACCACCAAAAGGCGGTAAGCTAAAAAATAGCTCCCTCACTTTTTTTATTTTTGTCTCCCTCCATTTTGTTTTACCGTATCCCTTCCTCTCTTCTTGCTTTCCATTTGAAGGAAGTAGCCCATTGCCATTCCTCATCTCCCCTTTCCCCTCACTTTTCTTTGTTCCCTTCCCTTTCTACGCGAGTTGAGAGCTGACCGAGAGTGAGGGACGAGATTGGTGCGCGGGCTGCTGTACTCTGTTGTAGCCACTACCAAATCAACGCCCCTTGGCCAGTATCACGCCAGCGACAAGCACTTCCCGCGATGGGCCACCCAACAGCAGTAGGTAACCTTTCCTTTCCTCTATCTTCCGTCCATTTTCGGTTCCCTCTCCTCCGTATGACAACCTGAGCTTTTCTCTTTTCTTTAACAATTGTGCTAACATTACTTCAGTTGTGAAGATGAAACTAGAAGGATGGGAGTCTTGGAAACAAAAGTTATAACATAATTTGTCAATTGGAAGCTTCCTAAGGTAAATTCTAATTCCAATTTGAATTTTAAAATTCTAGTGGAGAACCCCTATATGCACTACGGAGTAGGGGAAACAATCTTTCTCAGGTTAGGTTTACACTACAGTTCATTATTTGACTATGTCACTTGACTAGATGCATTGGTCAAAGATAATATATTACTTGTGATGCATTCTTGAACTCTTTGTCTTCCAGATATCTCTGTGCGTACATTATATTGCTATGTATTCTTTAGTTACCCACTCATCCTTGTTAACACTTGCTGAATTACCCCTCCTGGTTCTTTTCTTTTTTCCTTTATTTATTTTTTCAATTTTTGAGAGTTTTGGGAATGTTGGAATGGAAGATGATGAGAAACTTACCATAATCTTAATTGAAATAAAACTAGTTTTAGTTTCTTAGAGTTTTATTATAGCAAAGTGTAATTACTGTACCTTTGGATCTGCCTCTTGGAGTTTAAAACGATTTGGGTACTTTAGTGGGCTATTTTCATGCTTTAAATGCTGGTTAAAATGATTACCTGATATGTAAGTGTATGTTGAGTTTTTATTGCAGAAAAACGTAGAAACAGGGAGGAGATTCTTTATGGCAATTTAATGAGTGTACTTTACTCATCTTAATAGTTTGAGTATTCCAATGAAAGCTGGGTTTTATTTGTTAAGTTATTTTATTTGTTAAGTTTTTTATTTTATAAGTTTGCTCTGCTATCTACTTTTCTATTTTACTCTTCATAACTTGTCAGTGTTGACGAGCTAGGAAAGCCTTTATTTGACAAAGATGCATACCAGCAGTTTTTATTTGCTTTATTTCTTTGGAAGTAAGCTAACTTATTCATTGGAAAAAATAGACAATAGTTAATTTCATGATAATGCCAAAAGTACCTAACTGTGTGGCTTTGTCTATCTTATAGCCTATAGGATGGCCTATCTCTAGATATCTGGTTTGTTATTTGAGTGGCTATTGATTTTCATTCATTTCATTGTATTGCATGAGCAAGGAGTACTTAAGATGTTAGACATTTTTTAGCCACTTTGTAAGTGCTGGAACAGTGTTTGGTTCCTTATACGTATGTTATGTGCTTCTTCTAAACTTCAAGGCTATTGCTTGTGGTAGAGAAAAAGTGCAAGTGACTTGGTTTGGTGAATGTAATGCAGCAATGTAAATATTCAAAATGACCTTAAGTTTTGGAAGAGTGAGAGGACTCACCAATGAAATAAAAATGACCTTAATTTGTGTTTGATATTGAAAAGTCTTGTTCTTTGCAATTTGGAAGATTAAAACATATTTCTTTGTAGGGATTATAGTTTTATATTCTTTGCCTGAGCTTTTTATGTTAAGTAAATAAATAATTTTTCTAGCCTTGTAGGGATCATAGTTTTCTATTATTTATAATTGTGACTCTGAAAAAACTATTATCATAATTGAAACATGATTAGTGTCAAGCTATTTATGAGCACATCGACTAGGTAGAAAAACAGTTTCTAGCTCCTCTTTTGGTGATTAAAGGATAGCACAAAACTCCCAAAGAAAACTCACTCTTGAACCTCACTCACACACTCTCAGTTTGGCACCTACTGTTTTTAGTGCAGCAAAACACAGCATAAACCTGCACTTTCTCACGGTTCAAGGGGAGCAAAGAGAAGAAAGGAAGGCACGCGAGTTTTATGTAGTAAATGGCTCACGGTTTGCTGCAGAAAAATGGAAGTGTCACACGAGTTCAGCATAAAAGGAAGAATGTGCACTAGTTTGGACAGCAAATGGGAGATTTCATGCGTGCGGTCCACTTGATTGATGAGAGTTTCTGCCCATCTCTTCATCATTTTGTTGTCATGTGGCCGAGAATGATGAAGCTTAACAATTTCTTGTCCATTTCTCCCTCTCTTGGCAAAGCGTGTCATGTGCATTGTCCATGGTTTCTTTATCCTCTTACTGGCCGAAAGGTTAATGGGCACGTGAAGAAGAATTTATGCTACAGAAAATTTTGGTTGGCCAAGGCATGTGGGAAGTTTGGTGGAAGGATGAGGTGGCTAATCCTAATTGGTCCAAGGCTAATGGTGAGAGAAATTGTGACCACTTGTGCATGCATTTTACATAGCAAAGATTTGCTAGACTTAATCATTTCAAATAGCCTAGCAAAAACTCCAAAAAGTCCTTTCCAACAAGAGCACATCATGAAGATAATATTTCTTACTATACCAAGTGAAATAATATTTTCAATGTATATGATGGTTTGTCTTGTCAATTACATATGTTTGACTCCTTGATTCATAGGACTTCTATTATTTGGGTGAACTTGAAAATTAATTGCCTTATGCCATAGGAGCCGATTCTTTATTTGATGTTTTAGAGGATTGTAAAGTTATTCCTGAGAAACCTGTGGCAACTCAACATAGGATTTTGGTCCTTGACGTAGTTATTAAGGGTCGAAAACAAAAGCATCGACAAGTAATGAACCCTAGGATCAAGTGGTGGCAGCTAAAGGGGAAGAATCAACAGACTTTCAAGAGAAGACTGTTGGAGGAAGGGTCTTGGGAGTTACGAGAAAATGCTAATATCATGTGGGAGGAGATGGCCAAGAGGGTTAGAAAGGTAGCTAAAATACTTTTAGGAGAATCAAAAGGTTTTGGACAAAGAGATAATGAATCTTGGTGGTAGAATAAGACTGTTCAAGAGAAGATCAAATTTAAAAGAGAATGCTTTAAAGCTATCCATCTGTGCAATAACTCAGAAAATTGGGAAAGGTATCAAAAGGTTAATAAAGAGACTAAAAAAGCATTAAGTGAAGCACAATTTAAAGTGTTTGAAGAGTTTTACAAGAATTTAGGAACGAAAAAGGGGGAATAAAAGATTTACAAGATTGTGAAGACTAGAGAGGAAATCTAGAGATTTGGATCAAGTAAAGATGTGTTAAGGATGAAGAAGGAAAAATTTTGGTTATAGATGGAGATATTAAAAATAGATGGCAGGATTACTTTCACAAGCTCTTTAATGATGGAGCAGGATCGACTTGTGATATGGAAGATTTAACAACCTTGGAGAGAGAACAAAATTTGGCATATTATCGTAGGATTAAGGTTGATAAGGTCAAGGAAGCTCTTAGAAGAATGGATAATAGTAAAGTCGTTGGTCCTGATGGTATTCCTATTGAAGTTTGGAAGTGTTTAAGGGAGGAGGGTACTATATGGCTAACTAAGCTCTTTAATGAGATTTTAAGGTCCAAAAAAATGCTTGAGGAATGGAGAAGTACTTTAGTGCCTATATACAAAGACAAAGGAGATATCCAGAATTGCGTAAACTACCGAGTGATTAAGCTTATGAATCACACTCTAAAATTATGGGAAAGAGATTGAACGTAAGTTAAGAATGGAGACGAGTATTTCTGAAAATCAATTTGGATTCATATCAAAAAGACTTGCATATAGTTTTTATTGATTTGAAAAAAGTTTATGATCAAATACCAAGAGAGGTGCTGTGGAAAATCTTGGAGCAAAAAGGTGTACGGGTTGCATATATTAGAGCTATAAAATATATATGAAAGGGCTACAACTAGTGTGAAAACGTCTGGAGGGAAGACTAGGGACTTCTCTATTAAGATTGGCCTGCATCAAGGATCATCTTTGAGCCTTTATTTGTTTGACTTGGTTTTAGATGTTCTAACGAAACACATCCAAGAAGAAATTCCTAAATGCATGCTTTTTGCAAATAATGTTGTTCTCATAGCAGATTCAAGGGAAGGGATTAATTTTAAACTTGAGTTATGGAGAGCTATTTTGGAATCTAAGTTTTCGTCTGAGCAGGAGTAAGATAGAATATATGCATTGTAAATTTAACATACGACAAGCTAGAAACGAGTTGGAGGTTAAAATTGGAGATCATGTTGTATCACAAGTGTCAAAGTTTAGGTATCTGGGATCAGTTATACAAGAGGACGATGAAATTATTGGAGATGTGGCACATAGGATATAAGCTAGGTGGTTGAAGTGGAGAATGGCATCAGGAGTTGTTTGTGATCGAAAAGTACTTGATAAGCTCAAATAAAAGTTTTATCATACTGTTATAAGACCAGCGATTTTATATGGGAGTGAATGTTGGCGATGAAAGGACAACAAGAACATAAAATTGGAGTAGCAGAGATGAGGATGTTGCGTTGAATGTGTGGTCATACAAGAGGACGTGAAATTATTGGAGATGTGGCACATAGGATACAAGCTAGGTGGTTGAAGTGGAGAATGACATCAGGAGTTATTTGTGATCGGAAAATACTTGATAAGTTCAAAGGAAAGTTTTATCGTACTGCTATAAGACCAGCGATTTTATATGGGAGTGAATGTTGGGCGATGAAAGGACAACAAGAACATAAAAATTGGAGTAGCGGGGATGAGGATGTTGCGTTGAATGTATGGTCATACGAGAAGGGATATGATCCATAATGATTGTATACAAGGTAGAGTTGGAGTGGCACCTATTGAGAAAAAAAATGGTTGAAAACTGTTTAAGGTGGTTTGGGCATGTTCAAATAAGACCGTTGGAAGCGCCAGTAAGAAGAGTTGAGCAAATGGTTTGGAGCGTGTGAAAAAAAGTCGAAGAAGACCAAAAAGAACACTTATAAAAGTTATTGAATGGGATATTTGGATAAATGAGATACCTAAAGAGTTGGTCATTGATAGATCTCAATGACGTCGTGCGATCTATGTAGCCAACTCCACATAGTGGGATAAGGCTTTGTTGTTATTGTTGTTGTTGTGACTATGTGCATACCTTATTGCATGGTTGTAAATCTTTAGATGGAACATGAGCATTTACTTCACTAAATTATGTCACTTTTAACATTGATGTTATTGACTTGCAGGTGATTGGAGAAGAGGTTTCAGATTTTGGCTACATCAAAGTGGACATTTTGTATAATTCTTTTGGAAATTTAGTAGTGTTGTGCAAATATGCACTTAATTGTCCATATATCTTTCTTCTATATGATCATAAGTTTTGGCAAAATATTGTATAAGAGTTGTTAGATTGACTTCTTATGTTGTATAAAGATTATTATTATAATTATTTCAAAATAATAGAATGAGTTTACAATTGATTATTTGTCTTGTACATTGATTTTTTTATTTTTAGATTAAATGACAAAAAATGAATTATTGTGTTTTTTGGGTTGTATATTGAGTAATTTGACTAAAATTATATGCATGATTAGGAAAAAAAAAAGCAAGGTTTAGAGAATCGGATTGGTCACTGAATCGGTTGAAGCATCGATTCAAGGGTCAGTGGTCGGACTAGAGTTGAACCTTGGTCGAACTAGTGATAATTAAAATATATTAAAATATATAATTAATATATATGTAAAATCATAAATAATTAAATCTCTCATAAATATAAATACGCAAATTCAATTAAAGACTTAATATCTCAATATAAAACAACATCTATCAAGTAAAAGTTTACAATATCATCGCGCACACAGTTAAATTTATTAAATAAAAGTTAACAAATTAATAAAGATAGATCATTGTTCAATATAACAATCATTCATATCAAATTCTGGTATATTAGCATCTCCACCAAGATTGTTACCATCATCTTCACCAACACTAATATCAGGTCCAATCTCATTAAGGGATTTCAATAATGGCTGATCTGAGACGTTAAATTCTTCATCAACTAATTATATAATAAGAAAAGTTAAAAATAAAATCCAAAAATGAAATTAATACTTTAAGACTTATATAAAATTAAAAATATTTACCCTCATTATGCCCTGAGGGTTCACCAACTATAGGCATTGCATTACTTTGATAAATGATTTCATTTTAAAGATCTTCATTAATAAATTCTGGAGGCGTTTCTTCTTCAACTATCCAGAATTCTACCTTATCAATAGACTCATAATCAATGGGGTCATAGGTTTTCTTCTTGTAATACATCCTACAATAAGATATTAAAATATCAAAGAAAGATTCAATGGAATCCAAACCAACAAAAAAAAATTATCAATATATTTATATACCTATTTTTCAAATGCAAGTTGTAAATGGTATAGACAAGATCATTTAGTCTTTGATGTTCCAATCTATTTCTCCTCTTTGTATGAATACATTTAAATAAATACCAATTTCGCTCACATCCTGAAGATGACGTCTGGCTAAGAAGACGAATTGCCAACCTTTGCAATATTGGAGCACTACCACCATAACAACTCCACCATTCATCTACATAAAATTTAAAAGGAAAATATTCAAAATCAAGAATTCAAGATTATAATATTTAACTCTTTAAGTGTAAAATAATACTTACCCGGTCATATTGTCTTCGTCACCTTATAAGCACTTTTTCGACTAAAACTTCCTTGTCGCTCATGATACATTTGCATCTCCTTTAAAGCTTTAGACAAGTCATTACAAATGCTTTTTACATCAAGCAAATCAAAAAGTGATTCCATCACTATGCTCTTTTCAGAATAATTATTATCAAAGAAGAAAGCAAGATTTAGAAAGTATGTCGTTGCATGAAGATCACGCTTCAAGCGTTTGTCCTATCAAGCTTTAATAAGATTTGTATAAGGCTTATATAAGTACACCTTATGTTTAAACATCTCCTTTATAGCTTTTTTGGCCCTATGCATGCCCTCATAAACATAGCCCATAGAAGGCTTCTCATATGCATCTACAATTCTTAGCAACCGAATTATAAGACCAGCAACTTTTACCAAAATCAAACAATCATTTCAAAATTTATTATCCAAGACAATAACACTAAAAGCTTTTCCGGCATTGGTCTTTGCTAGCTTATGACTCAAAAATTGTTTATCTACAGCCAAAGCTTGCAAATGATACTTGTGAGCATAAAGGCTTTTCAGAGTGATAAATGTAATACCAAATCTAGTCACTCCCGGACGAACAATTTCTTTCCAACCTTCTCTTCTTCTAAGCCAAGACAAAAACACCATATGATTGTACACAAAAATGGTTATTTTTTATGCCTTTGATGCAAGATTTGCCACATGAGGCATGCTAGCAATGTCTTTCAAAAGGAGATTCAAACAATGTGTAGCACAAGGTGACCTAAAAATATGATCATACTTTTCATGAATTAACTTTCCAGCAGCTACATAATTATATGCATTATCAGTCACTATATGCACAACATTTGCAGGTCCAACCTATTCAATAACCTCACAAAATAAATTACACAATGTTTTAGCATCTTTCACAAGATCAGAAGCATCAACAGATTTCACACACACTATACCTGTAGGACAATAAACAAGAAAGTTTATCAAAGTCCTCTGTCTTTGATCACTTTAACCATCAGCCATGACTGTACATCCAAATTTAGCCCAATTACTTCGATAACCTTCCACAAGTAATTGACAGTCCTTCTTACAATCTCTTAACAAATTAACTCTCAATTCATCATATGATGGGACTTTAAAACCAGGCCCTATAGATGCAATTGCATCCGTAACAAGTTGAAAGTAAGGAGACTGAACTGCATTAAATGGAATACAAGCATTGAAAAACCATCTAGCAATGGCCATCTAACCTTATGTAGTGCTTCCTTACTAGCTAATACACTTTTTAAGGATGGTTAGGAACCTGCAATTGTCCTTGGAGCAGAATAATTTTCAATATTGTCAACAGGTTTTCTCTTTTTGACTTGTGAAATTACTTTAACTTCTTCAACTTTTGTTCCACCTTCACTTCCTCTGTATGCTTCATCAATATCTACATGTTTCTTCTTTTGCTGTATTTGCTGAAGTGACTCGATTATTCTATGGCGAACATCATGAGGCACTTTCTTGCAAGAAAGTATTTGACCCACAGCACCAGCAAGATGTTGTTTCATACGATTTATGCCTCCTCCTCTATATACTGACGAACAGTAGAGGCAAGTATACACATTAGTCTTTTCCTCTTTCTTAAAGGCAAAATAATCCTATGCCGGATCAATTTTCTCATGAATTGGTACACTATAACCTTATGTGGATTACTTGTCTAATGACCCCACATTATTATCGATGTTGGCATCACAATTAGGAACATCCATACTAATAAAAAGTTTGAAACTATGAGTTCTTGAAAAATGAAGATACAAAATATTCAAGCACAATAAATTATATAGTATATTAACAGTAGACCAATCTAAGTTGGAACTTGGAAGTTGAACACACAACTTCATGGTGGCAGGAAAAGGAATTATATAAGCCTTTTGATTGATTTCTATATTGCTTTTATTTTGTGCCCCTTTCTCTTTCTGAGAGTGGTTGGTGTTAGAGTTCACAATGAAAACTATCTACCAAATAATCAAAAGTTCTTTGTATGCATTTGAAGATCCTTTTGCCTAATTTAACAACTTTTTAAGTTTTCAAATTGAAGCCCCTTGACAGTTAGTGACTTAGAGCAACAAGAACATCATATTCACACCAATAATATAATTACTTTATGTCTACAATAATCATCATATTCACACCAACATATCAATTATCACCAATTCACCATAACAGTTAATTAACAACACACACAATATATAAAAAAAACATTGACAAATAAACTAAAAAAAATTAAAAACCCTAACCTTGGTCTTTCGAACAGCAGCGAAGAAGTGAAGAACAAAGGCTGCCGGAACTACGAACAGAGGCTGCCGGAGCTATGAACAGAGGCCGCCGGAGCTTCGAACAAAGAGGGTCGTAGCTTTAAATGTGAGACTCTAGAGCTTCGAACGTGAGAGGCCGAGACTCGAGACGAGAGACGTTTCCCAAGGTTTGGAGGCCGAAGGTTTTTGTTGCAGGAGTTGAATGGGGTGGGTCTTTAGGGAAGCCAAAAACGACGTCGTTTTTCGGACCAAAAGGGAAAAAAAAATTCCATGAACCGGTTAGAACTGCGACCACTCGGTTTTGATCGGTTCTTCCGATTTGACTCCAGTTCATTTGGTTCCAAGCCAGTTTTAGCCTCTTCAATTTTCTAGGTTGTTCCAGATCGAGACCATGACAAGTTCACCGATTTTTCAATTCGATCCGGTTTTCAGTTCCTTGAAAAAAAGTAGAGAAGCAAAATCAAAACGATTTGTAAATTTAATTAAACTGACACTTTTAGTGGCGATTAGCGAGGAAACCGCCACTAAAATTGAAACATTTAGTGGTAGTTTTATTTAAACTGACACTAAAAGTGGTGTCAATTTTAGTGGCAGTTTGAATTGCCACTATATATGGCTAAAAACCACCACTAAATCTCATATTTCTTATAGTGAGTTTTAGGATACCTCTCATTCCGATGTGGAGTTGGTTCATTTATATATCTGTTCACCTAGAAGCCTGCCAGGAGCCACTCATTGTTTGTGTTTTTTCTCTGCACTAATGATCACTCCCTACCTTCGTCGGCCTCGGGCGTCACAATAGACATGCCTACTCCTCCTCCTTTCTCCTCACCTCTCACTTCCAAACCCATCCCCAAGCCTGATTCTAAACCCATCCTCAAACTGATGCTCTATTTCTCATCTTTTCTTTCTCCTCGACACCAAAATCCTACAAAATGTGTCTATGGTGCCTCCCTTTATACTCATTCGTCATTGGGAAGCTCTTCTATCAATATCATCATCCTCATAAGGAAAGCTTATGGTCCTCTACAACCTGTGATAAGACCCAAACATGATCCATCAAACATGACTTCGTCGCAATAGATCATTAGCCCCAGAAACAGACTTGGTGCCTCATAAACAGACTAAACCAATGCATTATTATTACCCATCCCAGTATCTGATGTCATATGAGGTTCTTAACAACAACAACAACAACTTAACTCAGCAACAAGACAACAAGAAATAAGGGAAAATAACCATTATAACAAAAATTGCAGACAATTTTCTCAACTGCTAAACAAAAATTCAAATTCAAATTTTCTCAGCCCCTAAACAAAAATTCAAGTACAGACAACAAAATTGAAGCAATTATGGTGGGACAAAGCTTCGAATTCAGAAAACAGACTTGCATGGAGGAGGAATGAGGAAGCTTCAAACTTCAATCTGATGGAGTCAAAATAGGGAAAGGACTTCGATTTGTTGAGAAGCTTCAATTTCTCCAGCAAGGATTTCTCTTGGGACCCACAAAGACCAACGAACACAAAGACCATACACTTCGATGCATCCTGATTCGAAGACCCACATGGAAAGGAAGAAAAGAGAGGAAAAAAATTATGTGATGCCACATAAGCATATCACTTTGACATGTGTGGCACTGATGTAGTTCTTAATGCAAACATCATAGTCAACAAAACATGTGGCAAGTTAATCATTGACCAAACTGTTGACTAACCTTAATGATGATTTTTTTATGATTTTAGAACCTATAGGGACCAATTTCTTAAATTTTAAAGTGTATGAGCTAAATTCATTGTTGGGTGCAACTATAGAGACCTCAAATATATTTTTACCTTATTTAGATAAAAAATATAACTATGTATTTAAAAAAAAAAAGTTATCCCATGGGCAAATTGGTCAAGCCTATTTTTAAACTGACATAATTTTAGAAGCTCAATCCCACCCTAAATGTGATAAATTTTGAAACACTAAAGAGACAACATTTTACAAGTATAAATTATTTTTTTATAAAAATTATTTTTTTACCAAAAATAGTTTTAATATTTAATGTTAAAAAAAAAGTGGCACACATCAAGTGGTTATGGGCAATGTTATCAGAACCAACCCAGGTCATTGACTCGAGTTGGCCTCTGGGTCACTGAATCAATCGCCGAATCATTGGGTTAATTGTTGAATTATATATACTTATATTTGTTTACAAATAAATTTAAAACTAAATAAAATAAATAATTTTATATGTAAATTTCATACTTTAAAGTCTTAAAACCATAATCATTAGTCATAAATTATTAAAATACAAATATCCATAAATATTTTTTGTCATAAAATTACAAATATTTTTTTTAAATATTTTATTGTTATTTTTTAAATTAGATGATTATATAAAATTTTTAGCTTATACTCTTCAATTTTTCTTGATTTAATTTTTCTACATCAAATAATTATATAAATATAATTATTTTTTATCTCTTAATTCATTAGTAATAATATACTTATTTTTTATTAAATTAAATATCTTTTCTATTTTAATTTTTGTCTTCTTGCCACATGCACATTTTAGTTTTTAGGTTAGAATAATTTTGACACTTTATATATATAATATATATATATATAATATAAAAAATTAATTTAAAAAAAAGGCATGGGTCAATCGAGTCGTCCTTGACCAATCAGGTCACTTGGGTCAACGCCGAGTCACTTGCTTGCAACTGAGCCAAAACAAGTGACGCGGATCAGGTCCGACCTTAGGTCACCGGGTCTCGGTCCGGTCCAGGTCAAATAACTATAGTTATGAGTATGTCGAAATAGACTCAATTGTTAGACAAGGTGCCTTAAGCTCAGCTGTCCATTTTGACAGTGTTACTCATAACATGTTATGAAAACAGTACAAGCCATCCTTATATTTGGCAAAAAAATATGGAAAACAGCCTCCAAACGCAATGAAATTAGTGGATGTCAAGTCATTGATCATCCAGATGCAGGCCAGGCATTTGATCACAACTTGCAAAGCAAATTCTTTCCACACATATCATAAACAGAGAAACAAAGTATACTTGATTTATTCTAATATTCGTAATTCATACAAACTACAACGACCAATTCCGACCTTAGGTCACCAGGTCTCAGTCCGGTCCAGGTCAAATAACTATAGTTATGGGTATGTCGAAATAGACTCAATTGTTAGACAAG
This sequence comes from Biancaea sappan, assembly GCA_037074585.1. Lineage (NCBI taxonomy): Eukaryota > Viridiplantae > Streptophyta > Magnoliopsida > Fabales > Fabaceae > Biancaea > Biancaea sappan. Next base: position 39,465,537 of record CM073491.1, on the reverse strand, counting down.
GTGCCTTAAGCTCAGCTGTCCATTTTGACAGTGCTACTCATAACATGTCATGAAAACAGTACAAGCCATCCTTATATTTGGCAAAAAAATATATGAAAACCAGCCTCCAAACGCAATGAAATTAGTGGATGTCAAGTCATTGATCATCCAGATGCAGGCCAGGCATTTGATCACAACTTGCAAAGCAAATTCTTTCCACACATATCATAAACAGAGAAACAAAGAATACCTGATTTATTCTGATATTCGTAATTCATACAAACTACAACAACATATAAAAGAGGCTGGAAGCTGTGACTGACATTCATGAATTTTGAAGAGGGCTATGTAAGTAGCATACATACATGAGCCCTTCATCATTGGGAGTGCCACTTGAGATTTAAGAGAGACCAATGACTTTTCCTGTTGTTGTATCAAGATCAATGTCATAGAAGCAAGGCCTTGTTGGAAGCCCTGGCATTGTACTCATTGTTCCAACCAATGGATATATAAACCCAGCCCCAATACTGGCTCTCACGTCTCTTATTGGTAAGATAAATCCACTTGGTGCTCCCTTCTCCGCAGGATTATGTGAGAAAGAATACTGAGTCTTGGCCATGCAAATTGGCAGATTTGAAAACCCTTGTTTGGTATATATCTGAATCTGCTTCTCAGCCTGGTTACATAATGTAAATGACAATCAGATTCAAGATTATAAGCTTAGGTTTACTTTTCCATTTTTTTAAGATATCAACATAAATGTATTCAATTTTTACTTTAGTCCCTAAAATTTATAAGTTTGTTATTGGACCTTCAAGGTATTGGAAATTTTTATCTTAATCCCTGTTGTTAAATCTTCATCAATATGCTGTTAAATTATGTTGATGTGGCTAGCCATATGCCTTCTTGGCACTCTAAATATGTATAATCCATGCTAAAAAAATCAAATCTACTTAAAATAGTAGCATAACATGCCGCATATGTAAGTAAATTTCACTCTATTATCTACCTTCAATCTCTGTTTTTGGCATGAAAATACATATTTATTGTGTTAAGATAGCACATTATTGATCATGTCGGTAGAATATAACGCACATTATTGATCATGCCGGTAGAATATAACGCACAATAATATAAGTTTAATTACAAGGACCAAATTCAAAATTTTTAAGACAAAGGACCTAATTACAAACTTTTAGACCTATAAGGATCAAATTAAAAATTAAGACTCTGAAAACCATATAACTTTTTTTATTAGATGGTCAAAAATTGGAAGGTTGAAAGACTTTCTGTTTGGGTTGAATAAAATATAGGTAGGGTATATAAATGATGCTTCAAAATCTTGTTTTCATGATGTAAGTCCCAAGCTGGAAATTGACATAATGGAGTCTCAGGGAATAGCAGGCTACCCCCCCCCCCCCCCCCCACACCATAGATGAAAAACAGATAGAACGAAAAGGAAGTTTTTCCAGAGTAATAAATGGCAAGTAAAGATGTTTTGGATGGTTCACCAAGAGGTTACCGAATTAACAACTATATGCTAGCTATTTGAAGGCATGGAAACACTACAAGCTTTTCATGTTATGTATTGCGTCAAAAAAATTGTTAGCAAACTGTTGGTGGATCAACGGTTCACACATGGCAAATATTGAAAGGGAGACCAGCAATAATTTTCTCAGTTTATTTGTATTTCCTGCAGTAGTTATTTACTTAATTTTAATTCTTTTATTTACCTTATTCTGTATTTACAGACTTGTTTTGTCTTACGTGTTGTATGGGTTTGTAACTAGTGCGTAGTTATCTATTGTCTTACGTGTTATATTGGTTTGTAACTAGTGCGTAGTTATCTATGACAGTTACCTAGTGCTTTATGTATCCTACTATTGTGGTAATGGAAGTCATCAGTTATCATCCATGTGTATCAAAACTCACAGATTGCAGGTTCTCTCTTAAATCTGAACCAGCACCATAGGTCGCAGAAGGAAGGCTAATTCCTCTTCAGACTCTCTTGCTGATTTTCCTATAGTTAGACCCATAATTAGATCTCAGAGAAGGGGACCTAACAAAAATTTTTGTTTTTTCTCAAGAAAATATGTTCCTTTTTTTAGGTAATGTTCTCTATTTCTCTTTTCTCTTGAGTTTCATTTGCATTTAGGTTGATTCCTAATCCTCGTGTCCAGTATTTTACATCTCTTGATAAAGTCTACTTCTATAAAAAGAAAAAGAAAACCTTTCTCAAATTGTATACGACTCTTAGAAGCAAACCCATATTCTACTTCAGTCAAGATAAAGATTATTAATCAGAACAAAATATAATTGCCTGATTAGTAAATATAGTGAAGCTGATATCATCATAAAATTGAGGTATACTGTCAGATTAAGATAGATGAATCCACCTGTTCTGAGTACTCAACATCACTGGCACCATATGACTTTGCTATAGCCACTATTTTCTCTTTGATACCTATACCTAGGGGATACAGGAACTTCAATGGCTGCGCCATATTTTCACAGGCTCGTTGAATTGCAATGCCCAGGTCAACCTGAATCATGACAAAGCAACTCCAATAAGCGATACAATCCAGACTTCACGGAGTGATATCGTATCTTGTAAAATTCATGTAGTTAATCAACAGTAAGTAATCTTGCTTGTTATATTACATTTTCTTTTATGGTCTCATTGATTGTTACACTTCAGAGGAGGGTATTTTGGTAAAAATCAGTTTTGTAGGGTATTTTCTGGTTTTGGAGAGCAGTGTAGAGTTTCATAATATAAGAGCTTGTAGCTAAGCAATCTCTCAGGGAAGGGGAAAGTGATTCACGCATTAAAAAATTATGTATCTGTATAGGGTATAAAATGGGTGTGACTTTTTTCTTTAGCTCAAATTTAAGGCTTTCAAAGCAATGACCTATTGTTAAGTGATTAAGCCAGAAAAAAGAAAAAGGATATACCGCTCCTTTACCACCATGAGCATGATGAGTACAAATAACAGCATCATAAGCCCCAGCAGCCAAAGCAGCATTTCTAACAGCATTTAATTCAGCTTCAGTGTCAGTTGAAAACTTGTTAATAGCAACAACAACGTTCACACCATAAGATTTTGTGTTTGATATATGCCTTGCAAGATTCACACAACCAGCCTCAACCAGAGCAATATTTTCAGCCAAATATGCATGGTCAAGAGGCTTTCCAGCAACAACTTCAGGCCCTCCACCATGCATTTTTAGAGCCCTTATTGTTGCCACAATAATAGCACACTGAGGAGTCAAACCACTATACCGACATTTAATGTTCATAAACTTTTCAGTTCCAATGTCAGATCCAAAACCAGCTTCAGTAACCACAAATCCATCTGGACCAACAAGCTTTAGTGCAATCTTATCAGCCACAATAGAAGAATTCCCATGAGCAATATTTGCAAAAGGACCTGCATGTACAAGAACAGGGGTTCCTTCCAGAGTCTGCATAAGAGTAGGGTTAATGGCATCCTTCATTAACACTGTTAAAGCACCTCCAACACCTAGATCATCAGCAGTTACAGGGTCACCACTCTTGCTATTTCCAACCACCATTTTTCCAAGCTTCTCTCGCATATCAGCTAAGGATGTTGTGAGGGCCAAAACGGCCATTATCTCACTAGCAACTGATATATCAAATCCTGTTTCTCTTACCATTCCTTTCTCCTCAGGTCCCTGGCCAACAGAAATTTTTCTTAAGAACCGATCATTTACATCTGTTACTCTCCTCCATGTAATAGAACTTGGGTCAATATCAAGCCTAGCAAATTTAGTTACTTCTTCGGGTGTAAGATCCTCTGGCTGGGTCTTGGAAATACCAAGCTTCTTGAGACGCCTAAACATGATATCACTAAACTTCCTTTTCCCTTCTTTATTTGGAGGGCATAATCTGTTGAAAAGAGCCTTGTCTGACTGAGTTGACTCATGGAAAATTCGGGTATCAATTGCAGCAGCTAGTAGATTGTTGGCTGCCGTTATTGCATGAATATCTCCAGTTAGGTGAAGATTGAACTCATCCATAGGAATTACTTGGCTGTAGCCACCACCTGCCGCACCACCTTTGATCCCAAAAGTAGGTCCTTGAGATGGCTGACGAAGGCAAGTGACAACCTAACACAAAAGCAAAGAGCTAATGAGTTCAGAACATCCAGAATATCCCAAAATAGATCCACTAAACTATGGTGAAACTTTCAGTTCATCCAAGATCCTAAGAAGATTTATGTTATGTTTGGAAGTTAGATATAAAACAGAATGAAATGAAACAAAATAATGAGGAACAGAAAGGGAAAGAACTGAATGGAATCAATTTTATCAAAAGTTGAATACAGAAATAGAAGGAAATTCCCTTTCCTCTATTGAGTTATAGAAAAAGTAAATGGCCTGTAAGTACTATAAATACCAAATACAATATGGTCCTTTTACTACAATATACTGAAATGAGTGGTTCATATTACTAGTGTATTACCTTTTAAAACTACATAAAATTACCCCAAGTTGCAAATCCACACAATATACTTCTGTTTCTTTTTGTTTGGGTTTTCTTCTACCTTCATTTTTCCATATAAGTAATATACTAGTATATGAATGCACAAAAGGAAAACCAAAGAGTTTCACATGGAAATTTAAATATAAAGCTTATAATTCCATACTCATGATCCAGTTTGTGAAAAGCATGTGAAAGTACTTACTTGAATAGTAACAATAGATTTGGATTGAAATTTTGAATTTGGTATCAAGGATGAAAGTAAATTAAGTTAAAAAATTAAAAGGATAAAAATGTCCATTCATAACTGAAATTTGATGTTCCCTCCCTTTACCCTCAATTTAGGAGGTAACAAAAACTAGTATTATGGGTGGAAAGAATTCCCCTACTTTTTCCATTCTTTCACTTATTTTTAAAATTCGAAAACAAGGGGATAAAGTTTCCTTTCCATTGTTTCCCACAACATTCCATCAATTCCCATCCATCCAAACACAAAACCCAAGACTTAGTTGTTATTAGGTGTGCATGTGTGTATGGAAGTGTGCATATGCAGAGTAAATTCTTCCTCCTGCTACAATGAAAACAGCAATCCACTATCATTGAAATTTATTCCATGACAACTTCCTAATAAATCACTTCATAGAAGATTAGCTATATGGGGAGTCCACACATATACAAACAAACTTTCTACATATTATCATTCCAAATAGTAAAATGGAAACTAACAATAACCAAGTACTATCGTTGTCCTAATGACATTCTTGCTTTCGATCAAATAATTTACAAGATGAGTGGCTTAATTCAAATAGAACTGTTCATTAATGTGTTAAGTGTGTGACACATCAATTTTATACTTTTGTTAATTATTCCATACTGGGATCATAACTTAGACACCAAGAGGTGATATTGTTAAGACATGAAATATCGCATGCACGAAAAATAGGAAGTCTTCTTGAGCTATTGTAGTTAACATTTCCTGACAGCTCCCTTCTATTGTGTCTTTATGACTCCACAACTCTTATGAAGCCTTCAGATTTTTTTTCCCCCTTATTTTCTTCTTTTTTTGATTTTACAATTTTATTCTCCAGATACCCTTATGCTCTTTTGAAAAACTCAAGAAACTTATAACAATTACAATTCATGTGAATAATTGACTGCCAATTTGACGGTCAATTCTTTCAACTTTAAGGTTCTTAAAAAAATAAAAGAAAAAAAATCTACCAGATACAAAACTGAAGGGTCAACCTTAAAGATCAACTTTAGGCCACTTCTCAAAAATCAGAACAAAACTAGAGTAAGAGATATCAACGAGCAACAACAACAACAACAACAAGATAAACCATAAAGCAAACTATCCAAGGATCCTTAAATTATAGTGTATAGATTGAAGGGACGTAGAAACTTCATGCAGGATTTGCAAGAATATGTCAGCAAAAATAAGCTGAAGCTTACAAACTTTAAAGTAAACCCAGCTTTGTTCGGATTTTAATACAGCTTTTATCCCAGTCAAGGAAACCAGTTTCAATTATCAAATAAACCGTATGTTTGCAAAGTTATCGGTACAGGATACAGTAATTTTTTTAAAAAAAATATATATGCTATATAAATAATTAATTACATATAACAATTTTGACAACAACAGATACAGACAACTAACTTTCTATAATATCATACTGAACCAATGTAGTAATCCATGTTTCATAATATGATCTCAAAGTTTATATAAACTTTTATGAAAAATAAACCAAAGTAATATATGATATTAGAGCTGTGCATTCTGTATACACTAATTTTATTCTTTCAGAATAAGATTTAATTTCAAATGTTCAGAATCTTGAGCTAAACTCCGCCTATGTTTTATAGCCGGTCCCAAGAACGGAGAAAGGAGGAGGGTTGTGTTAGGCCATCGACAGCCAACGTAAAACTGTGTCGAATCTCTCATGAACATGGATCAACGATAATATTTTGCTAATACTAGGACGTTGCCCGGAAGCAACGCACTGTATGGCTCGAGTACAGTGACAAGTGAGCTAGAGCCGCTGCATCGGCACCCGGATGTAGTGTTAAATGAGCAAGGGTCCACTAATACTAGGTCGTTGCCCGGAAGCAACGCGCTGTATGGCTCGAGTACAGTGTCAAATGAGCTAGAGCCACTGCATTATCGATTGATTGTAGTGTCACAAGAGCATGTTCCTGGAAGGTTGAGGGTAAAGAAGCTAGTTGAGGAGAACAAAATCAGGATTGCTACCTGGAATATTGGAACCATGACAGGAAAATCCATGGAGGTTGTGGACACTATGAAGAGGAGGAAAATTAACATCTTGTGCCTTCAAGAGACTAAATGGGTTGGAGAAAAGGCTAAGAAATTTGACTGTTCAGGCTTCAAGTTCTGGTACACTGGAAAAGTAAGGACAAAGAATGGTGTAGGTATTATGGTGGACAAGGAATGGACACCAAGTGTGGTGGAGGTAAAAAGGATTGGGGATATGATTCTATGCTTAAGGATGATTATTGGAAGAGATACTATCCACATCATAAGTGCCTATGCGCCACATGTAGGGACAGATGCATATCTTAAAGAAAAGTTTTGGAAAGATTTGGAGGGATTGGTTAGAAGCATACCTTTAGAAGAGAAGATTTTCATCGGGGGGGACCTTAATGGTCATGTTGGGAAAGAAGCAGGACAGTATGAGAGGGTCCATGGCGGCTTTGGTTTTGGGGAGCTTAACGAGGAAGGACAGTCTATATTGGATTTCTCAATGGCTTATAACTTCAGGGTTGTCAATACCTGCTTCAAGAAGCGAGAGGAACATTTAATCACATACAAGAGTGCAGCTTCAAGGTCACAGATTGACTTCTTTCTGGTAAGGAATCCAGATAGAAAAATCTGTCAAAATTGTAAAGTTATTCCTAGAGAACCCGTGGCAACTCAACATAGGGTTTTGGTCCTTGACATTAAGGGTCGGAAATAAAAGCATCGTCAGGTGATGAACCCTAGGATCAAGTGGTGGCAGCTAAAGGGGGAGAATCAACTGACTTTCAAGAGAAGATTGTTGGAGGAAGGATCTTGGGAGGTACGAGAAGATGCTAACACCATGTGGGAAGAGATAGCCAAGAAGGTTAGAAAAGTAGCTAAAGCATTTTTATGAGAATCAAAAGGTTTTGGACAAAGAGATAAGGAATCGTGGTGGTGGAATGAGGCTGTTCAAGAAAATATCAAATTTAAAAGAGAATGCTTTAAAGCTGTCCATCTGTGCAATAACTCGGAAAATTGGGAAAGGTATCGGAAGGCTAAAAAAGAGACAAAAAAAGCAGTAAGTGAAGCACAATCTAAAGCATTTGAAGAGTTTTACAAAGATTTAGGAACGAAAAAAGGGGAACAAAAGATTTACAAGATTGCGAAGGCTAGAGAGAGGAAATCTAGAGATTTGGATCAAGTAAGATGTGTTAAGGATGAAGAAGGAAAAGTTCTGGTTACAGACGGAGATATTAAAAATAGATGGCAGGGTTATTTTCATAAGCTCTTTAATGACGGAACGGAGTCGACTTGTGATATGGAAGATTTAACAACCTTGGAGAGAGAACAAAATTGGGCATATTAACCCAGGATCAAGGTGGATGAGGTCAAGGAAGCTCTTAGAAAAATGGATAATGGTAAAGCTATTGGTCCCGATGGTATTCCTATTGAAGTTTGGAAGTGTTTAGGAGAGGAGGGTACTATCTGGCTAACTAAGCTCTTTAATGTGATTTTAAGGACTAAGAAAATGCCTGAAGAATGGAGAAGAAACACTTTAGTACCTATTTACAAAAATAAAGGAGACATTCAGAACTGCGCAAACTATCGTGGGATAAAGCTTATGAGTCACACTCTAAAATTATGGGAAAGAGTGATTGAACGTAGGTTAAGAATCGAGACGAGTATTTCTGAAAATCAATTTGGATTCATGCCAGGACGGTCTACAATGGAAGCTATATATCTTCTAAGGGGGTTGATGGAAAGGTATCGGAGTGAACAAAGAGACCTTCATATAGCATTTATTGACTTGGAAAAAGCCTATGATCGAGTACCAAGAGAGGTGCTGTGGAAAGCCTTGGAACAGAAAGGTGTACGGGTTGCGTATATTAGAGCCATAAAGGATATGTACGAGGGGGCTACGACTAGTGTGAGAACGTCTGGCGGGGAAACTAGAGACTTTCCTATTAAAATTGGCCTACATCAGGGATCATCCTTAAGCCCTTATTTGTTTGACTTGGTTTTAGATATTCTGACGAAACACATCCAAGAAGAAATCCCTAAGTGCATGCTTTTTGCAGATGACGTTGTTCTCATAGCAGAGACAAGGGAAGAGATTAATTCTAAACTTGAGTTATGGAGAGCTACTTTGGAATCGAAGGGTTTTCGTCTGAGCAGGAGTAAGACCGAATATATGCATTGTAAGTTTAACAAGCGACAAGCTAGGAACGAGCTGGAGGTTAAGCTTGGTGATCAGGTCGTATCACAAGTGTCAAAGTTTAGGTATTTGGGATCAATTATACAAGATGACGGCGAAGTTATTAGAGATGTGGAACATAGGATACAAGCTGGGTGGTTGAAGTGGAGAATGGCATCAGGGGTTATTTGTGATCGGAAAGTACCTGATAAACTCAAAGGAAAGTTTTATCGTACTGCTATAAGACCAGCGATTTTATATGGGAGTGAATGTTGGGCAATGAAAGGACAACAAGAACATAAAATTGGAGTGGCGGAGATGAGGATGTTGCGTTGGATGTGTGGTCATACAAGAAAAGATAGGATCCGTAATGATCATTTACGAGGTAGAGTTGGGGTGGCACCTATTGAGGAAAAAATGGTTGAAAACCGTTTAAGATGGTTTGGGCATGTGCAAAGAAGATCGTTGGAAGCGCCAGTTAGGAGAGTTGAGCAGATGGTTTGGAGCCCTATGAAAAAAGGCCGAGGAAGACCAAAAAAGACACTTAGAGAAATTATTGAACGGGACCTTTTAGTAAATGAGATATCTAAAGAGTTGGTCATTGATAGAGCTCAATGGCGTCGTGCGATCCATGTAGCCGACCCCACTTACTGGGATAAGGCTTTGTTGTTGTTGTTGTTGTTGTTCAGAATCTTGAGCTAGAAGTTTGTGTGGAGGTGGCAAACACCCGTATCCATACTTTACCCAATATTTACGCAAACCAAATTTCAAAGAAGAATCAAAAAATAAAGGACTTGTAATTGGTGCATATTTTGGCGCACCAAAGAGAACCACTAATAGGCACAATGGTACAAATTACGATTATCAAGCAAGCATTAATGCAATCCGTAGTTTGTAGACATCATTACTTGGAATTAATCTTTGTTACAGAATATCATACTAAACTCCAAATCTAAGATGTACAAATAATTTTAACGCATGCAAACTATTAAATATCAGATAAAGAGATGTCGTAATACCAAAATGCTGAAAATAAGAAAACGAAAGATTACCTTTTTTTCAAGAAAAGCACCCAAAGCTTGACAGAGCCCAACTGTAGTAGTAGACTTGCCTTCTCCGAGAGGGGTTGGAGTAATCCCTCCAACCACAACATAGTACCCATCTTTTGATTTTTGTTGTTCTTCAAGTACGGACAACAAAACCTATGCACCCACAATATTAATGATCTAAGCCACAGAGCTTTCTGTATTGAGCTAAGCCAAAAAGCTGAGAAAGGTTTATGATATCTATCAAATAGCCAAATTTACAGATATCCTTAGCCAAAAGCGATACATCTTCAATGTTAGTTATGTTCCGAGAAATGAAGAGTCCCACTCTATGAAGCATCCATACTAATAAAATGAGCTGAATTGTGTTGTATAATAGATCCGTACATTTCACTATTAGTACCTAAAAGCTTTAAATTCTCTTTCATCTACAATTTCAATATTTTCTGGGGGACTTGAGAAGTGTACAGAATTCGTAGTGAACGGTGACTCGTATATATATATATATATATGTGTGTGTGTGTGTGTGTGTGTGTGTGTGTGTGTGTGTGTGTGTAGAGAGAGAGATTCAGAGAGAGGGAAGAATCAAGGATTGCAGAAAATAATAACAGACTTGCATGTGGTAAAGCATATCTAATTCAACTTTAATTTTAATCATTCTACAATGTCCCCATAATAAATATATAATAGCATTTAAACATATGACAATCCATTAGCTACATAAGAAAAAAAAAAAACGACAGAAAACATGGAAATCCAGACACCTTAGCCTTATATTTCCCGTAGAGATCATAGTGATTGGGACTAAGATTAAGATCCTTCGCAATCTCAGAAATATGAACAGGTTCAACCGTGTTAGCGATATCAATGTCTGCCGGAACTGGGGACACCACCTGCAGCTTCCTCACTGTCTTTGACGACGAACTCATTGTTAATGTATTCAAGGCTACTGAAAGGATTGAGTAGCAGAATGAAGCTATGAATCTGAATGCAAGCACAAATTTGACGATTGAAGATGGAGAGGGGGAGATTTGGCTTTTATGTTTGTCGTTTATTTAACATCCATCCATCATTATGCTTATCCTTATTTTATTTATTTAGTCAATCTCTTTCTTTTCATTGGTCGAAGTCTCTCTCTCTCTCTCTTTGTGGAAAGAGGCGTGAATAGCGGACTAGCGCGGCAGCCAAGAATGTAGGCCCAAAAATAGTTTGTCCCATCAAATTAAAAACATAATTTTTTTATTTCTTAGTATTATATTGCATATTTTAAATTTCACTAAATTTGGCTAAATTTATAATTAATATCTTTAAATTTCAAAACTTACTTGATATTTGATATATATTACAAAAATATTTTTTATTTATTTTTAAATACATTTAATTATTTATAAAAATAGTTTCTTTAATTAAAAAAAATTAGCTTTTCTTAAAAACAAGTGAATAACTAGATGGGATCATGAGAGTTGGAACCGTGCTTGACTTTTTGCAATGATTTTAATCATTATTAATAATTAAAATTGTTGTCAAAAAATTTTTAATAACAATTTTAAAATTGTTGCTAAAAATTTTAAAAAACTGAAAAAAATAATTTTTAGTAACAATAAAAATCGTTGCTAAAAACAAGCATGATACTTTTAAAAACACGGACTGCGTTTCGGGTCATGAAGGATGGAGTAAAAGTAAAAACACAACTCTTACCTATACCTATTGTAAAACTGTATTTTATCAAGCTTTTGTAAAATTAAAAATTAAAAATTATAATTCATCATTTTGTTTAACTTTAAGAAATGTTGCATTTGATGTAGATTTGAATGTGATTCATTTAAATTTTAAGTTATTGAGTCTGTTTATTTTTATTTTTATTAAACGTTTAATAATTTTGAATATACTTTATTTAAAAAAAATCTGAAATTTTTTTAAACACTAATTGTTGTGAATGCATTTTTTTTACTAATATCTATTTAATACATATAAATTTTGAAAAAAAAATGATCTTAATTATTTAATATTCATATTTAAAAATAATATTTTAATATTTAGTTATGTATTCAGATTAAGACTTTTTTATCTTAAAAAAATGCCTCTAAATCTACTCAATTTATTTTTTCTTTTTTAATAAATTTAAAATTTTGATTTTGATTCATTTTAATTGGAAAAATACATTTTCTTTAAATTTTCTTTTAATTATTGAGTATTTCCCCATTTGTTTTTTAATTTGAATTCAATTGCCGGTCTGGTACATGTAGGTTCGTCAATTTGTGTTCAGTTTGAAAATTACATTGAAAACATAAAATTAAATAACAAGCCTAATCCCAATGGATCAAAAACCCAAATTTCAATTTCAATTTCAAAACAAAAAAATGGCCAAGAGAAAAGAAAGAAAGATGAAAGAAGATGAAGATAAATTATACAAGATCTCCATATTTTTTATCAAGTTCTCTATTAAAAATAAAATATATGTAAAAAGTAATAAGTTCTGAAAAAAAATACAATTTTTAAAAGATTATATATTTGTCATCTTTTGATTAAAAAATTATATATTTATCATATTTTAATTAGATAACTAGATAACAAAAATATATATAAATTTTTTCCAAATAAAATACATGTTTCCTTCGAATTGGGTCAAAGGCCTATACCCATTTCTTCTTTTCAAATCCCCCTTCTTTCTTCCTTGATTCTTTTATCCACAAAATCTCCACTGAATCAAACCAGATTTATAAGTAGATTCTTAAGCCATCAGCCATGGATATTACTTAACACTCCCCAAACTTACCCCTATAAATGAAGTAGATTTTCTATCCTTTGTCTTTATAGGACCATTGGATTTGCAATGAAACGGTCACCAACCTCTTTTTTATTTTTATTTGAATGGATTTTTTTTTTTCAAGAACCTATTTGAAAGAGAAAACTTCATAAAAGCCTCACCCCTTCATTTCTTTTTTCTTTTAGAAAGACTTGATTCCCCTCTTATTATGTACTATTGTGAACTATCAAAGAAAACACCGATGTGATTTTCCAGTGTGACTTCTACAATCTCTGGCGAGGACATCGACTTCTTTTTTTCCTTTGAAGAGTCAGTGACACATATAGGGACTAGAAAGGAAAGATCCAACGATGATACAACAAAACAAGGGGATGATTGTGTGATCTTTTCCGACGAGATATGTTTCACTTCGGCGTAATCGTTAACCTATTTCTCGCGGTCCCTGTGTATAAATGGGTCTTTGTGCAGCGCAAGGAGAAGAAGATTTGGAGTGTAAGATCTCAGCAGAGAAAAATTAGAAAGTGAGCAACACACACATAGATTGATGAAGAGAGTGAAGAGGTGAGGCGCGGCGATAACTCTGGTGATGATGTCTAATAAGATATAGTAGAGGTGTTGGCTTGGGGGAGAACACGATTAGAGGAAACAGAAGGGACTAGAGAGCATAAAAGAATAGAGGATCTTAAAGGAGAGAAATCTAAGTGGAAGTGTGACGGTTTTCACATGAAAGGAGAGAAGAACAAGATCAGAGAATGAAGAGCAGAGGGAGCATTTGAAAAATTTGAGAGAGGCTTCGAGTAAGTGAACAGAGAAGCTCGAAGGAACTGGGTCTTTTTTAATGAAAAATGAAGGGGTGGGGCTTCTATGAAATTTTCTCCTTTAAATAGATCTTTTCAATTGTTCGTTGCTGAAATTGGAGAGTGCTGGTGGCTATTGCTTCATTAAATCCTCAAGACTAGGCTCAGGTTTCTTGGGTGCTATAGGAGGTGCATGGCTAGGTCCAGGTGGAGTATATCTTGCATGGGGTGACTGGTAAAGAAGACTGGAGGTATTTTCATATCTAATGTTGGGATGGTCACGCCACCCAGGATTATAGGTGGTGGAGTATGGGTCAAACCTCTGTTGCTGTGGTGGCTGCATGGGTCTACCAAGGAATAAATATGCCAGCACATGACTCAGTTAGGGTCTCTTGCAGATGAGGACATTGATCTGTACTATGTGTGTCCGAGGAGCATATACCACACAATGAAGAGGAAGGAGGCAACTGTGATCTCTGATTTAGTTGTGTTCTCTGATTTAATGCTAACTGCCTTACCATGAAAGCTAACTCTTCCAATTTATTTTCTATCATTTGTTGCTCCATGATAGGTGTTCTCACTTCATTCACTCTTCTTGCTGGACCATTTAATCTAGTACCAAATTGCTGCACATTCTGAGCCATCTTCGCCAATAATTCATTTACTGCAGCTGGGGTCTTATCTACCAATGCCCTACCACAAGCTACATCAACTATGTATCTATCCATAGGCATCAATGCCTCATAAAAATACTAGATGAGAAGTTGGTATGAAATTTGGTGGTTTGGACAACTTGAACAAAGCTTCCTAAATCTCTCCCAGTACTCATACAACGTTTCACCACTTAATTGTCTTATCCCACTTATGTCTTTCCTAATTGCTGTTGTTCTAGAGGCTGGAAAGAATTTTTCTAAGAACATCTATTTCAAGTCATCCCATCTCGTTATTGCAGCAGTTGACAGGTAGTAAAGCCAATCCTTGGCTGCCCCATCTAAAGAGAAAGGGAAGGCTATTAGCTTGATCTATTCTTCTCCCACCCTTTGAGGTCTCATGGTGGAGTAGACAATATGAAATTCCTTCATGTGTTTATGTGGATCTTCACCTGCAAGACCATAAAACTTTGGCAACAGATGGATTAGACTAGACTTTAATTCAAAGTTAGCATCCAACTCAGGATAATTTATGCACAGTGGTTGATAATGCACATCAGGTGCATTCAACTTTTTAATGGTTTTCTCATGCCTATTTTGAGGCCCTTGTACATTTTGATTATCCATCCTAGTTGTCTCAGCCGACTCAAAATCAATTGATTCTATCACAATATCATATTCAGAATCTGATTTCAACTCTACACTATTGACAACAAGATCAATAAATTCAGACAAAAGTTCAGATACTATGCTACTCCTAATGTTATTGCTTCTTCCTAGCCTATGGAAGGTTCTATCAATTTCAGGATCAAAGGTGGATAAATCCATGTGAAGAGACATTCTCATACCTTAAGAAGGGAAAAATTCACAAGAAACTAGAAGAAACACAAAAAATAGCAAAAGCACTACACTAAGTTCAAACCAATGAAAAAACCAAAAAATGAAGTATCTCAGAAAAATTTGATTTTTCTTGAAAAAATCATTCAATAGTTGGAGGCACAAAAACAACAAAAAAAAACTCAAAAATACGATCTACAAAAATCAAACAAAAAATCACAATTAATTGAAAAAATAATAAAAAAATTATAAAATAGACAAGAGAGTCTAAACGATTGAATTTGGCCGAGATAGGGCGGTGCTCCTCATGACATAGTCGTGACGAGTTTTGCTCAAAACGGTCACATTTGGTGGATTACCAATTTTCAAGTCAATCTGATTTAGTTTTTTTGCTAATGAATAGTAGCTAAATTGGAATTAGGAAACTTGAAATTTTGACTTCAGAAATTTGTAACCACTTCCAACAACACCAAGCCACTTAAAATCAAATAAAAACACAATAAAACAATTACTTTAACAACTCAAAAGTGAATTCGCTCTTCGACAATGGCACCAAAATTCTAGTTCACGCCATTACGATGTTGAATCACCCAAAATTAAATTTGTGACAATCTTGCAATATAGTGATCTTCAAATCGTATTCACTCACGAAGCCTCATTTCTAACCACTAATCAGTTGTTCTTAACATTAATTACGCTAATTTAAACCTAACTAACACTGGGGGGTTGTTGACAGATTTAAGCATAAAAGAGTAATAAACCAGCAGCAAATCAACAACAGAACAATAACAGAAAGGATTGACAGCAAATAGAAAAAAGCAGCCAACCTTGATTTTTCCTAAAGATGTAATCTTCCTAGTTCTCTTGAAATGCTAAATCCTTATTCTATTTATCATATGATTATATAAATAATAAAGTGTCCAAAAAGAAACTTTTAAACTAAATCACACCAAGTTATGATCAATAAAAACACTTTTAGCATAATCTTAATGTGACTTTAGTAAATGTAATCAGATTTATGCAAGGTAACCAACATTACATACCATTTCCATTTCATCTACTATTTTAACTAGATATAGTAAACATTCCTCAGATGCAAAGTGTAGGACCAGTAAATGAAGTGCTTCTCTAACCAGAGCAACATAAATCACAACCATAGGCAAAAAAGAAACATAAATGGAATAAATAGACAAATACTTGTCTCATTAAGCAGATAAACTCATATTACAACTTCAGTTCCAACCAAGGCTGATTACAAAGAGACTTTAGCCCTCCATGAGAGCAAAACCAGCAAAACGGTAGAGAGAAAAACAGAGAGAATATGACCTACGATTTTTTTGCTAAGTTACAGTAGTGAAGAATATGTCTGGGTTACAAAAATGATGCCAAAAAGCCCATGAAATATTCTACCCTAGATGCCCTCAAGTTGACTTTCAAAAGATGCTAAAGTGTGGCTGTTCTGCTACTGCAAAAGGAGGTCTGAAATTCTAAGGGGAAGACATGAATGAGGTGCAGCAAAGAGGCTTTTTTTTCCATGCAAAAGACTGATGTGTGTTTGTTGCCATTTTCAACAAAGTTTGGGAAGAGGCAAAAGCTGGAATGCATGCAAAAGGGCTAAACAAATCTGAATGTGGGTCCCACAAGTCCATGTCATCAGGTCAGCAGAAAAAAGTGCCGAGTTAGCATCCTACTCATCCCAAAGTGCCACATTAGCATCCATGTCAGCACAAGTGCCATGTCAGCGCCACATCATCAAAAAATCCCCAAAATTAATTTATGTAAAATACTCAAATGGATTAAATTGAGTCTTTAATAATTTAAGTCCTAAAAGATAAAAATAATTCAATTTCCATCCAAAATTAATTTAGACCCAATAAATCAAAAAGTGTAATAAAATTGAAAAATTTTCATAGATGAAAATGTAAATAGACAAAGATAGGGATTAAAATGTATATAAAAATGCTAAATATCACCAATCAAAAAAAAAAAAAGAGGCTGGTGGCCATTAGAATGACAAGCAAAGTGTTTGTCTTTATAGGATGCTTCCTAAATAAACACGCAAAAATAGGTAGGGTGTGCTTAGAATTTATATAGAGCATCTGTCACATCCTAAGTTTCAGGCATGTGACCGGAACGGAGGAAGACTTAGCCCCTCCTCCGTAAGCTTGACTGACTACCCGAAAACCCTCAAGCATCAAGTATTCAAATCAACAATTTACGTTAATTATTCTTTAAGTAATATGATTACTAAGTTTTCACATTAAAACTCCCCTTTTCTTTTCTTTTCAAAATTTCCAGCTTACTAACGATTCTATTCCATTCAAGCGTGTTCAACACAGCAATCACTCTCAATACTTATACATATCATTTACAATAATAACATATTTTCTCTTTTTTTTTTTTGGCCATATCATACAAGTTCGCATATATGTATAATCCATGTCCTTCCAATCAATGCACACAAATCCTAGTTTACCTACCCGATAACAAACCCATCTAAGAAGCAAAAGAAAGGAAGACAAGCCTGTACCATTTCCTGTACAAAGCACATTTAGACACGATACTCAATTCAGCCGCTGTAGTTCCTTCGCACCTAAAACCGTTGGAGTGTGAGTCTACTGACCCAGTGAGGAAAAACTGCTACCCTACTACATCCACACGCAATATATATATACACACAAACACATATTTGTACGTGCAATTTGGAAATATCTCGCATATGGCAAACCGAAGTTCCTTCCATAACATCATATAACAAATATTATACATCGTCGCAATACATAGCCACATATCGAACAAGTACACACAAACATCATATATGCAATCAAGTCACACAATCATAAATATCCCAGACCAACCAGGTCGTTCAAGCTACCACTAGATCCTTGCCCGCGGCCCCCTGACCGTAGTCACCCTTATCGCTCCAGTAATGAAAGTCCTCACCCTTATGGCTCAGAGTGAGTCATTCCCATGGGATGCACCACCATGTCTTTTATTTCCAGTCAAGCACAAACACAAACATAATCATGAGTAACATTATAATCATCACAACTCACATAGCATCGTCATTCATGTTGTATCACATACATAAGCTCATGGAAATTCCACATATATATAAACACCACATCAACTCAAATTCCACCCAAGTGAGCCTGCATGATTGATCATTTAGCATGCCTATTATGACTACAATAATGTACACGTTATCCACAACAACATATGTATGCCACCACTTACTACCACGAGTTACTTCACAACACCACATATTAATTCAAACCTCAACATATTACAACCATTTAATCACAATAAGCAGGGGCAAGCAAATCCTTTCAAATTACACATTTTCATGTATATATGTATATGTATGTATGAAAGTACACGTATATATCTATACCATGTCCTTAATTGAATTGTTGTACAATCACATATATTCCCGTAAGTAAGCTACAAAATGGCGCACGCTTATAAATTTATGTCTTAAAAGCGTCTCAAAACATTTTATATATAAAAAAAAAAAATTAGCATCTGCATAGCTCTTTCCCTCACACTTCGACAGGTAAACAATATACATATGCGCACACACACAACTTAAGTTACCTTCTCATTGTTTGGTATAGATATGTACATATACACATACATACATTTACAACATATAATTGCACACTTAGGTGCCCACAACAAATGCACAGAAGTTATTCTAGCAGTCATACATCCATCTTTCATATCATTCTTCATGCATATGCACAAACATCTTCTTAAACAGCACACAATAATTCATGGTTCTCAATCTCATAATAGCATACCTTCATATTGAAAATACAAACAAAGTAGAGTAGAATCCCCCTCACCTTGGATCCGAGCCAAAACTACTCATTAATCCCAAATAAAGGATACCAAAAATCTCACCGAAGGCCTAAAGAACAAGTCAAACAAGAAATAACGTCAAATCAAAACATAAGTTACTAAACATTTATCCCTGCTCAGTTTTGAAGCAAATTTTGAGTCCAATCTTTAGAAAAATTCTGGTATTGATCTACAACTCCAAAAATTGTGAAATTTGACACACAACCATCCTTATGTGTTGATATACTAGGATAAAATTTTCAGATCAAAATTCTATCGTTTGACCCCTCTAGACACACTCTTACTGACCATAGGTCAGAACTGTCTGATTTCAGCATAGGTTCTTTTTTTCTGTTTAATAAGCCTATCTAATCTTAGCCAAATGCTATGAAATTTGGTGGACAACTAGTATAAAGTCTTGACTAGGTGCCATAAAAATTTTGGGGCAAAATGAGATCATTAAGGTAGTGATTCAGAACCTGATTTCCAACTGACCAGATTTGCTCCAAAATTGAATTCAGTACTGGTTGCTTAATATATAAACCAACAAAAACCCTTCTAAAAATCTTGAAACTTTACAGATTAGATAGATAACATCCTAGGAGTTCCTCATAAAAATTTCAAAATTAAAAGGCTTCAATTGGTCACCTAAAATACAAAAAGATCATAAGCATATCATATGTTGTCCTGTTTCACCGTTCATAAATTTTAATAATTAATCCCCTCATCATCACATACAACAACTTGAATTCAAACCAACTCATACCCAATACTCACTTTCATATAAAATAGCTTTATTGTTCATATTACACAACAATAGTTGAGAATACTTGTAGAGAAATTAGCCTATAGCTGATCACGAAAATTTTGCATCAAAATGGACCTAAGAACCTCATCTAATAACCTCTCGGCCAAGTCTGATTTCCCACACTCTTATGAAATTCTTTCTCGGTCAACACACATACAACAGAAAGATCAGTCTCAAATCTATATATTCATCTTTCATGTAATTAATTACAAGAACTCATACCAAAACATAACAAAAATAAATAAAACAAAAGTGTGGAAGAAAAACCAAATTTGTCTACTATTACAGTTTTTCCCAATTCATTTCTCTTGATTAGTCCATTTACCCGACTCACAGTATTTCAGTCTTAAATTCACCATTCCATCTTAAATTCTCTCCTAAAACTCACTTAGATATGAGAACTATAGCACCCAATCAGAAGCACACCCACATACAGCACTATGTTCTTAGTTTACAGAAAATTATGCAGAAAAAATAATTGCAAGTTCTGTTTCCTACCTTCAATCGATCTCTTTTGCTGTCATAAGTTTTCCTTCCCCTCCACCACAGCCCCGCCGTGCTCCCAAATGAAGCGCCTTGGTCAATCTCTCATCCTCCCTCACGACCGTCTTTGATTCGCACAGATGAAGGCGAAGGAGAGGAGAAAGGTGGAGGACGGCCACCATGCGAAGCCTCTCTGTCTCACTCGGTCTGTCTCTCTCTCCCTTCCTCGTCTCTGTCTTCGCATGTAAAGGATAGAAGGAAAGACGAAAATGGGTTGCTGAAAGTGGTCACCTGTGAAATTGTGGCGAATGGACGGCAGAGTTCACGG
The DNA here is from genome assembly GCA_037074585.1 of Biancaea sappan. Lineage (NCBI taxonomy): Eukaryota > Viridiplantae > Streptophyta > Magnoliopsida > Fabales > Fabaceae > Biancaea > Biancaea sappan. The sequence goes on along the minus strand of CM073491.1, from coordinate 39,445,068 downwards.
TGGTCAGTCACAAAGCTCCTTCCTCGGCCCTCTTCTTCCGTGATGTTGTCTCTCTCCATCTCCCGTCTCTCTTTCTGGTGTGAAAAAAATTGGGGATCCAGTGCTTGCGTGTATTAGGGCATGGCTTACTCTAGAAGCCAAGGTTGTCATCCAATGGTGGAGATCGTTACACGTGTTCCACTCCATGCTAAAGATTATCCCTTGACTAAAATTATTCAAGATCACTCAGGCTTGAAATTTTAATTCAATTGGGTCCCTTTTAACATTCCTCATATTTTGTATTTCTCCCAAATTACTCCAATCCCTTAGTCTATTTTTCTGTTAAATAATTAATTAAATAAATAAATAAATAAAATCTTCACTCGTCTCAATGAGACTTTCACATAGGTCCTTAAAAATACATTATTGTAAAATTTCCAATTGCAACAAAATTCTTAAATTTTTTTCTTCAAATTTTTAAATTAAATTATATAACTACACGTCTAATTCAATTAAAGTAACAGCCCAAGGTACCAGAGTGTTACAACATCGTTAAGCCAAGACAAATAGAGTGTATAGAGAAATTTTGTGAGAAAAGAGTGTGATAGAGCAAGCTTTAAGGATAGAGAGAGAGAGAGGGAGAGAGAGAGAGAGATCAGAGCCATGTTGAGAATGAAGCTTGAGAGAAGGCATCCACACATGAAAGAAACTAAGAGGAATCAGTGAGATAGGTGACACAGGGCACCAGTGGAAAACATGGAAGAAAAGTTGAGAAAGTAGATGCAAGACAGAGTTGGAGAAGAAAGAGAGATTGAACATGTTAAGAACACAAGAGAGTTTTAGAGCACGAACAGAGTGAATTAAGGCTGAGGGACTGACCGAGGCTAAAGGAGAAATTGGGAGAGAAACAAATGAGCAGAACCAAGAGTGTAAGTAAAGAAACGAGTGAGTTTGAGTTTGAGTTTAATCTTGGGTAATTTCTGTATTGTGTCCTTTTGGTGCCTTTTTCCCGGTAGAGTTTGAATGTGTGTTTTGAAAATAGTTAGGCACAAATCATAATTTATAAAACATGATTTGGGTAAAATCTAAGTTTAGGTGAATATGATTTATGTTTGGAAGATAATTAGGTAAACCTAACTGATTTTATATTTTGATATTGGTTTGCGAATGTGATTTTGGATATGTAATTATAATAAAGGGCATAAATTTTATATTTTATTTTTTGATGTACTATTATTATCTATTGTCACTTATTTAAGTCTAACCATTATTATTTTATAAAATGTACTTATTTTTTTTTCTGTTTTTCTGTCAATATTGTTAATTATTCACTAATTATTCTTAAAACACTTTTTTAATTTGAACATTTTTTGCTAATTGTTATTATAATTACGGGGCTAATAAATTGCTAATTACAAACTAAATTATTGACTAAATTTTAATTGATAATTAAGTTTTAATATTTTAATTACTAATTAAATTTTTAATTAATCATTAATTACTTATTAAAATACTAGACATGGATTGTTAGAGTATATGCAAATTATGCAAAAAAAGAACTTAATTGGGAAAAAATCCAAAAGTCCATTCTCATAATAATAGAAATAATTAATTGTATACATAACTGCTATTTATTTTATGTATGCTCTACGATTTGATACTGAATAGCGTTTCAAATACGATCAATTTTAGATGAAGATGTTATGTTTATAATGGGTATGAAATTTGAGGCAACAAAATAATTTTCACTCTCTTATTGAATGATATCTTTATTTTCTAAACGATTAAATTCGATATATGTTTTAGTGTTCCTTTGAATAAAATTATATATACTTATTGTTGCACTTATTGTTTGAACTTCTGTTTTATTTTTGAACTTAGTCATGTAACACAAAATTGCAAATCAATTCTTCCATATCCTGAAAGTTCTTTCAATAGTAGACCATAAATTTGAATGATGGTAATTAAATATCTCATTTTGGTTAGCAAATATGAGCAAATGTATGAAATCAGGTAGGTTAATTAGTTTATTAATTTATTTAAATTATAATTATATTACCAACATTACTTAATTAGTTTATTAATTTAGTTTTTTAATTATATAAGCAATTAAATTATTTACTTACATTAGCTTCAATAAATTATTTTTTTAATTATATAATCAATTTTTAAGTTAATTGGTTTTTTAATTACATAATCATATAATCAATTTAATTATTTATCTACATTAAACAAATTATTTATGGTTACTTAATTATATAATTTAGGATTTTAAGTTAATAATATAAATTAAATAAATTACTTTCTTAATTACATAATTATACAATTAATTTAATTATTTACTTAAATTAACTAGATTAATTATTTAATTAAATAATACTAGTCATAACACCAAAGTAAAGCCCAAATCACATTACACACATACTACTCTCATCCTAAATTCGCAGCCCACGACAACCCAACGTACATAAGAAGAGAAGAAAGAAAATTTGTCTTCTTCTAGAGGTTAGCGAGTCACGAAGGACTCGACTTCGTTACCTGCCAGTTTCTGGACATAAGGGACACTGGAGAAGCACTTCCCACAGCACTCATCACCGTTGGCAGCTCATCAGCGACATACAACACCAGAAAACAAGGGAAAGCACCATATACGCAAGAATCAATCACCAATGCATATTGAATAGGAAAACAAGGACAAAACAAAAGAGGCTAATAGAGAGGAGACAACATACCAGAACTATAGAAAACACTGAAAAATGCAGGCAAAATGAGAGGGAAGGTGTTGGAGATAGGGACCAATGGCATGTCACGTTGAAGATTACACAGACACGACAAGCTTCAGCAGTGGTAAAGGATCAAACACAACAATGGATACACATGCAAATGAAGCAAACACCCACACAAATGATGGGTAAAGGAGGAACTCGAATTAATGCATCTCGGCCTACCCTCACCAAATCGCATTTAATTCATTGTGGAAGCTTCATCAAATAGCGTTGGACATAATTGAAGTTTGGACATCAACCTCATTTTCAGTCTAGTAAGGAAAACATGTCAACTTGGTACAAATCACATTAAAGAAGATTGAAACTGTGGTTTGGGCAATCGTGACACAGATCCAAACAATTTGAGAGAAGCACACATAGAGAAATAAAACAGAGAGAGAGAGAGAGTATTGGCTCAGTCAGTTAGGTTAATTAAACCAGTTTAGTTAGGATTGGTTAAGTCAGTTGTAATCCAGTTATGCTTAGTCAGCAGCTGTAATGTCTATATATATTTAGACTTAAAGTAATGAGAATATACAGAAGTTTTAGTTCATTCTCTCTAGTTCAGAATCCTTTTTTGGTATTGGAGCTCTCTTCGAGAACTTCAAAGAAAAGCTAAAATGGAGAACGATCTAAACATCTTGAACAACAACAAGCCGAATGCTGTGATTGCTTCGAGCTCGATTGCTCTCTCAGATTAGAAGAACTCTGTGACCTTTAGTCATCCTCTGTTAGTGAAGCTCGACGAGAAGAACATTCTTCTTTGGAAACAACAGGTGATTGCTACGATTAATGGCCACAATCTTGAATCGTTTGTGCAAGGAGAAGTTGTTGTACCTACGAGAACCAGTAACGATTATTTAGTTTGGCACAAACAGGATCAACTCCTACTCTTTTGGTTACTTTCATCAATGATGGAAGGAGTATTGAGTGCGTTGTTGGCTGTACGAGATCTCATGAAGTTTGGAGTCGAATCAACAATTACTTCATGGCTCATACATGTGCGAAGATTCACCAGTACAGATCTAAACTAAGGAGCACCAAGAAAGGGTCCAGGACCATTCCAGAATAATTACCGCACATTTTGATTGGGAGCACGGTTAGTGATTAAGAACATGTGGAAATTATCCTGGAAGGATTGCCAAGTGAGTATGATGCATCCTTCACAGCACTTAGAACTAGGAAAGAGGAATACACAGTCAGCGAAATTAAGTCTCTTTTATTGGCTCGAGAAGTCAGAACTGATACAGGTACTCTGAAAACTTGTTTTATTTGATGCATTGTCTGCTAATGTTGCAAATTTGGATAATAAAGATAAGTTTGGCAATGGTGAATGAAACACCAATAACAGTAACAACCAGTATAATACGAATCGTAATTAGAGAGGAAATTATCAAGGCAATAGAGGAGGAAGGAGAGGTTATGGCAGAAATAGAGGTAGAGGACGATTTCATGGCAATAGAAATCCAATAGTATGTCAAGTCTGTTATAAGACTGGACACAGCTTCTCACTATTACCACATATATGATTACTCCTATCAGCCTGTTTTATCTTCATGTCCATAGTAACCTTATCCCAACTAGACAAGGAATATGACTACAATGGTGGCTACACCAGAGTACCTATATGATAGTTCCTGGTTTCCTGATTCAGGGGCATCAAGTCATGTGATAGCAGCTCCGGCCAATGTGCTTCAAGGAACTGACTACAATGGACCGGAACCGCTTCATATGGGTAATGGTACACGTTAGTCTATCAATAAGATTGAGCACACTATTGTTAATCACCATTAAATGCCTCTGTTTCTTTATATTTGAAAAATTTACTGCATGTTCCCTCAATTACCAAAAACCTAGTAAGTGTCTCAAAGTTTGCCAAGGATAATTCGATTTTCTTTGAATTTCATCCTGATCATTGTTGTGTGAAATCACAGGCTATAAAGGAAGTCTACAAGGAATAGTTAGAGAAGATAGTCTATATTGCTTTACAGATTTTCATCCTCAAAAGTCAGAAAATTTAGTTAGTTTTAGTTGCAATAATGACACTGTTCACTCACTTTCTAATTCTGTTCAACAATATAGTTGTAATTCATCCTATATATTGTGGTACATGAGACTTGGGCATCCTCATTCTGTTGTTGTTAAATCTGTTCTTAACGCTTGTAATATTCCCTATAGAAATAAAACTGAGTTCTCTAGCCCTTGTGCAATAGCAAAATCTCATAAACTACCCTCCTCTCCTTCATAAACAGTATATACTCAGCCATTAGAACTTTTGTTTATGGATGTGTGGGGACCTTCTCCAATAAAGTCACGCTACAGTTCTTCTTATTACTTGAGCATTAGAGGTACCTACTCAAGATATACATGGCTTTTTCCTATCTAAAGAAAGTCTAATGTTGTTGAGTCTTCCAAACTTTTTCAAAAAATGATAGAACTACATTTGAATATGAAGATCAAGCAAGTTCAGTTTGATTGGGGAGGGGAGTTCAGACCACTTTCTCATTATTTTGCTTCCACTGAATAATCCATAAAGTCTCATGCCCTCACACGCATCATCAAAATGGAATGATTGAACAGAAGCACAGACATGTAACCGAACTTGGGTTGACACTTTTGAATCAAGCTAAACTATCCTCTGAAACCGGGTTGCCACTTTGGGAAGATGCCTTTACCACTACAATTTATTTGATTAATAGGCTTCCTACAACTTTACTTCAATACAAAACTCCATTACAAATTCTATTTAACAAGTTACCAGATTACAAATTCCTCAAAGTTTTGGATGCTCTTATTTTCCCCTACTTTGACCATATAACCCTCATAAGATGGATGATAGATCTACTGAATCTATTTTTCTTGGAAATAGTTCAAAACACAGAGGCTACAAATGTCTTGCTTTGAATGGTAAACTTTACATTTCAAAAGATGTAATATTCAATGAATCAAAATTTCCTTATGAGACCATGTTTGAATCCTTGACAACTTCAGCAACTACATCCTTATATTATCATATGCCTACTGCTTCTCCACCTATTGTGCATTATAAGTCCCAATCTGTTGATAGCTTATTTGTACTTACCATTCCTACTATTGATTTACCCAAAGCTAACAATTCTTCATTATAGGTGAGTTATATCGGTGATGCTACAACTATTTCTCCTTCTACAGCAAATTCATCACAACAACAGTCCTTATGCCCTTTTTATACCAGTACAAAGTCACCGCCCAAACTACAATAACTCAACTTCACAACCTATGGATGTCTCGGCTATGGAAAATGTGCAAAATGCTACAAACAGTAATATACATTCAATGGTAACCTGGTCAAAGGTTAGTATATCTAAACCTAAGGTATTTCTGACTCATTTTTTACCTAAAATTGTCAAGCAAGCACTGTCAGATGAGAAATGGAAAATGAGTATAATGCCCTTATTAATAACCACACATGGACACTAGTTCCCTTACCTATAAACAAAGTTCCAATTGGGTGCAAGTGGGTTTTTAGATTCAAAGAAAACTCAGATGGAACTTTAAACAAATACAAAGCGTGCTTAGTAGCTAAAGGGTATCATCAAAGTTATGGTGTGGATTTTTATGAAACCTTTTCCCCTATTGTAAAATCGACTACCATTATAATTACCCTTACATTAGCTTTGAAGTCTCATTGGCAAGTTTATCAACTTGATGTCAATAATGCCTTTTTAAATGGCTATCTCCAAGAAGAAGTCTACATGCACCAAGCGCGAAATTTGAATGTCAAGATAAACAATTAGTTTGCAAGTTGCAAAAAGCAATTTATGGTTTGAAGCAAGCTCCTAGAGCTTGGTTTGAAAGATTAGGCACAACTGTGCAAAGGATTGGATTCACAGCTAGCAAGTATGATCCTTCATTATTTGTTAGTGTCACCTCTCAAGCTACTACATATGTTTTAGTGTATGTGGATGATATTCTTGTCACCAAAAATTCTTTGGCTCGTGTCAATCATTTGAAATAGTAACTCCATAAAGAGTTTGCCTTAAAAGATTTGGGATTATTGAAATACTTTTAGGTGTTAAAGTCAATTACAGTTCGGATAGTTCCATGCATTTGTCCCAAAGGAAGTATATCCAAGATATACTGGTCAAAGCTAATATGCATCAAGCTAAACCAATAAATACTCCCATGGTTTCATGATTAAAACTCACTAAACAAGGAGCATATTTAATGAGTGTTAAGTTTGCAATTTAGCAATATTTAGGTGCATTTTACCTTGTGTTTTAACCTTTATCTTGCTTGAAATTGCATATCTCAACCCATGTTTCTTTGAGTTTTGATAACTTTAGAATTTTTTAGAGTTTTTATTAATTGACTAATTTCATGTTCAAATATTGCTGGTATTTGATGATTTATTGTTCTCTTTGGTAGGTTGAGTTGGTAAGGAGCTTATGCTAGAAGATGGGCCTGGATAGGGCTGCTAATGCTGAAGATGAAGTCACTTTCTATCATTCACCACTGTAGTAGTAAAGGACTCCTTCAGGCATTTCTCTCTGTCAATCACCATTGTAGCGGTGGATTTATACCGCTACAGTGGTAGGCCCTAGACCAGACATTTATGAAGGTCATAGCGACCACTATAACAGTAAGCACAGAAACTGAAGCTCTCTTCTCTGTCATTCATTGCTACAGCGATGAACCTTGGAAAAAATTCAACAAGTCCCTAAGCTAGAAGGCAAGTCTTACTCTCTGCTGATCAACGCTGTAGTGGTGGACCTGTGCCGCTACAGTGGTGGATACTGAAGCTTGATAGAGTTTTACCTCGCTACTGAACTTAGCATCCCACTAAGCCAAGAACAAACTTTAGTGAACTCACCACTGTAGCGGCAGGTCGCATTTTCTACCACGTGTTCTTGGTTTAAATAGTAAAAAGGTAAGTTTCTTAGGTCATTCTGAGTATGGGAGAAACTAGATGATGCCATTTTTGCTGAAGGAAGAAGAGGAATCACATTCTGGAGCTTCTTGGACCCTATTTTTGTCAACTAACCTCCTGATTCATAGAGTTTTCTCAATCTTTAATTGTTTTCTATCATTTTACTATCATGAGTAGCTAAATTTCTTATCTTAAGTTACTATAAACCTAATTCCAAAATAGGGATTGTTTCTCTCTCTGTAATTGTGAATTCTTTTTAATTAATACATATTTTTTCATTCATCTACCTTGAGCTTACTATAAACTTGATCAATTTATAGTTTGTGTGTTACTTTTACCAATCTTTGGCGAGGGAGGTGAGAGAACTCTGAATAAATAGAACGAGTGCATGAACCTTAATCCTTAAGGGGCTTTGCTTGTTAACTGATAGTAATATCAGTTAACCTTATTTAATCAAATTAGGTTGATGTGTATTAGATTAACTCACATAAGAGATTATGTAAGTATTGAGTATCTTAATCTAAATTCGGGAGAATCATTTTAAGCTATAAGATAACCTATGATTAACATGTATAGTTAATTAGAATCATGTGTGCAAGAGAGATTAGTAATTCTTAGGACAGAAGAGGGAGATTAGTGGCTTTAGGCTTTTAATTAGATTTATTTCATCGAATTTCTTGTTTGTTATCTTTAAATTACATTCAATTTTACTGCTTAATTTTACTTTTCAGTTCTTTAAATAGAGTTGTCTTCAATCCAATCTATATTGTCTAACTAACGCAATTGAATTTTTTGGATAATTAGCAAGTTAGTTCTCGTGGTAATGATACTTTTACTCATTTTTTTTTACTATATTACTTGTGTGACTGGTACGTTTGCCAAATCGCCAATAATTTTTTGGCGCCATTGTCGAGGACTAACATTTTTTTGCTGATATTCAAAGAAATTTAAAGGTGTTAGATTAGACACTATTTTGCTTTAAATTCTTTTGTTTGTGTTAATTTGTTTTAATTTCCTTTTATTTAATTATTCATTTATTCATTTAGAGTTATTTTTCTGATTTTTCTCTGTCAACGCTAATTAGTGTTTAATTATGCATGTGAGGTAATGTTGATTTGTCTGAACTCTTATTCAAGCATGAGATCGAGAAACTTGCAAGAAAAATAAGAAAAGAGGCTCAGTTAAGAAAGGAAGAGCCACTGGCACAATTTTCCCAAGGAAGCACCATGGAAAATGTTGATCTGAATAACGAGAATGGTAATGGAAACGATGTTGGCAATGGAAATGGTAATGGAGGAAATGGGAAAGCTTTGCAAGAGGTTCGGAGGTTTATTTGGGACTTTATATCACCCAATAATGATGGGTGCACTTCGTGTATTGTGAAGCCACCACTTCAAGACAACAATTTCAAGATTAAGGCTTCACTATTAAATGTGGTTCAACAGAATCAGTTTGGAGGTGGAACATTAAAAGACCCAAACGCATACATCACAAGTTTCATTTATGTGTGTGTCATTATTAAAATCAACGGAGTCCTCAATGATGCTATTCGACTCTATGTATTTCCCTTCTCCGTGAGGGATAGAGCAAAGAGTTGGTTAACCACACAACCACAAGGAAGTATTGCCACTTGGGCTAATTTACAGAAGAATTTTTTGGATAAATTATTCCCTCCGTCTATATTAGTTAAATTAAGGAACGAGATCAATTCTTTTTGTAAGAATGACAGAGAAAGCCTACTTGAAGTTAAATCTTTTTGTAAGAATGACAGAGAAAGCCTACTTGAAGCATGGGAGAGGTACAAGGATTTGCTTAGAAGGTGTCCACTCACCAAATTCCAGAGTGACAGCATGTGAAGGCCTTTCATGAGGGGTTAGCTCCTATTACTAGAGATCAAGTCGATGCTGCGGTTGGAGGATCTTTATTAGCAAAGTGATCAAGGCAAGTGTGGGACTTGATAAGAGTTGATAGGGGCAAGTCAAAACACTTCCACCTACTATAGAAGAATTACTAAAAAGGGAATGTTGGAATTGGATACATTAAATCTCCTTCTAGCTCAGAATGAGGCTTTGACTAAGAAAATGGACTAACTTGTTTCTAAATAGAATGAGCCAGCCTAAGTGAAGGTGGTTTCGTCATCAGATCTTCAATGTGACTTTTGTAGTGGTGCCCATATCAACGGGTGTTGTAATGACTCAGCCACTGTAGAACAACTGAACTATATGGGTAACGCTTAAAGGAGTCAAAACAACTCCTATTCTAGTACAAACAATCTAGGGGTGAGGAACCACCTAAACTTTTCGTGGAGCAATAATCATTGTTTAAAGCCCACATCTTCGTCATCTTCTGGTAGGTCATCTGAACCATCAGGCTTCAACCAATTGCATACTTATCCTCCTCAAAATAGAGCTCTACCACCTCTAATGGAGAAGAAACCATTATTGGAGGAAATGTTCATGCAGTACATGGCCAAGAATGATGCAATGATCCAAAGTTAGTCTTCTATGATTTAGAACTAGAATGCTGCCATAAAAAATTTGGAGACTTAAATGAGACAGCTGGCTAGTGCACTTAGCAATCGGCCACAAGGTAGTCTCCCAGTGATACAGAGAATAATCCAAGGAGGGACAAAAAAAAGAACATTGTAAGGCCATAACACTGAGGAGTGGCAAGGAGCTTCCTGAGAGTTCAAGGCCTCATGTTTTGAAGTCTGAATTGATTCAAGAAGAGAAAGGAATTTCAAAAAATTCTAATCATCATCCATGAAGAGTTCAAAAGGAAAGTGCATCTAGTTCTAAGGGTAAACAAGAGGAAAAGATGCAAGAAAAGGCAATTGAAAAAATTACTCCACCATTGCCATACCCACAAAGGTTCAAAAAGCTTACTTTGGAAAAGCAATACAAAAAGTTCTTGGAGATCTTGAAACAACTTCATATCAATATTCCCTTCACGAAGATATTAGAATAAATGCCCAGCTATGCAAAATTTATGAAGGATGTTCTTTTAAGAAAAAAGCACTTAGGGGAGTTTGAAACTATAGCATTGACTCAGGAATGTAGCACCATTCTCTAGAAGTTACCTATTAAAATGTAAAATCTAGGTAGCTTTGTGATCCCATGCAATATTAGAAAAAATTTTACTAGTAAAGCACTGTGCGATCTAGGAGCAAGTGTAAATCTGATGCCACTTTTTATTTTTAAGAAATTGGGTTTAGGGGATGCTCGGCCCATCACAGTAACCTTTCAACCAGCTGACCGCTTGTTGTGTCACCCTAACAAAATTATTGAGGATGTGCTTATCAAGGTTGATAAGTTAATTTTTTCAGCTGATTTTATTGCCATGGATTATGAAGAAGACAATGAGATCTTAATTATTTTGTGAAGGCCTTTCCTTGCCACGAGAAGAACTTTAATCGATGTGCATAAGGATGAACTTACAATGCAGATTAATGATGAAAAAGTCACTTTCAACATGAATAAAGTGATAAAAGCACCAGGTGAACTAGAAGAATGCAGTTTTGTGCAAGCTATTGATACAATGGTAAATAATCAGTTTAATCTAGATTCTATGAAGGACAAGTTATAGTCCTCCCTAATTTTTGGTGAGAAAAATTTTGATTCTAAAATTCAAGAAGTGGTCACGCTACTAGATGCTTCCAAGTTAGTTGATAAGAATGAAGGTTCATTTGTTAGTCTAGAACCTTGTGCAAAGGCACCGATGAAAACATCTACTGAAGAACCCCCTAAGCTCAAGTTAAAGCCATTACCATCTCATCTCAACTATGTTTATCTTGGGAAAAATGAGATATTACCAGTCATTGTGTCTGCTACATTAACAAAGGAGCAGGAGGATCAGTTAATAGAGATCCTGAGAAAATACAAAAGGGCTATTGGATGGTTCATAGCTGATATTAAAGGAATTAATTCGCCTATTTGTATGCACAAAATCAATATGGAGGATGGGCACAAAACCTCTATTGAGCATCAGAGAAAGTTAAATACGGCTATGAAGGAAGTGGTGAAAAAGGAAGTCCTTAAATGGTTAGATGTAAGTATTATCTATACCATATTTGCTAGCTCATGGGTGAGCCCGATTTAATATATCCCTAAGAATGGAGGTATGACCGTAGTGGCTAACAACCATAATGAACTCATTCCTACCAGAACAGTCTTAGGGTGGAGAGTTTGCATAGATCATCGTAACCTCAACAAGTCACTCGGAAAGATCATTTTCCATTACCTTTCATAGATCAGATGTTGGATCGATTGGTGAGGCAAGATTATTTTTTGTTTTCTGGATGGCTACTCAGGGTACAATTAGATTGCCATAGCCCCAAGTGACCAAAAGAAGACTACATTTACATTCCCATATATGGAACTTTGAATTGTGCAATGTACGTGTGATTCCAATGGTGCATGATGGTCATATTCTCTAATATGGTGGAAAAATGCATAGAGGTATTCATGGATGACTTCTTGATTTTCAATACTTTATATGAGGTATGTTTGACAAATTTGGAATTGGTGCTTAAAAGATGTGAAGAGACCAATCTTGTGCTTAATTAGGAGAAGTTTCATTTCATGGTTTGAGAAGGAATTGTCCTTAGCCATAAAATCTCAAAAAGGGATTGGAGGTAGACAAGGAAAAGATTTATGTGATAGAGCAATTGCCACCTCCAACTTCTGTAAATGGTTTTAGCAGTTTTTTTGGACATGCAGGTTTCTACTGCCTCTTTATTAAAGATTGTTTGAAAATTTCAAAGCCCTTATGCTACTAGAAAAAGATGTGCCCTTTAATTTTGATGAGTAATGTGTAAAGGCCATTGCTCCATATTAGAGTATGTCTTTAAGCTTATGTGTGATGTGAGTGACTATGCTTTGAGAGTTGTGTTGGGTCAAAAATATGGGAGAATTTTTCATCCTATTTACTATAATAGCAGGACTCTTGCGGATGCACAATTGGATTATACTACTACTGAGAATGAATTACTAGTTGTGGTCTTTACATTTGAAAAGTTTAGACCGTAATTTGGTGGGCAACAAGGTTATTGTTTTTATCGATCCCTCTGCTATCGAATACTTGATTAGTAAGAAGGATTCCAAGTCTCGTTTGGTCTTATGGATTTTACTGTTGCAAGAACTTGACTTGCATATTGTGGATAGAAAGGGTACCGAGAATCAAGTTGTCGACCACTTATCCCGGTTGAGCACTGATGCTAAGGATGATATAGAACATCAAGACAATGCAAGTTTCCCTAATGAAACTTTGTTTTTTTGTTGAGTAGACTTGAGGGCCATGGTATGCCAATTTGGTAAATTATTTGGTGTGCAAAATTTTGCCACCGGACATAACCTTTCAATAAAAGAAAAGATTCTTCCATGATGTAAAGTCTTATTGGTGGGATGAGCCATTTTTATTCCAAATGTGCTAATCAAATACTCCGACGGTGTATAATGGAGGAAGAAATGAATAACATATTATGGCACTGTTAGGGATCAAATTACAGAGGCCACTATAGTAGTATTTGGACAACAGCAAAGTTGTTGGAGAGTGGCTTCTATTGGTCAAACTTGTTCAAAGATTCAAGAAAATTCATGGAGCACGAGATATCTCTAAATAGCTTGCTAGCAATAGAGATGTTTGATGTATTGGGCATTATAGGGCTATTTCCCTCATCTTTCTCTATTCAATATATTCTAGTGGCTGTGGATTGCGTATCTAAGTAAGTGGAATCAATTCTGACACCTAATAATAATGCCAAAGTGGTTACTAAGTTCTTGAAAATAATATCTTTTCTTGCTTTAGAGTGCCACGAGCTCTAATAAGTGATGGAGGTTCACACTTCTGCAACAAAAGTTTGGAGAGTCTTCTGGCTAAATATATGGTCAAAGACTGGGTAACCACTCCATACCATCCCTAAATGAATGGCCAAGTGAAGGTGTCTAACTGTGAGCTAAAAAGAATTTTGGAGAAAATAGTTAGTACCTCACGAAATAATTAGGCAGGTAAGCTAAATGATATCCGTATTTAAGACTCTAATTGGGACTTCACCTTTTCAGATGGTTTATGGCAAGGCATGCCATCTACTGAATGAACTTGAGCACAAAGCCTTTTGGGCTATAAAATTTCTAAATTTTGATATGAAAAAGGCTAAGGAAAAGAAACTCTTGCAACTGAATAAGTTGGGTGACCTTCGTCTCAAAGCTTGTGAGAGTTCTCGTCTGTATAAGGAGAATGTCAAAAGATGGCATGACCAGAAGATTGTACATCGATCCTTTGCTGTGGGTCAAAAGGTCTTGCTATATAACTCAAGACTGAAATTATTTCTCGAGAAATTGAAGTCAAGGTGGTCGAGGCCTTTTGTGGTAAAAAAAAAAAAGCTTTTCCATATGGAGCAGTGGAAATTGTTGATTTGGAGAGTATAAGAAGTTTTAAAGTGAATGGTTAGTGGCTAAAGCATTATCTAGGAGGAAAAATTGATCGGGAGAAAATTTCTCTTCTTCTTACATCACCACTAACTTAGGCAACCAAGTAAAGTCTAGCTGAAGACTATAAACTTAGTACTCTTGGGAGGCAATCCAAACTTTCTTGCTTTCTTAGTTTTAATTGTTTTATTGTCAATTTGATTAGTATATCTGTTCTGCTACTCTCATTTGATGTTTTATCTGTGCTGAATATGCTTAAGACTTAGTTAATTTTGAAGTAATTTTTGCGTAGATGGTTGTTTTTTGTTGTGAGGAGGATGTTCTTGTGATTATTTTAATGTATTGGTATGTTGGATCATGTTTGAGGTGTGGATGTGTTAATATTGGTTAAGTTTGGCAAATGATGCTTTTACTTGTCTCCCTTTTTGAATTTTTCTGTGTATTGCTTCTACTAAGTGGCGTTGTAGCGGTGAGGTCTGGCAATGAGCATTTTACTACTGTCAAATACCATTGCAATAGCAGCTTTGGTTGCTGCAACGGTAGAGCCTGGGGTATTTTTAGTTTTTGCTTCTATCCACTCTTGCTACAGTGGTGTCACTGACCTTTGTAGCATTGAGGTCTGCATTTCTATCATTTGGTTCTGTCAAATACCGATGTAGCGGCAGATATGGCCGCTATAGCGATGAAGTTTAAAAATTTTGGTTTGCTCTCTATCCACTACTGCTACAGTGGTGGTATTGACTACTGTAGTGGTAGACCTTTCAGCTTCATTAAAAAAATCCTACTCTTTATAGATCAGTATAACAAGACCAAAAATTTCCTTTTCTATTAGTAAAGTCTCTCAATTTATACAAAATCCTTTGGAAAACCATTAGAAAGCTATTAAAAGGATACTAAGATATCTTGCTGATACTTTGTCTTTTGGATTAACTCTTTCCAACTCTAATCATCTTAATCTAATGGGCTTTTCTGATGCAGATCATGCTAATAATCTTGATGACAAAAGATTAATGACTAGTTTCTATTTATATCTTGGCAACAATCTCATTTCTTGGAGTGCAAAGAAGTAAACTATGGTTACAAGGTCAACCACTGAGGCTAAATACCAAAGTTTGGCTAGTGCAATTATGGAAATCCTATGGGTTCAGTCATTGCTCAAATAACTCAAACTCAATCTAGTATTGAAGCCACATCTTTTGTGTGATAATTTGAGTACTATTTTATTGTCAAAAAATCCTCTTTTTCACAATTGTACTAAGCACCTAGAGTTGGATTTGCATTTTGTCAGAGAAAAAGTAACTTTTGGTTTACTAACAATTAGTAATGTTCCTTCAATTCATCAAATTGCTGATATACTGACTAAGCCTCTATCTTATCCTTGGTTCAGTAGTCTTAGGACTAAACTTAGAGTAAGTTCTTGCCCTTTGTGTTTTAGGGGCATATTGGGATCACTCTCCGTATTAGATATCATGTTTTTATTATCCTTTGAGTTATATATCTACATTATTCTTTTTGTTTCAAGTTATGTAATTGTGTTTCACTTTCTTTAAGTTTACAGAGGAGTATTGGCTCGATCAATTAGGTTAGACAAACCAATTTAGTTAGGATTGGTGTTGGGTGATTATTTTCAAAAAATAAATAAATGAGCTACTTGGCTTACAAGTAATCATCCTTAGTGGCACAAAAAAAAGTGGTGATTGCTTAAGTGTTAATGTAAGTAATCTGGCTCAGAAATTCGACAAAGACAAATTTGACAGAAAAGAGCATGAAGGATAGGCATCTCTACAAAAACATCTATGTAAACTGTCAAAGAGAAGTTGTTTGAAGCTTGCCATTCAATAAGAAAGTTCGTAAATGGTCGATGAACAAGTCATCTATAGTTGTCAAAAGCTGAGAGTATGTCAATTGGCTTGGTTGTTGAACATTGAGGCTGTCGAAGATAGTTACTCTACCATCACATGACCAAGGCAACTGTGTCAGACTATGTAAATTGTTGCTTAATGTGGGTTTAGGTAGTTATACCGATGCAATGTAAATGAAAACCATCACATACATGGCATAGGCAGTTACTTTAGTTATTTGCCTATAAATACTAGGGTAATTGTTGTAAAAGATGTTGACAACTCTTGATTAAAAATCCTAACAACTCACACGAGCAGACTAAAGAATTAACATCAAAGTATGCTTTCCACCTTACTTTCCAGTCAAATTTAATTCAAACTCTTTTATCATTCCAATATTTTATCGCTTTTATTTATCTTCCAGCAATTTAATCGCTTTCATTTACATTCTGTACTTTAAATTTATGCTCTTTACTTTCTGTAGTTTACATTCTACCATTTACTTTCTGCTATTTGCCTTCTGCAATTACATTTTTATGCACTTTATGTTCTATACTTACTTTCCTGCAATTTTATCGTTTTTATTTAACTTGTACAAAAAGTTTATTTTCAGGCCTCATGCTCTTTTATGCAATGCTTGTCGAACCACTTGAATTCAACACATTTGTCTTTTATACGAGATTACCACATAACTTTGAAAATACAATTGCTCCTGATAGAATCAAGTATTTGTCGGATTTAGTCTTCAACCAACAATCTCTGTTAACGAATTGACGCATAGGCAATTTGTTGTTAGATTCTGGTTAGACCAAAAATCATAGTAAACAAATTGGCATGCCCAGTAAGATGAGTTCGGAGTAACTCGTTGAATGTATGTGTTTGAGAAGTGGTAAATTCATACCTTGTTCTTCTCATACTTACAATTCTAAAATCACGAGTAACGTAAACGGTGCTGAGCAAGTGACAGGTTCATTAACTATATCTACAACTACTGTAACCACGGTAAACATGCCAGCAGTTACAACAACTGCTAATCATATAGATGTTGTGTAAAACGTATCTTTTTAGGGAAACCCCATATTGGAACAAGTGTCTGGATCGACACCAGTGTCACCAAATCCAATAGGCAGTTAAAGACAAGGTTTGTGCCTACCTCAAGGGTATATTCCTCCTGTGATGACTTAACCTGGGATTAGAAATCAGTTGACTAATCCCATGTATCAGATGACCCAAGGCCAAGTGATATCTAGCATTTTATATACATCCTAACCCTTATCTTGGTCTCCTTACATTTTCATCTTTAGAATTTCTCCAATTTTATTACACTTTGTGTTTCATTGGGTCTAAGTTAATTTTAGATTGAAAATGAATTATTTTCATCTTTTAGAACTTAAATTATTAAAGACTCTTAATCATTCTTGTGTAATTTTCAGACTTAAATTTGGAGATTTCTTGATGATGTGGTGCTGACATGGCACTCCTGATGAACTAGACGCTAATGTGGCACCTTCTGGGATAACTTGGCAGCCTCTTCTACTTGCCTGATGACATGGATGTGTGGGACCCAGGGCTGTAGCATTTCAGATCAACTTTTTGCATCTCATTCCTCTAACCTTGATGAAAGAAGCAACCACCCATACCACTTTCTGAAAATGACCTTCTCCACTACAACTGCCATGTCCTCCTATATAAAAAAATCAGAAGAGAAGGCAGTAAAGTCAGTTTCCATCAACTTTTTGGAGGGAATTAGTTTAGTTGGCTTTCAGACTTTAGTTTATATCTTAACTTCTGTAACTTAGTGTATTTCGTAGATCATTTCTCCCTCTCTTTTCACCCTTATGTTTTCTAGTTTTTTGCTCTCATGGAGGGCTAAAATCTCTTGCAATCAACCTTGGTCTGAAACTGAAGTGTAATATGAGTTCATGGGCTTAATGAGATAAGTATTTGTTTATATATTCCATTTCTATTTCTTCCTTGCCTTTGGTTTGTGATTTACACTATTCTAGTTAGGATAGTATTTTCATTTATTGGTTTTATACACTTTGCATCTGAGGAATGTTACTGTATCTGGTTGAAATGGTAACTGAATTGGAAATGGTGTGCAATGTTGGAAATGACCTTCTCCACTGCAACTGCCATGTCCTCCTATATCAAAAATCAGAAGAGAAGGCAGCAAAGTCAGTTTCCATCAACTTTTTGGAGGGCATTAGTTTAGTTGGCTTTCAGACTTTAGTTTGTATCTTAGCTTCTATAACTTAGTGTATTTCGTAGATCATTTCTCCCTCTCTTTTCACCCTTATGTTTTCTAGTTTTTTGCTCTCATGGAGGGCTAAAATCTCTTGTAATCAGCCTTGGTCTGAAACTGAAGTGTAATATGAGTTCATGGGCTTAATGAGATAAGTATTTGTTTATTTATTCCATTTCTATTTCTTCCTTGCCTTTGGTTTGTGATTTATGCTATTCTAGTTAGGATAGTATTTTCATTTATTGGTTTTATACACTTTGCATCTGAGAAATGTTGCTGTATCTGGTTGAAATGGTAACTGAATTGGAAATGGTGTGCAATGTTGGTTTCCTTGCATAAATCTGACTACTTTTACTGGAATCACATTAAGATTATGTTAAGGGAGATTTTCTTGATCATAACTTGATGAGATTTAGTCTAGAAGTTCTTTTTAGACACCTTATGATTTATAAAATCAGATGATAAATAGGACAAGTACTTATCATTTAAAGAGAACTAGGAAGATTTAATCTTTAGGAAAGACAAGGCTGGTTGCATTCTTCTGTTACTGTTCAACTCTGCTACTTTCTACTGTCTTGTTTGTTATTGCTGTTTATTATTCCTGATTATATTTTTCTGATTCTGTCATAACCAAAATCCCCCGTGTGTTAATTAGCTTTTAATTAGTGTTTAGATGTTTAGAATAATTAGTTAGTGGTTAAAAGTGAGGATCCAAGAGTGAAAACGACCTATGGACCATTATTTTGCAAAATTGCCATAATTTCAATTCTGGGCGATTCGGCATTGTAGTGGCATGAACTATAATTTTGGCACCATTGTTGGGGAGCCAATTCACTTCTTAGTTGTTAATCTAGTTGTTCCATTGTGTTTTTGTTTAATTTTCAGTTGTTTAGTGTTGCTGTAGTGGTTTACAAGTTTTGGAGTCTTTTTCTTGGAAACTAGTCAAAACTAGCCATTTTCCTTATAGACAAAAAACCTAACTATCTTCGATTGACCTCAAACTTGGTAGACCACTAGTTTTCAACATTTTAAGCATGTTGCAACCCGTACTTCGCCTTTGGCCCAATAAAGGGACACTATTTTTCCAAATTCCATCATTTTGGCCCTCTTTTCTATTTTTTAATTTTTTAATTAATTGTGATTTTAGCGTGATTTTTGTAGATCAAATTTTTGAGTTCTATTTTTTGCATTAGTTCCTCCAACTTGAGAAGATTTTTCCAAGAAAAATCAAATTTTTCTAAGATACTTCATCTTTTTGGCGATTTTCATCAGTTGGATCTTAGGTGCTGCTTTTGTCGATTTCAGTGTTTTTTTTTTGTTTTTGTTGTTTTCTTGTAAATTTTGCCCTTCCTAGTGTATGAGAAGGTATCTTAATGTGGACTTACCACCTTCCATAGCCTAGTGAGAAGCAATAGCATTAGGAGTCGCATAGTTTCTGAAATTCTTTTTGAAATTATTGATCTTAGTATCAATAGTGTAGAAGTAGAAGTAGAGTCAGAGTCTGCATCTGATATTATGTTGGATTTAACTAATTTTAAGTCAGCTAGGATAACTGGGATGGATAATCAAAATGCACAAGTACCTCAAAATAGGCAAGAACAATTTATTAAAGAATTGATTGCACTTGATGTGTATTATCAACAATTGTACATAAATTATCCCGGGTTGGATGCTAATTTTGAACTGAAATATGGTCTAATCCACTTGCTACCCAAGTTTCATGGTCTTGCAGGAGAAGATTTGCATAAACACTTGAAGGAATTTCATGTTGTCTGCTCTACCATGAGACCACATGGAGTTGGAGAAGAACATATCAAATTGATAGCCTTTCCCTTCCTTTGGATGGGGCAGCCAAGGATTGACTTTACTACCTGCCAACTGCCTTAATCACGAGATGGGATAAGCTAAAGAAAATATTCCTAGAAAAATTCTTCCCAGCCTCCAGAATGGCAATAATAAGGAAAGATAACAGTGGGATTAGACAAGCAAGTGGTGAGTCTTTGCATGAGTATGGTGAGAGATTCAAGAAGTTGTGTTCAAGTTGTCTAAATCATCAAATTTTAGAGCAGCTTCTCATCCAGTATTTTTATGAGGGATTACTGTCTATGGACAGATATATAATTAATGCAGCTGCTAGTGGGGCGTTGTGGACAAGACCCCTACTACATCAAATGAATTGTTGGCCAAGATGGCCCAAAATGCACAATAGTTTGGCACTAGACTGAATGATCCAGCAGCAGTTACTGTCAATGAAGTGAGGACACCGCCCATGGAGCAACAAAGGATAGAAAATAAATTAGAAGAGTTAGCTTCAATGGTGAGGCAATTGGCATTAAATCAGAGAACACAACAACCAGCCTTTCCTCCTTTAGTTTGTGGTATTTGTTCCCTAAATACCCACCATACTGATCAGTGCCCTCAGCTACAAGAGACCCCAACTGAGTCATGTACTAGCATATTCCCTAATAGATCCATGCAGCTATAACAACAGAGATATGACCCATATTCCTCCACTTAAAATCCTAGGTGGCATAACCATCCAGCACTCAAGTATGGAAATACCTCTAATCCTCCTCTTTACCAGCCACCCCATGTAAGATACAATTAACTTGGACTCAGCCATGAACCTCTTCTAGCACCAAAGAAGCCTGAGGCTAGTCTGGAAGATTTAATGAAAGAGCTAACTGCCAACACCCTCCAGTTTTAGCAGAGAATAGAAATAAATATTTAGAATTTGGAGACTAAGATTGGTTAGTTAGCCACAGCAGTCAATGAGATGAAAAGTCAAGGTTCAGGGAGTTTGCCATCTCAACCAGTGATCAATCCAAGAGGCAATGTTAGTACCATCATTTTGATGAATGGCAAGCAAGTAGATGGTCCACCTCCTGAATCTGAACCAACAAAGTTAAATGTGCAGCAAATTGTTTCTTCATCCTCAACCAGTGAGCAAAACAAAAGGATAAAGAAGTGGTTCAGAGAATACCTCTTCCTTTCCCCAGTAGGCAAACTCAATCAAGGAAAGCTTCTAAATCTGACATGGATACAGAGATCATGGAGACCTTCAGAAAAATAGAGGTCAATATTCCACTTTTAGATGCAATTAAGCAAATCCCCAAGTATGCCAAGTTCCTCAAAGAGTTGTGTACTCATAAGAGGCATTTAAGGGGCAATGAGAGAGTGAGTTTGGGGAGGAATGTTTTTGCACTCATCTAACCACCCATGCCACCCAAGATCCTAGAACTTTCAAACTGCCATGCACAATAGGCAACATGGAGTTCTCTAATGCTATGGTGGATTTGGGAGCCTCAATCAATATCATGCCCAAATCAGTGTACTCAAGCCTCAAGATTGGTGTCCTTTCACCAACTGGAGTGATTGTCAAACTTGCCAACAGAAGCATAGCACACTCAGAAGGAGTTCTGGAAGATGTCTTGGTAAGAGTTAAGGATTTAATCTTTCCTGCTGATTTTTATGTGCTAGATATGGAAAATGATAACACTCCTGGTCATGCACCATTGATACTTGGTAGGCCTTTTCTAAAAACTACAAAGACCATTATCAATGTGCATGAAGGGACTTTATCCATGGAGTTTGCTGGCAACAAGATTGATTTTAATATTTCAGATGCCATGAAACATTCTATGGAAAATCATTCCAATGTGCATGTGGTTAATTTTCTGGATTATTTAGCTGATGAGGCATGTGATGATTTCCAAGCTAATTTAATTTCTGATTTTCCTGAGTTTTCTGAGTTAGTTCATGCCTTTGAGTGTAATTGTGTTGCTGGTTCTGAGTTTTGTCATGCTTGTGCTGAAATTGAAAATTCTTTAAGTTTTGACAATTCTGAGTTGCATTCTGATTCACCTTCTGATTTTGATTCTGATTTGCATTCTAATTCCGTCAGTTTCTCTAGCTTAGATTTTGATTCTGTTTCTGTTTTATGTAGTTGTAGGTGTAGCGATTTAAATTGTAATATTGTACATTCTTCATCTATTTCTTCATGTGCTGCTAACCCTTCCTCATCTTTAGCCAAGGATTCTGTCTTTGAGCAATATGAATTTGTAGGTGACTCCTTGGATGTGATTCATAAAAATTGATTCCATCCACCATCCAACCACCTACATTGGAGTTGAAGGCTTTGCCAGAAAACCTCAAGTATGCTTTCTTGGAGGTAGGAGACCAGCTTCTAGTAATTGTAGCCAATAATCTAAAGCCTGATCAAAAAGAGAAATTGATAAGTTTGCTGAAAAAGAACAAGAAGGCAATTGGGTGGACCCTAGCAGACATTCCTGAGATTAGTCCTTCAGTGTGCATGCATTGCATTCTTCTTGAAGAAGACATGAAACTAGTGAGGCAACCCCAAGACTCAACCCCATGATTCTTGATATGGTAAAAAAGGAGGTAAGTAAGCTTCTTCAAGCTGGCATTATTTATCCTATCTCTAATAGTAAGTGGGTAAGTCCAGTACAAGTGGTGCCAAAGAAAATCGGGGTAACTATTATTGCAAATGAAAACAATGAGTTAGTACCTACTAGAGTTCAAAACAGTTGGCGTGTTCACATTGATTAAGGAAGTTAAACTAAGCTACTAGAAAATATCATTTTCCTCTTCCTTTTATTGATCAAATGCTTGAGAGACTTGCTGGAAAGTCTCACTACTATCTTCTTAATAGTTTTTCTGGATATTTTCAAATTCACATTACACCCGAAGATTAGGAGAAGACCACCTTCACTGTCGATTCGGCACTTTTGCATATAGACGCATACCTTTTGGTCTCTGCAATGCACCTGGCACTTTTCAAAGATGCATGATCAGTATATTTTTTGATTTGTTAAAAGCTCGCATGGAAGTGTTCATGGATGATTTTTCTATTTATGGAGACTCATTTGATGCATGATTGAAAAATTTAGAAAGAGTACTTGAGAGATGCATAAAAAAGAATTTGGTTTTAAATCATGAGAAATGTCATTTCATGGTAGAGCAAGGGATAGTTCTAGGCCACATAGTGTCATCCCGTGACATAGAAGTGGATAAAACTAAAGTTGATGTTATCTCCTCTTTGCCTTACCCCGCTTCTGTACGAAAAGTTTGTTCTTTTCTTGGTCATTCAGGATTCTATAGGAGATTCATCAAGAATTTTAGTAAGATCGCTCTACCTCTATCCAAACTGCTCCAAAAAGAGACTGATTTTGTTTTTAATGATGCTTGCAGGTTAGCATTTGATGAGTTGAAGAAGCAACTCACTTCCCCTCCTATCATCCAACCTCTACGGTAGGAGCTCCCCTTTGAGCTCATGTGCGATGCTTCAAATTATGCAGTAGGGACGGTGCTGTCACAAAGAGTAGAAGGGAAGTTACATGTCATAGCTTATGCTTCACGCACCCTTGATTCAGCTCAATCAAATTACACAGCTACAGAAAAGGAGTTTTTAGCAATTGTCTTTTGCTTTGGATAAATTTTGATCATATTTGCTTGGCTCTAAAGTGATTGTGATTTCTGACCATGCAGCATTGAAATATTTGCTGAAGAAGCTGGATGCAAAGCTGAGATTGATTAGATGGATGCTACTTCTCCAAGAATTTAACGTAGAGATCAAAGACAAGAGTAGAGCAGAGAATGTAGTAGCAGATCATTTGAGTAGGCTTTCGGAGCTTCCTTTGGAGCATCTTCCTATTAGAGACAACTTCCCAGATGAGTGTTTTTCCCTTTTACATGGTACTAGTGAGCCTTGATATGTTGATTTAGTGAATTATCTTGTTGCATCTGAATTACTTGCATATCAAAATAAACATCAATTGAATAAATTAAAAAGTGAAGCTAGGTACTATATGTGGGATGACCCTTATTTATGGAAGATTTGTAGTAATCAAATTATTAGGAGATGTGTTCCTAATCATGAGTTTGCATCTATCACACTCTTGCATGTGGTGGACACTTTGGTCCCCAAAGAACAGCTAGAAAAGTGCTAGATTCTAGTTTGTATTGGCCCACTTTGTTTAGGGATGCCTATGATTTTTGTAAAAATTGTTCTAGGTGTCAAAGAACTAGAAATGTGTCTAGGAGAAATGAAATGCCTCAACAACCTATTCTTTTTTGTGATATTTTTTATGTGTGGGGTATAGATTTTATGGGGCCTTTTCCAGTTTCATTTGGCTTCATGTATATTCTGGTTGCCATGGATTATGTGTCGAAGTGGGTCGAAGCTAAAGCCACTCAAACTGATGATTCTTCTGTTGAGGTAGATTTTCTTCGTTCACATGTCTTCTGTAGATTTGGTGTCCCCAAGGCCATAATCAGTGATCAAGGATCACACTTTTGCAACAGGAACATGCAAGAGTTGTTGAAGAAATATGGGGTGGTGCACAAAACTTCTACACCTTACAATCCCCAAACCAATGGGTAAGCGAAAGTCTCCAACCGAGAGATAAAGCACATATTAGAGAAAACCATGTAGCCCAATAGAAAAGATTGGAGTTCGAGGCTTGATGATACGCTTTGGGCCTATAAAACCACTTTCAAGACTCCCATCGGTATGTCTCTATATCGCTTGGTATTTGGTAAAGCATGTCACTTGCTGGTGGAGATTGCACATAAGGCATATTGGGCGGTTAAGCAATGCAATATGGACATGACCCTAGTTAGTAAGGAAAAGAAGTTACAACTTCAAGAATTAGAAGAACTAAGGCTAGCGGCTTATGAGAATGCCCGCATCTACAAGGAGCGGACCAAATCTCTACATGATAAGAAAATTGAAAGGAAAGAATTCCAAGTGGGAGATAAAGTCCTTCTCTACAATTCTCACCTCAAACTCATGCCTGGTAAGCTTCGCTCTAGATGGATTGCCCCTTTTGTTGTTACTAATGTCTTTCTTTTTGGTACAGTAGAAATTCAAAATGAGGCCACTAACAAACAATTCATGGTAAATGGGCAAAGGTTGAAGAAGTTCTATGAGGGCTTCTAAGAAGAAACTATAGAAGAAATCCAACTCTACAGTGTACCGGCTCTATTATAAGATCGTTTTCTTTCCCTCCTTTTAATTTATGTCCTTTGTATTTCATGTGATGTTTAGTGCTGATTTGCATTGAGGACAATGCAATATTTAAGTGTGGGTGGAGCGAATTTAATTGGAGAAAACAATTGGTTGCTGATTTAAAAATTTTTCTGCTGTGTCTCTGTTTTTCCTGTTCTATTCAAAATTTTTTGAGCTATCTTACACTAATTTTCTGTACTATTTGCTATTAATTTTATTACTTTCTTTACATGTTTTTAAAGCTTTATATGTCTTCTAGCTGTGGAATTTTATTTGGTGTCTTTTGTATCCGTTTTGGTGCACTTTTGTATCGGTAAAGCCGAGTCGCCAAAAATTCTGTAGTGCAGAATTTTGCTGCTCTGTTTTGTCCGAATTTGATGCTCTCTTTTTGAAAAATTTGATAGAGTTTTTTGTGTGAGAGCATGCATGATGAAATAGCTTAAGTGTGTGAATTGATTTAGCATGAAAAGAAATTGATCTTATTTTTCTAAGGAACTCAAGTAAAATGGCAATGAGGTTGTTTTTTATGAATTTTTAGTAGTAGTCTTTAAACCGTGAGAATTTGAGCCTTTATTGCAAAAGAATATTCTTTCTTGTTGTGAGTTTTCCCTATCATGATTCTCACACAAGAATTTGTCTTAAATCTTTGTTGAGGCTACATTATATGTACATGCTTGGAAATGAATTAGGCATTTGTTTCTTGTTACCCACTTTTAGCCAAATAGCCATCCATTATCATTGTTTCCATTGTGTACCACTTTGTGCCTTACTTCGACCTTTCTTTCTTGTGTTTCCAACCCCTTTTCCACCTTAAAACAAATTCTTTCTTTTCCCTAAAAACTTAGGATTTGAAGAGCTTTAGAAATTTCTTTTGAAAAGATACTGAGCATGTGCAAAAAGAAGAATTTGTGAGCTGTTTTGAAATTTAGTTTTGCTACTCAAAAGAAAAGAAAATTTTGACAATTCTTCATGAAAAATATACTGTATGAAGATCAAAAAAAAATTTTTTTTTGAAAAATAAAAACAAAAGAGACATGAAAAAGAGCAAGAAAGAAAGAAGAAGGAAAAAGAAGTAGCATTTTTGTGCCCAAATTTCATGGTTCAATTTCTTGTGATTTGATTGATGCTCTTCAATTCTTTAAGTTTTTGTTAAACCTTGTTTCTTGTATTTCCCTCCATCTTTCAATCATTCTTTTTCCCACCTTACATCCATAGTAAAGTCTTAATAATTCAAGCATGTATGTGATTTAAGTAGTGGAGATTTAGATTCTTGACAAGCTTATGGTAGTGAATTTGTGATAGGTTGAAATGTGAGTGCACTACCTTAAACACTTGAGAGAATAGAGCATATACACCTTCCCTTGTGAGTGGATTATTACTTGGATTCATTCTTGTCAACGAAATTGCCATGATACTTGAACTTTTTAGAAATTTAAGATTAGTTTTCTCTGAGCGTTAAACCTTTTCAAGCTTGAACTAGTTCATAATTGCATACTTTCTACACTTCTTGTTGTGTTCCTTTGGTGCCTTTGTTGCTTGTAATTGATTTTGCCCAGGAGTACAAAAGACTAAGTGTAGGGGATTTGATATCTAGCATTTTTATATACATCTTAACCCCTATCTTTGGTCTCCTTACATTTTCATCTTTAGAATTTCTCCAATTTTATTACACTTTATGTTTCATTCGGTCTAAGTTAATTTTAGATAGAAAATGAATTATTTTCGTCTTTTAGGACTTAAATTATTAAAGACTCAATTTAATCCTTCTTGTGTAATTTTTAGAATTAATTTTGGAGATTTCTTGTTGATGCGGCATTGACATGGCACTCTTGATGAACTGGACGCTGATGTGACACCTTCTGGGATGACTTGGCAGCCTTTTCTACTTGCCTGATGACATGGACGTGTGGGACCCAGGGTTGCAGTATTTTAGATCAACTTTTTGATCCCATTCCTCTAACCTTGATGAAAGAAGCAACCACCCATACCACTTTTTGAAAAAGTATCTTCTCCACTACAACTGCTAGTCCTCCCATATCAGAAATCAGAAGAAAGGGCAGCAAGGTCAGTTTCCATCAGCTTTTTGGAGGGCATTAGTTTAGTTGGCTTTCAGACTTTAGTTTGTATCTTAGCTTCTGTAACTTAGTTTATTTCATAGATCACTTCTCCCTCTCTTTTCTCCCTTCTGTTTTCTGGTTTTTTACTCTCATGGAGGGCTAAAATCCCTTGTAATCATCAGCCTTGGTCTAAAACTGAAGTGTAATATGAGTTCATAGGCTTAATAAGATAAGTATTTGTTTATTTATTCTATTTCTATTTCTTCTTTGCCTCTGGTTTGTGATTTATGCTGTTCTGGTTAGGATAATATTTTCATTTACTGGTTTTATACACTTTGCATCAGAGGAATGTTGCTATATCTGGTTGAAATGATAACTGAATTGGAAATGGTGTGCAATGTTGGTTACCTTGCATAAATCTGACTACTTTTACTAGAATCACATTAAGATTATGTTAGAAGAGATTTTCTTGATCATAGCTTGATAGGATTTAGTCTAGAAGTTCTTTTTAGACACCTTATGATTTATAAAATCAGATGATAAATAGAACAAGTACTCATCATTTAAAGAGAACTAGGAAGATTTCATCTTTAGGAAAGACCAAGGCTGGTTGCATTCTTCTGTTACTATTCAACTGTGCTACTTTCTGCTGTCTTGTTTGTTGTTGCTGTTTATTGTTCCTGATTGTAATTTTCTGATTTTGTCACAACCAAACCCCTTGTGTCTTAATTAGCTTTTAATTAGTATTTAGGTGTTTAGAACAATTAGTTAATGGTTAGAAGTGAGGCTCTACGAGTGAAAATAACCTGAAGACCATTATTCTACAAAATTACCATGATTTCAATTTTGGGTGATTCGGCATCATAGCTGATGTGATTTCCGGAGGGAAAACACTTGATCGATTTTCTGGATAGGTTGAAAGAAACAAACAAATGAAACCAAATCACTCAATTGATAAGCCAAAGGGCGCCACAACTAAGAGAAATGGGTTGATCTCGCCACACTCAAGAAAGAAGAACGTGAGTGATAAGAAATCTAGCCATTCTCGCCACTAACACAAGTTAGATAAAAGAAAGAACTCAAGAATCCTCTTGAAAGCAAAATGCCAATATCTCATATATGATTCAAAGATGGTTTACAACAAATGGCAAGGACCCTTTTTATAGAGGGTCTCCAAAACAAAAAGACAAAAGACTCCAACTAATGCATTAAATGCATCAACTAAAAGTCAAGTAGTGTAAGCTAAATGTCAAAGACAATAAATGCATAGGTAGCTAAATGTCAAAGACAATAAATGCATAGGTAATAGACTACAACTATATTCAACAAATGCAACTATCTCACATGCAATCTTTTTCACACTTCTTCCACTTTCAACAAAGTGGTTAAGCCCAATCCAAGCCCTTTATCCCTTAAACGAGTTAGAGGCCCAATTAAAGTGTTCTCCCTTTCTTGGGCTGCAATTAGTCCAAGCTCTTTAACCCTTGAACGAGTTAGAGGCCCAATTGAAGTGTTCTCCTTTTCTTGGGCTGCAATGGGGTTATCCTTGATTACATCATTCTCCCCTGGTTGAAATGGATTTGTCCTCAAATCCAAGTCCTCTTTTTCTTCTAAGTACGGGGAAAGATCCCTCACATTGAAAGTAGTAGAAACAGCATAGTCTTCAGGCAAATCAATTTTGTATGCATTATCATTTACCTTGTCTATGATACGGAAAGGACCATCTGCCCTTGGCATTAATTTAGACTTCCTTTGGTTTGGAAATCTTTCTTTTCGAAGATGAATCCACACTAAATCTCCTGGACTGAATTGAACAAATTTTCTTCTCTTGTTGGCAGTCTTCTCATAGATGGAGTTCTTCTTCTCAATTTGCTGTTTAATGTTTTCATGTAACTTCTTTATCATGTCAGCCTTCATTTTTCCATCTATGCATTCTCGAGCTTCAAGTGGTAATGGTACTAAATCAAGTGGGCTCAATGGATTAAATCCATAAACTACTTCAAAAGGAAAGTGTTTAGTAGTACCATGTACACTTCTATTGTAAGCAAATTCAGCATAGGCCAAGCATTCATCCCAACTTTTCAAGTTTTTGCCAATGATAGTTCTTAGCAAAGTAGAAAGCGTTCGGTTCACCACTTCAGTTTGCCCATCAGTTTGTGGGTGACAGGCAGTACTAAAGAGTAACTTTGTTCCCAGCTTTCTCCATAAAGTCTTCCAAAAGTAGCTAAGAAATTTGGCATCACGATCTGACACGATACTCTTTGGAATGCCATGAAGTCTCACAATTTCTTTGAAAAATAAATTGGCAATGTGCACAGCATCGTCGATCTTATGGCATAGAATAAAATGAGACATTTTTGAAAAATGATCAACAACAACCATGACCAAATCTTTACCTCTTTGTGTCCTTGGTAAGCCTAGCACGAAATCCATACTAACATCAGTCCAAGGTTGATCTGGAACAGGTAGAGGTGTATAAAGTCCATGGGCTGCTTCCTTGCTCTTGGCTTTTTTGCAAACAATACACCTTTTAATCACATGATGCACATCTCTAATCATGTTAGGCCAATAAAAATGCTCTTTCAGCATCTCCAATGTCTTGGTTTCACCGAAATGCCCAGCCAATCCTCCTCCGTGAGCTTCTCGTGTAAGTAATTCCCTTATAGAACAGTTTGGAATTACAAGTCTCCCCAAGCGAAATAAAAAACCTTCAGATCTATAAAATCCCTTATATGCCATTTTCTCACAAGCGAGATAAATAGAAGCAAGTGTCGAATCTTCCATATAATGGTCTTTAAGAGATTCAAACCCCAACAATTTAGCATTCATCATGGAAATTAAAGCATATCTCCTTGATAAGGCATCTGCAACAATGTTGGTTTCTCCCTTCTTATACTTCAACATATAAGGAAAAGCTTCAAGAAATTCCACCCACTTTGCATGTCTTCTATTCAGCTTGCTCTGACCTTTCAAGTGTTTGAGTGATTCATGGTCTGTGTGAATTACAAATTCTTTTGGTAACAAGTAGTGCTGCCATGTCTCAAGAGCTCTAATTAAAGAGTAGAACTCCTTATCATAAGTAGAGTAGTTAAGACTGGCTCCATTCAACTTCTCACTAAAATAAGCTATAGGACGCCTTTCTTGAAGAAGTACAGCTCCAATTCCCACTCCACTAGCATCACATTCAATCTCAAAAGTCTTAGAAAAATTAGGCAAAGCCAATATGGGTGCATTGTACAATTTTTCTTTGACAAGCTCAAAACTTCGTTGGGCTGGATCACTCCATTTGAACTCCTTTCCTCCCTTAATACATTCAGTTATGGGTGCTAAGATGGTGCTGAAATCCCTTACAAATCTTCTATAGAAAGAGGCAAGCCCATGAAAACTTCTTACTTCAGATATGGTTCTTGGAACGGGCCATTCTTTGATAGCTTTCACCTTTTCTTCATCAACTCCCACTCCTTGCTGAGATACTACAAAGCCAAGAAAAATCACATGATCTTGACAAAAGTAGCATTTTTTTAGATTAGCATAGAGTTTCTCCTTTCGCAACACTTCCAAGACTTCCTTCAAATGTTGCACATGCTCCTCATAACTTTGACTGTAGATCAAAATATCATCGAAATATACCACAACGAATTTTCCAATGAAAGATCTAAGCACATGATTCATCAATCGCATAAATGTGCTAGGGGCATTAGATAGCCCAAATGGCATTACCATCCATTCGTAAAGTCCATGCTTTGTCTTGAAGGCTGTCTTCCACTCGTCTCCCTCTTTCATTCGGATTTGGTGATAGCCACTCTTCAAGTCAATTTTTGAAAACACCTTGGAACCATTCAGCTCATCCAACATGTCATCCAATCTTGGAATTGGGTAGCAGTATTTGATGGTGATCTTATTTATAGCATGGCTGTCCACACACATTCTCATAGAGCCATCCTTTTTAGGGACTAATAATGTAGGCACAGAACAAGGGCTCATGGATTCCCTTACATAACCCTTTTCAATCAACTCATTAACTTGTCTTTTTAGCTCCTTAGCCTCCTCTGGATTCATTCTATATGCTGGCTTATTTGGTAAGGCAGCACCGGGTACCAAATCAATTTGATGCTCAATTCCTCTTAAGGGTGGCAATCCCTTAGGTAGCTCATTCGGAAAGACATCCGTAAATTCTTCTATCAACTTCCTCACAAGCTTAGGAAGCTTTTCTGCAAGTTCTGGATTTAGCTCCTTGAGAATTAGCAATAATACAAAGTTTTCCTTTTTTATTGCCTTCTTTAACTCATTCTTAGAAGCAAAACAACTAGGCTTCTTCTCCTCGATTACATCCTCTTTCGGCTGTACTTGTATTGGCCTTAAGGGTGCCAACACAATCTTCTTTCCATCCTTCTCGAAAGCGTAGGTGTTTTTGAAGCCATCATGTAGTGTTCTTCTATCAAATTGCCAGGGCCTCCCAAGTAGAAGATGACTAGCATCCATAGGGACTATGTCACACAATACCTCATCTTTGTAATTCTTCCCTATAGAGAAAGGTACCTTTACTTGTTTGGTGACCTTCATCTCGTCATGATTATTCAACCATTGCAGCTTGTATGGACGGGGATGATTGATGATAGGTAGCTTCAATTTGCCAACCAAGGTGGTTGAAGCAACGTTAGTGTAGCTCCCACTATCAATTATCACGTTACAAACTTTGCCTCCGATAGTACACCTTGTTTGAAAAATATTCTCCCTTTGTTCTTCTTCTACTTTGGCTTGGATATTCAAGGCACGTCTAATAACCAAGGCAGCACCTTCATCAGCATACTCAACAACTTCTTCTTCGTCAGAATATTCTTCCTCTTCACATTCCTCCACAATATCTTCATCTTCACTCTCTATTTCCCCTTGTTTCTCCTTCAAGATCATCACTCTTCTATTAGGACATTCGGATGCTATATGGCCATGACCTAAGCACTTGAAGCACTTAATGTCTCGGCTTCTTTTAGAGGGCTGGTTGTCTTCTCTCTTATCCTTCCCCTTAGAACTTTCAGATTTGTTCGGCTCTTTCTTCCATATCTCCTTATTACTCCCTTTGGTAGTGTTTGAGGTTTGGGAAAGTGTTTAGAAAGGTTTACACCCCAATGGTTTAGACACTCCATTGTTTCTTCCATAAACTCTCTTTTTCTGTCTCTCCACCTTAATTGTCAATTTAATTACATCTTCTAAGAAGACATAATTCTGCAACTCTACTAAGTCAGTAACTTCTCTGTTCAAACCACCAAGAAATCGAGCTATGGTTTGCTCTTGAGGTTCATTCAGCTCGCACCGAATCATCAAAGTTTCAAATTCTTTGACATAATCTTCAACACACATACCTCCTTGCCTCGAGCTTTGAAGCTTAAAATAAAGCTCTTGCTTGTAGTAATTAGGTACAAAACGCCTCTGCATGAGCCTTTTCATCAATCTCCAATTTCGAACTTCCTCCTCTCCATCTCTTCTTCGTTGATTCTTCAAATTTTCCCACCATAGATTTGCATAATCAGTGAATTCAAGGGCTGCAAGTCGGCATTTGGTAGCTTCTGAATATTCTTGATATTCAAAAATCTTCTCTACTCGTTGCACCCACTCCAAGTATTCTTCAGGAGAACTTGTTCCCTTAAATGGAGGAATCTTCATTTTGATGTTGGCATCACATTCCCTCTGCTGCCTTCTTTGCCTAGGTTGATCACCTTCTTCAGCTTCAGATTCTTCTCTATGGTGTTCAACATAAGCTCCTCTTCTTGGTTGTTGTTGTTGTAGCTCCACAAATCTAGCCATTTGAGTGGTTAGTTGAGCTATTAGTTCCATCATTTCTTCTTGACCTCTTTGTAGGCCAACAATTTGAGCTTGTTGTAGGCTAAGCCCAAAAGGAACTTCAGAACTATTTTCTCCTGTCATAGTGATTTGTAATTTGTTGGTTTGAGTTTGGTGAAGGGTAGGTTCACTCTCTAAGTGTTTACACTCGGATTAACAATGAACAGTAACGATGAACAATGAACAGTAACGATGAATTTTTTTTTAAATAAAAAAGTTGGAATAAAATAGAACAACACAAGAATAGAAATAAAGATAAAGATGAACAGACTAGAAAATTAGCCTTCCATGTAGGTGGCAGATTACAAAACAAGGAAAACTAAGCCTTCCATATAGGTGGCAGAATACAAAATAAGGAAAACTAAGCCTTCCATGTAGGTGGCAAAACACAGAATAAAATGCAATAAAATTAAGCTTTCCACGAAGGGGCAAAACACAAAACAAATAATAGAACCTGAATTGAAGTGGCTCTGATACCAATATGATGTGATTTCCGGAGGGAAAACACTTGATCGATTTTCTGGATAGGTTGAAAGAAACAAATAAATGAAACTAAATCACTCAATTGATAAGCCAAAGGGCGCCACAACTAAGAGAAATGGGTTGATCTCGCCACACTCAAGAAAGAAGAACGTGAGTGATAAGAAATCTAGCCACTCTCGCCACTAACACAAGTTAGATAAGAGAAAGAACTCAAGAATCCTTTTGAAAGCAAAATGCCAATATCTCATATATGATTCAAAGATGGTTTACAACAAATGGCAAGGACCCTTTTTATAGAGGGTCTCCAAAACAAAAAGACAAAAGACTCCAACTAATGCATTAAATGCATCAACTAAAAGTCAAGTAGTGTAAGCTAAATGTCAAAGACAATAAATGCATAGGTAGCTAAATGTCAAAGACAATAAATGCATAGGTAATAGACTACAACTATATTCAACAAATGCAACTATCTCACATGCAATCTTTTTCACACTTCTTCCACTTTCAACAAAGTGGTTAAGCCCAATCCAAGCCCTTTATCCCTTAAACGAGTTAGAGGCCCAATTGAAGTGTTCTCCCTTTCTTGGGCTGCAATTAGTCCAAGCTCTTTAACCCTTGAACGAGTTAGAGGCCCAATTGAAGTGTTCTCCTTTTCTTGGGCTGCAATGGGGTTATCCTTGATTACATCAATAGCAGCGTGAACCACCAAGCAATAAGTTCTACATTGGCAAATATGGTTGGAACCAGTACGCCTACTGTGTTTTGACAGGAAAAACTGAATTTGGGACCTGTTTTCCTAAATATCTCAAGAGACATGCCAAATACCATTGCCACATCTGCCATAAGTTCATTAGCTAACATTCGATAACAAATGGACGAAAGTAACTATGATATAGTGAGTATGCTACAACAAATAGGTGTCATTTTGAAGCCCTTAATGGAAAATACAAATAATGCATGTAATACGTTAGCATTAAAAATAGGTAAACTAACTTAGGCCTTGGGGATTGTTGTGCCTAAAAACATCCAACCAGAACAAATGATTATGGCCTAAGATCAGAACCAAAATCAATAAAATAATGTAATACAAGGGTAAGACCAACCTCAACCATAGTTAAGACATTGTCAAGTACAAATGTTGCGTCAGAATGAGCCATAGGTAAATAATGTCATAAGAGAGTTCCGATAAAACCTCATGGGAACCAAGTCAAACGCAACATGAACCAAGTCGTTGAACAAGTCCTTAATAGATTCGGTTTCAACGTAGGCTATACTAATCAGCCTTATTTCACTTTAGCGTTCCCTGATTAGGTTCAATAGGCAGAATTGCCTAGAGGAATGGTTAAAGTTCCTAAACTATCCAAGTTTGTTGGTGAAAGTGGTGAATAGATTGTCAAACACATCACACGGTACACCATTGAAATGGGAGATCTAGCAATAGATGAAGGACTTAAAATGAGATTCTTTACAAATTCACAAAAAATGCCTTTTCTTGGTTCTCGACATTGAGACAAAATTCTATTCATTCGTGGGTGCAGATAGAGAAAAGCTTCCATGACCAATTCTTCAGAGGGGATCTAAAAGTTGGTTTGACAGATCTATTTAATATTAAAAGATTATACAATGAATCTATCGAGGATTATTTGGCAAGATTTAGGCAGATGAAGAGTAGGTGTTTTACTCCAATTCCCTAAAGCTGAGATTGTCAAAATAGCTATCAGGGGCCTAGATTATTATATCAAGAAAAAGATTGTTAACCAACATTTAGTTGATCTTGCCTAACTGGGGGGCAAAGTTTGACAAATAGAACAGTTGAAAGCTGAAAAAATGCAAAACCAAAAGAAATTCCTCAAGAGAGAAAAAGTAAATTACGTGGAATAGAAGAATTAGACAAAGAGGATGATAACGCTGATTATGATATAAATCTTTCCGAATTAAAGAATGGACCTCCTTATGTTTGTCAGGCTATAAATCCTATAAGAGTCAAAGAAAAGATGAGCTATGTCAATAGAACAATATACACATTCAACATAACAAAAGCCAAATAAATTTTTGATGTTTTGTTGAAAGAAAAACAAATAAAATTGTCAGATAATCATAGGGTATTAAAGGCTGATGAAATTAAAGACCAAAAATATTGTAAATTTTATAATGTATTTGGTCATATGACTAACGAATGTGTATATTTCAGGGACTTAATTCAAAAAGTTTTGACAGAAGAAAGATTAAAGTTCACTGATAAGAAGACGGATATGAAGGTGGACACTAATCCTTTTTAGACAAATGTCGTCGAAATCGACAGCCAGATTTCCCTAAATATTGGCATGGTTAATGTGAAAGGAAAAGGTAAGCTGCATGCCGAAGTAGACCCAGACAAGCATAAGAGTGATGATCTTGACCCTATGGTGGATACCTTTGACATGTATCAAAAGTCGTGGGAAACTTATGAAGAGTTCATGACAAGAAAGAAAGATTCAATAACAATCCAGATGTGTCCGAGATGTGTCTACTTGTACAATCCGGAAGCTATTAAAGAGCATTGGAAGGCGATGGACGATTCTCAATTACCAAAGGATCAAAAAAAGAGAAAAACCGTTTCATAAGAATTTTTCAATCAAAGCCGTATCATACACTAAGATCTCGGCTACAACACATAGTTAGGCCAAAATCTAAAGAGTCGGTTAGGAGTAGTAACCCAAATTCCCAAAACTATATCTAATATACCAGAACACGAGTGCCACCTACAAATGTAAAGGTTGGCCAATTGGTTAAGAACTTTGTAACGAAAAACAAAGATAATGCCAAGAGGAGTAGATTCTAAAAAGGGTAGTCTTTCTGGGATGAAGATTATCGACATGGCAAGGTAATGCCATTCAGTTAGAGAAATCCAGAACCTTTTGGTCGACCATTGTCGAAGACCCAGAAACGAAGGTTGTACAGGTATAGACAAGCCAAAAAACGAGAGCTTTAGTAGATGCACTTCTAATCAAAGAAGAGCCATCAGGGTCGAGAAAAAAGTGTTTAATAGTCGAAACCAAACCAACAGCTCAAAATACTTAGGGGGTCCAACAAGAAACTTTCAAACCACAGGAGGAGAGTGTACAGCTTCAGCCGAATCTTTTGAGTGCATGGCTTCAGGAGAAGATTGTAAAGGCACGAAAATTATAGCAACTGAAGCCTTTGAAATAAAAAATTGATAGAAGTATACTTCTTTCCCTCTTAAATAAAAACTAGCTTATCGGGTTAGTAGAAGCTGAGAAAGCCACTAAAGAAAAACAAGTGTCTATGGTGGAAGTAAAAGATTATGAAGATTGGTCTCACAAAGAGATCAAGACGATCTTGGAGGATCCCATAACTAATGTTGGGCAAAAGAAAGAAACTCTTGCCAAAGTTAAACAACAAGGGTAACTCGTCGAGTTCAAACTCAAATACCATACGTCGGACATTGATTTGTCAGCCGAAGAGATCATAGACACCTTTAATGATCCTAAAGATCCTTTAGGTCTCAATGACAATGAAGAATTCAACCTGGACTTTGACATGGATAAGGATTTAGATGATGTAATCATGGCCATAGGGACAACTTTGTCAGAAAGAGGATCAGACGATGGGCCAGTAGACAGAGATTATCTTAAACTTGGACCATTCATGGATAAAGATGATTGGGATCTAATTAAAGGAGAATTCAGAGATACTGAAGAAAACGTCAAAAGAAAAGAAGATCTAGACTAGCATCCTATCAATATGAGTCTTAACCTCATTTCTTTGGTACCACCAGAATATGAAGCCTATTATAAGATTTAAGTGGGTAAGAATGAGGAAGATTTAGAAGACTTGTCGGAAGATTAATTGTTTATAGAAGATGACATAATTTCAAGTTTTGACAATCTATAGGATAACTGGGATGACGAACTCGACAATTTGGCCAAGTTCGAGAAACTAATTGACATCAAAAGGCGCATCTACAACCTTTGCATATCAAGGCTTCATTAGAAGGGAAGCCTATTAATAGGGTTTTGGTGGATGGTGGAGCTACCATTAATCTAATACCAAGAGCCACATTCAAGAGGTTAGGGAAGGATGAGTCTGACCTAATTCTGACAAATATGGTTGTCACTAATTTTAGTGGCAAATCTTCCCCATCTGATGAAGCAGTGTTGTTGAATATCTGTGTTGGATCAGTTGAAAGAGTAACCCTATTTGTAGTAATTCCCTCGAAATCCAATTATAACATATTGTTGGGCAGAGATTGGATCCACGCTGTCAAAGCGATCCTGTTGACTATGCATCAGAAATTGATCCTATCGAATAGCGAAGGACAAGTGAAGGTGGTAGAAGTAGATGATAGTTTATGTTACTTACAGTAACTCCATGTCGACTTCAAAATTTACGCCTTTAAGGTCAGATTAGTAGTCGCAAAAGATGGAACGATCAACAAGGAGGCTTTGGAAGCCTGCTTAATGGATCAATTCGGTGTCAAACTAATAAAAAAGGCCAACGAAAATTGGCCAAGTGCTAATTATCAGTCTTAAGACTCAAATGGATAGATTGTCGGACTACCTGGCTGACAAAGCGATCAATATAATGGAAGGTATATTGTCAAACTACATTATAGATGATGGTCCTTTAAGATTTGAGAAAGGGCCCGGTGAAAAGATTAATGTCAAAGCGGAAGATCCTTTGGAAGAAGGGAACTTAGGTACTGAAGATAATAAAAGACCAATTTTCGTAAGTGCGTTTCTGCCAAAGGAATTCAAGGAAGAACTTGTCATGTTAATTACAGAATACAGAGATTGCTTTACCTGGGATTACAACGAAATGACTAGTTTGAGCGGAGACCTTGTCGAACATAGATTACCACTCAAGGAAGGATGTAGACCTATCAGGTAGGAAAATAGGAGATTTGCTCCTGAAGTGGTGCTGAAAATCAAGGAAGAGGTCGAACGGCTACTCAAAGCCAAGTTCATTAGAACTACCAGGTATGTTGAATGACTCTCTGATGTAGTTCTAGTCATTAAGAAAAATGGCAAGTTAAGAGTATGCATAGATTTTAGAAATTTGAATCTAGCTACTCTAAAAGATAAATATCCAATGCCCATATTGAATATGTTAGTAGACGCCGCATCTGGACATGAAATTTTAAGTTGTATGGATGGTTATGCAGGTTATAATTAGATTTTTATAGCTGATGAAGACATGTTGAAAACTGCTTTCAGATGTCCAGGAGCTATTAGGATATATGAGTGGATTTTTATGTCCTTTGGTTTAAAGAATGTAGGGGCCACCTATCAAAGAGCGATGAACGCCATCTTCCATTATGTTATAGGGAAGTTTATGGAAGTTTACATCGACGACGTCATTGTTAAGTCGGAAGGTAAGCAAAATCACTTGACACATTTGAGGCAGGCTTTTGAAAAAATGCGGAAGCACAACTCATTGCCTCGGGGTGACTCAATTTTTTTGTACAATATTCAAGTTTATTTGAAATTAAACCAAACATATGCATACATAAGATTCGAACCTAGATCCCTTGCTTGCAACTATGTGTGTTATGTAAGTGCAAAATATTATATATATATATATATATAATCTATTAAAATTAATTTAAGTCAAAAATATTACAAAACAGAAATAAAATAATATTTAACTTAACAAAAAGAAAATATATTATTACTATGGGAGTCACCACAAAAAGTCCGACTTCAGCTAATTTCATTAAAAAAACCGACTTCAGTTAAAAAAAAATCAGACTTTAGTGGCCACCAAAAATCTGATTTTTTAAAAAAAATTTAAAAAATAAAAAAATTTGAATTTCTTTTAAATAAAATTAAAAAATTAAAACAAATTAAAAAAATTCAAATTTTTTAAATAAAATAAAAAATGACTTTTTTAATTTTTTAATTTTATTTAAAAAAATATGACTTTTTTATATTTTTTTAAAAAAAATAGACTTTTGGTGGCGACAATGAGAGTCACCACCAAAAGTTTGATTTTTTAATTTTTTTAATTTTATTTTAAAAATTTGAATTTTTATTTTTTTAAATAGATTTCATAGTTGTCACCAAAAGTCTAATTTTTTTAATTTTATTTTAAAAAATTCCAATATTTTTTTATTTTTCATTTTTTTAAAATTAACTTTTTGTGTCGACTATGGGAGTCGCTACCAAAAGTTTAATTTTTTATTTTTTGAAAAAATATGACTTAATTTTTTTTAAAAAAAAATTTGACTTTTGGCAGCGACTCTCAAAAGTTGCCACAAAAAATATCTTTTAGTAGCGACTCTAGGAGTCGCCACCAAAACTCAACTTTTAGTGTCGACTTTTGGTGGCGACTTTAAAAGGCACCACTAAAAAGTCGCCACTGAAAGTAAATTTTCTTGTAGTGACAAGAGTTCATCTGGGAGCATTGTTACCTAGAGGCTTTTGATCAAATCAAACTATACTTGACGAATCCTCTGGTTATGATGTCACCAATACCGCGTCAGCCACTAAAGTTATATATTTTAGCTTCTGAGGAAACGATATGATGTTTACTGGCTCAAGATGATGAAAATAGTGTCGAGAGAGCTGTTTACTACCTCAGTCGAGTTTTAAACGATGTAGAAACAAGATATAGTGAAACTAAAAAATTATGCTTGTCATTTATTTTTCTTGCATTAAGCTAAAATATTACATGATGCCTTATAATGTATTTGTCATTTCAAAGATAGATATAATAAAATTTATGTTATGCAAACCTATTCTTAATGGACGTATCAGAAAATGGACTATTATATTATCAGAATTTTTGTTACAATATGTTCCAGCAAAAGCCGTCAAAGGCCAAGCATTGGCTAACTTTCTAGTCGACCATCCTGGCCTCGACATGGATAATGATGTAAATTTTGTCAGATTAAGACCATGGCATCTTTACTTCGACAGATCAAGGCATAAAAAAAAGGAAGGGGTATTGGGATTTTAATAATTACCCCTAAGGGAACCCCAACCAAGTTTATGTTTGAACTTAAGTATTCTTGTTCCAATAATGAGGCTGATACGAGGCTTCAATTGTTGGATTAAAAATACTTTGTCAAATGAAAGCGAGAAGAGTGCATATACTTGGAGATTCCCAGTTAGTTGTTAAACAACTTATTCAGGAGTATAAATGTGTTAATCAAAATTTGATTAAATATTGTACTGTGGCAAGTAAGTTAATGAAGAAATTTGACATTGTCCAACACATTCCCAGAGAATCAAATAAAGAGGCTAATGACTTAGCCCAAATAGCTTTTGGGTATAAGGTCTCAAAAAGTTCTGTCGGATCTAATAGAAATTAGAGAACTTTTATACCCATTATAAGATGGATGTGTTACAAAATGACATTCATATAAATGATGATTGGAGAAAAGCAATCATTGATTATTTAGAGAATTCAAGTTCTAATGTAGAATAGAAACTCAAGTATAGAGCATTAAATTTTGTACTGTCTGGTGGACAATTGTATAGAAAGACTGTCGATGGACAGTCAGAGGAATCCTTGAGTGAGTCGAAGGCATACATTGCCTTGTCGAAAGTTCATGAAGGTATTTATGGGGCTTACCAAGCAGGAGATAAAATGAAATAGATCCTTCGATGACGAAGATATTACTGGCCAATGCTAATCAAGGATTGTATAATGTTTGCCAAGTCTCGTGAAGAGTGTCAAAGGCATGGCCATATACAAAACATTCCAGTTAGTGAGTTACATTCAATTGTCAAACCTTGGCAGTTTAGAGGATGTGCTTTGGACTTAATAGGCCAAATACATCCTTCTTCGTTGAAAGGACATAAATATATTTTAGTTGTGTTGATTATTTCACCAAGTGGGTTGAAGCAATTGCGCTAAAAGATGTCACCCAAAAAGATGTGATCAATTTTATTGAAAATCACATTATATGTAGGTTTGGGATGCCTCAAACTTTGACAACTGATCAAGGCACCATTTTCATTGCACTAAATGTTGTAGAATATGCTGATTCTAGGAAAATAAAGTTAATTATGCCAACACCATACTATGCGCAAGCAAATGGTTAGGTAGAGGCCATCAACAATATACTTATAAGCCTGATCAAAAAGCATATTGGTCAACAGCCTAAAAATTGACATAATACCCTTGATCAGGTTTTATAGGTATATAGGAATTTGCCAAGAGAATCAACAGGCACATAATCATATAAATTAGTTTATGGTCATAATGCCATTTTGCCCATCGAGATTAATCTCCAATCAATTCGTATCCAAAAATAAGATGAATTACCAGTTGAAAGTTATTGGGATTCAATGTTTGACGAATTAAATGAGTTGACTGATGAGAGATTAATTGCTTTAGAAAGTTTAATTCAACAAAAGGAACGAATTGCTAAATTTTATGACCGTTGAATTAAATATAAGTCTTTTAACTTAGGTGATTTAGTTTGGAAGGTAATTTTGCCTGTAGAGAAACATTGTCGAGAATATAACAAGTGGTCGCCAAAATGGGAAGGACCATCTATAATTACGCAAGTATTTTCTGGTAATGCTTATGCTCTCGATGAAGCAAACTATGGATCAAAAGTAAAATCAATCAATGGCAAATACCTAAAGCCATACAGGCCGACAATGTGCAAAGTAAAGATTGAATAAAGAATTGTTATTGCATTTGAACTTTGTACAATTTATTGTCGTATGTTATAAATAAATAAATAAATAATAGAAAAAATTTATTCAAATTTGTCGGATTAAAAAGACCGACAAAACAAATCAAACTATTGTGTTGGATAAGCCTTTTGGCATAGATGTTCCCAATCTGAAGCCAATCTCCCTTTGTCCATGCAGGCCATCAAATAGCCAATTTCCAAAGACTTTATCTTGTCAGCAATTGCTTGGGCATTGATCGCAATAGTTATGGCACTTTCTTTTATTTTCTCTCGTTTTGACACCATTATGATCAGAGCACTCTTAAGCTTGTCTCTCAATGCTTCAGTTGATGCCAGCTCTTCTTTGACTTTTCTAATTCTTTCCTCTAATTCGTTGAGGCATTCTCTTTGCTAGTTAGCAGTATTGCTAATATCTATACAGTTGCCTTTAGTTTTGCAATCATTTCATCTTGTCAATCTCTTTTAGCCTTTAGTTCTCGCAATTAACTAAGAATGACTTCTTTCCCTAACATCTCATTGTTGTAAGTGGACATGATTAGATTGAAAATAGGATCCTTGTCGGACAAATCCTTGATGAAGTCCTTAAAGGATTGAGGCTTCGACATGAGGTAGTAAGTTGTGATTTAATCGGTTCAAGTTCATTCAAGATGGTTTGAACTCTACTTCTTAAAGAATCATCAGAAGCAATGACCTCGAAAGACAAGTCCAAGAAATTCTTCAACTTTTTTACTAGTTCATCAACCCTTGAGTTTGTCGAAGACTCCTCTGGAATCAAAGAAGAAGCTAATGGAGTTGGTTCACTCAACAAAAGATTTATCAATTCATCTATATCCAAATTATCATTACTTAGATGACTAGATGATCCTACTTGGACTATTGAGTGAATTGCACTAGAGATAGGAGATTGAGGAGAGACATCGACCATCAACGCCTCCATGTCTATATTGTCTCTGATGACAAATAGTAAATTACTCTGTGGAGGCAAGTCAACAGCTAGTTGGCTTTGTTGGGAACTAAAGGGTATTATCACCAGTCCATGTTCTTCAAGCAATGGACATCGTCGAGATGGAGAATGTACAGTTGCCAATTCCCCAGCAAGAAAAGCTTTAGCCACTTCAATAGTAGACTCTCTTTGATGGGGTTCGTTTGGTGGCGACGTTGTCAAAGCTTCAATTTGAAGAACACTTGTAGAGTAATTCTGACAAATGTTTCTGCGATGGGAGACTCACCCTGAAGAACTCTAACAGATTCTTCAACAATCAAGCTTAAGACCTCCTGACCCTAATCTTGAAACAAAATTCGTATTACTCTCAAGATAAAATACATGCCCAATATAAAAGTAAATCTTGTGAAAGGATCATACTCTTTGGATCTACAGGTCTAGGTCATCGGATACTATAGGTAAGGTCGAGTGTTCAGGAGTAGGCTCTTTGTCCTACCAAAAGAAACGAAATAAGTATATTTCATGTTGACAAATTATAATACTTGACAGATGAAATATACCTAAGAATCGACGGCTGGGTCAGATACTACTAGGCCTCTACGTGCTTTGGACTTCTTGACAGTACATTTGGCATCAGTAAAGATAATTTTTCTTTTTGCTGGAGCTTTTTCTTTTTCAGGCCTAGTAGTTCTTTTGGATGTGTTAGGTTGAGGAGATGTAGCAGCTAGATGGTTGCTCGTTCTAGTCATTGATTGGTCACTTGCTTTGACCAATCTTCTCCTCCTTTACTGAACAGGTTGACAATCTTCTTCCTCTTATTTTGATTCGACGACAACCACCTGTTCCACTGGTTGCTTATAAGCCAAGGGGGAGCACTGCAAGCAAAATTACAAGTGTTAGTGGTCGAAAATGATCATTGCCTTTGGATGGGGAAACTCACTGGCAATCATCACGACATCAAATTGTTCAAAAGGCAGGGTAAAT
Organism: Biancaea sappan; assembly: GCA_037074585.1. Classification (NCBI taxonomy): domain Eukaryota; kingdom Viridiplantae; phylum Streptophyta; class Magnoliopsida; order Fabales; family Fabaceae; genus Biancaea; species Biancaea sappan. The sequence continues at coordinate 39,400,916 of CM073491.1, read as the reverse complement.
CGACGAGCGAAAGTAACTTTGTCATTCTTTGTTGAAAAAGATTTGTGATAAACCCATGTCTTTCGACAAATTTAAAGTTACATGCTCTTATTGGTTCCCTAGGAAATGGATCAGCTAAACCAAAATGAGCACGAGGAAAGGGCACTGGGTCTGAAAAATTAGTCATTCCACTTCTTTTGATGACATCTTCTAGTTCAGTTAGCTGCTCCATTTCCTCAATTAAACATGGATCACAACAACCACGAATTTTGATAACATCATAAAATTCCCAGTAATAACCCACTTTAATAACCATAAAATTTGACAACAGCTTCTGCATCTTGTAAAACTGATTGTTTATTGCTGATCCCTCAACAATCTATCCTTACTTCTGGAGTAACACGTAAACATCTCTCTTGGCACATACTCTTAGTAATTGTAAAAAAGAACCAAGAGCACTGCTTCCTATCCTTCTTTTTGTTACAGGACATGTCTCTTGATTTGTTTCCTTGGCAATTGGGTTATGCGTTGAAAACCCAAAAGAATGTCTCTTTTTTCCAATAATTATAAATAACTTGTCAGTTAGCGTCATAGACCTTTTCTTGCCCAAAATTCACTATATTTGGCTGAGTTAGAAACTTCATCCTGGTTGTTTCTCTTTTTCTTTCTTCCTCTGTCATAGTAATAGTTAAAGACGTGGGCTATTTTGCTCCTACTGCTTGCTTGTAACAGGATTGCAGAATCGGGCCCAAGTCTCATTCGTATTTTTCTGGTGTTCTCAGCATTAAATGGATGATGGACATCATCTAGCTGGGTGGGTGTTGCAATTGCGGATGAATGTGACTTCTGTGTCTACCTAGTAAAGTGTTGGACAAGAAGACTCACCATATGGGTCTGGGTTTTTCTACCTGTGTCAATTGTAACCCGAGAAGGTTGGGTAGAGTTCACTTTCTTGCAATGATCCATTAATTGGGCCCATCATTTGTATCTTACCTTAAACCCATAAGGTTTCCCTTTTCGGCCCAAACTCCTCATAAGACTAGAAGGCCCATTAATGTTTTTCTCTCTACTCATCTTTGGGCCTCTTCCCCACTTAATCGACCTAGCCTAATCCAAATCCATTTTCTTTCTCCTTCTTTGCTGTCATCGTCTTTTGCCTTGAATGAATGCCTATTCTCAATGTTATCTTCTTCCATGCAACTATTGGATCTCCAACTGCTCCCCTCTGCTGCTTAAGTGCCAAAAAAATTAAAATTACATGCTGGGCAGCTTGAATTTGGTACGCGAATCTCCTGCACATCCCTGGCAACAATCTTCTCTTTGCTACTATTAATAGGACTCTATTCGTGATGGCGCTTTATTTTTGTTCTCATGGCTTTTGGGGTGTCAATCATGAAATTGGAACTTTCCTCTTCTTTATTTTCTTCTCTAAATCCTTTCTTGAAGACAGCCACCACATCTTTCTTGGTCTACTCTTTAGATTCCTTTTCAATTTCTTTTTCCACTATTTCACTCTCTTTTCTAAATTTTTCATTCCTCTCTCTAAGTGTTTCCAAGAGTCCATTCAAGTCAATATTTGTTCTCTTCTCATCTTTGTTTGCCCCATTGCTTTCCCGCGCGATAGGTGCATCTCCACCATTTGGCCAAACCTTTCCATCCTTGCCATTGATTCTCGAAATCCCTAAACTATATCCTTGACCATCCCTACTTCCCCTTTTAGTGTCTCCATTTCGTTCTTGAGACCTCCTACTTTTTCAAGAACCTCAACCTTTCCTTTTGTTTGAGTGTTCACCATCTTTCTTGCAACTCACTTGATCGAGACCGCTCTGATACCACTGATGAACCCCCTTACCCAGTAACAGTAATAAAGATAACACAATTAAACTGAAAAATACAAATGTTATTGATTGGAAATGCCCAAAGGCAATACACAATGCTCCTCACTTTCGAGAGGCTAGGACTCTCCCTGAGACTAACCAAAATTCTCCTCCTTTAGCACTCAGCCATCACCCACTTTATAAAGGCTATTAGGTCCTATAGTTAGTTATAACTGTAATAGTTAGTTACAACTATCAACCCAACACCTATAAGTGTCCCTCCCTTTCTTCCTAATTCCCTGATTATAATCCTAAATGACCCATTTACAGCAGTCCCATTAGTAGCCTACTAAGGCCTTATTTCCTAATGTTTGTGTGATATGTTTTAGGGACTTTAGGACAAATAGCCATCTTTTCTTACATTGGGTGGTGGCTTGGGATATGCCAAACAGATTATTTAGACTCTTTGAATAGAGTTGGGTGAGCACAGTTGTCCTTGGTGCTTTCTTTGCTACCAATTTTATAGGTTTTGGAAGGAGAAAAGAGAATAACATTTTCTATAAGGCAGCAATGTTTGCAACTGCATGGTTTCTTTGGATGTAAAGAAATACTAGAGTGTTTATGCAACAACTTCTTCCTTTGCTCATGCTTTAGGATAGGATTTTTTTCGTTGCTTCTCTTTGGGTTTTGGTTAAGAGGCCTTTTAAGGAGGTGCCCCTTATACAGGCCCATAGGGATTATAGGGCTTTATTGTAATAAACTTGTTGTTGGGCTTTATGGGTTGGTTTTGTTTGAGTTTTGTCTTTTTTAGAAGGATCTCTTGTCCTCCTCTTTCTTTTTGTTATTTTTTTCTTCCTTTTGTAATATTCTCTTCTTTGATAATATTTTCTTTTTCTATAGAGGATGCTATGTTTAAGATGTGTACCAACTCATACAATTCACTGGGATCATAGACTGGGATCAAATTAGTTAAGTAGATCATAAACTAGAATCAAATTTCATAAAAGAATTAATGGAAGATAGTGATTAGCTTGATATGTTTATTGAGTGGAGCTTCTGCAAGAAACTTGAGGATACTTGTTCTCTCTAGGCTAATTATTAATGTTTTAAAAATTAGACCAGTTATTAAACCAGTGAAGGCATAGATTCAAGGTTGATCAAGGTTGACTGGATCAACCGTGATTGAACCGTGGTCGAATCGATACTAATTAAATATATATATATATATATTAATTTTATATAAATAAATAAGAATTACCCTTTTTAAAAAAAATAAAATACTATTATATATATTTATATTATATTTAAAATTAAAATAATAATTTTTATTATAAAATATCAATTTTTCATATTACATCTATATATCATGTTTTGTTTTTTCAATGTATTAACCCATCTATTATTAAATAATTTGCCCACTTCCAGGCTCAGTTTTAATTAATTGGAGAAAGATGATACTTTGCTATTCAGCCTATTCTTCAAACCAAACCTGCAAAGCTACTTGTGTCTTTCTCTCTCTTTTTTTCTTTGTAACTTCATCATCTTCCTCTTTTGACACTTCAAAGTCTTTTTTTATTTCCTCTCCTTGACAACGTGATGACCAATGATCCTTCATGATATCCAAGAGGCTGACCTTTGGCAGGAATTTCTCCGGTGAGAAGATGGTGGCTTTGATGGAGGAGTAGCGCTAAACATCTTCTTTCTCCCTCTCTCTCTCTCTATCATCCTCCATATCATTCGCTCTCTTTCTTCTCAGTTTCTTCTTCTTTTTCGTTGAGCTTTTCCTTCTTCAAACCAGACAACCTACCTGACAGGCCGGTTATTACGATTTTACTAGTTTTTCACCGGTTTACCCAGTTCATCACCACGTCAGTTTTAATGGTTAATCAGACTGGACTAGGCAGCAATTCCTGATTGGACCAGTTTGGTCCAGTTTTTAAGTCAATGTTAATTATAGTGAAATTATGTAATGGACAAGGAATTTTTTTCAAGGAAGCCAATTAGTTAACTATTAAACTTGATTCCTGATGTGAAATAACTTTAAGATACTTCTAGTGGTAGAATATGAGAAATCTTGTAGGAGACTACGGAGCCATGAATTGGTAAGCACTCAGTAAAATGGAGAAATCTGGTTTTTAAGTCAATGCTAATTATAGTGAAATTATGTAATGGACAAGGAATTTTTTTAAGGAGGCCAATTAGTTAACTGTTAAACTTGATTCCTAATGTGATATAACTTTTTTTTAATCATTGGAAATCTGTAGTGTAGTGAAATTATGTAATGGACAAGGAATTTTTTTTTTCAAGGAGGCAAATTAGTTAATTGTTAAACTTGATTCCTGATGTGAAATGACTTTTGTTTAATCATTGGAAATCTGTAGAGTAATCCAAGTAGACGAGTGAACAAATGAGTAAAGTGGATCAGTAATTAAAAAATAGAATTTGTTTATATAATTATTTTTTAGGGAGAGAGCACTAAGGAAGTGAACCCAAGTGTAGCTTTAGTTTACATTAAGGTGTTTCCTAGTGGAAATATTTTGATAGAAAAGTGCTAGGAGACAATAGATGTATACAGTATAGATGATAGAGAGCAGTGAAGTAGAGTATAAAGGCAGATGTGACTCTAGAGTATAAGGCAGTAAAGTAGCAGATGTTTACTTTAGAGGTATAAATTTGCACAAGGGCAAGATACTTCTAGTGGTAGAATATGAGAAATCTTGTAGGAGACTAAGGAGCCATGAATTGGTAAGCACTCAATAAAATGGAGATTAGACCATAGTATTTTTGTATAAGTATTCAATCAGCTGACTCTAGAAGTTGATAGCTTATAATAAAAATATTAATGCCTTTCAATTTCTGAAAGCTGTTATTGTTACCTTGGTGACATCATAGCTATAGAGACAAAAGAGTTTCTGATGACACTCTAGTGGCTAGAGGCTATCTCTGTTTGTATGTTTATATGAAACAGCTACTATTGATCATTACCTATATTACAATTATCCCTTGTACTTTGTACTTCTTGTAAGTTGTAACAATCATCAACTTTATCTTGAAATAAATTATATGCCAAACCATTTGTTGTAAGACTTGTCATATGAATCACAAAGGCGATTCATGTGTTGTTTGATTACTAGGGAATACTGCACAGTCAATACGAATATGAATATGACAGCTTAATAGATTGAAGCCAATTGGAGGGCCCTTATTCCAATTGAAAGTTTTCTGGACACCAGACTATATTTCATTTGCCTGAAAATGGATGGACAATCTAGACTGGAGCAATGCTTGAGGAACTACAACATATTGAAGGCTACTTTTTTTTTCTTAAACTATTGAGGATATGAATAGAAATATGGTGAATAAGGAGGCTTGCACAAACACAGAATTCTCTCAAACGTTGTGGTAGCTTTTCTCCTCTTTTATTTATAATAATGTGAAAATAAAAATTAATTACAAGATAAACTCTTGAAATAATAATAAAGGATAACTAAGAATCATAAATAATAAAGAACTCTATAAAGATAAACTCTGACAAACATTCTAGTAACTCCTCTCCTCTTTTATTTTTAATAATATGAAGAATAAAGATAAAGATTAATTGCAAGAAATCTCTTAAAAATAATGATAAAGGATAACTAAGAATCCTAAATAATAATAAATCCTAAGACTCAATAGGGATAAACTCATAATTCTCTAGAGAATAACCAACTCCTAGTCCTTTAAGAGTTTCACTTGGGGTAGTTTTCTAAATAGTCTACCGTGGATTATGGTTTGTGGTTGAAAATTGTAATATGAATTAGTGAATTGAAGTAATATATCAAAAATTGGATCCACTTTAGTGCCGAAGGTTACTGATAGAGTCCCACATTAGGGAGGTTTAATTGAAAAAGGAGCCTTATAAGCTTAAGGAGTACTACCCCTTAATAGGCTAGTCTTTTGGGGTGGGTTCCCTCCAAAGGCTTGTGCTGTATCAGTGGTTTTAGTGTTGGTTCGTCGACATCATGGAGAGGGCTACTTGCGGAGAGTTCTAACTATGGTAGAGTGCAACAATGTCAAGTGAAGTCTTGCAGAGTGAAGCCATTTAGACATCTACTCTTCAGGGGCAGTGCTATGATATCTCACATCAGGGAGGTTTCCTTGAAAATAAGGCCTTATAAGCTTGAGGAGTTCTACGCCCTAACAAGCTAGTCTTTTGGGTGGGTTCCCTCCAAAAGCATATGCTCTATTAGTTACATAATGGATTTTTCCTGTTTGAAGGGTTGTGCTGTAATTTTGCTTTGATTTGTTCTTGATTAGAAGTAGTTGCAGTGATTAATCATGTAAGTAGAGGTAGGGTGTTTGAGAGGTGAGACCTTAAGTTTCTGTCGAAGTCCATTTTATCCTAAGTTTAAATCATTAGAAAAATTACATTAATGATTTTATTAGTATCCTTTACATGGCCTCTCATGATCTTGGGAGCTTAAAGTGTGGGCAAAGACATGCTTACCATAACTTGTGTTGAAAATTGGTCTAATGCATGGAGGGCCAGTAAGATTAAACTTTTTGCTGAAATTCTTTAATACTATGTCATTGACCATTTCATTTTGAAAGCTCAAGCTTGTGGGTAAATGCCAAGATTGTTTATTATTAATGATCTGCTTCAGATCAGGCAGCCTTCTACAACTTTATCTCTAGATATTTGTCTGATGTGTTTGAAGAGCTCAGAGACAAATAGTCACTTGTTCTTACATTGTAAGGTGGCTTGGGAATTTGGAATAGGTTATTTGTTCTCTTCGAGGAGAATTGGATTTGTCTGTATGACCTTGGTTCTTTCTTCGCTACTGATTTCTCAAGTTTTGGTTTGAGAAAGGATAATTAGGCTTTGTGGAAGGCGGGTTTGTTTGCTACCTTGTGGTGTCTTTGGATGGAAAGAAATGCCAAAATTTTTAAGCAGCAGCATTTGCCTCCTCTTTTGTTGTGGGATAGAATCCACTACGTTAATACTCTTTGGGTCTCGGCTAATGGGTTGTTTAAGTGGGTGTCCTTCGAAGATGCTTTTAAGGATTGGAGGGCTTTGATGTATTAGTCTTGTTTTTGGGCTTTTGGGTTGGTTGTGTTTTTCTCTTGTTTTTAGGAGGATATCTTGTCCTCCTCCTTTTGTGTGCTTTTCTGTTTTCTTTTTTCTTAATTTCCTTTGTAGTTTCCAAAAAAATGTATGTTGATGGAGTCAATTTTTTCTTAAGTCTTAACCTTTATTATCAACTTCAGCCTCAAGCTTTTAGTGGGTTGTAGCAGAATCAAACACGTTTGGTTGATATGGCCTTTGATTGTAATTCCATCTTGCTCTTATTGGCTTTGGGCAATGGCTTTTATTTATTTTCCTGATCACTTGGGTTTTCCCTCTTTGCTTTCAATACTTTAATATTTAGAAGATCATGTTCTATTCTAGCTCTCTATGTTAGACAGTTTCTTGAGTTGTTTTTTTTTATCTAGGAAATTTCCCAGACATTTTTAGTCATCATTTATATAATTGTATTTTATTATCTCATTCAAATTGCAGGTGCCTGAGGTTTGTAATGGACATAGAAATGCCCGATTATTTGCTTGTAAAAGACTTGATTTTGGAAGTAAGTATTTCTAGATTTTGTGCTTTTGTTTCTATTGCCATGTCATATTGATATTGAAGACTGTCTTCTTAATTTGTATAATATATTAAAAATATGTATGATTACTTTACATACTAGTATATATTCGATTTTATTTGGTAGATTATTGGTGAAATAACTATGGCTGGTGCAACATATAAAGCTATGGAGTTTGTTGGTACAACAGTTGAGCGTTTAAATGTGAGTGCACTTAAAACAATGTAATTGTATCATATCAAATATTTGATGTTGCACTAAATATATCTTTAGTCCCTGAATTTTTGTTTAGATTGTGAATTGTGATTGTTTCATTGGTTATATGCCCTTGTTGGATAGATGCAAGAACGTATGACATTGTGCAACATGGTTGTAGAAGCTGGAGGAAAGAATAGTGTTATCCCTGTTGATAGCACCACATACAAGTATCTTGAGGTATGTACAACTGAGCTGATGGACTAAAATTGACGTGTCAGTTCTTATGTTATATTTAGGCATCTTGATTATGCATGTATTTCTATACAAAGGCTGACCTGTAGATCCCATTGTTTTTGTTTCAAGATTATAGGCTTAATTGTATGAGTTAGATGATTATGAGTTTAATTGTAGGATTGTAATTAATATTGTAATTATCTTCTTTCCTAGTATAAGATTTCTTTTGTATTTAAATACCTACACGTAGTTGAATAATATACAATAGAGTATTCTCTCAATCTTTCATATTACATGGTATCAGAGCATGCAAATTGATTTTGGGTGGGATATTTTTTTTTCTTTTCGAATTTTTGGGTATTGGGTCTGAGAGAAGGAGAGTCGCTAAAATTAGTTCACGATCACCGGAGGGTCCCTAGTTGACACCGCCATCCTAGGGAGGAGCACCAACCGCTAATCAGCTGTCTGCCCGAAGCTAGTCATTAGAGTCTGCGTTTGAGTCATACGCACCATCTAAAGATTTCTGCTACAGTACCACGCTCCGGCGCGTGGTGGAGTATGAGGGCGCATCTGTGACAGGAAAATTTTTGGTTTTCGTCAGAGTGCTCGTGTTCATGTGGGTTTTTTGTTTCCATGCCTAGTTGGCCAATATTCGATACGATGCAGGGCTATTTGTGCAAAAGGTTTGAGTCTGTGTTCAATTTTTTGTTAACTAAAGTCCCAAAATTTAATCTTCATTTGTTTTCGGGCTATTGGTTGGAAAATTATGGCTGAGAAGAAGGCTGTTGTCTCTGATGTGGTTCCGGTAGTGACAAAAATTATGGAACATAAACTTAATGGTACAAATTATCTTGATTGGAGTCAAACTATTGAGTTATATCTGCTAAGTATTTCTATGGTTAGTCACTTAACAGATGATCCTCCTAGTGATGACTCTAAATTGCCTTGGAGGAGAGAGGATGCTCTATTTCTCCAAATATATAACTCCATCGATAGTGAGGTGGTTGGTATGGTAACTCACTATCTACAGTCAAAGATTTGATGCAATATTTAGATTTCTTGTATTCTAGAAAATAGAATGTCTCTCATATCTATGATGTGTGTAAAGCTTTTTACAGGGTAGACAAGGGTGATAGAACTCACCAATTATTTCATGAATTTCAAAAAGACCTATGAAGAACTCAATATGCTACTTCCCTTTAGTACAGATGTCACTATACAACAATCTCAGGGGGATAAGATAGCTGTTATGAGCTTTTTAGCTAGTCTCCCATGTGAGTATGAGACAACTATGTTACAGATTCTCTCTAGGATAGAGATTTCTTCTCTTCAAGATGCTTTCAGTAGGGTTCTTCGTACAGAGATTTCACCATCGAATCAACTTACTCAGCCTAATAGTGCTCTTATAAGTCATGATAGCATATCTAAGTTTAGAAAACAATACAAAGGTGGAAGTGGTGGTGGTAGTAAGAGCTTGGGTTCCAACTATGGTACTCATGGCCAGGAAGCAAAGGAAGTAGTTTGTCACTATTGTCACAAACCAGGTCATATTAAACAAGATTGTCAGAAGTTGCAATATAAGAAAGCTTAGTCTGCCCATATTGCATCCACTACAGAAACAGCTAAAAAGTTTGTTACAATATCTAGAGAGGAGTATGCTCGATTGACTCAGTATTCTTGACCTCAATCTAATTCCATTAATGCCATTGTCGAGTCAGGTAAACCCAAAACATGTCTTGTTTCCTCTTTGTTAAAATGGGTCATTGATTTTAGTGCTACAGATCATATGATAGGTAACTCCTCTCTACCTTTTAGTCACAAAAATCTACCAATTTTATTACTTTAGCTTATGGTTCAACATATTAATCCTACATCATCACTTTCTTTGTCATATGTTCTCAGTCTACCTCAATTATCATTCAATTTGATTTTTGTCAGTAAAATCACTTGTAATCTCAATTGTTGTGTCTCATTTTTTCCTGATTATTGTTTATTTCAGGATCTTTTGACAAAGAAGATTATTGGTAAGGGACATGAGTTTGGCGGCCTCTACATCCATGATCCACACATACCAAAATCTATAGCTTGTGCTAGAGTTGTCACCCCTTTTGAAGCACACTGTCGGTTGGGTCATCCTTCGCTTCCAATGTTAAAGAAGCTTTGTCCTCAGTTTTCTACTATGTCATCTTTCGATTGTCAGTCTTGTCAGTTTTCTAAGCACCATCATTTAGTTCTAGTCCAAGAGTCAATAAACGAGCTATTGCTTCTTTTATAAGGTAGCATTGAAATGTTTGCCAAAATGACTTTGTACTCGAAAAGAAATGTTAACTAAATTGGGATGACATGGCTGTCTAATGTGCAACCAGTTTGGATCCCACTAAGTTATACTAGGTTCATACATTGGGTGGTTCTCCAGAGTGATAGTCTCTTTACATGTTGTGCCTTTGTCTTGCCTAGCAGGGATTTTAATGTTCTCTTCATTTCTTTTACAGCATAAGACATCTGTGGCATATGAACCAATTTATAGTGACCAGCAAGCAAAGTAGTTATGGTTTTCAAATTTATTCTCCCCCTTTTCCTCCCTTTTATTTCAGTTACTGTCTGAACTAAGTGTATTTTATAAATTGGCTTGACAGTTATTGGTGAAATTGTGAAAATAGATATTATAAATGCGTTAGCACTCTAGCAGTTATAGAAACAGACATGCATAATTACTGTCATGTTTAGAAAGATCCTATGATGTCAATTTCTTGTAATTATTTGTTTTTCCATGTCAATACTGTATGGGTACTATTATTAGGGGTGAGCACCAACCCGACCCAACCCGCACATTTGGGTTGGGTTGGGTTTAAATCTTCTAACTCGCCAAGTAACGGGTTGGGTAGCGGATTGAAAATTTTCCAACACAACCGAACCCGCCAATCCGCACAATATATATATATATTTTAGGATTTTTTAGGGATTTACCCACTTAGAATTTTTTGTTATACTCATTATTTATAAATAAATATTTATGTGTTATGTATTTATTAAAATTTGGATTATATAATAATGAATTTTGGATTGAATTAATTTGACTATAGCAATATAACCTACTATTAACTATTATTGTCTTGTTATATGGAATAAAGGATAATGTATGCATTTATTAATTTATTTGTCTTCTATGTATTGTGTATCTTGTTTTGGGAAAAAGAAATAAAGAAAGAAAGAAAAAAGATAGAAGAAGAAGAAGAAAGCAAAGCATAAATAAATAAATAAAAATTTTAAATTTTAAATTTAAAAATAATTAAAAAAAGACTACCCGCCAACCCGACCCGACCCAACCCTCCAAAGTGCAGGTTGGGTTGGTTCAGGTTCATCATCAAAAAATCAATAACCTGACTCAATCCAATCCGATCAAATTTAATTGGGTTGGGTTGAAATTTTCCCTTAATCTGATCCATCTTGACCTGTGCTCACCCCTACTATTACAGTTTTGTCATTTTCTTATTGTCGTGTCATTAATGAAATCAACACTTATAAAGGAACATAATATATATATATATATATATATATATATGCTTAAAGTAGGAATCCTTTTCCAAGCCATGAGTGGGAGAAGTAACTTGGGATAGCATGTTGACAGTGGGCAATATGTAAGGAAAGTTTTGTGTCACTAGGATGGTGTGGCATTCACAAAGACGGTGGAACATTGACCACTTACTATTTGTTGTTTAACAGTGGTTGCAGAGTGAGTCTGCTCTCAAGTCATAACGGTATGTGCTGATGGTTTCTGCCACTATCAAGCTACTGTTATATTGTTGGGAACAAATGAAATGGGGTACTTTGCTGAACAAAGGGAAAGGACAGAGAAAAACAGCAGGAAGAGTTTAGAGAGAGAAAAGGAGGGAATTCAATAACGGTTTGTTAAGAACACAAAATAATGATAAACAACAGAAACAAGTTTTTATTCCTAAAAAAGGAAGAACACAGAGAATAGAGTATGAGTGCTAGCTGGAAGTTGTGGCTGTGGAATTCTGCTAGGTTGGAAAATTATGGCTGAGAAGAAGGCTGTTGTCTCTGATGTGGTTCCGGTAGTGACAAAAATTATGGAACATAAACTTAATGGTACAAATTATCTTGATTGGAGTCAAACTATTGAGTTATATCTGCTAAGTATTTCTATGGTTAGTCACTTAACAGATGATCCTCCTAGTGATGACTCTAAATTGCCTTGGAGGAGAGAGGATGCTCTATTTCTCCAAATATATAACTCCATCGATAGTGAGGTGGTTGGTATGGTAACTCACTATCTACAGTCAAAGATTTGATGCAATATTTAGATTTCTTGTATTCTAGAAAATAGAATGTCTCTCATATCTATGATGTGTGTAAAGCTTTTTACAGGGTAGACAAGGGTGATAGAACTCACCAATTATTTCATGAATTTCAAAAAGACCTATGAAGAACTCAATATGCTACTTCCCTTTAGTACAGATGTCACTATACAACAATCTCAGGGGGATAAGATAGCTGTTATGAGCTTTTTAGCTAGTCTCCCATGTGAGTATGAGACAACTATGTTACAGATTCTCTCTAGGATAGAGATTTCTTCTCTTCAAGATGCTTTCAGTAGGGTTCTTCGTACAGAGATTTCACCATCGAATCAACTTACTCAGCCTAATAGTGCTCTTATAAGTCATGATAGCATATCTAAGTTTAGAAAACAATACAAAGGTGGAAGTGGTGGTGGTAGTAAGAGCTTGGGTTCCAACTATGGTACTCATGGCCAGGAAGCAAAGGAAGTAGTTTGTCACTATTGTCACAAACCAGGTCATATTAAACAAGATTGTCAGAAGTTGCAATATAAGAAAGCTTAGTCTGCCCATATTGCATCCACTACAGAAACAGCTAAAAAGTTTGTTACAATATCTAGAGAGGAGTATGCTCGATTGACTCAGTATTCTTGACCTCAATCTAATTCCATTAATGCCATTGTCGAGTCAGGTAAACCCAAAACATGTCTTGTTTCCTCTTTGTTAAAATGGGTCATTGATTTTAGTGCTACAGATCATATGATAGGTAACTCCTCTCTACCTTTTAGTCACAAAAATCTACCAATTTTATTACTTTAGCTTATGGTTCAACATATTAATCCTACATCATCACTTTCTTTGTCATATGTTCTCAGTCTACCTCAATTATCATTCAATTTGATTTTTGTCAGTAAAATCACTTGTAATCTCAATTGTTGTGTCTCATTTTTTCCTGATTATTGTTTATTTCAGGATCTTTTGACAAAGAAGATTATTGGTAAGGGACATGAGTTTGGCGGCCTCTACATCCATGATCCACACATACCAAAATCTATAGCTTGTGCTAGAGTTGTCACCCCTTTTGAAGCACACTGTCGGTTGGGTCATCCTTCGCTTCCAATGTTAAAGAAGCTTTGTCCTCAGTTTTCTACTATGTCATCTTTCGATTGTCAGTCTTGTCAGTTTTCTAAGCACCATCATTTAGTTCTAGTCCAAGAGTCAATAAACGAGCTATTGCTTCTTTTATAAGGTAGCATTGAAATGTTTGCCAAAATGACTTTGTACTCGAAAAGAAATGTTAACTAAATTGGGATGACATGGCTGTCTAATGTGCAACCAGTTTGGATCCCACTAAGTTATACTAGGTTCATACATTGGGTGGTTCTCCAGAGTGATAGTCTCTTTACATGTTGTGCCTTTGTCTTGCCTAGCAGGGATTTTAATGTTCTCTTCATTTCTTTTACAGCATAAGACATCTGTGGCATATGAACCAATTTATAGTGACCAGCAAGCAAAGTAGTTATGGTTTTCAAATTTATTCTCCCCCTTTTCCTCCCTTTTATTTCAGTTACTGTCTGAACTAAGTGTATTTTATAAATTGGCTTGACAGTTATTGGTGAAATTGTGAAAATAGATATTATAAATGCGTTAGCACTCTAGCAGTTATAGAAACAGACATGCATAATTACTGTCATGTTTAGAAAGATCCTATGATGTCAATTTCTTGTAATTATTTGTTTTTCCATGTCAATACTGTATGGGTACTATTATTAGGGGTGAGCACCAACCCGACCCAACCCGCACATTTGGGTTGGGTTGGGTTTAAATCTTCTAACTCGCCAAGTAACGGGTTGGGTAGCGGATTGAAAATTTTCCAACACAACCGAACCCGCCAATCCGCACAATATATATATATATTTTAGGATTTTTTAGGGATTTACCCACTTAGAATTTTTTGTTATACTCATTATTTATAAATAAATATTTATGTGTTATGTATTTATTAAAATTTGGATTATATAATAATGAATTTTGGATTGAATTAATTTGACTATAGCAATATAACCTACTATTAACTATTATTGTCTTGTTATATGGAATAAAGGATAATGTATGCATTTATTAATTTATTTGTCTTCTATGTATTGTGTATCTTGTTTTGGGAAAAAGAAATAAAGAAAGAAAGAAAAAAGATAGAAGAAGAAGAAGAAAGCAAAGCATAAATAAATAAATAAAAATTTTAAATTTTAAATTTAAAAATAATTAAAAAAAGACTACCCGCCAACCCGACCCGACCCAACCCTCCAAAGTGCAGGTTGGGTTGGTTCAGGTTCATCATCAAAAAATCAATAACCTGACTCAATCCAATCCGATCAAATTTAATTGGGTTGGGTTGAAATTTTCCCTTAATCTGATCCATCTTGACCTGTGCTCACCCCTACTATTACAGTTTTGTCATTTTCTTATTGTCGTGTCATTAATGAAATCAACACTTATAAAGGAACATAATATATATATATATATATATATATATATGCTTAAAGTAGGAATCCTTTTCCAAGCCATGAGTGGGAGAAGTAACTTGGGATAGCATGTTGACAGTGGGCAATATGTAAGGAAAGTTTTGTGTCACTAGGATGGTGTGGCATTCACAAAGACGGTGGAACATTGACCACTTACTATTTGTTGTTTAACAGTGGTTGCAGAGTGAGTCTGCTCTCAAGTCATAACGGTATGTGCTGATGGTTTCTGCCACTATCAAGCTACTGTTATATTGTTGGGAACAAATGAAATGGGGTACTTTGCTGAACAAAGGGAAAGGACAGAGAAAAACAGCAGGAAGAGTTTAGAGAGAGAAAAGGAGGGAATTCAATAACGGTTTGTTAAGAACACAAAATAATGATAAACAACAGAAACAAGTTTTTATTCCTAAAAAAGGAAGAACACAGAGAATAGAGTATGAGTGCTAGCTGGAAGTTGTGGCTGTGGAATTCTGCTAGCTGGAAGTTGCGGCTGTGGAATTCTCCCCAGGTTGAACAGGACTCATCCTCGAGTCTAATTCAATATCATCATCAATGTATGGAGATAAATCAGCAACATTAAAAGTAGCTGAAACTCCATAGGTTCTGGGTAGTTCGACCTTGTATGCATTGCTATTAATCTGTTGTACAATCCTGAACAGACCATCAGCTCTTGGTGATAATTTGGCATTGGGTTAATTCGGAAAACGTTCTTTGCGCAAATGAATCCAAACCAAATCACCTACTTTGAAAGTTTGTGCTTTCCTATGCTTGTCACCTTGAGTCTTATACCTCATGTTTTGCCTTTGGATCTTGTCTCAAACTTGCTAATGCAGCTTCTTAATTTCTTTAGCACGCTGGTCTGCATTGGCACTATATTGCTGTTTATCAGTAGATGGGGTCAAATCCAAGGGGCTAAGCGGTCGAGTACCATAAACCACTTCAAACGGGCATCTTCCAATTGCTTGATTAGAGGAGTTATTATAGGCAAATTCAATTTGGGCAAGGATAAGATCCCATTGTTTCAAATTCTTTCCTACAAAACTCCTGAGTAGGTTTCCTAAAACCCTATTGACGGCTTCCGTTTGACCATCTGTTTGAGGATGACTAGCACTGCTGAATTGGAGCCTGGTACCCAACTTCTTCCACAGGGTTCTCCAAAAGTGGCTTAGGAACTTAACGTCTCGGTCAGAGGTGATAGATTTTGGAATACCATGAAGACGAACAATTTCTTTAAAATAAAGGTCTGCAACTTGAACAACATCATTGGTCTTCTGGCATGGAATAAAGTGTGTCATTTTTGAAAATCTGTCTACTACCACCATTATGGAATCCTTTTGTCATTGAGTTCTTAGCAATCCAAGGATAAAATCCATACTGACATCTTCCCAAGGTGCTTCTGGAATTGGAAGCGGCATATATAACCCTGTATTTTGACTTTTGGTCTTGGCCAAGTGACAAACTCTGCATCTTTGAATGTGTTTATTAGCATCTCTCTCCAGTTTTGGCCAATAGAAATTTTCCTTGATTAAGGCTACAGTTTTGTCTTGTCCAAAGTGTCCTGCTAGTCCTCCATCATGGGTCTCCCAGATAATTACTTCTCGTAATGAGCATTGAGGGATGCATAATGTCTTTCTTTTGAATAAGAATCCTTCATGCCTGTAGTAGTCTTGGAAGGACTGCATTTTAGTATTACCCCAAATTTTACCAAAATATGGGTCATCTTGGTATAACTCCTTGATAACCTCAAAGCCGATAATCTTTGTTGAAGGGTAGAAAGTAAAGCATAACGCCTGCTGAGAGCATCTGCTACAATATTTTGGACTCCTGCCTTGTGCATGAGTAGGAATAGGTATGGTTGCAAAAACTCACTCCAAGCAGCATGTCGTCGGTTGATCTTTTGTTGAGAGTTCAAGTGCTTGAAGGGTTCATGATCAGAATAAAGAATAAATTCCTTATTCAACAAGTAGTGGCTCCAATATTGCAGGGCACGAACAACGGCATAGAATTCCTTCTCATAAGTCGAATACTTGAGTTTACCGTTGTTGAGTTTTTCACTGAAAAAGGCTATAGGGTGCCCTTCTTGACTCAAAACAGCTCCAATTCCGGTATTTGAAGCATCACAACTAACTTCAAATACTTGGTCAAAGTTTGGAATTATTAGCACTGGTGCTTCAGTCAAACATTTCTTTAGTTCTTCAAAACTTTTCTGGGCTTGTTTTGTCCATTGAAATTTTTCTCCTTTGGTACAGTCTGTGAGTGGAGTAGCAATAGAGCTAAAATTTTTTATGAATCTTCTATAAAATGAAGCTAATCCATGGAAACTTCTCACATCATGAATAGAGCCTTGGTATCGGGAATCGATACTTGATAGTGATTTTGTTGACAGCTCGACTATCAACGCACATTCTCCAACTTCCATCTTTCTTCGGCACTAGAAGGACAGGTACAGCACAAGGGCTAACACTTTCTTGAATCAACCCTTTCTTAAGCAATTCTTCAACTTGGCGTTGAATTTCGTCATGTTCCTTAGGACTCATTCTATATGCTGGCTTATTTGGAATGACAGCTCCAGGAATAAAGTCAATGGCATGCTGGATATCATGCATTGGTGGTAATCCTTGAGGGATTTCTTCCGGTACAACATCTAGAAATTCAGCAAGCATTTCTTCTATCTCCAAAGGAAGAATTGTTTCTTTATTTGCTTCAAACAAAAAGACGAAGTTTGTGGTCTGACCTTCTTCTGCTGTCACCTTGAACTGTGTTTTCGTAACTAAAGACACAAAGGGGCTTTGGTTCCTTCTTGTCTTTGTTCAGTTCACTTGGTGGCAATGGTGTCAACTTGACTTTTACTCCATCTTTGAAGAAAGAGTAAGTGTTAGCATAGCCGTTGTATATTGCACGATGATCATATTGCCATGGTCTCCCCAGTAGAAGGTGGCACGCATCCATAGGAATCACATCGCACCATGTGTTGTCGTGGTATTTCTGACCAATGGAAAAAATTTACAAGATAACATTTAGAGACCCTTACCTCGTTGCCTTTATTGAGCCATTGTAACTTGTACGGATGCGGATGATCTTGTATTGGCAATTTCAACTTTTCCACCATATAATTTGACACGACGTTCTCACAACTCCCACTGTCAATAATAACATCACAAACCTTGCCTTGCGCAGTGCAACGGGCGTGAAAAATGTTGTGCCTCAGCCATGGTTCTTCTTTGGCTGTTGCAGTATGCAAGCTTCGTCTAATTACCAGTGATTCTCCTTGATCAGCAGGGGTGACCTCTTCAATGTGCACTGGTTCTTCATCAAACACTGGGCCATCATCAAATACTGGTCCTTCATCTTCTTCAGAAGCTTCATGGATTTCTCCTTCAATGATGGTGATAATCTTGCGGTTTGGACAATTAGAAGCAATATGTCCAAATCCTTGGCACCTGAAACACTTGACGACTTTTGAATTGCCCTCTCTATTGGGCTTTGGTGGGTTGTTGTTTGAAGTACTTGCTTGTTGGATCTGAGGTTTGCGGGTATTTGCAGAATTCCTATAAGGAAAAGAGGAAGAAGATTGATATGAAGGCTTCTTGGGAAGTTGTTTCTCAATTCGAAGAGATAAACGAATAACATCGTCCAAAGTCCAATATTGTTGAAGTTGGACCAGGTGGGCGATATCTACGTTTAATCCTCCAAGGTAGCGAGCGATTGATTGCTCATCCCTTTCTTGAATGTCACACTTCATCATTAGCTGTTCAAATTCTCTGGTGTATTCTTCCACAGACAGGTTCTTTTGACGAAGATTCTGTAGTTGAATAAAATTATCTTAAAAAACTTGCGGAGGTAAGAACTTACGAGTTAGTTCTTTACGCATCTTTTCCCATGTCCGTATTTTGCTTTTTCCTTCTCTCTGCGCTTCTTCTTTAAATTTTCCCACTATATGGAAGCGTGTTTCTTTAACTTGACAGCAATGATTTTTACCTTCTTCTCCTCGGGTACCTCTTTATACTCGAATATTCGTTCGACAGTTTGTAGCCAATCGACAAATTCATCTGGTTGGAGTTTCCCTTCAAATTTTGGAATTTCCACTCTGATATCGTTGGTACGAGTGACTTGTCTGCGTTGTCGACGGTTACTGGTGGACGTCGAGGTACTATTGTCTAAATCATCACTTTGATGCTCCTTCCGGTCCTCCAATTGAATCCGTTGGGCATTCACAATTTCCTGCAACTGTTGAATTTGTTGCCTCAATTCTTCTAATTCAAGTTCTTGAACGGATCTGCGTCTGGGAGGCATTTTCTCTCTCTTTTTTTTGAAGAAGATTAAGTGAAATTTTGGATGACGTAGGGATTTGGGGCAAATTTGAGGAGAAATTGGATTGGATTACAATTTTGAAAGTTTTGGGATTGATCGGTAATTTTATGAGAATTTTTTTTTGGGTCAAAATGAAATTTTAGGAATTTTTTTGAGGTCAAAGATTAATCTAATGGAAACTTTGGGTCAAAGTGTAATTTCAAAAATAATTGTGGGCAAAAATAAAATTTCATAAAGTTATGGGGAAAAAGTGTAATATCGAAAAGTTAGGGGGTAAAAGTAAAATTTTAGAAAGATCTGGGGCAAAAGTGAAATTTTAGAAAGTTTTGGGGTAAAAATTTAATTTCAACAAGATATGGGGCCAAATTGTAATTTTAGAAACTTACGGGGTCAATATGAGAATCTGGAAATTGATGGTGACGTGGCTACAACTTGACACGTGGCGATCGGTAATTGGCTAACGCTCTGATGATGTGACAGTAGAATCAGCAAGACACGTGGCAGTTTGGACACGTGGCAAACTTTGATTGACTGGACCGATGACGTGGATAATGACGTGGCGTGAGGACGTGTCAACCGAATCAGCTGGACACATGGCAGTTGTGACATGTGGCAACCTCTAATTGATTGAGTGGATGACGTGGATGATGACGTGGCAACTGAATCAGCTGGACACATGGCAGTTGTGACACGTGGCAACCTCTGATTGATTGAGTGGATGACGTGGATGATGACGTGGCGTGATGACGTGTCAACCGAATCAGCTGGACACGTGGCAACCTCTGATTGATTGAGTGGATGACGTGTCAAAAGAATCAGCTGGACACGTGGCAGTTGTGACACGTGGCAACCTCTGATTGATTGAGTGGATGACGTGGATGATGACGTGGCGTGATGACGTGGTCGTCTTCAACCTCTGGCAGGCGTGTGTGGCACGTGGGAGAGATGGCCAGCGCGTGATCTTCCCCAGTCCAAGGTTTTGGACCCTTCCGATCACGATTCAGACGTCCTTTTTCCTGAAAAAGCACCGGAGATGGGACTTTAGAAGCTGGTCGATTTCGAGGTCGCTGGAAAACTTTGAACAGTGAATCTCAGGCGGGTTTTCAGGCGTTCCCTCTCTCTAGAACCTTGCTCTGATACCAAAATATGGCTCAAGGAAAAGGGGGCAGAGCAGAAGAAGAAAAGAAACTTAAAAGTTTCTAAAAAGCAAAGCTTAATCTTGATTCTGAATTGATCAGTACAATGAAGCTTAAACATATTTATACTAATTCTAGGGGAACAAAGTCACATGGGCATAGCTGGAAGAGGATGAATCTGGCAGCTTAGGAGGTGCAGCCATTGTGGACTCCTGAAGATAGGTGCATGTGGGGAGGTTGAAAATAGAGTATGAGTACTAGCTGGAAGTTGCGGCTGTGGAATTCTGCTAGCTAGAAGTTGCGGCTGTGGAAAAATTAACAATAAAGACTACCAGAGACTCAAGTCTCCTTTCCAGGGCTAATGCTCCTCCAGAGCTCAAAGGCTTCTCACACTAAGCAACAGAAATGATTTTCCACACCTCCTACTGCCTTCCTACTAGCCTATATATAATAATCTACCCTAGCCATCTCAGCCCTCTTATTTGTCTTTTTTTTCTAACCACCTTACCTTCTAAAATTCCCTTCTTATCCTTTATCCCCGGTACCTATCACAATTTCAATAGTCTAATCAATTCAATTATTATATTTTTTTTTGTCAACAAGCAATTCAATTATAAAGCAATGTTTAAATAGACAAAATTTTCACCAGATAATTATAACCCTAAACTATGATAAAACCACACTTGCTAACTTATTAAAATATTCTGTTTGTCCCTAATAATATAACTAATTATTTTCCATATCATAATCATTACAATACTCTTAATATTTTTTCTCATTCTTCATCAGGGTAGCATTGGGTCATTGTTTTGGAGGAGACTTCTTTTATTTCTTGGTAGGGTTTTACGGTTGGAGTACAGTAATGTGTTTACAGAAAAGAGTTGTGGAGACTTTAGTAATTAATCATATTTCTTTTTACCCCTTTAGTGATCCTTCGTTCTGGTCACCCAGCTTTTGGCTGCATTTTTCTCTTTTAGTGATTTTCCTTCCATATTATAATAGGATAACAACTTTTTTTCCTACTGATATGAGTGCCTTTCCTCTTTTCTTCTTCTTCTTCTTCCTCGTCTTCTTTTCCGAGACATCTCTACATTTTAGAAAAAAAATGAATCTTGGTTTCCTTTTAGTAGCTAGATTATTATAGGCATGTGATGGAAGGGAGAGTAGAAAGATACTTAGATGAGGCGATGCATCCTAGAATCATGAGCAATGGAAGAATGAGGAATATGAGAATTCCAAGGATTCAAAGTCTTTAAGATGGTACCTCCATAATACATTAGAAGTTGGGTATGCATGTTGTGGATAATTTGAATTTGAGTTCTGTTCTATATATTTTTACTTAATTAAATGTAAGTAGAGTACTTTCTAAATTATTATAGATTAATGCACTTGTGACTTACTATAATGGTAAGACTCTTAATGCAAAGGAAAATAGGAAAAGATCCGGCAAGAAACATATATAAGTGGACCAACTAACGGATTAGGAGTTAATCGTCTAGAGTTTGAGTTTACATTAAGTAGATTCTTAGAATTTATGATTATTTAGGAGTCTTACTATTGTCATTTATCATTATTTTTAGGGTTTCATCTTGTAGTTTCCTTATCTTAAAGAAGAGAGCTGTTGCACTGTAAGACAAGTGGGTGTCGAAGCCTTGCCATTTGTCATATTTCTCTTCTTTTTTAAAATTTACATGGTATCAGAGTTTAATTTGAGAGAAGCATAGACCTTTAATAGCTTATAGTTTGCAAGGCTGGAGCTCTGACCTTTTCTTCGAGCAAGCTCTGGCCTCAGTTTTCTCTATTGCTCGTTGCTCGAGGGCTTAAGTGCTAGTTGCGCTGGTTAATTAAAGTTTCAAGTTTTCGTGTTAAGCTCATCATTGTTTGATTGAGCTATGCAATTATTGTGACTACGAATTTGCAAATTGCTGGTTGAAGGAAGTGGAAGTTGTACCAATAAGTTGTTGGTTGAGATGGTATGCGATTTCAACCCTCGTAAAGAGAACACAAGTTTGAATCCCAGGAAGTGCACTTGTTGGAAGAGCTTTAACCTTAATGCTCTTGGCCAGCGGAGATTATTTTCAAGTTCAAAGTGGCTTGGGGGTACCTTGGGTTCAAACCAAAAAAAAAAAAAAAGGATGTGGCTAGTTGTTACAAGGTAAAGCTTTGTGGTTGTTCTTCAACTGTGAGTTAAAGATTTGTGTACTTGTTCAGCTACAAGTTAAAGTACTAGTCATTCAACATGGCAAATTGAAGACTTAAAACACTAGAGTTGTGTTGGATATCTTAGTCATCAACCTAACTAGTGGAGACTAGCTGAGGGAAGGTCGAGGGGACTACTTAATAGAAGTAAATCTAAGATTTCTTGAAGTTGTGCCATTGTTTGATTAGAGTGAGAGCTGGACAAATGTCAAGAAGGCCACACATGGAAGGCAACTTGAAAAATTTTGGGAGCTGTTCATTATATATCGAGCACATTTTTAGAGGAAGTATTAGTTGCTGTAAAGCTCTGAAGTTGTGGCTGTGTCCAACTTGTAGTTGCGGTGCAGTATCTAGGTGTCTAGATACTTTTGCACTTTTAAACTGAGTGCAGTAGGTGTTCCAGTCTAGATGTTTTTATTTTCAAATTGGGTGGAGTATCTAGATGTTCCAGCCTCGATTTGTTTTATCATTATCTAGAGTCCTAGAGTTTCAGATTGTTTAGGAGTCTTACAATTATCTTTAGGAGTGTTTGTGCAAGCATTTCCACATGACATATTTCTGTTCTTATCTTGAATTTTACAATATTATTTCAATAGCGTGATTTACATCTATGCTAACCCTAAAAGACGAAGAAGAAGCATGTTTTTGGTCATTTTACCATCTTTATTGGTTAGTAGATTTCATTTTCCATTTAAAAATAAAAACATGGGTTCTTCGTTTGGCTTCTATTTCAAGGTAATCTGTCATCAACACCTGAATATTTAACCACCCCCCTCCAAAAAAAAAACTTTTATCCAAAGATTCTCAGCCAAATAACTACATACACTAATCTTGCTTTTAGCTTCATGCTCATGGTGAGCTTGACCAGCTTCATAAGTCACCGTAGTACCACTTCTTTTTTTTTTTTCGGTTTTTGTAGGGTGGGGGGGTTTCTAAGGATGCCCAAGGCTTGAGGAAAGGGGCATGGGAATGACCAAACTCAACCATCAAGACCCTTGGAGGTTATGTAAAGATAGCACAACCTCTTTTGAATCTCATGTTAATGGGCTTAATTTATTGCAGAAAAGCTCAGAGGCATGCTGTTAGGATACTAGGGTGGTTGTTATAGTTGTTATATGGTTAAGAGGTAATTAAAAAATTATTAATGGGTGAGTTTCATATAAATAGAAAAAGCGAGAATGTAAGATGGGGCAGAAAAGAATAATAATCTTATTGTGTTTAGGAGTTTTGTTTTGAGATAGTCTTGTGATTTTACGAAACTTAGTTTCTGGAAATATCTTTTTTTTGTCATTTTTATTATTTTTGTTTTGTATTTTGATTCATTGAAAAATAATATCTTATTTTTTTTTTAATTTAAGTCTTGAGTTTATATAAAAGGGTAGCCAGCATGTTGTTTCAAATGTCCGATCGGCGAGGGAAGAAGTAGTCAGAGATTTAGAACAAGTAATTACGGAAGTGTTCGACCAATTTATGAAGAGAATTGATGCTATTGGTACTAATGGAAAAAGGGGAGAACCAGAACATAATCTGACCTCGACGGTAGCCCAAAAAATGGTGACGAAGCTGGTTGAAGATGAACGAAGAAGGAATATGGAAAGAAACGACACTGAGAGGGTAAAGACGATGAAAGAAGACAATGAAGACGACGCTAAAAGTAAATACAAGAGACGGAGCTGGATATGGGGGAATGGACCGGATTTGGGTATACAACCCGCGGGCAGCCTTGTAGGAGTTATTGGGCTGACCCAACCTCAATCAAATATGGTTGGGGTTTTCTCCTGGGTCGGTTACACGCAGCCACTCACCTTCGATTTCGGTAATACAGCAGGAGATCAGCAACCCGACTTCGATTTCATCACAGGGGAGTTCGGCCAAGGTGCAGATGATGCCGATGATTGTACGGGTTTTCTCCTGGGAGGCTTTTACTCTGGGAGGGTTTGTGAATCTAGGAGACTTAGGAGTTTTAAAAGTATTGTTGAAGGGTCCCTAGTTATCTTGTAGTTAATATCTTTGGAGTATTATAAATAGAAAGAGGAGGGGGGATGCTACAGCGTGTGCAAGCCCCTTATTCACCAAATTTCTGTTCTTATACTAAATTTTGCAAATCCATTGGAAATTAATCAGTAAATGAATTAATTATCTTTGATATTCAGACTCGAGAAAGACTGAATACAACAACAACAACAACAACAACATAGCCTTATCCCACTAAGTGGGGTCGGCTACATAGATCGTATGACGCTATTGAGTTCTATCAATGACCAACTCTTTAAATATCTCATTTACTAAAAGGTCTCGTTCAATAATTTCTTTAAGTGTTCTTTTTGGTCTTCCTCGATCTTTTTTCACAAGGCTCCAAACCATCTGTTCAACTCTCTTAACTGGCGCTTCCAACGGTCTTTTTTGCACATGCCCAAACCATCTTAAACGGTTTTCAACCATTTTTTCCTCAATAGGTGCCACCCCAAAAGGTTGAGCATATAGAGCAAGAGCATGTGCTTGTTGAATAAAATCTGGAAATCAGGAAGGGGTTAATCTAAGTCGAGTCTTTGCAGTAGATACTATCCTTAAGAAAATTTTTTCAGAGAAAAACTAAATTGGTCCAATTCATTGCACGCGCAAAGGGGACAAATCGGATAATTTGCAATGCAGTAGATTGAATCCATGTGCGCTTATGTGCGCGAGAGCCCACCTCTTCCCAAGCTCTTTTTTGAGAAAAACTGAATATAGAAAAATAAATACTATGGTATGCTGGATTTTAATTTTAACCCTTGCTAATGCTTGGTTTTATATGTATTCATGTGTGCTACTTTGTTGGCATATAGATTTCTTTCCGAGTACAGACTTGATGTCTCAAAACTGGAGCCACTGGTGGCCAAGGTTCGTGCTTAGATTTGATTTCTAGTGAAGTTATTATTCCTTGTTTATCTGCCTTTTCTTTTTCTTTTGTTATTGTTTAATGTTACTAGGTTCCATGGCTAATACTTAGGCTTTTGCAGCCTCATTCTCCAGATAACCATGCTTTGGCAGGAGAATGCAAGGATGTGAAAATCGATAGAGTATATATAGGATCTTGTACAGGGGGAAAAACACAGGATTTTATGGCTGCGGCAAAAGTTCTTCTAGCATCAGTAACCATCATATATTCCTATTGCATGTTATTATTGTTTAAAACGTTATACACATACAACAACAACAACAACAACAACAACATAGCCTTATCCCACTAAGTGGGGTCGGCTACATGGATCGCACGACGCCATTGAGCTCTATCAATGACCAACTCTTTAGATATCTCATTTACTAAAAGATCCCGTTCAATAATTTCTCTAAGTGTCCATTTTGGTCTTCCTCGACCTTTTTTCATAGGGCTCCAAACTATCTGCTCAACTCTCCTAACTGGCGCTTCCAACGGTCTCCTTTGCACATGCCCAAACCATCTTAAACGATTTTCAACCATTTTTTCCTCAATAGGTGCCACCCCAACTCTACCTCGTATATGATCATTACGGATCTTATCTCTTCGTGTATGACCACACATCCAACGCAACATCCTCATCTCCGCCACTCCAATTTTATGTTCTTGTTGTCCTTTCATTGCCCAACATTCACTCCCATATAAAATCGCTGGTCTTATAGCAGTACGATAAAACTTTCCTTTGAGTTTATCAGGTACTTTCCGATCACAAACAACCCCTGATGCCATTCTCCACTTCAACCACCCAGCTTGTATCCTATGTTCCACATCTCTAATAACTTCGCCATCATCTTGTATAATTGATCCCAAATACCTAAACGTTGACACTTGTGATACGACCTGATCACCAAGTTTAACCTCCAGCTCGTTCCTAGCTTGTCGCTTGTTAAACTTACAATGCATATATTCAGTCTTACTCCTGCTCAGACGAAAACCCTTCGATTCCAAAGTAGCTCTCCATAACTCAAGTTTAGAATTAATCTCTTCCCTTGTCTCTGCTATGAGAACAACGTCATCTGCAAAAAGCATGCACTTAGGAATATCTTCTTGGATGTGTTTCGTCAGAACATCTAAAACCAAGTCAAACAAATAAGGGCTTAAGGATGATCCCTGATGTAGGCCAATTTTAATAGGAAAGTCTCTAGTCTCCCCTCCAGACGTTCTCACACTAGTCGTAGCCCCCTCATACATATCTTTTATGGCTCTAATATACGCAACCCGTACACCTTTCTGTTCCAAGGCTTTCCACAGCACCTCTCTTGGTACTCGAACAACGTTATACACATACAATTTAAAAAATATTAAATACCAAACTTATGAAAGGAGTTTGGACTTCAGTTTGAATGGGATACTTTTGGTGCCTTTTCCAGCTGTTTTTGCTAGATAATAATTACGGCCATGTGTTGTCTAGAATCTGTGGGCCTGATCTCCATGTTTTCTTCTATGGTCTTTTATCTTGCACTGTGGCATTTGCTGCAGCTTAAAGGATCTGCTAAGGATTTTAATGACATGTTTGTGCCAATATCTTTGAATGTTGAAAAATATGCCCTTATTCACCCGCGCCCCCCTAAAATCCATCATTGTGGAGTTTGTTATTGACAAAACTATTTTTCCTGCTGAAGAACTTGATATATCCATCTGCAGGGTAAAAAGGTCAAAGTCCCAACTTTTCTTGTGCCTGCTACGCAGATGGTCATAATTTGTCTCTTCATGTTCAGTGTTTAAGTAAATTTGGAAATTTGAATTCCTATGAGAAGTAACACGCCACTATTGTGGAATTCCAGGTTTGGATGGATCTTTATAGCATCCCAATACCTGGATCCGGTGGTAAGACTTGCTCACAGATATTTGAAGAAGCCGGGTGCGACACACCTGCAAGTCCTAGTTGTGGTGCTTGTTTGGGTGGCCCAAAAGATACTTATGCGCGCTTGAATGAACCTCAGGCAAGTTCCTTTGCTTCCGTCTAGAGCATCTTGTAACACTCAAGAGTGCCCCAATTTCCTCCCAATCAACTTTTTCATGATTGCATTAAAGTGATTGCTAATATCATTATTCATCTAAAACCAATGATGGTTTGATTATAAGGGACGTGGCCAGAGTTGGTTTGAAGAATTGTTATGCCCTTTGCTTTTTCTTCTTTTTGGGTCTGAATCATGCCCTTCTTTATTTTCATGAGCAATCAGCATTGATCTTAGACCAAATAATTAAGTCTGATAGGATCATAGGAACAACTATACACTAAAATCTAGTTCATGAGATTGGAGAGCCTAAGGTCTATTCTATATAAACCCCACAACAGACTCCCGTATTGGATGTGGGATTCAAGTTTCATACTTGCAATTGGGTCCAAACATTACTACTTACACTGCACAATGGCAACTAAGTCGTAGTTGAAGGCTCTTATATCAATTGATAATGAAGAATTTGGAAGCTAGAAATATTATTCACTCTTATTTGATTTTTACATGTTGTAGACTAAGTATATATACTTCTAACTCGAGAAATTACAGGGAGGATAATCCTTCTTGGTCCTAGGAAAATAAGAGGACGTAATAGGGAGATCCTAAAAAAGTTGACTAAGCACCATAAAAGGCTATCATGACCAAATCCCACATATAAGAATCATTGGGAGAACTACATCCCAAAAGTTAGCTTATCAGGTTAGGGAGTCCAAGTCCTGTACCTTATAGTTGTGTCCTAACAGCATGTGATAATTTCTCTAGATTTTCATAGAATTTAAAAATATTGAAGTAAGCAGTTGACTTGCTATTTAATGTTTGCTATGTGACTTGTTCTATGCCTGCTCTACCCTTGCCGTTAACGCTTGCTTGTTTCCTTTTTAGTGATGAATGTATCAAGTCTGGATTCTCTCAATTTTGGGTGCCAAATAGAGAGTCCATTTCCCAAATTGTAGCTGTCTATTTTGGAACGGATGCTACAGTTGAAGGAAGGAAATTGGAAGGGTTGATTGCCTTCTTTTTGTTTTGTTGTTTTTAATTTTCTTCCTTCAGTCGTGGTTGGTATCTATTGAAAAACATACAGTTATGATTTTCAAAATAGACTCTATTTGGCGTCCAAAATGAAAAATTTCCTAACTCGAAAGTATGTCAA
This sequence comes from Biancaea sappan, assembly GCA_037074585.1. Taxonomy (NCBI): domain Eukaryota; kingdom Viridiplantae; phylum Streptophyta; class Magnoliopsida; order Fabales; family Fabaceae; genus Biancaea; species Biancaea sappan. The sequence goes on along the minus strand of CM073491.1, from coordinate 39,372,513 downwards.
GATCTATTCCGTTGCTTATGGATTATTGATTGGTTATGCAGGTTTGTGTATCAACCACAAACAGGAACTTCCCTGGCCGGATGGGGCACAAGGAAGGTCAAATATATTTGGCTTCCCCATATACAGCTGCAGCATCCGCGTTGACCGGTTACGTTACTGATCCAAGAGAGTTCTTGCAGTAAGATTTTATGTCAATAATCTCCTTGTAATGTATGCCTTGGTTTTGTGCTCCAGCTATAAGTTCAAAATTGTGAGCAAATAAATTTGCTTACGTAATTGTACTATTCTAAGAAATCTTATGAGAATTAGAGACGAATGTGAACCAAAATATATTTTTCTTATAAAAAGATTGGTTAGCTAGTAATTGAGTGAGTTACTAGTTGCTGATACAACTATGAACCAGGGTCTCTTCCTTGGCCAAAGAGTTCTATGACTATATAGTCTGTTCACAGTCATTACTGGATGGTTGTGGATTCCACTTTGGCAGGTAGAGCTCACAGCCATCCAATGACTGTGGGCAGGCTAAAGAGGGGCTTCAGGTCCATACAATTATGGGTAGATGAACGAAAATTGGGTTTTGATTCCATACAAATTTTCTTCCCAACCTGTACTTTATTTACCTCGAAAAAGAACTATTATATATATATATATATTAAGAATATTGTTTGTTTTATCAGCTAATTTTCCGAGATTCACAAGTTGATGTTTGAATCATTAGCCAAAATAAGTACCCAAGAATATTAGACTAAAATAAATATTCTATGCCCGATACTTGGAGTTGGAGAGCTCCAATAGCAGAGGGATGGTGATTTGGGAAAGTGGTTTTTATAGTCGAATGGAAGTTGATCAGAATAAACATTTGATATCTGATGAATAATATTCAGTATTAGTTTGATACAATTGGACAAATAGGATAGTGATGCATTATTAAAGTAATAATTAATTAGAAATATTGATTTGGAAGTAAAAAGAGAAAGTTAATTGCATTTTAGATATCATTTAACCAATATTTATTACTCTAATCTTTATAAATTATTTTAGGTGCTCAATGAATTTTGAATATTTTGGGTATGAGATCTTTTAGATTTAGATTTAACTATTGAAAATATACATAACATTCAAATTCTCTCTCTCTCTCTCTCTCTCTCTCTCTCTCTCTCTCACACACACACACACACACACACATATATATATATATCAAAATTTACTTGATTATAGCTGCCTATTGCCATTCTTGAGTAATTTTACATACGTTATCGCAATACGGATGAATGAAAAAGGTGACTAATAGCCCGAATCTGATCACTAAGATCAGAGAAGAGATGCACTAGCATAGTTGAGTCACTTTCAACAATGTTATAAAATACAAAATCTCACTGAAATTTAAAATTTTTTTTCTTAGATTGTCTTAAGTAAGTAATGAATAACAATACTATTATATGCATAGATTTTTTTTTAAAAGAACATACTAATAAAAAAACTCACTTTTTTTTAGAAATAGTCAAACTCTTTGTAGCCTAGTCCATATTACATATCGATTATTTTCTGCTTTAACTGTTACAAAGAGCTAACTCGCTTTATTATTGTATCACACAAGTAAAATCAGCTCTAGCAATATGAGAAACAGAGAAAGGATATAAAAAGGCTGACTGTTTTTAATCTTATTCTGAGATGTGTATATAATTTTAAAATATTATTAATTGTATGGTTATTTTAAGATGTTAATGAACGATTAAGAAGTCAACCTTCTCAAAATCAAATCTAGCAGTATCTAGTTTGGTGCAAATTCAATCAAATCTAATTCATATAATTGAAAGAGGAATATAAAAAGTACCGAATTAACAATAGAAAGAAAGTATATAATATTGCCTTCAAAAGTGTATTAAATTAACTCAAGAAGGTAAGTAAGTTAAATGTGACCCCTTGACCTAAAGACCGAACACGGAAATTTCAGAGGTGCTTGGCGTGCAGGGTGAGTCTCACGTCAATGTATCAACGTTATTCCTCTATTTCCCACATTTCTTATAAATGTTCACGTTTGATTTTCCATGAATGTGCGTAACTAGTCCCTCAACTGGATCTAAATCCTCTCAAGATTTCAAAAATAAAAAATAAAAAAATTGATATGGTATAAAGAAAGAAATAGGAAGGGAGATCGTGGGCTCAATATACCATTCACAAATAGGGACATACGAGACCCACTTCTTTTTCTATCTCTTTCCTAATGCATGCAACCGTATAGATATGACCCATTCAAGCCAAGGTTGTACTTTCCATCGACGGGGTCCGATGGTGCCTACTGGTGCCGGCAGCAGCCTTCTTCTTGGCATTATCGCTGCCGTAAACGATGGTGCACTGAATTCCCAACATATTACTAAAGCAAGAGAACAACCCACCAGCACTTTTGGTGCGCCTTTTAGAGGTATTATGCTTTCTCGTTTTCCTACTCGATGAAGAAACCGTCGAGGGCGCACTCCGGCTGTCACTGGAATCGTACACCGGGGGCAACCCCGTCCTCCACCTCTCCATCTTCGACTCCAACCCCTCTGCGCTCTCCGCCAAGCTCCACCCTCCCACCACAGAATTCTTCCCCTCCTCTACCGGCTCCACCGGCTCCTGCATCGCGATCGCCGCGGCCACCTCCGACGGCGACGGACCCAGCTCTGAATCCGTCATCACTGGAGGGCCAAAATTCCCCAAATGGGACCTACGCGGAGTGTTGTACTCAATAAAAGGCGTATTATTTCTCGACCTTACTCTCGCATGCATCGGTGTGTTTCTCGCTGATCCCATTCCCAATGGATGCATCGGCGAGTTGCTTGCTGATCCCATTCCCAATACATGCATTGGTGTGTTTCTCGCTGATCCCAATGTGTGCAAATGCAATGGCGTGTTTCTTGTTCTGCCCAACGCCGCATGTAACGGTGTTGGTGGAATATTCCTCTGTGGCGTCTCGCTCTTATGTGAAAACTTGGCACTCATCGGTGAGTTCGCAAACTGCAATAATCTCGGTGGTGATGCCTTAACTTCACACACATTGTTGTGCGATGTCATTCCTTCGAACTTCTTCTCACTTTCACTACTCTCACCGGATTCACTACTCGTCGTTATGGTCTCTTCGGAACTGCTGGACGACGATTCTGCCTCACTCACAACGTCGTCGTTTTCGTTTTTGTTCTGCGCCTTTTTAGACTCTGGGCTTTTCACAACATCCAATGGGCTTGGACTGGGGATAGGGCTTTTCTTGGACTTATTTGTCTTGCTCTTTACGCTACTTCCCTTTTTTGGTTTTTTGTTGGGCAAGACTATACTTGGAGGATAGGGCGGAGGCAAGGGTATTGAGCTGCACATTATGGAGCTATTGTCACTCTTAGTGCGTCGAAGCTGTGGTTGTGGCTTGCTTTTGCCGTTGTTAATGTTAACCACAGGGCTCATCATGTACTTGTACTTGTGTTCTATTTTCTCGCCGATCCCCATCAGATGGCGAAATCCAACGGCTGAGGGACTATGCGTGTAGACAGGCACGCTCCGCAGGGAGCTGTCAAGCACCGCCGCACCAATGTTCAAAATCCCTTGCGGCCGGCCGGACCGCCTCCGGACCTGCAGCGCCACGAATCGCATGCCTTCGGCTTGCGACGGCTTTCGTGGGACCACGTTGCTGAGTAGGACGCGCACAGTTCCAACCTGGATGTCTTTGAACCAATGGACGGCGTAGATTTCGATCATGATTGCTGACGTGTCCGCGTACAAGAAATCCTCGTCTACCCGAAACACGAATTTGTCGTTCCAAGTCGGGTTGACGTGGCCGTGGGTGTCGAGCCGGGTCGATAGCTTACGGTCAGGGTGGACCCATGTGACCGCGTAGGTGCGCATTGGCCGGTTCACTGGAGCCAAGTCTTGTGCAGATATGATATTGAGTTCTAAAAGTTGAAAATGAAAAGGGGCTGAATTTATTGGCATGATAAAAAGGAAGAAGAAGAAGATATAAATTTGCAATCCACTAACTCCACCGTTTCCAAAGATCGCTGTGATAGAATGGATCATAAAGGCTTTATTTTAGTGAATAATGCCTTTGGTCCTGGAAACGTTAAGAGTTGGGGATGCCTAGTAGAACTGGTCATTCGACGACAAAGAGGAAGAGGAGGAGGTGAAGAAGAAATAGAGATGCCTAGTAGAACAGCGAATCAAACGTGATATTGTTAATTTATGGAGGCGTTAATTTTGGCCACTTTTTTGGTGATTTTTTTTCTATGTTTAGAGTTTCCACAATGTCGAGAAATTAAGGACTCTTGAATTACTCTGTCAAAGTTTGTTCGCCAGACTGTGTAGTGTGTACAAATTGCCTGCCTTCATATTTTAAGGGCCATGCATGGTTTTTATTTCTAAAGATCTCTAGAAACCAACAAGTCATTTTACTCAGTGCATTAGAAACATATATAGTAAAGATGACCGAAATACAGTTGTTTCGTTGACTGACCAGTAATTATGGCGCTGGAGTTGCTTAACGAAATAATCTGGTAGAGAAAATAAAGTAATAATTATTACTTATTGTGTTTGAAGAATGCATTAGAGGGCTAAATATGATCGGTTAGTAAAATCTAAAACGGAGAAGAAAAATGTTTAGGTGTTGTTATTTATATCTTTATTATCACATTCCCTAATTATAATGTAATAAATATATAATTTTTTAATTAAAACACGATAAATATATAATTTTAAAAAATTAACTTTATAATTGTACAACTTATCATTGTATAGTTGATCTTTTTAGCAATTTTACACATGTATTTTGAGTGAAGAACCTAATAGTAAAAAAAAAAAAAACTACAAGTCCTCACCAAATGCAAATATATGGCTGATATTGTAATAACAATTAATTGATTTTTGTTAAAAATGTAATTTTTAATATATTGTCATCAACGGTCAACTAATGTACATTACCGATTGATTGTTACTGTGTTTTCTTTTCATAAATTATTGGTGACCACTAAGGCCTTTTTATCGTTAATTTGCTAATTTAAAATTTATATAGAAAACTAATCTATTTGATATATGAGTGGCATGCACGCAAGAACCAAAAAACAGTTGACACGTAGATAGGATGGGTTAAATATATATATACTAGGACAAGTTTAATTAATTAAACTAACTAAATCGACCCTACAATGCAATTTATAAAAATGAATTAGATTCACGACTTGATTTGATTTTTTTTTTTCCAATCTGTCATTGGCATTTTGAGTTGCACTCTACATATCGAAGCCAATCTATCCCTAGTTTTTGTACTTTATGTTGCATTGAGCACTAAGATTAAGAATTTCAGCGAGAGTTTAATGTCATTGTTTCATGCTTTGATTGAGGGTGATGCCTGATTGGTTATATTGTCTAGTGGATCCTGTTTGAAAATGATTGGAGCATTTTAGTGCATAGAAATCTTTTTTATTAGGCTTAACTATTGTAGGGGTGCTTAGATTGATAAGATATACATTGAATTGTTTATTAATTACAAAGGTTTCAACTCTGACTTCTCATTTATAATATCTTAATTTTATATCACTTAAGCTCCAAGTTCAATGGTGATATGTATTGAATTGTTTGTTTTTATTTTTATTTCTTTTTTAATTTTTAGAATTTGTTGTGTGAGAGTTTAACTTTAAATTTTATTAATGTATATAGGATGTTAATAGAAGGGTTATGCCTTAAGACTATAATTATTAACGTTGGTTATATCAATTAATTAATATCAATATATCAATATCAATTATATATATAATTAATATTTTTAGAATCGGCCCAGTTATTGATCTGGGATGATCTCTGGATCATCGAATCATTGGTTGACCTGTCAGGTCATCATGTCAATTGTTGAATCAAATAAATAAATTAAAAAATTAAAAATTATATATATATTTATATTTATATTTATTTACAAATAAATTTAAAAAAACTAAGTAAAATATATAATTTATATGTAAATTTCACACTTTAAAATCTTATAACCATAGTCTTTATTAGTCATAAATAATTAAAATACAAATATTTATAAATAATTTTTTGTCATAAAATTAAAAATAATTTTTTTTAAATATTTGATTGTTATTTTTTAAATTAGAGATTATATATATATATATATTTTTTTGCTTATGCTCTTTAATTTTTCTTAATTTAATTTTTTTATATCAAATAATTATATAAATATTTTTTTTCCTTATCTCCTAATTCATTAGTAACAATATACTTATTTTTTGTTAAATTATATGTCTTTTCCATTTTAGTTTTCTCCATCTTACAACATGTACATTTTCATTTTTAGGTTAAAAAAATTTTAATACCTTATATATAATATTTCACCCAAATAAATTAAGAAGTTGATAGCAAGATGATAAGTTACATAATCTATAGGTGGAGGGATATAATTTAATTTTTGGTAAGTACACAATTTTTTAAATTTTCATGCAAATTTCAATATTTAAAAAAGAAAAAGAGGTCTAGGTCACCACTCGGATCAACTTCGGTTCGAATGATGAATGGTCCAAATAACTAACCCATACTAACTTTGACCCTTGATTGCCAAGTTTCAGGTCGACCAGCTGAGCCGGTAATGAATCTAAAACTATGCATATAACTGCTCTATAGGGAGGTGATGTGTCACCTCCTCCATTCAGCATGTTTATTTTTCTTTTTTCTCATGTTTTTGTGATTTAAAACATAAAAGAGAAGCACAAGAGGTATTTCCACCAACAATTTGAATTTAAAAAATTAATATAGTATGTGCCATTTAGAACTTATCAATGTTAATTTGATTTATTATATTAGTTAATGTAATTTATTATATTAGTGTGTTAAATGTGCAATTAATACGTGCTATCAAATGACATTCTAATTTTTCATATTCTCTTTAAGTCACTAAAATGTGCGATTGATGTGTGTTATAAATATACACTCTAACTCTAAATGTGTTAATACCATCTCGGCTTGGTTATATTTAGTATGTAGCAAGAAAGAACACAGCTCTAGATTGTGTCGTTCTCAAAGCCATTCCAAGTTTTGATTCCCAGAATGAATGCAGATCCATGTTCCGCATATCTGGTAGAAATCTTCTCAACAAGGGTGGGCTTTCTACCTTGATGCTCTATTCCACGCACAAGAAAAAGATAAAAAAAAAACTTAAGACAGTATCGCCAAGTGTGCTTTAATTTTATCTACATTTCATATTATATTAGATTTATTACCAGAATGGACTCTCTGTTGTATCAGGCAAATTGTGATGTGATGCATTCAATGTTTAGTACAAGAAGATTTGGTGTTGGAGTGTGCCCATTTGGAGTTAGATCCGAAAAGGGAAGTAATGATTTCATATAATTTTCAACGCAGCATTTATTTGATCTAACATATTGATGCTAAAAAGTAAAAACTGAAAAAACTGGACATTTTCAGGGATTCAAAGGAGCGGTATCCAAAAGGCTTTCCGGTAGAGCTGAGTACTTATTTAGTTTTTTTTTTTTTTTTTTTACCAATGAGTGGAAAAAATTTAAACTTTGACTCAATATAACGGTTCTCTTGAAATCAATAACGACATATGTTATTCTATTAATAACATTTTGATTTTTCCATTAGCTTGCTCAGGTGGTAGCCGCTTAGGAGCTATGTTCCATTTTATAATTTTTAATTAATTAGACAATTTAATACTTATTTATCTTTTTTATATTGTCCTCCCCTTTTATAATTTTTAATTAATTAGATAGTTTAATACTTATTTATGTGCTATTTTAATAAGAATAGTGCTAAGAATGGAAAGGCCTTAGGTACCAATTTTTTTCCCATTATAAAATGAAGAGAAAGTTATGCTTACCAAACAAATTGACTCCTAAACAAGTAAACTTAGATATATTATTTATTCTTTTTTTTCCTCTTATTCATGGAGATTGATGGGTTTATGGTGGTAATACAAGATACATGTGGACTATGATTGCATAGAAGCAAAGCAATAGTAGCAAAAGCAAAATCAACGCAAGCTTAACAATCTTCATCAGTTACATAATTTTATAGTATCAAAGATATAATAGTGTTCATAAAATGATAAATTTAACAATTATTAGATATTAATATATGGTATTTTGTTCAATAAGTAATAGAATTTATAGAATTTCATAATGTAGATGTTTGAATCAATTATTTTTGTTACATTGCCTTAAAAAATGACTCTAATAAAGTTGTTGTTTGTGATCAATACTTTAGTTCGGTGAGTACAATTTTGATGATGATAAATGCTATGCAACATCTAATAAATTAATATAATTAATTTTTTATGCATATACTTCAAAAATTTTATCTCTTGTAACTTGACTAATTGTTGTGCAAAGCATAAAAAATTTTCCCTAGTTACATATAAGCATTTAATCTAACAATCCATAGTTAATTTGTTTCATATTTTTTTATCATTCAAATCTAAAAATTAAAAAAAAATACTTTTAGACAAATATAAATGAGGTAAAATGATATTATATGCCCCTAATGTATATCTCTATTTTCATCTATGTCCATAAAAATTTTTTTTGCTTGATTATGTCCCTTATATTTCTTTTTTTATCATATATTTCCCAAAATAATGAAACTACCCTCCATCCCTCCTTCTTCTCTCTCTGTCCTATCTCTCTCCTCACTAAAACTTTTTTACTTATTCACTTAGGTCCTTAGATGAGATTTTTTCTTTTGTCTTTTGAATGATTTAATATCATATTTAACTTCGTCTAGGTTTCTCGTTCCAAAATATATTTTGTTTTGAATTTAAATCGACTCCTGTAAACTTTTGAGTTTATTCCATTTAGTCCCTGTAATGCACGTATCACATCTATCTCTCGGTTTTGCTTTGCAAACCAGTTCAAAACTTCATCTTAGATGTTTTTAGGACATTTTTGGTCATTTCCATCCCAAAGCAAGGTAAACAAAGAATTAAACTGAGTTTTGAAAATATTCAAGCTGTCATGGTTCACCACGTCATTACTGCTCTATTCTTCATTTGTTCTAGTTTTTTCTACTGATTTGGTCTTCTATTTAGCCCCATACTTTGAATTAACTTAAGTTAGGTGTATTCAATTAATTCTACCATGTAAGAGATGAAGGAATGGAAAGAAGATGAGTTGGTTTTTTCTTGCTTTGTTTTCGAGTGCAAGAAAGAAGACCAGTTGCCTCCCCATCCCCCATATCCAGCTATAAGAATAGACCCATCTTCCCTTCTTTAGGACTCACTAGTCATGACAAAAGAGGAGGAAAAAACTGAGAGTTGATTGCATATTCTCTCTCGAAGCATACACTTCTTTTCCTCTCTTCCTACACGCACAACCCCCTGTTTTGATCACCATAAACGAAGCAATTATCACCCATTCACAACAGAGAGAGAGAGAGAGAGTTACCCTTTTTTTTCACGTTAAAAACAGGGAGAGTTTTGCACTCTTTGGAAGGCAGTCGAGAGAATGTTTTAATAGGGAGAATGCTTGAAAACCATCTAAACAGGGAGAGTTTTGCACTTTTGGAAGGCAACTGAGAGGTTTTAATAGGGAGAATGATCGAAAACCATCTGGACAATTGAGGAGCAGCTCTTATGATTGAAAGAGTGAAGTTTTAGTTGGATCTTAAGCTTGAATCGAGAAGGAGAGCTTGAACCCGAAAACAAAGCAAAATCGAGAATGCGAGTTTATTCTTTCATGTCATCTTTCTATGGGTAGAACTAATTGAATACACCAAGCTTAGGGACTAAGAAGAAGTCCCAGAATAGAGAAAAAACCAGGAAAAAAAAAGAATAAGGGAAGAAAGAAGTGAGATGCATCGTGAAGCTTGAAAATTTTCAAAAACTCAGTTTTAATTCGTGGTTTGCCTTGCTCTATGATGGAAATGACCGAAAATATCCTAAAAAAGTCTAGGATGAAATTCTAGACTAGTTTGGAAAACAAAACCGAGAGATGGACGTGATTCATAACAAGGACTAAAATGAATAAACTAAAAAGTTTACATGGGTTGATTTAAATTCAAAACAAAATATATTCAGAAATAAGAAACTTAGATGAAGTTAAATATGATCTTACATCATGCAAAAGACAAAAGAAAAAATCTTAGCTAGGGACCTAGATGAATAAATAGAAAAGTTTTAGTAAGGAGAGAGAGAGAGAGAGAGAGAACAGAGAGAGAAGAGGGAGAGATAAAGGATATTTTCTTTATTTTATGATAAAAAAAATGAAACATAAAGAACATAATCAGGCAAAAAAAATTTTAGGGGTATAAATGAAAAGTGAGATAAATGTTAATGGCATATAGTATCCTTTTGTCTATAAATGATTCAATTCTCTCTTAAATGAGGATTTATCTTATTTTAAGAATTTTATGTTTTCTTTTCAATTTTTCTTTTAATGGAAATTATAAAATACGCAATAAAAATGTGTATGTAATAAATATTTTTCCTTAGGTATGCAGCCAAGACCTTTCAAAGGAAAAAAAGTATTTTTAAAATTCAAAAAAAAAAAAAAGAAACACATCCATCAATCCATCAAACCCTAATTTTGTTTGTGGAATCAGTCCAATATTAATTTCTTTATCTTTAAAAAAATGAAATTAAATTCTTACAAACATATTATCATTTGTAGATTTTGATATTTGTTATTAGGTATATAAATCGTAAGTTCTTGTCCTAAATTGAGAAACTTATAAATGCATTTTTTTTCTTCATTTATTTTCTTTTGCTTGATTTTTTTTCCTTTTTTCTTTTTAACCCTTTTATACATGTGATTGATCAAAGATATTATAAATATAATTAATATACATAATGTTATGCACAACAAATTCAATGTGATTATGCAATGCAAGCGTTGACAGTGCCTTACATCTTCGAGCATAAATAAACTTCTAAATCTAATCCTAGTTTACATGTCTCTTTTAAAAGAATTTTTTAACATGTCCTTCCAAAAAAATAATAAATTGGACAAATTACATAGAATTCCATGAACTTAGGGATATTTGCATTTTAACTCCCTCATTTTTCAAACTTAGCAAAAGACCCCCTCTAACTTATAGATGTGTGCAAAATACTAAGTATATTTTATGTCAAGTCAGCTTAAACATGTCATGTATGCACTGATGTGGTAGGGGTGTCTTTGTAATTTTAAAAAAGTAATTAAACGATTTTTAATTCAAGAAAAAGAAAGGAAAAAAAAAACATAAGAAATCAAATTATGTTCAAAAATTTAAGTTCTTCACCATATCATTGGCTGAGAATCTACGCCGGTCATTGCACACCCAGAAATTTTAATTAATTTCAAAGGCTATTTCCCAAGATGTAACTGGACAATGCTGGAAATTCTGATGGCGATGGATGAAGCAAGAAGGGTAGTTTCAGAGCAAGATTGATACATCCACATCCTTTGAATTGGTAAAGGAGGCTGTGTGTTACGATCAAGAATCGTAAGGCAGGAGAAAGGAAGGAAATTAGCGTCCATGGAGGAAATTATGCGAACGAAAGACACGGACAGAGAAGGTAACCAGATAGCACAAGTAGAAGGAGAGATACATCAGAGAGATTGAGATAGAAGAAGAGAGCAGAAGGGAAAGACCGAGACGAGAGGGAAATCAGAATAACAATCCAAAGCGTATTCTTATTTGCCATCTGGAAACATATACACATTAACACAGTGCAACGGGTACGCATAGATGTTGAGTATCTGAGCTGCACTCAATTCATATTTGATCTGGGCATCCATACGAATACGCAGAGATGTTATTTCTTCAGGTGTTGCATTAGCCATCTTCTCACCAATTTCAGCCATTTCTTCTGGGCGAGAATTACTGTTCTGCAGCAAATTTAGGGTCTTCAACCCTAATGTTCTCCATGCTTTCCGAAGCCATCCTCATAATCTCTTGAATAGACATCATCTGAATCATGTAGGCCTACAATTCTCTCAAATTAGTCTCAGCCTTTTCATCTATTAACCACTGATCTTTGCCTTCTTTGCAGGCTGTTAGCTTCACCTTCAACCCATCCTTAATAATTTTTTATTCTCACTTTTTTCTGCTTCCTCAAGACCTGCTACATTAGTTAGAGTGTTCTTTCTTGATTCTTGATCACTGTTGCCGCCGTTTCTTGAAACACACTAAATTCTTGGATTTTTGCCAGCCTAGTAGCTTCTAGCATTGTTCTAGGATTCAATAATTCAACCCCAAGTGCCATCTCATGTTTTAAACCTCACAAATAGCAACTTACTTTATGGGATTCAGATAATTCAACCTTACATGCAAGCTTTTCAAAGCTTTCTTGATATTCCGTTATTGTTCCTTCTTGCTTGAGCCTTATCAATTTAATCAAAATTTGATACTGTGTAATCTCAGTCATGGTCAGAGGATCGACACTCTGATACCTGTATTACGATCAAGAATCGTAAGGCAAGATAAAGGAAGGAAATTAGCGTCTTCGGAGGAAATTATGGAAACAAAAGAGAGGGACAAAAAACGTAACCAGATAGAAGTAGCAGAAGGAGAGATAGATTAGAGAGATTGAGATAGAAGAGAGCAGATGGGAATGACCGGGACGAGAGGGAAATCAAAATAACAATCCAAAAGCGTATTCTCAGTTTCCATCTAGAAACATATGTACATTAGCATACTACAACAGTCAAAATCGGTCAAACGAAATAATCTAGATTGACCCAAACACCCCCACTTATTCCATAGCAAAAAACTAAAATATCCTTCTACAACTCTGTCCTAACATTGTGACTCATTCAAAGATTCGATGGCAGCGTCAATAAATAATATGTATTCGGCAGCGGTGTTGATGAACTCGATTAGTTTCGCTTCACCATTGATGAATTAGGGGTTCCTTTCTCATTTTATAATCGTAACAAAAAATAGATATTCCTTTTTCACTTTTGTATGGTCAATATCTTAATCAAAATCTTAAAATCTTACAATTTTAAACAACTTAAACGATTCCGATCTTATGTAAGATCTAAATCTACTAGGATCTCAGTAGGATCTCAATTTAAATATTAAAATCTTACAAATTTTTACGATTTTATTAATCATATAACATTTTAAATTTTTCTCTTTTTTTAATTTTTTGATAAGTTTCTAATCTATTAGGTCAATTGGAATGAAAAATAGTCATTAAACTAATTTAAGTCTTTACTAATACTATATAACTACAATCTTAACACAAATAATTTGTTCAATTTTTAATTTAGTTTAGTAAAGGCTGACAATGAGATATAATATTATAAATTTTGAAGAAGAAAATATCTATTTGATAAGAAAAAAAAAGGTTTTTAAATAGAATAGAAAGTGAGGATTGCTCTCTATTTTTTTTTCTTTACTAATTGTATGACATTTGAGTTTGTTTTATTGAAATATAATGAAACTTTAATGGTTTTGTATTATTTAAAAATTTATATCATTATATATAATTTTTTATATATTATTTTATATTTTTGATATAATTTTACAATCTTCGATATGATATATCATGTGTTTTTTCTGATCCTGCATAAGATCTCAATCTTAACAATCATGCTCTTAACAAAATTTGAATGAAGATTAAAGAATTGAAAACAAATAATATATTCTTTTTTATATAAAAAATGAATGAGTGAAGCGTGCATGTTTGGTTTTCAAAGAAAGGTATGAAGTGAGGATGTTCAAAAGTTTGGTCCATTCAATTTTGAGCTCAAATCAAATCAAACTAATCCAAATAAATACAATAAATACATATTTTTAACTTTATCATAACTTCATATTTCTCTTAAGGCCATCTATTAATAATTTAAATCGTAACTTAATGCATTATTGTTAGTATATAATTTTATAACAATATATCTCAATTGAAATTTATAATGATAAAGAAATAAAATTAGTGTATTAGTATATAAGATTTTTTTAATATATATATATATATATATATTCAATTTGAATCGATTGTAACTAAAACAAATCATTTGGTTATCATGTTTTAAAATTAGAATCATGTTTTAAAAACTAATTTGAACCTTCTTTTTTCAATTTTAATCAAATTTTGATCAATTTAGTTTAATTTTGATAAAGATTTGGAAAAGATGATGAGATTCAATTTCAAAACCCTCTAAAAAAAATTAAAGGACAACTTAGCTATCATTCAATATACAACTTAGGATTAGTGTGTGTGAACTGACATGGCATGACAATATTGATGATGATATACCTTGACTGTCAAATAACTTAACAGAAGGTTAGACGATGGGAATATTTTACAACAAACAAAAAGTCTAAAGGGGTGTTTTTGCTAAATTTTAAATTTTATGGGAGTAAAGTGCCAAAACCCCTAAATCCATGCGACGTTTTATACACTTTGTCCTAATAAATTTGATAAAGATTCCTTTACTTTCCCAAAAAACTGTTTTCGAACATTTATTTTATTTTTTAATTAATCATGACCGCCATATCCCATCCCTAACATAAGCAAACTGTAAGGACCATGCATCAATAATAATTATTACAATTCCATGAATAAATATCAAATTCTAACTACAATTTAAAAATTTGCAAAATTAGATTTCAATGGGAGAAAAACATCTCATATAATTCCAACACATTGGCGACCTTTAATTTAATATTCCTGAAAAAAAAAATGGAACAAGACGCCCCTTGACAAAAATTTATTAAAAATAAAATATTTGATCCATAACCCCAACACATTTAAAAGAGGATAAAATTGAAAAAATATCAATTATAGGTTCTTAAGAATCTATTGAAATGGCCTATAACATGAAATATTTGGGCACAAAAATTGATTTTCCCTAGTTATGTACTTTACCCGACTCCGGCAGATTCTGGCCATTTCTTGGTGCCTGATGCCCAGAAAATCCCCTCTCTTGTCGGGAACTTGGTCGATAGAAACCGTTTCCTCCCGTTTTTTTATAGTCCCTATCGCCTCCGTCTTGGCTGCTTCCCCTACCGAAGCTCCTTGAACTGAAACGCCCCCTTGGTGCCTCTAATTGATAGCTGCCCCTGCCTCTACCCCTCCCTGTTGATAAAAACATGAAAATAAGGGGATACTGGTTCATATACAGTTCACTTGTATAAAGAACAAATAAAAAGGAGATTTTTCAGAAAAAGCAAAGGTGACATGCACACTGAAGTCATAATTTAGTCAACTGCTCCTATTGTGGTTATACAAAGTATCGTTTTGAAATATTAATGCTACACGGTTTAATAAAGTATGAAGTAGGTTGAAATTCTATATATAGTCAACCGTTCGTATGTCACATGTGAAGGCCATCGAACCAAGACTAACTTGGATTTAAAGCATGAGACTATCACAGCAAAACCTCATGTGATCCATCTACAGAAATTAGCACATTGTAGCTTGACCTGTAATCTGTCAAAACTGTCTTTCGGGAATCCATTAACAGTCCAATGAACTCACTCCTCGCTCATACATTTATATTATAGATTCAGACTGTATGTCAAAGGTGGCTAAGAAATATTGATGACAAATAAATTTTGGGGGGAAATAAGCAGAAACAATATATTTATTTTTAAAAAAGGAAGCTAAATAGAAACTAAAAAGAAACAAAAAAGCATACTTCCTCCTCGAGAAGGGAGATTGCTGTTTGGTCTCCGTTCTTCAATGTACACTTGTCTTCCAGCTATCTGCACAGATCCTGCCTGCAAATATTCAAACAAGCATGAGGCTCCTGCATATGAATATAGGAAATAAGCCCTAGGGAAAATTTTACTTGCAAGTTATGGCCATAAAAGTACCAAAAAAAAAAAGACAGTTTCTAAAACAAAAATCAGAAACAGCTTGAGGGCAATGAAAGAACAAAAATAGTGCAGCTGAAATATAAATTCATGATCATGGTTGGCAACTAATATGTTCAATAGACTTTGGTTAAGGGGTATTACTTTATCTTCCACAGGAAAGGGCACAGGTATCGTACCCAGTATTTGTAAGAGTAGAATAATCTACAATAAACTAGTTTCTTAAAAACGTAGGGTTCAGGTACGGATATATATACTAGATACATAATGAACATTTTATAATATATAACAACTCTTACAACAATAGAAAGAGATCATGAACGTTCTATGACATTTAATCACCAAAACAATACTCCAAGTTTCCTAATATAAATTCAAAGTTCACATAACTTTCAAAGAAAATAGAGTAATATATTGAATCAGTTATGCATACAACTTTGTGTATGCCAACGTTATTCACTGTTTTCAAGTTTGAGTTCCTTAATGAGGAGATAAGGCTTGGGTAAAGGTGGGAGAACAGGTATATCCAGACTGTAATCAATATGTATCCAAACCAAATTTTTATAATAAAATATATATACCGGGTACGTATTTCTATGTGCCCAAAACATTTTATGTAATCAGCACAGCTATGGCCATAGTATTGAGGTGCCCTTGATTGTTATCTTATTTATAAGTTATAACCCATATGCAGTAAATATCTTAAATTCATAATTCAATGCAAATCCAAACCTTGACTGCATTTTGAACACCACTCATATCTTCAAATTCAACAAATGCATAGGAAACACCAACATCCTGGAGACAAGTGAAAAGTTTATTTCCATATCAGCCATCAGATCATAGATGAACTAATATAGCTGAGCTGAATATGCAAAGAATAGACCTTGCGACTTCTTATGACAACACCATCAGGCCTGATTCTACCAAAGTTCTTGAATTCCTCCTCAATTTCAGAAGCAGAGACAGTGGGCGGCAAGTTTCTCACATAAACAGATTTGATTTCATCTGAAAACATTCATACTGAAATCAAAATGTTTGGTATGATTTTTTTTTTTTTGATTGAAAAAGAAATTAAGGAAGAGAGAAGGATACAAAGAAAAAAGAAAACAAAAATACAAAAGGAGGACAAATTAGCTTAGTTGTACAAAGATGAGGTGATTGGGCATCAAAATGTGCATCAACACCAAAGAGACAAATAATTCATCCATTCTAAACAAGCACTATATAGCAACCTTCATCTTCTGTAGCAGGAACCTCTTCCACTGCATCAGTCTCACGCCTCTCAAATATGTTTGCTGGGGCAGTTTGGTGCTGACTACTAGTATCCGGTGCTTGATCCCACTCTGAAGAGGACATATTCTTGTTTTGTGAAGGCTGAGAAGCTGCTGATGGTGTAGATTGCCCTTTAGCAACCAGTAACTTCCAACATAGTCCAATAGCAAAGTCAGTTCCAAATTTATAACCGAATCTCTATGAAAATCATTGTATGAGCATTAATGTGAAAATTAGTAAAGCACATACAATGGAGGCATAAGTGTGCTTGTGGGGTTCTTCAGCAGGTTCCTCAGCAGAAGTAGGTACTTGGTCTTGCACAGAGTTCACTGTCGTTTGAAGTGCATCATTTGCATCTTTAGCAGCATTATCCTCCCCAGTCTGTTTCTGATCAGGCATTCGCTGCATTCGTTGCTCTGAATATCCATAACTTTCAACTACACCATTTTCTTTTACCTCATGTGCAGTGACAAACTCCCTTATCTGGATATCTCCACCCAGCATGTAATTGGACACTGGAAAAGCCATAGCTCTAAATCACTTATAAGAATAATTTCAAGAATATGATATATTTCATATTGGCCAATTACCTAGTATTTCTGCAGAAAATGTTGTTGAAAGTTCTCAAAGAGATTATCATTAACAAATACAGATAACTGTAGTTTGCCATTGAAATTCACTGACAACTTTCAACTTTCAAGTAGAAAGTATTAAAACTATGGCCAACCACTTCCCACTGCAATCTGCATATGCAAAATGTAATGTCCGTGGTAGAAGGTTTAAATTGAAACTCATCGAGTCCTAGAAATCTAAATTCACCATTACCACTTTCTTTTATAGATGAAACACACTTAGCATTTTTCATCAGATGTTAAAAGTTTTGTTTGTTTGTTAACAAAAAGGGTGCAGTTTTTTTTTTTTGGAACCAATTTGAGTGCATTGCCTTTTTCTCCATTGCCATTGTGATAATAGTGGCTAGAAAGGAGCCAGTAGAAGATTAATGATGATGAAGGAAATATAATGATCGACATCAATGAATTATAAACACAGTACTTGTATTCGAAGCTAAAAAGGCATAGTAATATTGATAGCAAGATGAAAAGGCAAAAAGAGCAGCAAGGACAAAGTTCCATACAGAAGCAGTGTATGTGGAAATGACAATTGCTTGTGGGATAGAATACGTTGATGAGATCAATTCAAGTAAGAGAACACTAGGGTTGAAGCATAACTTACCTGGTGTATTAAATAAATTGGGGGCATTCAGATTTGAATTAAGGTTGCTATGAGCTAATAAAACTGCTTGGTGGTGGTGAACTGGCTTCTCTTCAACATAGTGAAAGATATCATTGAGCACAAAAAAGCCTTTTTCCTGTGGTGCAAGGAAGAATGTCTGCATAAATTTTCTCCTCTGACTATAATCCTTAATTTGTACAGATCCAGAGATCATCACAAGAATACCGCCACTCCAAGATTCCAGAGAATGAACTGTCTTGATTTCAATTCCAGTAAAATTGAGTGACATAACAAGTGCATGGATTTGCTGCCCATGGAGAAATAAGAGCTTCTTACTTGTTGCACTTGCACATACAATCAGAGATAATTTCAAAGCTCAGCAAACAATTAAAGAGGAACCTAACAGAGTTTAAGAAATCCAAATTGGAAGAGAGCACACCATATCATTTTGAATCCACTGGTCCAAGCATGGTATAGTGCACTACCACTGTAGTTTGCACACACACGCGTGCACGTGCACACACAAAAAAAACATGTAATATGTGTGTGGTTATGTGTGTACTGCGGTAGTGCAGTAATCCCATGCTTGAGAAGGAATGAATTAAAAGATGCATACAAGCTTGACTCAGAACCACCATAAATTCTAGATAGTTTCACACATTACGAACAGACTGTAATAATTTTAATTTTCTTCACTTTCCTCAGCAACTTCAAATAGATTTGATCTCTTCTATCTTTCAAAAGAGTAACTTGATTTCCAAATCAGTAAGAGTAATTCAACTAGCATTTTCTTAGTTTCAATCCCTGTCCCATTATCTTTCCCTCCTCTCCCTTCCCAAACCGTGGACCACCTTTCTTGTAACTGTTAGAAAAAACACAGCACCTCGACATCCTCCAAAAGTGCCAACTGTTGGTCACTGAATTACAGGAAAAAGCTAAACTAATTTACATGCAATGTCAATTTTTTCTTAGTGTAAGGTTAGGTGTTGAAAAGTGAACTAATTATAATTAGAGATTTTGGAAAGCCCTTTTGTTAGATAACCAATATTCTTCCTACTTGAATGTTATGATATGGAGGATAAATTTAAAACCTGAAATGTTGAAGAGATGATTCATGTGAACAAAGGAAATATCAATCAGAAAATGATCATTTAAGTAGGGTTCTCTCTCCTAACATAACAAATTCTGATACTTTTAACTATAAGATCAATACAAGATTCATAATTGGTGTAGGCATTTTAATCTTACACGTGTCAAATGTCAATTGATCCCTTCTCATATATATGGTTACCTACATAATTTTTTTGTCCAACTATTTGTTACAGATTATCAGTATGACAATTTAGATTATAAATTAACCAATAAATTTAAAAATTTCAGCAAAGGAAGTACAATGAAGATGGGAAATACAAACAAAAAAAACCTCTTGTTCCCATTAATTAAGAATGATGCAGACATTGCCATCTTAGAAGAGGCTGTAATTACAAAATGATGGGTGCAAGCTACATTTCCATTGACATTATCTACTGTGATAGCTTTTATTCCTTGTATCTGCTAATTTAGTAAAAGTACTTATTCTACCCAAGGTATATGTTGAGTGAAGTTCTGATGCCATTTTAGGCATCAGTAATATTTTTCAATAAAAAGTTCGTTGTTTGTTTCAACACATTCAGTTGAGAGATTGTTATGCATATTTTTAAATTACTAAACAGAAAACAGTAAAGATAACAGCTACTTATGTCAAAATGAAAGGGTAAAATATACATGGTAATACTTAGTACAATCCTATTACACCCTATATGTAAAAAACAGGCCAAATTATCCACAATGAAAAGGCAAAATTTATACATGTAGCATTATTATGGCCCCATGAGGTTACTACCATTTACCAGAACAAACATCAAATAATATAATCTGAATTGACAATAAAAATGCAAAAACATTCCACTGCAACCATCAGTAACTAGCCGAAATCAAAAGACATAAAAATTTACTAGCATTGCTGCAGCCGTCTCCCTGGCGTTGCCATCTATACGAATCATGGTACTGGCATCAGAGTAGAAATGATGAACAAACTCTGGCTGATGCTGAAGCACATGGTAGTACTGCCCCACGAAGTAGGTTCCAACCTGAACAACTCACACCCATCTCAACACAATATAGGAATGAGAGAAATCTAGAAATGGAATTATGGGGCCGTTTGTAATTCCTTTGCTCCTAAATAAAAGTACATTTTTGGGGCAAAAAAAAAAAAGTCGCACTAGAAGAAGAATAAGAGAAGCAAGTAAAAGAGGCAGCAGGAACCTGAGCAGCAGTGACCGGAAAGGGAAAGGGCGTGGCCATTGTAGAAACCCCTTAAACCCTAAAAGCCGATGTTCCCACTCGAAAACTCAGATCCGCAAAGGCCCTGGAGATCTGGAAATCACCATTACAAGCACAAACTGGGTAAGTACACAAAGATAACTGAGAGATCCAATAGACAGGGGGAAGGTGAGGTTTTAGAAGGAGAGAGAAAGTGTGAAGAGTTTAGAGAAATAAAAAACATGGAGGTTTTAGAGAGAGGGAACCTTTTAGAAAGAGAGAGACAGAGACAGAAATGCAGGGGGCGTTGTATTTTGATAGGAAGCAGTCGCTGTGCCTTTTCCCTTCGCCCGGAATCACACAGCCGCAGCACCGCAGACTTCACCTTACTGCTCACAAAATATTAACAAAAATATTTAAAAAATCGGCAGAAAAATGGCTCAATATTCAATACACTATCCTTATAATTTTATTTTTCTAAATATCTCATTTATAAAATTATTTCTCTATATTTTTAATTTTTTCAAAGTGATATGTCTAAGGCCGGAAGAATCATTTTGAATGTATATTCCATGGGACTCCTTTATCTAACTTCACGGTCAAAATGAGCTCCAGGCCAGCTCGCACTTAGGTGGCTCTGGGTGTTTAAATTTATGCCAGTTAAAAAATGTACTTAACTCGGTCGGGTCATTTGGCCCAAGGATTAGGCGCAGGTGATCTATAGAATATTTTTTTATTTTAAATTTTTTTATCAAGCTTGCTCCCTCTAACCCCCAAAAAAAAAAACTTCAGCCCAAACCAAAACTGAAAATGGAGCCCTATTTTTGCTCTTGATCAGAAGTGAAATTGATATTTTCTACTTCTACCCTCAGCCCCTAACCATTTCTGCTGTCACACTCCGAAAAATAGACATATTAATAATGATACAAACATAGAAATACCTCAGTGATAGTTGTAACGTCTTTATTTTACTATACTAAAATCTGAAATTTTTTTTAAATTATAATGCTTAATACTCGTACCTTAAAAAAGAACAACATTCTTCAATTGTTCTAGTACAAATCATAATTGGTTATACATAATGATTGAAATTCTAAACATAAGATAATAAATTACAAATCTGTCATACATAATAATTTGATATCTAAACTTAAAAAAAATTCTATAATTCTAATACTTAATAGACTTGAGTACTCTAAAAGTGTTCATCAATCTTTACACATTTCCCCTTATACTCAGTCCCTGAAATGGTCAGTTGGAAAAACACAAAAAGGTGAGATAAGGGTATCTCAGTAGCTAGCATAATTTTATAAACATTTATAAATATACCATTTCAGTCATAAAAGCACTTATATCATAAAAATCAGTCCATGTAATATAAATTCTCAGTTCAGTGTAATAGGTTGATGAAAAATTAGCAAGCTGATATATGAATAAATCATGGAATTAAGAATTGTTGGTGGCACACTCAACGACATGGAAAAGATAGTCTGCAGAACTATTTTTCCAAGCTAAACATGAGAAAAAGGCTACTGCAGTCCTTTAACTCAAGCTAGAAAGATTCCAAGCTAAAACATGGAAATATAATTTCCAAGCTGACATGGAAATAGAATTTCCAAGCTGACATGGAAATAGAATTTCTAAGCTGACATGGAAGCAGAACTCCCAAGCTGGACATAGAAGTAAACTTCCAATTTGATATCAAGCTAATTTTATCATGAAAAATATATTTCACTTCAAATAAAACTTCATGGACATAAAATATTCAAGTAGTAAAACAAGCTTTTATGAATTGCTAAGCTACGCTACCTGTACTTTGTAGTCTGACTTTTTAGCTCAAATAGCTATTCAATTCGTTTCACGATTTTTGACCGTTGACCGTGGGGTAGTCTGCACTGGTTTTGGTTCTAATTTTTGCTTCCTATTCACTGCCACTTCTCCCTTAACACTTGTGTGGGTTAGTAATAGAAGAATCTCCTCAAAGTAGCTAAGAAAAATCGAGTTTAACGTTGCTATTTGCTTCTTCGAAAAATCTCTATTTTATGGTTGAAAAAACAGAGAATGTTTTTCTGCTACTGTCCAAGCTGCTGTACTCTCTTTTTCTAACCACTCTGATGCTTAAGTTAGTAATGTAAATCAAAGATTAAAAGCAAAATTAACTGCTTACGGTCGCATGCATCAAGCATTATCATAATGCAAGGAAATCATTGTCTTTCATTTGCCCACAAAAGCATTATATGTAAGTATGTGTAACTATGAAGATGTATTATCCTCTACACATTTCATTTTATTTAAAATTTTTTTTTTGACTTCTCATTTTCTATGAGTGCATGTGGAATCATGACATATTATTCATAGCCTTCGCTCATGATGCATGAATAGCATACACAACATATGTTCTTAGATACATGTAATCATAGCATGATGCAATCAATCATGTATATTATACTGAAAGCTCTCAAGAACAACACAACAAAGCAGAGAAATACGGTTCTGAATATCACCATTTTATTAATCCTTAAAATTTCTAATCAAAAAAATTAAATCAGCCGCAAATCCACCGAAAATTGACTTTCGTGGTTTTACCATTAATGTGACGCGTTATCGGTGTGCATGCGTACTCTAGACTTCTGGCTTCCAGCTTGCAGAAATCCATAGGATGAGCGTGTAGGGGTGCGGCGAAGAGATATCTTCTTTGGCTCTTAGTCATAATTTTCTCTCTATAAAGACTGCCCCAGAGTTCTCAATTACCACACCACAAAGAGTATTCATCTCTGAGCCTATAACTTTCTGACATTCCTCTCTCTTCATACTCCTACAAAAATTTCTGAATTTTCCAAACCATGGCAGCAAGAAAGTTCATTGATCTCACAGTAGAGGCCAGGGAGGAAGAGCTCGACTTAAACTTGAGTCTAGGTAAGGATAAGGGCAAAAGACCTTTGGAGGGATCTCAGGAGAATCGAAAGAAGAAGATGAAGATCGAAGAAGCTGAAGAGATTAGTACAGGCCATACGTCAGAAGACAAAATTGCTTGTCTGGAGCAGGAGGTGAAGAAACTCAAGAAGATGATAGAGGACCAGGAGAAGTTAGCTAAACGCAACAATGCGGCACTGACTTCAAGAATAGATAGGTTCTTCTATTGGTCTACCCAATGCTTCTGCAATCAACAACAAAGAAGTGTTGATTGTATGAATGGGATTTACACTACCCTCCGTGACATTGCTCAGTCTCTTGCTCCAAGGAATGGCCGAGGGGTGATGATACAATACGGGCCTCCTAATCCAAGACCACCTCGCCTGTAGATTGCTCATGCATGAGCAAACTTTCCCCTTTTTTTTTTAATGCAATGTAATCCTTCGGTTTGTTTTTTTTTATTTTAATGTAAGTGGTTTCTTTCAGATGACGGTACTTAAAAAAAATTATAATAATAAAGAAAGATAAAGAAAATCAGCCGCACAAATTTTGTACAATAGAAGGATATATATATTTTGAAAAATATATATCCATTTTAAAGATAGAAAGAATTTTCTGACATGGATATATATATCATCATTTCAAAGCAAAAGCAAGTTACATACTTACTCAAGATAAAACATATTATAATCAGAGTATGTAGTAACATAATTGAGGTAATATGGATTAATAAGATATAATCAGATATAAACTATAATCCATAAACAATGGTTCATAAGTTACAGCTTATGTAAAAGAGATGATATGTATAATGCTCAAACCATGATGTATTAAAAAAAATAATTTAAGTATTTAACATATTTTTATATGTCATGTTGTGATCAAGTATGTAAGATGTCAGAAAACAATATGTCATTGCAATGAAAGTATGACAGTAAAAAAAAATTTGCCAGAATGTACAATTGAGATCAAGGAGTATCATTCAATTAAATAATGAAGAAGTAAAGGATAGAGATACTCATCAATTTTGGCAAACTTTTGTTGCTTCTTGAAATTCCTGTTCAAGATTTTGATATCCTTGCTTTTCTCATTGTTCTTCTTTTGATCCTGTCTTCTTGCAATTTTAATGATCTTAATTGATTGATTATTTGCAAGATCTATCAAGCATTGGTTCAATGTAGGCTTCGTTGGTCGACTACTGATAGGAGCGTTGGTCGACCAACCAACTTCAAAACTATAAATCTTACTGATTTCGAAGAGCAGAGGAAAGAATGTGCTTTAGAGGATTAACTCTTGCAAAACACTTTTGGTGGAGCACTTTGATGTTCAAATAAATCTCGAGCACTAGGAGCAACATTATGTTCAAGATATGCCATATTAATAAAAGTGCTATGCTTCCATGAAATACAATTTTGCAATAAATTTGATTTCATTGAAAATATTTAAATAAGATTACAGCAAGGATAAATACTATGGGTAGGAGTAATCTTATTGTTGTGAAGACAAGAAAAATGTGCATGTAATGGAAGCAAGTTTTCATGATGCGGTAAAAAGGATAGTTTGAGCAAAATTTGGAAGAAAGATTTTAGCTCAAAACAAAATTTGAATCTATAAGCTGCACACCTAACAATTGTTTTCAGATATAGCATGCATGAGTATCAAGGATAGATGTAATGCATATTAGAGAATAGACAAAAGCATTAGAGAGCAGTAAACATATCAGTCAAAATTCTTACAATGCATTCCAGCTTATATGTTTACTTATCCATTGCCTCCTTTTGATGCAAGAGTGGAGTTTAAATGATGTAGCCATTAAAATGTCATTTCCGCTCCTTGCTTCGAGGTGAATCTACAAATTAATCTTTTGTTTTTGGTACCCAAATTTCTTTGGGTCCGCCTGGGTCATGAGTTCCTTTTTGAACCCATTTCATTTTTACTCCATGAACAAGATTTTTCTTATAAAAGCATGAGTAAGATTTGTGTCCTTTCAGTCCACAATAAAAACAAGTGCAAGTTGGACTATTTGACATCTTTACAGAAACAAAGAAGTTTTTAGAATGCTTTTGATTTGATTTCCTTTTAGAAACAAGACCAACTTTGTTAAACCTTCTTCTTTGTTTCAAAACTGAGGTATTTAAAATTTCTCTACCTTGAGAAAATTTTGCAAGTGTGTTTTTAAGATTATTATTTTCCTTTTTCAAAGAATCACACTTGGTACAAAAGCAATTTTTGTTGGTAGAGATATTTGCTTTTAAAATCAAATTCTCTTCTTGCAAAGTTTTGTTTTGATTTTCAAAAACAAAATTCTCTTCCTTGGAAACAGAAAATTCGTTTTTCAATATTTCCAACTCATTTTCAAGAGAAGAGTTTTTCTGTTTTG
Organism: Biancaea sappan; assembly: GCA_037074585.1. Taxonomy (NCBI): domain Eukaryota; kingdom Viridiplantae; phylum Streptophyta; class Magnoliopsida; order Fabales; family Fabaceae; genus Biancaea; species Biancaea sappan. The sequence goes on along the minus strand of CM073491.1, from coordinate 39,346,634 downwards.
AAACATTTAGTTTCTTTGCAAGTATTAGAGATTCTTCATGTAAATCATCAAAGGCATCTTGTAATTCTTCAAAAGAGTAGTCAAATGAATTTACCTCATCTTTATCTCTGGCCACAAGACAAGTGTTGGCTTCTTCATTTGTGTTCTCCTCATCAGAATTGCTATTTCCCCAAATGGACGATAGGTAAGCTTTCTTTGATGATTCAGCTTTTGGTTGTAGTTTCTCTTTTTCTCCTTTTTCTTTTTCTTCTATCTCCTTGGTGATTTGAGATTTTCCTGTAAGTTCAACACCAAGAGCTTGCAAATGATTAAGCACAAGTTGTATCTCATTAATGGTTTTGCAATTGTTCATTTGAGCAATTTCAAGTTCATTAATGAAACTTC